>JASAUF010000457.1:0-2400000 GCA_030180095.1 Magnolia changhungtana
AAGGTCCACATGGACGATAATGGGTCAGAACATGACGACGAGAGCTTTAGCTCAATGGGAAAAGTTTGATGTTTGTAAAAACTGCTAAGTTTGAAGAAGGTGGATCCCTCCTGGGTCAAAAAGGAGGAGATTTGATGGGTTTTTTTTGATCTAGCGTCGACTTTGTCGTGAGCCACCGCTTCAACCGGTCGAAGGCCCCGGTCTCGACTGCCGATCATGGGAGTCGAGCCGTGACACGAATCAAAGTCCAGCGAGTTTGGGCTATTTTTCTCCAGGGTACTCGACTGGTCATGGGAGGCACTCGACCGGTCATGGGTGGCACTCGACTGGTCGTGGGAGGCACTCGACCGGTCATGGGTGGCACTCGACCGGGTCGGTTCATCACTAGATGCTATCGTTCCGCGATTTTGTGCAGATTTCGTGTTGCAAGTCTTCTCGCAACTAGGATGCGGAAAGGAGTTTCTTAAAACTTTAAATAGGAGTTCCTAGGATTTTCTAAGAATGACAAGAGGGTTTCATAAAGCTTTACAAGGGATTTGTTAAAGGGTTTAGGGCTATCAAAGGTGAGAGAGAGAGAAGAGAGAGAAGAAGCTTATAGAAGGGAGGTTCTGTTCGTGGAGATTATCTACTGTGCAATCTATATCTCAGTGCTTCTATGTCCTCGTAATCGGTGAGATCTCTCCGTTTTCTCTATTTTCTCTAATTATTTATCCACTCCTATGTGAGTGAAGAAAGGTTGTAACGTTCTACTTCATAGTGGATTGTTGATCTCGGATGAGGTCCCGTGGTTTTTACCTCCTTGAGGGTTTTCCACGTAAAAATCTCTTGTGTGGTGTGTAAATGATGCATTGATTATTTTCATTACTTTATTATCCATAATTCTGGTTTGTTCTGGAGGGCTAGATTCTAAGGTTTTGTGCAAGGCCTCCAACACAACTGACAGACTAAGTGGAGATACCTTGTTTTAGCACTAAAGGTCTTGGTATCGATCCCTAGCGGGGGTGGCTAACATGGAGTGTGTATTGACATGGGTGTGTACTAACCCAAAAAAAAAAAGAGGAAGCGGATTGGCTGGTGTACCACACACTACTGATTTAACTGATGTGTTGACGTCACTAACTTATGTGGGTCCCATCATGAGGTATGTATTATATCCAAACCATCGGTCCATTTGTAGAGCTGGTCGTAAGTCTTAAGCCCAAAAATAATATAGATCCAAAGATGATGTGGATCCCACTATAAAAAGCAGTGTAGGATTGAACGTCTATCATTGAAACCCTTTTGTGGGTCACAGAAGTTTTGGATCAATATGATATATGTTTTTCCAATTCATCCCGCTATTTGTGACCTTATGGACAAATTGGATGGAAAATAAATGTTATGGTGGGCCCATGAATGTTTTATCGGTGAGAATGATTAATTCACTGGTATTTGTGGTGTGGTCCACTTGAGCTTTGGATATGACTTGTTTTTCAGATCATACTCTAAAATGATTTGGACAAATGTATGAACGGTGTGGACATAAAAAATACATCATTGTGGGGGCCATATAACTTTGATCTCCTTTGAACCTTTAGTACAACTTAGAGCTCGAGAAGCATAGTGCTCATCTTTGCATGACACGTACTCACACCAACCAAATCGGTGGTGTGTGGTACACTAGCTAATCTACTTCCAGTGTGATTGCGCCACATCATGACTATTGGCCCTTGGATTGCATATAGATACAAAGGGCATATCAAATCCTTATATCTGAGGAGTATTGGCCCTTGTGATAACAAGTTTGAGTATTGTGCGGTTATTAGAATTAAGAGGTAGAAAACAACTCCAAGAATGCCACAACGGAATGGTGTAGTTGAGTACATGAACAAAACCATTCTAAACTGTACAAAGAGCATGAGAATCCCAACTGGATTGCTTAAATAGTTTTGAGTGGATGTCCTAAATACTACAACATACTTGATTAACAGAGGACCTTTAGTTGCTTTAGATGATGGATTACTAGATGAAGCATGGAATAAAAAAGAGGTAAACTTATCCCAATTAAAAGTATTTATTTGTATCCATTATGTCCACACCAATTCTGAAAATAGGACCTAGCTTGATCCTAAGTTTAGAAGGTGCACATTCATTGGATATGGACTTAATGATTTTAGTTATAAATTTTGAGATGCTAAAAATTAAAAAGAAAAAAACATTAGTAGCAAGAATGTGGTAGGTAATAAATTTGTCATGTATAAGCAAACTTAAAACAACGAGAAGAGAAAACTAAGCATAATGAGTTTGTAAAACGTTATGAGATGAAAAGGATGTTGTAAGGCCCCAAGACGAAAATCTACCGGCAAAACCTCATACCCCTATTCCTGTGTGGAGATCATCTAGGGTTAGCAAACCCATAGTCCATTATTCTCCTTCTTTGCATTGTTTGTTGTTGACTGATAATTGTGAAACAGAATCTTATGAAGAGGCTTTACAAGATGGAATATGAACAAGTGGGAGCGGGCTATGGATGATGAGATGGATTCTCTGATATCAAATTAAACATGGGACTTGGTCCAATTACCCAAGGGAAAGGAAGCTTTGCATAATAAGTGGTTTATGGATTAAACGAAGAGCATGACAGTACCAAGAGATTCAAGTTAGGTTCGTTATGAAGGATTTTCAATAAAAGGCAGGTATCAACTATACAAAAAATTTTCTCCTATTATTAAGGTTTCTACTACCAGATCAATTTTAAGCATTGTGGTTATAAAGGAGCAATTACATGTAAAAATATTTTTTCTTCGTGGTGATCTTAAAGAAGACATTTATATTCGTTAAAGAAGACATTTATATTCGTCAACCAAAGGGATATGTTGCATGTGGCAAGGAGAACATGGTATACAAACTCAAGAAGAGTTTATATGGTTTGAAACATGCCCCAAGACAATGGTACAAAAAAATTGATAAATTTAAGTTTATTAATGACTTTAAGAGATGGCACGCTGATCGCTATTATTATTTCAAGAAACTTGAAAATTCGCATATCATACTTCTTTTGTATATAAATGATATACTTGTTGCAAGGTCAAGCATGCATGAGATTTTAAATCTCAAGGAATAGTTGTCTATGGAGTTTACAAAGAAGGATTTGGGTTCTGCAAAATAAATTCTGGTTATGAGAAACAATAGATGTTGAGACTCAAATATTGCATAATTTCCCCCATTTATATCTTGGTTTTATGAAAATGAATCCGTTTAATATTCTATTTTACTCATGTATGTGTTGCAAGGTGAATTTAAGTGCTTGGATTGAAAAATGATGTTAAAAGGCATGAATTTGATGCTCAAAAATCACCAAGGCAATGGATGGATCTTAGGAGACCAAGATTGAAGAATTTACATGCCCAAGATCCAAGAAAACTAAGTGAAGAATGAAGAAAATGAAAGATTTGAAGTGAAGAATCCTAAAATCGTCTTGAAAAAGTGTATTATGAAGCTCTGAGGTCTATTTTGAAAAACTGCGCAACAGGAAATCTATTTTAAACAAATTGTGTAGTGAGAAGTCTATTTTAAAAAACTGTATATATTTGAGGCTGTTTCTAGGGTTTTTTTTTTAAACTTTGTACGAAAATCGGAGTTCCCTACTTATAAATAGGGCTTCCTAGGGCATTCTTAAGCATCATTAGAAGCATTCAAGAGCAATATTTAAGGTTTTTAAAGGGTTTTCAATTTTATAAGTTTTTTTTTCTTTTTAGATATTTTCTATTTGCATTGATTTCTTTCTTGTTGTTTTTCTTTCTTATTTTTATGTTTTTTTAAGTTCCCTCTAGGCCAGGCTAGAAGGGAAGCACATGGGTTTAATAATTCTTTAAGTTATGATGATTGATTGTTTTAATGATGAGAAGAATGGTGTATGCATGTTATCTATTGTTTAGGTTTTGTTTTTTTTATCTTCTTATGAGATCCTTATGTTTCTATCAAATTAGATTCACATTGATGGATAGGCTTATCCTAGATCAATCAGATTTCCTAGATAGGAGAGGTTCTCAACCTGTTATATTTCTTTGATTTTCAATTTGATTTTCATTATCTCATTGATATTGAATTCTTAAAATCACTGATGCTTGAGAATATATATCAATGGTACAAATCCATGATTTTCTAATCTTTTATATCATTTATTTAAAATATTTAAACTGTTTTATTTTCTGATTAAGCCGACCATAGTGCTCGGATCCTAGTTGTGTTATCCAAGTCATCATGATTTTAGAACATTAACCTATGTGTGGAACTTTGAAGCTTGGGTGTTGTTTTAATTCAGTCGAATTACATCCATTCAAAAACTCCGAAATTAAATCATCAAATTAGTTTTTATTACTTAGTTTGTTTTGCATTTGATTTTCTCCTTCTCGCAATTCATCTCCCTGTGGGATTGACCCTGTAGTCACAGGATATTACTTACAAACCTTTGTACTTGGAGGTAAGCAATCAGTAGAGACAAAAGAAACAGGAAGTTGAAATTGTAAATAGTTGAATATATTCCAAAAGTACTCAAGTGATTCAGCATGGAAGGTGTTAAGCTAATTAACACTCCCTTGGCAAGCCACTTAGACTCTGAAAGGAACAAGGTGTAACAACAGAGAAAGAACGTGAGTATATGGCTAAGGTTCCATATGCCTCGACCATTGCCAAGTTAATGTACGACATGGTCTGCATAAGACCAGATATTGCTCTTGTAGTGGGAGTTTCCAGCAGATATATAATCCCAAGGAAGGATCATTGGAAAGATGTCGAATGGATTCTTAAATACTTGAGAGGTTCTATTAATGCATCGTTGTGATATGGATGGTCAAAAATAAATTTGTAGGGATATGTTAATTCATATTTGGCAAGGGATATTGATAACAAAAAGAGTATTATAGGCTATGTGTAAGACCCATAACCTCGTAAAACCTTCCATACGCTTGGCACCAGTATGTTCTTGGTGAACCAGATAGACGAGTTTTGATCATGACCCTATTTTTGTGCAGCAACACTCCGAGACTTGTACCCTAGCGACCGCACGGGTGCTACGAATCTAATGCCACGTGGCACAGTCCATTGCTACCTCTAAATTAGAAGTTGCAGTTTTGGCACAATCTGATGTGAGCCAGGCAATGCACATAGGCCCTACTTGTACAAATCCTAAGGTTGTCCAATCAATCAATCAACAAATCACATCTCTCTCCCCATTTGTCAAAGCAACCCATGCCCTTGCTCATACAACCCGTGCCTTGCCCATGCTAAGTCATTCCTCTTTCCTTCTCTCTCCCCATTCTTTCCCTCCATCTTCTTCTAATCCCCTTCTTATCCTAAAAGTTCTACCACAAATCCCCTACTCTCTCATTTCTACCACATTTACTAGCAAGTAGAGAGATTAAGAGAAAGAAAGAGATTAGAGAGGTTTAGGGAGAGGTTTAGAGAGAAAGAGATAAAAGAAAGAAAGATTAAAGAGAGAATTAGAGAAATGATTTGGAGGAAGAGAGAGCTTGAGAGGGATTAAGTAGAGATCCAGAGGTTAAGAGGAAGAGAGGAGAAAAAAGAGATTAGAAGTGGACAGGAGTTTGGTGGACCATTCGATTACCGATCCAACTGTTCATCCGGCGTTGTGAGTGCCCTTCTTTATGTTATCCCATTTTTGGTGGGCCTGGGTGGGACCCACCTTGAGCATGTGTGGAGTGCATAGGAGGATAAAAAGTCTCCCTTTCCTTGTGTTATCCCATTTTTGGTGGGCCTGGATGCGACCCACCTTGAGCATGTGTGGAGTGCATGGGAGGATAAAAACTCTCCCTTTCTTTGTGTTATCCCATTTTTGGTGGGCCTGTGTGGGACCCACCTTGAGCATGCGTGGAGTGTATGGTAGACCCCATAGTGGCTGGGGGGGGGGGGGCCCATGGCTAAAACTTCCTTACATTATTTTTCCTTTCCCTTTCCTCTTCTTTGTGATGTCATGGGGCCCACAAGTGGGCCACGCTGTTGGAGAGCGTGCTCCGTACGTTATCACAGCATGGACCACCTTATGTAGCCCACCATGATATTTATTTTCCATCTAACCTTGTATGGTGGAAAACCACCAAAATCAGTTTGACCCAAAACTCCTTGGCCCACCATGAGTGGGCCAATCTGAAGGATGGAGTAGATTCCCCTAGGTGGGCCCCACCACCCTTTAAAAGCAAGAGAGAGAGAGGCAGCGGTGGTGCTACTGGATGCAGACACTGTCTAGGGATGCTGCTGCCCAGCAACCTCTACTGCTTGGTTGGAAATGCCACCGAGTGAGGCCTCCACTTGTGGCCCCTCCATGATGTATGAGCGCAATCCATGCCATCCATCATATTTCCCAGGTCAATTTGGCTATTGAGCCAAAAATGAAGCGATCCATATCTCAAGTGGGTCTCACCATAAGCAGCAAGGGGTTGGGAAACCCCAGCATCATTGACCCTGCTTGCATAGGGCTAGACTAGTGGGTTCCCACTCCTGGGACCCACTGTGATGTATTTCTATATCCACACCATCCATTTGTTTTCCCTGTTCATGTTAGCCATGGAGCCCAAAAATGAGCTGATCCAACCATCAGGTAGACCACACTACAAGTGACGGTGAGGCTAGTGACTGCCCTCACGTCTGCACATGCAGACGTGGGGAGTGGTGTCCCCACTCGTGGACCCCATGTTAATGTATATGTAGAATCCATGTCGTTTATTTGATTCTCCATATTTTAGGCCATGGGCCGAAAAATGAGGCAGATTTGAGTCTTGAGTGGGCCGCACCGAAGGAATTAATTCCCACTATTGAAACCTTCCAAGGCCCGTCATGGGTCCCTGATCATCAACCGGCCCAAACCAGGCCCGTTGGACCCGGCTCGGGCTAGCCAATCTCGGTGAATGGATCAGATCCTCCAAATGGGGGCCACCTTGATGTTGAAACAAAAAAACAACAACAAAAAATAAAAAGCCAGCAGCATTGGCATTGGTGTGGACTGGGGCCCCTCGTGGGACCCTTCATGATGTATTTTTCTTATCCACTCCGTTCATCTCTCTGGCCATATCATTTTACGCCAAGAGTTCAAAATTTAGGCCGATCCGAATCTCAGGTGGATCGTACCAATGGAAACGGTTGGGCAGGGAGGGCAACCCCTATTTACAGCACTTGAGGTCCCACACGTGGGACTCACCTTGATGTTTATGTGACATCCACACCGCCCATCCTCTTCTAAAGATCGTGTTATGCGATGGCCCCAAAATTCGTTCTGATCCAATTCTTAGGCTATCCTCACCACAGAAAATGGTGGGCGTGAAATCATTTTTTTTTGTGGAATACCCTAGATTTGGGAAACCCTTGGACTTGGGATCCCTGGATTTCCAGAATACCTTAGATATGTATGGCACCGAGGATTCAAAATCCCTATAATCCTAAGGTAATATATTTGTAGGGGTTTGAATTTAATTATTAAATCCACTTTAATATTTTTAATTAGTGTATGTATGTAATGATTGACACCATGGTTATAATAAATCCATTGGAGGATATACTTTGCCTGAAATGATGAAATCCCAAGACTCAAATGGTCCACAAGCACAGGATCACATCCTAGTGACTAATCAACAATTTATAATTGTTCGTTTACGTCAGCAATGTTCAAATGGTGCAGATCATCCTAAGCTTTAGACACTTAGGGGACTTTATATGGGATAGGGTCACCCCATATGATCGTGTGGTATGCTCAGGTTTGGTGCATGATTTTGATAGTATGACTCATGCATTTTGAATCTTGTATGTCACGATCACTTCACACCCTAGCATCAGGGTTGTGTCCTCCACAAGCATACCGTGGATGACCAGATTGGATACTGAAAATATATGTTCTAGTAATTGGGCACTTTAGATGTCCTTAGGTGAAAGTCCCTATACCCTTATGGTAATAGTAGGATGCTTCAACGTCGAGACTGAGTGGATAATATTAATGTCTGAGTGCCAAATGTCAATAGGTTGCGTCTACCACTGTGTCAAGGTCAGTTGGAAATGGGTATGACCTTTTCCGCCCAAGGGTAGAGAGTTGTAAGCAAGGTTGAGTCTGACCAACTCATGAAATGAGTCCTCTATCAAAGAGTCGGGTGGGCATTGGCATACCACTGACGAGGTGGATAGTGAGGTCTTTTCCACTCACTTGGTCATGTGCATGATAGGTGACAGCCAATGTTGGAGTGTACTAGACCTTGATGATATTTCCAGTGATAAAGTATTCTGATATGAACTAGTTAAGGATTAGCATGTTTGCATTGCATCTCTAGTATATGACATTCAGCCACGTATGTCTTACATTGCAAGCCTTGGTATGGCTAACAACATTCATGAACTTGGCAGCTTAGCCCTCCATTACCTTCTGCATACTCTGATGTATGTGTTCTTGTCATATGCATTGTGCGCACACACACACACACACGCACTCTATTGAGATTCATAGGAGGCTTATGAGCGTTTGTTCATGTTGCAGGTGATGATAGGGCATACCCGCAACATTAAGCTCGAAGCATGAGCATGATCTTTTGAGCTCTTGATTATATATTGTATTTTCCATCACAACATTATAGTCAAAGATTTTATTAGTGGATATATGGCAATGATGTTTCGAGACTTGGGTACACTTGTGGTTATTCTCCTTTAAAAAAAAAAGTCACCCTAAAGATCTTCCTTGTGGGATCTCAAGATCGAGACCTAGAGTATGGGAGCTAGGAGTCGAGAATGTGGTACTACAGAGGTTGTTGGTACTGAATTCGGTGGTCGAGAATTTAGTGAGCCCAGTTCCTGAGTTTGGGGCTTGATAGGAGTTAGTATCAGAGCATAACTTGGAAATACCTACGAAATGTACCTTGTTATGGAATCAGGGGAAACGCGAGGGATATAACACAAATTCAGAATTAATAAAATGAGTGGTGATGATTTTTCTTCTGTTTTCTTTTGTTATTATTGAATATAGGTATTCCAATCCGCGATACTTTATTTCTTGTTAAAACACAGACTTAGAATAAGACTCATTGATAGCTCCCTAATATGGGTGCATTCGAGAGAACCCAAGGCTAAAGGTCCATTGTTCCTTCCTATAGGACATGGCACCCAAGTGGTCGAGGAGTGGGGCTGGCACGTCACAGTTAAGTGTGGCCCTAGCTATATCAGTGAGCGTGGACCAGTTTCAGCAGATGATGCATGCGATGACCTCTATGCTATAGAGGCAGTATAGGCGATCCATTGATATAGCCATCCAGATCCAGCAAGAGCGTGCGATCTCCCTTTTTTGTGACTACGCTTCCAAGGCAAGCCAAACTCGACGATAGTGGAGCGGTGGAAATCAGAGGTAGAGAAGATCTTCAACACGATGAAGTGCATGACGCAACAGCAAGTCCCTCTGGCAGTATTTTTACTACAGCATGAACCTAGGAGGACTATGTGGACCAACTTGGCCGTGTAGCATCCCGATTTCATATAGTCAATTATACGCACACTTAAACATATATATCTACATCACGAGTAATATAGTGAAAACTTAAGCGTAATGAATCAGTGTAAATGATAGGAGTAATCAAATTTTGGCGATAAAATTTTGTTTAAGGGGGGTAGATTGTAACACCCCGAACTTTTCAATAACCGAGTATTGAAAGTTCTTGAGTGTTACCATGAAGTTTAACTTAATGTGTACATATGTACGATACTAATTTAGCTATCCTAACCTTACATCTATTCTTCAACATGAATCTGACCACTAAGAATGATCTTCATCCATAGATCAAGCCATCCGACCATTAATTTTCAGACAGGACCATCATATATGTAAGTATCCTCACTTGTCTATCATAACCAACCGCTCAATCAAATATTCACTGCTAAATAGAGACATCTGACCATCCACTTTGATTTTGGACCACCCGATCATAGTAAATTAACTACTTGATCTTTACATCCATTTATACATGCATCAGATTGAGATTCTAATCTGTTCATCTTGTTCATCACCTATAAATATGCTTAACCCACTATCAAAACTATAATATGAGAAACTTACACATGCGAACAAGTTACTTGAATCTAACGGTATACATATTCTACCTCTTAATCACTCAAAAAACTCACTTGTGATTATTCGTTTATAAAATTGACCGTATACCCACTTACATACATGATTAGAGTACTAACTATCAAGTTTTTCTATTTTTAACATGTCATCTGACCATCCATTATATTGGTTGATATATGTACATTTCCTTAATTAATTTGGTGAATAATTTTTTATTCATAATGATTTAAATATAAGTTCTTTTTTTAAGAATTAATTAGAAACATGCCTTTAACTATGTAGAACCATTTGATTTTCCAAAACTCTCATATCAGCAATAATAATGAAAATGCCATTAACCTAGACTCTTGAAATCTATATCACATGTTTCTCACAATCTGTTTGATGTAAAATTTTATACCATGCCTATGTGTCATTAATTAATCATACATATTAAACTTCAGCCTTTAGATCATTGTAAAAGTGATCCAATTGACAAATCAGCCTTTTAACTATTGGTTTTGGTGTCTATTGAGTGAAGAAACCTCGTGGGTAGTCGTAGTAGGATATTTTCCTTCATATGAACGACTTAGATTGCCCACCATATGGACCAAGTGTGAAATATGAAGATCCCACTTTAATACGCTTTTTCATAGGCGCGAAGTTATCCTTCCAAGGCTTACTAACTCCTAATAAATCTGGATCTTCCAATTTAACCACTTCTTACCGTCCATCGAAACTCAAATTTAGACCACACTTTGGCCTCATATGTCTACGATATCATACAAAATTTAGACTCCGATCTATAATCCTACATCGTTGAACGTTGAAGTCAGTTCCTTCATTTTGACGTAAAAGGTGATATTTTAAATCTAGGCCTTTTCCACCATCGATCAACCACCAAATTTTGCCAATTGTTTTCCTGTCTTAATTACACATTCCCTCCAAAATTGAGTCGTGATTATTAAGCATGGACCGTTAATTAAGAGCAAGTCCTTTATTAGCTCCCGTTAGGAGAATTTCCAAAAAAAGCTTATGTAAAGCTCCAATCTACTTCATATTTGGGCTCATGGTCCAACACGACCTAACTAGAGTGATGAGTGGAATGGATTTCCCAAAAATACATCATAATGGACACCACCTTTACCGTACAACCAAACCAAGGTCAAGCACTTTCCGCTCATTGCGACAGTGCCCGAAGGGAACGCCCGATGGAGAGGATCTTTCTCACTAGGATTTGAATCCTCCACATATCCGAACCATCCAATCCTCTCCCTAGGAAATTTCAACGCCCTTGACGGAAGGAAGAGTCGTGAGGAATGGGGAAACACAGCTTTCCTTCACCACTTTCAGGAAGCAACCACACCATGCGGAAGCTTTCTACTGCGAACCATCGATCAAAGGACCCCCGACCTTTGATTTCTCGCATTCATAAGTTTTCCACATCAGATCTAAACCCTCCACAAGAAGTGGAATGAAGAAAGAAACCTTAGGTTAATTACTGCCATTAATGAGTTACCTCTTCATTAAGGAAAAACCCATGGTTGTTGATCTCTGATTGGAAACATTTTAATGATTTAAATCGCTTATTGGATGGATCTGATGAGCATTAACTAAACCCTGAAATTCAACCCAAAGTAGGCCAACACTTAGGGAGCAATTATAAAAAGGAAATCAGTGTAAATCTTACTCACGCTATTTGCACAAAAGGTCTCTAAATGTTGTATAACTCAGTCGAGTTTCTCTTCCCTTGCGCAAATCAAATCTGAAACATTATAAAATGAACCTCCCTAGGAAGAAACGAATCTTAGGGACAAAAAAAAGAGAGATAGAAATAAGAGAATTACGAGAGAGAGAGAGAGAGAGAGAGAGAGAGAGAGAGAGAGAGTGTGTGTGTGTTATGCATTGTGCATGACTCACTGAGTCACCGACTGGGTTCGAATTCGAGTCAAGCCTCTATAATGTTAGAGGTGAGTTACTTCGTCTGTTTTTCCCCTCTTATAATACGTGGGAGATAATAGGTTCTATTTCGAGTTCTAAATCTAAACTAAACAATTGTAGACTTTTCATTAGCGAGGCGAATTGAGTCAACTCAGTAAAGAGTTTCGCTGAAATCCAGGTTTTATTGGGCTAATAAGTAATGGCTGACGAGGTAAGTATCCTATCTACATGACATCTTATGATAAGTTTTCATTAATTAGTAGATTAAATAAATTAACCTAAATGAGACCCTAGTTTAATTCCTAAATAAGTTGTGTAATAACTGAAGTTAAATCTACAATACGTATAAAAGCATCTAGCAAACATGTGAAGGTGGTTCGACTCTAAAGGTGAGGATTTTCCTTTAAATTTTGTGACGAGATAAATTTCATTGTCTTATTATTACCTGTTTCAAGTTATCATTATTCATTTTTTTTTTGAGTTCTTGTTACATAATTTCCCTCACTACATTACTACCTTGCATGCAAGTACTGTGACGGAAACTCCACTTCTAGTGATCAATGTATTATCATGGATGTAATGCGTTTCAGGTAGCGGCCCTCTTGCTCGGCACGTAATCCCGTGGGTTGGTGAGTGGTGCACAATTGATATAAGTAAATCACCATGCATGGTATATCACTTCCCGGGATTGAATGTTGCAAATAGTCATTCCATGAACACATCGTGTCATGTAAATCTTCCAATCGCATTGTTGTGTCGCTTTAAGATGTTAGCATAAATCCACGTTAACGTTGGACACGTTGACGAATCTCCATAGTATGGGATGCAGGAAGAGCCGATTATCTTTAAACTACCTTCCACATTGTGATCATGATCGCTAAGTGTGATGGACCGTATATACTTTGCTAGGCATACATTTTATATAAAATGTTTATGCATACCGATACTACTTGTATTTGTGGATATGAGATGTATCAAGACACTTCTGTTATTCTTATGAATCACTTGAATCATTGTAAACTTTAAAGGATAACCACCACTATGAGTAGGGCATTAACCCTCTCCAACTATACAGACATTGCAAGTGAAGCACAGACCAAAGGTGCGGACGTTGATTGCTCTATAGAAGATTATTTAGAATAAATGAGAAGGATAACATTACATTAGATTTATTTTTCGTTGCATACTTTGATAATGTAATAAGCTCCCATTTGAGAGGGTATTAGACAGTTCACTTAATTTTATGCCTTGATGGAATAAGAAGTCCAATTGGTTTTATTCTTGTGATTGGGTACCTTTATAAATGTGATCTAAACATAAAACAAAAAAAAAAAAAAAACAAGGTGAGATTTTAAGCATTCAATTATTAACACCCGAAATTATCGGGCACAAGTATGTACTTGGGCCTCGAAAATTCAAGGCATTACAAATTGGAAGTTCTTCCCCAAGCACGTTCTTCAATAGAGCACATTGGTGTTCGAGACTTTAGTCCAGGGGGATTTGACTGTCTTAGTATGAGGCTCAGTTCATCGAGTTGTCTAGATTCGTGCCTTATCTTGTGGCTCATGAGTTTGGGGTGTGACAGTATGTGTTCACTTTGAGTAGCGCAGAAGTTAGTTGGGTCTCACAGTTACTGAAGATTGTTAATATCTCGATGATAGAAATAGAGTATGTTGCTAAAACAAAGACTTACAAGGAAATGGTATGGTTACTAGGCTTCATGGAGGAGTTAGGTAAGAAGTAAGATAATTGTAAGTTATATAGTAACAATCAAAGCGCAATTCATCAAGTAAAGAAGTCAGCCTTCCGTTTAAGAACCAAGCATATAGACATCAAATATCATTTTATACAATTGCTTTTAGAGGATAGAAAATTTATTAGTGCACTTATTTTGTACTTATTTGTCAATCACATGCGTTTATGTGTTAGTATATCAATTAAGCCCTTAAAAGTTGAATATTGAAGACATAAGAGGACATGAAGCATCAAGCAGTGAAAAATAGGTAAATGAGGTACCTTTGTGACCCTGACATTAGATCTAAAACAACCTTAGCCTTGAGATGATCATAACCTTTATAGATAAACCTTAATTAATCATCACATAGCCTTATAAGTCAAATCGGAACATGATAAGTTAGGGTAAAAGATGTGCTAAGCTGCTATAAAATATGTAACCCAAAACAACAATTTTCTATCCCATCGGATGGTCTTTCAATCCCATCAATATCTTGTTGATGGGCCTTAATGGCATCAAAGGACCGTTTGCTGTGATCGAAGAAACAGTCCAGCAACTAAATAGAAAATTCTTAGATTTCTTCGATGGGATTGAAGGATAGTTTAATCCTATCATAGGACCTTCTATCCCATCGGATGGCCTTTCGATCCTATTGACAGAGCTATTAACTAGCCATTTTATAGCCATTGGAAACGTTTTCTATAAAATAGGCATTCGGTTCTTGGACAAGACGATGCTTTTCTAGTGAGTTAAAGCCTTAGTCTCTTCCAATACTTACCAACACTTCTAGACTCTCACTCAAAGGGATCCATGTCATCTTACATGTGATTAATCACTCTCACGAGTATTCTAACTTCCATATAAAGATGATATTGTTTCCTTACATTTTTTAGAAGATAGATACCAATCAAATAAACAAACTCATTGTCCTTCAAACATCTATAATGTACATTTAGGTGAATCCCTATTTGGAAACCAACTAAACCTTTAGTTGTATGAGATTCAAGCAAACCACTCTCGTTACCTTGGTAGCCTTATTAGAGCATTAAGTACAAAGTAACCAATTTAAGAAAGTGTAAGAAGACTGACTGTAAAGATTGGGGGAGCACAAGAGAATATGATTGAAGCACGAAAGAGCATCGATCAAGCATCTCAAGTAAGGTACTAAAAAATGGGCTCAACCCAACATGTAAGTTGTTCGTTGTAAAAGTCCACATACTCTTTCCTTATGTAGGATTGAGTATAGAGTTTGTGACCTAAACTCGTGTAGGTTCTTGTGTAAGACCGTATGGCCACCAACATGGGTGAGTACATATGTAAATGCTTGTGTAGCATCCGGTAGGAGTGTACGCTTGATAAGGTTTTATGTAGGCCTTCGACGGAAGTATACGTTTTCAAGTCCTTATGTAGGCCTTTAGCAGGAGTGTATGCTTGTATAGGTTAGAAGTAAACCTGATTTAAAACCTTCGATAGTGAATACGAATACACTCCAGAAGAGTGCACCCATCGGGAGTGGAGTGAGAAAATCAAACTACTATATATGCTTGTATTTGCGATTGTGAATTGCGTACATTTCTATCAATGTTTATGTGATTTATTAGTTAAATTGTTAGAATGCATGAGTTATATTATATGTTAGGCACTTAATTTGTTAAGCACATACATGCAAACTATCTCTTATCGACTAGTTGCTTATTGGCATATCTTTTGTAGTCTATGCAATTGAACCCACTTTACCTTAGAAGCCTTAGTATTGTTTTTCCTTACTTATTGAAATTGGTAAATTATTTAAGTAAACAATTATATTTTTAATTATAGAATTTTTAAAGTGGTCCTAATCTTCCCCCCCCCCCCCCCTCCTTTAGGACATAACCATAATTTTATAACTCTGTCAAGCTTCCGCACACGCCATGGTAGATATTCCATGTACAATTTCATAATTTACTTTACGGAATATTCATATAAGTTAGAACCCAACGGATATATTAGCTAAGGTGGTTACTATAGAGAAATTGAAGTCATGTTTAGTTTTTGTTGGTCGTTAAACTTGAAGACCATAAGGAGATTCTCACCGAGTTCTCTTTGGAAACATGTGCTTTTACAAATACAAAATATTCAGTGAGAGATTTCTTGTGATTAATCTCTAAGTGGAAGATTGTTAACATCTGTGGATCTTAATCATTAGAGGTATACTATATATTCTATCGTGAGAGATAGAGAGCCATCATTATATTGAAAGCTACTTCTTTGTTTTTTACATTTAAGCATAATGGATCGGTGTGAATCTATGGATGTACTAAAAGGGAACCACATAAATCTTTGTAATGTGGTTTGCATCATTTTTTTCATTCTTTCTTTTTATTTTGATATTGTTGTGCGTGTGGTCAGAGAAGGGATCTCTTCTCCCAACATCTCAATGGTTTACCATTGCAGAAAAATGGAACCAATTCATGGCTATATGAGGTATAGTTCTCTGTTTTAACTATTGGGAGACGTGGCTAGCTACGTATGGAAGGGATTTTAAGGGTCACCAAGTTAGCACTACTGCAGTTATTGACAATTGAAGTGGCAGGTCAATGGCATATGTAAAGGGAAGATGTTTGATAATCCGGTCAGACATGCAGAGCAATTAGTGCTAGTGTCGACTAATTTGAATATAAGTGAAAAAAAAAGTGGGCTATCTAAACTATGTGAATTTTGCCACCACTAGGGCAATTGAAGTTGATAATCTAATGAGGAATGCAGATCAATATTGTATTTGCCTTTCATAACCACTATATGTAACATCTAATGTTATAATAGAAGTCTAAGTGATACTCGGCGCTCTTATAATATGTATGAATCTTAGGCTCCAAAATGCATAGATTGAGAGCAATCCAAGATAGTAGTAGAGAGAATTCCTATGGGATCAACAGGGCCATGGGCTGCGTGGTATTTGTGGATAGAAATATTGTCACTATTAAGGGAAATTGGGCAATTGTTCGTCATGTATACATATGAGGAGAGTAATGAGGTGGATTCTCTGGTAAGGAGGGGAAGCGCCTATTAAATTAGATACGAGATATTAACTTGAAATGAAATTAAGAAACATAAATTGAAACTTCACACCTATTGAAAGTAGTTGCAAAAGGAAGAAAAGCTTGAATTTGTTGGTGAGGGTGAGGCGTAGACACAATCGCTTTCTTTGAGATATTTTTCGCCCCTTAGTTTGTTCGATCAATGCAGTAAACTTCTTAGTGCGTTATCTTCAAGATATAATGGCCACCTGATTTTTCTCTAATGTGCATGTTGAGATTCAATTATTGCATATTTATCCCCTCGATTGCACTAATTTTGGTTATATTTAAATGATTAATCAATCTAATTAGATATATTTTGTACATGCGATGTGACTTTGAATTTAAAGTTGAATACGTGCTTAAATAGATGATTTAGAGTTCAAAAAGAGATCAAACCCAAAGGAAATGAAGAATTGGAGATTAGGAGACCAAAAGTTAAAGATTTTAAGTGAAGAATTAAGGACTTCAGGATGAATATTTCAAGTCATGAAGATTTAAGAAAACCAATATAAATAACAGACTATTCAGTCCCATTAAAGGTCAGTTTAGTCCAAGAGCAAATAGAGGATTTTCGATGTGACCAAAAGGTGTCTTAGCCCCGATCGAAAGGAGATAAAGAGTTTTAGGGTTATACATTGAGTCGAGTCAAGTCGAGGTGGACCAAGCTCGACTTAACTTGTCCATGCTATACTCGAGTTCAAGCTCGAGCTCGAGCTCACCCTCGAACTCAACATTGAAGCTTGGCTTGTTTGCCAAAGCTTTCGAGTCAAGTTCGAGTCGAGCTAATGGTTCGAGTCAAGTCGAGTCGAGTTTACCTCAATAGGGTAAGGGAAAGAAAAAAAAAAGGAATGGGGACGAGTAGGGTCAGATAGGATTTTTTAGTAAAAACTTTTTAATTTAACTTCTTTTTTTAACTTTTATATATATATATATAGGGAAAAGGTACTATGCGCTCGAGCATCAAGCGGTCGTCCGTGAGGTCGAGCCGGGTGGGCCCCACCGTGATGCCTTTCGAACATCAACACCGTCCAACTGATGCATCATTCCATAGTGGGCCTGGACGGCCCAAAATTAGGTCAATCCGTGACTCAAGTGGACCACACCATCTAAAAAAATAAGTATACATGCCAAAAACATATAAAAGCACTGGTGGGACCCACCTGAGTTTTTAATGCAGCTGAAACTCGGTCTGAACCCTCATTCAAGTGGGACACACATAATGGATGGGTTTGATTTGCAAAAAACATCTCGGTGGGCCCTCAAAAATGGTTATGAATGTTTTAATGGTGCACGACCCCTCTGCACTTCTGTATGTGGTATGGCCCACCTAAGTCACGGATTGACCTGATTTTGGGCTGTCCAAGCCCACCATGGAATGGTACATCTGGTGAAAGGTGTTGATGTTCGAAAGGCATCACGATGGGGCCCACCTAGCTCGACCTCACGGACGACCACTTTACGCTTGAGCGCATAGTACCTTTTCCCATATATATATATATATATATAATATTAATATAATATATATAATATATATTATTAAAATATATTATTCGAGCCGAGTCGAGCTCGAGCTCGAGCTTCAAGTCGAGTCGAGTTTAAGTACTCGAGTTGAGTTTAAATACACCATGGTTGAACTTGGCTTGAACTCAACTCGAGCTTTAGTAAACAAGCTTGACTTGCCTTGAGTCGGCCTTTCAAGACGAGTCAATCCAAGCTGAGTGGAGCCGAGTCGAGCGAGCTTTTCGAGCTAGCTTGACTCGTGTCTAGCCCTAAGGAGTTCAGAGACTTTTTAAAGAAATTTAGTTCCAATCAAAGGAACATTCAATTGGATTTTGTGTGATTTCGGTGCTACCGAAGCATAACAAAAGTATGCAATTTTGAAGTCAGTTCAAAATTGATATTAGAATTTCCTATTTAAGGAAATGTTTTAGGCCATTCTAGGTACGAATTAGGGTTTAGGAGAGTTACCAAGTAAGGCCAAAGCTTCCATGGAGCCATTCTTCTTCTTTAATCATTCAGTTCTAATTTTTTTTTCATGTTTTTCTTTTATTTTTATCTAAGATGTTAGTTATGCTTGGTTAATCTCTTAGCTAAAGATAAGGGATAAACATTTTAATAGATATTTTATATTTAATTTATTTTCAATGAAAGTTTTTAGGTTTTTATGTTGAATTATGATTGGATGTGATTGAATTTCTAGATTAGAGATGGTATCCTTCTATAAAATTGGTTCATCTATTGTCGCCTCTGGGTATATTAGATGTTTTTGATTCCCTATGATTGATTACCTAAATCTCCATAAGATTTTAAACCTCTCTTAATTTTACTCTATGTTGGATGTTATGATTGAATTTATTATGTTATCTTCTGATTAGAATAGATTGGAATCCATTTTTAGTTGAGTCTTGAGAAGACAAATTGAGTTCAAGTTCTGTTGATTAGGGATTCCCGAATCCTTAATTGCTTTTGTTATTTATTTGAAGCATTTATTCAACTCTTCACTAGATTAGAAACCCAAAAACTTGTTTAGCTTTCGTGGTGTTCTCACCAATTCCTTGTGGATCGACCTCGGTCTTATCGAGTTTATTATTACAATGCAGTCCTACACTTGGGATTGCTCAACAGTGCACAAATTGTGTATAAACTCAACGCCCAACAATCAACAAAGGATTTTCATATTCCGTAGAGAAGGAAAAGAAGACTAGTTCAAATATTTGGGTTTATTATTTGTGGTGTGTTTTCTTGTTGTGGTGTTTAGAAGACCCTAGCTAAGGCCCTTATATAGACTTCTATGGAAATTATTTTCACAAAGAGAAAAGAAAAAAGTTAGTTGAACCATTTCTTATTGCAATGAAAATGATCCAGTCATTAAAATTTGAATTTAATTTACTAATGTTATGCCCTGGCCCTCCAATACTCAGGTATTGGATGTCCTTGGGCATCACTAGGATTATTTTTTTAAAAAAAAATTTTCATGCAATCACACGTGATCATACACATGTTCCCAACTTGAAAACCTAGATTATTAGAGAAAACTCGAATTCTAGAAAATCTTGGCCCGATCCGACTCCGTACGTGGGTAAACCCGAATAGCTTAGAAACTATTAATGGTCGCCGACCCTAGAAACTTAAAACCTGATAGATCCATACATTGTAAGATCTGTTTGAGACTCAAATCATTTGTCCCTTTTCCTCGAGTGTTCGATTTGGTAGAGTCTGCATTGGATCGCATTGAATTTAATATTTGACTCGTGCGTTAATCCGTCCATTCCGTTTGATCGGATCTTCAATCCCTTTAAAGTTTGAAACTGCGTAGAACCTAGCACAGTAGTCATAGGTCAACCAGTAGAGGCTAATGGTCAAACCCTAGAAACTTAGAGTGGCAAGAAAGCATAGATTACAAATAAAACCTTGCTCATTCTCTTTGAATGAACTGTGTAGCTTAAAAACCTGAGAAAACTTTGTTTTGTTGGTTCGACTGACAAAATTGATTGTTCAAGTTGGTCCGACCGAAAACCCTCGAATTTTAAAACACTTGTAATCCACCGACTTTTTGATTGGGGCTCTATAAAGAGTTTCTACCCTTTTCCTTTCATTTAAGAGTGTGAGAGGGAGATTCAGAGAGAGAGAGAGAGAGAGAGAGAGAGAGAGAGAGAGGTGGAGATAGAGAGAGATGGACATGGTGTGTGATAAGGAGATTGAAATTGAGAGAGATTAGGAGAGTGGACCGTCATGCATGCGCACGTATGCCCTCCTTTGGTGCATGCATATGGCCTACACTTTATCCAACGCTTGCATGCATGGTTTTTGGAGATGGATTGGTCTATAAATGTTGCCCAACTGCATGCTCAAGTTTTCTATCAGTGTGGCAGTATTAGATTGTCCTTCCGGACCCAAATTTGGGATTGTGTCACTAAATCGGGTGAACCTAGGCCAATTGATAAGTAGAAGTACCTTGTTAGCTTCCAATTTAGATTTAATCTAGAAAAATTTTGGTTCTAACCTTGGACTGTGGCAATAGGGTTCAGTATTCTTCGAGACCCCCAATTCTCAATTGGAGTTGTCATATCGTAGCATGATCGGGTTAGACCGCTTGAATGTAGAAGTCGTAACCATGACAAGGTGAAGATTTACCCTTCAAGCTTTTTCCGATATTCTAGCGTGATATTTGTTTCATATGTAATTGGTTGCATGTTTTCTTCTATTAAGCATACGTTAGTTTTGGCAACAGGCTTGGAGGGTAGATGTGTTACAAATTGTCCTTCCTTGATGAATTAATTGAGTCATGAATTGTTATTGTTAGGAACTATTTAGACAAGTTTAGTTATTGATTTTATAAATGGTTATGTGGTTTAGACTGTTACCATTATGAATTACATGTGTATGGTTTTGTTCACCACTTTTAGGAAGTAATTGTATGCCTTGATTATCACCTTTAGGAATTATATACGTGTGAATTATGTTTGCCACTTTCATAAATCATGCATTTAGGTTGGACTTTTTTTTTATACTGAAAGGGCTATTAGTCGAAAGGATTTCTCATACAATTTGAGAGTTGTAGGTTAGATTGATTGTAATTAATATTGGTAACAGTCGAAAATACACATCCAAGGTGTGAAGATTTTACCAGGTGCCTAACTAGTGTGAGTATACTTTTCTCTATATTTTACTAGTTGGTTAAACACTATGGCGTCGCACGCCAGCTAGATGCCCATCCTTATTATGGTATGGTCAATGAGTTGAATTATTTCTAAGATAGGTTTTCTGAATTTGATTGCTTGTAGACCAGGTAATTGTAAATTAGATTGATAAGTGTTTGTAATGTCCCTAGGGGAAAATACACTAAGATTTACGTAAATGTTAAGCATTAGGTAAATTAAGAGCCACTCTTTTCAAATGATGACAAAGCTAGGATTGAACAATGGCCCAACACCATCGATGACCAATGAATGGTGTCGAACCATGAAAAGTGCAATTACCCTAAAAGAATAAGCTAAAACTTAAGTGAATTTGGTTGTCCACTCTTGCGCAAAGTTGAGAGCTTCGGACCATCAGTTTATAACGAAACTTCACACGTGGGCTAAGGATAATTCCTCACACACATCCGTATAACCGTGACCCTGATTGAATATTATCGACCGTTAATCGGACACAGGCTTCCCATGGCTGATCTGCTTATTCGATCGCACCGAAACTGTATCTTATCGTTGATCCATTGATAGGGAGCCTATCACATTATATAGATGAGCCCGTGCACCCTCTTGAGGGTGCCATTAGTTAGAAAGGACCGTCCATAGAGTATAAGTATCAAATTAAGTGGCCCTAAGGCCATTTACCCACCATCTGGAGCCATAAATGACTCCTAAATCACCTCATTTCCTTCAAATACGAAATTGGGAACCCTAAGGTGAGAAAGAGAAGAGAAAGGAGAGAGATAAGGAAGAGAGAAATCAAAGGAGGGCTTGCAACGAAGGGTGACCCCACTTCCATTGGACTCGTAATTCTAACCACGACCACTCCCACTATCAGAACTTATCCGACGACGATCTAGGGTAAGACTACGAACCTTCCTTGTAGATATAGGTCTTCAAATGGATTTTCTCTAACCCTAACTAACCCGTGTGCTCATTTAGGAGGCCAACGATTCTTCCTTGGAAACATATTCCTAGGATCAAATCCGAGTAAGACGTGCTATTGAAAGGTGCGAACTAAAAATGTTTAGGTTACGATTTATAAATGTTATTGTTCAATTATGATTTATGATTTTGAAGGTAGAGTTTACTTGTTATCTTAAGTATACTTAAATTTTATTAAATAAATTGCAAGTTGTATCATAGTATTACCTATATGTTTGATGAAATGCCTGAATGAGTACATGATTGAATTTGATTTTCAAATGTAAATACCCTTTGTTCTAAATGTGACTTGAGTCGATTAGTATGAGAAATAGGACTACAAGAGTAGTCTAGGTAACTGGTAAATTTTCACATTTAGGTGACCAAATTAGGTTGGCCACCCTGGGTAAGTTCGAGCAATGCAGGTCAGACATTGACTATAGAGAGTGGCTAGGCCATGCGGGACGCTCACACAATCTATGTTAGTTATGTTATTGTGCGCCCATACCAACTAAAATTGCCTAAAGAACTGGCTAACTTATTATATGTTCATCATGTATAATCGTAACTGTTTGAATCTAAGGTACCCTCTCACCATTGTGAAGATTTGTCACTAACCATTGTATTGCGATCCTCAAGACTCATGAGCTGGGGATGATGGTATGGGACACCGTATCCGTATTATCGAACTATGCTGGGGTAACGAGCCTCCCCGTAGTGACCACCAGCATCACCTTTTTACAACTTGCCCATCGTATATATTTATCTAGGAGTGATGAACCTAGATGGATAAAGAACACAGGCATAGGACCGTTGCAGTCGTCTCATGACTAGTGATTCAATTGGGATCGATGTTTAAAAGGTAGGTGTCCTAGCTTCCCCAAATTGCTAAATGAATGGGAATAATTAATTACTCAACTAACATAATCATTCAACGTATTACATTAGCTTAGAATGTGGCGAAATAGGCGTTGGAGTCGCGTGTTGAGGAAGTGTTGTTATTTGCGAACCATGTGGTTAAAGTCGCATGTTGAGGGAGTGTTGTATGGTGAGGGCATGTATCATTTCATAAACTTCATCATTCGCATTAAGAAGAGTAATTACGAAATGTTTATTTTACGTTGTTTTATCATTCATGTATTGATAGACTTGATAACATGTATAACTCATGCTTTATGGAACCGATGAGTTGATCACTCACTCCCACTCTAGGATGGTGTTTTAAAAAACCAACTAGACACTAATGTAGATGCAGGGACCGACGATGACAATGCACTGGAGCAAGCATTCATGGATGAAGAGTTCTCCTACTTCTAGCTCTCAGATGGGCCGATGTAGGCCGTGCACTTCTAGACAGGGAGCATTGGGCGCATGGGCTTGCTGGACATTATGTTTCTACATTTTGTTTTCTTTTTGAAATTGTATATTCATTAAACCTAGCCATGGATCCATACTCTGGTAGAAACTTCAAATATATGTTTTAATTTACACATCTGCTTTGATTGCATTAAACCTAGAGTATGATATACTGTTTAATATATAATTCTATGCATGCCAAAATGCCTAACGTAGAAGTAATTGGGAAATCAGCTTCCACAAAGCATAAGTGATGTCCGGAATCTCGGGAGTCAAGCTTTGTTCGGCCCTCGAAATTCAGGACTTTACAAGTTGGTATCAGAGCATGAGTTTATGATTAAACTGGACCGTAGGCTATGGACTCACCATAATACATCTGCTGACATAGATGGGAGTGCTAAGACTTAGTGACATTAAAACTCTAGGACCAAACCCTTAGTCATCTTGAACAATAGGACTTTAGCTTAGAAAATTGATCTTGAAAAAGGTTAAATAAAGAGAGAATAGTCGCGATGAGGGTAAAGTCAAGGTCTTGGAAACACTAAGAGTGCTTTCGGCCTATACTTAGGCGAGAACTCACAAATTAGGTATCTCATACTAGCGTAATAGGATTAGGTAATTAAAGTAGCTCGTCCTACCCTTATATGGTACATCCGATAATTCATTTCAGTTTAGGAGATACGTCCATTTTAAGTTCTAATAACCCAGATCATTTTCGCTTCTGATCGAGCCTTTATCTGGCCCACCTCGATCATGGGATGGGCAAAATGACGTTGGATTTAGGATAAGGGAGAAGAATAAATTAAGAAAAATCTAATTTCGGCACAAACCGATACAATTTTTGCCCAAATGGACCACCGCTGACTCAGATCTATCCTTTTTGACCCATCCTGAGCCACCGCCGATTTCTACTAGGTTGTTGAGATTCTTCTTGATCCTGAAATGATTGAAAGAAGTCGGGAATGGGAAGAGGGGGAGGTGTAGATTAAGAAAAATATGACTTAGGCAAAAACCGATAAAAGATTTTCCCAAATGGGCCACTACCGACTCAGATCTGACCACCGTCTTCAATCTAGCTTCTTTTAAAATTCACCTTGACCTTTAGACGGTCAGAAGTGGCTGAGAATGTGAAGAAGGAAGAGTGATGGGTAATTTATGAAGGATGCCAAGGCAAGACCGCGGCATAGTGGCCCAATGGGCCAATAAAATGCATGGCCGACATTAATATGGCTACTTTTAGTGTAGTTCATTTGATATTTGAATGTGATTTATTTATTTATTTTAGTTGTTTAGTGCTCTAGAATAACCTAGGAGGATAGATGAGCAGTGTGGATCTAATAAATACATCATTTTGAGGCCTATGTAGCTTTGATCTCCTTTGAACCGTCTGCACAACTCGGTGCTCGAGGGGTGTCAGCACTCATCTTCACACAACACGTATCTACACACCAGCCAATCCACCTCCCCTTTGTTGAATCTTGAGTTCTTAATTATTAAAACCAAAGTCCAGTGTATATTTGAAAGCAGTGCAAATGAAAGAAATACCAATGCATCATCGTAACCAACAAAACCACTCTCATCCACCATGTGTGATTTGGCAAAAATAAAATAAAATAAAAAATTTCTTGTTTTGTGGGCCAATCTATCAAATCAAACCTACCCATTGGATCTTGAATGTAGAGTCATACCGGTGGGCCCCACTTACGAGTTGATCAATTGCAACGTAAAGTTAAGAGGGAAATCAAAATCCACATTCTAATACAAAATATTTAAAAAAAAAAAAAACAGTACCATGGCCACGATACAGAGATCTCACCAACTGGACAATCCTAACTAGTTGATCAACGGCACGCAAGCATAACGGTCCAGATCGAATGGTCATCCAGTCGGTTTGATTTTTGTATCATGGCTTGCCAGTAGTGTTGCTAACTAAATGGACGGTCCAGTTCGCTTATTGTGTGGCAGTAGGCAATAGCAGCCACCACCACCCAAAAAGGGGCAGCAACCATTGTTGTGGTGCACCACCTCCATCTGGGACGGGCCAGGCATGCTGCCACCCAAGACCGTTCACGCCAAGGGCGTGACCCCACCATTTCCGCGGCACCACTGCAACAAGGGGCAGACGGGCGTGGCACCACCGCGAGTACCACGTGCCACCGCCGAAAAACGAGTGCCAAACTGGCACGCCCCCACCATAGCTACGGTCCGGCGCCACTGGAGGGCGGTGGCCCGCGCGGCCGCTGCCGCCTCCACGCGCCACGGTCGGAAATGTTTGAGCGTGCAAATGGTGCATGTGTGGGACCCTTTAAACTCCAAAAACGTTTCCCATTTCCTTCAACCTCACCGATTTCTCTCCAGCTCTAGCCCACCACTCTCTAAAACCCATCTTCGTAATACCCATTTTTTTTCTTTCTTATCTTCTACAAAATCCACCTCCAAATTCCACTCATTTTAATCCCTCTTTTTCATTTTTTCAACCCATTTCAATCTCTACAACCCCTTCAACTTCTTCTTTTCTTCCAAAAATAACCTCATCATGTCAATCCCTAATGCCCAACACCCATCACTACAACCCATTCTCTCATCCCATCTTCAAAACCCTCCGATTTCCTTAAAAATCCATTGCTAGTTCATCCCACTCTGACACATCTTCCCCCTAGCATCACTTTTTCTCCTAAGTAGTACCCTTAATAGTTTTCAAGCCACCCACAAATCCATTACATCACCTAGCCTTAGAAAAGATAGCCTTAGTTGGAGTTATTGCTTCAATCTTCTCCTTCTCCTTGATCTTTTCCCTCATGGGAAAGAGGAGAGCAGCTCCCGATAATGTGGGGCCGAGTCACGGTCGAGGGATGAAGAAAGGTAGCGAGTCACGTTCAACACCGACTCTCGACGAAGCGGGGCCAAGTCGGGAAAAGCGCTCAAAGTGAAGCCACGACGAGCAATCGAAAATCTCTCCTTTTGCACTATCTGAAATTGAACTAAGAAGATTCTGAAACCGGAAGGTTGTATTCAAAGTCTTCGTCGAAGAAAAACTATTTGGCGAGTTCGAATTACTTGATCACCTCCAACATAACGGGTGGGCGCACATTTCGAGGGTTCTTATGGATTCGATGCGGGCCTAGTGAGGGCATTCTACACCTAGATCCATAAGCCAAATCTTGATCCCTTAGGATTCAACATTCCTTACAGCAAACAGGTAATATATTCCAACATAGAGATCATCTCACGAATGCTCGGCGTGCCCTTGGGGAAGTGCATATCGACGAGAAGAATATGAGAAAGAAGAGAAGTTGGAATGAACACATCATGCACTTGTGTGGTAAACTTGTTGAATGGAGGCGCGATAGTACCATTCATGCTTCAGACTTAATCATGCCTATCAATTGCTCCACCACATTTGCACATACAACTTATATCCAAGGACAAGCAACCGTACCAAATGCTCCTGCTATACGATCAAGTTCCTTTACCAAGTGGGCCACGGGGAGGATGTATGCCTCCCCACTATCATGCTTACCTAGATTGTGAAAGCGATGATGGCAACCAGGAAGACTTCAGGGCTCTCGTTTGGCCATTTGATTTGTAGGATTGCTCGACAGTATTGTTTAAAGGATCCAATGGAGACCTTAAACCTTTGAAAGTCATCAATGAGGACACTCTCAACCACATGAGGGTGGGCCTAAAGCAGTGAATGGCTCGGATCAAGGAGTTTAGGGACGAAGCCGACGAAGAAGAAGAAGAGGAAGAGAGTGAAGAAGGAAACAAAGATAGAGAGCAAACTGGAGCTGAGGGTGAAGGGATAGGTGAAGAACCCCTTACCCCGTAGGAGATGCGAAGCGCCTGGATGCACTTGATGCTAGGCTAGACAGGTAGGAGAAATTGAGCAAGAAACTGTACCGCACAATAAAAGCTATCTTGTGCTACGTACAAAAAGAGGGAGCACCCCCTCCTTTGCTCGACTCTGAAGGCCAATAGGCCCTGGTTCTACTTATCATTAGTCCTATTAGGATTAAGGAAGTCTATTACTCTTTTCTTTCTTGTTGCTTACATGTGTTAGTACTTTATAATTGAAGTCTTACTTCTTATCTATGTTGTATGTATTAGAGGTCTTTGTTATGTCAATTTTATCGGCCCATGTAATAGAAAGCCTCATAATATGAATGAAATGTAATAGTTGACAAAACTATACGAATCAATGTTGAGCATGCCAAGTCTTGTGATGATTTCTTACCTCGTGAAAGTGATTATTGTTGCGCGATATCACGAAATTCCTTAACCATGCCTAACGTACCCTATGTCCCTATGTTGAATATAGGGAATGCCTCCCAAGGGCAATTGGACTATGATACGTTTTCCACATGGCAGATTGGTCGACGGGGCCCCTCCCTCGAACAATAGCCAACAGGGCCCTAGCTTGGGTCTAGAGAGCGAAGCAATGCCGAACTCACAACCAGCCACCGGCACTATGGATGGACTGATGCCGAATATGCCACCGATTCTAGGGCAGAATCATGCCTCATCTTCGGCACCACCTATGCCTCAGGCAACCCTGCCTCTAGGTATGATGGGAAGATGTTGCTCTTAATGCAACATCGGACATGAACACTAGAAGCAGCAGTGTTAGCAGGGGCCATTGCACAGAACATGAACGTGGCCCCTCCGATGCAACATGTGCCAGCTACCAGGATAGAGGCAACATGCGGGCTATTTGAACGCTTCTAGCACCTCCGGCCTCCTATATTTATAGGCACCCATCGGCCCGAAGAGACCGATTATTGGCTCAACTAGATATTCTGGATGATAAGGCCACTACACTGCTCCAAGGCAGAGTAAGTAGAACTCGTCACCTATGAGTTCGAAAAGGAAGCCGGCATGTGGTGGGACAGTATTCTAAGAACTATCCCTGCAGGATTCGTATGGACATGGGACGAATTCGAGACGTGCTTCCATGAGAAATACTCCCCTCTCACTTATCATAATGAGAAAGAGGGTGAATTCCTCTGCCTCAAACAGAAAGGAATGATGGTGGCGGAGTACGAAAACTGATTCACGGAGCTATCTAAGTATGCTCCCCTGATAGTGGCTAATGAGCTGATGAAGATGTAGCGGTTTTTTGAGGGTTGTGGGCTGACATCCGCACCAAGATGTGTTGTGCTAGCATCCACACGTATGCTGACCTAGTGAGCATGTCCCTGCGATCTGACCAGTATGGTGAGCGGGTGTCTCGAGCACGCTTGCCAATGGGTCTGAGGCCTAGGGCCGAATTGCAGACTCAGCCACTTCTCGGCAAGAGGCTGCAAGTGAGCTCACCCCTAAGGCTAATGGCTCCACCAGCCCAACAGAGGCAGTCCAATCATGTGTGCACCTACTCTGATGAAATGGGCCACACAGCCCCCTTCTACTTCACCAAAATGAGGGACAATGGCTATGTGCCGCCCCAAAGGATCAACCGTCAATCCCTGCATGCTATTACAGCCCCTCCTTTAATAGTCATGGCACCAACACAACAATTCAATTAGCCTCCTGCATATCGTAATAGGCCACCCTAGCGGCCTATGACAGCGCCGCCTAATAGTCCGCAACAAGCACGTGTGCATGCACTTGCCGCTGAGGCAGCTGATTTCGTGGTTATAGTACTGCAAGCATTTGAAGTCACAGCCCACATCCAAGGTACACCTATGTTTCTTTTAGTGGACACTGGGTCCACTGTTTCTTTGGTATCATGCTCCACTGTCAAGTGTGTAGGGTTAGACACCACCCCTATGCCTATGGTAAGGGTCAAAGTTGCGGCATGGACCTTCTCGGATACCACTAAACTCTATAAGGGTTGCCCTATAGATTTAGGGAGCAGAGTGGTGCATGTTGACCTGATTGTAACTAAGATTTACCATTACGACATCATACTCGGCATGGATTGGCTCACCAAAATGAAGGCGGAGATTGACTGTGAGACTAGATTAGTGACCGCCCATGGCCCCGAGGGCACATCCTTCACCCTCCCAGTTCAGGTCAGTCACCCCTTCTAGATCCGTTGCTATGCTTCCCTATTAGAATATTGTAATTGTCCGTCACTTGGGGCCACACCATTGGTCCAAGAGTTCACGGATGTGTTCAAGACAATCCCTAGCTGCCTCCTCAATGTGAGATCGACTTTACTATCAACCTCGTGTTGGGCGTGACGCCCATCTCTTTGCTAACCTATTGCAAGCTTCCATGCGAGATGGAGGAGTTAAGGACCCAGATTGATGGCTTGTTAGAATCTGGCTTCATATAGCCGAGTGTATCACCTTGGGGAGCTCCGGTATTATTCGTAAAGAAGAAAGACGGATCACTACGATTGTGCATCGATTATCGCAGGTTAAACCACGTCACAGTGAAGAACATGTATCCTCTACCCAGGATAGATGACCTGTTTGACCAATTGAAGGGGGCCCGGTACTTCTCCAAGATAAACTTACAGTCCAGGTATCATCAGTTGCGTGTAAGGAAGGAAGACGTGCAGAAAACAACTTTTAGGACTAGCTTCGGGCACTATGAATTTCTCATGATGCCGTTTAGGCACAAACACACCGACCGTATTCATGGATCTCATGAACCGAGTGTTTCGGCTTTATCTCTACCAATTTGCCATCGTATTCATAGATGACATTCTGATACACTCAAAAAGTCAGGAAGATCACAAAGAACACCTACAAGCAGTCTTTGATACTCTACGGCAGAATCAGATGTTTATGCAATTCCGAAAATGCAACTTCTCAAAAGTGGAATCAAGTTTCTGAGGCATGTAGTTTTGAAAAAAGGGATCGCTATGGACCTCACCAAAGTGACCATGGTATAAGACTGGGAATAGCCTGGTTCGATTACAGAAGTGAGGAGTTTTCTCAGGCTTGCTGGCTATTCTCGTCGATTTATCAAAGATTTCTCTAGGATAGCCGGACCGTTGTCCCAGCTCACTCAGAAGGACATTAAATTCACTTGGAACGAGAAAGAGGAGGTGACCTTTCAGGAATTGATGGACAAACTAACATCCACACCCGTACTTATGTTACCAGAGCAAGGGGCCAAATACACGATCTACATCGACACCTCTCAAGTCAGTTTGGGGTATGTACTTATGCAAAAGGATAGGGCGATCGCTTATGCCTCTCGATAGTTGAGGAAACACGAAGAAAATTACCCCACTCACGATCTAGAGTTGGCGGCGGTTATCTTTACGTTGAAGTTTTGGAGACACCACCTCTATGGAGAAGAGTTCGAGCTCTTTTGCGACCATAAGAGCCTTAAGTACATCTTCACACAGAGGGACCTGAATATGAGACAGTGTCATTGGATGGAGACATTGAAAGACTTCAAGTTTGAAGTCTCCACCACCCTGGTAAAGCCAATCTTGTAGCTAACACATTGAGCCGCAAGAAAGCCATGGAATTTGTAGCCCCACTGATGATAAGAGAGTGGAATATGGTGAAGTTCGTTCGAGATTTCGAACAGAGACTGACGGTGGAAGAGCCATTCGAGAGTGTTGCTCACCTTCATGTGTAACCATTAATCGATGATCGAATCTTTGAGGCTCAGAAAGAAGATGAGCTATTATTGAGAATGAAAGAGCGGGCGGGTGGCGGTGAAGAATCAGGATGGAGGATTATCTTGGTTGGAGGTTTATGATATTGTTGTCGCCTATGCGTCTTGAACCTTCACAATCTGAGGAGAGAGGTTCTAAATGCCGCTCACAATTCCAAGTTAGCAATGCACCCAGGTAGTACGAAGATGTATCAGGACATTAAGCATTCATACTGGTAGGACAACATGAAGGCCCAAATAGCAGATTTTGTGTCCCGATGCCTTACATGAAAGCAAGTTAAGGCCAAGCACCACTGACCCCAGGATCTACTCCAACCCATGCCCATAGTCGAGTGGAAGTGGGATTTCATATCTATAGATTTCATTTCCGGATTACCAAGAAAAAGAAAAGGGCATGACTCTATTTGAGTGATTGTGGATCGGTTGACAAAATCAGCCCATTTCCTTCCGATTCAGGTTTCTAATTCAGCAGATGACCTTGCCAAGCTGTACATTAAAGTAGTATGACTACACGGGATCCCTTTACAGATTGTGTCGGACCGAAACATATGGTTCACATCTATTTTCTGGACCCAAATTCAAGAAGCAATGCGGGTGAAACTGAAGTTTAATGCTGCTTTACACCCTCAGACTGATGGGCAAACGAAATAAGTGAATCAGATACTCGAGGACATGTTGCGGGCATGCGTGCTTGACTTCAAGGATAACTGAGATAATTGCCTCCCCTATGCCGAATTTACCTATAACAACAACTTCTAAGTAAGTATTGGCATGGCTCCTTACAAGGCTTTGTATGGACGCCCATGTCGGGCTCCACATTGTTGGGCGGAAGTCAGCGAAAAGAGCTTAGTTGGCCCAAACTTGGTTCAGGTGACCTCGGAAAAGATAAATATTATCAGGCATCAACTCCTAGTGGCCCAGAGTAGACAAAAGAGTTACGCCGATATGAGACGTAGACATTTGAAATTCAAAGTTGGGGATCACGTGTTTCTCAAAGTTTCTCCATTGAAGGGAATGCTCCATTTTAGCAAGAAAGGGAAGCTTACGCTGTAAGACCCCGTCTATTTCATACGACTTTCTATGCTTATGTACACGATGATTGACGCCCTTAGCTAGACCTGGATTGGTTGTTCATAGCACATACCCAACTGACCAGAACCCCAAGACCTCGAAACCTATCTCATATCGACCGCCCCATCACTGTGATCGTGTAGGTACCACTTGTGCGTCTGTACGATACTCTGTTAGTGAGATACGCCACGAAGAATCATTATTGTATCATGTGCGCATGGCGCCATGTATTCCACTCCACACATGTGCATAACACATTCCACACATACATGTACATGCCACACATGGGTGAGAGAATCTCTACCAATGTGTGTGATGTCACACACCCATACCCTCCCTCTCTCATGTACACCTCAAGTCAACTCTCCTCTATGCCACACCTCATATATGACATCATCCCACTATGCCAGCCCATGCTCTTTTAGTCCACCATTAATTACAAATCATAAATTAATTATCATAATCCTAGTCTAAGTTAACTAAGAACACATTAATTGAATCTAACCACATTTTAACAATTTCTCTATATATATCCCTTCATTCCTTAACATTTCACCATTTTTTTACACATAGAGAGAGAGAGGAGTGATCTTGGTGGGCCATCAACTCCATCAATCCCATCCCTTCCATCCATCTCAACCATCAATTTCATCCCTTCCATCCATCTTAACCATCCATCTAATTCATCAAGGTGAGTATACCCACTCCACTCTTGGTTTGTTTTCTTTTTTATTATTTCTATGATTGTTAGTGGTGACAATTTGAGGATAATGATGTGATCAATGGTGTGGATACATAGGAGAGTACATATAAAAAGATGATAAAAAAAAATGGTGATGATATGATGATAATGATGTGTTTAATTATGTGGATTCATGGAAAAATACATAAAAAAAGATTATTAATAAAAATAATTTATTATAGACTTTATGTGGGACTCATTAATAGTGGGCCCGACCAAAATGTTTGTATGCCATCCAAATTGTCCATGTATGGGGCCAAACTCTCACACACATCTCTCACATACCACAAATAAATAAATTAATAAATAATTAATAAATAATATATATGTGTGTGTGTGGGGGGGGGGAGAGAGTGGATCTTTGACAGTATACTGAGTATCTGCAACAAGCAACGTGTAGGTTGCTTTTAAAAAGGAAGGTGGTCGTGGGCCCATAACAGCCCCAATATGACTGATGTATTTGATCCACACCGTCCATCCCATTTTCCAGATCATATTAGGCGTTGAACCAAAAAATGAAGTCAATCCAAGTCTCTGGTAGGCCACACCATCAAAAGTATTATTTTAATAGTGATAAATTGTTAGGAACCACTATGATGTTTCTGTACTCCAAAAAAATGTTGAATATTGGACTCTTTGGGTCTCTCACGTGCCATAAAATCCAACAGATGGACTAGATCATCTTAATATGGGCCCTACATATGAAAATTCATAAGAAAACAAAAATGCAACAAAAAAATAAAAATAAAAATTGCAAAGGGTGTTGGACGCTATTGCTACCGGCGTCTCTACGGACGCTCAAAGAAGCGGCGTCTATTTGCTTGAAAGCTTATTTGGAGGAAGTGGGTCCCATCCATAGGCCACACCATGATGTATGTCGAAAATCTGCACCGTGCATTTGATGGGTCTCCTTTAAAAATGGGTCACCCCCAAAAATCAGCCATACATGGAATTCAGAAGGCCCACACCATAAAAAAAAATAATAATAAATAAAATTAAAATTAAAAAAAAAAAGGAATGACGATGGATCAATCTGATCATGAGGTATGTGTTATATCCAAACCATCCATCCATTTGGCCAGCTTGTTTCAAGGCTTAAATAAATAAATAAATAAAAATAACAAAAAATAAAATAAGATAGATCTAACTATCAAGTGGGCCACACTACAAAAGCACCTGGAATTGAACGTCTACCATTGGAACCCTTTTTGGGTCATAGGAGTATTGGACCAATAGGAAATTTGTTCTTCCCCTTAATTCAGGTCTTCGTGACCTTATGAACAGATTGGATGGAAAATAAATGTTATGGTAGACCCTGTGAATGGTTTAACGGTGAAATCATTGTCCTAACTGCTAATTGAGGTGAGGTCCAGGTAATCTTTGGTTATGATTCATTTTTGGGATAATTTTCTAAAATGATCTCTAAAAATAGATGAACTGTGTATATGTAATAAATACATCACTCCGGACCCATGTAACTTTGATCTCCTTGAACCGTTTGAGCTTGTTAGGTCCACCTAAAATTTGGATGTATCTAAAACTTGGTCTGACCCCTCAACCAGGTGGGACACACATAATGGATGGGCTGGATTTATGAACCACATCTCTGTGGGCCCAACAAATGATTATGAATATTTAATGGAGGGTAAACCTCTCAACTTGTGTGTGGTATGGCACACTTTGATGTAGGTGTTATGCCTGTTAATCCACCATGGTTATGACATGATATATATTTAAGATCCTCATCATTTATCTATTTTATCAACCCTTTTGATGATATGTTACCAAGACTCAGGCCCATCCAATGATTAGATAGTCATACGTTCTGAAATAATGCAAATTGAACTCTCATCACTGAAAATTTTTTATGGGCCATCCTGACGATGTATTAGATATGCAACCCATCCAGCCCATATACCAGGTTCCCTTTAGGGCATTGTCCCAAAGATCAGTTAATCCAACCTAAAATGGACTATACAATACAATGCTGTGAGAATAAGTACCTAATTGTTGAATCCAACCTAAGACCACCATGGTATATCTATTTAATCCATGCGGACCATCCACTCCCTCATATCATTTTAAGATTTGTACTAAAATCAAAGCAGACCTAAGTCTTAAGTGGGTTACACACAACTTAACCTCATGGGAAAGCCCTATGAACTCCACCACATAGAACCCATTGTAAATTCCATTTATGTGTGGGCCTAAGAATGTTAAGGCCCATTTTGAGTGAAAGTCATGTGAGCCCATCAGTGGTAGCCTTGTTTGGGCCAACCATTGGGCCTCTTCGACAAGAGTTTGTAATCTTCACGTATTGAATGTATGACGAACTGGTATTGTAATTTTTGAAGTAATGATTATTAATCCCTTAAATGGGCTGATTGTGGACATCCCTTGATTGCTTGACACTTTGGTTAGAGTGCGGCCCTAAGTAATAAGATCATGTGACTTGTGTTTAAACCCTTAAACATATTTAATTATAATAAATATGTAGATTTTAGTGGCGTGAGGATGTGATATACGTATTTGGCCCCTTAATCATGTGGGCATGTGACAAATGTAGGGTCACCTAATCATATGCAATTGTGGAATATATGAAGTCATCTAACTGTATGAATATGAAATACGTATAAGGCCAGCTAATCATATGAAATCAATTGGCATTGATGACCATTCAATAACATAGGTTTGTGCTTATCGATATAGATACCGCCACTTGAATCACATATAGCCAAGTTGTACACTAAACTAAATGTGATGTAGGGTTATGTTACCCAAGCTAATGCTATCAAGGTCCTGGATTCTATGCGATGTGATCTCTGAGCCATAAATGGTATGATGAAATGTGGCTCTTAACCCTTAACCATGTGACACCGAATATGAGTCACTAACTATGTGACATGTGAAGTAGTTGTAGTATAAGACTCATCATAATTGGTGTAGCCTTATATTCGTATGTAGGATTATGATTGCTTAATTATGTTTGGATATTTTGAAATATGGACACTAGATCAAGATCGTAATCGTATACATACTAAATTATGTGAAATTGTGGTACTGGCCGCTTGACTGTGTGAAAGTTTAGTAAAGCGGTTACCCCATTAGTACGACCCATTGATGCAGCTCACCTTATGCATATGAGGCCTAAGTAATAAGGCCCATTATGATGCATTTGAGGGCCAAGCGATGGGGCCCATTGTGGTGTATTCATGGCCTATAGGCAAGGCCCATTGTGATGTATTCATGGCTTATGGGCAAAACCTATTGTGATATGTATTAGGCCCATGATGCGTGGCCCATGTGATGTATTCGAGACCCATGTGTAGGGCCCACATGTCATGTATTTGAGGCCTATGAGTAGGGCCCACCTGTTATGTATATATGGCCCTTGAGTAAGGCTCATTGTGTTCTATATTAGGCCTTTGTGTGAGGTCGTGGGCCCATTATATGTATGGCTCTATGTGGGCCATTCCTTGGGGGCAATGTTGGTTAAATGTCCATATTGTCGAGGGCGATTGTTGATGCTGATTATTGATACCGATTTTGAGTATGTGATAGCATAACATCATGATACATGCCCATACGCATCATCTGCATGTTTGTTATGAGATGTGGTTGATCATTGCATATGTCATTGGGCAGGTTGTTATAAGACTCCCTGATAGGCGGAGGTTATCTCACATGAGCACACGGTGAGCGTAGGATTGATGCATAACTGGATTGTATGACTCATGCACCTTACATTGTGTGCCTTGGAGACATAAGGGCTGTAGCCTCCATAGGCATTTCGTGAATGACCAGATGGAACACCTAAAATCTGTTATTAGCATCGGGCTGCCATAGATGGCCTTGTGTGAAAATTCTTAAAACCCTCTTGGTACTAGAGGACGCCCCAATGTCGAGACCGAGTGGATACATGAGCACCCGAGTGCCGAATACCAGGAGGTCACATCTCCCACTGTGTCATGGTCGGTTGGGAGGGGGTGTGGCCTTACTCGCCTGAGGGTAGGGGCATAACTAGGCTGAGTTTAACCAGCTCATGAATGGGTCGACTATCAATGTGCCGGGTAGATATTGGCTGACCACTGATCAGGCGGATAGTGAGGTCTCTTTCACTTGCATGGTCGCAAGTCAGTGGGCGGCAATTTGCATGTAGAGTGTACTAGACCCCGGTGATGATCCCAAAGATAAGCAGTACTGATATGTGGACTTATTGAGCAAGAGTTGTATACTCATTCATTCACTATCCACTCGGGCTGGCGGTGCGCAACTATTTGTTACGTGTACCTTCATAATAGCCAAGATTTCGGTTGGGGCGTGCAGCTAACCTGAGATCAGGAGTTTACCACATTGTGTTTGACTATCCAAATTTAGGTATGGGACTGGTTTAGATAGAAGTCCCTTGTGGTGGACCCCATAGCTTGTGATACTACATACCATCATCCAAACTTCACACTCCTGCATGGTCATTTATACCGCATATTGCATTGCATCCTCGGTATCTGATACTTGACTCTTTATGACTCCTCCCTTGCATAGTTGATCTGTATTGCGTACCCTGATATTTTATGACTCATAGACTTGTAAGTATTTCTGCTTACTTTGATATCGTATGATTCATGATCTTACCAATATTTCCGATATTGTATGATTATGGGATGACAATATGAAGATAATGATGTGATTACGGATGCGTGTAATACGGTTATGGCTATGGTATAGGAGAAATAAAAATATGACTTGGTGATGCTGATAGCATTGACTCGAAGTATTACTATGATGCATATGCATTGCATTGGCATTGACATCATACCTTATGTGCTTCACACCTTTCACATATATGATTTTCTTGTAGCATATTTATCTTACTTGCATGTAGGACACATTGCACACACGTGTGTACTCACTAGGCTTTTTGCCTAAGCTTCCTATTTTCCATTTTTTCAGGGCTGGAGTAGCTTGGAAGACTTAGCTTTCTCGATGTATTGCATCTATTTTTTGATTTGGCAATGTTGACGTTATATACCTTTTGTAAAGCATTGTACTTATAACCATCAAGATTTATAATGGAGAGTGTTGCTTAGTATTTTGATCATAGATCTTTATGATCAGGTATTATGTATATATAAAAATAAAAATTCAATTAAAAATCTTCCTTATGGTGCGCCGAACTCGGGACTTGGTGTATGGAAGTCGAGTGCCAAATTCGGGGCATCACGGAAGTTGTCCGTCCTCGGATTTGGGGCGTGACATACGTCGTGATTCATTGGGCCTTTCCAGATTCTACACCAAGTGAGTGTTGTGGCATACCGTATCGCCTTGCCCACGCCACTCACAGGCATCCACAACATGTTTCACATGTCGATGTTGAAGAAATATATTCCTCACCCTACTCATATTATTAAGTGGGAGCAAGTGAAACTAAGGAAAGATACTACTTATGTACTGTGGCCCACACGTGTTTTAAACAGAAGGGAACAAGTGTTGCGCAGTAAGGTCATCCCACTTGTGAAAGTGTTATGGACGCATCACACCGAGGAGGAAGCCACTTGGGAGATGGAAGCTGAGGTCCGCAAGAACTATCCACAAATTCTCAAGCAATATGAAAAGGTACAAATTTTGAGGATGAAATTTTTTTTTAAGGGGGATAGATTGTAACGTCCTGAAAAAATCCATGCAGAGACCCGAGTTTAACCACAGGCAAAACCGCCAGAGTGCCATACCCGACTAGCTAATTACGATAAGATTTACGTAAATGCTAAGCATTAGGTAAATTAAGTTCAGGCCACCGTTTTTACAAATGATGAGAGGCTAGGATCGCAAGTGCCACTGGCCCAACACAATCCGAAAACCCAGGGAAAATCCCAAGGGTCCCCCCCTCTCAGGAGTGCCCAGAAACTCCCTAAGGGACCTAGACCGCATATCGGGGGTCTGCTAGCTATGAAACTATAAAGCAATGCCCATCTTACTGGGCTCGATGACCATCGCAGGAGTTAAGCCTAAATGGTATCCATGACTGCTTAACTTGAGCCGAAGGATGGGTGCATGAGAAGCGTGGATACCCTAAAAGAAGAAGCTAAAACTTAAGTGAATTGGGTCGTCCACTCTTGCGCAAAGTTGAGAGCTTCGGACCGGCGGTTTATGACCAAACTTCACACGTAGGGTAAGGATAATTCCCCACACACATCCGTATAACCACAACCCCGATTGAATATTATCGACCGTTAATCGGACATAGGTTTCCCACGGCCGATCTACTTATCTGATCGCACCAAAATTGTGTCCTAGTATTGATCCATCGATAGAAAACCTACCACGTGGTATAGATGAGCCTGTAAGCCCTCCTGGGGGTCCCATTAGTTAGAAAGGACCGCCCATAGGGTATAAATATCAAATTAAGTGGCCGTAGGGCCATTTTCACACCATTTGGAGCTATAAATGACTCTCAAATCACCCCATTTCCTCCAAATACGAAATTGGGAACCCTAAGGTGAGAAAGAGAAGAGAAAAGAGAGAGATAAGGAAGAGAGACATCGGAGGAGGGCTTGCTACGAAGGGTTACCCTACTTTCATTCGACTCACAATTCTAACCATGACCACTCCCGCTATTGGAACTTATCCGACGATGATCTAGGATAAGACTACGAACCTTCCTTATAGATGTAGGTCTTCAAATGGGTTTTCTCCAACCCTAACTAACTAGTGTGCTCATTTAGGTGGTCGACAATTCTTCCTTCGAAACATATTCATAGGAGAGAGTTCGAGTCGGACGTGCAACCGAAAGGTACAGACTATAAATATTTAGGTTATGATTTATCAATGCTATTATTCAGTTATGATTTATGATTGCTAAGGTGGAGTTTACTTGTGATATTAAGTCTACTTAAATTTCTATTAAATAAATTGCAAGTTGTATTGTAGTATTACCAATGTGTTTGATGAAATGTCCGAATGAGTACATGATTGAATTTCATTTCCAAATGTAAATACCCTTTGTTCTAAATGCAACTTGAGTCGATTAGTGTAAAAAATAGGACTACAAGAGTAGTTTAAGTAGTAGATAAATTTCCACATTTGGGTGACCGAATTAGGTTGGCCACCCTAGGTAAGTTCAAGCAATGCGGGTCGTACATTGACTACTGACATGGCTAGGCCACACAGGGCGCTCACGTGCTCCATGCTGGTTACGTTAGTGTGCGCCTGTACCAACCAAAATTGCCCAAAGAACTGACTGACCTGTTTTATGTTCAGCATGTATGATCACAACTATTTGAGTCTAAGATACCCCCCTCACCATTGTGAAGATCCATCTCTAATCATTGTACTGCGATCCTCAAGACTCGTGAGCCACGCATGGTGGTATGGGACACCGTATCCGAGTTGTCGTCCTACGATGGGGTGACGAGCCTCCCCGTAGTGGCTACGAGCATCACCTTTCTACAACTTGTCTATCATATGTATTTATCTAGGAGTGACGAATCTAAACGAATTAAGAACATAAGCGTAAGACCACTGCGGTCGTCCCACTCCTAGTGATTCAGTTGCGATCGATGTTTAAAAGGGAGGTGTCCTAGCTTCCCCAAACTGCTAAATGAATGGGCATAATTAATTACTCAGCTAAATGCTCATTAAACGTATTGCATTAGCTTAGAATGTGGCGAAACAAGCGTTGGAGTCACGTATTGAGGAAGTGTTGTCATTTGTGAACCAAGTAGTCAAAGTCATGTGCTGAGAGAGTGTTGTATGGTGAGGGCATGCATCATTTCATAAACTCCATCATTCGCATTAAGAAGAGTAATTAGGAAATATTTGTTTTACATTACTTTATCATTCCCGTATTGGTAGACTTGATAATATGTGTAACTCATATTTTATGGAACCACTGAGGTGATCACTCACTCCCACTTTAGGACGGTGTTTTAAAACACCAACCAACCACTAATGTAGACGCACGAACCAACAATGCCAATGCGCTAGAGCAGGCATTCATGGATGAGGAGTTTTCTTACTTCCAGCTCTCGGATGAGCCAATGTAGGCTACGTACTTCTAGACAGGGATCGTTGGGGGCCGCACGGGCTTGCTGGACATTATGTTTCTACATTTTATTTTCTTTTTGAAAATGTATATTCATTAAACCCAACCATGGACCCATACTCTAGAAGAAACTTCAAATATATGTTTTAATTTACACATCTGCTTTGACTGCATTAAACCTAGAGTATGATATATTGTTTAGTATAATTCTATGCATGCCAAAATACTTAATGTATAAGTAATTGGGAAATCAGCTTCCACAAATCATAAATAATGTCCAGAATCTTAGGAGCCAAGTTTTGCTCGGTCCTCGAAATTCAGGGTGTTACAGTGTTGCGTGTATGTGGGCATCCAAGGCATGTGGATTGTACCAAGTATCTAACAAGTGCAAGCATACTTTTTTTTATATTTACCAGCTGGTTAGCCACTATGGGTGTTGCATGTCAGCTGAATATGCATCTCTAACTTAGAACTATGATAGGTTAGCTTGTCCACAGATGAGGTCATTAATGGTTGATGATAGGCATCCAAGGCATGTGGATTTTACCGGACACCTAACTTGTATGGATATACTTTCGAGCATTTTACCAGCTGGCTAGTTTACTATGGTCATCCCTTTTTTTGCTTTGGATTTTATCGGGTGGCTAGTTAGTACAGACGTGCCTTTCCGTACTTTTCCAGTGGGTTAGTCTTTAGGGGTCGTCGCATGCTAGCTACATGCATGCCCCCAACCTTAGGTTTAGTTCTTACACCCCTAAGCATTAGATGGGATTCGCCTTATGTGATTTATATGCCAAATTATTACATTGCATTGCATCCATAAATATGTATATATGAATTATATTTTGTAAATTACTATTTTAGTCATAACTTACACTTGGCTATTATGTCACATGCTAATCTTAGGGATATTTCTTCACTATGCAGGCATCTGACCCCTTTCATTTGACATATGCAAGGATCTTAGGTATAGGGTGAAGCTATGAAGTGCTGCTTAGTGCCTAGCTAGGAGTAGAGAGAGTAGGACTTTTTCTTTGCTTGTTTAGTTTATGTTCCATATACTTGGTATATTGTAATCGTGTATCCGTAACTAAGAGATTTGGATATATGTACATTTTGAATGTTGACATTTTCCCTCTCTAGTTTAGTTATCTATGACAATCTTTAGTTACCGTTGTATTGATATATGCAACTCTAATTTTAAATAATGAGCTAAATGTTAATCTGACTACTTAGGCACGGGGGTAATGCTCTCACATGCATTTCTAATTAAAGTTCACACCCTGAACTCGGGATCTAAGTCTCGCTACTTAGATGCCCGAGTTTAGAGCGTGACAACCAATCCCATCAAGACCCTTATATACGTCCAAATTAAGGAAATCCCAAGGATTACCTCCCTTACACATGAGTATCCAGGTAGACACGCCGGTTAACTAGATTTCAGGGCTAGTTTTCCCACTGGGCAAAGCTCATGCATGCATATGAGCTTAGACATAAGGGAGAACGAATCACAAAGGGATAAGTAAAAGAGTCTTATATATGCACATCTTACCCTTTGATGTAGAGCAAGCCACAAACCTATTCTTAACACAACTGGACCAAAAGGAGTAAAAGAGTCTTATATATACACATCTTACCCTTCGATGTAGAGAGAGCCACAAACCTATTCTTGACACAATTGGACCGAAAGGAGCTTGAATGAAATCAGACATAGTCTGTTAGATCTAGGCCCAGTATTACGTATATCATGATGTGACTGGGACCCAAGTGCTTCTAGTTCAAAGAAATTCATTCTGGATAAGAAGAAATTGTCATTCAAAGTGTAACTGTAAATTGGCATTCTGGTAATGTTACGGGATACATGACCTATCAATCTTTAGTGTTAGTTCGTTTCATAAGAAAATGCTTCCTTCCCATTCAAAATTGTGATTTTAGGAAAAATTTACTACTTATAGTAATTTTTAATTTTTACGTATCTCCTTCTTTCTAGAGTTCTAGTATATAGAGTCATCTTAAGAATACCTTGTAATCATGCTAGGAATAATCTAACACGATTAATTTAGGACTTTCTATTTTTGGTAAAATTTACTATTTCAAATAAATTCTAGTTTAGTTGAATTAGAACTTCTAATTCAAGTTTTGTTTTTTCTTTAAAAGTGAGGTAATGAGAAAGTCTGAGGATTATTGAATAATAAAATTTTGAACATTCCTTTTTAACCTCATGGATCCAAGAATAACCTCATGGATTTAAAGTTTTGCCTACTTGAAAAGGATGATCTGTCTCATTAGTATCCCGGGCTTTTCCTTATGTCATCCTCCTTTTCCCATTCCCATGATGCGAACTCACATCTTTTATGAAATTTAAAAAAAAATAAAAAAAATTTAAATGAATATTATATATATATATATGGGAAAAGGTACTATGCGCTCGAGCGTAAAGCGGTCTCCATGAGGTCGAGCTGCGGTGGGCCCCACCGTGATGTCGTTCGAACATCTACCCCCTCAGTCAGATGAACCATCCCTGGACGGGCCTACACGGCTAAAAATGACGTCCATCCGAGACTTTTGTGGGCCACACCACGTCCAGAAGTGGAGAGGGGCCGTGCACCATTCAAACATTCAAAACCACTTGTGGCCCCCTTTCGAGACATTTTTTGATGATCAACACCGTCCATCATGTGTGTCCCACTTGGATGTAATTTTATACCACTTTTCAGGTGGTATCCAAATCTCAGTGGACCCCACCAAGTGATTTTACATGTTTTCACGTGTATACTTATGTTTTCAGAAGGTATGGCCCACCTGAGTTCCGTGGACGGTCGATTTCCAGCCATGTGGGTCCCACTTGGAGCAGTGCGTCTGGTGGATGGTGTAGATCTTTGAAAGGAATCACGGTGGGACCCACCCTAGCTCGACCTCATGGACGACCGCTTTACGCTCGAGCGCATGGTACCTTTTCCCTATATATATATATATATATATATATATATATATATATTTGAAATACTTCAACAACGCTGGGTTCCGAATGATTGCGACCGATCCATAAGTGAAATCCCAGACGAGTCAAAGGATAAGATTTTTGTGGACAAAATTGGTCTAACTAATGTTTAGGTGGTTGAGATAGAGACGATTTTTATTTTTATTTTTTCACGAGTTTTTGTATGGTGAGGGATTTTTTCCTCCATCCTTCGTGTGCATTCTGTACACATGTATGATAGAAGCTGATTGCCTGTGATCCAGAGACATTCATGTGCCTGGGGCTGTGTACGGCCTACAGAGATGTTGGTGACAAATACACTCTCCCCATCCATTTTGCAAGAGTACTACAGTGGAACAAGAATCTAAAAATTATGCAGATGCAAAACTCATGTGAATCACACCACACAAAACACTGGGGATTGAACACCTGGAGGCTATATATATATATATATATATATAGATGATGCGCACTTTGGATAGCATATAAACATCATGGTTAGCTCCAGTAAATTTTCAACTCTGAATCCAAAACTTTGGTGGCCCATGAAAAAAGAAAACAGTTTCCTTCCTTGATTTGCATCTATTTTCTATGGCCCACTAGAGTTTTACATCAGGGTGAAAATTGTATATATATATATATATATATATATAAACTTGATTCAGCTTGATTGAGTTTTGATGCAAGTGAATCTCTGATCCGGCTGACCAAAAATCCAATCTAACCGAATTGACTCAATTGAGTTTCGAGTTTACTCAATGAGCTTTTAAACTAATGGTCTTACCATTGGTGTCGATGATATTCTCCTCTATCAGTTTAGGAATATGATAGACTGAGGCCAAGAAGCCTGCTGATGCAGGCCAAAAGACAGCTCCTCGAATCCCCATCTTGGCAGCGACATCCAAGGCCCATGACATGCCTCCATCGGCAATGATGCATGTGATCTTACCATCATTGGACTCATTGATCCTGCCTATCAACTCTTCTAAGGCGCCCGGCATGAAGCTTAAAATACTGTCAAACAGCTTGTTTAAATCATTGCGGTCTTCGCCTGGTGCCATCCCGTCTGGTATTGCAACCAGACGAATACGTTCGTCTTCACGGTCTGTCTTCGGCAGTGCAGCCACCATGCGGGCATGACTGAACTCGGTGTTGACGAATGTGATCACGAACCCATGGTCAAGCAAGCAATAAGAAAGCTCCATGAGGGGTATGACATGGCCTTGTGCCGCGATCGGTATGACCAGTGCATGAGGTGGTGTTCCCATGGCCAGTACCCTTCTACACTAGTGTGTTTGTGTGGAATTTTCACGGATATATTTCCATGTATGTTCCCGTAACTATTTATATTGGACGCCGATTGGCCGGTTACCCCAACACCAGTGAGATCGGATTGGGTACGGCCCCACCCGTAGGCCCCACCTTGATGTATGTATTGTATATCCACTGCGTCCATCCGTTTTGCCAGCTCATTTTATGCATAATCCCAAAAATGAAGAAGATCCAAATCTCAGGTGGACCACGCCATAAGAAATAGTGGTGATTGAACTCCCACCATTAAAAACTTTTTAGGACCCACGTTAATGCCAACCGTAACTTTTATTTGCCATCCAACCTGTTGATAAGGTCACACGGACGTGGATGAAAGGCAAAAACAAACATCAGCTTGATCCAAAAGTTTTATGGTTCACGATAAATTTGGTCCACCATAAATTTTTAATGGTTAATCGCCAGTCTCCCATGGAGCTAGTCCACTTAGATTTGGATATACTTTATTTTTTACATCACGCTCTAAAATAAGTTAGGGGTATATGACAACTGAATCGGATTGTGTACTGAGTTACTCAGTACCTCAAGGGATACTGAGTTGACGTGGAAAGAAGCTATTGGCGGTAAGATGTAGTGCTCGATCCCTCCTCCAAACGGCAACAGAAACGCCGTTACCCTCTTTCTCTATTTTTCTCTCTCTTCCTTAAAAAGAAACAAAGACGTAATCGCTCATCTCTCTCAAGTGTAAATCGGTTTGCTGGGTGCTTACTTATCATACTGTGTAAACTTAATTGGGCCCACCTTAAATGTATGTGATCTATCCACACCGTCCATCCGTTTTTACAGCAAAATTAAGGCGTTGAGCTCAAAATTTAAGCATATCCAAAGATCAAGTGAATCATACCACCGGAAAACATTATGAGTAATGATTTCCACCGTTGAAACGCCGCTAGGCCCTGCATTGATTTTTATTTGTCATCAACCAATTCATAATATCATAAAGACATGGATGAAGGGAAAACACAAATATAAACTTATCCAAAACTTCCATGGCCCAAAGAATTTTACAACGGTAGACATTCAATTCACACTGTTTTCTGTGGTGTGGTCCATTTGAACTGTATATATGATTAATTTTTGGTCTTAAGCATTTAAATTATATGGTAAAATAGATGAACGGAGTGGATAAGATAAATAAATTTTTTTTAATTTTATTTTGGTAGCTGAAGTGTAAAAAAAAATTCAACTCTGCCTCATTGTAGAACATATGTTTATGTATCTTTCCATGACTTCTCCATAGTTTTAATTTGGGCCAATATTGCTCACGTAAGGAGTAGCTTGCATATATATGGACCGTTCATTTGGCGGTTTGCACGGTGGATGGCTGATACCATAAAGATGCACCTTATTTCCACTATCTTATCCGTTTGATCGTTCCCCTGCAAATGGATGGCTAAATGCTTAAGACCAAAAATTTAAATGCTGAAGATACATATTTTATTATTATTATTATATGGATGGCTAAATGCTAAATGCTTAAAAATTTAAATGCTGAAGATACATAAATTTCCACTATCTTATCTGCTCCGTTCATCTATTTTACCGTATAATTTAATTGCTTAAGACGAAAAATTAATCATATATAAAGTTCAAATGGACCACACCACAGAAAATAGTGTGAATTGAATGTCTACCGTTGTAAAATTCTTTGGGCCATGGAAGTTTTGGATAAGTTTATATTTGTGTTTTCCTTTCATCCATGTCTTTATGATATTATGAATTGATTGGATGACAAATAAAAATCAATGCAGGGCCCAGCGGGGCCTAGCAAGGTTTCAACGGTGGAAATCATTACTCATAATGTTTTCTTGTGGTATAATTCACTTAATCTTTGGATATGCTTAAATTTTGAGCTCAACGCCTTAATTTTGCTGTAAAAACGGATGGACAGTGTGGATAGATCACATACATTTAAGGTGGGCCCAACTAAGTTTACACAGTATGATAAGTAAGCCCCACGCAAACCAATTTCCAATGGGGAGTAGGGGTGTGCAAAATGGGTCCGATCCGGCGGATCCGCCCCGATCCGCCCCGACCAGATCCACCCCGAACAGGATCGGTAGGTTGGATCGGTTAGGTACGGGTACAAAAGGGTAGATCCGAATGTAGTTCGGATCGGATTCGGATAAGCAGTAAAACCGACCGACCCGAACAGAAATCCGATTAGACGCTGCTGATGCTTCTCTTTCTCCCCTTCCGGCTAACGAAAGCTTCTCTTTCTCCCCTTCCGACTGTAAGGGAGGAAGAAAATCAAAGAAAGAAAGTAAAAATAAAGAGAAATGTGGGGAAAAGAAAGAGAGTTAGGGAGAGATATCAACCGCCGACTGTTTTCCGTCGGCTAAAAAGAGCCACCTTGACCCCACCTGCAAGGAAGAGGAGAGAGAGAGAAAAGAGAAGAAAAGAAAAGACAGAAAAAAAAAGGAAAAAAAAAACGATCGGTCACGGATCGGTCATTTAATCTTACCGTTAGGATCGGATTGGGTCAGGTGACCGGAATCCGGCACCGGATCTGATCGGATTCGGATTAGGACACCTAAATTTCAGATCTGGTCGGATCTGTTGAAATCCGATCAGACTCGGACCGTTGCCCAGCTCTAATGGGGAGAGATGGGCGATTACGTCGGTCGAGGATTGGCTACTCCCCCTGACACCAGCCAATGGCTGGTGGTCGGTGATCTGTGGGACCTACCATGATGTATGTGTTTCATCCATGCCATCCATCTATTTTTACGTATCATTTTATGGTATGAGACCAAAAATGAGGTATATCCCAATCTTAAGTGGACCACATTACATAAAATAGTGTTGAATGAGCGTCGACCATTAAAAAACATTTTGTGGCCATAAAAGTTTTGGATCAAGATGATTTTTGTTTTTTCCCTTCATCTGGGTCTGTATGACCTAATCAACATATTAGATGTCAAATAAACAATATAGTGGCCTTAGGAGGATTTTAATGATGGATATCCAACCACTATTGTTTTCATGTGGTCTGGTCCACCTGAGATATATATACCTCTAATTTTTGGTATCAAGCCATAAAATATCTGTAAAAATGGATGAACGGAATAGATGAAACAAATACATCATGGTGGGGCTCATAGAGCACCGACCACCAGCCCCGGGCCGGTGTCAAGGGGAGTAGCCAATCCGTTTCTGATTACGTCGCTGTTTCCTTTTACGCAAGAGAGAGAGAGAGAGAGAGAGAGAGAGAGAGAGAGAGAAAAGAGAGAAAGCCGGTGACGGCATTTCTGTCGCCGTTTGGAGGAGGGATCGGGGCCCACATCTTACCACCAGTAGCTTCTTTCCACGTCAACTCAGTACCCCTTAAGGTACGGAGTAACTCAGTACACAATCCGATTCCATGACAACTACTGCTTTAAAAGTCATTTCATGTAACACACAATCTATTTGGGAGAGAAATCCTACGTATCTTGTTAGCCTGAGTCATCGAAAATGACTTGAACCAATGAAACAGGATAGCACTGGGCCTTTAACACAGACACCTACATCCAATCATAATTTATAAGTAACTTATATATTGATCAGCTTCGGGTTGGCTCAGGCAACCCAAGACCTTAGGCCGAGCCCGACCTAAGTTTTATGGGGTTGGCATTTTTATAGCCCAAGCCTGAAACTGAACCTGATACATCATGATCGAGCCCAATCTAATGTTGGGTCGGTCAGGTTGAACCCACCCGACTTTCAGCCCTACACCAAATTCGCTTCCTACACCAGGTATAAAAGCTCCATGCGCCCCAACATGATGTATGTGTTTAATCCAAATTGTCCATTCATTTTGCCAGCTCATTTTAGGGCATGAGCCTAAAACTGATGCAGATGCAAAGCTTAAGTGGACCACACCACGTAAAACTGTGGGGATTGAACGCTTTAACATTGAAAACTTCTAAGGTCCCAACGTAATGTTTATTTTCCATCCAAGATGCTCATAAAGTCACGTGACCCTTGACGTCGAGTGGGTCGCAGACACTTTCATGGCAAAGGTGGGCCAAAGAAGGCTTGATCAGATACAAAAATGATCCAGGCCCTTAAAACCTTAAAACAGTTGTATCTCACCAACCGGGATGAGTTTTTGGACATATCGTATATGATTTTAGGGTAGGAATAGCTACTTTAGCCAACCAACCCTTATATTGGGTTGTCCCTGCCAAATTTGTGAAATTCCACCAGATCAACAGTTGCAAGTACATTTTATTTTCATTTTTACTATAAATAGTAAGTTTTAGTTTGAGTATTACTTTTAATTCTTTGAGTTGTGAAGTCGTGCCCAACATAAAAAGGGCTTAGAAAAATTAGGTGAATAACATGGTTCATCCAAATTGAACACTTATTAATTTTGGCCAAAAACCATAAAGTCTAGTAGGAATGGAGGTTGTCTACTATTTATAGTAAGTCATGTTTTCAATGTGTTTAAGTTAGAGTTTAAGTCTAAAACTTTGTCCTAAGTTATAGCTCATTATTTAAAGGACTATAATTTCATTTTTTTTTATTATCATCAATCAATTTATTTCAAATTTATTAGAAATTATTTCTACTTTTATCTCTTGGGGTTTGAGGAAGCTCTGTGAGGAGTTCAGAGAGCTTCGTGGATTCTGAGTAGATATCCCCTTTTGAAGACGATGATCAAACTCATCACGTCCCTCCCTGTGTCAGTAGTATCAGAGCGAGGACTCCCCTCACCCGATAACAAGTAACGATGGAATGGTCCAAAATCCTATGGATAGTAATCCAAGAATTCATTATCTATTGAGAAAAAAATGGAATCTTTTCACCGAGAGAGTAAGTTGGCCATGCAATGGCTGCAGGCAACTCTCTATTGTATTGCAAATACGTTAATTCCACCCCGAGCCCAAGGCCATACTCCACTGCCCTTTATCACTATACGACACAACCCCGATTTCCGTAAAGCGCTTTCGGAGAAAAAGAGTAGGGCTACCCCAGATGAGTCGAGCTCCAGAGACAAGGACATTGGTGGCATCAGTGGCGTCGATGCCCGACGACCGGTCTATGGAAACGATCGACTAGATCGTGTGGAAAATGACTATCTAGGAAAGGCTAAACTTTCATGTTTTAATGGCTTATTGCGTATAGAAGCCTTCTTTGATTAGTATGCTAAAGTAGAGTGGTATTTTGACTATCTGGTATGGTGCGTTCACTAAAGGTGGGGCCCGTGACTTAAAATCCAAAGCCACTGCATCTAAATAGTCCTGTTAAGAAGATTGTACCCGCTGACAAAGAACCAATGTATGAATAGGCATAGGCGCACATCCAAATCCAAAAAAAAAAAAAAAACGAAAAAGAAAAAGCAAAGGGATGTCCTGTCAATACCTAAAATGTCGCAGAAAGTGAATCGGGTGATAAGAATAGTAACCCCAAAAGCCTAACAACAATAAAGGAGTATAGCTAACACTGCAGATCAAGGGCACCTAACAAAGCCATGTGGCCTCCCAGATGACTTCCCATTCTCGAAAATGGGAGAACATCCGATGATAAAGAGACTCACTGGCTTCAGTACCAAGAGGAGTCTATCTACGAGGAAAGATAAGACATCAAAGTAGTGAGAATTCGGCCAAGAGAGAAGCGGGGTCATGAAAAGGTGCTCCCGCAACCACACCTAAGATGAAAGGAGAGAACCTCATGCATAGTTGGAAATAGTAAAAAGCCAGAACGCAAATGCTAGGGACAACCAAATACCTGAAGGAGAGAGAAACACCTCTGAAGAATGCAAGAATGACCGAGAGAGCACTTTATTAAGCCAAGGAAGGACTCAACCAAGACCAGGGGAATAATGATCTGGCGAAAAAGAACACGACGAAGAGCATAAAAAAGAACCATCAGAGAGGATCGTCACCACCCAGAAAAGAGCAACTCCTCCAAAACACCAAATATCAATGCGTTCAGCCATTGCAGTTGACAAGTAGACCCATCACCTCCTCAACTGGTCGAGCAACGATCATACAAAAGGTCGAGGGTAATCTTTAAATCGGACTCTCTCATTTGTCGAGACGGGGGAAGATACGGCTCCCAAGAAAAATGTAACCCCATCAGGCGAGCTAGATCCTCCAAAGAAGGACCCAGCTCCAAGTCGTTGAATGAGAACAAGTTCAAGAATGGAACCCAATCATATGATGCTACACTAGACATCCACCAATCCAAGCGAAATCAATGAAGATGTAATATCTAGGAGATGAATAGACAAATAGGCACATGATTGGACTAAATCTGATTAAAAGAGGCCCACTTACAAGGCCCAAAAGTATGAGCCTAAAAGAAACAACCCACTGACCAGGTCTAAATGGGCTCTGACCTATTCGACAGGCCTGTAGACAGGGCCCGCCCAATGAAGCAAATGGCCCAATGAGGTCATAGATATGAGCTTAAATACAAATGGGCTTTGGCCCATCTCACCACAAAAAAAAAGGGCCCGAGAGGGGTTATCGCCCGAACTGAAGGAAGGAAAGGAGGGGAGGGCGAAACCCTAACCCTAGAGTATCCATTGCCTCTACCCACTCTTCGTAGACGAACCTCCGTCAGACCTCAAAAAAGAGGATAAGAAGGGAATGGTAAATCCCACTTGCTAATGATGGGTTAACAACCTTAATGGCGCACACAAGCTTCAGCAGCATCTTATTGCCAATAGTGGCTACCATTGATCCAAGTTCAACTGTCTCTGGATGGAAGAGAACCACAAAGAATGTCAACGTGAGCTTTGAATAAAGGGTGGGTTGTGCCATGGCTACCAGTAACACAATCTCTTTTCCCTATTTTTTTAACCCTTTATTGGAGCTTGCTTATAACGTTTCAGATTTTCACTATTTTGGATTTTTCAAAAACTCTTAAAATTTTTCAATATAATTAACTTATGTTGTCACTTACTGACCATTAACACTCGATGTTAGCATATACGTGGGTGGTACCAGTAAAGAACCACAAAAATTTGATTAATCAACTATAAAAAGCAAATGAATCCGTCTGATTACCTAAGCATCGAGTTTAGCCTCGTGATTTGTTCACATAGGGCCCAAATCTAGTCGACCTATCACCGACTAAGCATGACTACCATAAATTAAAGATCAACCAAAAGCCAAGACAACTAGGAGTCAGATCTTAATTAACAAACCAAAGTGACTCAATTATTTATTTAGCGTATAAACCAACGATTTAGAGTGATTATGATCAAATCGCCATTTTTACGAATTGTGAATAGGCTACATTATGAACATAGTTAACCCAAACTATAATCATTGCACATAAGAAATCTTAGTACCTAATTCATTCCAGAAATGTCTTGATTATTCAAACAAACTCTAGACCACTCGTTGTAGGTCACTAACTTTGAAACTATAGAATAATATCCATCTCACTGGGTTAGACGCCCATTAGGGGTGGTGAAACAAGAAAGTTCCCAGAACTGTTCAACTTGGGCCAGAAGTCAAGTGCTTGAAACGCGTGAATCCCCTAAGCTTAAATCTAAAACTTAAGTGAAATAGACCCCCCCACTCTTTCGCGAAGTTGTGAAGTTGTGACTTTCCGACCGTCAGATTGTAACCTAACTAGAGTTGCGAGTTAAAGATATTTCTCCATACATATCTGTATAGATGTGTCCCAGATCGATCATTAACGACCATCAATCGTAAGTGGGTCTCACATGATTGATCGAAGGATCCGATGGCCTCCCAGTTGTAACAAAACATAGATCCCATAGTGGGGCACCTGCCCCATGGTCTAGATAAACCAGGGCTTCCCGAAAGGCCCTGTAAGTCAAAAACACCCTCCCCCAGGGCAAGTTTACAGAAAAAGGGGCACCAAGGCTATTTGTGCACCTATTGACAATATAAATAGCCTTCATTTACCACCCCCTCATTCCCATACGATTTTTCATTTACAACAAGAGAGAGAGAGAGAGGAGGAGAAGAGGGAGAGGAGGTGTAAGAAGGGGCTATTTGAAGAATTCACCCACCACCGCTAGCCTGCAACCGTGTTGCACCGCCAAAATTGCCCTACAACGAGTAAAGGTAACTATCAAGCTTTATCTCGATTTTTGGTCCTTAAGGGTCGATTGCATGTGCCCTTACGAGCTAACCACGCTAGTGCAGGGCGCTAATGAGTTAACCTATAGAACCTTAGCCCTAGGAGTGAGTCCAAATCCAAAATACCAACCCAAGGTACAGACTATAGATGTTTAGATTGTTGTTTATCAATTTTACTATTTCAGTTAATGATTTATGATTGCCAATTTGAAATTTGCATGATAATCTATGTATATTTCGATTTCAGTTAAATAAATTACAAAGCTTAGCTTAGTGACACCTATGTGTTCTTCGAAATGCCTGAATGAATAGAATATTAAATTCGATTATTAAATGTGAATCCCATTGTCTTAAATGCTCGTTGCATTGATTAGATTGAGAATTAGGACTACAAGAGTAGTTTGGTTAGTTAGAAAATTCCCGCATATGGGTTGACCAAGTTAGCTTGGTCACCCTGGACACATTCAATTGATCCGGGTCGAACGCAGACAACTGACAGTGACTAGGCTACGCGGGGTGCTTACACCCCATGCTAGTTGTGCCGGTGTTCACCCACGTTAACCAAAATTATCCAAAGAACCGGCTAACATTATATCTGTTCACCATGTACAACCACAACTATTTGAATATGTGACACCCCCCTTATTAATTGTGAAGGTCTACTAATAACCGTTAGCGTTGCGATTCTTAAGACTCGTGATCCAGGCATGGTTGTATCGGACACCATGTCCACGCTGTTTACCTATATTGGGGTGCGAGCCTCCCTGTAGTTATCACGAGCATTATTCTTATAATTTGTCTTTCGTATGTGTTCAACTGGGAGTGACGAACCCAGACGGATCAAGGAATACAGGCGTAGGACCGCTACGGTCGTCCCTCGCCTAGTAATTCGGATGAGAAGAATGATGAAAAGGGAGTGTTGAGATGTGGGGCCACATCTGGGGGCCGCTTGACCAGTCGAGTGGCCTGCTTAACCGGTCGAGTGGCCCACTTAATCGGTCGAGTGGCCCACTCGACCAGTCGAGGACTAGATCGGCTCAAAGTCCAGCGAGCATCGGTTTTTGGGTTCCTTGGTACTCGACCGGTTGAGGCCTATGCTCGACCAATCAAGGGTCTGCTCGACCAGTCGAGCAGCCTTCTCGACCAGTCAAGGTTACACAGATTCATTTCCGGATTTGATGCGAATTGCGGATTTTTTAGTCGATTTTCGCAGAGGTACGAAAGGAAAGTTGTCTAAACTATAAATAAGTGTCCCTAGGGATTTTCTAGGGTATGGGAAATAATTCTAAGGTATAAGTAAAGGGTTTTCTCTATACTTCCAAGGAAGAGGTTAGTATATTGCCCTGTAATCTTCATTTTTCTTCATAGTGGAAGTTTACATCCGTAATTTTTTACCCTTATTGGGGTTTTTCCATGTATATCTTATCTTGTAGTTTATTTGGAATGCTTTGATTCTTTTTCTAGTTTATATTTCTTTCTGTTTATCGTTTGTAGGTGAGACCGAAGATTGGATCTCGGTTCACTGTGTTGTTGGCGAACTGCACAACAACTGAAATCAAAGCTATTGGTTTTAGTTCTATTAGAGCAATGACGGAAGAAGGGAATACTAGAATTAAGAAGTTTGATGGTTCAAACTTTACCTTCTGGAAGATGCAAATGGAGGATTATCTGTATCAGAATGACTTCTATATTCCTCTAGAAGGAAAAGAGAAGAAACCAGAAAAGATAACAGATGATGAATGGTTTTTATTGGATCAGAAGGCTTTAGGAACAATCCGACTCTCTTTATCTAAGAGCGTCGCCTTCAATATATCCAAGATGAAAACTATAAAATAATTAATGGAAGCCCTAGCCACCATGTATGATAAACCCTCAGCGTCCAACAAGGTTCATCTTATGAAACAGCTATTCAACATGAAGATGTCAGATAGTGGGAGCATGGCTGGACATCTAAACGAGTTCAATACAGTCACGAGCCAGTTGGAATCCATTGGCATTGTTTTTTAGGATGAGGTTAGGGCATTATTGGCCTTATCCAGTCTGCCAGACAGTTGGGATGGTTTGGTGACTGCTGTGAGCAGTTCTTCAGGGTCGACAAAGCTGAAATTTGATGATATGGCTGGTCTAATTCTCAGCAAAGAATCTAGAAGAAAGGCATCAGGAGTTTCAAGGGATTCAGAGAATACTCTAAACGTTAAAGGAAGAGGAAGATCGTTGAACAAAGAAGGTAATAAACATGGACATTCTAAGTTAAAAAAGAAGTCCAAGGGACCGAAAGACAAAGATGGGTGTTAGCATTGTGGCAAGAAGGGGCACATGAAACGTGATTCCAGGGCACTTAAGAAAAAAGAAGGAAGCTCTCAAGGCAAGAAGGATTCAGTGAATCTATCTGAGAAGAGTGATACAGAGGCGTTGATCTTATCTCTTGATGCGAGGAATGAGTCTTGGGTCATAGACTCGGGTGCTTAGGTTCATGTCACTTCATGTAAAGTAGTTTCACGTAATTATATATCTGACTTCGGAAGAGTCTACCTGGGCGATGATGAGCCGTGCAGTATCGTTGGAAGGGGAGACGTTCATATAAATCAGAAAGACGGAACGACTTTGAAATTGAAGGATGTCAGACATGTACCGAGTTTGAAACGGAACTTGATCTCAGTGGGGCAGTTGGCCGATACCGGTTATGTAAGGACATTCACCAGTAATTCTTAGAAGATCACAAAAGGTGCCTTGGTGATTGTTCACTCCCCAAGTGCAGGGTTGTGATGTAGTGATAAACTCGGTAAGACCAAGGTCGAATCCACAGGGACTGAAACCTGTACTTTTTCTGAAACCAACTAGAACTAGAACTAGGCTAAGATGAAATCTAATTTGAGTATAATTTGAAGAATAGTGGTAAAATATTTATCTAAACTGAGAAGAAAATTCAGAGAAAGGAAACTAGGGATTCAGAGGATCCACTTATAGAGATCAGGGAGAACTATACTTGATTCATGAAAATCAACTGAACTTCCTTTTATGTAATTTTGAAAAGATGAAAGGTATATGAATTAGAATGGATTCCATCACCAAACCATGCCCAGGAGACAAAGCAAACAACAGAATTAAACTAATTACCAACTAATCAATGTATGAAGGTTAGGAAGGGTACCGACATCCAACCATGCCCAGGAGACAATGGTGAACAACAGGGCTTCCTGACGTCATAAACATAAAAAGGAAAAGAACATGCTCAAAGCCATTGCAGACCCATTGTAATTTCAGTCACAACAGACCATTAAAGACTGAAAACATTCTCTTAATAAAATCAAATCAAAATCCATTCAGTTTAAACAAAAAGGCACAAGCATCAACTCATCCCATCACGCTACAAGCTTCACCTCTTAGCCCTAGCTAAGAGGTTTAGCCAATAAACATGATTTGGCTAAACATCTTAAATAAATAAATAAATACTCTAAAACACCTTCCCTTCTTCCTGCTCCACGACCAAACTCCAGCCCCCAGATCAGATATCCAGCCGTTCTCCCCGTCACTCCCCCCAGCCGTTCTCTCTCCCTCTCTTATATAAAACTCAACAAGTGCGACGGCACTCCCTATTGTAGTGGGAGACAAAAGGACTTACGCTGGTACTCTGGATTCCCCATTCTTGAGTTCCGATAGAAGATCCACTCCGTTCAATGAATGCACAACGAAAAACCGTCCAGGAAAGGATATTTTTGGAGCGTTGATCGCGCGGCCCACCTGCTTTCTGCTCTACCGTCGATCGTCCGTTTAGAAGGTTGGATTTTGATCCTTGCGATTTTTTAGAATTCTTCCACCTAAGACTTGGTAACATGGCCCATGGGAATCTGGTGAACGAGTTGGATTGCCTGTATGGACAATAGGTGGGGCCCACAACCTGAATCAGCGTCCGCACCTTGCGGACGCTGTTTGTACGTGAACCAGCTTGCGGTGACATCAGTGGGCTCCACATACCCCAGTGTTTGGGAAATCCACACCGTCCATTAAATTCCTCTTGAAAAACTGGTCAGGGATGGTCGCTTTGGATCGGTTTCTACGTGGCCCACGAGGTTTTTCATTGCACCGTTGGTTTTTCGATTGAACAGTTGAAAGATGATCTCCGTTGTTTTCCGGTATTCTGTCACCTAGGCGATAGTTAGGGCCTCCCTCTAGAGTGAATGAACGGTCCTGATCACCTATTTGGATGATGGGTGAGTCCCATTGATAGAGACCGGCGGACGCAGGTGCGTCCGCTGTTTGAAACCGAGAAGGAGACAGGTCAAGCTTAGTTTGACTAGAAGTTCCAGTCCAGTGCACTTGTGCACTGTGCACTGGCACTGCTAGTGGGGCCCACTCATGATGTGTGTACGAGATCTGCACCGTCCATCTGTTTTAGAACCTCATTTAAGGGGTTGAGACTAAAAATGAAGTATATCCAGATTTCAGGCGGGCCTAAAATCGACCATTTATGGGCTGATTTGCTCGTTGAGACACTTCCACATGGATCCACGAGCTCAACTTTGAAATGTACGATTAATTTATAGTCTTCAGGTCCTGTATGAAGTTTCGACCCGATTAGATGGTGATAACCCTGTGATCTTGCATTCTGGCTGACTTTCAGGCCACTTAGCTTCAGTTTCTCGATTTTTTTCAGATCTCGGATATGTAAAATCGTCGATCCCAATCCCCAGGAGTCCGTTCCCTGCTTTTGTGATATCGGAGTGCCAAATCCACACTTTTAATACCCAATTTTAGTTTAAGCTCCTAAATACATCCTGCATCGAAAACACGATTAAATTAAACCGTTAATCAGTACTATGTTCATAAATTCAGGCAATAAATAGGGTCTGATATGCAATATTTGACCCTCAACACAACCCCCAACCAGCATTTTGCTAGTCTCGAGCAAAATATGCAAAAAATAAGTTGAGAATTACAGAGCAACTTCTATGTAACCGAGTGATATTTTTGAAGAACGATTTAGATATGAGAAATCTAAGATTCATGAATGTTGATTATCAATTTCTCTTGGCCTCTCGTGCACGGTGAATTTTATAATCAAGTTCAAATATTAATCCATAAACTAGAGTAATTTTAAACATTGAGTTCCATGGGTGTAGAGTGTAATCTCGACTTTCAACATTAATATTCAATTCTTTATTTCAGGATTTCGTTGGTAATCAACAAGAGAATTCATGATAACTAAAACTTACCTCACAGATCATTCTTTCATTTTTCTAGTTTTTTTTTTTTTAATGCCAAGATGGGAATCAAATTTTCACTTATAGGGAGCAAACCTATGGTGAAACTAGTCGCCCAACTCTTTCCAACTGTTAATCATGAAAAATCGAATCTACACCTATAGGGAGCAAACCCATGGTGCAACTCTTTCTTATACCCTGATGGCTAAATCTTTTAGGTTGGTTTCTTTCATGCTCAGTGATTACCAAGTTAATCATTTAATATCAAACTGAAATCTCAATGTGTAAGTGAGATGTGGTATGTGAAATCATGACTCAATCAATGTTTACAACTTCTAATCATGGATTAACAATTCAAACTTAACTGTGAAATCTACAGATAACTGAATCCAAAAGTCATGAATTACCAATAATACGTATCTTAACATTATAAATCAAGATGGTCATCAAAATCACTACAAATTTACAAGAATTTCCAGAAAAAATTTAAAAATTTTCACAATTTTTGATCAAGACCAAGAAAACACTGATTAGGAAATCTAATCTCCCACCCCCAACCTAAAATCTACATTGTCCTCAATGTAAAAGGTAGGAGCATGCTATGCACATGGGACAATGAAAGTAAATGCAAAGTGATGGGAAGATAGTACCTGGATGATGAATCGAGAGAGACTTTCCAAGAGATAGAAGCATGGAATCCGGTCAGCACAAGAGAGAAAGTAGAACAAAAATAACAAAAATAAATAAAATCCTACCTATACCACTTTCGCAGGTACTCTCGATTGCATTTAGCATATGCAACAAGCCTTTAAACCCCTAGGTTGCCCCTAGTGGACGAGTTGTAGTCTCGTGAGGGTTTGCAGCAATGTTACCCACAAACATTGAACTAGCTAGGAAAATGAAATAAGATGAAAAGCTGGGTTGCCTCCCAGGAGCGTTAAGTTTAACGTCTTCAGCCAGACCAAAGCAACTACCCTAGTCCTATGCAAACAGGAAACCTACCTATACCTCCATCAGACTAGGAGATCAGTCCTGGTAAACAGGATCAGTCAGAGGCATGGACATGTCCTCTGAGTCAAATTTCTCGACAAATGGTTTAATCGATGTCCATTTACTTTGAATTCCTTACCATTGTCGGGATCTCTTATCTCAACGGCCCCATGAGGATAAGCAGTAACAACAATGTAAGGGCCGGTCTAACGAGATCGAAGCTTACCCGGAAAGAGATGTAATCGAGATTATACAAAAGGACTTTCTGGCCTGGCGTGAATGATTTTCGTAGAATATGTTGGTCATGAAACGCCTTCATCCTGTCCTTGTAAATTCTCGAGTTCTCGTATGCGTCGTTCCAGATTTCTTTAAGTTCATTTAATTGAAGTTTACGTAGCGAGCCAGCATTGTTCAGATTGAAATTCAGATTTTTGATTGCCCAGTAGGCTCTATGTTCCAACTCCACAGGCAAGTGGCAAGCCTTCCCATAGACGAGTCTAAAGGGAGACATTCCAACAGGAGTTTTAAAAGCAGTACGGTAAGCCCATAAGGCATCAGTCAATCGAATTGACCAATCCTTACGGTCAGGGTTAATCGTTTTCTCCAAAATGTGTTTGATCTCCCTATTAGAAATCTCAGCTTGCCCACTTGTCTGTGGGTGGTACGGGGTGCTCACCTTATGAGAGATACCATATTTCTTCATTACACTCTCGAATGGCCTATTACAAAAGTGGGAACCCCCATCACTAATAATGGCTCGAGGCGTTCCGAATCGGGAAAGGATGTTTTCTTTTAAGAATTTAATGACCATGCGATGGTTATTATTCCGACACGAAATCGCTTCGACCCATTTAGTGACATAGTCTACGGCAAGCAAAATATATAAATTCCCACAAGATTGGGGGAATGGTCCCATGAAATCGATGCCCCAGCAATCAAATGCCTCTATGATAAGAATGGGATTCAAGGGCATCATATTTCGATGGGACGATGCTCCCAATTTCTGACAATGCTCACAAGCTTTGCAAAACTCATGAGTGTCCCCGAACATAGTGGGCCAATAGAAGCCACACTACAGAATCTTGGCCGTGGTCTTTTTTGCAGAAAAGTGACCACCACAGGCCTGTGAGTGACAGAAGGAGATGACACTCTGATGCTCATCGTCTGGCATACATCTCCTCAAGATTTGGTCTAGGCAATATTTAAATAAGTATGGATCATCCCAGAAGAAGTTGCGCACCTCGGTGAAAAATTTCTTCTTATCTTGCGCAGTCCAATGTGACGGTATGGAACCTGTAGCAAGATAATTAGCAATATCAACGAACCAAGGTGAATGGGAGACTCTGAACAGTTGTTTATCAGGGAACATGTCATTGATATGGGTCACCTCAAGGGAATCAGAGGTATTAAGGCGAGAAAGGTGATCGGCCACTATGTTCTCTACTCCCTTTTTATCTTTAATTTCCAAATCAAATTCTTGGAGTAGAAGGATCCATCGTATCAAGCGGGGCTTAGAATCATTCTTAGAAAGAAGATACTTCAGTGCCGCATGATCCGTATAGATAATGATCTTGGATCCGATCAGGTAGGACCTAAATTTGTCCAAGGCGAACACTACGGCTAAGAGTTCTTTTTCCGTAGTCGAGTAGTTCACTTGGGCAGGATTTAAAATCCTACTCGCGTAATGGATGACGTAGGGCCTCTTATCTTTTCTCTGGCCTGGAACTGCTCCAAGAGCATAATCAGAAGCATCGCACATAAGCTCAAAAGGAAGGCTCCAGTCGGGTGGCTGCATGATGGGTGCAGTGGTTAACATGCCTTTAAGCTTGGTGAAAGCTTCCTGGCATTGGTCAGTCCACTCGTATGGAACATCCTTTTGAAGAAGATTACATAAAGGACGAGAGAGGAGACTAAAGTCCTTTATGAATCACCTGTAAAATCCTGCGTGTCCTAAGAAGGATCGCACATCCCTGATGTTCTTGGGTGGAGGCAGGTTAGAGATAAGATCGATTTTTGCCTTATCTACCTCAATTCCCTTGGACGAGATGATATGTCCAAGGACGATTCCCTTATGAACCATGAAATGGCACTTCTCTCAAGTAAGTACCAAGTTCTTTTCTTCACATCTTTTCAGCACACATTTAAGACTTTCCAAGCACTTGCTGAAAGATGAACCATAGACCGAGAAATCGTCCATGAAGACCTCTAGATATTGCCCCACCATATCAGAAAAAATACTCAACATACATCGCTGAAAGGTGGCAGGGGCATTACATAGTCCAAATGGCATCCTTCGGTAAGCAAAGGTGCCGTAGGGACATGTAAATGTGGTCTTTTCCTGGTCCTCAGGGGCGATTTCAATCTGATTATAGCCCGAATACCCGTCAAGGAAACAGTAATAGGAATGACCAGCTAGCCTTTCCAAGATTTGATCGATGAAGGGCAAAGGAAAGTGATCCTTCCTTGTGACGGTATTCAACTTTCTGTAGTCAATGCACATTCTCCAACCAGTAGTGACTCTAGTTGGCACGAGTTCATTATTAGCATTGGCTACGATGGTGATTCCGGACTTCTTAGGAACCACCTGAGTTGGACTCACCCATTGACTATCAGATATAGGGTATATGATACCCACATCCAATAGTTTAAGAACCTCGGCCTTAACCACTTCCTTCATGTTTGGATTTAATCTACGTTGTGGTTGCCAAGCAGTCTTCGCATTATCCTCAAGATATATGTGGTGAGTACAAATCGAGGGATCGATTCCCTTGAGGTCCACAATCGTCCATCCTAGGGCTCCTTTATGCTCAATGAGAGTAGATATGAGCATACTCTCCTGTTCTTTCTCCAGGTGGGCAGAGATCACCACCGGGTATGTCTCATCTTGACCTAAATAAGCATATTTCAAATCAGAGGGCAAAGGTTTTAGGTCAAGCTTTGGTGCCTTGAGGTTAGACGGTAGAGGCACTACATCGTTTGTGGCAATTCTTCAAATTGTGGCCTCCAGGTTAACTTCAATCACGGTGCGAAGATCAAGCAAGGCACACGTCTCCCTAATCATATCATCATCAAACTCATGGGAGTGGGCCAAGCATGTCTCTAGAGGATCGAGAGGATAAGGTAAGGGGTGTCCTATCTTCCACGAAAGTATCGATCATGTTAATGTCGTGGACATCGTCATCATCCTCTGCGTTGCTACCGTTATTGAAAAAGATGTTTGACTCCAATGTCAAATTTCCAAAAGACATAGTTATGACACCATTCCTGCAATTGATAATTGCATTTGACGTGGCAAGGAATGGGCGACCAAGAATGACGGGAATCTGAGTGCTCATGTTGTTGATGGGTTCGGTGTCCAGGATGATAAAATCTACAGGGTAGTAAAATCTATCAACTTGGACTAACACATCCTCAATAATCCCTCTTGGTACACGAACAGTTCGATCGGCAAGTTGTAGTGTGGTTAGGGTAGGTTTTAACTCACCCAATCCTAATTGTTTGTATACCGAGTAGGGAATTAGATTGACGCTCGCTCCCAAGTCAAGAAGTGCATGATCAATTCGATGGTTCCCGATTACACATGATATGGTTGGGCTACCGGGATCCTTAAATTTCTGCGGCACATCTTGCTTCAAGATGGCACTCACTTTCTCAGTTAAGAAAATCTTCTTTTGAATACTCTGCCGTCTTTTGGTCGTGCATAGGTCTTTCAGAAATTTTGCATATAAAGGAACCTGTTTTAAGACATCAAGTAGAGGAATGTTGACTTTCACTTGTTTCAACACCTCCAGAATATCCTGAGAGTTAGAAAGTCGTTTTGGTGCAACCAACCGTTGGGGGAAGGGAGCAACTGGCTTTTCTAAAAGTCCCGGTTCTAAATTTTGTGGGACATCACGAGATCCATCGTTATTGTCCTCTTCTAGTTTTTGAGGCTTTTCAGGCCTAACCGGAAGGGTTTTATCAATGATCTTCCCACTCCTAAGAGTGGTGATGGATTTAGCGTGTCCCATTTGATTTGAAGAGCTGGGATCATTTATCTCGTATTGCGGTTTAGGATTGGGGAGCGGTTGTGCAGGAAGCATCCCCTTTTCTATAACTGTCATACGTGAATCTATTTTTTGCATAAAGTCTATAAGTCCATGCACTGCCTGAGTCAGCTCTTGTATGGAATTTTGAACCGGTTCTTCTTGAGGTTTCCCCTGATTTGAATTTTGATTGAAGAAACTTTGAGGGGTAGCAGTTTATCCATTCCTCCAACTAAAATTTGGATGATTTCTCCAACCAGGATTGTATGTATTGGAGGTAGATCCATTGAAAGGTCTTTGATAGTTATTTATGGCATTGGCTTGCTCATTCAACACTCCTCGAAAGGCAGATATGGTAGGACAATTTTCAGTTGTGTGAATGTTGCAATCACAGATGCCGCAAACAATTTCATTAACCTTATCCTTCTTTCCTTCCATGGCCTCGACTCTTCGCATGAGATTAGTCACTTTAAAATTTACATCGTCCTCTTCTTTCAGGAGATATACTCCACCTTTCTCCTTAGATTGAATTGGCCTAGGCGTGGTGTTTGATTTTGGGTAATGGTCCCATGATTGTGCATTCTCGGCAAGTCTATCGAGGTAATCCCATACCTCATCGACTTCTTTATTCATGAATTCTCCATTACACATTGTCTCGACCAGTTGGCGCATGGAAGATGTCAGTCCATCATAGAAAAAATTTGTAATGCACCACATTTCAAAACCGTGTTGTGGGCATGAACTGACAAGATCCTTGAACCTTTCCCAACATTGGTAGAATGTTTCATCTTCCTTTTGGGCGAAGTTCATGATTGCTTTTCTGAGGGTAATCGTTTTATGGTGTGGAAAAATTTTCTTTATGAATTCCCTCTGCAAATCATTCCATGTGCCAATGGATCTAGGACGCAGTGAATGTAACCACATTTTAGCCTTTTCTTTCAAGGAAAAAGGAAAGAGTTTCAGCCTGATTGTATCCTCGGATACATTGGGAAAGTATAAGGTGGCTATAATCTCATCGAACTCTTTCAAATGTAAGTATGGACTTTCTGATTCAAGCCCATGAAATTTAGGAAGGAGTTGGATAACTCCAGGCTTGATGTCCATCTGTCATGTGTTTTCAGGAAAAATCATGCATGAGGGCGTACTCACCCCCGCCGGTTGTAAATAATCTTGTAAGGTACGAGGCGGGGGTGCTTGAAGCACCTCATTCTCATCATGTACTTCCTCATCCATCTGTTGAGGTAGTGCTTGAGGTTGATCTGCAGCCATAACCTCAATTAACTCAGGGGAATTCGAACGGTGTCTAATCCTGCGATGGACAGTCAACCCCTCAACTAATTCTCCTTCAGTCAAGAGACGTCGAGTGTCGTCACGGGCCCACTTGGGCATGAAACACTCGCAGCCCTCAATCAAATTCTAAATCTAATCCTAAGAAAAATGAAAATCTAGAAAGGAAGAGAGGGTTGGAAGGAGATTACCAAATTGGAGTCCTTAAGCTAAAGACCTGCAAAATAAAACAAAATAAGTTAGTTTCTAAATAGAAGAAATTTCTAAAGCAAACCAAATCTAAAGAGTTAGAAAATCTAGAAAATCAGAAAGAGTTTACCAAATTAGAAGTTCTATCTTAACAACCTACAGAATAGAAAATAAGTTAGTTCTATGAATCAAAATAGAAAACAAAATTAAAAATTAAAATTAGTAAAATCTTAATCTTAAACTAACTCTAAATCCAATTAACTTCATAAAATCGTAGCCGTCAGTCCCCGGCAACGGTGCCAAAAACTTGTTCACTCCCCAAGTGCAGGGTTGTGATGTAGTGATAAACTCGGTAAGACCGAGGTCGAATCCACAGGGACTGAAACCTGTACGTTTTCTGAAACCAACTAGAACTAGAACTAGGCTAAGATGAAATCTAATTTGAGTATAATTTGAAGAATAGTGGTAAAATATTTATCTAAACTGAGAAGAAAATTCAGAGAAGGGAAACTAGGGATTCAGAGGATCCACTTATAGAGATCAGGGAGAACTATACTTAATTCATGAAAATTAACTGAACTTCCTTTGATGTAATTTTGAAAAGATGAAAGGTATATGAATTAGAATGGATTCCATCACCAAACCATGCCCAGGAGACAAAGCAAACAACAGAATTAAACTAATTACCAACCAATCAATGTATGAAGGTTAGGAAGGGTACCGACATCCAACCATGCCCAGGAGACAATGGTGAACAACTGGGCTTCCTGACGTCATAAACATAAAGAGGAAAAGAACATGCTCAAAGCCATTGCAGACCCATTGTAATTTCAGTCACAACAGACCATTAAAGACTGAAAACATTCCCTTAATAAAATCAAATCAAAATCCATTCAGTTTAAATAAAAAGGCACAAGCATCAACTCATCCCATCACGCTACAAGCTTCACCTCTTAGCCCTAGCTAAGAGGTTTAGCCAATAAACATGATTTGGCTAAACATCTTAAATAAATAAATAAAAACTCTAAAACACCTTCCCTTCTTCCTGCTCCACGACCAAACTCCAGCCCCCAGATCAGATATCCAGCCGTTCTCCCCGTCAATCCCCCCAGCCGTTCTCTCTCCCTCTCTTATATAAAACTCAACAAGTGTGACGGCACTCCCTGTTGTAGTGGGAGACAAAAGGACTTACGCTGGTACTCTGGATTCCCCATTCTTGAGTTCCGATGGAAGATCTACTCCGTTCAATGAATGCACAACGAAAAACCGTCCAGGAAAGGATATTTTTGGAGCGTTGATCGCGCGGCCCACCTGCTTTCTGCTCTGTCGTCGATCGTCCGTTTGGAAGGTTGGATTTTGATCCTTGCGATCTTTTAGAATTCTTCCACCTAAGACTTGGTAACATGGCCCATGGGAATCTGGTGAACGAGTCGGATTGCCTGTATGGATAATAGGTGGGGCCCACAACCTGAATCAGCGTCCGCACCTTGCGGACGCTGTTTGTACGCGAACCAGCTTGCGGTGACATCTGTGGGGTCCACATACCCCAGTGTTTGGGAAATCCACACCGTCCATTAAATTCCTCTTGAAAAATCGGTCAGGGACGGTCGCTTTGGATCGGTTTCTACGTGGCCCACGAGGTTTTTCATTGCACCGTTGGTTTTCCGATTGAACAGTTGAAAGATGATCTCCGTTGTTTTCCGGTATTCTGTCACCTAGGCGATAGTTAGGGCCTCCCTCTAGAGTGAATGAACGGTCCTGATCACCTATTTGGATGATGGGTGGGTCCCATTGATAGAGACCGGCGGACGCAGGTGCGTCCGCTGTTTGAAACCGAGAAGGAGACGGGTCAAGCTTAGTTTGACTAGAAGTTCCAGTCCAGTGCACGTCGAGTGCACTTGTGCACTGTGCACTGGCACTGCTAGTGGGGCCCACTCATGATGTGTGTACGAGATCTGCATCGTCCATCTGTTTTAGAACCTCATTTAAGGGGTTGAGACTAAAAATGAAGTATATCCAGATTTCAGGCGGGCCTAAAATCGACCATTTATAGGCTGATTTGCTCGTTGAGACACTTCCACATGGATCCACGGGCTCTACTTTGAAATGTACGGTTAATTTATAGTCTCCAGGCCCTGTATGAAGTTTTGACCAGATCAGATGGTGATAACCCTGTGATCTTGCATTCTGGCTCACTTTCAGGCCACTTAGCTTCAGTTTCTCGATTTTTTTCGGATCTCGGCTATGTAAAATCATCGATCCCAATCCCCAGGAGTCCGTTCCCTGCTTTTGTGACATCGGAGTGCCAAATCCATGCTTTTAATACCCAATTTCAGTTTAAGCTCCTAAATACATCCTGCATCGAAAACACGATTAAATTAAACCGTTAATCAGTACTATGTTCGTAAATTCAGGCAATAAATAGGGTCTGATATGCAATATTTGACCCTCAACAGTGATATCTCAAAGCAAGAAGGAAGGTACTTTGTACGTGACTTCAAGATCGTATAGTTCACTCGTAGTCGCATCAACTGGAGTAAATGGGCAGTTATGGCATCAAAGGTTGGGACATATGAGTGAGAAGGGGATGAAAGTGCTATTGTCAAGAGGGAAGCTACCAGGCCTGAAGTCTATTGACTTGGAATTCTGTGAGGACTGCGTGTATAACAAGCAGAAGAGGTTAAGTTTTAAAAAGACAGGACGCACTCCAAAGACACAACTGTTGGAGCTTATACACACTAATGTGTAGGGACCAGCACAGGTATTATCTCTTAGTGGCTCACATTATTTTATTTCTTTTATTGATGATGCTAGTAGAAAACTGTGGGTCTATTTCTTAAAGCATAAATCTGATGTATTTGATGTATTTAAGAAATGAAAAGTTATGGTAGAAAATGAGACAGGTAAAATAGTAAAATGTCTCAGATCAGATAATGAGGGAGAATACTGTGATAAGAGATTTGAGGAGTATTGTGCAGTAAATGGAGTCAAACATCAGAAAATGATTCCAGGGACATCGCAGCAGAATGGTGTGGCTGAGGGCATTAACAGGACCATCCTTGAGCGCGCCAGGAGCATGAGGTTACATGCAAGGTTGCCTAAGACCTTGTGGGCAGATGCTGTGCATACTGCCGCATATCTCATCAATAGAAGTCCCTCAGCACCATCGGATGGTGGGATACCAAAAAAAATGTGGACTGGGAAAGAAGTGAACCTTGCACATCTCAGAGTGTTTGGTTGCACTTCATATGTTCACATTGATATAGAGCACAGAAACAAACTGGATGCAAAGTCCAGGAGGTGCACGCTTATAGGCAGCATGATTTTGGCTACAGGTTTTGGGATACAGAAAACAGGAAAATCATTAGAAGCAAGGGCGTGGTCTTCAATGAAAAAGTGATGCATAAGAACATTGTACAGGAAAATAAGGCCGAGGAGAAAGAATTTATAGAGCTGAAAGAGTTATTAGACGGGTGTTACAGCGCCAAACAGAGCTGCATACACCAGTTGTGAGGAGGTCTACTCGAGAGAGGAGACCCACGGTTCGATACTGACCCTCACATTATCTACTACTGACAGATAATGGTGAACCAGAGTGTTTTGAAGAGGCATTATAGTCGAATACACGGGTTAAGTGGGAGCAGGCCATGGATGATGAGATGGACTCTCTTGAGTGTAATCGTACATGGGAGCTAGTCACTCTACCCAATGGTAAGAAAGTTCTTCATAACAAGTGGGTTTACAGACTGAAGGAGGAGCGAGATGGTTCAAAACAGCACAAGGCTTGACTAGTTATGAAAGGGTTTCAACAAAAGGCAGGTATCGATTTCATTGAAATATTTTCACCGGTAGTGAAAATGTCTACGATTCGCATGGTCTTGAGTATAGTGGCTACACTTACATCTAGAGCGGCTAGATGTTAAGACAGCCTTTCTTCGTGGGGACCTTGAGGAAGAGATATATATGCATCGGCCGACAGGATATATGGCACTATGAATGGAGAACAAAGTGTGTAAACTGAAGAAGAGTCTATATGGCCTGAAGCAGGCCCCGAGGCAGTGGTACAAGAAGTTCGAAAGTTTCATGTCGGAAAACGATTTTAGGAGATGTCATGCAGACCACTGTTGCTATTTGAAGAAGTTTGATACGTCGTACATCATCCTTCTTCTTTACGTTGATGATATGTTTGCATGAAGGACATCTCATATCTCAAAAGACAACTGTCTAAAGAATTTTCCATGAAGGATTTAGGAGCTGCAAAAAAAATCCTAGGCATGAGGATAAAGTGGGACAGGGAAAACAAGAAACTAGTTTTATCATAGGCAGAGTACATAGCCAAGGTACTTGATCGATTCAATATAGGAGGTGCTAAGCCAGTTAGCACTCCATTAGCCAACCACTTCAAGCTATCTAAGGAGCAAGGGGGAAAGACACAGGAGGATCGAGACTACATGACTAAAGTTCCATACGCGTCAACTATTGGGGTCTCATGTATGCTATGGTGAGCATGAGGCCAGACATTGCTCAAGAGTGGGAGCACTACCAAAAAAACAGGGCAACGCCGACGGCTAAAAACCATCGGCAATGATCTTCTCTGACGGCTTTTAGCCGTCGGAAGGTCCGTCGACAAAGGGTGCGTCGGCGATGCGCGTCGACGGATAAAAACCGTCGGCATTGTCCGCGGCTAAAATCCGTTGGTGTTGTCGGCGGCATTGTCGGCGGCTAAAATCCGTCGGCGTTATCGGCGGCTGAAATCCGTCAGCGTTATCGGCGGCTAAAAGCCGTCGGCGATTCTCGTTAATTAAAAAAAAATAAGAATTTGGATGATATATTTGATTTGATTTCTTCTTATGTAAACTTTTCCTTCTCAAATAAGTTCGTTCATTAGGGCTTTAGAGAAATTGATATATTTAGTTTTGGATGTGTATTAATCAATGCATACATCCAAAACTAAATATACCCATTTATCCAAAGCTCTAAACGAACCAACCTACTTGAGAAGGTAAGTCTACACAATAGAAAAGGAAGAAATCAAAATCAAATATACCATCCAAATTCAACCAAAAAGAAAAATATAAACTTATCTAGTTAACTCCCCCTGAAGTGACACCTACACCAACTTGCAACAATGGAAACTAGACCAGTTCCAAATGTGTACTGAGAAATCAAGGCATCAAAAAAATGTAAAGAGTACCTTTGGGGTGAGAACCAGCCAGTGTAGCTTCAGCAGATGACCCTGCTACACACAAAACCAGATCCTGCAAATAAGAGTACCTCTGGCATCAGCATCTGATTTTAAATCACTCCATTTGAATCTAGACCCACAATTTCCACGGTCAATTTCAGTTCATAGTCTTCCAATAATTGAGGAAAAGTCCTTGATGCCAAATGCTGGCTATTTGCCATCCTGAAACTTTCTTAGAAAGTAAGTATGAAGGTGGTATATTTTCAAAGCAGTGTTGTTTCTAGTTGGATGAACCTGTATAAATCAAATAGTTAAAATCTCGTAATGATTAGTGCAGTGAACTTTACTCATTCGTGAAGGCAAAGATGGTAGAGGAAGGCCAATAGTGGCTTAACAGATTGATTATCTCTGAATTTCACATATTTCAGCCATGCAACATGTTGATTATAGACCATAGTTTAAAAACACGAAAAGTCGACTCAACTCAATGTTCATTTGGGTTATGGGTCGGAGTTGACTCAAAGACTCGGCGGGGATTTGGATTCGATAGTTAATGCCAATAAACTGAAATAGGAAGGAAAATTTAATTAGTTATCTTTACTATTAATCTTAGAAAATGAGAAATGAAACCATTAACAATTGCATAGCTTCTTTGGTTGAGAGTGTGCAGGTATGGTGTGAAGGTCCGCGACTCAATCATATCGAGCCTAGCCACTCTTAAGATTTGAATTTTACTAGTTTCAAATCGAGTCGAGAGTCATAAATTTATTTGCATAAGACCAAAAACGCACAGCAAGCCAATTTAGCATGATATATTGTTGCCAGTGGGAATTACACATGCATAGAAACGCATATATAGTTGAAGAGAAATAACATTTTGTTTTGGAAGGAGAAGTTATATCCAAATGAGCTCCAATAAAATCAATTTAAACAATATGGGAGCAAGTTCTTAAACATATGTTCCTTCAGCAAATGAGAATTTTGTTTGTGGATGCACTGAGATTTTAACCATTTACTGAGGCAAACAGTCCTAGTAATTGTATGTAAAAAATAATTATATATATATATAAAAGATAGAGAACCCATCTGTAGCTATTGACCCTAAAAATTGACATTGACTTGATTGCCTAGCTGTCTAGATTTGCAAACATTTAATTGACAGTTAAATGAAAAGCATCAAATGGTCCTAATTCAAGAAAAGGGTTTAGGAATCAAAGTCTAAATCCATTATACAAGTCTTATTTTTGGGATACCACCTATATACATTTAAATTCACATAATGGATGGTTTAGTTTGAGTTTACATGTCTTTGCATGTACATTGTCCGAGTGCCTGCATATCAACCATCACATTACTTCTTTTGAGGACCAAGACTTCTATGTTAGTTTTTAACCATTAGAAAATGGTGGTAACACACCCTCCCTTTAAATCTGATTGAAAATAAATGAGCTCCCTAATCTAATCGAAAATAAAGGCAAATACCAAAGACTGGCAGATTTTTACACTACGTGAAAAATGAAAAAAAATGACGGATTTAGAGACGGTTCTGGACCGTCTCTAAAATTGCTTGGTTTAAAGACGCTTTAAAGATGGTCGTAAACCGTCTCTAAACTTTTAGACGGCCCTTGACCGTCCTTAATATTGTCTTAAAATTTTAAACGTCCATAAATCATTTAAGACGGTCAAAAACCGTCGTTAACTAAGGATAAAAGACAGTCATTGACTGTCTGGAATAAGAGACGGTCTCTGACCGTCTTATATGCAAGCCATTTGAGACGGTCAAAGACCGTCCGTAGATAGAGACGGTCATTGGCCGTCTCTTCTGCAATCTGAGATCATCGAGGACCGTCTCAATTAGAGACGGTTATTGGCCGTCTTTTCTGTAATATGAGACTGTCAAAAAATAGTCTGTATTAGAGACGGTCCTCAACTGTCTCCATTTGAGACTGTCAAAGACCGTCTCTATTAGAGACGGTCCTTAGCTGTCTTAAAATGGCCATTTGAGACCGTCAAAGACCGTCTCCATTAGGACCGTCTCTAATGCTCAGGTAAAATATTAAGAACAAAAAAAATTATGAATTTTGAAAAAAAAAAAAAAGTTTAAAAGCTTAGAAAAATAATTATCAATGTTTAAGAAAAAAATTTAGATTTTGAAAAAAAAAATGTAATTTTATAAAAAACTAGATTTTGAAAAAAAAAAAAAATTAAGAACGTTGAATAATGTTGATAATTTAAAAAAAAAAAAGATTTCTATAAAAAAATGATATTTTGAAAAAGAAAATTTATAAAATTAAACAAAATTGTGAAAAAATTGACAAATTGTAAAAAAATATATATTTTTTTTAAAAAAAAACTAGATTTTGTATTTTGACAAGAAAAATTAAAAAGTTATATAACAAGATTTCGATAAAAAAAAATGATATTTTGAAAAAGAAAATTTTAAAAATTAAACAAAATTGTGAAAAAATTGATAAATTGTAAAAATATATATTTTTTTAAAAAAGAAAACTAGATTTTGTATTTTGACAAGAAAAATTGAAAAGTCATATAACAAAATTGAGATTTTAAAAATGATATTTTGAAAAAGAAAATTTAAAAAATGAAACAAAATTATGAAAAAATTGACAAATTGTAAAAAAAATATATATTTTTTAAAAAAGAAAGCTAGATTTTGTATTTTGACAAGAAAAATTGAATAGTTAGATAACAAAAATGAGATTTTGATGATGTGTTGTATATCCTTGCCGCTCCTATGTTTCTCCAACCCATTTTTGGGGCGGGTATAAAAAATTGTGTAGATTTAAATCTTAAGTGGACCACACCAATGGAAAGAATGATAATATAGTACCTCACAATTAAAAATTATAAAGAGCCCATCGTAAAGTTTTAGTAATGTTTATTTGCAATCCAACCTGTTGATAATGTAAAGAAGATCTAGATGAAGGTAAACTACAAAGATCAAATTGATCCGAAACTTTTGTGGCCTTCAAAAGGTTTTTAATAGTTATTCATCATTGTTTTGATTGGTATGTCCCACCTGAGATTATTGAGTTCTTATGATTTGAAATCACATCCTAAAATATGATGGAAAAATATATGGACGGTGTCGATATACATAAAATATATTAAGGTGGGCCCTACATGGTTAGAGTAATACCCATGAAGGAGTTACCTAAATAGCGAAATGGTACTATAAGGTCACCTCATGGGAACTTCCCATAAGGTTAATTTGTGTGTGCCCCACCATGATGTGTGTAGAACATCAACACCATGCATTTGATGTGTCCCTTTTAAGTCCAAAAATCAGTCGTATACGAAACTTAGGTGGGCCATAGCATCTAAAACTATGTGAAGACTTCTCTAAAACATATAAAAGCATTTGGTGGGGCCCACATGAGTTTTGGATGTATATGAAACTTGGTCTAACTCCTCATCCAAGTGGGACACACATAATGAATGGGTTGGATCTATGAAGCACATCTAGGTGGGCCTAATAAATGATTATGAATGTTTTAATGGGAGGGTAACCCTCTCAACTATAGTATGTGGTGTGGCCCACCCAAGTCATGGATCGACTTTATTTTTAAGCTCTAAAACGTACCTCCCCATAGGATCTTATTAGAGACTGACGATGCTTAAGGGGCTCCATGGGACCCATTTAAATATATTTGTTTTATCTAAGCCGTCCATAAATTTTGAAATATTATTTCAGTGCATGAGCTCAAAAAGTACAAAATATTAAAAGTCTAAGTGGACCACACCATAAGAAATAATGAAAAATAAATTTATAACACTAGTATGTGGTGTGGTCCACCTACAGCTTCGATTTGACTCATTTTTTGGATCAACCCTAAAAATGAGCCGTTAAAATTAATGGACGGAGTGGATAATTAACATACACAATGATGAGCCCCACAAGTCCTAAAATAATGAAAATTCGGGATCAACCCACACTGTTCATCCATTTTTCGAGATCATTTTAGAGAACTATCTAAAAAATGATTCATATCAAAAGATTAATTAAATGAACCACACCACAAATAAGGGGAACAAATTGGCTACTCCCCCTGACACCATCCAATGGCTTGTGGTTGGTGCTATATGGGCCCCACCATGATGTATATGTTTAATCCATGCCATCCATCTATTTTGATAAAAAAATAATATTTGGAAAAAAAATATACAAAATTAAACAAAATTGTGAAAAAATTGACAAATTGTAAAAAAATATATATTTTAAAAAAGAAAACTAGATTTTGTATTTTGACAAGAAAAATTGAAAAGTTAGATAACAAAAGTGAGATTTTTAAAAATGATATTTTGAAAAAGAAAATTAAAAAAATTAAAAAAAAAATTGTGAAAAAATTGACAAATTGTAAAAAAAATATATTTAAAAAAAAAAAAAGAAAACTAGATTTTGTATTTTGTCAAGAAAAATTGAAAAGTTACATAATAAAAGTGAGATTTCGATTTTAAAAAATGATATTTTGAAAAATAAAATTTTAAAAATTAAACAAAATTGTGAAAAAATTATCAAATTGTAAAAAAATATATTTAAAAAAAAAAAAAAAGAAAACTAGATTTTGTATTCTGACAATAAAAATTGGAAAGTACTTAGATAACAAAAGTTAGATTTTGATGATGTATTGTATATCATTGCCGCCCATGCGTTTCTCCAACCCATTTTTGGGTCGGGTATAAAAAATTGTGTAGATTTAAATCTTAAGTGGATCACACCACTGGAAAGAATGATAGTATAGTACCTCGCCATTAAAAATTATAAAGAGCCCATCGTAAGGCTTTAGTAACGTTTATCTGCAATCTAACTTGTTGATAATGTAAAGACGATCTAGAAGAAGGTAAACTACAAAGATCAAATTGATCCAAAACTTTTGTGGCCTTCAAAAGGTTTTTAATGGTTATTTATCTTATTGTTTTGATTGGTATGACCCACCTAAGATTATTTAGTTCTTATGATTTGAAATCACGTCCTAAAATATGATGAAAAAATATATAGACGACGTCGATATACATAAAATATATTAAGGTGGGCCCTACATGGTTAGAGTAACACCCATGAAGGAGTTACCTAAAATAGTGAAATGGTACTATAAGGTCACCTCATGGGAACTTCCCATGAGGTTAATCTGTGTGCGCCCCACCATGATGTGTGTACAACATCAACACCATGCATTTGATGTGTCCCCTTTAAGTCCAAAAATCAGTCATATACGAAACTCAGGTGGGCCATAGTATCTAAAACTATGTGGCCCACCCAAGTCATGGATTGACTTTATTTTTAAGCTCGTGGCCTACCATGGAATGGTGCATCTGACTGACGGGGTAGATCCAAAGTTCAAGTGGACCCACACCATAGAAAATAGTGAGATAGTGACACCCACTATTGAAACCTTCTTAGGGTCCGCCGCGATGTTTATTTGAGATCCAACCTGTTTATAAGTTAATACAGACATTGATGCGGTTGAAACTTGGTCTGACCCCTCATCCAAGTGGGACACACATAATGAGTGGGTTGGATACGTGAATCACATTTAGGCACTCCAATATATGATTATGAATGTTTTAAGGAAACCCTCTCTACTACATTTAGGTGAGTTACTCGTTATCCTTACCATAGTAAACTCTGTGGGGTCCTTTGTTATTTATTTATTTTATCCACTCCATTCATCCATGTTAACGAGAGATAATTTGAGGTCTAAAGAACAAAAAGGAAGCATATCCAAAGCTCAAGTGGACCACACCACGGAAATAGTGTGATTGAACCTCTGCCATTGAAAATTTCTTGGAGGCCATAGAAGTTTTGGATCAAGTCGATGTTTGTGTTTTCTATTCATTCATATATTTTTGATATTATGAACAACCTTTAATCTTGTTTTTGGACAATCTGATTAGTCCAGATTGAAGAGTGAATAACTTGATGATGTTTAAATCAAAATTCACTCAAATTGTTGATCAATCTTGTTTGCCCAATATCTTTTTCATATGTAACATGATCGAGGTTAGTAAGTAGTCAAATTGAGGGTAATGATCAGTAAAATAAAGTGAATGGACAGACATGTAAAACGGGTCAAATATTCTAGTCAAAATTGTGACCCAACTCATTGACACCACGAAACTCTAAGAATTAATGTAAGTTTTGTAGGGCCCATCATGATGTGTGTCGAACATCAACACTTTGTGCATTTAATAGAAGTTTTGGATTAAGGCGATGTTTGTATTTTCCCTTCATTCATATTTTTTGATATTATGAACATGTTGGATGACAAACATTCTTGTGGGCCCACCATAATGTATGGCCCTACGACCATTTTTTAAAAAACTTTTGAACCGGTTGGATTTCAAATAAACATTACAATGGGCCTTAGGATAGTTTCAATGGTGGGAATCGCCCTCCCGTTGTTTTTTACATGGTAGGTCTACTACTGATTTTTATCTATCTCATTCTTTCGCTCGTGACTTAAAATGATATCTCAAAATGGATGGACGGTGTGGATATAACAAATACATCATAAGTTTTTATATTTTTTAAATATTATATATATGGAAAAGGTTCTATTCATCGAGCTCATGGGAACTCCCCATGAGGTCGAGCTGTGTGGGCCCCATCATGACGTGTGTCGAAAATCAACACCGTGCATTTGATGGGTCCCCTTTAAATTATGGGATATCCCAAAAATCAGCCATATATAGAACTCTGGTGGGCCATACCATCTAAAATCACGTGTAGACATGCCTAAAACATATAAAAGCACTTGGTGGGGCCCCACCTGAAATTTGGATGCGTCTGAAACGTGGTATGACCCCTCATCCAAGTGGCACACACATAATGGAAGGGCTAGATTTGTGAACCACATCTTTGTGGGCCCAAAAAATAATTATGAATGTTTTAATGGATGGTAACCCCTCTCAACTTTTGTGTTCGGTGGTCTGTAGGCCCAACCATGATGTATGTGTTTCATCCATGCTGTCCATCTATTTTTATAGATCATTTTATGATATTACAAAAAACAATGAGTTATATCCCAATCTCAAGTGGACCACATTACAGGAAAAAGTGTTGAATGAATGTCGACCATTAAAAACTTTTTGGGAGCCATAAAAGTATTGGATGAAGCTGATCTTTGTTTTTTCCCTTCATCTGGGCCTTTATGACCTAATCAAAGATTGGATGTCTGATAAACAGTACAGTGGGCCTTAGGAGGATTTAAATGATAGATATCCAATCACTATTGTTTTCCTGTGGTGTGGTCCACCTAAGATTTATATTCCTCTTATTTTTAAAACAAAGGCTTAAAATTATATTTAAAAATGGATGAACGGATCGGATTAAACACATACATCATGGTGGGGCCCTGACCACCGAACATCGACCATGAAATTTGGTGTCACGAGAGTAGCCAATCCGTTCTACCCCTAAAATATTCCTCCCGTGCGCTCATCTCCCACAACCCTAAAACCACCCCAAAATTATCTCTCGCGCGCCCGCCCGCCCGCCCCTCCCAAAACCCAAACCCTCTCTCCCTCTCTCCCAACCTCACTCTCTACCTCTCTGTCTCTCACTCTCGCGCACCCTCTCTCTCTCTCTCTCTCTCTCTCTCTCTCTCTCTCTCTCTCTCTCGGTCCCTCTCTCTCTGTCTCTCTGTCTCTCTCTGTCTCTCGGTGCGCTCTCTCTCTCTCTGTCTCTCGGTGCGCTCTCTCTCGTGCATCCTCTCTCTCTCTCTCGGTGGACCGTGATCGGGGCTCCAACTCTCAAAGAGGTATCTCTCTCTCTCTCAATCTCTGTCAATCTCAATACCGATTGAAACGATTTGGGGATTTAGGGATTTGGGGATTTAGGGATTTGGGGATTTGTGGATTTAGGGATTTAGGGATTTGGGGATTTAGGGATTTGGGATTCAGATTTAGGGATTTGGGGATTTACAGATTTGGGGATTTATATTCCTCTTACAGATTTGGGGATTTGTTGGAGTCCATAACCAAAACAAAATGATTTAAATGATTAACAAGTTAAAAATCCCATTGTAAATGATTTTTTTTTAAATATATCCCACAGCTATAAACAGGTCCATTATATGAACAGCTTGGATCATTAAAATATGACCTTGGATTCAAATTGTCAGTTAAGATTTGGATTTAACTCATCTTTTGGCTCGTGCTATGAACTGAGCTGGAAAAATGGATGGACATTGTAGATATAAATTAGATACATCATGATGGAATTGGGGTCTTTTGGCTCATGCTAATATGACTCTTAATACGATATCTGGCAGTATGACTCTTAATACAATATCTTGTGAAGAAATGCTTGGCATTTTTTTGAGGATTTCTTGAATTAAATTGAGCGTGTGTTTGTTTGATTTGGGATGCTTAGTGTTGGATCAGGTTTTGGAGCTGAAAATGGTAAAAAGCAGTGCTTGGTGTTTGAGATGATTGATTCCTGTGTTAATGTGAAGAAGGTTATTATCAGAAAGTAGAATGTTGGAATTGGAGATTCCTTTTGATTCCTGTGATCAAATTGCTTTTCTTTTGTTTTGGCTGGCTGGATGATTTTCATTTCAGAAGTTGTGAAAAGTCCTTGTTTGTAGGTTTCTTGGATTTAGGTGTTGATGACTTATGTTTTTATTTTAGGAAACAAACTTAGTTTCTAATTTGGTTGTAGTACTATACCCACAATGAGAATCAAATACAATGAGGCTATGTTCTTTTTTTCTTTTTCTTTTTTTAGAGGTTGAGACATTTGGCCGATACAAGGCTTTAAATCGGTGTATTGGTATTGTATCTTTCACCACCAAAACGGCCCCGTATGGCTCCATATTGCCCCTGTTTTGGTACGATACATCCTTACCATTCATGGGTAATACCAGTACATATCGGTCAATGCATATCAGTTTTGGAGGACACTTTAAACCTTAGTCAGATCCCTTAAAATGCAAATAATGGAATGTGTTAAAGGCTCCTATGTGCAAATCCACCCCAAATGATAATGTAGTGATAACAGGCCAGCACACATAATCTTAGATTAATCATCACTGACTTCTCATTCTAGGTGGTGTATACATGTGCCTACTTGCAATTTTTATTTTTATTTTTTGGCAAGACTAAAGAGGCCCTTGTGTCTTACTAAAAAGTGTTAGAATTTCTAGTAAAAAAAGACAAATAATTTAGTTGTTTCATTGTTTCTCTAGAAAAAGTTTGCGTTGACATGTTTCTGTTGTTTGTGTTTATAGAAAGGCAGTTGTGGGAAATTGTTTTGTAGTATAGCTTCATAGTGGTAGATTCTCAAGGCAATGTTGAGAACACATCTTCTAACATGCAATTATTTCCCACTGATATTTGTTATGGCTGGAGATACTATTAGTAATTAATTATTGAATTTGTGTTATTGGGCAAATGGCTGGCCGCAGATGTAATGAATGTGGATAGCCACTTACTGATAGTTATACACCCCTTGCAGATGAACCTTGGACAACATTAGTAAGAGCTATGCTTATTCACAGATGCATTGGCAGCTTTGCATTCATATGTGATAAAAGATGTGCATTCTATTCCCTTAAAAATCTGTTGTCTTTTTGGTGCTTTCCTGTTCAAGATTAATTTTAAAGTAAGAAGTTGTAACCTTGAGCTTCATTTCTCAGAACATTAGGAACTTCACCTTGCTTGCTTTACATTTTTTCTTCATGATGACACTATGCTGAACAATTCTTTAACTGAATAAAAAATTACATATTGTGGCGACACAAGATTGGATAATAAAAGTGTATTTTTAGGAATAAATGGCACCATACACTTTGTTGCTATACATCATATACTACATCCGTGGGTTTTTTTTTTTAATTTTTTATTTTTATACCATTGGATCTGGTTGTAGCAAATACTTGAGAGTTGATAGTTTAGTATGGTTTTGAACTCGTTCCAAGATCTCCACCCTCATGTGCGTTAGGTTGCTATTAATGCAAATGGGCAATTATCTACAGATTTGGGGCCAAACCTTCAAGTTTAGTATCATCTACCGAGTCATTGTCACACTGACTAAAGCTTCAAAAGGGAATTGGCTTGACTTGCACTTCAACGAAGATAAGGTAAATACCAAATTTCCATTTCCTCTTTCATATTGTAATTACTATGAACAAGAAATAGGAGAAGTCAGCCCCTGTTTTAATTTTTCATTTCCTTATCTTGTGAACACAACACACAATCATGTGCTTGTGAACACAACACACAATCTTTCTTATTGCTTGTAATAGTAATAGTGGGCTGGAATTTTATAGGATAGCTATAAGACCAGCCATGCTTTTTGGGATTGAATGTTGGGCAGCCAAGGAAGAACGCATTCATAGGATGAGTGTAGCTGAAATAAGGATATTCAGCCACTGCTTCAAATGGAGGGATGCACGAAGATTTGGTTAGGGGAGACTACGATGGTGAACTAGCAAATTCAATAAATATGAGAGTTACAAAGGTGAAAAGAAACATAAAGGCGGTCGGTAAGATAAGATAGATTGTGATACTTGTTTCAATTTTCTTGGATGAATGATGAATGTATTTGGGAATGTAAATGAAAATAAAAAAACTATATATATATATATATATATATATGTTATCAATGGAGGATACCTTGTTTAGGGGGACATGAAATTCTTGTAGCTTATGGTATGGTGCCCCATATTGGTTGTATGTTACTAGTATGTAGTAGATAATACTAGGTTCAATAGTAGATAATACTAGAAAATCCCTAAACCTAAACCTACACCTAATCTAATCTACTCCTTAACCCGAATCCAAACCTAAACCTATACTTATAACTTAAAACTATTCTCAAATATCAAAACCTATAACCTAAACCCGAATCAAACCCGAACCCGAATTCCTAAACCTTAACCTAAACACATAACCTATAACCTATAACCTAAGCCTATACCAAAACCTAAAACCTAAAGCTAAAGCTAAACCTATAACTTAAACCTAAACTCAAATCCCTAAACCTTAACCTAAACCTACAACCTAAACTTAAACTTATAACCTTAACCCTAAACCTACACCTAAACCTACACCTAATCCTAATCTCAACTCCCTAACCTAAACCTAAACCTAAACTTGAAAACCCAAAACTAAACCCAAACCCGAACCCGAACCCGATCCCGATTTCCTAAACCTAAATTGAAGACCTTAACCTAAACCTATTCTCAAATCCCAAAACCTGTAACCTAAACCTAAACCTATAACCTATAACCTAAACCAAAACCTATAACCTAAACTCGAACCTATTCTCAAATCCCATAACCTATAACCTAAACCTAAATCAAAACCTATAATCAAAACCAAAACCAAAACCAAAACCAAAACCAAAACCTATAACCTAAACCCGAACCCAAACCCAAACCCGAACCCGAATTCCTAAACCTTAACTTAAACATATAACTTATAACCTATAACTTAAGCTTTCATACCTAAACCTAAAACCTTACTTATAACCTAAACCTTAACATATTCTCAATTCCTTAAACCTATAGCTTATAACCTAAACCTAAACCTTAACCTAAACCAATAACCTTAACCAAAACCAAATTCTATGACCTAAAACTTAAATGTATTCTCAAATCCCTAAACCTAAACCTTCACCTAATCCTAATCTCAACTCCCTAACCTAAAGCTAAACCTAACTTGAAAACCCAAACCTAAACCCGATCCCGAACCCGAACCCGAACCCGATTTCCTAAACCTAAACCTTAACCTATTCTCAATTCCCTAAACCTTAACCTATAACCTAACCTAAACCTAAGCCTAAACCTATGACCTGCACTTATAACCTAAACCTATAACCTAAACCTAAGCCTATAACCTAAACCTAAACCTAAAAAACCGAAATGTATTCTCAAATCCTTAAAACCTAAACCTAATCCAAATCTCAACTCCCTAACCTAAACCTAAACCTAACTTGAAAACCCAAACCTAAACACGATCCCAGAACCAGAACCCGAACCGATTTCTAAACCTAAACCTTAACCTTTTCTCAATTCCCTAAACCTTAACCTATAACCTAACTTAAACCTAAACCTAAACCTATAACCTACACTTATAACCTAAACCTAAACCTAAGCCTAAAACCTAAACCTTAACCTAAACCTTAACATATAACCTAAACCTAAAACCTAAATGTATTCTCAAATCCCTAAACCTAAACCTACACCTAATCTTAATATCAACTCCCTAACCTAAACTTAAACCTAAACTTGAAAACCCAAACCTAAATCCGAATCTGATTTCCTAAACCTAAACCTTAACCTATTCTCAATTCCCTAAACCTTAACCTATAACCTAACCTAAACCTAAACCTATGACTGCACTTATAACCTAAACCTATAACCTACACCTAAGCTTTATAACCTAAACCTAAACCTAAAACCGAAATGTATTCTCAAGTCCTTAAAACCTAAACCTAATCCAAATCTCAACTCCCTAACCTAAACCTAAACCTAAACTTGAAAACCCAAACCTAAACCCGATCCCGAACCCGAACCCGATTTCCTAAACCTTAACCTTAACATATTCTTAATTCCCTAAACCTATAGCTTATAAGACCTAAAACCTTAACCTTAACCTAAACCTATAACCTTAAAACCAAAACCTATGACCTAAAACCTTAACCTATAACCTATAACCTAAACTTATAACCTATAACCTAACCTTAACCTAAACCTTAACCAATAACCTACAACCTAAACCTAAACCTAAAACCTAAATGTATTCTCAAATCCCTAAACTTAAACCTACACCTAATCCTAATCTCAACTCCCTAACCTAAACCTAAACCTAAACTTGAAAACCCAAACCTAAACCCGATCCAGAACCCGAACCCGATTCCCTAAACCTAAACCTTAACCTATTCTCAATTCCCTAAACCTATAACTTATAACTTAAACCTTAACCTAAACCTAAACTTAAACCTTAACCTAAACCTATAACCTTAACCTAAACCAAAACCTATGACCTAAAACCTAAATGTATTCTCAAATCTCTAAACCTAAACCTACACCTAATCCTAATCTCAACTCCCTAACCTAAACCTAAACCTAAACTTGAAAACCCAAACCTAAACCCGATCTTGAACCCGAACCCGAACCCAGATTCCTAAACCTAAACCTTAACCTATTCTCAATTCCCTAAACCTAAAGCTATAACCTAAACCTTAACCTAAACCTAAACTTAAACCTTAACCTAAACCTAGAACCTTAACCTAAACCAAAACCTATGACCTAAAACCTAAATGTATTCTCAAATCTCTAAACCTAAACCTACACCTAATCCTAATCTCAACTCCCTAACCTAAACCTAAACCTAAACTTGAAAACCCAAACCTAAACCCGATCCCAAACCCGAACCCGATTCCTAAACCTAAACCTTAACCTATTCCCAATTCCCTAAACCTATAGCTTATAACCTAAACCTTAACATAAACCTAAACTTAAACCGTAACCTAAACCTATAACCTTAACCTAAACCAAAACCTATGACCTAAAACCTAAATGTATTCTCAAATCTCTAAACCTAAACCTAAACCTAATCCTAATCTCAACTCCCTAACCTAAACCTAAACCAAAACTTGAAAACCCAAACCTAAAACCCGATCCAGAACCCTAACCCGATTTCCTAAACCTAAACCTTAACCTATTCTCAAATCCCTAAACTTAAACCTACACCTATTCCTAATCTAAACTCCCTAACCTAAACCTAAACCTAAACTTAAAAACCCAAACCTAAACCCAATCCCGAACCCGAACCCGAGATTCCTAAACCTAAACCTTAACCTAAACCTATTTTCAAATCCCTAAACCTAAACCTACACCTAATCCTAATCTCAACTCCTAACCTAAACCTAAACCTAAGTTTGAAAACCCAAATCTAAACCCGATCCCGAACCCGAACCCGATTTCTAAACCTAAACCTTAACATATTCTCAATTCCCTAAACTTATAGCTTAGAAGACCTAAAACCTTAACCTTAACCTAAACCTATAACCTTAAAACTAAACCTTAACCAATAACCTACAACCTAAACCTAAACCTAAAACTTGAATGTATTCTCAAATCCCTAAACTTAAACCTACACCTAATCCTAATCTCAACTCCCTAACCTAAACCTAAACCTAAACTTGAAAACCCAAACCTAAACCCGATCTTGAACCCGAACCCGATTCCTAAACCTAAACCTTAACCTATTTTCAATTCCCAAACCTATAGCTTATAACCTAAACCTTAACCTAAACCTAAACTCAAACCTTAACCTAAACCTATAACCTTAACCTAAACCTAAACCAAAACCTATGACCTAAAACCTAAATGTATTCTCAAATCTCTAAACCTAAACCTATACCTAATCCTAATTTCAACTCCCTAACCTAAACCTAAACCTAAACTTGAAAACCCAAACCTAAACCCGATCCGAACCCGAACCCAATTTCCTAAACCTAAACCTTAACCTATTCTCAAATCCCTAAACTTAAACCTACACCTAATCCTAATCGAAACTCCCTAACCTAAACCTAAACCTAAACCTAAACTTGAAAACCCAAACCTAAAACCAATCCCGAGCCCGAAACCGATTTCTAAACCTAAACCTTAACCTATTCTCAAATCTCTAAACTTAAACCTACACTTAATCCTAATCAAAACTCCTAACCTAAACCGAAACCTAAACTTGAAAACCCAAACCTAAACCCAATCCCAGAACCCGAACCCGAATTCCTAAACCTAAACCTTAACCTATTTTCAAATCCCTAAACATAAACCTACACCTAATCTTAATCTCAACTCCCTAACCTAAACCTAAACCTAAACTTGAAAACCCAAACCTAAACCCGATCCCGATCTCGAACACGAACCCGATTTCCTAAACCTAAACCTTAACATATTCTCAATTCCCACGAACCTATAGCTTATAAGACCTAAAACCTTAACCTTAACCTAAACCTAAACCTATAACCTTAAAACCAAAACCTATGACCTAAAACCTTAACCTATAACCTATAACCTAAACTTATAACCTATAACCTAACCTTAACCTAAACCTAAAACCTAAACCTTAACCAATAACCTATAAGCTAAACCTAAAACCTAAATGTATTCTCAAATCCCTAAACTTAAACCTACACCTAATCCTAATCTCAACTCCTAACCTAAACCTAAACCTAAACTTGAAAACACAAACCTAAACCCGATCCAGAACCCGAGCCCGATACCCTAAACCTAAACCTTAACTTATTCTCAAATCCCTAAACCTAAACCTACACATAATCCTAATCTAAACCCCCTAACCTAAACCTAAACCTAAACTTGAAAACCCAAACCTAAACCCGATCCCAAACCCGAACCCGATTTCCTAAACCTAAACCTAAACCTAAACTTGAAAACCCAAACCTAAACCCGATCCAGAACCCGATTCCCTAAACCTAAACCTTAACCTATTCTCAATTCCCTAAACCTATAGCTTATAACCTAATCTTAAACCTAAACCTTAACCTAAACCAAAACCTATGACCTAAAACCTAAATGTATTCTCAAATCTCTAAACCTAAACCTACACCTAATCCTAATCTCAACTCCCTAACCTAAACCTAAACCTAAACTTGAAAACCCAAACCTAAAACCCTATCCCAGAACTCCGAACTCGATTTCCTAAACCTAAACCTTAACCTATTGTCAAATCCCTAAACCTAAACCTACACCTAATCCTAATCTAAACTCCCTAACCTAAACCTAAACCTAAACTTGAAACCCCAAACATAAACCCAATCCCGAACCCGAATCCAAATTCTTAAACCTAAACCTAAACCTTAACCTATTTTCAAATCCCTAAACCTAAACCTATACCTAATCCCAATCTCAACTCCCTAACCTAAACTTAAACCTAAACTTGAAAACCCAAACCTAAACCCGAACCTGAACCCGATTTCCTAAACCTAAACCTTAACCTATTCTCGATTCCCTAAACCTATAGCTTATAACCTAAACCTAAACCTTAACCTTAACTTAAACTTTAACCTGAACCTATAACCTATAACCTAAATATATTCTCAAATCCCTAAACCTACACATACACTTAATCCTAATCTCAACTCCCTAACCTAAACCTAAACCTAAACTTGAAAACCCAAACCTAAACCCGATCCCGAACCCAAACCCGATTTCCTAAACCTAAACTTTAACCTATTCTCAAATCTTTAAACCTAAACCTAATCCTAATCTAAACTCCCTAACCTAAATCTAAACCTAAACCTTAACTTGAAAACCCAAACATAAACCCAATCCCGAACCCGAACCCGATTCTTAAACTTAAACCTTAACCTATTCTCAAATCCCTAAACCTACACCTACACCTAATCCTAATCTCAACTCCCTAACCTAAACTTGAAAACCCAAACTTGAACCCGATCCCAGAACCCGAACCCGATTTCCTAAACCTAAACCTACACCTAATCCTAATCTCAACTCCCTAACCTAAACCTAAACCTAAACCTAAACTTGAAAACCCAAACCTAAACCGATCCCGAACCCGAACCCGATTTCCTAAACCTAAACCTTAACCTATTCTCAATTCCCTAAACCTATAGCTTATAACCTAAATCTAAACCTAAACCCTTAAACTTAACTTAAACCTAAACCTAAACCTATAATTTATAACCTAAATATATTCTCAAATCCCTAAACCTACACCTACACCTAATCCTAATCTCAACTCCCTAACCTAAACCCAAACTTAAACCCGATCCCGAACCCGAACTCGATTTCCTAAACCTAAACCTTAACCTATTCTCAATTCCCTAAACCTATAACTTATAACCTAAACCTTAACCTAAACCTAAACCTTAACCTATTCTCAAGTTCCTAAACCTACACCTACACCTAATCCTAATTTAAACTCCCTAACCTAAACCTAAACCTAAACCTAAAATTGAAAACCCAAACCTAAACCCGATCCCGAACCCAAACCCGATTTCCTAAACCTAAACCTAATCCTAATCTAAACTCCCTAACCTAAACCTAAACCTAAACCTAAACTTGAAAACCCAAACCTAAACCCAATCCCAGAACCCGAACTCGATTCTTAAACCTAAACCTTAACATATTCTCAAATCTCTAAACCTGCACCTACACCTAATCCTAATCTCAACTCCCTAACATAAACCTAAACCTAAACTTGAAAACCCAAACCTAAATCCGATCCCGAACCCGAACCCGATTTCCTAAACCTAAACCTTAACCTATTCTCAATTCCCTAAACATATAGCTTATAACCTAACCTAAACCTAAACTTATTTATATGTATTATGCGTGGATGAATGTAATGTGAATAAGATTGTTTGTGTTTGGATGGATGTAGTTTATGTTTGGATGGATTTACGTAGTTTGGGTTTAGATGGATGTGAATGTGATGAAATGTGGATAAGATTGTTTTTTTACTTATGAAGTTAAACTTATATGTATTATGCGTGGATGAATGTAATGTGGATAAGATTGTGTTTAGATGGATTTACGTAGTTTGGGTTTAGATGGACGTGAATGTGAATGTGAATGTGATGAAATATATTGTATATCGGTGTATATCGGAAGATTGTGTTTAGATGGATTTACGTAGTTTGGGTTTAGATGGATGTGAATGTGATGAAATATATTGTATAACAGGTGTATATCAGGAAGATTGTGTGTTTGGATGGATTTACGTAGTTGGGGTTTAGATGAATGTGAATATGAATGTGAATGTGATGAAATATATTGTATAACAGGTGTATATCAGGAAGATTGTGTGTTTGGATGGATGTGAATGTGAATGTGATGAAATATATTGTATAACAGGTGTATATCAGGAAGAAGACTAAAGTAGTCCCTTTGGGGTTTAGATGGACGTGAATGTGAATGTGATGAAATATTTTGTATAACAGGTGTATATCAGGAAGATTTTAAATTTGGATGGATGTGAATGTGAATGTGATGAAATATATTGTATAACAGGTGTATAACAGGTTAAATTTGGTCCTTCAAGGGTCATAAGAGACGGCCTAAAGCAGTCCCTTTAAAGGACGGTCCATGACCGTCCTTTTAAAGGACGGTCTATAACCGTCCTTTGAAGGCTCAAACGAGACGGTCCATGACAGTCATTTTAAAGGACGGTCCATGACCGTCAATTTAAAGGATGGTCTATTCCTTTGAAGGCCCACAAGCGACGGTTCATGACAGTCCTTTTTAAGGACGGTCCATGGCCGTCCTCTTTGGGCTCATAAGAGACGGTTTATGACAGTCCATTTTAAGGACGGTTGACGGTCCATGACCGTCTTTTTTTCGTCAATAAGAATGACGGTTTTCAACCGTCCTTTAAAAAATAAGACACGTCAAAATTTGATGGCCTATGCGACGGTCCATGACCGTCCTTTTTTCGCTGTTTTGGTGGTGTTATTTTTATTTTGCAAGGTTCAGATTGGTAGAATCTGATCTGCAACAATATTAAAAGAACTTTTAAAAGAGCCATATGTGTCACATTTTAAGCCCTCCAACAGGATTTAGTGGTCAACCAATAACATGGAGTAAAAGAAGTACCTGATTGCAATAACCAAGTTTTTTTATATCCATACCCCATAAATGTTGTTGTTGCCCACCAAAAAGAAAAAGGAAAAATGTATTGATTCATGGGAAGATGAAGCTGCAACAACCTAAAACAAACAAAGAACTGTTAAAATGGAATATCCATCCACAACAAAGAAAAAAAAAAAAGGGAAACGTATTTGTTGCCTTTTCTTGCAATGAATCATTAGGGTACAATTTTTTTTTTTAAAGGACAATCTTCTTCACTTGCTTTGAGGTTTCGTTGGATGACAAAACCTCACTTTGTAATGTGAGCTTTTTCCTTGAAAAAATAGAAACGACAAAGTGGCTAATGGCTGACTTTTTAGGTACTCCAAATTCATCTTTTCTCCTTCTAGAAGGGAAGGGAATCTTGGGTTTTGTCAAATATGAAGAAATATTTAGTTCTTTGTTCGGCCAAAATCAATGACCCGTAGAAAAGAAAAACACATGCGCATGAAAGATAGAGCACTGAAGAAAACAAACTAGTTGAACTCACCAACTGGAATTTACAAAGTGGGGTATGTGTGAGATTTGTGCACTCATCACCATGGCTTCAAAATTGTTGTCCAAGAGAATGTTGGCACTTTTAATATCACAATGTATAATCTTCAGGTGGTCTGGCAAGTAAATAGAAAAAAAATATACATATCGCTACAAGTAAAAACTTCCTTGCTATATACATATCATTCCTGTGGGACATGTATGCATTACCCTAGCCATTGGTATGACGACTAATCATGGATGAGTCATGCCCCCAAAATCTCCAAAATTAGAAGATGCTAGCCCCATAAAATTCGGCCATTTCCTCCATTGAATATCGATCATTAGTTTTCTATCATGTTATCCATGTATTTGCATGCCGAAAAACAAAAATTTTGAAGAGATTCTTCGATCATGGTCCATCCATGATGGGAGCCACAAGCTCAACTGTCTGGATCTCTGAACCAAGGCTTCAACTGTACCAACTCCATGCACAAGCTCCATTGGGGTCCACATATACAGGTCTTTGTTCCAAGTAGAATTCCTACATTATCTTAGACAATGTTTGTCTTAAAATCTCCTTACATGAGCTTCTACATGTAAAATTTACTCTTCTGGTCTTTAGCTAAAGGTTACATGGAAGAATTTTCATACCTTGCATTGAATCCAGTCCATCTCAAATAACCCACTAGCAGAGGGAAACCATTCCTGGATTAAAGGAATGGTGTTTCAACGCTGGAGACCCTTTTCAATTAGGCTTTGATAGCTCTCTCTTGTATCCATGACTGTTCTTCATACCGCTGAGGCAGTTGACATCTTACTGTTTGTTTCCTCAGTTGAAGGCACAGACCACTTGTTTAAACGTGTGGCAGCCTTAGCTACCTGTAATGGAAATCATATAAACAACAGTCCATTTACTTTAAAATAATAATAATAAAAAATAAATAAATAAATAATAAATCCTTAGTCACTTGGGTGCCTGTAACTTTTTAAGTCAGAACAACTTAGACTTGAAAGTCACTTTTAGGCAAGATATTCAATAACAGTAGGGTTCGAGTCCTTATCTCAGTGGTAGACTCTGAGGAGTTTCAACACGAGGTGTTGGGTTCAATACCCATAGGTGGTGAAATCCCACTACGCCGTGCGTGGGTGTGTGTCGGGCACATGAGTAAAAAAAAGAAAAAGATATTCAATAACAGTAATGGCCGGCCATTGGACATCACAGTGGGCACATAGAGATTTAATTTGGGTTACATGCAACTTCTGTCCCTTCTTCTTTGATGGCTTCTCTCCACACACACACACACACACACACATATAGAGAGAGAGAGAGAGTTGTCCAGCAATTCTCCTTTGTAGCCAATCTTTTGAAAACATGAGGCTTTAATGAGTCAGCTCGCTGACTTGATGAGCTTTGTTGATTCAGCACCAAGTCGCACTCACAAGTTCTCTAGAGACTTGGCTCAAAATCTTGTTGGGTCGGCTCAGTTGAGTTTTGAGCTGAGTCAGTGAGTTCAAGTACACATGAGAATCACTGAGTAGTTGTAGCCTTCTCCGCAACTCACCTGGATGACAATGGAATAAAGCGGTAAGGTCTTTGTCAGAGTCGCAGAGTAATGAATAATCAATAAAAATAAGAAAACAGCGCCGCCCAATGTGTTTCTGTTTTGTGACCCAATCCAAATGATAAGGTGGATTTGTATCATTGATTCCTCCAAAAAATCCAAACAAATCTTGATTTCTTGGTTGAACCGATTCCTTGGCTCATGGAGAGGGCGTGGACCTAGACTCAGTCCATAGCTCATGGACTGGACTTGTAAATGCTCTGCTGACCAAATTGCAATGCTACATGAAACAAAATATGCAAGTAAGGCCACATCCTGATTGCCTCCTTTTGGAAAAAGTAGTATGGTAGGTAGTAACTTTCAAGGTCCTGTTTGGTTGAAAAATGATTTCATCTCATATACAAGTAACTCTGCATCTATTTCATCTCCTATACAAGTAACTCTGCATCTATTTCATCTCCTATACAAGTAACTCTGCATCTATAGTAAAAACACAGAGAAGGAACCACATGCTTCAACAATTTAAAACAATTCAATCACATTGACAGTGAAATTAAGATATTACAAACAAATGCACCAAATGGACAAACAAGATAGTTTATATGTTCAATGTCTTGTGCATCTATTTTTATTTCATGTTGGGAATCACTACTTTTGCAATTGATGCAATATTTGAATGTGGCCCATCATTTAGCTTATATGGAACAGACGAAGGGTGCAAAGAATGACAATAATGATGGTTGTAGAGTGAATATGGGTGCACAAATCTTAGGTTTTATCTAGTAACTTAAAAGACAAACCTGGCATTATTGATGATGAGATGAAGCCACAATTCACAGAAGGACTCCAAAATTACGAAGTACTCATAAACATTCATTGCAAGCATTTTCTGTCTATGTGCATTGACATATTTGAATTTTCTACATGACATTAAGATTCTAGGATAAGGTTGCATGGATTTTCACTAAAGGCTTGTATGGATTTTTTTTGCTAGCAACATCTGATACAACTAGACTTTCCGTCTAGTTACATTGAATTGTTGCATCAAATATCTGTACACAAAGTTGGACAACCATAATCCATCGTTTTCTTTTCTGTCTGAAGCTTCTTCTTTTTCTTTTTAATATCTGAAATCTGGTCAACAATATTAGTGATTTGATGAGTTTTTGGGAATGATAGCCACCACATCTACAGCCCGGTACAACTTCTACACTATTGCATACACTAAGTGAAATGATGCCACCGTTAACTATCTCGGAATGAAACGGGATAGCACTGAATTAAAAAAAAAAAAAAAATTTAAAAATTTATGCAATCCCAGTGACTTGCAGCTAGTAGGAAAAAATAATTTTATCATTTAGCCTCGCCTCTTGCCATTATTAAAAGCAACACCAATCATCGACTTTAACTTGTTGGTTGTAATCGACCTATCTGATAGAACATTAGATAGCGCTCAATTGTAATCAATCTATGTAATAGTCTATTACATTGTACCATGGGAATTTTATGCTCTCATTCTTTGGTCCCTGAGCGGATGGAGGAGGGTTGCATCAGGTTGACAAATGTCGGCATCAAACATATGTCATGACTTCCATGTCTTATAAATTTTTACTTAATGTTATTTAAAAGTGTCAAAGTGGTGAGTATTCCATGTCTGACACCAACATGTGCCTTTCTCCAAATCCCATAGGCATCTGGAACCAAAGGTTCTCAAATGGATTTGTTACTCTCACTGACTTTGCGACCTCTGCGGCCAATTGAATGATATTGATGTTGCTTGAAACATATTTATATCTTCCCAATAACATGATATTCATCTCAGATCACAACCGAGAATTTGGTAAGCATTAAAATTGATATCAGAACAAGGAGAATACTGCAAACAAACAAATATATATATATAGAGAGAGAGAGAGATGAAAAAGATAGGGATTACTTGGATAGGCTCTTCAGATGGATGAAGTTCAGCCAAAGGTTGCACCATCAAAGCCAACGGCATGCCAGAAGTAATCACAAACTTCTAAATATGGCTATGCCTAATGAAAAATCAACTCTGACGCAATGCAAGATGCAGTTAAATCTGAGTAGCAATCCAAAGGTAATCTACAATCCCTGCATGTGGTGTTCATATCCATTAAGGCTCAACATGGTTGTGTTAAGTCTCTCAAAAGGAGGCTAATGTATATGATAAACTACTACACATAAAAGCTCACTAAAACCAAAACTTCAATAAATAGGAACTGCTGAAATATTCTGAATGCATATACATCCTTCAGTCAAATGCAAGCAGTCTTCCAAATTTTCAACTAAAAAACTCCCAAGCAGTCACATTTAAAAATAAATAAATAATCAATCATTAGTTGCTAATGCAATGACAGCATGACAATTCTTTTTTTTTTCCTTCTGTAGATTTTGGACCTGGTGGGCGATTGATTTGTAGATTTTGAACCATTCAATGATCCCCACTCTCACCTCATTAGTAAACTGCATCTTTCATTCAACAAAGAAAGCTATACAAAACAGGGGGCCCCACAAAAAGGCTGAGCCTAACCCCAACAGAACCGCATTTGGGCGGCCACAAAGCCCTATACAAGCCGCCTATCATATCCAAAAAAACCACGTCTAAGCTAAGAAAAGAAAGTTCCCCCTGAGAACTGATATGGGGAAACAAACAGGGCTGCACACAACTAAAAAGACCGAATGAGCAGCCACTACCGCAGCCACCTCTCCGTCTCTCTCTTGAAGCAAAAAAGAAGGAAAAAAAATCTCTTTTATATTTTTTCAATCCATCTTCCATTTTCTTCTTAACAAGAAAATCCATATTTACTAATATTCCCATTTTTCTATTTTTCAAAAGAATGAGTTCAGACTCCGAAAGTGTCGGCTCCAGCACTCGTACTTTCCTCCCAAACCCTAACCAAGAAGGACTCCAAAAATACCAAGTACCCCAAGTCCAAATCCATCGGCTTTGCCCAGTTTTTTGGTAGTGGTCATTCACCTGTCCTTTTTCTATTGGATTTGGATTGTGTTTGAGGCAATTTGGGGCCCCTTCAATGGTGTATCCACCAGATTAATGATGTGGATGGTGGATACACCAAGCATGCATAAGGTGTATTCAGCGGCATGTGGGGAAGATGATAAACATTTCACATTTGTCATCTTATTTTTTCACTCCTATTAGACAATTCCATCCAAATGATAATATTGTGGCCATTAAAGTGATGGCAGTGATGACAACAAATCAAGCAAATAATCTACAAATAATATTAACAATAAGTTGTCCATTTTGAAGTACAAATTGACCCAAATAACATGCTTACTAGTTTTCAAAGAAATAAGAGGTCATTTTAATCCAATGAATACATACTGGGAGACTGCCGCTTGCACATTGAAAACATTTTTAAAATTTTAAAAGAATAAGAACAATGACATGTTCTTCATGTAGAAAAATCCAATAAATGAATGCCAAACCATCTCACAGTACTTAAATGATAGCAGAGATAATAACCAACAGGTAAATATATCAACAATCCATGCATTTATAACCATATGTTTCTAGTGCATGTTTATATCATGACCAAATTCAACTGCCTAAATGCTTTCGGTGGGTACTAAAAAAATCCAAGTAGGAATTTATCCATAACCCACCTATGCAATAGCACCATACATGTTTTAAAGTAAATGCCCAAACTAGCCAGCCCATACCTGAGTACTGAAGACCCAACACAACTCTCTGGACACCAAAACCCACCAACCTACAGTGTCTTTGATATCAGCACCAACTTCCAGCTTCTGAAGTTACTTTTTGCATGTTCCAGCCTTTCGCTTCCCAGATTGCACCCAATAGACATGATGAAACCAGGAGAGAGAGAGAGAGAGAGAGAGAGGCATACCTACCTGCAAAGAACCAAGGTGCTAATTGGCTCTTAGAGAAGGGGAGCTGTCACAACTGTGGTGTTCATTTGGTGCTTCTTCCTCTTTGTGCCTACACAACAAAGCCAAAAAGGAGCAAAAACTACCAAAAACCAAAGGAAGCAGGTGTTATTTGGGGCATAGAAAAAACGCTAGTGTTCCATCAACAACAACAACAACAAAAAACATTTAGTACGAGCAAATGAACTGAACATATGAGGCCTGCCTTTGGATGATAGAATGACCCATATGATGGGCCACATGGCTTATGGGTGATCCCCCACAAAAAGCACATGACTACAGTCAAATAAATGTAAACATCATATCGGGCCCCATTACTTATTAACCATCAGTTGTAATTGCACATTCATCAGGTAGCGAAGATCGTTTGACAGGAGAGAGATTCATGTCGTGATGTGTGCACCACACTAAAAGCTCCAGTTACCAAAATTTGGCCCCACACATACCATTACTGGATTAAACCAAAAACATCTCCGTTGATCAAGCACCATGTTTCTTTTGGTTCTTAAGAAGTGATTTTTCATGAAGCCTTTAGAGAATCCAAGGCAATGAGAACCCAAAGGCACAACAATTTCAAAATTTTACAAAAGATTGTGTGGTTCAAGTTGGATAGGATAGGTGGATAATTCAAATGTTTGCAAAGAAACCAAATGAAGAACAACAGACTACCTTCTCGGGCTACGGCTTCTAGAAATCTTCCATACTCCCTGTGGCACAAAAATTGAGTTAGAACATCACCCTTTTCAAGAACATAGGGGTGAGATCCAATCATCCAAAAGATTGTGTGGTTCAAGTTGAATAGGATAGGTGGATAATTCAGATGTTTGCAAAGAAACCAAATGAAGAACAATAGACTACCTTCTCAGGCTACGGCTTCTAGAAATCTTCCGTACTCCCTGTGGCACAAAAATTGAGTTAGAACATCACCCTTTTCAAGAACATAGGGGTGTGATCCAATCATCCATCAGGTTGGTACGACCATGCAATTTTTGAGGAATGGAGAGAAGAAAAATGCAATTTTTGACGAATGGAGTCGAACATCTTCCGTACTGAAGAAGAAGAAGAAGAAGAAGAAGAATTATTACTAGTCCTCAATTTGGTTTAAATGTCTTCATAAGTGATCTATTGAGTAGCAGTGATGTGAAGGCAATGAGTATGCCTCGCACCTCTGAAACCAATGCTTTGCGACTCCAAACAAAGGCACCCTGTAAAGCAGCACAACAAAAGTAAATAGTTGTTATGAAAATCAGCACTGAATATTATAAGGCAGGCATACTGCAGGTAATGGACAATGCAGTTACATGAGTAAAAGATAAATGACTTCATACACATACATGACATGCAACACCTCTAACAAAATCGGAGATAGAGTAACAATCATTCAATGGAAATAAAGATTCTCCCCTTGCGGATGCCTACCTTTATTTATTCCCATTTCTCACATTGTTTATACTTTTGTATAACTACTACAGAAAATACCGTAAACAAAGATGTTTCTTGCTTTCATTTCTGCATTCATTTGTCAATTAACTACAATCAAGCCATTTAAATGTCTTGAATTGAAAGAACATGCAGAGGGTCAACAATCTTTTTTTACAAGTCGCAAGTCTTAGTCGGTCACTGTGATCCGTGAGTGTTGGTCCTAGAAATATGGTTCTTTCCCAAGCCTTAATTTCGGCTACTAACAAAAGGAAAGGAACAACAAAATAGCACATTGACTCGTGTTCTTCTAGAACACTAGTAAAATATCAAATCTCCTCCTTACATGTCCACAAGCACTCATGCATTAAATGCATGAAAAGCTCATTAGTTCTAGACCATATCATTCTTAGAAAGGGTCTAGCCAAAGTTATCTGCCACTTGCCCAAATGCCTAATCAGGAGCAAGTCTCTATAGTGAAGGCATGAAAAGCGAATTTGATAAGAAACTTTTACACCCAAATCGAGTCATCTCATTGTAACTAACTTCAGGTCTTCCAAGATGCGTTCAAGCCTGTAATATCAATTGATGAATGCAAGTATATGTAACTCGGATACTAGGAACTACATAAGTGGCCTACATAGGGTTGAAAGATCTTCGATTCATTGGACACTTACAATCTTAAGATAACTTATTTTATGATTGCCTTTCCAACTTCCTGCTACTTCGGTAACCAGGGAATTCTATGCTTCAATATTAAGCTTTAAATACATAGGAAAACCCCACAAGTTAAAACTCGAGATACATGCTTTTAACAAGGAAAGGTGCATTTCTCATCATATCACCATCATCATCAGACTTCAGAGCTTTGCCATAGTTATTTCAAGTCAACTTTCTTGTGATTCCATGTCCTAGTTATCTAAGGAAAACCGTGGAAAGGAAAAGGTTTCCTTTTCTTGAAGTGGAAAAGGAAATGGCCCTTCATGGAGAAATCTGAGGAAATATGAGGAAAAGGAAATCAATTTCCTCAGTCCTCTATCTTTTGCAAACAAGGGAAACCGTCACGTCTGAGGAAATTAATTTCATTTCTTTGGTTACATTTTTATCACCACCAATCCAAACAGCCACAATAACCTCCAACCCAATCAGAGGTTGCCCCTGCAATCAGATGGAAGATTTTTTATTTTGTCTAACTTATATTGTGATTCGCAGGGGAAAAAAAAAAGATTAATCACGTGAGGTACAAATATGGACATTTTTATAGGTATGAAAATAGATCGATAGAAGAATCGGGTCTTGAAAACAGATGACCGTAAAAGAAAGTGGGAAGGTGATGGTTTTGAAAGCCAACACAACTAATACAAAGAAGTATACGTGACGCCCCATGTAAAGCATGTTGTTGACAAAAATCAAGTCACAACCCAAACTTTTGGGCACCCATCTTCCTTCAAAGCTACAACCTGAGTGCATGTATGGAACAGATAGCAACCAACCAATAATTAGAAAAATGGGAAAAGAAACCACACAGAATCAAAAATACATCTTACAGATGTTAACTAATTCAGTTCCCATTGAAGGCTTGGAAAGAAAAGAACATAGGTGTATTTACTATTGATAGAGTACAAAACTGTGTACGTGCAGAGCTCCATACCCAAAAAAAAAAACAAAAAAACAAAATAAAACCAAAAACCAGACCACCCGCAAGACGCAGATCAGATTTTTCCACCATGTATGACATGTATGCAATTTCTAAGTGCCTGCGTATCATCCATCACACTCTGCAAGATATTTCAGACATGATGAAACTAGGAGAGAGAGAGAGAGAGAGAGAGAGAGAGAGAGTAGCATACTGTTGTGGCTATTGGAGAAGGGGAGCTACTGCTGCGGCTGTTGTTGGTGCTTCTTCTCTTGCGGGCCTTCTCGAACTTTGGCGTGTTCCAGCAAGGAGGGCAACGACCGAGAGATCCGCGTCTTCAACAAGCAATGGAAATGGAAGCCATATCAAGAGAGGCCGGAATGGAAAAGGGAGATCGAGAGATGTTGGAGAGAAGAAGGGTTTGGGATTTGGGGATGGGTGCAAGATTTGGGGATGTAGCGAGAGAAGAAGGGTTTGGGAGAGATGCGCGAGCGATTTGGGAGAGTGGGGGCAAATGCCGCTCAAAATCCCGAATCCTCTTCTAAATCAGATAACTTTTCAAATCCAAAAAAATGTAAGTTTACCATTGTTTATAACAAAAAATATCTGTTAACAGTCGTACATGCAAGAGGGACCAATTTATGGACGGTTAAGATTTTATTATATAAGAGAATTATAAATATTAAACACTTAAAACTAGAAGATTATTTGAATGGTCTGGATAACTCTACATCATTGCCACTATTTTCATGAATGAGTCACCACTATTTAACATCTTATACAAAACTCACAAGCTTTTACAAAAGAAAAAAAAACGGTAAACCTATCTTTGTTAAGGGGAGGGCAATATGGGCCCCACCATGATGTATATTTTTCATCAACGCTGTCCATCCATTTCCCAAGATCATTCCAGGTCGATCCCCAAATATGAGCCCTAAATAAGTCTCGACCAAACCACAAAATGAGAAACATCCAAACGGTTAGACGTCCACCATTCAAAACTGAAGTTATGGCGACAGATTAGTGACCTTCGCCGACGGATTGTAGCCGTCGGTAAAACCGACGGATTTTAGCCGTAGCTAAAGCCACCCCAAGTCCGTCGGCTTTGCCTGTTTTTTTGGTAGTGGAGTTTTTAGCAGGTTCATGAACAACCTTAGGAAGGAACATTGGGAAGCTGTAAAGTGAATCCTCAGATACCTAGTAGGTACTAAGGATGTAGGGTTGTGTTATGAAGGATCGGAAATCAAGCTATAAGGCTACGTGGATTCAGATTTGGCAGGAGATATCGACAACAGAAGAAGCACTACAGGTTATGTTTTTTTCTCTGGGTAGTGCTGCAGTCAATTGGATCTCTCAGTTATAGAAGATAGTATCTATTAGTACAACGGAAGTAGAATATGTTGTGGCTACAGAAGCATGCAAGGAAATGGTATGGATGCAAGGTTCATGGAAGAGTTGGGTAAGAAGCAAGCAGATTGCAAGTTATACAGTGATAGTCAGAGTGCAATACACTTGGCTAAGAATTTAGCCTTTCATTCAATGACCAAGCATATTGCCATCAGATATCACTTCATACGTTCGTTATTAGAAGATGGATCGATTGCTCTGGAGAAGATTCATATAAATGAGAATCCTATGGATATGCTGACCAAGGCAGTCACACGGGAGAAGCTGAAGCTCTATTCAGCTTTGATTGGTCTTCAGGCTTAAAGATGGGGAGGTGGTGCACTCCGAATGTAGAAGACGAAGGTTTATGGTGAAGTATCTCCAAGTGGGAGATTGTTGAGATATGGAGCCACATCTGGGGGCCGCTCGACCAGTCTAATGCCCTGCTCGACCAGTCGAGTGGTCCACTCGACCAGTCGAGGACCGGCTCGACTCAAAGTCCAGCGAGCATCGATTTTTGAGTTCCACGGTACTCGACCGGTTGAGGCCCTTGCTCGACCAGTTGAGGGTCCGCTCGACCGGTTGAGCAGCCTACTCGACCTGTCGAGGTTACGCAATTCGTTTCCGAATTTGATGTAGACTGCGGATTTTTGAGTGGGTTTTCGTAAAGGTGCGAAAGGGAAGTTGCCTAAACTATAAATAGGTGTCCCTAGGGCTTTTCTAGGGTATGAGAAATAATTCTAAGGTGTGGGCAAAGGGTTTTCTCTATACTTCCAAGGGAGAGGTAAGTATATTGTCTTGTAATCTTCATTTTTCTTCATAGTGGAAGTTTGTATCCGTGGTTTTTTACCCTTATTGGGATTTTTCCACGTATATCTTGTCTTGTGGTTTGTTTGAAATGCTTTGATTCTTTTTCTAGTTTATATTTCTTTTTGTTTATCATTTGTGGGTGAGACCAGAGATTGGATCTCAGTTCACTGCATTGTTAGCGTGCTGTGCAATAGGGAGGTACTCCAGCTTCCCTAAATTGCTGAATGAATTAGCTTAATTAATCACTTGACTAATATAATCATGCACAGCATCGCAATAGAATAGGATGTGATGAATCAGGAGTTGAGATTGCATGTTGAGGGAGTGTTGACATTTGCGAACCTGGTGTCAAAGTCATGTGTTGAGGGAGTGTTAGATTGTAAGTGCATGCATCATTTTATAAATCATATTATGTGCATTAACAAGAGTAATTAGGAGGTTGTTGCTTATATTGTTTTATCATTTCCTGTACAATAGACTTGATAACATGTGTTACTCATGCTTTATGAAACCACTAAGTTGATCACTCACTCCCACTCTGGGATGGTATTTTAAAACACCAACCAAATACTGATGTAGATGCAGGGACCACTGAGGCTGATGCATTAGACCAGGCTTGCATGGACAATGAGGAGGAGTTCTCCTACTTTTTGCTTTCAGACGGGCCGATGTAGATGACATACTACTCGGTAGGGAGCGTCGAGCACTTGCAAAGTGCCACATTTTTGTTTAATTGTAGAATTATATATTGGACCTAATTGTGGACCCATACTCTGCATACTTGTACTACATGTGTTTTGATTTATTTAACTGCCTTAATCATGCTTATCCTAGAGTATGTTACATTGTTTAGTATAATTTTATGCATGCCTAAATACCAAATGTAGAAACAGTTGAGAAACTATCTTCCGCAAAGCATAAGTGATACCCATAATCTCGAGAGTCGAGCATTCACTCGACCCTCGAAATTCAGGGTGTTACATTGCTACTGGACATTAATGGTTGTCGCGATCTTCATCAACAACAACAAGGGATGCGACCTTGGAGAGCGGCAGTGAAAGGAACCCTATGAATTCTGCCTACCCCTGTCCACCACCAACAATGCATCTGGACCCAAACACTGACCCATTATCTTAATGTTATCGGTAATCGACAATAAGGGTCATTCCAACAACAATACCATTGTAGCCAATTTTCTTTCCTTATTATTTTTTTGTTACCGTTATCACTAAAATCTGATGTAGATGGATTAGGTCTGAGCATTGCATAATGTAATTGCCGGATGCATTGAAGTTGGGTTTGGTATAAAAAAAATGCACTCAATTTAACTACAGAGGCCATAAGTTGTGCGGGCACTGTTAGGGTTTTCATTGATTGAGAAGCCAAAACATATGAAGAACCATACCCATGGCCCAGATCTGATTGGCACAAATCCAACCCTAAGGTTCTATATATAATAAATTCAATAGGGTGAACTGATCCGCCATAGTCAATGCACAGTTGGCTCTTATACCAACTGTAAAACTATATGCAGAATTACAAAGGACCATGCTATGCATCGAATATGAAGATCAATGAACTGCAAATGAAAGGCATACTTGATTGGGACACCATCGTTATAAGCTTGACGACATAGTCTTTTGCACCTTACACCCTTAGAGAATCATTGAGATGGGAATGGAAGCTTATGTTATATGTAGGATTGGGGACCCAGCCCTGTTTATATAATCTAGAGGGTTGAGGAGTTTTAAACCCATCAAAACTCCTCCCTAAGGCTCCACATGAATTTAGTAATCCTAGTTCTACTTGAACACAATATGTGTGATACAATTGTAGTGCACCACTCCTTACATAATTTTAGATGTATCACAACTAAGTGGGGTCCATTGGTATTCCTGATTACGCTATCCAACCCTTAGGGCAATCCAGACCACTGATCAATAAAACTCACTTTATAAAATTCTTACAACATTCATGTACATGTCTAGTGTTGTCCATTTCCCCATCCTAAGAGAGGTCTATCGGTTTGGATTATTGAAATATATCCCGAAATCAAAACGCCTATATAAGTCCATAAAAATCTCTCTCTATTCTTATTTCTTAATGTGTTTTTTTTTTTTTTAATGATTGGAATGGTAAAAGAAGTTCAGAGTACCAATTACATTTATATATATTGGAAATCTTCTTCAATGATATTGGATGGTATTTTGTGTGAGATCGATGATAAGTCAAAAAATATCCAGTCTACCATATTCACTTTCCCTTGAATGTCCTTCCCATACACCCCAAAGACCTTATTTCTCCAGGCAGCCAATACCTTTTTTGTAACATAGGTGTGGAACATCCAATTCATAAAAAAGATTGGGCCTCACTATGAGTATCATTTTGTGCAAAAAATAGTTCAATCCACTTGTCAAGTGTGTGTGTGTGTGTGTGTGTGTTCATTTTTTTGGTGGCTATGCATTTATTTATACAGTATGCCCACCTAATGAGTGAATAGGACTAATTTTAATACCAATTGATGATCTAGTGAGATCAACTTATTAGATGAATTGGATGTTGCATAGACATGATAGTTTGGGACTTACATGTCGGTTTGACGATAACTTATTGTCTACTTGGTTGGATGTATAGACAACACTATGAACTTGGAGCTTCTTACAGGATTTTCTTGGGTAAAATGGTCGTTTTAAATTTCAAGTGTTGGCAATACATTTGATGAACACCATCTCTTGTCCAAAAAATGTGCCTAAATCACATATTTTATTTTTGGGGCCTATTTGGATACAACGAAATAAGTTACTTTTAACTTATGGTAAGTCATTGAGTTTTTTCTTCACTTAAGTTAGTTTGGTAAACATGATTACAAAAATATCTTGTGCTTAAAGCTATTTATCCTAGGGTTTTTTTTTTTACCTCTTTGATTTTTCATCTCTCCCCATATGAAAGGAGGCCTTACATGGGCTGTCTCTCTCTCTCTCTCTCTCTCTCTCTCTCTCTCTCTCTCTCTCTCTCTCTCTCTCTCTCTCTCTCTCTCTCATATGAAAGGATGCCCCACATGGACTGTCCACATTGAAGGTGGGGTCCACACGAAGGATGGTCCAAATCAAAGGTGAGCCCCACATTATGGGAAATTAATAAGGGCGTGCCCCACATGGCAGATGATCCACATCAAGGTGGGTCCCAAATGATGGATGGCCATATCAAAGGTTAGCTATAATGATGAGTGGCACATACTCAAGGTGAGCCCTGCATTATGGACGACCTACATTTCAAGTAGGCTCCACATCAAATGTGGGCTCCACATGATGGGTGGTGGATATTGAAGGTAAGCCCCATATGATGTACAATAACATTGAGGTGGGCCCCATATGACCAACATTAAGGGTGGACCCTATATACTGGATGGTGCATATCAAAGGTCGGCCCTTAATGATGAATGGCCCATATCCAAGATGGGTCATGGAAGACGGATTGCCCACATCAAAGGTGGGGCCCACACGATGAATAATTTACAACAAAGGTTGGCCCCACATGATAGATGGCTGATGTGAGGGGGACCAAACAAAATTGAGGAATAAATACTCATGATGTTGGAAATCAAGCATACTTTTCTACTTTTTGGCTTATAAGTATGTTGTTTACCAAACATACTTATAAGTGGAAACTAAGATAAAAGCAACTTATGGCATAAGTAACTTATTTAGGAGGTGTTTGTTTTTTCATTTATACATGTAATTACATGTAAATAGGCAATGATTATTTACCCATGTACTTACAACATTTGTCTCGAGGTTGATGCTGATAAGGAGCTTATTTGCAAAGCTTCCCATTTTAGATAATTAAATTCACTTATTTGCAAAGCTTCCCATTTTAGAGAATTAAACTCGTACATTTCCATATGTAAAAATTGTAAGGCCCATCATGATGTTTGTATCTTATCCAAGTCATCCATCCATTCCACTAGCTAATTTTAAGGCATGAGCCCAAAAACAATGCAAATATGAAGCTCAAGTGGACCACAGAAATCACTACGCCAAAATCGCAAATTTACGACGGACCAAATCCATTGTAAAACCAAATAAACGATGGATTTCGTTCATCGCTTGGTCTGTTGCTGTTTACTAAGTTGTTTTTTTTTTCCGACGGATAAAATCCGTCGTCTAATCTGCGACAAATAACTCTGTCGCATTGTAGCGACGGATAATATCCGTCGCAAAAATTCAAAAAAAATCGTCATCATTAAAATTATTAGCGACGGATCTTATATGAGTAAGCGACAGACCTTAAATCCGTCGTTTTCAACTTATTCAGAAATTAGCGACAGATTTGGTCCGTCACTAAAATATCTGTAAATAAAAAAAAATCATCGGATTTTTTATTATTATTATTTTTTCGAATCTTACACCTGATAGTCATTCAAAAAATAATTCAATACAATTGTTTAATAAGAATTCTATTCACAAAATAAATCCTATTCACATGATAGTTTAATAAGAATCCTATTCATCAAACTAAAAAGTTCGATCATACTGAAAATAAAAATTCCCTGCCAAAGCATTATATCAAACCTCATATGAAAAATACATGCACATAAATGGAATCCACTAAATATGATACCTCATATAACCATTGACTTGTAAAAGTCTGCAACTCCCTAATGAAATCTAATATATACTTGCATACTTCTAGGAGACGGGAGCTTTTGATGGGACACTTCTTTCTTCCAGAGCACTTACAAAACATGACAAAATCAATAATTATCACAGTATTTCTAGAAGACGAAACATTAATTAATTAAATACAAATAGAAGAAAAGCCTCATTGAGAGTACACGAATGTTTGAAGTGGTTTTTGTATCGCTAAAAAGACTTCATTGTCCTCCATAGTAGCCTAAAACCAGGTCGAGCATTGATGATAAACATTCGGCATAATGTCTGTACAAGAGCAAGTCCGATGTTATAGGCAAGCACTATCTAGATGCACATTTCCATTAACAACTCGAATTCCTATTTAATTTCTGGTCTAAACCAAATAATGATTACACCCCATCTCATCCATTTCAATCCTACACAGATCCATTTTTGTCCCAATTTCAGTCCCCAATTAGTCAGGTGACTCATTTCAGGTCAAACCAAAAACGATAAGACTAAACGACACCAAGTTGTATCGGACATCATTTAAAACCATGTTAACAGGTGGGTGATGTGAGTCTAGGGCTAGAAAAACTTTGTACATAAGAAAAATGAAAAAAGGTGCAGAAAATAAGAGGTAGAGCAGAATTGCGACATCAAACTTACATTTAAGCTTTTTAACAAGCTCAGCTCACCCATTATATATGCAACCTCCTAAGATATTCTGAGAGCCTTAAAGAACCATGAATTTTGTAAGAAACAAATGTAAGCAGAAGGATACAGATGCACCAGATAGTGTGCTTGAATACCAAAAGAAAAATTGGAGAAAGTGATGTCAAAGCAAAGCCAAACCTGATATGTTTAGCTATCACAATGTTTTCATCTTCAGTGCCAAGATGGCGTAGTACCACTTCTACTAACTGGCCATCACGGTATGAATACTGAAATAACGAAATGCATGAAATCAAGCCCTGGAAAATTGGCATGCTATAATGAAACAATTACCATAATAGGTATGCTACAAGTGGAAGACACAAGACATGGAACCCATAGCATGTAATTATCCGGGGAAAAGGCAATGATCCCTCCCAGCCTCTCAATCCCTTGAAAAGACACACACAGGTTACAAGGAAGCTAGCACTTACAAAACATGACAAAGTCAATAAAAACAATTTCATGATGGAGTTCCACATTAACTAGAGATGATTTCACTACTAACAACAGGGATGGATGTTTCATATGATAAACAGACCATCAATGCCACTAACCAATAGTTTGCACGGCGTATCCCTTCTCATAGATTACATTTGTTATCTATCATGAAACTTTATGAGGGAGAAACTGGTTCCCTCCATGGAATTTTCAATGGGATAAGCTTCATAATGCTTGGACAAAGATCTATCCTAACTTTCCATACAGTTTACAAAAACTAACAGGGAAAAAAAGGGATACATTAGCTTCTAGATTTAGGATGCTTAAATCTTCTTTTCATGTCAGTATCACATTAGCCTAAGCTTCACCACATTTGGTCTAAAATACAGATTTGACTGGCTGCATTTTTCTGAATAGAACATCAACAGCAAGGCCAGATTGATGAAACATACACACAAAATCTGGTAGGTCAGGAAATAATCTCAATCACAATTTAACTATTTCTTTTAAGTGAATGGAACATTTACGATTCAATTTGGCTATCCATGCAAGACAGTGTAAGTGAAAGATTGGCTAAAAAAAAGGTCTAAAAGAAAGATTAACTAACCAGAATTCATGCAAGGTCCATGCAAACTCTTCCAATTCCCATCATGAGCAACACATTAGTGTTGAAATTTCAGTCCGTAGGTAGATACATCAAGAGAAAAAGTACAATAGCGATCAAATAGATCTTTGATTATTTATTTATTTTTTAACTCAAAAGTTGAATACTCTCATACTTCAATTAATGAAATATCAATTAATAATTTATATAATTGTTAAGTTGATAAGACCAACTTCTATCTATGATTCCACAATGCTCTAAAATGGAATTTGATTTATTTGTACAAAATCTCTGTAATGTACAATATTACCATAAATTTAGTCAAGTTTGTGACTTAGGCCCATGAGGATGAACTTCCTGTGATAACTTGGCGCCCATGAGAATGAACTTCCTGTGACAACATGTCACCATGTCAAAAGAATAGCAGTACACTAAAACCCTCATCTTATAATTTGAAAACAAAATCCAAATATATTCACATTACATCCATAATTTGAAGCATATACATGTATTAAAACTAGTCATGTATAAAACAGGACAAGAATTAAGTTCCTAGCACCCTTACATGCACATCCAAAAGCAATTTTTTCCGCTTTGAATATATTCACATTACATCCAAAATTCGATTCACTAAATACAAATCAAACACTATGGAAGCCGTTTGTTATGTCAAAGTATTGAACAATCAGATAACATGATACCATATCAATATATTGGTCAAAATAAATAAAAATAAAAATACACATCAATTCAAAAGCATCGTCCAAATATCTCACCTCATCTAGCTTCACAACATCAACCGGCATCATGTGAAAAAGCTTAATTGCCTCACCAGATTCCCCATTCTTAGCATAGCCTGAGATCATGGCCGTCCATGCTACCACCTCTCTCAACCATTTGATCAAACAGGCAGCTTGCACAACCATATTTAAGTGGTAAAATATGGGAAGCTGCTTTTTCAAAGGGAAATTGAATCTACTATATGCCTTTAGTATGAATATGGAAAGATAGAAAAGAATATGGACAACATGGACATAATTCTAGTACCTGAACAAGCCCTGTGTTTCTTCTCTGTCCAAGATGGAAGGATGGTCACATAATACAAAACCTGAGAGAAAGGGAATGAGAAAATCAAGATAACTCAAAGATAACTGTGCATGCTAGCATTTCAATTGAAGAGTTACAAGTTACCTCTCGAAAGAACGTAATTGGCTGAAATAAATTACTTTTTCTTAAAAGATACTTATTTAAGTTTGACATCCAAACAAATGGGGCATCTAAGCACTCTTCATCTTTTCCTCTTTTTTTTTTGTTTTTTTTTTTATTTTATTTTTTTGTAAACCTGGGATCATTGCTCTATTGGACCCCACTTGGATGGATAGCATTCACAATACAAGGGCTACTTTGGTTTTCACATTCATAAACAATTTCCTAATGGTCCACGTTCACACACACAAGTGGCTCCCTAATGAGTGATCCGCCTGATTTCTGGACCAGGTCATCTACACAGTCAGTCACACCTTACAGTTAGCTTAGATGTCCCACATGTGCTAAGTGCAGCCACAAGTAGTGATGTTTGTAGAGTTTTCCTATTTAGTGTGCTTCCCTTGTGATTGGGTAAGCACCTTTTGTACATATTTTTCTCTAAGGCAATGTGTATAGACATTGAGAAAATACCTGCAAGAGGCGTTGCAAATTCAGATGCATTTTGGAGAATCTTCTGTCATCCAGCATTTGCTTCTTAAGTGCAAAACCACCTGCATTTAAGGGAATCAGTTTGATGAGTAAGATTATTATTTCTTTATGATCCATCCAGGTATATGCTTACTCAGCATATTCCTAGTTAAATACCTAAATGGAGGAAAAAAAAAAAAAAAAAAAAAAAAAAAAAAAAAAGAAAGAAAGAAAGAAAGAAAATCCCCACTTCATTGTTATCAAGGGTAAGCATTGACTCAAATAGCAAATTTTCATTTGATAATGTTAGACTTACATGAAATCCACTCTTGCAAGGCTTTCAAAGGAGCTTGGAATATCACCAGTCAGGCTGTTAAAGCTGAGGTCTCTGCATGGAGAAAGCACAATGATAGATAATGAGCCTGTAACAGAAATGTTTTTTTTAAGAGTTTTTTCTAACATGAGTTTCTCTCTGTTTTGCTTCAAATCTGAGATGGGACAGTAACAATATTTGTTTAGAAGAAAGATTGAAAATAGAATACTAAGAGCAGGCAATGACTGATGCTCTAGTCACTCCAATCTTTATTAAGGAAGTCCAATTGCAAATGGCTATAGGTAAATATTCTCACCATCTCCACTGGGGGACACTAGTAGCAAATCTTTAGCTTTTCTTCTTCTTTTTTTTGATGAATTATAATTTTATCAATGCAATGTTAAAAGCAAAGAGCTACTAAATGTTCAAAAAAATTAATAAAAAGAAAAAAAGAAGCAAAGAGATATTTCAATACAGCAAACTCCAGCTAAATTAACTAAAAGAGTAAATGCCCAAATCGACAGCAATCAACATTTGTCTACAAATCTTTAGCTATTGATGCATATTTTCACCAAGCATTTGAGCCCACCATGTCCTAAGATTGAACAGAACATGAAACAAAACTATTGTGTTTTGAAATGGATCATTTCCCACAGCACTATTTGTATGAGAGAAATAACCTCTTAATAGTACCCAGCTACTTAGTGCAGCTGGTTATACTCATTATACACATTGGCATAGAATGCATCCATCCACCACAAAGCCAAAACATTCAAACATACATATTTAGGACCACTATAACTCACAAGTGCTTCTAATTCTATACTGTAACCTTGCAATTCAATCTATTAATCTGAACCTTCTAGTTGCATCTACCCCTAATTCGAAGGTTGTCATGCAAAGTTCAACTTGATTAGACCATTGTAGCCATCCAATCTATAGCTTATGGTTTGATGGTGGAGATTTTTTTGAAGATTTTGTTCAGTCAACCACAAATTTCAGATGTAAACATATTTCAGCAAGCACTTATGTGCTGACATCCAACCAAAAGCCCAAAACCATATATCAGTAAAGAAATCATAGTTATCTGTGGATACAACTAAAAACAAGAAGCATGATAGTTTTAGAGATCATAATAGAACATCAGAGATCATATCAGAACATCACCCAACTTAACTTAAGTCAGAAAACTGAAAATGTCAGTGTATAGTTTAAGTGCATCTACAGTTAAGACAATGCTGACTGGCCAATCTACTTTGTAACCCAAAGTGATAAAATCAAAGGCATGGACACCTGCAATGATGACATAATAAAAGCTCAATTACAATGAGAGAAACAAAAAGGACAATCAGTCAATAACCATACAATGCATTAAACTTATGCCTAAAAAACTGTCAAAAATGTGCTAGGAAATGCATCTCCAAGGTGCAAGGAGCTTTTGTATATAACAGACAGATTATAGATGAAACGTTGTGATGCGGACACAAGCGCATTCAAGGTGTACCAACGAAGAAAGCGCCAACCACAAGTTCTGTCCTTGTGGATAGGCGACTATTAAGGAGCTGAAGACCTTTCACATGTGATTGGACATATAGAAGACCCCACTCAGGGAAGACACATGTGAAGGAAGATTGGAGAGAGAAGACCGGGCGCCCGAACTTTCCCGTACTTATGTTATTTTCGCATTTTTGCTTAGTTAGGGGTCTTTTAGTAATTTTATGTCTTTATTTGCTTATTCTATAAATTTTTTTTAGTAATTTTATGTCTTTATTTGCTTATTTAAGTGGGCTAAAGCCCTAGATCTGAATTTTTAACTATTGATTAATGAAAAGTAAACCCTTTGGTTGCCTCCTTCCTCTCTTCTCTCTAATGGTGCTTCTTCTCTTCCCTTGATCTTCCTCTTCTAATTTCTTCTTGTGCCCCTCCAACTTCTTCAAGGTAATTATTTTCTTCTTTCTATTTTCCAGTTTTGGCTAATCCTTCTTCGATCAAAATCTTGAGAACCGATCTAAACCCTAAACCCCCAAATTCTTAAATCCCTAATCCAAGAAACTTCTTGGTTCTTCGGACTAGTGATCTTCATTGATCGATTGGGTGTGACCATGCAAGATCGGGAGGTCTCATCCATCGCCGGATCCAACCTAAATAATAATTGAATGACATACTCCATGGTTGTGATGATGGCCCGCTCCATTGCATGTTTTCTTTATGATTTTCTCAGTTATGATGATTACTGCTAGAATTTTAGATCATTTATTCCTTCTATTTCAGCTATTTAATTATGTTCATGAGCATGCATCATAATTAGGGTTGTCCTGCGTCACTTTGATTGTCCACAAGTGCATCAATTCCCAGTATATGGAAGGCAAAAAGGGAAACATATGAAAGTACAGCAGCTGCCATTGGCTTTTTTCTTTAAAAGGATAGATATAGATTCTTCAAAAAATAGAGAAGATGGGAGAAAGGAAAGGCACTTTCCTAGCAGCAGAAAAGCAAAAAACAAAAAATAAAGAAAAGAAAAGAAAACCATCTGTCAACATACCCCATATCTCTCCAGATAAATAGAACTCAGAGCATGACATTGAAAAAAATATGTGATAGGAAAGTATGTGATATTTTCAAACAGTGTCTTTCGTGGATGGTGGCTTTTGCTAATTTTATGAATCAATCTAAACGTGATTTTAAATAAATCCTAGGATTTACCTTTTCAAATTTCACATTCCAACATGGCATACCATATCCACTAAACCATGGGATTTATAAACAAACTCCGACACCATGTCATCATTGCGGAATTTATAGACAAACTCCAACACCATGTCATCATTGCAAAAAATCAATTTCATAATCCTAAAATCAGATTGGTTGATAATGAGAACCCTTAGCACATGTAACTCAAATTAAATTGCCTGAATCGTCAAACTCCGCTCTATATAATTTATAATCCTAAAATCAGATTGGTTGATAATGAGAACCTTTGACTGCGGACATTTGTTTGTTGAATTAGAGTAATTGATAATTTTTTTTTTTCAAATGTCATTTAGCTGTCTCTCAGTCTGCTAGTTAGGACATCAATCTAGTGTAATATTTAATGAAGGATCCATATAAAGTGGACCCCACAATTTCAATGGTTTGATTTGACTTCCATTTGTAGCATATGCATTATTTTTTATTGCATGTCTATGAACACTATTAGCATATGAAAATTCTGATTTGTCAAAAAATTCCAAGTTAATTTCAAGTCTCTAAATGACCTTCTTGAGAGGGTGAAAAGACCCAAATACATTTCATCTGCTAGAGCTTCTTCTTCTTCTTCTTCTTCTTCTTCGTCTTTTGTATACAACACTTAAAAAAAAAAAAAAAAACCAAACAAACAGCGGCAAACTTGATTTCCTCGAATTTCCTTAAATTCATTTGGGCCAGTGATTTAGGGTGGTTGTTGTGTATGGTATTATGTGGATATATGACTCGTCCGAGTCAACTCGGACTCGGTAGAGTCCAATCCGATTTAATCGCGCATCAAGATTGAGAACAACAACAATATCATCAAAAGTAGATTGTTTGGCCTTTTTTCATGTGAAGCATGAATTATTGTTGTATTATCTTTCTTAACAGGGTCTTTGGTTACACCAAATATCATCAAAAGCATCCTTAACATATTGAAGGATCATGATTTCATCTTCTTGTGTGAGAGATTTTAGGTGCATTGGCCACGGACAATCAGCCAAACAATATCAATGGCTTGGATCACTGAACCATGGGCTAGCACAATCATGCAAACTGAAAGCCTGCCATATGAAGTTTCTTTGTTCTAGACTTCTTTATCTTGAATCTCTCTCAATTCAATCCAATTCAATCTGAGCTTTCAGGTTTCAACAGCAACAATTGTTTATTTTCAGGTGCACTATCTGGAAATGTAGTGCGCTTCACATTGTGTTTAGTTGTTTTATCGGATCTGAAGTTATTTGGTTTAATGGAAATCTATAATAGAATCATGGTTACCCAGATTATTAGTGATTGGAGCAGAACAGATGAAAGAAATAGAACACATCCCACAGTCAATGAGCTTATGATTCTCTGAAACACATAAGAAAAACCCACATCATGTATTATTCATATATCCACATACTACTACACAACACATGAGAAAAACCCACATCATGCATTATTCATATATCCACATAATACCATACACAGTACATATAACTAGTAGCATTTTTATTAGAGAGATAACAATGTGATTTAGGGCCTAGGGTGTTCGCTTATGGAACTTGACTTTGGGCTAGTGATTTAGGGCTGTTTAGATGCACCACCTCAACAATGTGAAGTAATGCGCCATAAAATCCCCAAATCCCTAAGATCCACAAATTGCTAAATCCCCAAAATGTTAAATCCCCAAATCCCTAAATCAGTATTGAGATTGGGAGAGATTGGGAGAGATTAAGAGAGATTGAGAGAGAGAGAGAGAGATACTCACGGTTGTGAATGCTAGCCTTCAACCGAGTTTCAGAGAGAGAGAGAGAGAGAGGGCGTGCGTGGGTAGGGCGTTCAGCAACGCGCGGTAGGGTGGAGAGATCAGAGAGAGAGTAGGAGAGAGATAAAGAGAGAGGAGGGAGAGGGTGCGAGAGAGAGAGAGAGAGAGGAGGGAGAGGATGCGAGAGAGGGTGTGAGAGACGGAGAGAGAGGAGGGAGAGGGTGAGAGAGACAGAGAGAGAGGGTGCGAGAATTAGGGTGTCTCTCTAGACACCTTAATACCGAAATCAGAATGCGTACTGAGTTACTCAGTATGCTCTTATCGTACGCTATAAATTCAATTGGGCCCACCTTGAATGTATGTGGTCTATCTAAGTTGTCCATCCATTTTTCCATCTAATTTAAGGGGTTGAGCTCAAAATTGAAGCATATCCAAAGATCAAGTAGATCATACCACAGAAAACAGTGGGGATAAAGATTTCCACCGTTAAAACTTTTCTAGGCCCCACGGTGATGTTTATTTATCATCCATCCAACCTGTTCATATGATCATAAAGACATGGATGAAGGGAAAACACAAATATAAGCTTGATCTAAATTTTCTGTGGCCCCCAAGATTTTTTCAACGATAGACATTCAATTCAAATGTTTACTGTGGTGTGGTCCATTTAAACATTATATATGCTTCATTTTTTGGATCAGGCGCTAAAATTATCTGGTAAAATGGATGAACGGAGTGGATCAGATACATAAATCATGGTGGACTTCACAGAGTTTACTCAGTACGCTAAGCGTAGTGAGTTACTCACTACGCAATCCGCTTCCCCTGACACCGTACTGTAAGTTACGTCACCAAGTTCTATGGGCCCCACTATGATGTATTTGTTATATCTACACCATCCATCCATTTTGAGATATCATTTTAAGTCATGAGCCAAAGAATGGGCAGATAAAAATCTGTAGTGAACCCCACCACAGAAAATAACGAGGAGAGTGATTCCCACCGTTGAAACTATCCTAAGGTCCATCGTAACGTTTATTTGAAATCCCACCTATTCAAAAGTTTTTTAAAAAAAAATACATGAATTAAGGAAAACACAAATAACAGCTTGATCTAAAACTTTTATGGCCAATAGAAGTTTTTAATGGTCGGCGTCACTCCCCAGACACCAGCCACGGGGTGGTTGGTGCTCTGTGGGCCCCACCATTATGTATGTATTTCATCCATTACATTCATCCATTTTTAAAGATCATTTTAGAGATTTATTACAAAATTGAGAGGTATGTAAATCTCAGGTGGACCACACCACATGAAAACAATAGTGATTGGATATCCATCATTAAAATCCTCCTAAGGCCTACTGTACTGTTTATTTGACATCCAATCTGTTTATTAGGTCATACAGGCCTAGATGAAGGGGAAAAACAAAAATCATCTAAATCCAAAACTTTTATGGCCCCCGAAATGTTTTTAATGGTTGATGTTCATTCAACATTGTTTCCTATAATGTGGTCCATTTCAGATTGGGATATACCTCATTTTTTGTCTCATGTCGTAAAATGATCTTTAAAAATAGATGGATGGCATGGATTAAACACATACATCATGGTGGGGCCCACAGGGCACCAACCACCAGCCATTGGCCAGTGTCAGGGGAAGTAGCCAATCTGTTTCCCTTATTTGTGGTGCGGTCTATTTAATCTTTAGATATGATTCATTTTTTGGATAATTCTATAAAATGATCTCGAAAAATGGATGAACAGTGTGGGTTGATCCCAAATTTTCGATAAATCCAAAACTAAAGTGGACCATGCCACACAAATCAATGTGGAATAATGATTTACACCGTTAATACCTTCCTTGAGCCCACAGTAATGTTTATTTGTCATCCAACCTGTTCATAATATCAAAAAGATACAAATGAAGAGAAAACATAGACATCAGCTTGATCCAAAACTTCTATGGCCTCAAAGAATTTTTCAATGGTAAAGGTTCAATCACACTATTTCCTATGGTGTGGTCCACTTGAGCTTTGGATATGCTTCCTTTTTGTTCCTTAGACCCCAAATCATCTGTTAACATGGATGAACGGAGTGGATAAAATAAATAAATAATGGTAGACCCCACAAAGCTTACTCAAGGTAATTAGTAAATCACCTAAATGGAGTGGAGAGGGGTTTCCTTTCATAATCATATATTGGGCTTGCCTGAATGTGATTCACATATCCAACCACTCATTATGTGTGTCCCACTTGGATGAAGGGTCAGACCAAGTTTCAGCTGCATCCAAAACTCATGTGGGCCTCACCAAGTGCTTATAATTTTTAGGATGTCTTCACATGGTTTTAGATGGTATGGCCCACCTGAGTTTCGTATACGGATGATTTTTGAGATATCTCATAACCTAAAGGGGACACATCAAATGCACGGTGTTGATGTTTGACACACATCATGATGGGGCCCACAAAATTTACTAACATTAATTCTTAGGTTCTCGCAAGGTCAATAAGTTGGGTTACAATTTTAACCAGAATATTTGGCTCATTTTATATGTTGGTCCATTCAATCTATTTTACAAATTAATACCCTCAATGTCACTGTTTACTCGCCCTGATCGGGCTACATTTTTTTTTTCACAGATAAATTTCAATTTCCATTTAAAAATAACATTTTTTTTTTCAAAATGTATATTTTTTTTAGGCTTCATTTTTCTTTGAAATTTTTTAACAAAATATCATTTTCATTATAAAATATTTCAAAAAAAATTAAAATACAAATTCTGAATTTTTTTTTTACAAAACTCTCAAAAAGTTTCCTAACCTTCTATTTTTTTTTCTCAAAAATTCCAAAATGTCAAATTTTTTTTTTCTTCAAAAGCGTCATTTTGTTTTCAACTTTTCAATTTAAAAAAAAAAAAGGATATATTTTTTTTTTCAAAATCACAATGTTTTTATAAATAACTTTTTCTTTTAATTTCAAATTTTTAACATTTTCAATTACTTTTTAAAATCACAAATTTTTTCAACTTCTTTCTTTTTCGTTTCAAAATGTTTGTTTGTTTTTTTTGTTAAAGTATCGATTCTTTAATATTGTTTAATTTTAAAATTTTCAAGTCTTTCTAACTTCTCCATTTTAAAAAAAAAAAAAAAAAAAAAAGCATTTATTTTATTTTTTAGAATACAAACTCTCATTTTCTTTTTGCAAAATATTTTCATTTTTTAACATCGTCAAAATTTTCACATTTCTTTAAATCTTTTTAATTTTCATTTTCAAGATATTATTTTTTTTCTCAAAATCAAATTCTTTTTATCAAAATTATCAAATTTATTCAATATTCTTTTTTCTTTCCCACAAAATAGATTTTTATTAAATCACGAAATTTATTCTTTAGACCTCAAATTATCTATTAACATGGATAAATGGAGTGGATAAAATAAATAAATAACGGTGGACCCCACAAAGTTTACACTGGTAAGGGTAATGACTAACCTAAATGTAGAGGGGATTCCTTAAAACACTCATAATCATATATTGGGCTTGCCTTAATGTGATTCACATATCCAACCCACTCATTATGTGTGTCCCACTTGGATGAGGGGTCAGACCAAGTTTTAGCTGCATCCAAAACTCATGTAGGACCCACCAAGTGCTTTTATATTTTTTAAGATGTCTTGACATGGTTTTAGATGGTATGGCCCACCTGAGTTTCGTTTACGGATGATTTTTAAGCTATCTCATAACCTAAAGGGGACACATTAAATGCACGGTGTTGATGTTCGACACATCATGATGAGGCCCACAAAACTTATTAACATCAATTCTTAGGTTCTCGCGAGGTCAATCAGTTGGGTTTCAATTTTGACAATAATATTTAGCCCATTTTATATGTCTAGTCCATTCACTCTACTTTACTAATCAATACCCTCAATTTGACTAGCTACTCGCCCCAATCAGGCTAGCTACATATGAGAAAGATATTGGGCATACAAGATTGATCAACAATTTGATTGAAACTTGATTTAAACATATGAAGTTATTTACTCTTCAATCTGGACTAATTCGATTGTCCAAAAACCGATTAAATGTTCAATTAGTGGATGTGCCTAATAATTTATTAAAAAATATTTTTTTTCACAGATAAATTTCAATTTCCATTTAAAAATAACATTTTTTTCAAAATGTATATTCTTTTACTCTTAATTTTTCTTTGAAAACTTTAAACAAAATATCATTTTTATTATAAAATATTTCAAAAAATAAATTAAAATACAAATTATGAATTTTTATTTTCAAAATATCTAAAATTTTCACAAATTTTAATTTTTTTTCCCCAAAAATTCCAAAATGCCGATTTTTTTTCTTCAAAAGCACATGCTGTTTTCAAAATTTCAATTTTTAAAAAAAAATTATATATATTTTTTCGAAATCTTAGTGTTTTTATAAATAACTTTTTCTTTTAATTTCAAATTTTGAACATTTTAAATTATTTTTCAAAATCACAAAAATTTTCAACTTATTTATTTTTCGTTTCAAAATGTTTATTTTTTTATAAAGTAACGATTTTTTAATATCGTTTTATTTTAAAATTTTCAATTCTTTTTCACTTCTCCATTTTTTTTAAAAGCATTTTATTTGAACTTGTCAATTTTTATTGAACTTCTCAATTTTATTTTATTTTTCAAATTTCAAACTCTCATTTTCTTTTTTAAAATACTTTCATTTTCCAACATTGTGAAAATTTTCACATTTTTTAAAATATTTTTAATTTTCCTTTTCAGGATATTATTTTTTTCTCAAAATCAAATGCTTTTTTTTTTCAAATTTATCAACTTTATTCAATATTCTTTTTTGTTCCTACAAAATAGATTTTTATTAAATCACAATTTTTATTTTTTCAAAATCTAATTTTTTTTCTCAAACATTGTTAAATTTTTTCAACTTCTCAATATTCTTTTCATGTGATATTACAAATCATTTAAATATTAGTTCTAAATTAAAAAATAAAAATAAAATTCCACTCATTTGATATAAAAACAAAATAAATTTTCTTTTTGCATTCAATCAATTGTTAAAAAATAATCTTAGATACAAATATGTATAATTAAATCACTGAAATTCTATTAAAAAACAATTATTAGACTACAAAAAAACTTAAATTTCCACCATATTCTTTTTTTAAAAAATGAAAAAATTTAATGTCAAGGCGAAAGTCCTTTTACGACGGACCATGATCCGTCGCAAAAGCAACTGAAAAGCATAACCATTTGGTATTTTGGGCAGGAATTTGCAACTGATCATATTCCGTCGCAGGATTGTCTGTCGCCTACTTACAACGGACAAAAATCCGTCGTAAATCAAATTAATCCGTCGCGAAATTCCGTTAGCGACGAACCTTTTCCGTTTGCAACGGATTAAATCCGTCGTTAAACTAAGAGATTTTTGCGACGGATGAAGTCCGTCGCAAAATCACAATTTTGGCGTAGTGAATGGTGGGAATTGAACGCCTAATGTTGAAAACCTTTGGGGGCCATAAAAGTTTTGGATCAAGCTGATATTTGTGTATAACCTTCATAAATGCCAGTATTATCTTATGAACAAGTTAGATGATAGATGCACAGCCCTGCCGGCCTTATGAAGGTTTCAATTTTGAATGGTAGACATTATTACCCCCTCCCCCCTTGTTTCCTATAGTGTGGTACACTTGAGCTTCTAAACTGCTCATTTTTTAGCTCATGCCCTATAATGAGATGGTAAAACAAATGAACAGCATGGATCAAACCCATATATCATCATGGGACTCACGAATTTTGATGGTACCAAAACGCTCATGGATTTTATGCATGCATTTGGACCCTGTTGTTTTCGAGGTGTAATTACGGGGTACATCCCTCTCAATTGACAAACACTCTCAAGTCATTAATAGTTATTTACCATTATTTACATATGTAATTGAAAAAAGCAACACCCCTTTAAAGTAACTTATGGTCCAAACACCCCCTTATAAACCCGAGGAGGTGGATTTTTACCATACCCATCTGAGTTTTAAGGGGAAAAGGTTCGAGTTGAGGGAAATTTGGATCTTCAAAGGTGCATTTTTCTTTTTACACTAAAAACCTACTTTTCTTATGAATCATGCATTGAAGTGGATTTGCTATAAAAATTTCAAGATTATAAATGACAATTCTCTTGAAAAAAAAAAAAAACTGAAAAGAGAGGGATGTAATGTTACATGAATTATTTATATTAATGATGCATTATATTATATTTTTTTCATAAATTTATTTTTCTTAACTGTGACATTTAAAAAACAAAATCAGAAAATTAGATAAATTAGACAGCATCATCCAAACAGCAATACATGTAAAATTACACATATAGAAATAAGTTTTTAAAATTTGCTTTCTATAAAACTCTACCTCAAACAATTTTTTGAAGAGTAGACAACGAACAAACCCTTAGTTTTAATTAATTGTATGCCATGTATCGAATTTTTAGAACTTGTATAGCATTCGTCACCTTTTTCCAAAGTATCAAAGTTTTTATCAAAAAATTAAAATAGAAAATACAAGTGTGCACTCTCATAGTGGCTATGCATTATTTCAATTCTAGGATTTTCTATAGACCATCCTTTATTAGGGTTAACCTGAGCCAATTGGGCAGGTGATCTACATGGTGGGCCACCTATATTGAATAGAGACCATTGGTCACCTTCTCTACAACCGTCCATTTTTCTTGATCTACATGGTGGGTCACCTATATTGAATAGAGACCATTGGTCATCTTTTCTACAATCGTCCATTTTTCTTACACACTTGTGGTCCACTTGATGAGTGTACCGGACGTACTTTCAGGCCAGGGTACATTCAAGGGAAATTGACCGTACTCGCCTCGAAGTTTGAGTCAATTACCTCGAACGCTACGACACTCCATATATTCTCTAAAGGGCCTTCTGACAGCTTTTTGACTTTGTTTCGGACAAAAATGCCCCTAACCTTAGTTCAGTACACGATTTTCTAGGGACTAAGAAGTTACGTAGTATTTAATGCTAGTAAAGTAATGTGTACAGAATTCTTTTTACTCATGGGCAAGGACTAAACTCGTGGGGCCCACATTGATGTATGTGTATAATCCATGTTGTCCATCCTTTTTACCGTGTCATTTTAGGGCCAGGGTCTAAATATCAGCCTGATCCAGAGCTCGTGTGGGTCACATAATAGAAAATAATGGTGACAATGGAACCCGTTGTTGAAACTTTACAGGCTCACCATGATGTTTGTTAGAAGTGGACACTGCCAAAGTCAGGACTTTTTGGGCCCACGCCGAGCTGGCCGACAAGATGGACGGAATGAATCTCCCCATTGTTGGCCTCAGACTATTGTACCAATGGCAATCCTTTCATTTGATAGTAAAGGAAGTGAACATGTAAAAACCGCGACCTAGGAAAACTACGACCCATGACAACCACTACCCATATAATATGAGAACTACGACCCTTACTATATTACAATCACGACCCTTACCACATTACAACCACAACCCAGGTATGAGTTGTGGTTGCTAAAATAGCCAAGCTATATGTCCTAGAGGGGGGGTGAATAGGACTATATCAAATTTAAGATAATTAAAGCGGAAATTAAATAATAAGATAGCCAAACAAAGTAAATCGATTCACAACACTGAAATGAATAGCAACCTCAATAAATAAGTATTGAGAGATTGATACAAAAGTTGTTCTAAGGACAACCTTACACCAAAAACTAAAGTTTATGGTAGGACAACCTGATTTCTAGAAAAGTCTTTGTATCAAGAACTCAAACCGTAGAGAAATAAATAAATTCAAACTGTATGGAGGAATAGAAAGAAATTTCAAATATTGATTGTTCTTAGGACAACCATGCACCATAAAAATGGCAGGGCAACCTTACAAGAACAATTAAAGAAACTAAAGCTCAAACTTAATAAAGGAATAGTTAGAAATAAATTACTAAAATTTAAATCTAAACTATTACAACATTCCCACTGAGCTTGAAATAAAATGATTACAACATTCACAACCACATATACATTCCTCAACTGAATGATTAATGATATGAAAAAAAAGCACACATCCACATAACATAAAGAGTTATAGTGGTTCGCCTATGTGTACACCAACTGTTCAACAACAACCACACAGAATGCTACTCCACTCCTAATATCCTCACACAGGGGATATTAGCATTCACTATCAAATAGGTTTTCACAGGTTTACCAAAAACCTTCACAATTGTGTCTTTTTCAAAGGGCTTACACAATTCAAAAACCCTCTTTTCTGAGTTTTCCTGGCTCTCCTCAGATAACCAATACAATGAGATTTTCTAGCTTAACCTCAAATAAAACCAAATAAAGTAAATTACATAAATTGTAAAATACCTGTTTTTCTTCTTTGTTGTAGCAACCCAGAAGAACCAAGTCGGAGTAAAGATTTGAATATCAAAGTTCAATATCCAATACTCACTATATAATGGTTTTAATTTCTAATAGATTTTAAATTAAAACAAATGGGCTAGCTTTAATTGATTTTGATTCCAGAAAAAGGAAAGACAGCACTTCCTCTTTTCAAATCTAGTTGGAATACAAGAAACAAAATCAATTAAGAAAGTTAAAGAAAGAAGATATTAAATATGTAAACTTAGCTTAAACAGGGCACAGATTTATCTCTCAGAAGGCCGGATTGTAATTGCTTGAATGATCTATTTTATTCTAAGATTTGTGCTCTATTTATAGGTGAATAAATCACGTCTTCGACTGGTCTAAAGACCTCTACGACTAGTCGTAGGACATCTTCGACTGGTCATAAGGTACCTTCGACTGGTCGAAGGTCACACACGACTGGTTGAAGTTAAGGGCAATTCATCGTTGTAGTTTGAGTCAAAGATCTACGACTGATCGAAGAACCAGTCAACACTGTTCCTACGACTTGTCGAACAGTCCCCAGGACTAGTCGAAGCCTAACAGAAAATTTTTAAATTTTACAACAAACTTACGACTGATCCAAGAAATCTTTGGACAGGTTGAAGCAGTGCTAAAACTAGTCGAACAAAGTCTAGGACTAGTCTTAGAACAGGCCAAACTCTCTTATATAAAATATATGAATTATGTATCCAAAATGGCCTACTCTAAAGGTCAACCTATGGTCAGTCATACCTCAATAGTGAAGTAAGGACATTGAAACTTAAAGACACGTGACCTTGAAAGTAGTGAAGCTTGAAGTCTTGATGTAGTTCAAACTTAAAAGCTTCTTGAGATCTTGAAATTGAACTTGAAAGCCTCTTGCATTATCCTTGTCTTTGAATTAAGTCGAACAAACTCACTTCCTCGAGTCTTGACTTGTGAGCAGTGCTTGTCCATCAAAGTTGATCTTTAGTAGAGCTTTGATCTTCACATATATAAGCTTCCTAACAGTGTCTTTAGCACCATAAATTTGACAATAAAAAGGGCTATAAACAATAGCACTTACAATCTCTCCCTTTGTCAAATTAGTGACAAAACACACTTCCAAGATATGTTACAGAGTACAGAATATCTGATTAACGAATCATGCACCAGTTGTTATCAACTAGCACAGTAACATAAACCTGCAAATCAGTATTCAACAGTCCACATGTATTTAATAGTCCACATCTGTACAAAACTCCCCCTTAGTACATAAAACATATCCATTCTCCATGTAAGACACATCCAAACGATACATAAAACATATCCAATCTCCCCCTTTTTGTCATAAGAGGACAAAGGAAACACATAACAGATAAACTAAGGAGAATAAATTAGAGAGATAGATGAGAGTTAGCAACACAAGATATGAGATAATAGCATAATCAACTCACATAATTCATAAACTGAGTTAAAGCAAAACTAGCACAATAGTAGAAAAGTTATTACAAATTAAATAATTTAAAAAAAAAAACTAATCTGAACCAAATGAAGGAGCAGGGATAGACGGATCAAGTTTATGCATCTCCTTGTTCAAGAGCTTAAGATATTTCCACATATACTTGAAATGTAAATCATTAGCAACAGATATGTTTTCCATCTTAACATTTATATTCTCAACCTTATCCTCCAATGCATGTAGACGAGCATCAAAGTCAGAAGGCTCATAATTCGAATCATTTGTAGAATCAGAATCAAGTTCTTCAAAAATATCATCCATATTAATATCACCAGGAGGAAGATTAGCAGTATCTTCCTCATGATCAGCTTCAGCATTGCCAACACCATCACCTTGACTTGGAAGCATTTTTAGCTTCATCTTATTTAGGTTAAAATTGTTAAATATCAGATGACGGATAGGGGCTTCACCAACTGGCGTATCGACTAACATATGAGTAGCCAACACCGTCATCAAATAAGCAAAAGGAATGTCACTGTGACCAGGATGGAGATGAAAATTAAGAATGAAGTGACAAATCAAGGATGGTAAACAGATAGACGTACCACTAGCAATAGCATGAAGAACACGAACTATGAAGGAAGTCAATTCAGATTTATTACCCGATCGTGGATATAAGTTAGACACGAAGATTTTGTGAAGAACTCTCTATTTGGGTAACAAATACCTTGAGGGAAGCGCATTCCCTTTATGAGTCCATTGAGCATCCAGATTGCATAAATCTCTAGTGAGTGGACGTTTTTCAGTTTCTGAGGGTTTATTAGATAAATTATGGATAGGAATGCCCTCATCATTCACAGGAATATCCATAAGAGCTGAAATCAAATGACAATCAATGTCAAATGGTCCTTCTCTAGTGGCTATTTTAAAAGTTAAATTCTCCAGTGAAAAATCACATATACATGCGAACATGGACTGTGCAATGGACCGTTATGCTGGACCACCCCAATGTAATAAGTTATCCCAACCTACAACTTGAAGCATAAGAAGGATATCAAAAGGAGGAACATGATTAATAGAAACTTGATGTTCAATAATAACATTGCGCAATCTGATGTCCTAAACATAAGACAGATCATCAACGGGAGTCCGAAGATGACGTTTAGTGAGAGGGGCTGATCTGGAAGAAGAAGACGGACCACGGGATGTTGCCTTTTTTCCTCTAAATTCCATTTACAACAAGGATTTCAAGAAAGTGAAGAGTGCAAAGGATTGAGAAGATGGTTTTCTCAAAACAGATTTTTCAAAAGAAAAAACCCCAAATCACAACGAAATAAGAAATAAACAACTTCAAAAGGAAAATAGAATTAATCTAGACACAAATCCACAAGAAATAAGCAAATGAAACACTAACCTTGAAGGATTTGGAAGGTGGGTTCGACTGATCGAGCATCGACTAGTCAGAGATGAAAGAAGAAATGAGGAAGAAGGTGATTTCCCCCAAATATAAGTCAATCATCGCGATCTACGACTGGTCATCGGTTTTCTTCGACCGATCGTGCCACGACAGGTCGAGGACATCCTCGACTAGTCGAGTACCACCAAAAAATCAGATTTTCATGCATATTTCAAAAAATTGAAAATTTAATCTAACAAATATATATAATATGATACAAATAGGCATAAATAATTATTTTAGAATGCACATGCCAAGATCAAATTTCATTTTGTTAAACCTGCTTTTGTCAAGCGGTTTAGTGAAAATATCAGCACGTTGATTCTCAGTAGGGATATATTCCAATGATATTACCTTTTCTTCTACTAAATCTCGAATATAATGAAATCTAATATCAATATGCTTAGTACGAGAATGTTAAATTAGATTTTTTGAAATATTTATGGCACTGGTATTATCACAATATAATAATATAGAATCCTGTTTAATTTTATAATTACTTAGCATACGTTTCATCCAAACAAGTTATGTACAAGCATTACCATTTGCGATATATTCAGCTTCAGCAAAGTGATATAGAACTTTGTTTCTTACTAAGCCAAGAAACTAAACAGTTTCCAATATAAAAACAACTACGACTAGTTGATTTTCTATCATCAAGATTACCAACCCAGTCAGCATCCAAGTACCTAGCTAATTGAATACTAGTCTCATGTGGATACCATAGACCAAGATTAATAGTACTAGCGACATAGCGTATAATCCGTTTGACCGCAATCAAATGTTATTCTTTAGGTTCAGACTAATATCTAGCACAAATACCAACACTTAGAGCAATATCGGGTCTACTAGCAGTTAAATACAGTAAACTACCAATCATACTCCGATATAATTTCGGATCCACATTTTTACCTGCAGTATCTTTTGAGAGTTTCAAAGTTGTACTCATAGGAGTATCAAAATTCTTACCATTCTCGAATCCAAATCTCTTAATCAAATTCATAGCATATTTAGATTTTGAGATGAACATTCCATCAGGTCGTTGTTTTACTTGTAACCCAAGGAAGTAATTCAATTCCCCAACCATGCTCATTTCAAATTGAGATTTCATTAAATCTGAAAACTCAATAGTCATGTCAGTACAAGTAGATCCATAAATGATATCATCTACGTAGATTTGAACCATTAAGATATCTTCGTTATGTTTCTTAACAAACAATGTTTTACCAACACTTCTCATCTGAAAGTTATGACAAAGTAAAAACTTAGTCAATTTCTCATACCATGCTCTGGGAGCTTGTTTTAGACCATAAAGAGCTTTTTTGAGACGGTATACATGATCAGTAAACTTAGGATCTTCAAACCTTATAGGTTGTTCAATATAAACTTCTTCATGTAAATCACCATTTAAAAAGGCACTCTTTACATCCATTTAAAAAATTTTAAACTTTTTAAAGTATGCCATGGATATAAAAAGTCCGATTGATTCAAGACGAGTAACTGGGGCAAAAGTTTCATCATAATCAATACCTTCAATTTGAGTATACCCTTGTATAACTAATCTTGCCTTGTTTCGAATAATATTCCCAAGCTCGTGAGACTTATTTTTAAAAATCTACTTTGTTCCAATAATATATTTATCTTTAGGTCTAGGAACAAGATACCAGACATCATTTCAAACAAATTGATTAAGTTCTTCTTGCATTGCAACAATCCAGTTTTCATCAGCAAGAGCTTCTTTTACGTTAGATGGTTCTATCTGAGATGTAGAACATACGTAATTACATATATCCTCAAGTTGTCTACGGGTATGAACACCAGTGAGAGGGTTTCCAAGAATCTGTATAGTTGGATGATCTTTAACAGTCCTCAGATAAGAATCAGTCTGATTAGATGAAGTATCAGATTTAGCAATTACAAGAACTTCATCATTATCTAAACTTGAGACTGGTGTGTTCAAGTGATCATCAATGACTACATTGATGGACTCTTGAATTACATCGGTCCTTTTGTTCAGTACCCTATAAGCTCGACTGTTTAAAGAGTATCTTAAAAAGATCCCTTCCTCACTCTTTGTATCAAACTTTCCCAGATTTTCACGATCTCGTAAAATATAGCACTTGCTGCCAAAAACTCGAAAGTATTTGACAGTAGGCTTTTTATCAAACCACATTTCGTAAGTTGTTTTATTATTACCTTTACTAGTGTAAACCCATTTAATGATGTAGCAAGATGTATTGACTGCTTCAACCCAAAGATTCTTAGAGAGCTTCATACTATTCAACATGACATTAGCCATTTCTTGAAGCACTCTATTTTTTCTTTCAACAATACCATTTTGTTGAGGAGTTTTGGGCGCTGAGAATTCATGTAATATTCCCTGGTCGCTACAGAACTTCTTAAACCGCTATTCTTAAATTCAAATCCATGATCACTACGAATCTTACTAACTTGAGAACTCTTTTCAGTTTGAATCCTTTTGAGAACCTTTTTCACTTCTTCAAGGGTTTTTGATTTGTCCCTTAAGAAGACAACCCATGTATATCTGATAAAATCATCCACTATTACCAAGATATATCTTTTACCACCTCGACTTTCTATCCTTGTAGGTCCTACAAGATCCATATGGAGAAGCTCGAGTGGTCTTAATGTGGTATTGGAATTCACTTTTTTGTATGAGTTCCTTGTTTGTTTGCCAATCTGACATTCACCACATATTTTATCCATTTTTTGTAGTTTGGGTAGACCTCTTATAAGTTCTTGTTTGCTCAACCTATATAGATTTCGGTAGTGTACATGTTCAAGACGTTTGTGCCACAAATCAGTCTCGTCTATATGGACCATGTAACACAATTAATTAGATGAGCAGGATTCGCTTACAATATAGCAGTTTTCACACGTTCTTCGTCCAGTTCATATTACCGAGCCTTTGTTATTTAGTATCTTACAGCTTTGATTAGAAAACCGTACACTATGGTTATTATTGCATATTTGAGATATTCTAAGCAAGTTATGTTTTAGACCTTCTACATATAAGACATTTTTGAATAAAGGAAGGTTATAAAGTTGAATGGTACCTTGGCCCATAATCTCGCAGTTGCTGCCATCACCAAATGTGACTGAACCATCAGTCATGTCTTTGAGATCGATGAATAAACCTTTATCACCAGTCATATGCCTTGAACATCCACTGTCTAGATACCATTTTGAGTGGCTTGTAGCTTTGAAAGCAGTGTGAGCAACCAAACAAGTGACCTTTGGAACCCATTTCATAACCATTTTGGGTTTAGGTGGGTAGTTGGTCTTCTTTCGTTTGTAAGAATTATAAGTATGACCTATTGAGTTAGACTTTAGAAGCTCCTTAAGTAAATCAACTATTTTTTTAGGCAAAGTGTTTTGGTTTTATTTTCTATAGTTGAAATAATTACTTTTAGGTTTTTGAAAAGATTTAGAGTTTTTAGAAAACATTCGATCTTTTCCTTTTGAGTTTAAAGTCTCTTCCTTTACAAACTTGGGAGGAGTGTTCTTTAGTTTAGGTGGAATACTCTTATCAAAGCCCAGACCGGATCAATCGCCACATTTTCTCGATCCTGATAAGAGCTTTTCTAATTTAGGATCACCTTGGGCATTTTTCCAGGTTTCCTTTAAACTCAAGAGAGAAGAGACTTCATGTTTTAGTTGTTTGTTTTCAGATTTAAGATTTTCATTTTGGGAGGTTTTAAAATCCAAATCGCATTTTGTCTTTTCAAAACAGTCTGAAATATGAGACTTTTCTAAAACAAGAGATTCATAGATTTCTTTGAGTTTAGAAAATTTCTCTTTTTGAAGTTTCAATTTCACAGCAATTTTACAACTTTCCTTGTATAGGGTATTGTAGGCATCTTGAAGATCATCTTTATTTTCACATTCACTATTCAGATTTTCTTCACTTGTAGAGTCATCATTATCTAAAAAAGTGAACTTTGCTAAAGTCATAAGAGCTTTAACTTCATTGCCTGACTCGTTTTCTGAATCTTCTGATTCAGAAGAGACTTCAGAATCAGAGGACTCATCCCAAGTAGCCATCAAACTTTTCTTTTTTGACTTGCCCTTGTTAGGACATTTGTTAGCCAAATGCCCATACTCATGGCAGTTGTAGCAGAATCAGAGGACTCATCCCAAGTAGCCATCAAACTTTTCTTTTTTGACTTGCCCTTGTTAGGACATTTGTTAGCCAAATGCCCATACTCATGGCAGTTGTAGCACTACTGTCTTTCAATGACTTTCTTGATTTAGACTTAGGTTTCTTTTTATCATATGCTATTTAAAGATCAACCCTCTTTTTATTTTTAAAAATCTTATAAAACTTTTTCGCCAAAAGAGCCATATCATCTTCAGAGTTTTCTAAATCAGAGTTTAAATCATTTTCATGAAAAACATTTTTAGAAGTTTTTAAGGCAATAGATTTACCTTTTGGAGTTTTAAAGGTTAACTCGTAAGTCTGTAATGAGCCAACTAATTCCTCAACCCTCATATTGTCTGTATCACGAAGTTCCTGGATTGCGGTTACTTTAGAATTGAACCGTTCAGGAAGTGAGCGTAATATTTTAGTACATATCTTGCTTTCAAGGATTTTATCGCCTAGACCCCACATAGAGTTTACAATGTCATTCAATCTGGTATAAAAGTCCGTAAATATTTCAGTTTCTTCTACACATATTTCCTCAAATTTAGTTGTGAGGATTTGTATCTTAGATTTCTTGACAATTGAAGTACCCTCGTGTGTCATTTCTAATATATCCCAAGCTTGTTTTGTAGAATCACAGGATTAATTCTTTTGAATTCATCCGGTGATAGTGCACATATAATTGCATTTAGTGCTTTAGCATTTGCACTACTCTCACTTTTTTGAAGTGTGGTCCAAGAAAAATAAGCTGTTATTTTTATGATTTTTGAACCATCAACACCAGTCACTTCAGTGGTAGGAGGGGTCCATTCATTCATTGTGGCTAGCCACACATTTTCATCTATGGATTTGAGGAAGATCCTCATCCTGGCTTTCCAATAGGCATAATTGGTGTCATCGAAAGGTGGAGGCCTAGTGACTGAAAGGCTATCAAAATTTGACATCTTATATAAAGCTTAGATCGTTAGCTCAAGAAATAAATCCAAGAATAACAATTAAAAACAAGCTATTTGGCTTTGATACCACTTGAAATGGCCAAGCTATATGGCCTAGAGGGGGGTGAATAAGACTATGCCAAATTTAATATAATTAAAGCGGAATTTAAATAACAAGATAGCCAAACAAAGTAAATCAATTCACAATACTGAAATGAATAGCAACCTCAATAAATAAGTATTGAGAGATTGATACAAAAGTTGTTTTAAGGACAACCTTACACCAAAAACCAAAGTTTATGGTAAGACAACCTAATTTCTAGAAAAGTCTTTATATCAAGAACTCAAACCGTAGAGAAATAAATAAATTCAAACTGTATGGAGGAATAGAAAGAAATTTCAAATATTAATTGTTCTTAAGACAACCATGCACCATAAAAATGGCAGGGCAACCTTATAAGAACAATTAAAGAAACTGAAGCTCAAACTTAATAAAGGAATAGCTAGAAATAAATTGCTGAAATTTAAATCTAAACTATTACAACATTCTCACTGAGCTTGAAATAAAATGATTACCACATTCACAACCACATATACATTCCTCAGCAGAATGATTAATGATATGAAAATAAAGCAGACATCCACACAACACAAAGAGTTATAGTGGTTCGCCTGTGTGTACACCAACTGTTCAACAACCACCATACAGAATGCTACTCCACTCCTAATATCCTCACACAGAGGATATTAGCATTCACTATCAAATAGGTTTTCACAGGTTTACCAAAAACCTTCACAATTGTGTCTTTTTCAAAGGTCTTACACAATTCAAAAACCCTCTTTTCTGAGTTTTCCTGGCTCTCCTCAGATAACCAATACAATGAGATTTTTCTGGCTTAACCTCCAATAAAACCAAATAAAGTAAATTACACAAATTGTAAAATACCTGTTTTTCTTCTTTGTTGTAGCAGCCCAGAAGAACCAAGTCGGAGTAGAGATTTGAATGTCAAATTTCAATGTCCAATACTCACTATATAATGGTTCTAATTTCTAATAGATTTTAAATTAAAACAAATGGGCTAGCTTTAAATGATTTTGATTTCAGAAAAAGAAAAGACAGCACTTCCTCTTTTCAAATCTAATTGGAATACAAGAAACAAAATCAATTAAGAAAGCTAAAGAAAGAAGATATTAAATATACACACTTAGCTTAAACAGAGCACCGATTTATCTCTCAGAAGGTCGGGTTTTAATTGCTTGAATGATATATTTTATTCTAAGATTCGTGCTCTATTTATAAGTGAATAAATCACGTCTTCGACTGGTCTAAAGACCTCTACGACTGGTTGTAGGTCCAACAGAAGTTTGAAAATTTGGGCGCGATAAGATAAGACGGTTTCATGACTGGTCGTAGGGCACCTTCGACTGGTCGTAAGGCACCTTTGACTGGTCGAAGGTCACACACGACTGGTCAAAGCTAAGGGCAATTCATCGCTCTACGACTGATCGAAGAACCAGTCGACACTGTTCCTACGACTAGTCGAACAGTCCCCAGGACTAGTCGAAGCCTAACATAAAATTTTCGAATTTTGCAACAAACTTATGACTGATCCAAGAAATCTTTAGACAGGTCGAAGCAGTGCTAGGACTAGTCGAACAAAGTCCAGGACTAGTTTTAGAACGGGTCAAACTCTCTTATATAAAATATATGAATTATGTATCCAAAATGGCCTACTCTAAAGGTCAACCTACGGTCAGTCATACCTCAATAGTGAAGTAAGGACATTGGAACTTAAAGACACGTGACCTTGAAAGTAGTGAAACTTGAAGTCTTGATGTAGTTCAAACTTGAAAACTTCTTGAGATCTTGAAATTGAACTTGAAAGCTTCTTGCATTATCCTTGTCTTTAAATTAAGTCGAACAAACTCACTTCCTCGAGTCTTGACTTGTGAGCAGTGCTTGTCCATCAAAGTTGATCTTGAGTAGAGCTTTGATCTTCACATGTGCAAGCTTCCTAACAGTGTCTTTGGCACCATTAATTTGACAACAAAAAGGGCTATAAACAATAGCACTTACAGTTATCATGTTATATAGGTCGTGGTTTTCATAAGGAAAAGGTCGTGGTTGTCATGAGGTAGGAGTGTGGTTGGCCCATTTTTCTTTCTTTCCCAGTGTAAGTTACGCGCGAGAAAGGAAATCGGATTGAGTACTCGATTAGACCCACCTTAAACGTATGTGGTCTATCCACACCATCCATCCATTTTTCGATCCATTTACACTACCAAAAATGGATCGTGGTTGTCATGGGTCATAGTTGTCATGTTATATGGGTCATGGTTGTTGTGTTGTATAGGTCGTAGTTATCATGGGTCATAGTTGTCATGTTATATGGGTTGCAGTTGTCATGTTATATGGGTCGTGGTTGTTATGTGGTAAGGGTCGTAGTTGTCATGGGTTGTACTTGTCATGTTATATAGGTCGTGATTGTCATGTTAAATGGATCGTAGTTATCATATTATATGGGTTGTGGTTCTCATGTGATATAAGTCGTGATTGTCATATTATATGGGTCGTGGTTGTCATGTTATATAAGTCGTGGTTGTCATGTTATATGTTAGATCTGTCTTATTTTTCATATCAAGCCTTAAGACGAACTCACCAAATGGATGAACGGTTTGGATATAACATATACCTCATGATCAGACACACATAACTTGCTGACTTCAATACAACAGCTATATAGCTGGTGTAAGGTACACCAGCCAATCCACTTCCTCTGATCCACATTCGCATCCGGGATGGAAACGGATTGGCTACTCCCCGCTGCTAATAGCCCCGTGGCTGGTGGTCTGTGCTCTATGGACCCACTATGATGTATGTGTTACATCCATTCCGTTCATCCATTTTTAAAGATTATTCTAGAGTTTTATACCAAAGATGAGAGGGATATAAATCTCAAGTGGACCACACCACAGGAAAATAATGGTAATTGGATAACCACTACCCATGACAACCACGACCCATATAACATGACAACCATGACCCATATATACTTGGCAACTACGATCCATGACAACCATGACCCATATAATATGACAACCTCGACCCTTGCTACATGACAACAATGATCCATTCGAAGGGTCGTGGTTCACATGAACAATGGATCATGGTTTCATCCATAAAGGGTCGCGGTTGATATTTGACCCTACCCCTAAAATGACACAACAAAAAGGATGGGCGGCATGGATTATTCACATACATCAATGTGGGCCCATTTAGGTCGTGGTTCGCATGAGTCATAGTTGTCATGTTATATGGGTCGTGGTTGTCATGTTGCATGGTTCGTGGTTTGCAACATATTCACTTCCTTTTCTACTAAACCATTGGTACCATAGCTTAAGGCCCACAATGGGGTGATCCGATCCATCCACCTAGTTGGCTAGCTCACTGTGGGCCCAAAAAGTCCTGATTTTGGCAGTATCCACTTCTAACAAGCATCACAATGAGCTTGGAAAGTTTCTATAATCACCATTATTTTCTATTTTGTGGCCCACATGAGCACCGGATTAGGCTGATATTTGGGTCCTACCCCTAAAATGACACAACAAAAAGGATGGGCGGCATAAATTATACACATACATCAATGTGGGCCCATATGGGTCGTTGTTTGCATAGGTCGTAGTTGTCATATAACATGACAACCATGACCCATATAACATGACAACCGCGACCCATATAATATGACAATCATGACTCATATCACATGAGAACCACAACTCATACAATATGATAACTATGACCCATTTAGCATGATAATCACAACCCATATAACATGACAAGTACAACCCATGACAACTACGACCCTTACCACATAACAACCACAACCCATATAACATGACAACCACGACCCATGATAACTATGACCTATATAACATAACAACCACAACCCATATAACATGAAAACTACGACCCATGACAAGCACGATCCATTTTTGGTAGTGTAAATAGATCGAAGGCTACAGATTAAGGTCGTGGTATACTCCAATTGATCTTTGGATATGCTTCAATTTTGAGATCAACCCCTTAAATTAGATGAGAAAATGAATGGATGGCATGGATAGACCACATACATTTAAGGCGGGCCCAACCGAGTACTCAATCTTATTTCCTCTCTCGCGCGCAACTTACACTAGGAAAGAAAGAAAAACGGGTCAACCACACTCCTACTTCATGACAACCATGACCCTTTCCTCATGAAAACCACAACCCATATAACATGGCAACCATGACCCATACCTGGGTCGTGGTTGTAATGTGGTAAGGGTCGTGATTGTAATGTAGTAAGCGTCGTAGTTCTCATGTTATATGAGTCGTGGTTGTCATGGGTCATAGTTTTCCCAAGTCGTGATTGTTATATGTTCACTTCCTTTACTACCAAATGAAAAGATAGTCATTGGTATAATACTCTGAGGCCAACAATGGAGAGATCCGTTCTGTCCATCTTGTCTGCCAGCTCGGCATGGGCCCAGAAAGTCCTGACTTGGGCAATGTCCACTTCTAACAAACATCACGGTAAGCCTGAAAAGTTTCAACAGCGGGTTCCATTGTCACCATTATTTTTTATTATGTGACCCACACAAGCTCTGGATTAGGCTGATATTTAGACCCTGGCCCTAAAATGACACGGCAAAAAGGATGGACAACATGGATTATACACATACATCAATGTGGGCCTCAATGTTTGGTCAAATTCTCAGGTCATGGTTGTAATGCAGTACAGGTCGTGGTTGTAATGTGGTAAGGGTCGTGGTTTTCATGGGTCGTGGTTGTTATGTTATATGGGTTGTGGTTATCATGTTATATGGGTGGTGGTTGTCATGGGTCGTAGTTGTCGTGGATCATAATTATCGTGTTAAATGGGTCGTGGTTCTCATGTTATATGGGCTCACTAGGATGTTTGTGATAAATCCTCACCATCCATATGTTTTTCATGTTGTATGGGCTCATTGGGATGTTTGTGATAAATCCTCACTATCCATATGTTTTGTGAGTTCATTTTAGGACATGAGGCCAAAAATGAACCGTATACAATACTCAAGTTGGCTTAAGTGGACCACAAAGTGGGGATTTAATGTACACCATTAAAAACTCCTTGGGAGCTGGAGAAGTTTCGGATAAGTTAATATTTATTTTTTCACTTCACTCACATCTACACGGTGGGCCCCACATTGCCCTGCAGGATTACATCCAGGCGGGGGTAGGATGTAATCCGCGTCCGTGTACGGCACGCCAGTTATATAGCTGTTGTAGGTACATGTCGTGCTAGGAGAGGAAACGGACTGGCTACTCCCGGATACGGGTTTCCTCCGAAAGCCTTTGGCAGTAAGTTCCTACGCAAGGATTTTAAGTGGGGCCCATCGCCATGTTTGTAGGACATCTACCCCGTTCATCCGTTTGGCGAGCTCATTTTAGGATATTTGACCAAAAATGAGGTGTATCCAAAACTCAAGTGGGCCACATGAGAGGAATCAGTGGATGTTCAGTTAGAACCATTGAAACATTCTTGTGGCCATAAAGATTTTCTTCATGCTAAATTTTTTGAATTTTCACTTCATCCCAGTGGTAAGGACCTTATAAACAGTTTGGATAGCATATAAACATCAAAGTGGATCCCAAGAAGGTTTTAATGGTAGGTATTTCTTTCCCCAAATTTCCCTCTCATGTGGCCCACTTGAGTTTTGGATCCACCTAAAATTTTATCACTTGTTCTAAAATGAGCTCTCCAAACGGATGAATGGGGTAGATGTCCAACGAACATGGAGGTGGGCCCCACCCAGTACCCTTGCGCAATAACTTCTTACGAAAGGCCTTCACAGGAAATCTACGTCCACTACTCCCTGACGATCCTGCGAAAGGCCTTCACGGAGTTGTGTGAACGGTTACATGGGCCCCACAGTGATGTATTTATTATATCTACACCGTTTATCTATTTTTATAGATCATTGTAGAGCATTATCTAAAAAAAGAATCATATCCATAAATCATATGGACCACATTACAAATAGCAGCGGAGATAATAATTTTCACTGTTAAACAATTCATAGTGCCCACCATAATATTTATTTTCCATTAGAATCTGTTCACAGGGTCACAAAGACCTGAATTAAGAGGGAAAACAAAATTCATATTGATCCAAAACTTCTGTGATTCTAAAAAAGGTTTCAATGGTAGACGTTCAATTCCCCACTGCTTTTTGCAGTGTGGTCCACTTGATATTTATATCTGTCTTATTTTTCGTTTCAAGCCTTAAGAGGAGCTGGAAAAATGGATGGACGGTTTGGATATAACACATACCTCAAGATCCGACCCACATAACTTGCTGATGTCTACAGCAGCTGGTGTGAGGTAAGCTAGCCAATTTTCTTCCGATGGACGCGGATTAGATACATGTTGAGTTGCGGGTGGGTTACTGAAGTAACGTCACCAAATTCTGTGGGCCCACTATGATGTATGCGATGTATAGATATAACGTCCATCCATTTTGAGATATCATTTTAGGGCATGAGCGAAAATAATGAGGCAGATAAAAAACTGTAGGGGGCTTTAGAAGTTTTTAATGGTGGGCGTCACTATCCCCACTTTTTACATGATGGGGTCCACTGGAGCTTTGGATTTAACTCATTCTTTGGATTTTGCCTTAAAATGATCTCTCCAAATGGATGGAAGATGTGGATACAAAACATACATCATGATGGGGCCCATGAAACTTGGGGACCTCTCGCTACTCAACCTGTACCGAGTCTAGATATGGGCCCATGGCCTAACATGGCTGGGATCTTGAAGCCTTCTTTTATCTAATTCATATGGCTACTAAGTGTCTAATGGCCCATCAGCAGATTACTCTCGGATGATCAGACAGTCCTATTCGATGGAGGATTGGGTCAGTTTAATGGATCTGCCAGTCAGAATCGATCTGCCATTAAACCGACCCAATCAATCTGTCCGACGCTTCCTAACCCATTGGATCTATGGTGGATGAAGGATCGTCAGATTGTTGCGAGGGCGATTCCTCCCACATCGTCGTGTGAAAACAGGGAGTCAGTCGAGAATATTTGCGGATTAAGATGATTTTTTTTCTTATTTTCTTGTTTGGGAAGGATTCGTCCGCTTCTTGGACGGTTATGGACTCCGAAACGCAAGGATTAGCATTTTGTTTAAGGCGTCCACACGGTCTACAATTTCAGCGGAATAGTGCATGTAGGTTGTGATCATTCCTCGTGTTCGTTAATCCCTTCGCTACTCAACCCATCTAACTTGACAACTACGACTCATGACAACCACGACCCGTATGACTTGACAACCACGACCTATATGATATGACAACCACGACCCTTGCTACATGACAACCACGATCCATTTGAAGGGCTATGGTTCACATGCACAATGGATCGTGGTTTTCATCCACAATGGATCGCGGTTGATATTTGACTTTACCCCTAAAATGACACAACAAAAAGGATGGGCTGCATGGATTATTCACATACATCAATGTGGGCCCATTTGGGTCGTGGTTTGCATGGGTCGTAGTTGTCATATTATATGGGTCGTGATTGTCATATTGCATGGTTCGTGGTTTGCAACGTGTTCACTTCCTTTTCTACCAAACCATTAGTACCATAGCCTAAGGCCCACAATGGGGTGATCCGTTTCGTCCACCTTATCCGCCTGCTCACCATGGGCCCAAAAAATCCTGACTTGGGCAGTGTCTACTTCTAACAAACATCACAGTGAACCTGAAAAGTTTCAAGAGTGTGTGTCACTGTCACCATTATTTTCTATTATGTGGCCCAACGAGCACTGGATCAAGCTTATATTTGGGCCCTAACCCTAAAATGACATGGTAAAAAGGATAGGCGGCATGGATTATACACATACATCAATGTGGGCCTCAATGTATGGTCAAATTCTCAAGTCATGGTTGTAATGCACTACGGGTCATGGTTGTAATGTCGTAAGGGTCATAGTTTTCATGTGTCTGGGTCGTAGTTGTCATGGATCGTGGTTGTCATGGGTCGTAGTTGTCATGTTATATGTGTCGTGGTTGTATGTTCACTTCCTTTACTACCAAATGAAAGGATAATCATTGGTACAATAGCCTAAGGCCCACAATGGGGTAATCCGTTCTGTCCACCTTGTCGGCTTGCTCGCTGTAGGACCAAAAAGTCCTGACTTGGGCAATGTCCACTTCTAATAAATATTACAATGGGCCTGGAAAGTTTAAACAATCACCAATATTTTCTATTTTGTGGCCCACACGAGCGTGGGATCAGGCTGATATTCGTGCCCTACCCCTAAAGCTACACTGCAAAAAGGATGGGCGGCATGGATTATACACATACATCATGTGGGCCCATTTGGATCGTAGTTTGCATGGGTCGTTAGTGCATGGATCGTAGTTGTCATGTTACATGGATCAAGGTTTGCAACGTGTTCACTTCCTCTTCTACTAAACCTTTGGTACCATGGCTTATGGCACACAATGGGGTGATCTGATCCATCTACCTTATCGGCCAACTTGCCGTAGGTCAAAAAAGTCTTGACTTGGGCAGTATCCACTTCTAACAAACATCATAGTGAGCCTGGAAAGTTTAAACAATCATCAATATTTTCTATTTTGTGGCTCACACGAGCGCTGGATCAAGCTGATATTTGTGCCCTACCCCTAAAATAACATTGCAAAAAGGATGGGCGGCATGCGGCATGAATTATTCACATACAACCACGTCCCATATAATATGACAACCACAACACATATAACTTCACAACCACGACCCATATAATATGACAACCTCGACCCTTGCTACATGACAACCATAATCCATATAAAGCGTCGTGGTTCACATGCACAATGGATCGTGGTTTTCATTCATAAAGGGTCGTGGTTGATATTTGACCATACCCCTAAAATCACATAACAAAAAGAATGGGCAATATGGATTATTCACATACATCAATGTGCGCCCATTTGGGTCTTGGTTTTCATGGGTCATAGTTGCCATGTTATATGGGTCATGGTTGTCATGTTGAATAGATCGTGGTTTTTAACGTGTTCACTTCCTTTTCTACCAAATCATTGGTACCATAGTTTAAGACCCACAATGGGGTGATCCGATCCATCCACCTTGTTGGCCAGCTTGCCGTGGTCCAAAAAAATCCTGATAGCCACAACCCATATAACATGATAACTACAACCCATGACAATCACAACCCATATAACATGACAACCACAACCCATATAACTTGGCAACTACGACCCATGACAACTACGACCCATATAACTTCAAAACCACGACCCATATAATATGACAACCTCAACCCTTGCTACATGACAACCATGATTCATATAAAGGGTTGTGCTTCACATGCACAATGGATCGTGGTTTTTACCCACAAAGGGTCGTGGTTGATATTTGACGCTACCTTAAAATGATCCAATAAAAAAGAATGGGCGGCATAGATTATACACATACATCAATATGGGCACATATTGGTTGTTGTTTGCATGGGTCGTAGTTGTCATGTTATATGGGTCATGCTTGTCATGTTACATGGATCATGGTATCCACGTGTTCATTTCATCTTTTACCAAACCATTGGTACCATAGCTTAAGGCCCACAACGGGGTGATTCGATCCATACACCTTGTCAGCCAGCTCATTTTGGGCCTAAAAAATCCTGACATGGGATGATCCGATCCATCCACCTAGCCCTAAAATGACACAATAAAAAGGATGAGCGGCATGGATTATTCACATACATCAATGTAAGCCCCACTAGATGGTCCTTGCCAAGGCCTATAAAATGAAGACTTCGACCCGTATAGCATGACAACCACGAACCTTACCTCATGACAACCACGACTCTACCTCATGGCAACCACGACCCCATACCCGGGTCGTGGTTGTAATGCAGTAAGGGTCATGGTTGTAAAGTTGTAAGGGTCGTAGTTGTCATGGGTCGTAGTTGTCATGAGTCGTAGTTATCATGTTATATGGGTCGTGGTTCGCATGTTATATGGGTCGCAGTTGTTAAATGTTCACGTCCTTTACTACCAAATGAAAGGATAGTTATTGATACAATAGCCTAAGGCCATAATAGGGTGATCCATTCCATCCACCTTGTCGGCCTGCTCGGTGTGGACCTAAAAAAGTCCTGACTTGGGCAGTGTCCTCTTCTAAGAAACATCACAGCGAGTGAGCCTGAAAAGTTTCAACAATGGGTTCCATTGTCCCCATTATTTTTTATTATGTGGCCCACACGAGCTCTTGATCAGGCTGATATTTTTGCCCTAGCCGTTAAAATGACACGACAAAAAGAATGGGTGGCATGAATTATACACATACATCAATGTGGGCCCCACGAACTTGGTCCTTACTTGCACGCAAAAAAAGGGTTTCTTACACATTACTTTCTTGACATTAAATACGATGTAACTTCTTCTTTCCCTAGAAAACCGTACAACTACTGAAACAAAGATAAGGGCATTTTGGTCTAAGTAATTTTCAAAAGCATGTCAAAGGCCCTTTAGGAACTATATGGAGTGTCGTAGCATTCGAGGTAATTCGCCCAAACATCGAGGCTAGTACGGTCAATTTCCCTACATTCAACCTAATGGATACCCTGGATTTCTAACTTCATTGCTTCAACGAAATCATTGAAGTTCTCGGAAGAAGATCCTCCTACCCCAACGCTTTTTCTAGCCATGTCCTTAAGCTCTAAGGCCCTTGATCTTATCCCCTCATCAGAAACCAATTGGTCCACCTTTCCTTTAATCTCAACCCTTGAAATGATCCCTTTGATATCTGAGCTCAAACCCAGGCCCACCTTCCAAACATCAGAAATGTAACTTTTATTAAGGAACTGGTCACCAAAGTAAGGCCAGCACAGGAATGGAACTCCATTGCTCAACCCTTCGAGGGTTGAGTTCCAACCACAATGAGTTACGAAGCAGGCGATCGAAGGGTGGGCCAACACCTTTCGTTGAGGCGACCATCCGACCATCCGCCCTCGGTCAGCTACTCTAGCTTCAAAGCCATCTGGGTAGGCTTCTGATGACTCGTTGATAAGATCAGGACGTACAACCCATAGAAATGGACGGTTGGATAGTTCGAGCCCAAGTGCGAGTTCATGGAACTGATGTCGATTCAAGACCGTGAAGCTGCCGAAAGCAACGTAGATAACTGAGCGGGCTGGCTGTTGGTCTAGCCAGCTCAAGCAAGTTGAGTCCTCTTGCCAGAAGTTCCCATCGAGCTGCCCGAGCTGAGTGTGCACATGGAGAGGGCCGATGGGGAGGATGTGTGGCGCCAGATCAAAGGCCGATGATTCGATGACGTTGAAAGAGTTGCAGAGGATCGAATCAGCTGCTTTGATGGCACGATCGTTGTTAAGCAAATACTGGAAAATGGTACGCTGCGTTGTATGGTCACCAATGCATAGCCATGAGAAGTGGGCAATGTTCATCTCGGGCATGGTTGGGGAGAGCTTGATCATCTGTTGTTTGGTTGGAAATCCTGCTCAATGAAATAATATGTAAATTAAAGATTTTCTAGCTCCATGGGAATGGAAACGGATGGGCTACTCAACCTGCCACCAGCCAATGGCTAAAGGTCGGTGCTCTGTGTGCCTCACCATGATGTATATGTTTCATCCATGCCGTCCATCTATTTTTATAGATTATTTTATTTTATGAGACCAAAAATGAGTTATATCCCATGCTTGAGTGGACCACATGACAGGAAACATTGTTGAATGAATGTCAACCATTAAAAGATTTTTGGGGGCTATAAAAGTTTTGGATCAAGCTCATCTGTTTTCTCTTTTTTTTTAAACCTTCATCTCATCAGTTATAACCTAATCAATAGATTTGATGTCAAATAAAAAGTACAGTGAGCCTTAGGAGGATTTTAATAGTGGATATTCAGTCACTATTGTTTCCTGTAGTGTGGTCAACCTGAGATTTATATCCCTCTAATTTTTGGTACGAAGCTCTAAATTTTTCTGTTAAAATGGATGAACAGAATGGATGAAGCACATAAATCATCATCGGCTCACGGAGCACCGACAGCCAGCCACCGGGCTGATGGCAGGGGAGTAGCCAATCCCATTCCGCGGGTCAACTCGCCCAACCCAAAGGCGGAAACGGATTGGCTCCCCCGCCTGGCGGGTATAGTCGGTGCTCTGTGAGCCCTATCATGATGTATGAGCTTTATCCATGCTGTCCATCTATTTTTTTTTATATCCTTTTTAGGTTATGAGACCAAAAATAAGGTATATCCCCATCTCAAGTGGACCACATTACAGGAAAAGTGTCAAATGAACATCGACCATTAAAAATGTCTCAGGGCCCATAAAATTTTTGGATCAAGCTGATCTTTGTTTTTTCCATTCATCTAGGTCTGTATGACCTAATCAACAGATTTGATGTCAAATAAACAGTACAGTGGGCCTTAGAAGGATTTTAATGGTGGATATCCAATCACTATTGTTTTCGCGTGGTGTGGTCCACCTGAGATTTATATCCCTCTCATTTTTGGTAAAAAACCAAAAATTATCGTAAAAATGGATGAACGGCATGGATGAAGGACATACATCATGGTGGGGCCTACAGAGCACTGACCATTAGCCACGGGCTGATGGCAGGGGGATTAGCCGATCCGTTTCCCCACACATACGTGTTTGGTACGGACGTGGATTTCCTGGGAACACCTTTCTCTGTGCAAGGATGCTGAGTGGGGCCCACTTTAACATATGTGAGAAATCCATTCCGTCCATCTGTTTTGCTAGATAATTTTAAAAAGTGAGACCAAAATTGAGATGGATAAAAAACCTTTTTTTTTTAAACCAACACACGCACACACACTCACGCCTTAGTGGGATTTTACCACCTACGGGTATTCAAACCCTTGACCAGGCGCTGAAACTCCTGAGAGTCTACCACTGGAGAAAGAGAAAGGACCAGGTGGATAAAAAACTCAAGTGGGCCGCACGAGTGGGGAAATTGGGGAAAGAAATTCCTAATGTTGAAATCTTCATCCAACTTGATGTTTATATGCTATCCAAATCGTTTATAAGATCATTATTAATAACACCTTAGATCCATAGCTCAAGTGGTATACTGAGTGCAAAAAAATTTTGGAATGTGTACTAACCAGAAACCTCGTTTCAACACTGAGGTCTTGGCATCGATTCCTTTGTGGGGGTGGCTAACAGTGAAGTGTGATCTGACAATAGGTGTGCTAACAAGCTAACAAAAAAAAAAAACAATGCTAACAAAAGAAAAAAAAAAATGATGAATTGCTTATTCATGTAATTATTTACTAATTGAGCTGACATCTGGGCCGTCCTCCAACGTATGGACATCTGAACTAGTCAGATCAAATGAAAGCTAATCAACATACGGAATGGGCAAAAATGTCTAACTATGCGGATCAGTGTGTAGCCCAGATTTTGTTGAAAACCAAGAGATTTCGCTCATCTCTTCATTCAAGAACATGTCTGGAAGGGACAGCACGAACTGGACCATCCATCAAAATCATTGGAATCCCTTACATGACCTACATGGCCATCCGGTCAACTCGGCTCACTTGCTTTTAAAGCAAGTTTTGGGTAAAGCTACATGACCAGTTGCCCACTTGCTTTTAAAGCAGGTTTTAGGTCAAGCTAAATGACCAGTGGGTTTGGCTTAGGGGGCATTTCATATAGAGTGTACTCGGTATAAATTAGTATAAATTAGAATTCAAATCACAATTATCATGAAATTTTTAATCTTATTTGGACTATGTAGATAGTTTCCATCTTAATCAAAAATTTACATTTGGCACATTTCCTTCGAGCATGAGAGGGATCCTATAAATTTTCACATGTGGCTTACTGCTGAACACTGAAATCAACCTCAATCATCGGGTGCATCACTCCAATTTATCCATGAGGCCCAAAAATCAGCGTAGTCTGTTGTTCAAGTGAATTATATGATTGGAAATAGTATATGAGGCATCCCTCTCCCATTTGTTTTCCTTTGTACGGCTACCTAAATCATGGACTGGGCTTATTTTTGGGCCCCACCACTAAAACGGGGTCACACACCTAGTGCTTGAGATAGATTTCACTTAAACATCATGGAGGAGCCCCTTATTGTAAATTAAATTTAGATCATTTCATGCAAAAGTTAGTCAACATATGTACTCATAAAAAATTCCCACCATGATCTTAATGTAAAATTCACCCTAATCATTAGGTGCTTCATTCTATTTTAGCTGTAGGGCTCAAAAATCAGCCCAGTGCATAATTCAGGCAGACCATATGATTGGAATAGTGTATTGGGTGTCCTACTCCCAAATACTTCTCTTTGTATGGCCCAACTAAATCATAGACCAGGCTTATTTTTGTCACTATAGTTCAAATAGGGTGATGCACCTAGTGATGGGGGTCGATTTCACTTAAACATCATGGTAAAGCCCACTAATTCTTAAAGTCAAATTTAAACAATTTTCATGCACAAGTGATGTGAGATGTGGCACAGATACATTCCTAGCAAGGCTGGACCAAAAGAAGGCCAAATGGAAGCAGAAGTAATCCTTCGAAGTTGGGTCGAGCCCTATGTAGGGCATGACGAAATTGGGCGCAAGCGCGTCTGCATCAAAGATATTCAATTGGATAGAGAGAATTTGTCATTTGAAGTGTGAAGCATAAATCGATTATAACTTTTGATTCGGGTATCGTTGTGGGACATACGACCTATGAATTTGGACTAGAACAGGCCATCTAAGGTTAACTGATCCACATAGTCGGTTACATCTGTCCGTTTTCTAAGAAAATGCATGCTTCCAGCTTAAAAATAGAATTTTAGGAAATTTTTACTATTTTTGGTAATTCCAATTTTTGTAGTATTTTCTTATTTTTAGAATTTAAGATTTTCATTTTAAAAAAAAAAAAAAAATTACTAATAATCATGCTACAATTCCTCAAATAAAAGTTTATTTACAATTTTTTTTTTATATAAATCATTCTTTAGAAATGTTTTGCTAGAATTAAAACTTTTATTAAGATTAGAATTTTGCTATTTTTATAATTGTAAATTTTAGTTTTTTCCTTTAATAATGGTGTAATTGAGAAAAATACAGATTAGATGTTATTAGAGAATTATTTAATAAAACTATTAGAATTATTTAATAAAACTATTAGAGTTTTCTCTCTTCTTTAATCAATTGAGGAAGACAGTGATCTTTCTCATCTTCCTCATCACGCTCTTTCCTATGTTAGTTGGTATCAGAGTAAGGCTTTTTTTCGATTTGATGGCTTCCAATAATCGTTCAAGTAACAATCCCATGAATGGTGGTCCAAGGAATTGTCATTTAACAGTAGTAACATTTGAGGCGGCACAGTGGGAGAATCTGCTAGTTATGCAAGGATTGTAGCCAGCAATTGGCCGATTTACGAAAGCAATAGGACAGATCTATATTCTTAATAATGAGCAACATGAGATCGGCAATGGAGCTCATGGTGATCATGTTTGTGCTGTGACACTGATAATGAATTGCAGGACACCACTCTAATCGTGAGGAAGTTATTGTACACGCTAAAGAATGAGATAGATCTACAGCGTCAAAACATCTTTAGATGAAGTGCACTATGAATCAAAGGGTCTGTGATGTGATAATAGTGATGAGATTTTGTCCCGTGCTCGACTGGTCGTGAGCCTCACTCGACCGGTCGAGGGCTGGTGCACGACCAGTCGTGGAGTCGAGTCGTGGCACGACTCAAAGTCCAGCGACTGTGGACTATTTTTTTCTATGGTGCTCGACCAGTCGAAGGAGGATCTCCACCGGTCGTGGACTCGGTATGACCAGTCGAAGTTATACAGATTCGTTCCGTGATTTTGCGCGGATTTCGTGTCGCAAGTCCTTTCGCAACTGGGATGCGGAAAGGAGTTTCCTAAAACTTTAAATAGGAGGTACCTAGGGCTTTCTAGGAATGACAAGAGAGTTTCCTAAAACTTTACAAGGGATTTGTTAAAGGGTTTAGGACAATCAAAGGGGTGAGAGGAAGAGAGAAAGAGAGAGAGGAAGCTTATGGAAGGGAGGTTCTGCTCGTAGAGGTGATCTACTGCGGACTTGATATCTCAGCGCTTCCACGTCCTCATAATCGGTTAGATCTCTCCGTTTTCTTTGTTTCTCTTATTATTTTTCCACTCTTGCGTAAATGAAGAAGGTTGTAACGTTCTACTTCATAGTGGATTGTTGATCTGGACGAGGTCCCGTAGTTTTTAACTCTTTGAGGGTTTTTCACGTAAAATCTTTTGTGTGGTGTGTGGTTTATGCTTTGATTTATTTCATTGTTTTATTATCCATAATTCTGGTTTGTTTCGGGAGGCTAGATCCTAAGGTTTTGTGCAATGCCCCCAACAAATAGATGGCAAGAACAATGAGAATCTCGTATCAACACTATGGTAGAAAAGTTTCAACTAAAGATATAAAAACACTACTCTCCTTATATGATTGGATGGATTAAGGAGGATAGTGAAACAAAGGTAGCCGAAAAATGTCACATTCCCTTCTCCGTTAATAAATATTATAAGGACAATGTAATGTGTGACATGATTTATATGGAGGCTTGTCACATGTTATTTGGTTGACAATGGCAATATCATGTGGATGCTACGTATAAAGATGGAGATAATATTTTTATTTTTATTAAAGATGGTAGAAATATCATCATTGTTCTTATGAGAATGGAGAATCAATTCAAGACTTCTAAAGTGAAGAGATGATCTCTTGTAACCGAACAGGATTCGTAAAAAATAAATAAGTAAATCTGAGAGGACGGGGGAGATTAATGCATTAGTTAAAAACAGAAAAGAAGTAGAACTCATGAACATCCCAAAAAAGTTGAAACCAATATTGCAAAGTTCGAGGGGATTATGCCCGACGATTTGTCTCCCATGCGAGATATTGCTCTTGCTCAGGCGAAGTTCACTTTTAACAACATGCATAATCAACCCACTAGCAAGCCCCATTCGAGGTTGTGTGTGGTTATGTTCCTAAACATACACTCAACTCGATCCCTTTGCTAAGTTACCGGTTATGAGTATTGCGGCAAAAAATACGACGGATCGAATAGTGATAGTGCATGCCAATGTCGAGAAAAAGTTACAAGAATCTAACATCAAATATAAAGAAAATACTAATAAACATCGGTGTCATAAGGTATTTGAAGTGGATGATCACTTGTTAGTTCACCTACACAAGAAGTGGTTTCCGACTAAGACATATAACAAGTTGAAAAATAAGAAGATAGGCCCTATGAAAAACAATAATAATACTTATGTTGTTGATTTTTCCAAGAACATGGAGATCTCATGAACTTTCAATATAAGAGACCTTTATGAGTATCATGAGCCGAGTCTGTTAGATAACTCGATGATAAGTTTTTTTTTTTCAAGTGGAGGGGTCTGATATAGGACGTGGTAGAAATATATTCCTAGCATGGCTGGACCAAAAGAAGGCCAAATGGAATCGAAAATAATCCATCAGATCCGGTGCCAATCCTACGTAGGGAATGACGTAATTGGGCCCAAGCTCGTCTGAATCTAAGAAATTCAATCCGGATAGGGAGAATTTGTCATTTAAAGTGTGAACCGTAAATCGACCATAACTTTCGATTGGGGTATCATTACGAGATTGTATACACTCCACCTCGAGCCGATAAGCTTAATTGAAAGGAAACCCTGATCCATACGCTTAACCCTAATTTAAATTCCAAACCTTAATCTGAACCCCAAACCCAAATCAAAACCTTAATCTAAACCCTATAACCCTAGAAACCGATCATAAAACTAGTCTTGAACATAAACTTTAGGGAAAACCTAAGCCATAGAGTCAACTCACCTAGTTAACCTAAATAGCCTACCCAATCAACTCACCTTATTAAATCAAGTCCATAAACTCATTTTGACCCAAGCCCCTTCTAAAGCCCATTTTGTAGAAAATGGGAGACAACAAGGTAGCTTCAGAGGACTAAACTTTTCCATGTGTACAGGGAGAGCCTCGGACTAAACTTTTCCATGTGTACAGGGAGAGCCTCCCTCCAAATCTAAAGCAAAACAGGAATGTGTAAAATCTGAAAATTACTCCAATGCCCCCTCCCTTGAGCCAAAATTATACATTATGGCATTCAAACCAACACATGAGATCTTGCCACATGGCAATCTAAAATCTCAGTCATCCAAACATTTATTAACCCCAAGCTTTGCAGGAATTACCAAATAATTAGGCCGGATGGCTATAAATACCCCAATTCCCTTCACATTTCAATCATCCACTCTAATTTCAAACTTTTTCACTTATCCTTTAAGCCCTTAGTCTAGTCATTTTATCCCTCTACTAAGGAGAGGAAAGAGATATAGGAAAGAGTCAAACTATGTACAGCTAAGTCCAGCCAAATCCAAAAACACGTGAGCCCTTCGGGTCTCAATCTAACCCCTCTTATCCCAACCTTTGCGACACGACCATTCGAACTTCAATTAAGCTTCATCTAGCCATAGCATTCGCATGGCACGACATTCACCTCATCATCTAACACACTTTGTACCAATTTGGCTTAGAAGTATGCTCTGAGTAGTACCGATTTAATTAGACATTGCCCAACAGAAAACTTGTTAATTATTTCATATTTTGTCATAAAGCATTACATACATTTGTATACGAGAACTGAATCCTAACCCTCAAGAACAATCAAATCGTGTGAAGTAGAGACCATACATCTGTATGACCAGAGCAGGTACATAATATCTTCCCTGTCTATAAATGTGGTCCCTTACTTAAAATCTTTGATGACAAAATCGAAGAGTCATCTTAAGGAAGGAAATCTTCAGATTCCTGCCCTAACATTTCTATAAAGTCTAGCCAATTGTAGAGACAAAGAAATTGGCTAGTAGTGACTATGATCGAACATAATCAATTAGTCACATGCACAAAAGTTCTCAAAAGAGGCAACATGTAGAGCAAAACGACCCACGAGTCGATTCTGGCTAAGGATCCCAACGTCCAAAGGGATGTATGACTTATGACTTTTAACCAAGGCAGGCCACCTACGGTTAACCGATCCACATTGTGGGTTGCATCTGTTCGTTTCACGAAAAAACGCATGCTTCCAGCTCAAAATGGGATTTTAAGAAAATTTTACCATTTTTGTAGTATTTCTTTATTTTTAGAGTTTTAGATTTTCATCATTTAAAAAATTTACTTATAATCATGCTAAGATTTCTTGAGTAAAAGTTTATCTAGAATTTTTATTTTTAGAAAATAGACTTTAGAAGTGTTTTTGTTAGAATTAGGACTTTTATTAAGGTTAGAATTTTGCTATTTTTGGTAATTATGAATTTTTATTTTTTTTTATTAATGGTGTAATTGAGAAAAATATACATTAGGCATTATTAAAAAAATTATTCAATAAAATTACTAGAATGTTCTCTCTTTTTTACTTGGAGATTCAAGGTTTTAATTAATTGAAAAAGACGGTGCTTTCTTATCTTCCTCATCAGGCCCTTCTTGCATCAACAAGTCACTCACTTGAAAACATGCATGCCTAAAAATTTCTCACACTTAGCCGATCACCAAGTGTTTCATCCCATTTTAGCCGCAGGGGCAAAAATCAACTCAGTTTGTAGTTCGGGAAGGCCATGCAAAGGGAAATAGTAATGCTCACCCTTCAAATTGTTGAGCTTGATTTGTTGAGCGGGGCCTACCGGTTAGAGTGGATTTAATATAATTATCCTAGTGGACCCTAAAAAAACAAGGGTAGGCTTCCCTTTATCGATAGTTTTCCCTTGGTATGGCCCATTGAATCATAGACTGCGTTGATTTTTGAGGTGATGCATTTGGTGATAAATTACCTAATTTTCATGCTAATGTCATGGGAGGTAATAGGTGGTAATGGGGCCTTGAAATCGTGCATCAACTTTTAGAAATTTCAAAAAGCGTGACTTCTACCACCTCTATACGCCATCCCAAACGTCCTTACTTTTTTCTTTTATTACCATTTTGGATGTCCTTACTTCTGTTTTTTTAATCCCTATTGCTGCTGACCAACCCCTCGGGTTAAAAAAAATAACTTATCTAAGTAAATGGGTCTCTGCCACATTGAACCCTGCGTCATCGGCCTCACCCTAACACAAGACCCAACGTAAAATAAAGAATAAAAGGACAAATGAGTTACCTGTGCGTGTACGTTTCTTCTAACTGGACACGACTAGACAGAAACGGATTGGCTACTTCCCCCTGCCACCAGCTCGTTGGTTGGTGGCCGGTGCTCTGTGGCCCTCACCATGACGTATGTGTTTCATCCATTCCGTTTATCCATTTTTACGGATCATTTTATGGCTTGATGCCAAAAATGAGAGGAATATAAATCAGGTCGACCATACCACATGAAAACAAGAATGATTAGATATCCACCATTAAAATCCTCTTAAGGCCCACTATACTGTTTATTTGACATCCAATCTATTGATTAGGTCATACAAACCCAGATGAAGAGAAAAAACAAAGATCAGCTTGATCCAAAACTTTTATGGCCCAAAATGTTTTTAATGGTTGACCCTCATTCAACAATATTTCATGTAATGTGGTCCACTCGAGATTTGGATATACCTCATTTTTGAACTTATACAGTAAAATGATCTGTAAAAATATATAGACGTCATGGATGAAACACACACATCAGGTCCACATGGCACCACCAGCCATTGGCTGGTGTCATGTCAGGGGAGTAGCCAATCCGTTTCATGCGTAGGTACGTGTCGTGCGAAGACGGGCGCTGGGTTGTACGAGATCAAAGTTACATGGCTCTACAATGATGTATTTATTATATTCACACCGTCCATCCATTTTTAGAGATCATTATAGGGTGCCATAAAAAAAATGAATAATATCCAAAGATCAAATGGACCACACCACAAATATCAGCAAATATAATGATTTTCACTATTAAAATTTTCGTAGGGCCCACCATAACATTTAGTTTCCATCAAATCTGTTCGTAAGGTCGTAGAGACCTGACTAAGTGGGAAAACAAATTTCATATTGATCCAAAACTTCTGTGAACCCCAAAAGGGTTTCAATGGTAGACGTTCAATCCCCCACTGCTTTTTTCAGTGTGGTCCAGTTGACCGTTAGATCCGTCTTACTTTTTTTTCAAGCCTTACTACTAACTTTAAAAATGGATGGACGGTCTGATTATAATACATACCTCGTGATGTTACCCATAAAATTTGCTGACGTCAATACACAAGCTATATAGCTGGTGTGTGGTACATCAGCCATTCCGCTTCCGAATATTCCATATTTAAATGGTCAAGGGTTGAATCATCACGGGAAGCCGATTGCATGGTGTGCACCGGACCCTAGTGGGGTGTTGACGTTACCAAGTTCTGTGGCCCCACCACAATGCATGTGTTATATCCACACCATTAATTTATTTGGAGATATCATTTTGAGCATGAGCCTGAAAATGAGGCAGTCCAGAGCTCAAGTAGACCATCATACCAAATAAAGCAGTGGGGACACTGATTTCCACCGTTAAAACCTTCTTAGAGATACGTGATGTTTATTTGCCATCCAATAGCGTGACCTAACCCGACACCCGACCCACTTCTACTGCCTACGACATGGGTTCTATGTGCTGACTATCCACGTGTGATGCGGTTTGGCCAGTGACCAGACAGCTAGTTGGTGTTAAAGCTCTGTGTACCCACCAAGAAGTATGTATTTTATCCACGCCGTCCATCCATTTTGGCATTTTAATTTAGGGCATGAACCCCAAAACGAGGCAGATCCAAATCACATTTGGACCACACCACAGGAAAACAGTATTGATCAAACGTTCACCATTAAAAGCTTCCTAGAGTCCTCTATAATGTTTATCTGCCTTCTAAAACTGTTGATAAGAAAGCACAGAGGAAGTAAAACACAAATATCAGCTTATCGAAAACTTCCGTGGCTGTCGAAAAGTAGTCAACGGTGAGCATTGAATCCCTACTATTTCCTTTGAGTGTGATTCACCTTAGCTTTGGATCTACCTCATTTTTTACCTCATGCCATAAAATGATATGAAAAAAATTGGATGAACAGCGTGGATAAAATAGATACATCATGGTGGGCTCACAGAGCTTTGACACCAGCTAGCTGGCTGGCGTTGGGGTCACTAGCCAAACGGGAACGGATTGGCTGCTCCCCTGCCATCAGCCCCTTGCTTGTGGTCGGTGCTCTGTGGGCCCACCATGATGTATGTGCTTTATCCATTCCGTTCATTCATTTTTACAGATCATTTTAGAGCTTTATACAAAAAATGATAAGAATATAAATCTTAGGTGGACCACACCATACGAAAACAATAGTGATTGGATATCCACCATTAAAATCCTCCTAAGGCCCACTGTACTGTTTATTTGACATCCAATATGTTGATTAAGTCATAAAGACCCAGATGAAGGGAGAAAACAAAGATCAGCATGACCGAAAACTTTTATGCCCCAAAAAGTTTTTAATGGTCAAAATTCATTCAACACTGTTCCTGTAATGTGGTCCACTTGAGATTGGATATACCTCATTTTTTTTCTCATAAAATAAAATGATCTAGAAAAATAGATGGAAGGCATGGATGAAACACATACATCATGGTGGGGCCCACAGAGCACCGACCATCAGCCATTGGCTGATGGCAGGGGGAGTAGCCAATCCGTTTCCTAGCCAAACCGAGTCGTACTGTGATTTAAAAAATAATAAAAAAATAAAAAATAAAAATAAAAATAAAAAAAGCATGAAACCATTGATGTACATCTCACCGTTGTCATCGATGATTCCAGCCTCCATCAGCTTCGGAATGTGAAGTATTGCAGCCAAGAGGCCCACAGATGCTGGCCAGAAGGCGACTCCTCGTATTCCCATCTTCTTACCAACATCTATGGCCCACCCCATGCTACCGTCTGCGATGATGCATGTGACCTTGTCGATATCAGATCCGTTGATCTTTCTAACCAGCTCCTCTAAACAGCCAGGCATCACACTTAAGATACTGTCACATAGCTTCCCAAGGTCAGTGCGATCTTCATCGGTCTCCATACCGTCTGGGATCGAAATCAGACGGATATCATCAGTCCCATCGACGATCTTCGGCGACGCAGCCATGATTCGGACATGATTGAAGTCTGTGTTCACGAACGTGATCTTGAAACCATGGCCCACCAAGCAATAGGAGAGCTCCATGAGAGGGATGACATGGCCTTGTGCAGGGTATGGTATCACTACTGCGTGTGGCTTGCCCATAGCACCCCTATCCAAACGTGTGAATGGAGCGCTTTGCACAAGCTAAGCTATTTATAGTAGGTTACGGGAGGAAGCGAATTGCGTCCTCCAACCGCCTGTACGCATGCGGCTCTGTGCAGCCCACCGTTGTATGGGTTTTATCCACGCCGTCCATCCATTTTTTCAGATGATTTTACTGTATGAGTATAAAAATTAGGTAGGTCAAATATTGAAGTGGACCGCACCACAAGAAGCAGTGGCGATGATGAAAATCACCGTTGAAACCTTCCTAGGGGCCACAGTGATGTTTATTTTCTATCCAAACTGTTCATAATCATAAGGTCATATAGACATGGATGAAAGGAAATCACAAATATCAGATTGATACAAAACTTCTACCACTCACAAGAAGTTTTTAATGGTAGGAATTAAATCCCCATTGTGTGGTCCATTTGAGCCTTGGATGCTCCTTATTTTTGGGTTAATTTCCTAAAATGATCTGAAAAAATAGATGAACGGCATAGATAAATCTCATGCATCACAGTCGGTCCCACAGAACACTGCCTTTACGGAGGATTGGATAAGACTGGTGCATGTTTATGGGGTGGAGTGGATTAGGTGCGATCCGTACTGCGGGTCACGCCTTGATGTATTTATTCAATATCCACGCCGTCCATCCGCTTTGCTGGATCATTTTAAGTGTATAAGATTAAAAATAAACAAAATCCAAATCTCAGGTGGACCACACTATAGGAAACTTCAGTGATTGAACGACTTATCATTAAAACGTCCTGCCATCCCACCTGTTGATAAGGTCACATAAACTGATGAAGGGAGAAAAATATATATATCAGCATGATCAAAATAGTTTTGTGACCCATTAGTGATAAATTGCCACTCTTTCCTATGGTACGGTCTACCTAAAAATAGGATATGCTTCATTTTTTTACCTCATCTACGGAAACGGATGAATTAATGACATGGATATAGAATACATAAATTTCCTATGGTACAGTCCACCTAATGAACTAATGAGGCGGTTCAGACCACAAGGAAGGACAGGATGCCAACCGTAGGTTTGTGCCCAGGTCTGTATATTTCATCAAATACGTTAATCAGGTGTAACTCCACGAGACAGAGAAATATAGGGGTGCACATTGAACCGGTAGAACCATGGAATCGGACTGGAACAAATCAAACGGTCCAGTTCTAGAGTGCACCGGTTCCGGTTCCGGTTCCAAAATTCAAAGAACCGGTTACATCGGTTCGTTATTAGTTTGGGGGTATGTAGAACCAAACCGATCCATAGAACCAAACCGTGAATCCGATCCGTAGAACCGAACCGTGGAACCGAATTTAGAACGGAACTTGGAACCGAACCAAGAACCCTTTGATTGTTTTCATATTTGACTCATGATTTATGATTTATAATGCACCATTTAATTATTTTCATAAACGTATTTTTGCACACTTTACACAATATCTAAACCATTCATCAAATGGACCACAACATGGATGGACATGGGCTAGATAATAAAATTAAACATGTAATTGGGCTGGATTATAAAAAGCCCAGAATTGTGGAACTGATCCGGAACCGAACCAGTTTTAACCGTTTGGTTCCGGTTCGGTTCTAGGGTGCCAACGATCCGGTTCCGGTTCCGAATATCCTAGAACTGTTAGGAACGGTTCGGTTCCGGTTTCACCCCGGAACTGGACCAAACCGACCCATGTGACCCCTAGAGAAATATACAAAACTCAGCTTGATAAAAAAGAAAAAAAAAAAAAAAAGCTCAGGCGGTCCACAATGCATGGATTTAGCAATTTAGGAGCAATTTTACATTGTTTCCATTAATGTGGCCTATCATAGCTTCTAATCAAGTTTATCTTTTACAAAAACGGTTCAAATAATGTTTCTCAACCGATTAAAGGAGTGGATTTCACTTATACAACCTGTACCTGGTGGATCCAACATAGCTTGGGTGTTAAATAGTTTTTTAAGCAATTTCCCACTCAGCTCCACGAGGTTTGTCATCATTTCTAGGGTGTACACGAACCAAGCTAGTTCAGTTAGCTCGCTAGAGTCGACTCGAAAAAGCCCGATTCGACTTGGTTTGAAGTTGAGTTCAAGTCGAATCGGGTTGATTTTTTAGCTTGAAAATGAGTTCGAGCCAAGTTCGAGATGGCCCCAGCTCAACTCGACTCGGATCGAACCCAACTCAAATCGAACTTGGATCGAACCAGTTCGGTGACTTGGTTACTTTGATATTGATGTTACTCACCAAGTGTTTGATGAAATGACTCAACGAAGTGTGGCTAGTGGCAAGGAAGGTGTGTATATGAAACAAGTACCTTATATATATATATATATATATATATATATATATATATATATATATATATATATGAGAAAAGGTATTATACGCTCAACCGTATTATACCTTCCATAAGATTGAGTGCTGGCGGCACGTTATTCGTCAGATGGGAGATTGTATAGGGAAACTAAAGAAGCAACTTGTTACTAAAATACCCGTCCACCTCTATCTCTCTCACCCTTTATTTCTGCAAAAAGTCTTGTGCTGAAAACTTAGGTGGGGCCTACTATGTTTTTTTTTTTTTTGTGAAATCCACCCCATCCATCTATATTTTCATATCATTTTAGGACAAGAGGCTGAAAATGAGCCGGATCCAAGATACAAACGGGCCGAAAATATGAGGATTGAACATCCACATTTGAAATATTCGTGGGGCAATAGAAGTTTTAAATCAGGATAATATTTGTGTTTTAAGTTCATCTCGGTAGGAATATTACTGTGAACGGTATGGATGTAATTGAAACATTACTTTAGACCCAGAGAGGTTTCAAAGGTAGGAATTTCTCTACCCACATTTTCCTTTAGTGCGGCCCACTTGAGTCTTGGATCTAGCTCATTTTTGGCCCTATGTCCTAAAATGATCTCTAAAAAATGATGGATGGGGGTAGATTTCTCACAAACATTAAGGTTAGCCCTTACCAATCACTGTGCTACCGCTAGAATTTCTTAATGATAGAAGTTCAATTCATGTTGTTTCCATCCACTTCGTGAGCGGATTGGATACCGTTAGGTTGAGTAGCTTGACTAGCTATCGAAGTTATGTCACTAAGTTCCATGGGTCCCAACATGATATATGTTTTATATCCACACCTTCCATGCATTTGGAGATATCATTTTAGGGCAATATGCAAAGAATGAGTTAAATCCAAAGATCCAAAGGATTGATAAAATACCTGAACAACATTTGCTGCTATTTTACCGACAATGGGATTTTGAAGATGTAGTCCAGGTGTTTGCGGAAATGCCGCACAGAAAAACTCGGCTCAATCTTGGCTAGCTGGCCAGTCAGGCTCGAGGACAGAGCCGAGCCGAGTTCGAGCTGAGGTCAGCTAGTGGCCGAGTTCGGGTTGATGTACACCCCTAATCATGTCCTTGTTGACTTCAGCCTAGAGCGGATTAGGTGAGACCCATCCTCAACCTGAACGGTGGGGCCCTTACTGTGGGGCCTACCTTGATGTAGGTATTATATATCCATGTAGTCCATCCGTTTTCCAGATCATTTTAGGGCATTATCCTAAAAATAAAGATGATAAAATTAGCAGTAGATCATACCATTAAAAAAAAAAAAAAGTGTTGATTGACCATTAATGGGCCACAAAAGTTTTGGATCAAGCTGATATTTTTTTAGCCCTTCATCTAGGATTATGTGACCTTATCAACAGATTGGATGGTAAATAAACACTGAAAATATTAAGATGAGCTCTAAGAAGTTTTAAATGGTAGGGCGGTCAATCACCACGGTTTATTATGGTATGGTCCACCTGATAATTGGATCTACTTCATTTTTGGAATAATGCCCTAAAATGATCTGGAAAAACGGATGGACGGTGTGGATACATAATACGTACATCAAGGTGGGACCACGGTAACCCCATGGTAAGTACTAAATCCAAGCCATCCAATAGCTTGACCCTACTAGGATGATCAACTTGTGCAAAAATCATGCCAATAGCTTATTAGGTGCGCTGATCAGAGAAAACAAATATGCTTTCCATTGAAAATTTACAAAACACAAGCATTATATACCTGATGAGTGGATGTGATTTTTCACAGTTTAATCCTTGTGATGGAGCCAACCTTTTGGACGGCTTAGATTTTGCCCACATATAGAAGGTTAGCAGTTGTCTGTAGGGTGGACGTTAACATCTGTTGCAACTGCTTGGACTAGAGTCCCTCTCTATGAAATATATTTGTATATTAATCAAAATAAATATTTTTAGGCATTTTTACTTTCAGAGAGATTCTTATAATAATATCCTCAAATTTTGAAAAATCTCTTAAGACATTTCCAGGCACAAAAACCGTTGAGAATGAAACATGTCACTGTCAATATTGTTCACTCCCCAAGTATAGGGTTGTGATGTAGTAATAAACTCGGTAAGACCGAGGTCGAATCCACAGGGACTGAAACCTGTACGTTATCTGAAAATAACAAGATCTAGAACTAGGCTAAGATGAATTCTAAACCAATTATGATTTGAGGAATAATGGTGAAATAATAATCTAAAACTTAAGAAAATTCAGAGAAAGGGAACTAGGGATTCAGAGGATCCACTTGTAGAGATCAGGGAGATCTTATACTTGATTCATGAAAATCAACTGAACTTCCTTTGATGTAGTTTTGAAAAGATGAAAGGTATATGAATTAGAATGGACTCCATCACCAAACCATGCCCAGGAGACAAAGCAAACAACAGAATTAAACTAATTACCAACCAATCAATGTATGAAGGTTAGGAAGGGTACCGTCATCCGACCATGCCCAGGAGACGATGGTGAACAACAGGGCTTCCTGACGTCATAAACGTAAAGAGGAAAAGAACATGCTCAAAGCCATTGCAGGCCCATTGTAATTTCAGTCACAATAGACCATTAAAAACTAAAAACATTCCCTTAATAAAATTAAATCAAAAAAATTCATTCAGTTTAAATAAAGGCACAAGTATAAATCCTCTCATCACGCTACAAGCTTCACCTCTTAGCCCTAGCTAAGAGGTTTAGCCAATAAACATGATTTGGCTAAACATCTTAAACAAATATATATAAAAAATAAATAAATAAATAAATAAAAGAAAAACTATAACTTCCCAAAACTTCTCTCTCTCTCGTCCACGGATGAAGCCTAAGCCTCCACGGCTGCCCCCCTTCCCTGGCCTTTCTTCTCTCCTTTTATAGACTGCTGTCGAAAGTTATTATTCATCCTTGCTGGAGTCGAACTGATGAATGAGCCTACGAAGCTGCCACGTAACTGGTGGAGCCCACATTCGAGTTTTTTCGTGAAATCCAGTCCGCTCATTGGAACGCCCTTAAAATTTCAGTACAACTGGGCTATTTTTAGACCGAAATTGGTGTGTCCCACCCATCTTTTCCTTGCACCGTCAGTTATCTGTTCAGACGGTTGAAAACTGATTGACATCGACTTTTCAAATTCTGTCAGCTAGGCGTGAGTGATATGGGCCACAGAAGTCTATGAACGGTCCGGATCATGTCTTCGCGACAAGATGGTGGGTCACAAGCAACGTTCGCAACTCCCGTTGCGAAACAGAGATCGCGCACGTGTGCGCTGTGAAGTTGGTGAGCCCCAATCCAATATCGTGTTGCGAAATCCACTCCGACCATTAGATTTGGCTCGGAAAACCGTCCATATATGCATGGTTTTGAATTAGGTTGAGTGTGGCCCACATAGTTTTTTTATTTAGCCGTCTGTCCTACATTTTGAAGGTCAAAATCTAATAGCTGCTTCTGTTGAAATACCGACACCTAGGCATGAGTGAGAGGGACCATGGGCTCCTGATGAGTGATTTGTGGGCTGATCTGTCCGTTGGGCTGCTTCCACAAGGATCCAACGGCCAAATTTCAACGTGTACGGTTAATTTATGGTCCTGAAGCCATGTATGGAGTTTTGAGCCAAGCGGATGGTGGGAACACTGTGATCTTGCATTCTGGACCAATTTTGGGCCACTTGAGCTTCAGTTTCTCAATTTTCTCGGATCTCTGGCGTGTAATTCGTCGATCTTGGTCCCCTGGGGTCCGTCCCTTGCCTTGATGACATCGGAGTGTTAAATCTCAGCTTTAAGAACTCATTTTCAGTCTCAGCTCGTCATCACATCCTGCATTATAAACACGATTAATTCGGACCATTAAATAATATTATGTTCGTAAATCCAAGTAGTAACTAGGGTCTGATATGCAATATTTGACCCTCAACACAACCCCCAACCAGCATTTTGCTAGTCCCGAGCAAAATATGCGAAAATTAAGTTGAGAATTAAGAAACAATTCTTGTGAAGCTGAGTGATATTTTGAAAAACAATCCAGATATGGGAAATCTTAAGATTCATGAATGTTGATTATCAATTTCTCCTGGCCTCTCATGCACGGTGAATTTCATAATCAAGTTCAAATATTAATCCATAAACTAGAATAATTTTAAACATTGAGTTCCATGGGTTATAGTGAAATCTCGGCCTATCATCATTAAGAGATCAAATTGTCGATTTCATGATATCATTAGTAATCAATCAGAAAATTCATAACTACCATCACCTAAACCAGTACTTTGCCTCACAGATCATTCTTTCATTTTCTAGTTTTTTTTTTTTTTTTTTTTTTTTTTTTAATGTCAAGATGGGAATCAAATTTTCACATATAGGGAGCAGACCTATGGTGAAACTAGTCGCCCAACTCTTTCTAACTGTTAATCATGGAAAATCGAATCCACACCTATAGGGAGCAAACCCATGGTGTAATTCTCTCTCTTTTTTTTTTTTTATACCCTGATGGCCAAATCTTTTAGGCTGGTTTCTTTCATGCTCAGTGATTACCAAATTAACCCTTCAGTTTCAAACTAAAATCTTAATGTGTAAGCGAGATGTGACATGTAAAATCATGACTCAATCAATGTTTACAACTTCTAATCATGGATTAATAATTCAAACTTAACTGTGAAATCTAACGAGCAACTGAATCCAAGAGTAGTAAATCACCAACATTCCATATCCTATAATTCTAAATCAAATATGACCGTGAAAATCACTTCGAATTCATAAGAAATTCCAGATAAAATTTAAAATTTTTCACAAATTTTGCTCAAGACCAAGAAAACACTGATTAGGTAACCTAATCTCCCACCCCCAACCTAAAATCTACATTGTCCTCAATGTAAAAGATATGAGTATGCAATGCACATTAGACAACGATAGTAAAGAAAAAGTGATTGGAAGATAGTACCTGGATAACGAATCGAGAGAGACATTCCAAGTGATCGCAGCATGAAATCCAATCAACACGAGAGAGAGAGCAACACAAAACTAACAAAATAAAACAAAAATCCTATATATACCACTTTCGCAGGTCCTCTCGATTGCATTTAGCGCATACAACAAGCCTTTAAACCCCTAGGTTGCCCCTAGTGGACGAGTTGTAGTCTCGTGAGGGTTTGCAGTAATGTTACCCACAAACATTGAACTAACTAACTAGGAAAATTAAATGGAATGAAAAGCTGGGTTACCTCCCAGGAGCGCTAAGTTTACCGTCTATCCTAAAATAACATAAAGCAAACTACCCTAGTCCTAAGAAAGTAGGGAAAAACTACTAAGTCATGCCGCAAGGTTCCTCTTCTGGCCAGTATCGTGATAAATTTCTCAGTAGGTTTCTTAACAGGATCATCCAAAAGCCCTTTTTGCAATAGGCTTGGATGCCCTGGAGCATGACATTCCAGAGAAACTTATGTACCTCATCAAAAATTTGTCGTTGAGTCGCCTGAGGTATCCAGAATATATACGATTCACCTGCGACAGAAGAAGTTTCGAAGTTAGTATCCCATGGTGAATCAGAGACTACAAGTAAATCAACTTGAGAAAAATTTTCAAGAAGTGGTGTAGTCTCAACACATTCCGAAGTATCAGACTTCGGTTCAATTTTTAGTTCCTCCTCCCTTAATGGTAAACATTCAGGATCTCTAGAAGGAGGGGCTTCAGAGAAAGGGTTCTCTCGGTCAGTGATGACTACCGAGATATTGTCTTGCAAGGCATTCACTATGTCTCTTATCATGGGATCGTTTGAATCTGCAAAGTGTGCCAAGCAATCATCCAAAGAGTTGGGACATTCAGCTGAGAGTGACTCATTTTCCATATTAGAGCTCATGATGATCTGCCCAAGGAATCCATCGTCTTTAAAGGTAAATGGAGGTGTGCTCTCTTGCTTCAACCCTGCACAGACAGATTGAGGATCAGTATACGAAGTATTATTGTGCTGACTCTGTTCATTGATACTACTCAGAAGAGGCATTGAATCGTCATTATTCAACAGTTCAGATGGTAGCCTCAACCGGGTGGTTTCAAATTCAAGAGTCATATCAAGTAACTCATTCATCTCCTGAATCATATCATCATGTAAGTCAGGGGAGTGGTCCAAACATGTCTCACAAGAGATAGAAGGGTTGGTTGTAAGGGGCTCATCCTCCACCTTTAAATCAGACATGTCAGGTGAGGGGAGTGGCTCATTATGACCGATCACTTCATGTTCGTCTTGATCATTAACCTGGACCAATCTTGAAATTGATTCAAGGGGAATTTGGGCTGCACGTTTATGATCATCATCCCAATACGCATCATTATCTAATTATGTGCAGTGCACACTTGGGATGGGGTCGCTTTCCTTACATTCTGAATTCGGTTGAGGTTCGAATAAACTAACCTCAACCTCATCATTGAGATCCTGTGTATCATGTAAGGAAAGTGTGTCATCATCACTGTATTTGAAAGACACCCATGTATCTCCATCATTATTTTGAACAGTCATTGAGATCGACTCATCGGGGAATTGAACCGTATGCTCATTAATGGAATCCAACTCCTCATTCCAAATTTCAGATTTCGTCAAAAGCGAGTGAGCATCACTTTCCTCACATTGTATTTCTGGATTGGATTGTAGTTGGGATGAGCGAGCTTCCTCTATCCTATCAAGGCGTGATTCAAGTGCTTCTATTAATTTCCTCATGTCAGTAACATAGTCTGTGTAACTCGGAGGTAACTCCTCTTGGATCGTTTCTGGTGGATATTCAAACGTGGCTGATCCATGAGGGTTATTACCATGATGTTTTACTGACTCGACTTCGAAATATTTCTGTTTCCACTGTTCAAAATCATACAGGTCATCGGTCGGGAGTTAATACGCGTCATCATTCCAATAATCACGTACTGTTTTCTTAACTCGTGGAACGCAATTATTCTCCTGCAGATAATCACCGAAAGACTTCTTAATCGGTGGAGCATCATATTCCGATTGGTTCTCGAAGATATTATTAGAAGAATTTTGAGGCATAGGCTGTTTTCCTTAAGCTATCTCAACATACTGACGTGCCCACTCATTCATATACATGGTGAAACCTTAACTCTGAATCTAATCCTAGAAGAAAGCAAAATCCTACAGCAATACAGAAAGTAAATAAGAAGTTAGAAAGATGTTACCAGATTAGAAGTTCCTATGTTAAAAACCTGCAAAACAAAACAAAACAAAACAAGTTAGTTTTTAAGAATAGTAAGTCTAAGGTTAGAAAATTTCTAAAATAAAACCCTAATTCTAAAAATAGAAAAAGTAAAGAAATTAGGAAGATATCACCAAATTAGAAGTTTCTATCTTAGAATCCTACAAAACAAGAAAACAGGTTAGTTTCTATAAATCAGAAAAACCTAAACCTAAAGTTAGTAAAATCCTAATCTTAATCTAATTCTAAAACTAATTAATTTCAGAAATACATAGCACGTCACTTCAAGAACGGCGCCTAGCCAAAAACTTGTTCACTCCCCAAGTGCAGGGTTGTGATGTAGTAATAAACTCGGTAAGACCGAGGTCAAATCCCAAGGGACTGAACCTGTACGTAATCTGAAACTAACTAGAACTAGAACTAAAATGAGATGAAATCTAAATGGAGTGTAATTTGAGAAATAATGGTGAAATATTTAATTTAAAACTTCAGAAAATTCAGAGAAAGGGAACTAGGGATTCAGAGGATCCACTTGTAGAGATCAGGGAGATCTTACGCCTACTTCACGAATCATGGAAATTAACTGAACTTCCTCTGATGTAGTTTTGAAAAGATGAAAGGTATATGAATTAGAATGGATTCCATCACCAAACCATGCCCAGGAGACAAAGCAAACAACAGAATTAAACTAATTACCAACCAATCAATGTATGAAGGTTAGGAAGGGTACCGTCATCCGACTATGCCCAGGAGACGATGGTGAACAACAGGGCTTCCTGACGTCATAAACATAAAGAGGAAAAGAACATGCTCAAAGCCATTGCAGACCCATTGTAATTTCAGTCACAATAGACCATTAAAAAATAAAAACATTCCCTTAATAAAATTAAATCAAAAAAATTCATTCAGTTTAAATAAAGGCACAAGTATAAATCCTCCCATCACGCTACAAGCTTCACCTCTTAGCCCTAGCTAAGAGGTTTAGCCAATAAACATGATTTGGCTAAACATCTTAAACAAATATATATATAAAATAATAATAATAAATAAATAAAAGAAAAACTATAACTTCCCAAAACTTCTCTCTCTCGTCCACGGATGAAGCCCAAGCCTCCACGGCTGCCCCCCTTCCCTGGCCTTTCTTCTCTCCTTTTATAGACTGCTGTCGAAAGTTATTATTCATCCTTGCTAGAGTCAGACTGATGAATGAGCCTACGAAGCTGCCAACGTAACTGGTGGAGCCCACATTCGAGTTTTTTCGTGAAATCCAGTCCGCTCATTGGAACGCCCTTAAAATTTCAGTACAACTAGGCTATTTTTAGACCGAAATTGGTGTGTCCCACCCATCTTTTCATTGCACCGTCAGTTATCTGTTCAGACGGTTGAAAACCGATTGACATCGACTTTTCAAATTCTGTCAGCTAGGCGTGAGTGATATGGGCCACAGAAGTCTCATGAACGGTCCGGATCAGGTCTTCGCGACACGATGGTGGGTCACAAGCAACGTCCGCAACTCCCTGTTGCGAAACAGAGATCGCGCACGTGTGCGCTGTGAAGTTGGTGAGCCCCAATCTAATATCATGTTGTGAAATCCACTCCGACCATTAGATTTAGCTCAGAAAACCGTCCATATATGCATGGTTTTGAATTAGGTTAAGTGTGGCCCACATAGTTTTTTTATTTAGCCGTCCGTCCTACGTTTTGAAGGTCAAAATCTGATAGCTGCTTCTGTTGAAATACCGACACCTAGGCATGAGTGAGAGGGACCATGGGCTCCTGATGAGTGATTTGTGGGCTGATCTGTCCGTTGGGCTGCTTCCACAAGGATCCAACGGCCAAAATTCAACTTGTACGGTTAATTTATGGTCCTGAAGCCATGTATGGAGTTTTGAGCCAAGCGGATGGTGGGAACACTGTGATCTTGCATTCTGGACCAATTTCGGGCCACTTGAGCTTTAGTTTCTCGATTTTCTCGGATCTCTGGCGTGTAAATTCGTCGATCTTGGTCCCCTGGGGTCCATCCCTTGCCTTGATGACATCGGAGTGTTAAATCTCAGCTTTAAGCACTCATTTTCAGTCTCAGCTCGTCATCACATCCTGCATTACAAACACGATTAATTCGGACCATTAAATAATATTATGTTCGTAAATCCAAGCAGTAACTAGGGTCTGATATGCAATATTTGACCCTCAACAGAAAAATTGGAGAAAAATAGAGGAGTCCATATGTCGACTTGAATGGACCAACTCTACAAACCAGTGTAGACCTAATGGGATTAGAGCTTTAAGGGGCATATACTGCCAATTACAAGTCGACCTTCAAGGAGGTCGATGTAGCTGTAAGGACACTCAAAGAGGATGCAACTGTAAGTCCACTCAAATGGCCAACTGCCAACCTAATCTATAAGTCGGTCATAGCTCATCTATAGGTTGGACATAGCTCGGCCATAGTTCAGTTATAGGTTGACCATAACTCAGCCATAGCTTGACCATAGTCTGGCTATAGCTCGGTATAACATCTAACATAAGGTAAATGTCAATCTGACAGAAAACTCAATATTAATTGTTCCTACTACATCCAACACCTCTATCATCCAACCTTTTCCCGAACCAACAGTCCGGGAATCTCTCCAATGGTCCGAAGATCTCTCCCAAGATCTTAAGGGGATCAAATCAAGTCCTAAAAACCTCGGGTGGCGATAATCTTGAGAAGATCCTGAACAAATCTAGATACCTATGCGGAATGGTCTCCGACATATCGGGAAGAAGACTCCTTACAGCATGATCTTCCTTCTCCTATAAATAGAGGTATCCCCAGCCAATGTAAGGTGCGCATACATACTCTAATACTCGACTGGTGACTATTTTCCTTAAGATCCTAACCTATAAAAGACCCAAGATCTTGACTTAGGCATTGGAGGGTCCCCTGTACAAGACAGGGTCTCCTTTGTCTATTGATTTTGTCTGTGCAGGTCCCAAAGGGTTAACCAATGAGGGTCTACTGGAAAACTGCATCAATAGTTTGACGCCATCTGTGAGAACGACATCTTAACCGTTCCTGCTTTACCAGAAAAACTACAATGGCAAGACGGAAGAAGAGAACTCGATCCTCCCCAGTTGTAGCTCCAGTTGCAGCTCCAGTTGCACCTGACCATACACCACCGCCCCCGGAGCAACCTGAACAATTGGAAAGCCATCAGGGCTCTTCCTCACAACACCAGGCTAATTCCAATTCCGGGAGGCAGGGTCAGCAGCCTCATGTAAAAGAATGACGATTGAACTCCCTTGAAAAGGAGGTCAGAATGCTGAGAGAGAACATGGGCTACATGAAGTAGATGCTGGAACAACTGCAGCCACAACATGTGCGAAGAACCAATAGGGAGGATGAGCAAACAGACTATAACCCTCCTCAACCTTCCTGTACACGCGCGGCCTCTCAATGGAGCCAACCACCCTCCTAGAGGAGTCAACAACATAGCTCAGCTAAACTAGCCCCATCCCACGTATTGGAGACTTTGGCCTTACCCACATCTGATCTACGCCATGAGCTAGACCAAAAGAAGCGTGGTAAAGCCCCAGCCGTAGCTACGGCAAAGAGCGATAAATCCTAGGAGGTCAAGCTAAAAAATCTACGAGATCAAATTGGAGACATGCAGCAGGCCTACTGAACTAATACGCCAACACAAGCCATAATGGAGGAATTCGATTCCTCATTCACTGCAAACATCATATAGGAGCGACTACCAGATCAATTTCAGTTGCCTTAGATCACTTCATTCTCAGGGAATACCGACCCGTCGGAACATATGGAGTCCTTCATGAAAAGGCCAAGCTATATGTCCTAGAGGGGGGGGGTGAATAGGACTATGCCAAATTTAAAAATAAATCAGCGGAACAAAAGTAAATCAATACTCTTACAATAATGAATCAATTCACAATGCTAAATATAAATCACCTTGATAAATAATTATTGAGAGATTGATACAAATTCAGTTCTAAGGACAACCTTACACCATAATAAACAAGGGCTTATGGTAGGACAACCTTATTTCTAGAACCTCTTTTGAATCAAGAACTCAATGTTAATATAAGTAAATGAAATAGCAAGGAATTGAAAATAAATGCAGAAGTAAAGATCTAAATTATTACAACAATCCCCACACTTGCTTGAAAATGTAAATAGTTACAACATTCACATCCACTTGTACATTCCACACAATCGAATGATAAAAGATATGAAAATTAATCAAGCATTCAATCCACAAGACAAAGAGTTATAGTGGTTCTTTGTGTGTACACCAACTGTTTTACAACAACCACACAGAATGCTACTCCACTCTAATATCCTCACACAGGGGATATTAGCGTTCACTATCAAATAGGTTTTCACAGGTTCACCAAAAACCTTTACAATTGTGTCTTTTTCACTTGGGCTTACACAATTCAAAAACCCCTTTTTCTGAGTTTTCTGGTTTTCCTCAGACAACCAAAATAATGAGATTTTTCTGGCTCAATCTCAAACAAAACCAGTACAATGAGATTTTTCTGGCTTAACCTCAAACAAAACCAAAAATAAATGAATTTTACAGAAATGTAAAATACCTGGATTTTTCCTTTAGCAGCCCGGTAGAACCAATCGGAGTAGATGATTGAATGTCAAAGTTCAATTTCCAATACTCACATTCATAGGTTCTAAATTCTAATAGATTTTAGATTTAACTTGTTGGGCGTAGCTATATTTGATTTTGATTCCAAGAAGAAGGAATAATATAATTCCTCTTTTCAAATAAGATTGGAATAGAGAAACAAAATCAAATAAAATAAGCTAGCAAAAAGGAATATTAAATAAGCACAATTTAGCTTAAAATAAACACACGCGACTTATCTCGTGTGTTTACTTAAATACTCTTGAAGGGAATGGAGTTCGAATATGAAAACTCGAATTTCGTGTTCAATTTATAGAAGAAAAAATCGTTCCTACGACTGGTCTTAGAAACCTAGGACTGGTCGTAGCTCTAACAGATTTTTGAAAAATTGAGCGCGATCTTTGAAAGCCGTTCTACGACTGGTCGTGTGAACCCTACGACTGGTCGTGGGTCACCTACGACTGGTCGTAGATACCTACGACTGGTCGTAGGACCATGAAATCAGTTGCTGGTCTTTCAGTCGTAGCTCCACGACTGATCGTGGACGAGTCGAAGCCAACCTACGACCGGTCGAAGGACTTCCAGGACAGGTCGTGGGCGTTCCAAAAAATCCGAAAAAAACTTCAACAACTTAGGACTGATCGTGGAATTTCTTGGACTAGTCGAACCAATGCTAGGACTGGTCGAACAAGAGCTAGGACTGGTCTTGGAATAGACCAAACTTATGTTAAATAAAGATTTGATTTATGTATCCAAAATGACCTACTTAAAGTGTCAACCTAAGGTCATTTAAGCCTAAAACATGTCGTATGGATATTGAACTTCAACCATTCAACGAATGTAGATTGTTTGAACCAATATCAGGCTTGAAGTCTTGAACAATATCAGGCTTGAAGTCTTGAACAATATCAGGCTTGAAGTCTTGAGATCAACATAAATCAACTTTGAGATCTTGAGCTTCAACATCTTGTCGCTTTTTATGGCTTTTTGAACTTTAACATCTTGTGCTTCAACTTGTAGCATCTTGAAGTATTTAAGCAGTGTCTTGAATAAAAAAATCATCATACCAGCACAAGACACAGATAGATGTTTTGACACATCAAAATTTGACAACCAAAGGAGTATGAGACACCATAACCCTTACAATCTCCCCCTTTGTCAAATTTGTGACAAAACACCATACCAAGTAATAATTCCTCCAATAGACATAAGAGAAGTACAAAGCAAGCACAGATGCACAGATGTATGCACAGATGTATAGACATGATAAGCAATGTTTAGACATGATAAGCAATAATCATTTTCCCAAAACTCTTGAGAAGTTTAACTCCCCCTGAGTAATTGAAGCACATTTAACTCCCCCTGAGTAATTGAAGCACATAAATAAGTTTAGTTTAACATCAACATGACTTAGACTTAATTTAAATTTCACCAAACTTCTCCCCCTTTTTGTCACAAAAGGACAAAGGAAGAAGAACAGTAATAAGATAGTAGATGTAGCAGGAGAGAATTGTCCATAACCAACAAAAAAGTTTTGAGATGCAAGCAAATATTAGAAAATATTACAGACCAAAAAAAAATTCAGTCAGAACCAGAAGAGGGCGCAGGATTAGATGGATCAATTTTGTGTAATCCTTTAGCAATTCGCCTCATATATTTTCGCATATAAGAAAATTGTGTGTCTTGAGTAACACGAATTTGAGCCACCTGCTCTTGAAGAGAATTCAACCTTTCATCAAAATCAGACGGCTGAAAATCAGGATCATCAGCCGAGTCTGACTCAAGTTCTTCAAATAAGTCATCCATATTCACGTCCTCAGGAAGATCACTAGCTTCAGCATTACCTGCTTTACCACCACTGCTACCAGCATCCACTTGTTCTCTACCCAAATCTAAAGTCATCTTATTAAGATTGGAATTATTAAAGGGAAGATGGTGGATGGGTTTTTCTCTAGTAGGCATGGCTATGAGCATATGATTTGCTAACCTAGTCAGTAAATAACCAAAGGGTATATCACTATGTCCAGGATGGTGACGTGACAGAATAATGGAATGACAAATTAAAGAAGGGAGGCATATATTAACACCAGAGACAACAGAATGCAAAACACGAACCATAAAAGAAGTGAGTTCGGTTTTATTACCAGAACGTGGATAAAGATTTGAAATGAATATCTTATGAAGTACTCGTATCTGGGTAACAAATACCTTGAGGGAAGTGTATGACCTTTATGAGTCCAATGAACATCCATATTACATAAATCTCTAGTAAGCATTCGTCGTTCAGATTCTGAGAGACTATCATGTAAAATATTAATTGGAATGCTTTCATCATTGATAGGTATTTCCATAATATCTGCAATCAAATGTCGATCTACAACAAACAAACCTTCTTGAGTATCAACTTTAAAAATTAAATTCTCAAGAGAAAAATCACAGATACATGCAAACATGGATTGGGCAATGGACTGGTATGCAGCTCCACCCCAATGTAGGATGTTATCCCATCCACATGATTCCAACAAAGAAGGAATACCAAAAGAAGCAATGTGATTGACAGTAACATGACGTTCAACAATTACATTACGCATACGTAAATCTCGAGCATCAGTAGGATCATTTTCAGGAGAACGAAGATGACGTTGAACAATAGAAGTTGATCTAGACGAGGATGGACCTCGAGTAGTTTTCTTTACCTCAGGATCCATTTTCAAAGAAAGATTTCAAGGGAACAACTAGATGCAAGATAGAAGGAATGAGATTTAGATAGAACAGATTTTTAAGAGAAAAACCTCAAATCCCTGCAATCAATGATCAAATAGATTCCAAAAACATGAGTTTTGAAGCACTAATAGTAAGAATCTACAAGGAAAATGTAAAAGAATCACTAACCTTGAAGAACAATGAAGATGGGTTAGGCACAGCATATAGCTAGGGACGGTTGGAATGAAATGAAGAAATGAAGAAGAAGACTAAAATCCCCAATTTTAAGTGAAATCCCGTGCTTTACGACAGGTCGTGTACGTGTTCGACCGGTCGTGGCACGACCGGTCGTGTATTCTCACGACAGGTCGAGTATGACAAAAAAATTTGCAATTTTTTTCTATTTTTTTTTTTAAAAATACTTTCAAGTTTAAGCAAATAAAACATCAAACTTATGTTACACAAAATCATGCAAACTCAATTTAAATTGCACATACCGAGATCAAATTTTAATTTATTAAACCGGCTTTTGTCGAGCGGTTTAGTGAAAATGTCCGCAAGTTGAATTTCGGTTGGAATGTAATCCAAATTTATTAATTTTTCTTCCACTAATTCACGAATGTAATGAAATCTAATGTCAATATGCTTAGTACGTGAATGCTTTGAATCGATTTTTAGAGATATTTATTCCTCTGGAATTATCACAAAATAAAATCATAGAATCTTGAGTAATTCCATAATCGCTTAACATTCGTTTCATCCAAACAAGTTGAGTACATGCATTTCCAGCAGCAATGTATTCAGCCTCAGCAGTTGATAGCGATATAGAACTTTGCTTCTTGCTAAACCAAGAAACAAGACAATTTCCAATGTAGAAACAACCACCACTTTGGTTGATTTCCTATCATCAATGTTTCCGGCCCAGTCAACATCTGCGTGCAGGCTAATTGAACATTAGTCTCATGTGGATACCAGAGACCCAATTTAGTAGAACTTACGACATAACGCATAATCCGCAACGACAGTTAAGTGAGATTCTTTAGGATTTGATTGATAACGAGCACAAATACCAACACTCAAAGCAATATCGGTCTACTAGAGTTAGATAAAGTAAGCTACCAATCAAACTACGATACAATTTAGGATCCACATCATTACTGTAGAGTCTTTTGAGAGTCTTACAGTTGTACTCATTGGAGTATCAAAATTTTTACCTTTCTCGAATCCAAATTTTTTAATTAAACTCTGAGCATATTTGGTTTGTGAAATAAATATTCCATCAGGTTGTTGTTTTACTTGCAATCCTAGGAAATAGTTTAATTCTCCAACCATGCTCATTTCGAATTTAGACTTCATCAAATCTGCAAACTCAACAGTCATGTTAGTACAGGTTGATCCATAAATAATATCGTCAACATATATTTGAACCATTAGAATATCATCGTTATATTTCTTAACAAAGAGTGTCTTATCAACACACCCCATCTGAAAGTTATGACTCAGTAAAAACTTAGTCAAGTTTTTCGTACCATGCTCTGGGAGCTTGTTTCAGACCATAGAGAGCTTTCTTAAGACGATACACATGATCAGTAAATTTAGGATCTTCAAACCCTGTAGGTTGTTCAACATATACCTCTTCATGTAAATCACCATTCAGAAAGGCACTCTTAACATCCATTTGATAAATTTTAATTTTCTTAAAACATGCAATGGAGATAAAAAGTCTGATAGATTCAAGACGAGCTACAGGGGCAAATGTTTCATTATAGTCAATACCTTCGATTTGAGTATATCCCTGTACAACTAGTCTTGCTTTATTTCGAATAATATTTCCAAGCTCATCAGATTTGTTTTTGAAAATCCATTTTGTTCCAATAATATGTTTATCTTTAGGTCTAGGAACAAGTTGCCAGACATCATTTCTGACAAACTGATTAAGTTCTTCTTGCATCGCAAGAATCCAATTTTCATCAGAAAGTGCTTCTTTTACGTTACCCGGTTCAATCTGGGATGTAAAGCATACGTAGTTACATATGTCCTCTAATTGTCTACGAGTGCGCACACCAGTGAGAGGGTTTCCAAGTATTTGAGAGGTTGGATGATCTTTATGATCCTTAATTCAGGATTAGTTTCACTTGATGAAGTTTCTTGTTTTTCAAGTATAAGAACTTCATCATTATCTAAACTAGGGACAGGTGTTTTCAAAAGATCATCAATCACAACATTTATTGACTCTTGAATCACACCAGTCCTGTTGTTCAGAACACGATAAGCACGACTGTTTAAAGAATAACCTAAAAAGATCCCTTCATCACTTTTAGTGTTGAATTTTCCCAAATTTTCACGGTCACGTAAAATATAGCACTTCTTTGCCAAAAATTGAAAATATTTGTGAAGGCTTTTTCTCAAACCACATTTCATAAGCCGTTTTATTATTAGATTTACAAATATAAACACGGTTAATAATGTAGCAATTTGTATTCACTACTTGACCCAGAGAGATTCTAGGTAGCTTCATGCTATTTAACATAACATTTCTCATTTCTTGAAGCACTCTATTCTTCCTTTCGACAATTCCATTTTGTTGAGGAGTTTTAGGTGCGAGAGAATTCATGTGATATTCACGATCGCTACAAAATTTCTCAAAACCGCTATTTTCAAATTCGGATCCATGATCACTACGGATCTTCTTGACTTGAGAACATTTTTCGGTTTGAATCCGTTTTATAATCTTTTTCACTTCATCAAGGGTTTCGATTTATCTTTCAAGAATGAAACCCAAGTGTATCTTGTGTAATCATCTACAATAACTAAGATGTACTTTTTGCCACCTCGACTTTCCGTTCTTGTTGGTCTATAAGATCCATATGGAGAAGCTCGAGTGGTCTTGTGGTGATATTGGAGTTCACCTTTTGTGAGAGCTCCTAGTTTGTTTACCATATTGGCATTCACCACAAATCTTGTCTACTTTTGCATTTTAGGTAGACCTTTTATTAGTTCACTTTTGCTCAATCTGTATAAATTTCGGTAGTGTACATGTCCAAGGCGTTTATGCCATAAATCTGTCTCATCGGTATGGACCATGTAGCACGTTTGATTAGATGAGCTACCGTTGCTTACTATATAGCAGTTTTCAGAAGTTCTGCGACCAGTTAATATTACAGAACCCTTTTCATTTGTAATTTCACAACCTTGATTAGAAAATTTAACATTATGGTTGTTATCGCATATTTGAGATATGCTCAACAGGTTGTGTTTTAAACCCTCAACATATAACACATTTTTAAATAAGGGAAGGTTATAGAGTTGGACCGTACCTTTGCCAATTATCTTGCAGTTGCTACCATCACCAAATGTGGTGACCCATCAGTCATATCTTTAAGATCGATGAATAGAGCTTTGTCGCTGTCATATGTCTGGAGCATCCCTTTGTCTAGGTACCATTTTGAATGGCTTGTAGCTTTGAAAGTGTGTGAGCAACCAAACAAGTAACCTTGGGAACCCATTTCAGTACTGTTTTGGGTTTAGGAGAATAATTGGTCTTCTTTTGTTTATAGTTATAAGAGTGACCTACAGAGTTAGATTTTAACAGCTCCTTAAGTAAATCAATAATTTTTTCAGCTAGTGGGTTTCGAATCTGATTTTTGAAATTTATATAGCTGCTTTTGTGTTTTTGAAAGGTTTTGTATTTTTAGAAACTGACTTGATTAGTACCTTTTCCTTTTGAGTTAGAAGTCTCTCCTTTCACAAAAATGGAAGGAGCATTCTTCTGTTTAGGAGATGTGTTTTTATCAAAGCCCAACCCGGATCGATCACCACATTTTCTTGATCCGGATAATAATTTCTCTAATTTTGGATCACCATGGGCATATCTCCATGTGTCCTTCAAACTCAGAAGAGAGGATACTTCATTTTTAAGTTTCTCATTTTCAGATTTCAAATTTTCAATTAGGGAGGTTTTGCATTCTAAATCACACTTTGATTTTTCAAAACAATCTGAAATTTGAGATTTTTCTAAAACAAGGGTTTCAAAACATTCTTTAAGTTTAAAGAACTTTTCTTTTTGAAGTTTTAGTTTGACAGCAATTTTACAACCTTCTTTATATAAGGCATTGTAAGCATCTTGTAGATCTTCATCATTTTCATGATCACTATCCAGATTTTCTTCACTTATTGAATCATCGTGATCTGAAAAGGTAAACTTGGCTAGAGTCATAAGGGCCTTAAGTTCACTGCCCGACTCGGTTTGAATTTTCGATTGAGAAGAGGCTTTAATCGACGATTCATCCCAAGTAGCCAACATACCCTTCCTTTTGGCTCTGTCCTTTTTAGGACATTTGTTTGCTAAATGCCCATATTCTTGACAGTTGTAACATTGACTATCTTTCAATGATTTCCAAGTTTTAGACTTAGGTTTAGAACGTTTCTTTTCATTTGCCTTTTGAAAGTCGACTCTTTTCTTACTTTTGAAAATCTTATAAAACTTTTTCGCTAAAAGGGCCATATCATCTTCAGACTTTTCTGAATCTGAATTTTCTTGAGTAATACTTTTAGATGACTTCAAAGCAATAGACTTACCTTTAGGAGCTTTAAAACTTAATTCATAGGTTTGCAAAGAACCAACTAATTCTTCTACCTTCATATTGTCCGTATCACGAAGTTCCTGGATTGCGGTTACCTTTGAATTGAACCGTTCAGGAAGAGAGCGTAGTATTTTTGCACACACTTTACTTTCTGAGATCTTTTCACCAAGACCCCACATAGAGTTTACAATGTCATTCAATCTAGTGTAAAAGTCCATAAACATTTCATTTTCCTCCATATGAATTTCTTCAAATTTAGTTGTGAGGATTTGGACTTTAGATTTCTTGACAATTGTTGTACCCTCGTGTGTCATTTCTAAAATATCCCAGGCTTGCTTTGCAGTATCACAGGATATGATTCTTTTGAACTCATCCGGTGATAGTGCGCAAGTGATTGCATTTAGTGCTTTAGCATTAGCACTACTCTCATTTTTCTGAAGTGTGGTCCATTGAAAAAATGGTGTAATTTTCATAGATTTTGAACCATCAACACCAGTTACTTCCATGGTAGGAGGATTCCATTCAGTCACTGTGGCTAGCCACACACTTTCATCCATTGATCTGAGAAAGATTCTCATTCTGGCTTTCCAATAGGCATAGTTGGAGCCATCAAAAGGTGGAGGCCTAGTAACTGAGAGGCTATCAAAATTTGACATCTTTTTATATAGCTTAGATCGTTAGCTCAGGAAATAAATCCAAATAAAAAGCAACAAAAAATGAGCTATTAGGCTCTGATACCACTTGAAAAGGCCAAGCTATATGTCCTAGAGGGGGGGTGAATAGGACTATGCCAAATTTAAAAATAAATCAGCGGAACAAAAGTAAATCAATACTCTTACAATAATGAATCAATTCACAATGCTAAATATAAATCACCTTGATAAATAATTATTGAGAGATTGATACAAATTCAGTTCTAAGGACAACCTTACACCATAATAAACAAGGGCTTATGGTAGGACAACCTTATTTCTAGAACCTCTTTTGAATCAAGAACTCAATGTTAATATAAGTAAATGAAATAGCAAGGAATTGAAAATAAATGCAGAAGTAAAGATCTAAATTATTACAACAATCCCCACACTTGCTTGAAAATGTAAATAGTTACAACATTCACATCCACTTGTACATTCCACACAATCGAATGATAAAAGATATGAAAATTAATCAAGCATTCAATCCACAAGACAAAGAGTTATAGTGGTTACTTTGTGTGTACACCAACCTGTTTTACAATGACCACACGAGAATGCTACTCCACTCTAATATCCTCACACGGGGGATATTAGCGTTCACTATCAAATAGGTTTTCACAGTTCACCAAAAACCTTTACAATTGTGTCTTTTTCACTTGGGCTTACACAATTCAAAAACCCCTTTTTCTGAGTTTTCTGGTTTTCCTCAGACAACCAAAATAATGAGATTTTTCTGGCTCAATCTCAAACAAAACCAGTACAATGAGATTTTTCTGGCTTAACCTCAAACAAAACCAAAAATAAATGAATTTTACAGAAATGTAAAATACCTGGATTTTTCCTTTAGCAGCCCGGTAGAACCAATCGGAGTAGATGATTGAATGTCAAAGTTCAATTTCCAATACTCACATTCATAGGTTCTAAATTCTAATAGATTTTAGATTTAACTTGTTGGGCGTAGCTATATTTGATTTTGATTCCAAGAAGAAGGAATAATATAATTCCTCTTTTCAAATAAGATTGGAATAGAGAAACAAAATCAAATAAAATAAGCTAGCAAAAAGGAATATTAAATAAGCACAATTTAGCTTAAAATAAACACAGACTTATCTCAGAGTGATTACTTGAAAATTCTTGAATGGAATGGAGTTCTGAATATGAAAACTCTGAATTTCGTGTTCAATTTATAGAAGAAAAAATCGTTCCTACGACTGGTCTTAGAAACCTAGGACTGGTCGTAGCTCTAACAGATTTTTGAAAAATTGAGCGCGATCTTTGAAAGCCGTTCTACGACTGGTCGTGTGAACCCTACGACTGGTCGTGGGTCACCTACGACTGGTCGTAGATACCTACGACTGGTCGTAGGACCATGAAATCAGTTGCTTGGTCTTTCAGTCGTAGCTCCACGACCGATCGTGGACAGTCGAAGCCAACCTACGACCGGTCGAAGGACTTCCAGGACAGGTCGTGGGCGTTCCAAAAAATCTGAAAAAAACTTCAACAACTTAGGACTGATCGTGGAATTTCTTGGACTAGTCGAACCAATGCTAGGACTGGTCGAACAAGAGCTAGGACTGGTCTTGGAATAGACCAAACTTATGTTAAATAAAGATTTGATTTATGTATCCAAAATGACCTACTTAAAGTGTCAACCTAAGGTCATTTAAGCCTAAAACATGTCGTATGGATATTGAACTTCAACCATTCAACGAATGTAGATTGTTTGAACCAATATCAGGCTTGAAGTCTTGAACAATATCAGGCTTGAAGTCTTGAACAATATCAGGCTTGAAGTCTTGAGATCAACATAAATCAACTTTGAGATCTTGAGCTTCAACATCTTGTCGCTTTTTATGGCTTTTTGAACTTTAACATCTTGTGCTTCAACTTGTAGCATCTTGAAGTATTTAAGCAGTGTCTTGAATAAAAAAATCATCATACCAGCACAAGACAAGATAGATGTTTTGACACATCAAAATTTGACAACCAAAGGAGTATGAGACACCATAACCCTTACACTTCAAAGTCTACACGGAGCTTCACGACGCTTCTGATGCAGTCATATGCCGAGTCTTTTCCCTAACTTTGGCTAAGGCTGCCCGACTGTGGTTCAAGCAGTTAAAACCGAACTCTATTAGTTCATTCTCCCAACTCAGCTAAGCCTTTGTCACAAACTTTATTAGGGGAAAGAAGATGCTCAAGGCACCTGCCCACCTCCTTCACGTCGTTCAAAAAGACAGCTAACTTCTGAAGGACTACATCAAACGCTTCAATCTATAAGCTTTGCAGGTTCGGAAGCACTCAGAGGAGATCGACCTAAACGCTATCATGAGTGGGCTGAGGGATCGGCAATTCCTGTTTTCTTTGGACAAAAATCCTCCGACAATGATGGCTGAACTATTAAACAGGTCGTAAAAAATGCTAACGCTGAAGAATCCTGTATCTTGCGAGAAACCGTCCAGAACAAGGTTCCTCCAACCAAAGAACAGTAGACAAGTGTAGAACTAAGTTCGGCCAATACAAATAAGAAGAAGAAGGGCGATTAATCGCGGGACAATCCTCACTCAAACAAGTGGTCCGACAGTAAGTTTAAAACTATACTTCTCTCAACAAAACATCAGAGCAAGTTCTAATGAAGATCCATGACAAGCGTCTCCTCCCTTGGCCGAATGAATTGAAGTCAGATCTAAAAAACAGAAGCAAAAACAAATATTGCTTCTTTCATCAGGACCACGGACACAATATGAGTGACTGCTTTGACCTTAAACAAGAGATTGAGGCACTCATCCACAACGGCTATCTTGGGGAGTACATCAATCACAGAGGGGATAGGGCCGCGGCGAAAGACGAACAGCCAGTCAATAACGAACCGACCGTAGAGATCTGCACAATCTTCGGAGGCCATGAAGGTGAAGGAGAGTTTAATAATTTTTTGAAGGTACATGTCAGAAATATTGGTCATTCCCGAAGATGAAATTCTACCTATCGGAAGGCCTCTAAAAGAGCAAAATGTAAAGACCCATAGTCTGACCTTCACCGAAGAAGATGCCCGAAGAATCCACCATCCGCACGACGACGTACTTGTGATCACCGTAACCATAGCTAATCGTAAAGTATTCTGAATCCTCGTGGACACTAAATCATTAGTTGATGTCCTCTTTGCTCAGGCTTTTAACAAGATGGGAGTTGGTCAATCTCTACTTCGACCTGTTAAAACCCCATTGCTCGATTTCTCAGGCAGGAAGGTCATACCTAAGGGAGCAATACAGCTCCCACTTACAGCTGGAGAATGACAAAAAACCAAGTCACCATAATAGTCGATTTCTTGGTAGTAGACTGTCCATCCTTTTATAATGTTATCCTTGGCCGACTTGAAATTGCGGTAATGACCACTCTAATAGAAGTAGAAATAGGTCAAAGTGTCCTAGAGGGGGGTGAATAGGACTTTATAAAATTTTATGGCAGTTTTAAAATCCTATCATCCTTATCTTGATTTAATACAACAATTTATCAAGATACTTGTAACTTAACTCTAATGGTTTCCAAGCCAAATAGAGGATCCAATCACAAGACTATTCAATATCTAAGCAATATATAAATTTAGTCTATGATGAATTGACTGAGTGACTGTGTGTGTGGAATGTGATACTTATCAGTTCTAAATAATAATGTCATCATGCATCATGTGAACATTCAGAATAAACACAGAAATGTAAAGTGCAAATAACAATCCCAAATACAATCATTTATAGTGGTTCAGCTACTTGCCTACTCCACTCCTGGCGGACGCACTCAACCCTTGAGTGTACCGGATTTCACTAATGGAGGTTTCAAATCAGGTTTACCTCAAACCCGTACAACTTACACAAGGCTGACTCTAGGACCTACACAAGGTACCTAACATGTCTCCACAAAACACAAGTTTATGCCCCACATAGGAGCAAGGGTCAACACACAGCACCCAGGTTTTAGGCCACACAGGCCAAGGATCCACACAAGGAACCTAGGGTTTTAGGCTACACAAGTCAAGGATCCACACAAGGAACTTAGAGTTTATGCCCTACACAAGAGCAAAGGTCAACACACAGCACCTAGGGTTTTGAGCCACACAGGCCAAGGACCTACACTAAGGACCTAAGTTTATGCTCACCAAGAGCAAGGGTCAACACACATCACCCACACGTATTCTCCTGTCGAAGGCCTCCTATGAGGACTTGAAAGGGGTAAGAATCACCTGTGACCCAATCTTATACAAAGGAATGATCAGCAGGGTCTCTAGACTCTATTAACTTACAGATAAGTAGATAAGCCACATTTAACACGTTGATGAAGATCTCCTCCTTTGATGATGAAGAATCTTTAGCTCCCTTGAACCGCAACACTGATGATGCTCCAATGTATGGCAACAGGTTAGGTCAAGGTTATGTTGGAATCCTACTCTATTAAATATTTTCCTATTTTAGAGACAGAGTGATTCCAAGCATTTAAGCATTGAAGGTATCCCAGCTCAATAATTTGCTATTAAGGAGGTAGCTGGATGATCCTTGAATGCGAAAGTTCATTTCCCAATCCACTCTATTGAATGTCAATGATGAGGGTGGATTGGAGGATGAACTCCTATGAAAAAAAGAGCTAAGGGTAAATAGTATGCAGGACTCTCTCAAGGCTCTCTCTATTTTTTTCACTACAGCAACTAAAAGCAAGCTCTCTTTAAATAAGAAAAGAGATCTAACGGCAATAAAGTTGTCAGTTTTTTATAGAGTTCGATATCATTGATCCATCTTCGATATCATCGAACGTATACTTTCGAAGACATTGAGGGACAGATCGATGATATGAACTCTTATGACAATTACAGTTGGATATCTTATACACATATCGATCATATCGAACATACTTCGATGTCATCAGATTTCGAACTCTGATTTCATCGAACCATAGTTTGATTCCTCAACAATGAAGAACAAGAGAGCAAGTTGAGCATGAGACAGCTAGCTTCAATATTATCAATCCTCCCACGATGTCATCGATTTCAAAGGTCGATTATATCAATACCTAGTTTGATTCATCAATCTTTTTCAGAAGATTTTCCTATAAACTTGTTGGACACTCCATTGTCCAAATTCGATGATATCGACCTAAATTCGATATGATCGATATTTGAATATCGATATTATCAAAGGATTCTCGATTCCTCAAATTATTTAAAGAGGATTTTTCTAAAAAGCTTGTTGGTTAGTTTGGTCTGAAATCGACAACATCAAAGGTCCATCGATATCATCGGAGTTTGAATTCCAAGGATATCGAGGCTTCCTTCGAGTCATCGATAAATGTATGATTTGTCTTAGAAGCTTGCTGAACACAAACAGACTAGAATTCGATTATATCGAGCCGTCTCGATGATCTTAAAATTTAAAACTCGATGATGTCGAATGTTCCATCCATTCATCGATAATTTAGTCCAGAGATCAATTTGGTTGCTAGACATGAGTGGTCCTCAATTCAATGATATCGATTGTATGTCGAGGACATCGATAACTGGTTTCCAATCTCATCGAGCTGATCTCGATATATCGATAAAAGTTAAAAACTTAGAAACTTTTCCTAATTTGCTTAATAGTTTTCATACTTTAACCCTATGTTATTTTATCCATTTTTAAGGGTTTTATGTACCTGGGCGTTTTGTGACATGGGATGTGAGGCTAAGTTTACCTTTGACGAGTTCGGAGCACACATCCAGTTGAGGCTGACGCTTGAATGATCTTCCTATGGGGCTCACTTAACTTGCTGACTCAACACTTACGCTAATTGACAAACTAGGGCACTTTCACGACCATCCCTGAATACCCTGTGAGCTGTGGTCTCGACCTACCACTTAGCCATGAAGTTCCCGACCGAGCAAGGTGTCGGATCAGTGAAGGATGATCAACACGACGCTCGGCAGTGCTACGCGATGGCACTACGAGTTTTGCATCAAGCAATAACCGTCACTTCTCTGTATCCTCGTGAGGACTCTGAAGAAAGAGGCCACCCCATTAAAGACCTTATTCCTATCCCACTCGACGAATCTGTCCCTACAAAGACTGTCCAAATTAGGTCGTCCCTAATGACCCCACTACGAGACAAGATGATAGCTCTCTTCCGATGTTATGCAGACATCTTCGCCCGGTCTCATGAAGACATGCATGGCATCGACTCCAAGATCATCGTGCATCGCTTGAATGTCGACCCTGCTCACTGACCAATTCGACAGAAGCGTTATTCACTCGATTCTGAAAGATATGTCATGATCGGAGAAGAAGTCGACAAACTCCTCAAGGTTGGATTCATCAAGGAAGTGTGTTATCCAGACTGGATAGCCAACATTGTGTTGGTCGAGAAAGAAAATGAGAAATGTCGGGTCTGTGTAAACTATACAGACCTGAACAAGGCTTGTCTCAAAGATAGCTTTCCTCTTCCCCGAATTGACCAACTAGTCGACAGCACTGCCGTACACAAGCTACTTAGTTTTATGGATGCTTATTCTAGTTATAATCAAATTGTAATGCATCCACATGATAAAACAAAAACTGCCTTTTTCACCGACAAAGGTCTTTATTGTTACCGAGTTATGCCTTTTAGATTGAAAAACGCAAGCGCTACTTATCAATGACAAGTCAACAAAATGTTTGCCCACCAAGTAGGGCGAGTAATGGAGGTCTACGTCGACTATATACTCGTAAAGAACATAAAAGCTATGGATCATGTTACTGATCTCGAGGAGATGTTCCTCATCCTTCGTAAATACCGAATGAAGTTAAATATAAATAAATGCACCTTCGGGGTTAGCTCGGGCAAATTCCTTGGTTTCTTGGTCAGCCAACGAGGAATCCAAGCAAACCCTGAGAATATCAAAGCTCTCCTTGACATGGAATCACCATGGACAACCAAAGATGTTCAATGACTTACTAGGAGGATCGCGGCTCTCAATCGCTTCGTGTCCCGAGCCATAGACAAATGTCTTCCCTTCTTCAAACAAATGAAAGGAAACAAGTGGTAGACTAGACAGAAGAATGTGAGGTGTTTTCCATAAGCTCAAATAATATCTAGGGTCGCCACCACTACTCTCCAAACCCGAGTAAGGAGAGTCCTTATTGTTGTACTTGGTTGTCTCTAATACAGTGGTAAGATTAGCTTTAATTAGGGAACAAGCAAGAAAACAGTTCCCTGTATACTACGTCAATAAAGCCCTAGTTCCAGACGAGACCAGATACCCAAACCTGGAAAATTTAACATTGGCTTTGATCTTCTCTCAATGTTTGTAGCCATACTTCCAAGCTCACACCATTATCGTCATGACCGATCAACCACTACTGTAACGCCCTGGGTTTTTTAAACCCGAGTATGTGACTCATTTTCCAAAAACCTGAGTGTTAACTTTTAAAGATAGTCAAATTTCATGTATATATTTTTTCTTTTCTTTTCTCTTTCAGAGTAAACAACTTGGCGGAATATAAACAAATCAAGCATAAAGGGAATCTTCATACACATTTAAAATATATGAGCGGCTGCCCATAATGACTTATATAAACCGATGGCTCCATGATAACAAATATAATAAATACACAATTTAACACATGATAAATAATAAAATGCATATAAACTTGAGCCGCAAGATCGTGCAGCCTCTCTTGGTAGATACGGCCATGCATACCTGATAATTGTGCTCTGCTCTTCATCAATCTAAATATGGATATTATTTAAATCACTTGCGCTACTTATACAATTATATATTCGATGAATGAGTGGCCACATTCAAAATTTCATGTAAGGGGTGGAATGCTGCAACTGTGATACACACACAGTGTTTTAGAGGAATTAAGATTATCAAATTTCGTGTGGAGCTATAGGGAGAGGAGTTTTGATAGGTTTCAAACTCCTTTGCCCTCTGTAACTATAAAATTAAGCTAGGTTCCCAAACCAATACCATGGACAGAAGTTACGGCCCTAGCCATTACAACTTCTCTAAAGAATACAAGGAGAGGAAGATCTCGGCAATCTGATTTCACAACAATGACGTCTCAACCAGGTACCCCCTATAATTATTCAGATCTCCATATTCAATGCGAAGCTCGATCCTTGTAATTCTGCATAAAGATTACATAATTTTCATACAAGGTGATGACCACGGTGAGACCAACCTATTGAACGAGTTGGATGTTGCATAAACATAATAGTTTGGGACTTATCTGTTGATAGGGCAACAACTTATCTAAACGGTTGGATGCATACACAACGCTATGAGCTGGGTTTCTCATTTTTTAAATGGGAGTCTTTAGGTGAAGAAGAGAGGGGAGAAGCACTTGATAGAAAAAGAACAAAACACTGATGCTTTTTAAAATAATGTTAATCAAATGTCTTCGATAGAGGAATTCAGCTGAATTCAGTGCGTGGACTTGGTGGGTAGATCACTTCTGCATGTCAAGAGAACTATTTCTTATTGTAACCAATGTTATATATCAGTGAAATTATTGAGCCCAACAATACCGAAATTCCCGTGAATTGGATTATTTTTAGATAGTGCTGATATCGTGCATCAACACTGTTTGAATAGATTAAAAATATTTTGACTTTTTTCTTTGTATAATATAAATTTCAGGTGTTGGCGATACATTCGGTATTATCACAGACACCAACTCATGTCCAGTGAACATGCAAAAATTAATAAAAATTAAAAAAAATGAAAAAAAAAATTTACAGTGAATTTTTATTCTTTTTTTTAGAATTAGGGAGGTGAATTTGGGGGGAATTTGAGTAAGGATAAGCATTAATGATCCGGATGTTTGAAGGTTTTTTTTTTAATGGAAAAAACTTATTTTTATTTATATTCGAGCTTTGTTTTCAACTCAAATCCATTAATGTGGATTTGAATGAAAATTTTCATCATGCATTGATGTGGATTTGAGTTGGAAATTTCAATATTTGAGGTGAAAATTGGAGAAAATATGAGGAAATTAGGGATATTTTCTCCATTTTTTTACCCTTAAAATCAAGGGCTGATATCTTAGCACATGTATAAGAGTTGGTCGATCCTTCAATTCATGGAAAGTTTTAGATAATGTTTTAACTACTGACCGTTTGCTTTCTCAGTAGCCAAAGGGCTTCTCTTTGCCCCTTAAGTAGAAAGAAGGACAAGAAAGAGATTATTGGCAATGTTATTGCTTATGTGTTTTATCCATGGAGTCGGTCCGTTTTGACAGATTATTTTAGGGCATGAATTTAAAAAAAAACCAGATCTAAAGCCCAAGTAGACTACACATAATGGAATACATAGGTTTTTTTTTTTTGGGGGGGGGTCCATCCATTTTGAGAACTTTTTTAGGGGGGGGGGGTCCATCCATTTTGACAACTTTTTTAGGGCATGATTTAAAAAAGAAGCAGATCTAAGGCACAAGTGGACTACACCACATAATGGAACATTGGGGGGGGGGGGGGGTTTAGTACACCCACTTTGTCAGTTCACACTTCACTATTAGCCATCCCAAGACCTCAGTTCTGTAACGAGGTATCTTTCACTCTACCACTTGAGCTATAGATCAGGGTGTAACGGAACACTTCACACTTCACTGTTAGCCATCCCAAGACCTTAACGACGTATCTTTCACTCTACCACTTGAGCTATAGATCAGGGTGTAATGGAACACTTGTAGTCGAAACCTCTTGGGGTCCACAGGAGTTTTGGATCAAGTTGATTTTTATATTCTTCCTTCATAAAGTCGTTCAGGTTGTATTTCAAACAAATATCATGGTGGCCCCTAGGAAGGTTTCAATGGTGGGGTCATTGTCACCATTGTTTCCTGTGGTGTGGTCCATTCAAGCCTTATTTCTGCCTCCTTTTTGGAATCATGTCCTAAACTAAACCGTCAAAATGAATGGTGTTGGAAATTATACAGAATAATATAATTTTTGTATAATATGGAAACCGAAAAAATCATGATAATCAGAAATAAGGACAGGCTGAAGCATGTTTGAAAACGCTGTCCTTAAAGCGTTATTTGCCCCTACTCAAGTGAATTGAGTAAGTTGATAGGTTACAGGCAAATTGCTTCAAGGATACAACGAGCCTGGTGTGGGTCTGCGTTCAGCAAGCACGAAGGCCCACCTGTTAGAACTCAATTACACAATTTCTAGCAGTATTACAATATAGAGAAAAATCCCAAAAGAAAGAAAAAGAAAGAGAAAAAGTGGTTTCGACCACTGCGTTGGTCAGTTCAAATCTTCAGTTGCTGGTTCAGTTGAACCGTCCTAAACCACACCGCTGGTCTGTTCTTCAAGCTAAGGTTTAAGCCTTGTTATGTTGCTGGAAGCACTAGAGTACATAAGTTGAGAGGGGCTGGCTGTCTCAGTTCGTATGGGTTTGCTGGAGTGAGTTGAGATAATTTGGAAACCCATCCAGGACCTCCTTTTATAGGCTATGGTGGCTGGGAGTTTTGGTCCAGGGACATAAATCCCATTTATGCAATTTCTAGCTGTTATAAAACTATCCGTTTTATGGCCATTTTTTACTATTGTGCATGGGCCATTAAACTGCTGCATGCTTACTGTTGTGAGACAGCAGCTAGCCATTTTCTAACTGTTAGGCTAGCCATGCAACAGTTTCTACATGACCCCTGCAATTAAGTCCATAGCTGTTACACATTTGTGCAACAGCTATATTTTCAGCCTCTATATAATCAGAAGGACTCTCATTCAGTCCTCTAGATTTTCGTCTAGCCAACCATTTGCCTTAGCCACTAGTCGCACCGTGACTCGCACAAACCTCGCTCTGGTTCGCGAAGGGAGCAACCGTTTGTGACACGATGCGCATGTGCGAAGTGCGCCTTTAGCGCCTCTACAGCCACACTGCCTCACATGGTCACGCCCTTACACTGAGCCCGTGACCGTGACCGTGACCGTGACCGAGACCGGGACCGAGTCTGAGTCCGAGACCGAGACCGAGCCCGAGCCCGTACCCGTGCCCGTGCCCATGCCCGAGCCCGAGACCGAACCCGAGCCCGAGCGTGAGCGCACGCGGGTGTTCCAGTGCGTAGGTTCATAGTTCATGGACTAGGTAGGTAAATATTATTGTACTCCACTATTATCATTTAAACCATAGATTTTTCTCTTCCCTTTCCCGTGTGGGACTATTCCCAAAAACCCACAAAATGATGTTTTTTCAAAACAACTTTTTATATATTATACACTATTTTTATTATTAAAATTAATATTTTGCAACAATCCCCCACTTGATTTTTTAAAATATATTTTTCTTGGTTAAACATTTCTGCTAGAATAATCAGCTTATATGCATAAAGAAAGATATCTTTCGATTTTAATCTTCCCTTAGTGTAAGTATCTCAAAAGTCTGTCGAAATGACTGGTAGTCGCAGCTTTGAACCAGTTATTCCTAGATAACAAAGTTGGAGAAACTACACACATATTTGCTATATGTTTATTAGAGTTTCCATAATCTTGCTCAGCACATTTAATGGTCATGTGCTTATCCTAATTCGTGAATGATCCCGAGAGAAAACTCCTAACTGTCATGAGAGACGGCACCATCTCTACGTTCATATAGGTGAAATCCTTCTAGTGTCTCCGTTACTATAAGACACTTGTCTTATAGATTGGATTTCATTAAGAGTTTTCAGACTCAACTCTCTTTCGTAACGTTCAGCACTTATTTATTATGGATGAGGTTTTATAATTTAGTGCTGAAAAACTTTTCACATATCAGTGACTTGTTTTTACCTATTAAACTCAAATTTAGAGATTTTCTAACTTCAGGTTGGGTTACCATCACTGGTGAAACTTTCGTTGAAGAATTTCAACCCCATCCCTTTAGATGTATCCTTTACTACCTCTCTTGGTAGAGGTTTAGTGAAAGGATCTGTCAAGTTGTTGCTTGATTTCACATAGGAAATAGCAATGATTTCATCTCGAATCAATTGTCTAGCATAATCATGTCGAAGACTGATATGTCTAGATTTACCATTATAACTACCGCTATAAGCTCTAGCTAATATGGCTTCACTGTCACAATGTAGTGACACAGCCGATATAGGCTTTCCACAGAAAGGAATTTCTAATAGAAGATCCCTTAGCCACTCAGCCTCTTTGCCTGTTGCAGCCAGGGCTATGAATTCAGACTCCATAGTCGAGTGCGTTATACAAGTCTGTTTCTTGGATCCTCAAGATACAGCTGCACCTCCTAGGATAAATACCCACCCTGTAGTAGACTTGTTGTCCCCTGTACTCGATATCTAGCATCGGTATATCCTTCCAATACAGCAAGAAATTCTGAATAAAATAGTCCTAAGTCTTTGGTTGCTTTTAAGTAACAAAGGACTCTACTGATTGCATTCTAGTGTTCAGTACTGGGGTTACTAGTAAACCTACTAAGTTTACTCACAGCATATGCGATATCTGGTCTAGTGCATTGCATAGCATACATAAGACTCCCTATAACACTCGCATATTCTAATTGTGCAACAGTTCTTTCAGTATTTTCTTTTAGCTTGATACTTGGATCAAATGACGTCTTTGCTTCTTTTATATTTAGATGGTTAAACTTGTTTAGTATCTTCTCAATATAATGAGATTGACACAAAGCATAACCCCCACAATATTTTTTAACTTTAATACCTAAGATGGTATCAACTTGTCCAAGATCCTTCATTTAAAATACGGAAGATAGAAACCTCTTTGTTTCAGTCACAGCTTCCACTTTATTACTTATTATTAACATGCCATCAACATATAGACAAATAATAACAATACAACTTCCATCTACTTTAGAATATATGCATTTGTCAGCTACATTATGCATGAAACCATAAGATAGTATTTTGGAATTAAACTTCTCATGCCATTATTTTGGTGCTTATTTTAATCCATACAATGATTTAACTAATCTACATACTTCGTTTTCATTTCCTGGTAGAATGAATCCTTCAAGTTATTGCATGTATATCTCCTCATTGAGGTCACCATTCAGGAAAGTGGTCTTTACATTCATTTGGTGGATGTGAAGATGATGTATCGAAGCTAGCGCAAACAATAACCTAAAGGATGTTATCCTAGTTACAGGAGAGTATGTGTCAAAGTAATCTATCCCTTCTTTTTATCTAAAACCCTTAACTACTAATCGAGCTTTAAAGGTTTGGATAGTCCCATCAGTGTGATATTTCTTCCTAAATACCCACTTGTAACCTATGGGTCTAGAACTTAGAGGTAAGTTAACTAGTTCCCAAGTTTGATTTGATAGTATGGATTCCATTTCATCGTTTATAACTTCTTTCCAGAAAGCTGCATCTCTAGAGGATATAGCCTCTTGTTCACTCCCCAAGTATAGGGTTGTGATGTAGTAATAAACTCGGTAAGACCGAGGTCGAATCCACAAGGACTGAAACCTGTACGTAAGCTGAAACTAATCAGAACTAGAACTAGAATAAGATGCAATCTAAATCAAGAAAAATCAAGGGAATAATGGTGAAAATATTAATCTAAAACTAGTGAATTTTAAAGGTAGGGAAACTAGGGATTTAGAGGATCCACTTGTAAAGATCAGGGAGAACTATACTTGATTCATGAAAATCAACTGAACTTCCTTTGATGTAGTTTTGAAAAGATGAAAGGTATATGAATTAGAATGGATTCCATCACCAAACCATGCCCAGGAGACAAAGCAAACAACAGAATTAAACTAATTACCAACCAATCAATGTATGAAGGTTAAGAAGGGTACCGTCATCCGACCATGCCCAGGAGACGATGGTGAACAACAGGACTTCCTGACGTCATAAACATCAAAAGGAAAAGAACATGCTCAAAGCCATTGCAGACCCATTGTAATTTCAGTCACAACAGACCATTAAAGACTGAAAACATTCCCTTAATAAAAACCCAAATCAACATCAATTCAGTCTAAACAAAGGCACAAGCAAAGAGGCCTCCCATCACGCTACAAGCTTCACCTCTTAGCCCTAGCTAAGAGGTTTAGCCCATAAACATGCTTAGGCTAATCTCTTAAACAGAAATAAAATAAACAAAAGAAAAAAAAAACTAAAAGAAAAACTCTACTCCCTCTCCTCTGTGCTTCACATTCTAGCCCACGTCTCCAGCCAAGCTCTCAGCTGCTGCCCCCCCTTGATACCTCCCAGCCGTGGATGATCCCTTGCTGCCTCCACGCTCTCTCTCTTTATAGAGGAGTAAAGTCGGCTAGAAGAAACTTATAACGCACGTTACGTGTACGCAAGGCAAAAGAAAGCCTTCTTTTGACAAGTTAAAAGAGCATACTCCTCTCTCTCTTTCTTCAAGAAAATGACCCTCACTTGGGAATTTTGGCTTGCCTACAAGATGAACGGGCTGGATCTCCCGATTGATCAAAGATGGTGGCCCACCCGAGTTCGTACGCAACTCTGTTCTGCAACAGAGCTTCGTACGTACGCTGCTGTGAAGAATAGTGGGCCTGTGATTGGTATCATATGAGGAATCCAAGCCGCTCATTAGTTTCAGGATGAAAAACCTTCTTGGAAGACAAAATCGGGTTTGATTTTGGTGTGGCCCATAAGACATGTCATTCTACCGTCCATCTTCCGTTTAGACAGTTATTTCTTGTGATCGGATGCATGGGACCAAAAGGTCACCTAGGCGTTAGTTTTGGCTATCTCCTGAGACAATTTAACGGTCCGAATTATCAAAACGGTTGAAGAGTGGGGCCCACAACTTCCTTGAAATTCCGATTTTCCCGGATCGCGTAACAGAGATTTCGCGAGAGCTCTGTCTGTCGGTGGTGCCCACTTCGTTGTTAATTTGGGAAATCCAAGTCGTCCAATAGGATGCTCTCGAAAAACCGTTCAAACCTGGTCGGTTTTGATTTGTTGCTAACGCGGCCCACATGATTTCCTGCTTTACCATCCATTTGCTTTTGAACGGCTGAATCACCCAAAATCGTGATGTCTTCAAATTCTTCCAGCTAGGCTTGGGTTGTGGCTGCCCCAGAGAATGAATCAACGGTCTGGATTGCCAGTTTGGACGATGGGTGGGGCCCACAACAGAAACCGATGGTCTCTGTTGCGAAACAGCAAACGGCAATTGCTGTTTTCGATTTTTTGAGAAGGAAAGTCGGTCAGCGGTGCTGACCGACTTTTGAATTGTTAGGTGCACACCCGGTGCACTTGTGCACCGTGCACATTCACTGCACTTTTGGGCACCACTGATATTTGTATCCGAAATCTGCCCCGTCCATTCATTTTATCATCTCATTTAAAGCATTGGGACTAAAACTGAAGTATATCCAGATTTCAAGCGGGCCGCCAATCAGGGATATGGGGACTGATCTATCATTGGGGTTTGTTCCACAATGATCTGAGTACTAAAATTTAATATGTACGGTTATTTTATTGCCCTCATCCCATGTATGAAGTTTCGAGTCTATCAGATGGTGGGAACCCTGTGATCTTGCATTCTGGTTAGTTTTCGGGCCCGTTAAATGCGAACGACCTGATTTCCTCTGATCTCTGCCGTGCAAATCCATCAATTTCAGTCCCTGGAGTTCGTCCATTGCCTTTGGTGTCATCAGAGCGTTAAATCCATGCTTTAAGCTCCCCTTTTCAGTCTATACTTGCAAATGTATCTTGCATCACAAACACGATTAAATTAGGATTTTAAACGGTGGCATGTTCATAAATCTGGTCATAACTGGGGTCTAATATGCAATATTTGACCCTCAACACAACCCCCAACCAGCATTTTGCTAGTCCCGAGCAAAATATGCGAAGAATAAGTTGAGAATTACAAGGCAATTTTCATGAAACCGAGTGATATTTTTGAAGAATGATTCAGATATGAGAAATCTAAGATTCATGAATGTTGGGCATAAATTTCTCCTGGAGGTAAGCGCATGGTAGACTTCATAATCGAGTTCAAATATTAATCCATTGCTAGAATAATTCTACACATTGAGTTCCATGGGTGTATAGTGTGATCTCAGCTTATCAACATTAGGATTTACTTTTTTCTTTCATGATATCATTGGTAATAAATAAGAAAACCCATAACAATCCAAACCTAAGTCAAAACCTGCCTCATAGATCAACATTCCACCCCTTGATTTTTTTCATCAAAATTAATGCTAATGAAAGGAATCAAATCCTCACCTATAGGGAGTAAACCTATGGTGAAGATCAATTGCCCAAAAATCTTGTATTTTCTACATTTTTTTTTTTTAAAGACAACCATGGGGAATCGACTCTATATCTATGGGGAGCAAACCCATGGTGAAGTCCATTCGCCCAACCCTTTCCGCAGGCAGCTATCTTGTAGCTAGGTTTTCTCATTTTCTTTCATTCTTCTTATTGAACATGATGGACGAATTCCCCAGGTTGGTTCCTTTCATGCTTACTGATCACCAAGTCAATCCTTCAATATTAAACTGAAACCTCAATGCATAAGAGAGATGTGATATGTGAAATCATGACTCCATCAATGTTTTAAAGCTTCTAATCATGAATTGATAATTCAAACTCAATTGTGAAATCTAACAGATACTGAATGTAAGAGTCATAAATTTCCAACATCACGTATCTTGGGAATTCTAAATCCAGGATATCCGTCAAAATCACTTTGAATTCACTAGAAAGTCTAGAAAAAAAATTTCACAATTTTTGCTCAAGACGAAGAAAACACTGATTAGGTAACCTAATCTCCCACCCCCAACTTAAAAGCTACATTGTCCTCAATGTAAAAGATATGAGCATGGAATGCACATGGGACAACAAAAGTAAATGTGAAGTGATGGGAAGATAGTACCTAGATGATGAATCGTGAGAGACTTTCCAAGAGATCGCAGCATGGAATCCAGTCAGCACGAGAGAGAAAGCAGAACAAAAATAACAAAAAAAATAATAATAAAATCCTACCTATACCACTTTCGCAGGTGCTCTCGATTGCATTTAGCGTATGCAACAAGCCTTTAAACCCCTAGGTTGCCCCTAGTGGACGAGTTGTAGTCTCGTGAGGGTTTGCAGTAATGTTACCCACAAATATTGAACTAGCTAGGAAAATGAAATAAATGGAAAAGCTGGGTTACCTCCCAGGAGCGCTAAGATTACTGTCTATCCTAAAAAAGCATAAAGGAAACTACCCTGTCCTAAGAAAGCAGGGAAAAACTACTTAGTCATGCCGCAAGGTTCCACTTCCGGCCAGTATCTTGATAAGTTTCTCAATAAGTTCCTCAACAGGATCATCCAAAAGCCATTTTTGCAATAGGCTTGGACGCCCTGGAGCATGACTTTCCAGAGAAACTTATGTACCTCATAAGAAATTTTTCGTTGAAGTGCTTGAGGCATCCATAGTATATATGATTCACCTGCGACAGAAGAAGTTTCGAAGTTAGTATCCCATGGTGAATCAGAGACTACGAGTAGATCAAATTGAGAAAAATTTTCAAGAAGTGGTGTAGTCTCAACACATTCCGAAGTATCAGACTTCGGTTCAATTTTTAGCTCTTCCTCCCTTAATGGTAAACATTCAGGATCTGTGGAAGGAGGGGCTTCAGAGTAAGGGTTCTCTCGGTCAGTGATGACTACCGAGATATTGTTTTGCAAGGCATTCACTATGTCTCTTATCATGGGATCATTTGAATCTGCAAAGTGTGTCAAGCAATCATCCAAAGAGTTGGGACATTCAGTTGAGAGTAACTCATTTTTCACATTGAAGTATGTGATGATTTGCCCAATGAATCCATCGTCTTTGAAGGTAAACGGATGTACGCTCTCTTGCTTCAGCCCTGCATAGACAGATAGAGGGTCAGTAGATGAAGTATTGATGTGCGAACTCTGTTCATTGATACTACTCAGAAGAGGCCTGGACTTGTCAAAATTCGATAGTTTAAATGATGACCTCAACTGCGTGGTTTCAAATTCCAGAGTCGTATCGAGTAGCTCATCCATCTCCCGAATCATATCATCATTCGATTCAGAGAAGTGATCCAAACATGTTTCACAAGAGTTAGAACGGTTGGTTGTAAGGAGCTCATCCACTTTTAAATCAGATATGTCAGGTGAGTGTAGTAGCTCATTATGACCGCTCACTACGTGCACTTCTTGATCATTGACCTGGACCAAACTTGAGATTAATTCCAAGGGAACTGGGGCTGAACATTTATGATCATCATCCCAATACGCGTTATCGTCTAATTCTGTGCAGTGCGCACTTGGGATGGGATCGCTTTCCTTACATTCTAAATTCGGTTGAGGTTCGAATAAACTAACCTCAACCTCATCATTGAGATGCTGTGTATCATGTAAGGAAAGTGTGTCATCATCACTGTATTTGAAAGACACCCATGTATCTCCATCATTCTTTTGAACAGTCATTGAGATCGACTCATCGGGAAATTGAACCGTATGCTCATTAATGGAATCCAACTCCTCATTCCAAATTCCAGATTTCGTCAAAAGCGAGTGAGGATCACTTTCCTCGCATTGTATTTCTGGATTAGATTGTAGTTGGGATGAGCGAGCTTCCTCTATCCTCTCGAGGCGCAAGTTGAGTGCTTCCATTGCTTTTCTAATTTCCACAAGACACTCCATGTTATGTTGTAATGAGTTCTCTTGGATCGTTTCTGGTTGGCTTTCAGAGGTATAGGACCCAAGAGAATCATTATCCTGATGCATTATTGATTCAACTTCCAAATTTTGATAGTTCCATTGATCGTAGGTATGGAGTTGTGTATGGAGAATTGGATTGGGTTGAGGCTGAGGTCCATTAGCCTCCATTAACCTATCAAGGCGTGATTCAAGCTCTTGTAGTAATTTTCTCATGTCTGCAGAAGAGTCTGTGTCACTTTGAAATGAATTCTCTTGGATCGATTTTGGTGGATATTCAAACGTGGCTGATCCATGAGGGTTATTACCATGATGTTTTACTGACTCGACTTCGAAATATTTCTGTTTCCACTGATCAAAATCATACGGGTCATCGGTCGGGAGTTGATACGCGTCATCATTCCAATAATCACGTACTGTTTTCTTAACTCGTGGAGCGCAATTATTCTCCCGCAGATAGTCACCGAAAGACTTCTTAATCGGTGGAGCATCATATTCCGATTGGTTCTCGAAGATATTATCAGAAAAATTTTGAGGCATAGGCTGTTTTCCATAAGCTATCTCAACATACTGACGTGCCCACTCATTCATATACATGGTGAAACCTTAACTCTGAATCTAATCCTAAGTAAAATAAAAGAAAGGATCCTACAGCAATACAGAAAGTAAAGGAGAAGTTAGAAAGATGTTACCAGACTAGAAGTTCCTATGTTAAAAACCTGCAAAACAAAACAAATTAGTTCCTAAAAATAGATATTCTAAAGTTAGAAAATTCTAAGATGGAAATAGAAAGTTAGTTTCTAAACTGGGAAGAATTCCTAAAAATAGAAAATACAACCCTAAGCCTAAAATAGAAAAAGTAGAGAATTTAGAAAGATATAACCTAATTAGAAGTTTCTATCTTAGAATCCTACAAAACAAGAAAACAGGTTAGTTTCTATAAATCAGAAAAACCTAAACCTAAAGTTAGTAAAATCCTAATCTTAATCTAATTCTAAAACCAATTAATTTCAGAAATACGTAGCCGTCAGTCCCCGGCAACGGCGCCAAAAACTTGTTCACTCCCCAAGTATAGGGTTGTGATGTAGTAATAAACTCGGTAAGACGAATCCACAGGGACCGAAACCTGTACGTAAGCTGAAACTAACCAGAACTAGAACTAGAATAAGATGCAATCTAAATCAAGAAAAATCAAGGGAATAATGGTGAAAATATTAATCTAAAACTAGTGAATTTTAAAGGTAGGGAAACTAGGGATTTAGAGGATCCACTTGTAAAGATCAGGGAGAACTATACTTGATTCATGAAAATCAACTGAACTTCCTTTGATGTAGTTTTGAAAAGATGAAAGGTATATGAATTAGAATGGATTCCATCACCAAACCATGCCTAGGAGACAAAGCAAACAACAGAATTAAACTAATTACCAACCAATCAATGTATGAAGGTTAGGAAGGGTACCGTCATCCGACCATGCCCAGGAGATGATGGTGAACAACAGGGCTTCCTGACGTCATAAACATCAAAAGGAAAAGAACATGCTCAAAGCCATTGCAGACCCATTGTAATTTCAGTCACAACAGGCCATTAAAGACTGAAAACATTCCCTTAATAAAAACCCAAATCAACATCAATTCAGTCTAAACAAAGGCACAAGCAAAGAGGCCTCCCATCACGCTACAAGCTTCACCTCTTAGCCCTAGCTAAGAGGTTTAGCCCATAAACATGATTAGGCTAATCTCTTAAACAGAAATAAAATAAACAAAAAAAAAAAAAAAACTAAAGAAAAACTCTACTCCCTCTCCTCTGTGCTTCACATTCTAGCCCACGTCTCCAGCCAAGCTCTCAGCTGCTGCCCCCCCTTGATACCTCCCAGCCGTGGATGATCCCTTGCTGCCTCCACGCTCTCTCTCTTTATAGAGGAGTAAAGTCGGCTAGAAGAAACTTATAACGCACGTTACGTGTACGTAAAGGCAAAAGAAAGCCTTCTTTTGACAAGTTAAAAGAGCATACTCCTCTCTCTCTTTCTTCAAGAAAATGACCCTCACTTGGGAATTTTGGCTTGCCTACAAGATGAACGGGCTGGATCTCCCGATTGATTAAAGATGGTGGCCCACCCGAGTTCATACGCAACTCTGTTCTGCAACAGAGCTTCGTACGTACGCTGCTGTGAAGAATAGTGGGCCTGTGATTGGTATCATATGAGGAATCCAAGCCGCTCATTAGTTTCAGGATGAAAAACCTTCTTGGAAGACAAAATCAGGTTTGATTTTGGTGTGGCCCATAAGACATGTCATTCTACCGTCCATCTTCCGTTTGGACGGATATTTCTTGTGATCGAATGCATGGGACCAAAAGGTCACCTAGGCGTTAGTTTTGGCTATCTCCTGAGACAATTTAACAGTCCGGATTATCAAAACGGTTGAAGAGTGGGGCCCACAACTTCCTTGAAATTCTGATTTTCTCGGATCGCGTAACAGAGCTTTCGCGAGAGCTCTGTCTGTCGGTGGTGCCCACTTCGTTGTTAATTTGGGAAATCCAAGCCGTCCAGTAGGATGCTCTCGAAAAATTGTTCGAACTTGGTCGGTTTTGATTTGTTGCTGACGCGGCCCACATGATTTCCTGCTCTACCGTCCGTTTCTTTTGAACGGTTGAATCACCCAAAATCGTGATGTCTTCAAATTCTTCCAGCTAGGCTTGGGTTGTGGCTGCCCCAGAGAATGAATCAACGGTCTGGATTGTCAGTTTGGACGATGGGTGGGGCCCACAACAGAAACCGATGGTCTCTGTTGCGAAATAGCGAACGGCAATTGTTGTTTTCAATTTTTTGAGAAGGAAAGTCGGTCAGCGGCGCTGACCGACTTTTGAATTGTTAGGTGCACACCCGGTGCACTTGTGCACCGTGCACATTCACCGCACTTTTGGGCACCACTGATATTTGTATCCGAAATCTGCCCCGTCCATTCATTTTATCATCTCATTTAAAGCATTGGGACTAAAACTGAAGTATATCCAGATTTCAAGCGGGCCGCCAATTAGGGATATGGGGACTGATCTATCATTGGGGTTTCTTCCACAATGATCCGAGTGCTGAAATTTAATATGTACGGTTATTTTATTGCCCTCATCCCATGTATGAAGTTTCGAGTCTATCAGATGGTGAGAACCCTGTGATCTTGCATTCTGGTTAGTTTTCGGGCCCGTTAAATGCGAACGACCTGATTTCCTCTGATCTCTGCCGTGCAAATCCATCAATTTCAGTCCCTAGAGTTCGTCCATTGCCTTTGGTGTCATCAGAGCGTTAAATCCATGCTTTAAGCTCCCCTTTTCAGTCTATACTTGCAAATGTATCTTGCATCACAAACACGGTTAAATTAGGATTTTAAACGGTGGCATGTTCATAAATCTGGTCATAACTGGGGTCTAATATGCAATATTTGACCCTCAACAACTCTTTATATGATTTAGGATCATCTTCTATAGTCATCACTATAGGTAATTTGTCTTATAATATTTTCTCTATCTGCTTCTACAAAATGGAAAATGATGCGTTGTGAGTCTATGTAGTCATCTCCTAAACTCTTCTCTATTCTTGTTCTTTGACTCCTACGAGGTTCAATAGGAGCTTCCACTATCTGTGGAGTTGTGCTATCTGGTTCTCTATCAGGAGTTTAGATTTCCTTATCCTTTGACTCCAAGGATAGTGAGTTCTCAAAAAACTCAATGTCTCTTGATTCTATTATTGTATTAGACTCTATGTCTAGAAGTCTATAAGCTTTACTATTTTGTGTATATCTTACGAAGGCACACTTAATAGCACTTGGTCCTAACTTAGTTCTTTTTGGATCAGGGGTTCTGCAATATGCAAGACACCCCCACACTTTAAGATATCCTAGGTTAGGTTTTCTGCCTCTCCATGTTTCATATGGAGATATTTTATACTTTTTAGACGGTATTCTATTTAGAATATTGCATGCTATAAGCAGTGCCTCACCCCATAAACTTAGTGACAACTTTGCTCTTATCAGCATTGAGTTGACCATTTCTACTAATGTTCTATTCTTCCTTTCAGCTATTTCATTTTGTTGAGGTGTGTATGGTGCTGTACATTGATGTATCAGTCCATGTTCTTCACAGAAGCTATCGAATTCATTGGAGAAGTATTCTCCTCCTCTATCGCTACGGAGAATTTTTATCTTCTTATTTAATTGATTATCTACTTCTGCTATATATATCTTAAACATGTTTAATGCTTCATCTTTGCTCTTTAATAGGTATACATACACATATCTAGAGCAATCATTTATAAAAGTTATGAAGTACCGTTTACCTCCATGAGTAAGAATGTCATTTAACTCACAGATATCACTGTGCACAAGATCCAATAATTGAGACGATCTTTCAATACTTGGAAAAGGTTTTTTGTCATTTTGGATCGTATGCACACTTCACCTTTATCGGTTTCATTATCTGTGTATGAGATTAAACCATTCTTAGCCATGAACTTCAAGGTACTATACCCTATATGGGCTAGTCTATCATGCCACAGTCCAACGGATTCAACCATATTCGCAGAAGTGCTACTTTCATTCAGAGAAAACTTGACCATCCCGTTACAAGCATATCCATTTCCGGCAAAATTCTCATTCTTAGACAGAATCAGTTTACCTGACTCGTACATCACCCTTATACCTGGTTTTTCCAGTAGATCCCCAGAAACTAAGTTTCTCCTCATGTCTGGGATATGCAGTACATTAATTAGAATTACTTTCTTCCCAGAGGTGAATATCAATTCAATAGTTCTTTTGCCGACGACCTTCGATCGGACTTCATTACCCATTTGGACTTCTTGACCATCGGTCAATTCCTCATAGGTTTTGAAGGCTGATTTGTCGTAGCACACATGTACTGTAGCAGCAGTATCATACCACCAACCTGGAACTTTGCCTTGGATGGTATTCACCTCAGTGATTATGTCCACTATATCGCCTTCTTCTACTACATTTGCCTCTTGTTTAGATTTACGATATCGACATACTCGAGCATAGTGCCTGATTTTTCCACAGACATGGCATGGGCCTTTGAACTTTCCGTTCTTCTTTTGGGCGTTTTGCTTGAATTTCCCTTTATTGGATTTTAGGGAATTGTCCTTCTCGGGATATTTTCTATTAGAGTTCTCTACTGTATGTACCTTGGACAAGGCATTCCCGTAATCATTCTTTCTGTCGCGGTTACGGAATTCTTCCTCAATTCTGAGGTGTTTCTGGATTTGTTCCAGTGTGTAGTCCTCAGTTTTATGCAGCAACTTCTTTCTATAGTCTTTCCATATCAGTGGCAATTTGATGATTATAGCCCTGACTTGGAATGATCAGGAAGATCAATCTTTATAGCTTTGATTTTGTTTACTATTAGTTGCAGTTCTTGGATTTGGGACAGCAGCGGTTTGTTATCTACCATGTTGAAGTCAAAATACCTGGCGATGAGAAACTTGTTGGTACCTTCTTCTTCAACCTTATATTTGAACTCCAGAGCGGCCCAGATCTCCTTTGCTGATGACGTCTGTTGGTATAGATCATACAAACGGTCGGAGAGCGCGTTCAGAATGTGTCCTCGACACAAGAGTTCATCTTTGGCTCGTTTGGTGCGGGCTGCCACCTGTTCAGGTGTGTCGTTGTCGGTTGCTTCAGGTAGCGCTTGCAAATTAGGATCTAAAATATAGTAGATCTTTAGCGCCGTTAAGAGAAATTTCAACTTGTTTTGCCATCTTGTAAAATTGGTTCCATCAAATCGATCAAGACGTATCAAGTCCTGATTCATCAGCTTAATGGATGAAATACTGTCGGCTTCCATCAAATAACGCTTTAAGATTGTTGGAAATTATACAGAATAATATAATTTCTGTATAATATGGAAACCAAAAAAATCACGATAATTAGAAATAAGGACAGGCTGAAGCATGTTTGAAAACGCTGTCCTTAAAGCGTTATTTGCCCATACTCAAGTGAACTGAGTAAGCTGATAGGTTACAGGCAAATTGCTTCTAGGATACGACGAGCCTGGTGTGGGTCTGCGTTCAGCAAGCACGAAGGCCTACCTATTGGAACTCAATTACACAATTTCTGGCAGTATTACAATATAGAAAAAAATCCTAAAAGAAAGAGAAAAAGTGGTTTCGACCACTGTGCTGGTCAATTCAAATCTTCAGCTACTGGTTCAGTTGAACCGTCCTAGACCACACCGCTGGTCTGTTCTTCAAGTTAAGGTTTAAGCCTTGTTATGTTGCTGGAAGCACTAAAGTACATAAGTTAAGAGGGGCTGGCTGTCTTAGTTCGTATGGGTTTGCTGGAATGAGTTGAGATGATTTGGAAACCCATCCAGGACCTCCTTTTATAGGCTATGGTGGCTGGGAGTTTTGGTCCAGGGACATAAATCCCATTTATGCAATTTCTAGCTGTTGTAAAACTAGCAATTTTATGGCTGTTTTTTTATTGTTGTGCATGTGCCATTAAACTGCTGCATGCTAACTGTTGTGAGACAGCAGCTAGCCATTTTCTAGCTGTTGGGCTAGCCATGCAACAGTTTCTGCATGACCCCTGCAATTAAGTTTATAGTTGTTACACATTTGTACAACAGCTATATTTCTAGCCTTTATATAATCAGAGGGACTCTCATTCAGTCCTTTAAATTTTCATCCAGCCAACCATCTGCCTTAGCCACTAGTCGCACCGCGACTCGCACACGTCTCTCTCCGGTTCGCAAAGGGAGCGACCCTCTGCGATACGATGCGCACGTGCGAAGTGCGCCACTAGCGCCTCTACAGCCACACTATCTCACATCTCACATGCCCATGCCCACGCCCTCGTACCAAGCCCGTGACCGAGACCGAGACCGAAACCGAGACCGAAACCGAGACCGAGTCCGAGTCCGAGTCCGAGACCGAGCCCGTGCCACTGTCTCACATGCCCATGCCCACGCCCTTGCACTGAGACCGAGACCGAGTCCGAGTCCGAGCCCGAGCGAACACGCAAGGTCCATAATCCATGGACTAGGTAGGTAAATATTATAATACTCCACTATTATCATTTAAACCACAGATTTTTCTCTTCCCTTTCCCATGTGGGACTATTCCCAAAAACCCACAAAATGATGTTTTTTCAAAACAACTTTTTATATATTATACACTATTTTTATTATTAAAATATATATTTTTTAAAATCAATATTTTGCAACAAATGGACGGCGTGGATGAAACACATACATCACGGTGGGCCCCACAGAACCTCTACCAGCACCATTCATCTCTTGCTAAGTCCCGACGGAGGTAATAACTGATCTGCATCCTCCTACGAATGTTTAAGTGGGGGAGGATTAGGTGAGACCCTGCCTCACCCCAAGACCGTCTAGCCCTTACCATGGGGGCCACTTTCATGTACGTGTTTTATATCCATGTTGTTCATCCACTTTTTTTTTTCATGTCATTTTGGGTATTATTCCAAAATTGAAGTATACCAATTAATCAGATGCACAATATCTTAGGAAAGAGTGGTGATTGAATGCCCGCTATTAAAAACTTTGTAGGGCCCGCGTTAATGTTTCTGTAGTATTTATTTGCCATCTAATCTCTTGATAAGATCACATAAGCCTAGATGAAGGGAAAACAAATATTAGCTTGATCCAAAGTTTTGTGGTCCATTAAAGGCCAATCACCATTGATAATTGGATTTGTTTCATTTTTGTGAAGGTGGCACCATAGCAAGGGCCCCACCGTCTTGGTCAGTCTAGGATCTCACATAATCTGCTTCCGTTCCACGGATCTTCAAGCTGTTCATTTTTTTTTATTTTTTCTGGGCACACCCCTCACACCCACACACACACAAAATGGGTACTTGAACAAATGATGTATATGCAAAATTCACTCCGACCATTAGATGTACAATCCCATGTTAGGCCTAAGGCCAAAAAATCAAGCTAATGTGTGAATTAAATGGGCCAAAAAACAAAAAAAAAAAAAAAAAAAAAAAGAAGAAGAAGAAGAAGAAGAAGAAGAAGAAGAAGAAGAAGAGAGAGTTAAGAGAGAAGTCCACTCTTGACTTTTATAGGTACCACTATAATGACTATAGAAATCCATTCCAACCATTGGATTCCACAAAAAATAAGTAAATAAATAAAAATTATGCTTAGCTCATAAAAATCAGAAAAAACTTTAATTAAGGTGGGTCACACTAAGGGAAATAATTTGAAGATTGTTCACAGCCCAGTACAATGTTTCCAATCATATAAGTTACCTGTATAACAGATGGGTTAACTTTTGATAACTATGCTTAAAATTAATTCACTCAACTTATGATCAAATTAAATTTCTTAAACACAATAAGTTAAAGCCCACAAAGCTTTTAGTTTTTCATAAATCGTTACTCCCCTTTCCAAGCGGAGACGCGGGTTATGGATAATTCTGTGTAAACGGTTGTTTGTACTTTTGATATCTATCCATACAATGAGGGTAGCGGATTGCGTAGAGTAACTCAGTACCCTTAGCGTATTGAGTAAACTGTGTGGGGTCCACTGTTATTTATTTATTTTATCCACTCTGTTAATTCATGTTAACAGATAATTTTAGGCTTGATCTCAGAAACGAAGCAAATTAAAATCTCAAGTGGACCACACCACAGGAAACAGTTTGATTGAACCTCTACCATTGAAACTTTTTTGGAGGCCAAAGAAGTTTTGGATCAAGCTGATGTTTGTGGTTTCTCTTCATCCATGTCTTTGGGATCTTATGAACAGGTTGGATGACAAATAAAAATTAATTTGGACCCTAGGACGGTTTCAATGGTGGAAATCATTATTCCACACTGTTCCTGTGTAATGGTCGACTTGAGCTTTGGATTTGCTTCAATTTTAGGATCAACCCCTAAAATTAGCAGTAAAAATGGATGGATGGTGTGGATAAACCACATAAATTCAAAGTAGGCCAAACTGAGTTTACTCAGCAGGATAAAAGCGTACCGAGTTACTCAGTATTCCGATTTCTACATTGAGAGGAACGTTTTTGGTAAATTTGAAGGGAGAACTTTTATAAGCCCTTATTCTTTCTCCAGTGGTAGACTCCCAGGAGTTTCAACACCCGGTCAAGGGTTTTGAGTATCCATAGGTGGTGAAATTCCACTACGGTGTGTGGGGGTGTGTGCGTGTGTATAATATATATATATATATATATATATATATATATATATATATATATATATATATATATATATATATATATATATAAAATTAAATTTTAAATTTTAAATTTACAAAAAAAAAAAAAAATTAAGGAGCACTTTTCTTATTTAATGTCAAAATAATTAAAAATATTTTTATTTGAAAATATAATTTCAACTTATTTTCATTAAATATTTCTTTTCTTTTTATGGTTTTATGTTGTTGATTGATGGCATCCATTACAAGAGAATTATACTACAATTTTTAATATTTAAAAAAAATATGATAAATAAAAAATTATGTATCAGAAAATATTTTTAAAAAATGTATTTTTATTCAAAATTTATTGTATACATGGATATGTAATTGTATCATATAACGAGGTATGTATGTGCTCATGGGTGCAATAGTTTTTAAGGATGCATGTATGTATGTAATGTATGCATTTGCATGTATGTATGGGTACATAGATGCAAGCATGGTTGGATGGATGTATGGATCATTTACATGTGTAAATATGCATGCATGGATGGTTGGTTGGATGGATAGATTATGTATCCGTGTGCATGTATATATGCATGGATGAATGGTTGGATGTATGGATTATGAATAGATGGATGGATCATGTATGTTTGTATGTTTGTATCTATGCATGGATGGATGGATACATATTTCTATGCATGGATGGTTGGATGTATTAGTGTGTGTGTGTGTGCGCGCGCGCATTTATGGATGGATGTATTAGTGTGTGTGTGCGCGTTCACGCAAGCGCATTTATGGATGGATGTATTAGTGTATGTGTGTGTGTATGCATGCATGCATGATGTATGGATGGATAAACATGTATGTATGTATTTATGCATGTATGTATGAATGGATTTATTAGTATTTGTATGTATGCATACATGCATGGATCATGCATGTGTGTGTATATGCATAGATGGATGGATGGATGAATCATATATGAGTGTGTATGTGTATATGCATGGATGTATGGATGAATCATGTATGTGTATGTATGTGTATATGCATGCATGGATGGATCATGCTTGTTTATGTGTGTGTGTGTGTGTGGATGGATGGATGCATGTTTGTATTCATGTATAGATGGATGAATATTAGTGTATGTACGCATGCATGCATGCATGAATGAATGGATGGATGGATGTATTAATGCATGTATGAATGGATGGATGCACATGTGTAAATGTATCTATGCATGCATGCATTCATGGATGTATGCCTTTTTCTTTGATTTACAAAGAGTTCTAAGTTATTATTGTTTTTCTAATAATATTATTAGTTGTATTTTTATGTAGGTAGCATAAGTTCAGATGTTCTTGACTTGTAAAAAATTTTAAATTTTGATTTGTAGATCGTCTTAGACAGCTTGGATTGAGTTATAAGTTGCTGACATAAAATTGAAAATCTAAGAATGCCCATCTCAAGCCATTGAAAAGATGATCATGGACAATCATTAAAGTGATCACATGGCTGTTGATCGTTGTTTTTTTCCAATTTCATCATGTGGTAGTGCAGGGGTGGTAGAATTGAATTCGTGGCTCAATTCAAACTGAACAACTATCACCTCAAGCGCCCAGATAGGCAGATACATAGTATATGACTTAAATTGAGTGAGATGATAGTATATGACTTAAATTGAATGAGATAAGACACCTATTTAGCCACTCACACCTAGATCCATAGCTCAACTGGCAGACTGAGTGGAGATACCTCGTTTCAACGCTTGATGTCTTGGTATCGATCCCTATAACACTACACCAAAATCGTCACTTAGGAACGGTTTTTAACCGTTCCTAAATGCTTCAGGAACGGTTTAAAACTATTCCTAAATGAGGCGTCGCAGAAAAACAGGAACGGTTTAGAACCGTTTTGGGTACCGTTTCCAATTTCATAAACGGAATTTTAGGAACGGTTTTAAACCGTTCTGGTGCCATCGGTTAGGAACGAAATTTTAAAGACAGTTTTAAACCTTTTTAACGTTGCCAACCGTCAGATTTTTAGGACGGAATTTTACGAACAATTTTAAACCTAGATAAACACAAAATTTAAGATATAGGGAAATAAATTAACAGAAGTTTATCACATTCCATCAAAATAGAGATTAATCCTAAAAAAATATAAGAAAATAATTTCCTTGAAGATGTTTCATTGCAAAATCAAATTTACAAAATAAGTTACAGTAAAGGCTAGCACTTCAAATTGTAGCTTTGCGAAGATGGCGTGTGAAGCTCCCTCCTCAATGCATTGATCATCATCTCCTAGACCCACAGGAACATGGCGCTTCCCACCTAAGAATATAAATAACTACAGAAATTGAAGTTCATTGGTAACTTAAAGTCATACTAACTATTATGATAGGAATCAAAGATAATTAATCGCCATATAATTAATGAAGGCATCTTATACAGAAAACAAAATTTCAATGAAGGAATCCTTACTGAACCCTTATCTTTTTTTTCTCCTTCAAAATCACAAATATTAAAATTATTCTGGGTCTTACTGAATTTTATTCACCAAAGAGGAGGCATACCAATTTCTATGTGCGCTTTACTTGGGATGCTATTGATCCCTCCTGGATGCAGCTCCATAATTCCTACCAGAAGCATGAAATTGTTAAAGGAAAGCTGCAACATGGATTATTCACCAACAAACGCTTCTCCACAGATTTAATGTATTTAGACGAGAAATTTTCAAAGTCACCTACCCAGATCCTCAACATGAATGTTGACAAGAGAAACTCTAATTTGGTTATCTCAATTTTTCAAACTAAAATTGAAATCCAATTCCATAGCACATCCAAACATGCCCAAAAGCGGAAGAGGGCATAATCAACAGATATTATAACACTCGAAATATATAAACAATAGAAAACTGCTCACTCTGGGCTATGGATGGAGTGACCCAGCTTGAAAAACTTGAATCTACACAAACCCAATTCAGAAAAGAATGACTTTGCATAACTAATTCCCTGCAAGAAAGAAAAAGAACCCAATTAAGATCACCAAGAAACAGTTCTATTTCCAAAGGCATTTCAATAAAATCCAAATCAGATGACCCAAAGAAGAGGAGAAAATAAGAAAAGAAAAAGAAAAAATAACTATTTTTTGGCAATTGATTTCGTGGTAAACAGAATTCAAAAACAAAACAGTTCTATTTTCATTTCATTTCAAAAACCCATATGAAATCATACAAATAAGATCACTCCCAAGTAGTTATATTTCCAAATATGTTTCTAATTCAAATCTCATACCATTGGGTGGGGTTTGTCTTCCACTCGCGATCATGTTATCAGAATCCGCCATTAGAGGATCCACAACGCTGAAATCCTAAAAGAAAGCAAAAAAAAAGTATATAAAAGAAGATATAACTGCGCCAACCTAAATGTTCACATGCTAAAAATTGTGGTCTATGGCCCATCTAAATTTTTTCATTTGAACCAAAAAATAAATAGAAAAAAGAGTGAAATGGCCTCATCGAAAAGTACATCATCCACTCGAACAAACCAAAAATATAACAGAGTACAACAAAAGTAATCATAATAATAGTTCTATATTGCATTTCCAACTCTTAAAAGAATGCATACCTGACATTAGAGCAGTTCACCGGGGTAAGATGAATGCCAGCGCCATAGACGGGCTTGAATTTTGGCTTTACGTTGTGCCCAAACCCATTAAGCATGATCCCTGTTAAAACTTCTTTTAAAACACCAAGCCAAGCGTAGCGAACATTTGCATTTCCACGGAAACTTTTGGTGATCTCAACTTGCTTCTGAAAAAGCTGCAACCGAGTTTGCCCTGAATTGCTTCGTGAAGCACGGTAAATTCTAACAATGTTGTCCGCATCAATGAATTGGCTTAAACCTACAAGGAGCATGGTCTTCACGGCATCATAGTCTCTTCCACCACTAACCAGTTTGACTAAGCTGCCATGAAAATATTCAAAGCCAGGATTTTGCAGAGCAGAAATGTAAATGGTTCATTTTCTCTAATGACTTCCTTAATTTCTGCATCTGGTTTATCACCAGTGGTGTAACCCTGTTCCAGCTCATAAAAGTTGCTAGAGGGTTTTGGTTTTTCTTCTATTTTAAGCCGCTTAACACGAGGAACATCACATTCCTCTGACTTTGAACTATCAGCAGCACTTATTACATTTGTATGTACAGTCGAATTGAATTGCAAATATACAGTTTAATCAATAGGGCATCAAAATAAATCCTGTTGGTAAAAGGCAAGGTACATGATTTACCTTCAAGTTGTGAAAACCATCCCGACTCGAATCGAAATCTTGCTTGGGGTATAGCTCTCATCGAGTTTGAAATCAACATAGAGTACAAGCAACTGAATTAAAAGAGGGTTCCAACTCACCAAAGATAAAATAGAAAAAAAAAAAAAAAAAAAAAAAAAAAAAAAAAAAAAAGAGGAGAAAAAGAAATGTACCTGGAGCTTGACTTTTTTCTGGAACTAGATGTTGATAAGGTGGGGCTAGGCACCATCTGATCTGTAATAAGGCAAAGAAATAGTGAGATTACAAGTATCAAATCAATGTTAGAAAGGCAGAGAAGGGGAATGGATGGGGGTAACTGCCAGTAGGTGTCAAGGTTATCATCGAGTATAAAATGGTTGAAGATGGAAGTTAACTACATGGTAGAACTTCCACATACTGTTCTTACCTTGCTAGGAACAAAGTTCAGAAATGCCTGATGCACAGCTGGTCTTTCTGCAAGATTTGCTCTAGACATCACTACCAAACATTTCCATTGGATGAATTCTATAGCTTTGTACAAAACTAGAAAATCCCTACATCATCTAGCTTCCGCCTCGTTTCCTATGCTTCAGCTACCGTTGGACACTAAAAGACAAGTTCAGCTAAGAAAAGGTCCAATAGATTGCCTAGTTCGAGTCATCATACAGTTTGGTTCATTTTATTGAACTGAATGTTCACAATTCATTTCACTTCTGCACCCAAATGCAACCTTAATTTTCTTTATCAATAACATTCATTGCAGAGGCAACTTCTTACAATATGCTAGATATATAAGAGCTATATCTACCAGAGAGAATATTAATAGAGGAAGTAACATAAAAGAAGGCTTCAAAGGACATTTTTCTGATCAGTCATATAACATTTTTTACACTGATCAGATAATCCAATCCATTTGGGCCAATGACAGCAATTTTCTCCTCCCAATCATAAGGTTTGCTTTATCAAAAAGCACCTGGTGCATGGATGTGCAAGTAAAGATGATTGAACACAAAAGGCCCCAGTCATAAAATGAAATGTCATAGTACTTAAATAAATGTGTATCACAGAACAAAATTACACACCTTGTCATCATATCCAAATTCTAGGTTCTTAATCATTATTACAGATCTTCCACTTGTTTCCATGCTCAGGGAAACCTGACCTTTATTTCTTTCCGTTGAAATGGCTTCTCAACCTGGTCCTCATCTTTAAGTTTTTCCAGCTTCTATCATAACAAAAGCATCGTAGAGACTGTTAAAATGGTTTGTTTAAAGCTATGAAATGCTTGCAAGTTACGCCTAGAATTGTATTGAAAGGGTCAAAACCTGAAAATAACTGAAGATGCAAACAGAACAACCAACCATGACAAAAATCCATTCCAATCAGCTTTCCAAACACGGAAAAAGGTTTTTCTTTGATACAACAGGAAGAATGCAAGGAAGGTTACCTGTCCACTACAGCAAATCAGGGGGAGGCTGACCCACTTGATGGAAAGCTCTTATCTCACACCCTTATGCTACATCGGTGCATGTAGCTGCATTTGGTCATGCAATGCTCCATGCACATATGGGCTTAGGAAACCTCACCTGCAACTTATGCCTTGGTGTAAGAATCAGGTCACATGCAAGGCAGGTGAGCCAACTGTATGCAAACGAAATGCTTCAATTGATCCCAGATGTGCAGCAAACAACCACTACTCTACTCACCCGCTAAATGCGTAGAAGACCTGTACACCACGCCAAAACATAGGCCTTCCTGCAAAAGCCAGCCCAACAGCATGCAGCCATAGACAGATAAATGGCTTACGTTTAATTTGATCCATTAAAGGGATAATCACATGGAATCACTCCAATGGGGATTTTCATGGCATCGCATCACACCATAAGAAAGAAACAATTGTACCTAGGATTCAATGAAACCCAAAATTCTGTTGTCACTCTTCAACAAGCAGTGCTAGTTGATTGATCTTGAACACCTCTAGCAATGAACCAAACCAGAAACATCCTTTTGTTTCTACAGACAGAATAACAACCTGAAAATTATGAATACCGCGCTAGAAAACATGAACAAAATAAGAGTTTTTAGAATTGAATTAGAGACAACGATTGCTAGAATATGGAAAGCCTAAAACAAAAAAACCAAACATTCAAGCCTTTAAAGTTAACACATAAAACAACATAAGGTGAAAAGGGTCATTACAAAAATAATAGTCCGTTTGGACGGAAAGAACATCACCCACGTACAAAGAGATTGATAATATCAGGATTCTAGAACCCACTAGCACAGTATCACAGACCATGGTTTTACATAGGACTCATGAGTAAACTTGACATTTTAATACCAGTGACCTGCAATGCGGACTTAAGTATCTACAACCGACAAGATTATAGATACTAGGTGTTAAAATGCCCGATTAAACCTCGCCCATGCTACAGACATAATGACAATGATTCCATCGTGGCAAGGGATGTTTCCATCTTCTATAATTTACTGACCACCATCCGTAGCATTAAAGATCATGTTGAAGATGTGGATGTAAACATGTTCTTTGTGTTGGTGTTTCATGCTCCCCCTCCTCTTACATACGTACATATGTACATATAAATGTGTACAAGTGAAGGCAATTACGTTACTACGATTGGACTCGAAGGAAAACAGGGCTAAACATCGAAAACAAGCACCAGAGGAAAACAGAGACCGAGAGAATCAAACGGTTACCCTCTTGGTCGTTTAGTCACTCATGTTTGGTTCCCGATTTGAGTAATTCGCGGGGTTCTTGACCCAGGTCAAATCCAATATTCAATTTGATTCACCAGAAGGCGAGGCGTATTGAATCCTTCCATGCCCAAATCAATATCCGTTGTTTTCCGGATGATGAATGGTCGACATCTTCGAAACATAATGATGTTGATTTGAGGTGGAGAAACCCAATCCCACTAGGTGGTGTTTGGGAGCTTGGAAAATAAAAGGTGAAAGTAACATTTTCTTTCAAAGTAAACTCCCAATAAGGGGAAAAATCTCGTTTCTTGGAAAGTATTTTCCGCATAAATATTTCCCAAGCTCCCAAACAGGCCCGCCCTTGTGCATTTTATTCCACAGATTCCTTCTCACAATAAATAAATAAATAAATATAGAAATAAATAAATTCATTCACCTTGGGTACCTTGCATGCATCAACAAATACCGGAACACGGTCAAGATTAATAGCAAAGATCATCGGACATTTTTCATCACAATAGAATCCAACTTGTGCATTTTCTTCTCAATAACACCTGGTGTATCATAGTATCATCCGCAAACTAACCGATTACTCGAGATAAATATACGGACAAGCTCCTTAAACTTCGCCCAATTTTAGTGATTATTACCCATTTGTTATCTTAAACAACAACATTTGAGATTGGTGAGAAGGAAAATTATAAAGAGAGAGCATTCAGCTATGGAAAGCATTGTACCTGATACTCAGGGCGAACAAATACCAAGGATTCGATGGCATGTAGTTTGAGGTTTATCTGTAACAATTGAAAGCTTCTGGCCTATCATCTGGTTTGATAGTGTACTCTTTCCAACATTCGGCTTCCCTAATACAACTACATATCCTGCATTTAACTTATATACCGTAAGATTATAAAGAAGAAGATTACCATTTGGTTTGATTAAATGAATAAAGAAAAACCAAAATTAGAGAGAACAGAGGAATATATGAACTGCGATATAATAAACCTGCAGAACAGTCTCCTTCCTGTTTTTGTTTGTTGAGTTTCTAAGATTTTCTTGATTTTCTTCTATATTTAATACTGTTTTCCACAATGAGGCTTCAGTCTTCACTTGAAAATAATATATAATAAATAAAGAAAAAGAAGAAGCAAGAAAAGAAACAAAGAGTGACAGAACTCCAAGCAAGATGTTACTGTGACATGAGTTCTGATTGGACTCAAGCGGCTAAAACTTCATTAACAACAGGGAATTAACTAGGTAAGGTAGAATTACCCAAAACTTCTTCCAACAAGTAATCCATTTTTTTAGTGTGCCAGTAATGACAAATGGGCTTCTTGGATTCCTGTCAATCAAAAATGGAGATTTATAGCTCCTGAATTGAGAATTTCTGCAATTTGGATTCTTAAGAGATAAGGAAAGACCCAAAAACCAAATGGCTTGGAGTGATTTCAGTAAGAATTCCAAATAAATGCAGTATCGTTTAAGATTTAATAATAAAATCCCTTACCGTGAGTCGCTTGGTTATTTGGTCATCTTCACAACAATTTCCTTGGTAACTACCATCACGCTTTTTTTAATTCTGAAATCGTAGAGACCGTGCATCTCTCACACTATCAACGGAGGGTTGCCACCAGATCAAAAGTACAGTCATGTCCACATACAAAACTGAAAGCCTTAGCAAACTTCACATTTGTGGACCCTCTAATTCCTTCTAACTGAACCACCCATGTGATAAACAAGGTTATCCAAGTTGAATAACTGTTTCATGTACGAGAGATACCCAACAAACTGTTAATTGATTAAGCAGTTAGCAGGAAAGAAAAATCAGAAACAATGATGGTGATGAGGAATGATGAAAAGTCATAGATTACAAACAAGCTTTGAAACCTTTCAATATGTAAATATTCACATGATTGATTTTGATAATCTATATGAGAATTGATGATTCTAAAGCAAAGTTAGTAATTGTTTTCTATAGAATTCAACTCCATTTCCATAAAATGAAATCCAGTAGCCCCCCCCCCCCCAAAAAAAAAAAAAAAAAAAGAAGCCGAGATCTGCATACATGCAATCATGCAGAATCTGTTTTATAAAGAAGAAAATCGGGTCACGCCCATTGGTCCACCAAAAAAAAAAAAAAGGTTGATAGAAATTTGAGAATCGAAATTGACTACAACATGTAGATAAATCAATTATAAAATAAGATTACTGGTAAAAGACTTGTAAAAGAATCAAACCTTGTCATTGTTGTTTTTCTAATCTGCAAAAAATTTTGAGAAGTAAAACCATACATTAAAATTGATTGAAATAATCTAAAAAATAAGACTTTTACTTTTATTTTCCATATCAATTAAACCACAAAAATGTGGGTATTTAGTTCTTAAGAGCAGGGGATATTGTCCGCTAATCTAGACCATTAGTATGTTGGATCCCACCATGGATGCATTATTCCTCACAAATCTCCTCAATAAGTCCCAAGATTAATCATTGGGATCTTCTGATCTTGGAGATTTTGGGGTATGGTCCATCCAAGGTGGGAATCGGCAGACTGATGGCCTGGATTACCGAACCATGGGCCCCACTTGCAAGAATTAGAAACCCATGTATACCGCGTGAAGACACAACACATACAATATATAGTTTATCCTAGTCACAATTACTTAAATGTAGAAGGCTAATACCAACCAGCAGCAAACTGGCTCACACATGGCAACCACCAATTACGACAGCCTGATAACAAAAGTCAGAAAATAGCACAAGCTAGAAAAGTATTCTCCCAGCTTCCTTTTCATTCCATTTTGAAACCTCCTTTGACATATTAGTATAGCATGACTAAACATACATAAAGATTCCCCATAAGAACCATATATGCACGACAGAAAGCATAAAACCAACAGTAAAAGATGGATAAATGGAAGAAACAGAAAACAACCCATCCAGTTAATCTTACTGGGCTTTCAGATGAACTTCTCTCTCTTCTGCGGCAACAATTTCTGAACGAAGAGATTCTAGTTCCACAACAGTTAGTTCAACCTGCAAGTCAAAGGCATGACTTCGTAATGAAATATGGTGCTAATGGCAATTGAAGTGGAAAGTCCAGTAAACCAAACCTTGTCACCGTTGTCGCCTCGATCTCCATGGACTAAACAAGTTCAAGCATAGCTGAGGCACTCACTAATCTCCTTCTAGCCCACAAACGACTACGAGACCGTAATATAAAAGTAAGGAAATCTATAAAGTCATTCCACAATATTTTGTAATTTAACCCAAATGCATACTAAGACAAGGTAATACCTAGAAGAGTAGTCCGTCGTCTTGGTTGTGAATTTGTTGAACTCTCTTTCTTCAAGACAATCCTTTTCGGTGTTGAAGCTACAAAGCGGTCCTGGGAAAATCCTCTATTTTTCCTAGACCGCCCTCCATTAAACCATTCTTCACTTCCTGAAAAAAGCAAACCTAATTTTTTTATAAAATAAAAACATAAAATCTAATAATGAATGAACTACTTCTCTTAAATCTAAAGTTTTAGTAGCAGCTAGCAACTATATAAAAACACAACAGAACTACAGATTATTGTAAAAAATAAATTTAATGCTTAGACATGAAGAACCCTGTTATGGAAATTTTAGATCATCTACCTAATAAAGCCTTGACAAGTTCATTCATGCCAGGAATGGTCCTCAAAAGCAATGTATTTTATGGCTGATTTTTTTTAGGGCATGCGAAGGTCTTGTGAAATCCTTGCTCGGTTCTTCCTTCAGCTGACACTTGCTCTTATATTGTGCATACAGAAATCTGATATGTGACTGGCCTGATTCTTGGACCAGAGAATAAGCTTTGGTGAGGTTTGCTGAGCCCACACATGCTTGTAGTTGCAATGACAGATTGTATCAATTTTTTTTTTAAAATAATAAATTAGTTGGATCTTAGCCACACTGGTTGGAGGAATTTCAATTATTAAAAATGGATGTTTTAAAGGAAATTTAACCAACGGTCAGGATCCGACAGGTAAGAAAGAACATCCTTATTAGTAACTAAAGTCATCCAGTTGTTGTAAATCATGGTAATCTAATAAATGAACGGCTTGGATTTGTGCATGCGTGCCACATGTGCAAAGAGATGGAGTGCTTCATAACCAAGATATAAGTGTTCAACTGTCATATCCACTCCCCAATTTGAATAGAAAACAATAAGGTACAGAAAGAATTTAAGAAAAATCAGAAAATCCTAATAATACAATAACAAAAACTCTCACCAAACAAGCAATCAACAAAGCTTGGCTTGTTCCGCCTATGGAATCTTGCAACATGTGAGTGAGTTTGGTCTCTCGATATGGGATGTGACAGTCATTGGCATTCAAAGAGTAAACAACTTTCTGGAAGGAGTATAAAGACTTATTAATCCTAACACTTTCAGCAGATGAGGGCTGCCACTACTCATCCTCTCGATTTCTGTCTTCATAACCCGATGAAAAAATTTAAATCTAAAATCATATAAGACATGACAAGGACCAAATATTTACTAAAATGTGTTTGCTTAAAAATAATAGGCCAACTTGCTCACTTTTGCTCACCTTCAACATTGCATGTATGTGGGACAAAGCTGACCCATGCATAAGATGAGTCCCATTGCATAGATCATTGTTATGTGCACAAATTGGGGGAAAATCATGGTTTTACTGACGAGTCATCATATTGTTTTATGAGACGTTTCATTAATCCACTGTTACTTAAGTTTTGAACCTTGTTGTAGCTTGTAAGATCCTATACAAGACTTCAAGACACACACACAAAAAGGTTCGTCTTCACCTAAAACTCAAAACCCTTCACAATGAAACCATCAAAGAAAGAATACAGATTTTTTTTTTCCTAGTAGTAATGTAGTCTGTAGATTCTAAACAACTATGGAGGTGAAAAGAGTTCTTCTCAATATCAAATCCAAAACCCAAAGAAAAATGCTGAAGCAACTTGAACGAAGGGATATTGAGCAGGCCATTCATGGAATACATGCCAATAATGCACACGTGCAAGACAGGAGCCAATCATAACTAAGATGTGCCCAACTGCAAGCATTCGAATTCCCAGTCCAAAAATCAAGGGAGTCCACTTGTAAGGTGGGCCACGCATGTACATTGAGTATAACCTTTGGTCCTACTTTTTAACCACCTATTTTCTCATACTAGTGGGGCCCACTTGATCAGCAGTTGGCCAAATTTTTTGGAGTAAGGCATTCAAATGGTGGACTGCACCTGATTAATGGCCCAGATGTCACACTGTGTCCAACTCTCCTCATGTGAATTTCCTTTACCAGTTCTCAAGCCCTAAACTAGAACCCAACACTTGTCAGGTAGGCCACACAAGTACATTGAATATAGCTGTTGGTCCCTTTACAAGCATCCCTTTTCTCATACATGTGTGGCCCACTTGATCAGAGAAATGGCCAGATTTTTGTACCAAAACATGAACAAGGTGAACCCACCTGATCAATGGCCTGGATATCGCACCTTGTCCAATCTCTCCTCACTGAATCTACTATAACACTTCTAAAACCCTAAACTAGATCCCAACAAAAGATGAGGAAGATTAACCTAGAATCTTGACTAATCCGTTCTGTACCATTCCATACACCTATATAGGGGGAAAAGATTTTTCAAGAGAAAATGCAAACCCTAATTCTTTCAGGAATGCTTACCTTTCCATTTGATCACCGAGTAAAATCGTTACGCTGTCCAATGATTCTACATTGTGTTTCTGGACAGAAATCCGAGGCCCAGAAACCCTGTCAGAGGATTCGATCTCTGGATCAAGAAAACCCCTGATTTTTGCTACGATTCGGACCTTCCGATGGGGGTGGGATCGGAAATGTTGTTTCATATGAGCTGAATCTGGGGTCAACGAGGCCATGGCAGGTAATCGGAAATGGGGTTTGAGATGAGTCGAATTGGGGATTTGTGAGGCCATGGAGGAGGATCAGGTTGGAGAATCGAGGGTGGAGATTGATGAAGGAAAGGGAAAATGAAGGAGATTTGAGAGAGAGAGAGAGAGAGGGAAATCAGCTGTGAGGGAGCGGGAGAGAGAGGGGGAGAGAGGGAAATCAGGCGTGAGGGAGCGGGAGAGAGAGAGCGATAGAGATTGGGAGCGAGGGAGCGAGAGAGAGATCGGGAGTGAAGGGGAGAGAGAGAGGGGTGAGGGAATGGGAGAGAGAGATGGAATATTCTTTTATTTTATTTTATTTTTGTTGTGGTACGGCTCCTAATATGGAACGGTTTAAAACGTTAAACCGTTTCAGAACCAAAATCACATTTCGTTCCAAAATTAATATTTTGGTGTAGTGCTAGTGGGGGTGGCTAACAGTGAAGTGTCCACTGATAGTGTTGCGTACTAACAAAAAAAAAAAAAAAAAACCTATTTAGCTACTCACTCGGTGTATAACTAGGATCAGGCGATTCAGAAGATAGGGTTCATCCTCTGATGATGGGTTATACCTTTGCCTTCCATATGAAAGGCTTTTTAGTACAAATAAAAGATCGAGAAAAAAATTCTTACACTTGGCAACGTAAAGTAGCTACGAAACACCTTCCTTGATAGAGAACTAAATCCAACATGTGAGTGTAGACTCAAATTATAGCTAAGATCACGTGCTACTTGATTAATGCTTCAAATTACACTATAGAATGTAAACAATAGGTAAGTAAAAGATCACACTAAGAAATGTAATTAACTTGTAGAAATGTAGAGTGATTACACTAAGGAATATAAATGACAGATAATTCAAATTACACTACAGATAAAAATTTCTTGTTAAATTCTTCTACATCACCATCTATCTTACTCGGCTGGGTTGGTTTAGCCTGAAAACTGGAAGGCGGAGTAAGTACCATATTCCAATGGAAAATAACAGGTGGCAATGTCTCGAACACAATCTCCGAACTTGGATATTGTCCCCCTAGTGTTTCTAGGTCGTCTAACATACTAGGATTTTCGTCAATATGCTTAGCTTTCTCGTTGGCCGCAACGTCGGATGATGTGGTCGTAGGTGAGACCACTTGCAATGCTTCAAAGATTGCTACTAATTCGTTCACCAACCACTTATCCTATAGGAAACATTCATCACTGAGATAATCAAATAGATTATCACATCGTCTTTGTCCTTCAGACCAGCCGATCCACAAGATTGGGCAAGAACGTCAGTATCATGATCACATAACACATGTGGTAGAACTTCTTCAACCGTGTTAATGGTCAACTGTCCTCCAGACAAACGGATTCTCCAAAAAGGTCGTGGTTGCACTGCTTTCAATTGGGGTATGTTTTCGACCCTTGCCAACTCTCTCATCATGGTCACTCTACGCCTTTACCAATGACGTTTCTCAGTTCGAGTCATTGCTTCTGGCACTGTTGGGAATTTAGGATGTGTGACAAGTTTCCAGACTCTCTTCTGGGTTGACAGGTGGTTTAACCATCCTTTGATTCGATATCCTGCCCTGAGAGTAACAATTAAGAGGTGAAGGCATCGTCTGCAGCCGATGTTGACCGCTTCCTTCAACCCTTCTTGGAGCCATGTATTGGCCTTGTGATCTTGGTTGAGGAGGGTCTCTCCATCCTGGAACGGTCCTTCCGGCACATTGGTTGAACAATTGTGAGCCTTGACTGCCTTGTCGAACTGTGTTCAACCGCGTGGCAATCAAGTGGGTACATCAACGTTGCCGCCGCCCTGGCCATTGTGGTGCACTTTCGCAATTATTTGGGCCAAGATCAATCCTTAGCCCTTATATCATAGTAAAAGTGGTCCAATTGATAAATCAGCCCATTAACCGTTGATTTTGGTGCCCATCAAGTGAGGAAAATTCGTAAGTAATCGTAGTATGATATTTTCCTTCATATGAATGACTTGTATTACCCATTATATGGATGAGTGTAAAATGTGAAAACCCAACCTTGGTAGGCTTTTCCTTAGGCGCAAAGTTATTCGTTTTAGGCTTACCAACTTTTTTTAAATCTAGACCTTCTGATTTACCCACTTTCCACCGTCAATCACAACTAAAATATGGATCACACTTTGGCCTCATATGACTATGAGATCATATAAAATTTAGACCCCGATTTATAATCTTACATCGTTGAATGTTAACCACTTTAAAGTCAATTCCTTCTTTTTGGCGCAACAAGTGAAATTTTAAATTCAGGCATTTTTCACCATCGATCGATCACCAAATTTTGTTTAAACGTTTGCCTATCTTAACTACACATTTTCTCAAAAATTGGGTTCTGATTATTAAGCATGGACCACTAATTGAGATTAAGTCCATTTTGACACCGGCTACCAGAATTTTCAAGATAAGTCAATCCAAATTTCGAATCACCAAGAAAATTATATATCTCGCTCTATTCGACGACCCCAACACAATAGACAAATTAGATTTAAAGAAATATCGCCAAAAGAGACAATTTGGAGAAACTCAATTCAAGTGGGATGAGAAACCCAATACAAAAGGAGGCGTGTATCCCTTCTTCACTCAAAATCCCATACGTGCCCATCACCTTCTCACGTCTAAGGAAGAGAGAGAGAGAGAGAGAGAGAGAGAGAGAGAGAGAGAGAAAGAGATGTCCAAGCTTAGACGCTCATCCCTTCTCTTCCTTCTCCACACATGTGGTCTCCCTCTTGCTTGAGCGATATTGTGGTTGATGTAAAAACACTCATACATCAATATCTACCTAGGGTTTACATCTAAATCTAAGGTGAGGGATTCCTTTAAGCTTACATTAATTCAGTTTAATATATAGATGACTTGTCTTATTTTTGCATACCTTCGTATTACTATGATTTCTATGTTATTGACTGATGAACCATTATGAATATTTATCCCTATGAGAATTATGGTTAATGTATTATTTTAATAATTTTTATGAATTCATGTAGGGTGATGGATACAAATCTTTCCCTTTGCCGATTTTGAGAACAACGCGTGTTTCTACTCTATATTGAGTTAGCTTTTGCTCCTCTCTCCTTATTTTTGTTGAGTTATCTTAATGCTACTCTTCTCCTTTATTAGGTTAGCCTTGTGTTACCTTCCTTTATAGCTTGGACATGTGCCTTGGAATTCCAAAACTCCCATGGTTCGATTTATTTTCTCATTAATGCAAGTGATGTGTTAGAGGTCTCTCATCTAGTGATTCATATATTTTATCGTGGACGTAATGCGCTTTGGGTAGTGACCCTCTTGGTCAATACGTAAATCCATAGGTCTGGGTAGTGGTACACAATTGATGTAAGTAAATTGTCATGCCTGTTACATCACTTTTGAGATTAGATGTCACAAATAATCGCTTCATGAATAAATCGTGTCATGTAAATCTTTCGATCATGTGTTGTGCCACCTCGAGGTATTCACGTAAATCCACGATAGCGTTAGACACGCTAACGAATCTCCGTAGTATGGGATGTGTGGTAAGTTGGGTTTTCTATAAATTATATTTCACATTGTGATGATCACTACGTATGATGGACCGCACACACTATGCTAGGCATGCATTCATGTTGATTATTGTACATACCGATTCCCTTCGTGGTGGAGTGCGAGGTGTATCGAAACCCTCACATTATTCTTATGGATCTCTTGAATTATTGTTAATCTTAAAGGATAACCATCATTATGAGTAAGGCATTGACCCTGTCCAACCATACAGACGTTGCAGGTAAAGTGCAAATTTAATATACGGATATGATCGTTCTATAAAAGATTATTCCAAATAAAAAAGAATGATAGCATTACATTTAGTTTTATTTAATTTTTACGGCAAAATTCTGAATAATGTAACAAGCTCCCACTAGAGAGGGCATTATACAGTTAGTTGGATTTTATACTTTGAAGGAATAAGAAATACAGTTGATTTTATTTTTGTGAATGGTTACCTTTGTGAATGTAACCGGATGTGATCAAAATGAAAAAAAAAAAAAAAAGGTGTGATTTTGCGGCATCAAATTATTACTTTATTAACACCCGAAATAATTAGGCCCATGTGGTTACCTTCATGAATGTAACTAAATGTGATCGAAATGAAAAAATAAATAATAATAAGCTGTGATTTTGCGGCATCAAATTATTACTTTATTAACACCCAAAATTCTTGGGCATAAGTATGTACTCAGGCTACGAAAATTAGGGGCGTTATAGTTCGACCCTAATGATTCAGTTACTCCTTGTATTCATAATTTTGAATGGCAATATTACACTGGTAAGTTAGAGACATAGTCACACAGGGTGTGACAAAATTGTTGCTCATTGTTTCTTTTCAATTTCGTCAAGTGGTAAGTGCAAGCGTGCTAGAATTGAATTTGCAGCTCAATTCAAACCAAACAACTATGACTCTAAGCATCAAGATAGGCAGATATATATTATATGACTGAGATCGAATAAGATCAACTGCCTATTCAACCACTCTCTTAGTGTGTAAATAGGATTTAACAATATACAGAGGATAGGGTTCGTCCTCTGATAACGGGTTACAAATTTGTCTTCCGTACAAAAAAATAGATAAAAGATCGAGAAAGGAATTCTTGTGATTAATCGCAAAGAACAACTACAAAATACCTTCTTGGATGGAGAACTGAATTCAACATATGAGTGTATACCGAAATTGTAGCCAAGATCACTAGCTACCTGATTAACGCTACAGATTACACTATGAAATGTAAACATCGGGGAAAAAGTAAAAGATTACACTAAAAAATGTAATTGAATTGCAAAAATATAGAGTGATTACACTAAGGAATATAAATGACGTCAGATAATTGAAAGATATATTGGGTTTGATTGGGTTGGTATGATATAAAATTTCCTACTGAATTTATCTGCTATTTATAGCCTTACCTTAGCCATTTAGATCCTTCCCACGTTCTAATGGTTGTTATAATCGTTTAATAATGCATTGCTATTTTTGCTTCTACTTATGTCATATGTCCTATAACCGCTTCTACACGATCATTCTTCAATTGATCGCTTAAGAAATATCTTAGCGTCGCTCGATGCGCTCCGACTATACTATTTTAGGATATGCTTCATATATCCCCACGTATCTTTAAATACACCACACAAATTCAATCAGATCGCACATAACTCAATTTGATTAGTTTTCTCACGATTTGGTGACTATAGAGATGAACAAGCAATATTGGATTCATTAAGTGGACGGGTCACACTCTCTTTATACAGCAGTGGATGCCCTCCCCCATCCATGGAGAGAGGGAGAGGTGCACACACCTTATCTCTCCTCTCTCTCATTTTCCTCTCTCCAATTCTTCTCCTTTTTTCATTCGTCATGCCATCTCATGGATTCTAATTTGGAGATTTCCTAATCCTTCCCTAACTAAAATTAATTCCACATTAGCCTTTTCGGAAATTTGGATTTAAGAAAATTCCAATCTTGAAAACTTTAATTTTGTCCTATTAAACGTCCCACTTGATCACATTACTCATTATTGTATACATGTATACATGTGGACCATCCATTGGTCAAGTTGACTGGACGTCCATATGCGTGGGCCCCACCCCTGCTCAGTGGATGGTGGCACTTGTCCACCATGATTACACGTGTGGGGCCATGGCGTTCCGTTTGTGCTTACTTAATTGCACGGTCTAGATCGTTGAGGTTAAATCCTCAACATCATGCGGCCACAAGCTTGTCCAAGCTACACAATCAATGGTGAGATGATCTAATGCCGGATGCACCACTATGTGACGTCCAATTGATTGTTTCCGTAAACATTGCTCAATTAGAACGGTGGTGATACACAAGAGCTTAAAAGTTACCTTAAATCTTATGATAAATATAAGATTAAGATAACCTGATTACGGGACTATAAGAGTGGAAATTGATTGGACAGTTGAAAGTGCAAAGTATCCAATGGGGCCCTATTTCAACAAACAATTGTTCAGAAACCAGATGTCAGGATTATTCAACTGACTTGGAATTTAGGGCCTTGACTTCACAGTATGGTTGGTTTTATGGGTGCCTGTGTATCAAGAGTCATACGCTACTAGAGTATATGTACCAGGAGCCGTTACTTTCACTAATGTGTCCATAAGGACTTGACGTGGATGAGATCCACACCGCGCATCTGGTGCGTTACCCTGGGTTTGACCCGGGACACGATTCAATTCACACTGGACTACAACATGGGAAACAATTTAGATTGGAAGTCCCACCATTCAAATTGCGTGTGGGTTCATGCCATCCAATCGGTTCATATGATGCGAGGGAGCAGAATGGATGGAGTCCCCAAAACTTAGAACATTAAAAGACTTACCAAAACTTAGAACATTAAAAGACTTACTTTGACCTCGCCATCTGAATCTCGAGCTTTAGGCATGCTTTATATGGTTCCATGTGTTATGTCCCAGCTTAGTCTCCGTTTCTACTTAATTTTAGGATCCATGGTAAAATAGAGATGGCGCACGTGATGGGAGGAATGGATCTATTGCATACTTGTCACAAGTTTCCAAGCTTATCATTCATCACAATCAACATTTTCGGCTCGGTGATGTAGGTTAATCATAGGCCATCATTTGCCAATATCATGTAATCGCAACTTAAAACATACTCTCACCCTCATCATGGGTGTTTCCTTCAGCAATAGGCATTTAGTTATAAATATAAAGGCATGAGCCTTCAGGAAAATGGGTCATCACATGGTCGTGATGATCATGCCCATTAATGAGGCAACATTCCCACTGACCCGTTGGGAGAACAGATCTTATCACAAATTTAGTTATGATCTTCTCACGACGCTATCTCTCACAGTCTTTTTAAAATCAAAAATCTTTATATAGACGTTTGGAGAGATTATAACGTTTCAAAATATTCAAAGATTGTGTTGGGATGCCTTGCACAAACCTTAGGATCTAGCCTCCCGAAACAAACCAGAATTATGGATAATAAAGCAATGAAATAAATCAAAGCATCAATCACACACCACACAAGAGATTTTTACGTGGAAAACCCTCAAAGAGGTAAAAACCACGGGACCTCGTCCAGATCAACAATCCACTATGAAGTAGAACGTTTACAACCTTCTTCACTCACGCAGGAGTGGATGAACAATAAGAGAAATAGAGAAAACGAAGAGATCTAACCGATTATGAGGACATAGAAGCGCTGAGATATAAATTGCAAAGTAAAAAAACCTCCCCGAGCAGAACCTCCCTTCTATAAGCTTCCTCTCTCTCTTTCTCCCTCTCTCTCACCTTTGATAGCCCTCTTGTATTTTTCTCATCAACACAATATATGTAGAAAAATCCTAGGGACCCCTTTTTATAGTTTTAGGAAACTCCTTTCCGCATCCTAGTTGCGAAAGGACTTGCGCATCCTAGTTGCAAAAGGACTTTGCGCATCCCAGTTGCGAAAGGACAACGGGTCAAAAAAACCCATCAGATTGGACCGGTGCCCAAGCAAACTTAACCACGGCTTGGACATGGATCAAGAGAGAAACATGACATTCAGTTGGGTCCACAACCATGCCTCCATCAGAATAAAAATGACGGGCATGGGGCTTGAAGAAGAATATGATTTGCCCGATAAGTAACTGATTCATATTGGACAAATATGGGTCACTCGTTAGGGAGATCGAAAAAGACAGATCACCTAGAGGCCATATTGGGTGGCCCGCTTTGATGATCGTGGTCCCATTAGAATTGAAAGAATGGGAGAACTGGATCAAATATGGTCCATCTCTAATGGCAGATCAGTATCTGGTGTCAAATCCCACTCCTCCGATCATGAATTAAGTGATCTACATCATGTCACCTAAGTGAACGACCATGATTAAGTGAAAAATACTTCCTTGTTCAAAATGGAATGATCCAATAGGAGAGCATCTACGTATATGAGTGAAATTTGAGATCAACGATCGCAGACTTTTCGGAGTCCTTCTTTATCGATAGTTTCTAGGTCTTCCTAAGAGACTTTCTTATTCAGAAATCTAGCAATGTGGGCACGAAGGATTCAGAAGCAACAAGGAAGCCCTAACAAGGGTTTCACCACATTGTCGATCTATAAAAGGAGCAATTTAAAAAAAAAAAAAAAAAAAAAAAAAAAAAAAAAAAAAAAAAAGCTCGAGACCCTACACTAAACACATGAGTCTATCTTTTATTTATCTTTCATTTATCTTTCTTAGTATAGCTTAGCTGCCTAGCGGTTCCCCTTACAGTACCTTAGGAGTAGAGATAATCTTTTTGCAATTTAAGTTTTAGACTGTGATCTTCTAAGTTTCGATTTTGTTGATCACGCCTGTCTTGATTCGTCTGTTCCAATAAGCGTATAAGGTGTTTATCTCTTTTCATTTCTGTTTATTCATTTGGTTGTCTCGTAAGTTGTCAGTTGTAAATAAACATTGTTTTACAATATCTAATGAAATCGGCAACATTATGCATTATTTAATTTGAATGTGTATCTTTCTTCATTTTAAAAGTATTTTGAACTTAAAGTGATCGTGAAAAAACAAATTCTTAAGGCCGTAGACTCATGTCTATTATCACAAGGTAAAAAGAACTCATTTGGAAATATTAGCTTCATTTCCTTTCATTAGTCACCTAAACTGAGTACAATATTGGTGATTGAGAGGACTCTAGATTTTCGATCTCAGTCTCCAATCTATTATCTCGATGAAGGGGCTACCAATAATTCAATAAATCCTTGAGTCAAGCAGACTCTGGCCCGCCTGCGCATCCTACTCACACACATATGTATCGATTTAAACTATCAATCACACAAGTAGTCCAGTTTGATTGAATTAGAATGCAACACTAGGTATCAAAACTCTTCTCTACTTTCATTAGAATTGTCAAAGGGCTGCATTGGCCTACTTTCTTCCATGCCTATCCTACCTCAAGACCTAGCCAAGGACAGACAATTCTGTCGGGGGATATGTGGGGACCAGCGTGATGTATATGTTTTATCCACGCCATCTATCTATTTTTAAAAATTATTTTAGGTCATAATCCCAAAAAGGAGGGGAATTGAGGGTTAAGTACTGGACCACATCACAAGAAGTAGTGAGGATTGAAAGCTTACTTCAAAAAACATTTTAAGGGGCACATAAATTTTAGATCAAGCTGATATTTATTTTTCACCTTCATATAGTTCTATGTGAACTTGATGGCAAATAAGCATCACAGTGGCCCCAGGAAGTTTTCAACCGTAGGAATTCAATCCACACTGCTTCCTATGGTGTGGCACACTTGAGACTTCAATATGCTTCCTTTTTTAGCTCATACCTTAAATTGATCCGTAAAAATTAAATGGATGGACCCAGTACGGATAAAACATATAAATCATAATGGGCCCCACATATCCCCTGACAGTACCGATCATCTCTAGAAAGGGTAGTACCCAGTCTATGCCCTTGAATTAAATACCCAAAAGCCCGTCAGGGTTTATAAATGGCAATTTGTAATATTTTTATATCATAAACTTATCTCAATAGCCAATCTCTCTCTCTCTCACCTCCGGCGCGGCTCATGAGCGTAAGACCCTGGCTGTGGAGCATGTATGTGGCCACATCCACGCTGTCCATCTACACTGAAAACTCACTTTACAGCGTGATTCAAAAGTAAGCAGATCCAAATCTAAGATGGACCATGGTACAGGAAACAGTAATAATGGATTGGAAGCGGATTGCGTAGTAACTCACTATGCTTATCGGACTGAGAAAAATCTTTGAGGTCCACCATGATTTACATTTTTTATCCTCTCCGTTCATCCATTTTAACAGATTATTTTAAGACTTGAACCCAAAAATGAGGCATATCCAATGTTTAAATGGACCAAATCACAGGAAACAGTTGAATTGAACGTCTACCGTTGAAAAATTCTCAAGGGCCACGGAAGTTTTGGATCTAGCTTATATTTGTTTTTCTCCTTCATCTATGTCCGTATGATCTTATTAACAGGTTGGATGACAAATAAACATCACTAAGGGGCCTAGAAAGGTTTCAACGATGGATATCATTATCCCCCGTGGAAATGTTTCCAGTGGTATGATCCACTTGATCTTTGGTTATACTCAAACAGATGGACGCCGTGGATAGATCACATACATTCAAGGTGGGCCCAACTGAGTGAATGTGGGCCCAACTAAGTTTACTCAGTACGAAAGAGCGCACTGAGTAACTCAATACGCAATCCGATATCCAATTGATTGTTAGAAACGCCACAAAAGCTTTGGATCAAGATGATATTTGTGTGGTCTCTTCATATAGGCTTTTGTTACCTTATCAACAGGTTGGATGGAAAATAAACATTTCCGTGGATTCCATGAAGTTTTTAATGGTGGGGATTCAGTCACAACTGTTTATTGTGGTGTGGTCCACCTAAGATTTAGGCATGCTTTAATTTTGGGATCATGCCTTAAAATGAACTTTGAAAATGGTTGGACGGTGTAGATTTAAGGCACATAGATCACCATGAGCCCCACAGTCAGGGTCCCACCCCCACCAACCTTGGTGGATCCGGGTTCTCATCTAATCCGCACCCTGAAGTCTCTATCCACGCCTCCCATCCCTTTCTCCGACGTCTTCTTTATTTCGTTTGTGTGTAGGTTTCTTTCCTCCCGTCGCGTGGTTGAGTCTTCTAAGACTGAAAGAACAAAAAAAAAAAAAAAAAAAAAAAATTTAGAAAAAACAAATTGCAATAAAGGTAGTTGGTTGCTCTCGTGGACGCGGATTTTCTGGGAACTAGGTGGGGCCCATTGTGATGTCTGTAAGAAATCTACTTCATTCATTCATTTTGTGAGTTCATTTTAGGACATGAGCCAAAAAATAAACCGGATCCAATGCTCAAGTGGACCAAAAATGTGATAATTGAACGTCCACATTTGAAATATTCATGGGGCCACGGAAGTTTTGAATCCTACTAATATTTGTGTTTTCAGTCCATACCAGTAAGAATGAGGTTATGAACCGTATGGATGGCATGTAAACATCAATATCCACCCAGAGAGGTTTCAGTGGCAGGAACATCCGTAAACACCTTTTTTCCATTATTATGGTAATGGTAGGAATATCCGTAAACACCTTTTTTCCATTAGGATGGTCCAATTGAGTCTTTGATCCTTCTTACTTTTATTCGAGAGTAGATTAGATGATGAACTCTTCAGCCAAGAAGCTACTAACATGGTGAAACATGATTGGTTGGAGTCTTCCCCTTACAATTAATCAATAAATGCTCCTTCCAGGTCTGCTACATATCTTCTTACGTTAGACGTCTTCCTATTTTTGTAGTACTTATGCAAGGTTATTTTAGTAATTTGCATAGGATGAGATTTTTAATTCCGGAATAGATACATAGAATGATCTAAACTGTACATTTATAAATGGTCCATATAAAATGGTGTGCAAACACTGCTTATCAGATTCTATGTACCTCAAGTAGGTTTGATGAATGAATGGCCTATCAGATTCCATGTACCCCAGTTAAGTTTACCCCAGGTGAGTTTGATGAATGAATGGCATCTCCTTAAACCGAGGAAAATGAGAGATGGACCAAAACAGTAGTACCTTGTACATGAATTTCCTAGGAATGCCTTTCGAAGGAAGTTCCTGTGTGCTAGAAACCTAGGAGGGGACCACTGTGATATCCATTCTTACGACTTTGAAACAAAAGATGAGCAGTATGCAAGACTAAAGTTTGTCACACTAAAGGAAAAGGTGGGTAGGGTAATTACTACAGTGGAAACCTGGTTCCACAGCGATATTTAAATGCCATCCATGCCGTCATAATGTCATTTCTATTGGGATTAGCTGATAACACAAATATTACCTAGATTCAAAACATCGGTGTCCTATTTTTTTTTCCTTTAATTTTCTTAAGTGGGGTCTGCATGTAGATGATCCACCCCATCCATTAGGTTGGCCAGCCTATGGTGTGCCCAGATAACTTTTGACCAAGCTCATTCTTGTATCTTCCATAATCAAGGTGGCCCCGCCACTATGGGTCCACCTACACTTCATGCAAACACAAGGTGAGTCTCACCCTTGTGGCTCGAGCTACGCATGAACCGACTCAACTCATCGGACTCGTTTGGACCCGACTCGACTAGAACCAAATGGGTGAGTTAGTTCAAACCGAGTAGGCTTCACCCAATCTGAACTCAAATCAAGTTGAGTTCAAGTTACCCAAGAACTTGACGCGACTCAACCTGAAACTTGATCAGTCATACTCGACCCGATCCGAAACCCGACTCGACTTAGGTTGTTGGGTATGGTATATAATAATAATAATAATAATAATAATAATAATAATAATAATAATAATAATAATATCTATTTCCTAATCCTCACTACCCAGCTACCCGCTGCACCACCGATCCGAAAAACCCAACCCCTTCCCACCCGGTGTCCATTGCCCATCGGCCATCCCGTCCCGTCTATCGCATGCATGCGACAGCAACCCTCCGGCCTTCCTCTTCTCTCTCTCACTTGATGGGCCAGTAGGTGGCAGCCAGCGGCCCATCAAGTGAAAGTGCTATCAATAAGTCAATCAATCCTTGAGTCAAGCAGACTCTGGCCCACCCACGCATCCTACTCACACACACATGTATCGATTTAGACCATTCACACGAGTAGTCCAATTTGATTGAATTGGAATGCAACACTAGGTATCAAAACTCTTCTCTACTTTCATTAGAGTTGTCAAAGGGATGCATTGGCCTACTTTCCTCCATGCCTATCCTACCTCATCAATGCGAGCCGATTAGATGCTACCCTCATCAAGACCTAGCCAGGTATAGACAATTCTATCGGTGGATATGTGGGACCACCGTGATGTATATGTTTCATCCACGCCATCTATCTATTTTTAAAAATTAATTTATGTCATAATCCCAAAAAGGAGGGGAATTAAGGGTCAAGTGGACCACACCACAATAAGTTGCGAGGATTGAAAGCATACTTCTAAAAACATTTCAAGGGGCACATAAATTTTAGATCAAGCTATGATTACTTTTCACCTTCATATAGTTCCACGTGACCTTGATGGCAAATAAGCATCACAGTGGGCCCTACGAAGCCTTCAACTGTAGGAATTCAATCCCCACTGCTTCCTATGGTGTGGCACACTTGAGGCTTCAATATGCTTCCTTTTTTAGCTCATACCTTAAATTGATCTATATAAATGGATGGACCCAGTGAATAAAACATATACATTATGGTGGGCCCACATATCCCTTAACAGTACTGACCATCTCTGGATAGGCTAGTACCCAGTCTGCGCCCTTGAATCAAGTACCCAAAAGCCCGTCAGGGTTTATAATGGCAATTTGTAATATTTTTTATATCGTAAACTTATCTCAACAGCCAAACTCTCTCTCTCTCCACGGGCGCGGCTTATGTGCGTAAGAGAATGGCTGTGGAGCATGTCTGTGACAACATTCACGCTGTCCATCTACACGGAAAACTTACTTTAGAGCGTGATCCAAAAGTAAGCAGATCCAGATCTAAGATGGACCATAGTACAGAAAACAGTAGTAATTGATTGTTAGAAAAACTGTGTGGGCCACAAAAGCTTTGGATCAAGATGATATTTGTGTGGTCTCTTTGTATAGCCTTTTGTGACCTTATCAACAGGTTGGATGGAAAATAAACATTTTGGTGGATTCCATGGAGTTTTTAATGGTGGGGATTCAATCACAACAGCTCACTGTGGTGTGGTCCACCTAAGATTTAAGCATGCTTTATTGTTAAGATCATGACTTAAAATGAACTTTGAAAATGGGACGGTGTGGATTTAAGGCACATGGATCACCGTGAGTTCCACCGTCAGGGGTCCCATCCACCTCGGTGGATCCGGGTTCTCATCTAATCCGCACCCTGTAGTCTCTATCCACGCCTCCCATCTCTTTCTCCGACGTCTTCTTTATTTCGTTTGCGTGTAGGTTTCTTTCCTCTAGTTGCGTGGTTGAGTCGTCCGAGACTGTTTTCCTATTTACGAAAAAAACAAAAAAAAAAAACAAAGATCAGAAAAATAAAGGGCAATAAAGGCAGTTGGCTGCTCTCGTGGACGCGGATTTCCTGCGTTGACAATCAGGTGGGGCCCACTGTGATGTTTGTAAGAAATCTACTCGGTCCATCAGTTTTGTGAGTTCATTTTAGGACATGAGCTAAAAAATGAACCGGATCTAATGTTCAAGTGGGCCGAAAACATGATAATTAAACACCCACATGTGAAATATACGTGGGGCCACGGAAGTTTTGAATCCGGCTAATATTTATGTTTTCAGTCCATACCTATGGATGGCATGTAAACATCATTATCAGCCTAGGGGTGTTTCAATTGTAGGAATTTCCGTAAACACCTTTTTTCCATTAGCACGGTCCAATTGAGTCTTTGACCCTTCTTACTTTTCCTCTGGAGACGATTCAGTAGTGATTACTTCAGTAGCCAAAAGGCAACCGAAGTGACACGGTGAAACATGATTAGTTAAGAGTCTCTCCCATTACAATGAATCAACAAATGCTCCTTACGTTAGGTCTCCTCGATATCCTTCTTCCGCTAGACATTTTTCTATTTTTGTAATACTTATGCAAAGGTATTTTAGTAATTTGCAGAGGATGGGATTTTTAATTCAGGAATAGATACGTAGAGTAATCCGAACCGTCCATTTACAAATGGTCCATATAAAAAGGTGTGCAAAGACTGCTTATCAGATTCTATGTACCCCAAGTGAGCTTCATGAATGAATGGGAGATGGATTGAAACAGTGGTACCTCATACGTGGATTTCATGCGAATGCCTTTCGCAGGAAGTTTCAGTGCTAGAAATCTATGAGGGGACCACCGTGATATCCATTTTGTAAGCTCATTTTATGACTTCGAGACAAAAGCTGAGCAGTATCCAAGACTGAAGTTGGCCGCACTAAAGGAAAAGGTGGGTAGGGAAATTACCACCGTTGAAACCTCCCTAGGTTCAACAGTGATGCTTAAATGCCTCCATACCGTTCATAACGTCATTTCTAGTGGGATGAGCTGATAACACAAATATTACCCAGATTCAAAACTTCAGTGGCCCCATGAATATTTTAACTGTGGACGTTCAATCCTCATGTTTTCGGCCCACTTGAGTATTGGATCCGGCTCATTTTTTGTCTCATGTCCTAAAATGAGCTCAAAAAATGCATGAGCTGGGTGGATTTCTCAAAAACATCACAGTGGCCCCACTTAGGTTTCCAACGAGGCTTTTGGAAGAAATACGCGTCCAGATACGATTGAGTGACGTGGAGATAGAAGACACAATCTGTGTACCTCCAAGTGATCCTAATGAATGGTAATTCCTTTTCTTGCACAAAAACATGTTGATGATCGAATTCACTGAAATCTGATAAGTAGTGTTTCCACACCATTTTATATGGAACATTTGTAAATGGACGGTTTAGATCATTTTACATATCTACTCCTATTACGGTATATAATTTAAAGAATTAAAAATTCCATTATCTGTAAATTACTAAAATACCCTCACATGAGTATTAAAAATAGAAAGATGTGTAACGGATCTCCAACTGAAGGAGCATTCATGGCAATAGAGAGAAAGTTGGTATCCAACCAATCATGTTTCGCCACGTCATTTCAGTAACCTTTTGGCTATGAAGTGTTCGGTATTAGTCCTCCCCTTTTCCTCTCATATTATAAAATAGGCGCGGATTTGCTATTGACAGGTTGAGCAGCGAGACTCGCTACTCAAGTGACGTCACCTAGTTTTGTGGGCCCCACCATGATGTATGTTTTGTATCCACACCATCCATCCATTTGGAGAGATCATTTTATGGCATGATCTAAAGAATGAATCAAATCCAAATCTCTAGTGGACCCCACCACAAGAAATAATGAAGAAAGTGACGCCCACCATTAAAAACTTCAAAGGGCCAAAAAGTTTTAGATCAAGCTTATATTTGTGTTTTCCCTTCCTTATTATCTTTGTTAACTTATGAACTATTTGGATCTCAAATAAACATCACGATGGACCTTGGGAAGGCTTCAACAGTGGGCGTCACTTTGCCCACTATTTTCTATGGGAGGGTTCACTATAGCTTTTGATCTGCCTCATTCTTCGGCTCATGCCCTAAAATGATCTCTCCAAATTGATGGACGGTGTGGATGCAATACATAGATCATGGTAGGGCCCACAGAACTTGGTGACGTCACTTTAGTAGCGAGTCTCGCTACTCAACATGTTAGTATTTATCCGCGTCCTTATAAAATGAGCTCACAAAACAGATGGACTGGGTGGATTCCTCACAAACATCACGGTGGGCCCCACCTAAGTTTCAAGCACAGGAACTTCTTACAAAAGGCTTTGGCAGGAAATCTACGTCTCTCATTTCAATCATAGAGATGAAAAACAAAAAACAATCCAAGGGCCTCATTCTTCTAAGGGCTCAAAAAAGTTTTAGATGAAGCTCATATTTGTGTTTTCCTTTCTTTAATATCTTTGTTAACTTATGAACAGTTTCTATCTCAAATAAACATCACGGTGGACCGTATGAAGTCTTCAATGGTGGGCATCACTCTGCCTACTGTTTTTTGTAGTGGGGTTCACTACAGCTTTCGATCTGCCTTATTCTTTGGCTCATGCCCTAAAACGATCTCTCCAAATGGATAGACGGTGTGGGTGCAATACATACATCATGGTAGGGCCCACAGAACTTGGTGACGTCACTTCAGTAGCGAGTCTCGCCACTCAACATGTCATAATTTAATCTGCGTCCTTATAAAATGAGCTCACAAAACGGATGGACAGGGTGGATTCCTCACAAACATCACGGTGGGCCCCACCTAAGTTTCTAGCACAAGAACTTCTTGCAAAAGGCTTTGGCAAGAAATCCACGTCTCCCAATTCAATTATAGAGATGAAAAACAAAAAACAATCCAAATGAAATAGAAACTTTTTATTGTTGTTGAGCCGGTCTTTTTTAAAGTGTTTTAGCTTAGGTTGGCTTGAGCCAATTCCTATATAAACATTTAGGGGTGTACACGAACCGAGCTAGTTCGGTTAGCTCGCTTGACTCGACTCGAAAAAGCTCGATTCGACTCGGTTTGAAGCTAAGTTCGAGCCGAGTCGAGCTGATTTTTAGAGCTTGAAAATGACTTTGAGCTGGCCCCAGCTCGACTCGACTCGAATCGAACCCAACTCAAATCGAACTCGGATCAATCTAGTTCGGTGACTTGGTTACTTTGATATTGATGTTGCTCACCAAGTATTTGATGAAATGACTCAACGAAGTGTGGCTAGTGGCAAGGAAGGAATGTATACAAAACAAATATCGTTTTTTCTTGATTTTTATGTTGCTTAGAAAGTGTCTGATAAAATACCTGTAAAACTATTGCTATTGTTTTACATACAATGAGATTTTAAAGGTATAGTTTATGTAATTGTGAAAATGTTGTACAGACAAACTCAGCTCGAACTTGGCTCAAACTTGGCTTAAACTGGCCCGAGCTGCTGAACGAACCAAGTTAAGTTGGCCAGTCAGGCTCGAGGACTGAGCCGGGCCAAGTTCAAGTTGGGGTTAGCTAGTAGCCGAGCCGACTCGAGCTGAGGTTTGAGCTAAAAATACGGCCCAGCTTGGACAAAGCTTTGCCTCCCTTAACCGATCGCTGACACCGCAACGTTCAATAAAGGAAGTATTAGCATACGCTGCTACACACGGTAATCACCATACATCCGAGCTGTTTAGGATACTCTTTATTTTTATGTCTAATCCCAACCATTGATTTTTTTAATCCAAGATATTTCTACCGTGTATCAACTGCACCACGCATTGCATTAAGGGAAATCTGAGCTATAGCTATGGGCCATATTCGATTTGGGGACGGAAAGTGGACGGTTGGATGCGACTCAAAAATGACGGCTTGCTTCTCATAAGGAAGGGTTTTACTAAACATGTCCAGGATACAAATTTCAAAATAGCTGCAGCTGTAGACACATCAAAGACAAGGGTTCCCTGCAACCGGTGCTAAATGGAGTGGTGGTAACCAATTCATGGGGCCCACCAGAATGACCATGAAAAATCCACTCCGTCCATTGACTTTGGCACTTCACTTTATACCTTAACCCAAGAAAATGGCAACAATATAAAGATGGTGTGCGCCAAAACACAGAAACGAAGGGGATTAAAACGCCAACCATTGAAGCATCCATAGGACCCACCGCGACGTTATATGCAATCCAACCTTCCAAGATGAAGGTAGAAAATAAATCATCCCCATTCAAAACTTCATTGGGCGCTCACATAGACTGAAAGTTCTGGAGATAACGCTCATGCCCAACCCAATAACGGAATGTGAATAGTATATCTTGCCAAAGATGTTGGGCTATCTGAACATGGTTGGCCCACCAAGGCCCGTTAGCCTTTCCGGTGGCTAAAATGGTGGACCACTTGGACTGAGGTGTGTACAGCATGGTGGGACTCCATGGCCCTTGGTTGAGTGCCAAAATAAACAATGAAGTAGGTACGATGAAATTTCAATGGTAGGCACTCAGTACTCAATGTTTCTTCTAGTGCGGCCCATCTGGGAATCAGATCTGGCTCATTGATGGGCCGATGGCCTAAAATGATCTGCTAAAGCAGATGGATGGAGTGGATAAAACAGATACACCACGGTGCATGGGACCCACGAGTGGGGCCCCTCGTGACCCCAGGATGCTGGAAGCAAGCAGCGTATGGGACGGGGTGGTCCCCTGCCCCCGCTGTTCCCTGCAGTGTGGTCCACCTGAGATGTAGATAGGCCTCATTTTTGGTTCCCATAATTAAAATAACCTGAATAATAGGATTTACGGTACGGATTCAACAAAAGAACCAATTTGGCCCCACGAGTGGCCTACCTGCTGGCTGCAGGAAGGGGGCAGCGCCTCTGTCCCTCTAATCCTAGTGGTGTGGATCATCTAAAATTTGGATCTTTTCCATTTTTGATCTCAGACCCTAAAATAATCTGAAAACGTGAACGGACGGTGTGGATGACACATACATTTCATGGCGGGTCCCACGAGTAGGACCCCTGCTCACGCCCAAGGAGCTTCCGCCCTTCACGTCAGTGGGCGCAGGAGCGCCCATGCACGTGGTGCATTTTTATTTTTTCTTTGTTTTTACTTCTCTCTTTCTTTTCTTTTTTCTTTTTTGTGTGTGTTTTCTGATGAATGGGCCGGGCCCATACCGAGGTGATCCGATACATTCATCCTGTCGGAAGCTCGCCTTGGACCCAAAGAAACGTGCTTTGACAGGTCCCACTACATACACTCATCACAGTGGCCCTTAGAAAGTTTCAAGTTTTCTGTGTGGACCACCCACTACATACACTCATCACAAGTCCCACTACATACTCTCTCTCTCTCTCTCTCTCTCTCTCTCTCTCTCTCATCCGGCAGCGGCAACCAGCGGCCCATCAGGTGCATTTTTTTTTAAGTTTTTTTTAAAATGTTAAAATACAATTCATGTCGTGTAGCCCACCTAAGCTGTAGATCCATCTAATACTTGGAATTATGGGCAAGGAGAAGCTGATCATTGTTTTTATACCTCAGCTCCATCTGTGTGATCTGGTTTGGATAGTCGATATCTGTCTGTATGAATGGATAAGGTTGGGGTAGAACTTCTCTCTTGGATTCGAAGGAGAATTTGACTCCAGCTGTAATAACAAGAGGCAAAAACAAAAACCATTTTATGTTTTAACAAATGTTTTTGGCATGCTAGAAGTTTCTTGTGCTGTGATGTAGAGCGGGTCGCGGACAGTTTCATGGCCAAGATGGATCAGAAAAGGCCCGGTTGACAACAGAAGTGATCCGGACAATCAGACCTTAGATCAGACGTATCTCGCAATCCGGAATGAGTTAGCTGACGTAAAATATATGATTTTGGGGTAGAACGAGCTACTTTAGCCAACCAACCCGGCCATGTCGGGTTGCGACGCTCGGAATTGCGAGAAACCCCTGGATCAACGGTCGTTTCCATGTTTTAATTTCGTTTTTACTACAAATAGTAAGTTTTAGTTTGATTATAACTCTTCATCCGTCGGGCTTTAGGAGTTGCGTCCAACATGAAAAGAGCTTAGAATAATTAGAGGAATAGTTTGGTGAAGCCAAATAGGACACTTACTATTTTTGGTCGAAAACCTTGCGCACTAGTAGACATTACAACCATCTATAAATAGTAAGTTTACTATTTATAGTAAGTCGTGAATTCTAGGAGTTTTAGTTGTAGTTTGATTCTGATTTCTTTCTCATTGCTTGGTACCCCTATTTAAAGGGTTGTGAACTCATTTTTATTCATCAATTAATCAATTTCGAATTTATTAGAATTTATTTATATTTTCTGCTTTCTTTCCTCGTGGATTCGAGAAGTTTCTGTGAGGAGTCCAGAGAAGCTCCATGGATTCGGAGTATTTATCCTCATCACATTCATCCCTGCGTCAATTGGTATCAGAGCGAGGATTCTTCTCGGGCTGATGGCAAACAATGAAGGTATGAATCAAAATCCTGTGGACGGTGATATAAGATTCGTTATCTTTCCGAAATAATGGAAGCTTTCCACCGGGAGAGTCAGTTGACCATGCAAGGGCTGCAAGCGACCCTCGACCGTCTTACGGATGCCCTACTTCCGCCCCGAGCCCTAGGCGGTGCTCTACCACCTATGGTTGCTCCACTACCCATGGTGGCTCCACCACGCATGGTTGCTGTACGACGCAACCCCGATTTTCGTAGGGCACTACCAGTGGCAAACCGTAGGGCTACACCAGATGATTCGAGTTATAGCGACGAGGACCTTAATAAGGGTTTTACCCGACGACCAATCTATGGAGGCGATCATCTAGATCGTGCTGAAAGAGACTATCAAGGTAAGGCTGAACTTCCTAGTTTTAATGGTTTATTACATATAGAAGATTTCCTCAATTGGCTAGCTGAAGTAGAGAGATATTTTGATTATATAGACGTGTCAGATCATAAAAGGGTTAAATTGGTAGCATTTAAGTTAAAATCTGGTGTTTTTACATGGTGGGAACAATTATAACTCTCACGAACCCGCCAGAACAAGGCACCCATCTCATCATGGCCACGGATGAGACGCCTTCTTCGATCACGATTTCTCCCCAGTGATTATGAGCAAATATTATTCCACCAATACAAAAATTGTCGACAAGGAAATCGAACCATCACCGATTACACTGAAGAATTCCAGCGGTTGGCTACACGAAACGATCTGTCAGAATCTGAGTCACAGAAGGTGGCACGATTTATAAGTGGGCTGCGACCGACAATTCAGGACCGAGTTCAGATGTACCCAGTCGGGACCGTGGATGAAGCAGTTCAATTGGCAGATAGGGCAGAACACAACTTGTAAGAGTTCCTACTCGTCCCTATCCTTCAACTCGACCCCCCATGACGGGTCCCACGCAGGATCCAGTGCTGGCAGGAGGAAAAGATCCAGTAGGAGAACGTCCTCAACATCCTACAACCGCGAACTGTGATACGGGGAGCGGCTCATCCAGACCTCAACGTATAGCACCCACAACAACGGGCCCGAGTAGGATTCCAAATCCTTATGCTCGACCATGGTCGAACAATTGTTATCGCTGTAGCCAGCCAGGCCACTTATCAAACACCTGTCCTCAACGTCCAGTAGCACACTTGACTATAAACGAAGGGGGCACTAAAGATGAGGCCACAGAAAAAGACCATGGGTATGATGAACATGAACAAACTACTGAAGAAATAATAGGTGGTGATGAAATGACAAGCAAGGATCGTGGCGAATTTTTAGTTGTGAGGCGATTACTGTATACCCCACGAAAGGAATTACATCCACAGCAACACAATATATTTTGTACTCGGTGCACTGTCAATGGAAAGGTCTATGATGTGATCATAGATAGTGGTAGTAGGGAGAACATCGTCTCAAGAGTGATGGTGGACAAATTGCTGCTACCAACGATGAAACATCCTTCCACGTATTCAATCGGCTGGATAAAAAAGGTAAATGAAACCAAGGTAACTGAACAATGCACTATCTCGTTTTCAATTAGTAAAAATTATAAGGATCGGATACTTTGTGACGTGGTTGACATGGAAGCTTGCCACATGATACTCGATCGACCCTGGCAGTCGAACCGTGATGCGACCCATCGGGGACGAGACAATGTCTACGTATTCGTCAAGGATAGCCGAAAAATAATCATTGCCCCTATGGCACCAGAGAACCACCCTAAAGCCTTTAAAGTGGAGGGGAGTTTCCTCTTGACCATTCGGAATTTCATGGAGGAATCCAATGAAACTGGCGAGGTGTATGCCGTAATGGTGAAGGGCGAGGAAGAAAAATCCTCAAACATCCCTCCAAGTTTAAAATTGTTGCTAAACGAATTCAAAGAAGTCTGGCCTGAGGATTTAACTGATGGATTGCCCCCCATGAGGGATATCCAACATCACATAGACCTCGTCCCTGGGGCTAGCCTGCCCAACCGCCCTCATTATCGGATGAGTCCGAAGGAGTGCGAGATACTTCAGGGGCAAGTGGATGAATTGATCCGTAAGGGTCTCTTGAGAGAGAACATGAGCCCATGTGCCGTACCAGTATTATTAATGCCAAAAAAAGATGGAAGATGACGCATGTGTGTCGACAGCCGGGCAATCAACAAAATTACCATCAAGTATCAGTTCCCAATACCACGGTTGGACGACATGCTCGATATGCTAGAAGGGGCCAAGGTGTTCTCAAAACTAGATCTAAGGAGTGGGTACCATCAGATTCGTATCTGACCTGGTGATGAGTGAAAAACGGCATTCAAGACCAAGGAAGGGTTGTATGAGTGGCTGGTCATGCCCTTTGGCTTATCGAACACACCAAGTACTTCTATGCGTTTGATGAATCAAGTTCTAAAACCGTTCACTGGCTGATTTGTGGTAGTATATTTTAATGATATATTGATATATAACCAGGATGAGGCGGAGCACAGGAAACATCTCAGGCAGGTGTTGCAGGTCCTACGAATTAACAAGTTGTACCTCAACTTGAAGAAGTGTAGTTTTTTAACTGACAGCCTGTTGTTTCTAGGATTTATTGTAACATCCACAGGCATTCGTGTGGACGATGAAAAGGTGCGAGCTATTAGGGAATGGCCGATCCCAACAAACATTCATGAGGTGAGAAGTTTTCACGGATTGGCAACTTTCTATCGTCGATTTGTGCGAGATTTTAGCACCATAGTTGCGCCTATGACAGATTGCATGAGAAAAGGACCGTTCTAGTGGACCGATAAAGCTGACAAGAGCTTTCATGAGATCAACCATCATTTGTCTACAACATCGGTCTTGGTGCTTCCTAATTTCAATAAATTGTTTGAGGTTGAGTGCGACGCTTCATACGTCAAAATTGGAGGAGTATTATCACAGGAAGGTAAGCCGGTAGCCTTCTACAACGAGAAGCTCAGCGAAGCCCGAAAGAAGTGGTTGACTTATGAGCTTGAGTTGTACGCAGTTGTACAGGCGCTGCGACATTGGCGGCATTATCTAATTCAAAAAGAGTTTATTCTGTACACTGACCATCAAGAATTAAAGTTTATTAATAGTCAGACTAACGTGAATCGTGTGCATGTTAGATGGGTTGCGTTTTTACAGGAATTCACGTTTGTTCTGAAGCACAAGTCAGGGCAGCAGAACAAGGTGGCTGATGCACTTAGCCGTCGTGCATCACTACTCGTTACGATGAGCAACAAGGTAGTCGGCTTTAACTATCTCAAGGAGCTGTATGCCGAGGATAAGGACTTCAAAGATTCTTGGGTGAAGTGCCAAGAAGGTCACTCCAATGACCTTCATATACAGGATGATTTTCTCTTCAAAGGAAATCGATTGTGCATCCCCCAAAGTTCTCTGAGGGAGCAGATTATTCAGGAGCTACATGTAGGTGGCCTCAGTGGACACCTTGGGCGAGACAAGACGCGAGCTCTTGTGGAAGAGCGGTATTACTGGCCGTAATTAGTACGTGATGTGGAAAAATCCGTACAACGTTGTCATGTTTATCAGACCTCTAAGGGGCAATCTCAGAATACGGGCCTCTACACCCCGTTACCTGTGCCTGACGGTCCTTGGGAGGATTTATCAATGGACTTCGTACTTGGTCTCCCACGAACACAACGCGGCATGGATTCGGTGTTCGTGGTAGTAGATCGTTTTTCCAAGATGGCGCACTTTATCCCATGCAAGAAGACCCTCATGCAACACACGTGGCGAATTTATTCTTCAAGGAGGTCATACGACTACACAGGGTCTTCAAGACCATTACTTCTGATCGTGACACGAAGTTCATTAGCCACTTTTGGCGAACTTTGTTGACTCGATTCGATACACGACTTCAATTCAGCAGTGCTTACCACCCACAGTCTGATGGGCAGACCGAAGTTATGAATTGCACGTTGGGAAACCTCCTTCGCTGTATTTCAGAAGAAAAACTGAAGCAATGGAATTTGGCCTTGTCACAAGCAGAGTTCGCATTCAACAACATGTTGAACCACTCGACAAGAAAATCTCTATTCCAGATTATATATGGATGAGTGCCTCGCCACATGCTTGACCTGGTCCCTCTGCCCAAGCACCCTGGCACGAGCATTGTAGCAGAACATATGGCAGACAAGATCATGGGCATCCATGTGGAAGTGCAGACCAAGCTAAATGCCTCGAATGAGAAGTACAAGGAACAAGCGGATAAGCATCGGCGACAAAAAGTAATTGAGATGGGCGAACGCGTTATGGTCCATCTGCGCAAAGAGAGATTTCTGACCGAGACGTACAACAAATTAAAAAATAAGAAGATTGGACCCGTCCCAATCATTCGAAAGATCAATGACAACGCTTATGTTGTTGATCTTCCAAATGACATGGCGATCTCACGGACTTTCAACGTCGCAGACCTGACCGAGTATCATGAACCAGCGCAGGATGAGAACTCGAGGGCAAGTTCTTTTGAAGTGGAGGGGACTGATGTAGAGTAGTTCGCAGATAGTTTCATGGCCAAGATGGATCAAAAAAGGCCCGATCGACGACAGAAGTGATCCGGACCGTCAGACCTTAGATCGGACGTATCTCACAATCTGGAATGAGTTAGCTGACGTAAAATATATGATTTTGGGGTAGAATGAGCTACTTTAGCCAACTAACCCAGCTATGTTGGGTTGCGATGCTCGAAATTACGAAAAACCCCTGGATCGACGGTCGTTTTCCTGTTTTAATTTCATTTTTACTATAAATAGTAAGTTTTAGTTTGATTATAACTCTTCATCCGTTGGGCTTTAGGAGTTGCGTCCAACATGAAAAGAGCTTAGAATAATTAGGGGAACGGTTTGGTGAAGCCAAATAGGATACTTACTATTTTTGGCCGAAAACCTTGCGCACTAGTAGACATCACGACCGTCAATAAATAGTAAGTTTACAATTTATAGTAAGTCACGAATTCTAGGAGTTTTAGTTGTAGTTTGATTCTGATTTCTTTCCCATTGCTTAGTACCCCTATTTAAAGGGTTGTGAACTTGTTTTTATTCATCAATTAATCAATTTTAAATTTATTTCTATTTTCTGCTTTCTTTCCTTGTGGATTCGAGAAGTCTCTGTGAGGAGTCCAGAGAGGCTCCGTGGATTCGGAGTATTTATCCTCATCACATTTATCCCTGCGTCACGCTGTTTAACCCAAATCCGTGTGATTTCGATTTCAATGGTTGGGATGATCTTGCACTAATGGTCAATAGAAAATGAGAAAACTTCTCCTGTATTGCAAGGACTTTGAGCCGAAATAGGGCTTATCTTCGAATTTGAGTTCGCAGGCACGAGGGGACTTTTGGTTCATGATTTACGCACGCATGTGCACATGCACTCGTGCAGACTTCTGGGTTCTAATTGGAATTCCTCACCCTATAATATGGATGGTTCATATCATCCTCATGGTCAATGATGGTGGGCCCAACATGAATGCTCTCTTCGTTCATTTAAAATGAACATGGCGAGAAGAAAAACGAAGGAGAAGACTCCTTCTCTGGTTTGCTTTGGTTTGGGTCCACGCCCAGTCAGCCGCACTGGCTAGGTGGATCCTTTGAAATTAAGGCCAGCCAGCCAGCCCGATGTCCCAATCTGAATCAGTACCAACTCGATCCGACTTGGTATTTCTGACCGGGTCAGACTCTATTTGGATCAGCCCAGCCTAGGCCTAGACTCGGATCAAGTCAGGCATGCTGGACTCAGTACCAAGTTGGATCGCGTTCAGGTCAGGCATTTTTTAAAACCGGATTGAGTCGGGTTGGACCTAACTCAGTCCAACTAAACTCGATGCCCACCTCTACCTGTTGCCCCACCAAAATGAAAGAAAGCAAGGGAAAGGGGGAGAGTTTGTCCTCCCTTGCACTCACAATGAACATGAATGGTTGGATCAGGCTGGATCATCGATCGGACGGTTTGGATCATCAAGGTTTCTCCCCTAAGCTCCTCCAACCCCTCTCATAAGCTCTAATCTCTCTCTTAACCTCTATTTTTTCTACATATCTCTCCACACTCTCTTTAATGTCTCAAGCTCTTTCTCTTTTCTCTCCAATCTCTCTCTCTCTCTCTCTCTCTCTCTCTCTCTCTCTCTCTCTCTCTCTCTCCCTCTCCCTCTCTCCCCTCAATTAATGCTCATACGTAGGAAGGCTTTTGAGGTAGAGAATTTGGGATAGGGAGAGGATTTTTAAAAAGGGAGAGTGGTTAGAAATGAGAGAAAAAGATAAGAGGAATGATGAGTGTTGACTCTTGCGGCTTCTCTTGCATAGGGAAGGGAAAAAGGCAATGGGGGTAGGTGGTGATAGATTGATGGGATGTGATTGGACTACCTTGAGATTTGTGTAAGTGGGACCTGCGCCATGCGTGCATTGTACTACCCAGCTTGGATTGCATTAAAAACTACAACTTCTAATCTAGATGTCGAAATGGGGTGTGACACGCTGCATTGGAATCGCAACACCTATGCGATCACCAAGGTACAAGTCTTGGGTCATTGCAGTACTAAAATAGGGTTACGATCGAACCTCACCAAACTAGTTTGCATAAAACGTGCCAGCATAGAAAACGAAGCATACAAAGGGTTAATTAAGGTACAGGTCTTACACATTGGGCCCACTTTATGACTCATGCATACACAACGGAGTGTTGCACCATGGTGCACCTGACTAAGAAACCCGGTCAAATCGAGTTGACCTGATCAAACCCAAAATCAAAAGGCTTCTCCCTTCCTTTTTACATTTCCGCCCTTAAGGCGTTTAAATGCTCGCTATCCATAAAGCATGTGATGGCCCACCATGATACTTTAAGGGAAGATCTAATCCGTTCATCCAATGCGAAATTCAATTTTGACCAAACCCTAACTTTTTTCGCACGTTGACACACGTGTGCATGCACACAATTTCTAGTGCAACCAAGGGTTTTGTGCGGCATTTTTCAGAAAATGAAAATTCTGCTTCAGATTGCCTTATGAGCGATTCGCGTGAGGCTAAATCCAAGCATATCAACCTTTCAATTCGGTTAATCTTAGCCATCCATTCTAAGTGTTCCATCTTAGTAAGGAAAGTTGCAGAAAGAATCTTTCCATTAGTGGTTATTTTCGACCTAAACAAAATCTGAACCATCAGAAGTCCTCCTGGATCATCCAGATCATTGACGTTAGGGCGACTCGAAGCGTCCCACAATAGGGAGAAGTCTCCCACGAGATCTCATTGCGGCGTGAGTAATCTCGTGCTCAAATAGAAAATCTCACAACCCATTAAGATATTGTTAATCCCTCTACGCAAGGTCCCACAAGATTCCTGGGACCCATCTGGTCCATCCAGGATTTCTGGATCGAAAGATCAGTCTTCAAACCAAAATCCACCAAGATCATGGCCATCATCTTCCCCATCTAGCCAGAAACCCACCATCCAGTATTGGACCCCATCTTCTGATTAAGGACGTTCATTAGATGACCCATACCCATAGGATCTCACCCACATCAGTGCTTTATAACCATGCGAATAGGATTAGATGTGATCACTAACTATTTACCACGATATCACCGTGTTTAACAAGGATTTAGTCCTTACACCACAACTAATCAACAGATTAGTGTTCAACGATTCTATGTGTTATGAAGGCTATAAAAGCTCATTTTTCTTTCTAGGAAAGTCCCCTCAAAACCCTAGGAATTTGAAAATAGAAAGAGATAGGGTGAGCGTCATTTGTGCCACACTCGTCGACGTGCAGAGTCTGGACTGAGTTCGGTCTAAGTTGGTTCTTGGTCATTGGGCTGGGTTGTTGGTCGAGCTGAGGAGAAAAAAAGGTAGAAGGAAGGAGAGGAGAGGAAACTGAAGAGAGAAAGGAGAGAGAGAGAGAGAGAGAGAGAGAGAGAGAGAGAAGAATTAGGCTTGGGTCTGGTCCGGGTACTACTGGAATTCTAGTAGAGAGAGAGAGAGAGCAAAGAAAGAAGAAGATAGATGGAATCAAGCAAAGAGAAAAGAGAGAAAGAGCGGGTTGCTATTGGAGTCGGGTTTAGAACCGAGTTCAATCGATTTGTTCTTGAGTGCGGCTGAGTTGTATATCGAGTCGCTGAGTTAAGCACGACTCAGGCTCTAGTCTAGTCCAGATTCTTGTTAGGTATTTTCCAAAAATACAAAGAGAAAGAGAGTGTTAGGGAGATGTAGATAACCCACCTCAGGCTGATAAGTTGATAGAGTTTTAAACAGATGAATGGACAACCGAACCACAATCCTAAACCCTAACCCTAGAAGCTTAAACCCTAGGAATCTCAGTCCTAAACCTTAAACTCTACCTATCCAACTTAATCAACCCGGTCAGCCTAACCCCAAACCCTAGAGCCTAAGTCAATATGGCGAGTTAACTCGCCCGGTCAACTTACTGAGTCGACTCACTCAGTCAGCCTACCCAAACTCATAACCCAGTCAACTCACCTAGTCAAGCCCAAAACTAAGCTCGAACCCAAGCCCAATTGGAGAGATGGTCAAAACTTCAAAGTATAAACCCTGACAAAAGAGCCTCCATACGCTTGGGGGATGCTGCCTGCCAAAGCAGGGAATCCAAGTAGGGATCGGCGGTAGCCTAGGTACCGCTGATTACGTAGCACTCCCCCTCTTTTGGGAAACATCCATCAAGCATGTGGGTTCCTCCTTTTTTGAACCTTAACTGTGTGGTTGAGGTACATTTAATCTGATGCCCATCTCCTTACCCAAAATTACCATTTTACTAACTCATACAACCCATGAGATGATGTTATGTGGCAATCTCCAATTTCAGCCATTCAAACACATTTTACCGTTAGGATCACTAGGGATTACAAAACACTAGGTTCGGAGACTATAAATAGCCACCCTCCCCTTATTATTTCACACACACCAAGCATCAAAGAGCCTTCTCATTTCAGAGAGCTCACCCATTAGCCTTAGCCATTCTTTCACCAAGGAGAGTGAGAGTGAGAGTGAGAGAGCCCAACCCTAATCTAGCCTAGCCTCCTGAGCCACCTAAGTTCAAATCTGAGCGACTTAATCTAGCCTTGTGACACTACTATTCATCTGACAGTTCCAGCCTTTATCAGTTTCATCAAATCAGTGCGTTAGCATGCATCGTGCAACATTCATTCCCTTCTCAACCCCCTGCTCCTCATGTACATCATCATCATAGTACATTACATCATTTTCACGCATCTGATTGGTGGGCGTATGCTTTGTGGCTTTGTGGCTTGTTAATATAATTAGATCTTGCCCATTAGAAACCTTAACCAATTAGCCGTCATTTAGCATATAATTACATCTCATCGTTTTCATCATATTTGACTACCAGGCATATGCTCTGAGACCTGCGGATATAATCGCAGTGGGTTCACCAGAAACCTTAGCTAGTTGGTCGTCATTTTACTATAAGCATTCATATATCATCAAGCATCCTTTGCACCATGTACTTGATCATTTCTAATGTATGCTCTGCGACTTGCCGATATAGTCAGATCCCGCCCATCAGAAATTCAATTGATCAAACACCTCTACTACAACACCACATTACATTTTATACATCACATTAGATTTATAGCACACGACAACTACGAGTATTCTTCATAAATTAGTCAAATCTTATCAATTAAAGATTGTACATTTGTATAAGCAGAGTGGACGCCTAACACCTTCCCTCTTTGTAACAGCAGTCCCTTACTCGAAATCTCTGTAACATAAACACACGAGTCATCTCAGGTTTAAGGATCTTTGATTCCTCGATCTTAAGCGTTTCTTGTTGAGAGTCAAATATTGTATAATTTCCCCCATTTATATCTTGATTTTATGAACACGAATCATCTTAATGTTCTATTTTATTCATGTTTGTGTTACAATGTGAATTTAAGAGCTTGGATTAAAAAGGGTGCTAAAAGCATGGATTTGATGCTCAAGAATCACCAAGGTAAGGGATGGATCTTAGGAGACCAAGATTGAAGAATTCACATGCCAAAGATTCAAGAAAACAAGTGAGGAATGAAGAGAATCAAAGATTTGAAGTGAAGAAAAGGAATCCTAAAATTATCCTAAAAAAGCGTATTATGAAACTCTAAGTCATTTTGTGAAATTGCGCAGAGTGAAGTCTATTTTGAAAAACTACATAGAGTGGAGTCTATTTTAGCAAACTACATAAATTTGAGGTGATTTCTAGAGTTTCCAACTAGGTGCAAAAGTTGAAGCTCCCCACTTATAAATAGGGCTTCCCAAGGCATTCTTAAGCATCATTAAAAGCATTCAAGAGCAAGATTTAGGGTTTTAGAGAGTTTTCAATTTTGTTAAAGTTTTATAAATTATTTTTTTTTCTTTTAGATCTTTTCTATTTGCATTTATTTCTTTCTTGTTGCTTTTCTAGTTTGCAATTTAGTTATATTTTTCTAGTTCCCTCTAGCCCAAGATAGAAGGGAAGCCCATTGGTTTGATGATTTAATAAATTATGATGATTGATTATTTTTAATGATGAGATGAATGGTGTATGCATGTTATCAATTATCTAGGTTTAGGTTTTTTATATGTTGTGAGAACTATATGTTTCTATCATATGAGTTCCATATTGATGGATAAGCTTAACCTGAATTAGTTAGATTTCCTAAATGGGAAATGTTCTCAACCTGTTACATTTCTTTGATTCATTATCTCATGGATACTGAATGCTTAAAATCACTAGTGCTTGAGAATATATATTAATGGTGCAAATCCATGATTTTCTAATCTTTTATATCATTTATTAAAAATTTTAAACTGTTTTATTCTCCGATTAGGTTAATCATAGTGCTCAGATCGTAGTTATGTTATCAAAGTCATCATGACTTATGAAACATTAACCTATGTGTGGAACTTTGAAGCTTGGGTGTTGTTTTAATTCAGTTGAATTACATCCATTCAAAACTCCCAAAATCAAATCATCAGTTTACTTTTTATTACTTAGTTTGCTTTACATTTGATTTTCTTATTCTCATAAATCATCTCCCTTTAGGATCAACCTCGTATTCACGGGATATTACTTACGAACCTCTGCACTTGGAGGCAAGCAATAATTTCTACGCGTGGGATCTAACCAACTATAGAATCATAATAATTGGTTAGTGACGACTCTGGTCAAATATCACATTCTTTACTCCCCATCACAAAAGCTCTCAAGCGAGGCAACTAAGTGGAAAGAAGAGAGTAGATCTCCCGTACCCTCTAGAAATCTGCTCCTCCAGCGTCCACAAAATCTCATGAAGAGTGAAGCTAAGGAAAGAAAAGTCATAATGGGTTTACAACAAGTACTGTCACATCTATCAGAATTAAGGGGGCAAGTTGAGAGCTCATATGAGATGGTCAGGATCAGAAGAGTTCTTCCAAAAGGTGCTATCCGACTCACCAACCTAGGGCAAGGATCTTCCGAAGCCTATCAACACCGATAATGGGTAAGTTTATCCAACATGTCAAGATTTACAATAATCAAGTTGAAGTTAACTGACCAAAGCTGGTCATCCTGAGAATCACTCCCTTCAGTCCCCAAATAAGTTGTGAGACCCGTATCCTAGACCGTACTGTTTCATAGGCTTCCGCGGTGCTCCCAGTCGAATTCCGGCAACCCTCGACCTGTATCCGACATTTGCGCACAATCCTAAGCCGAGTCCTGCATATCGAAGTTAGCTTGACCCGAGACTTATACCCTTATGACCGCACTGTCGCCGTAGTTCCGGTGCCGCGTCTCGTGCACCAATGCAATACCCGGGCCAGGAGATGTGGGCCTGCGTTCAGTTCAAGAAAAATATCGTGTTACGAATTTCGAGAGAATCTCTATAACCTATCCCATCAATCAATCAATCAAGTACGCACCCTATCTCAAGTACAAGCACCCATCCCTTCTTTTCCTAAGTCAACTCTCCTCTCCCCACCCACCCACTTTTACCCAAAATTCAAATAAACCCATACCTCTCCATCCCTTCCTTACAACACCCATTCCACCCATCCATTATCATTCCATCACTCCTCTCTCTCACTCTCTTATTCTCTAACAATCTCCTAAGCTCCTAAAGAGAGAACCCAACGTCCAAGCTCCCCAAGCCTCCCAAACCAAGTGTGGCCCTCCCACCTCAACCCTCTATTCTTCATCAACCTCCATCAAGATCAAAGACAAGGAGCATATATAAAAATCCAAGGAGCTAAAGAAGTAGGCCACATGTGAGTGATCCACCGTTGATTTCTACCTTTAGGGCTCACTTGTTATGGGACCCACTTGATGTATACATTGTTTAAGGAGGGCCTAATAGTGGCGGGGTCCCTCCCTTTCACGTCTCTCTCTCTCTCTCTCTCTCTCTCTCTCTCTCTCTCTCTCTCTCTCTCTCTCCTTTATGATGGAGTGGGCCCCACTAATATATGTGTTATATCTACTCTGTCCATCAGATGGTGTGACCCACCGTACGCATGAGGTGATCCACACCGTGCACTTTTAGGACAGACGGCTGGATGTTGCAGTCCCTTTAAATGGATAAGAATTAAATATATATGTGTGTGTGTATTATATTATATCTGGGTGGGCCATATCCATGTGGACCCCACCTAGATGCGTGATACATCCACGCTGTCCATCCGGTTCATCAAGACCGTCTAGCAGTCTATGTCACGCTCCAAACCTGGAAATCGGATTCACAGGAATCCCAATCACCGAATCTGGCGCCGACAGCCTCCGTAGTACCCCATTCTTGACTTCCAGCGTGCATGTGCCAGATTCCGATCCTAGGATCCTACAAGGAGGATTTTCAGTATAAATTTTTTTTTTGTAATGGAGCATAACCACCAGTTTACCCAAATCACAAAGGCAACATCATCATCACATATCCATTAATATAAACTGTTGAATATATTATTGAAAGAGAAATATATATGACAAAAATTAAAACTCCAGTCCGCTGCACGCTCCAAGCTCAATGCTGCTGCAATCTAACGCCACCTGCACACGTCTATCGTGCATAAGCGTATAGAAAGCTTAGTGGGTGTTGAAAGTATGTGCACAAGGTAAGTGCCAAGCAAGCAATATCAGAGTAATCAGAGTAATTAGAGTAAGCAGAAATACTGGCAGTCCGTGAGTCATACAATATTAGGGTATGCAATGCAATTCAGCTATATAAATGAGGAGTCAAAGAAAGCCAAATATCAGATGTCGAGGATGCAATGCCATAAATCATACGATATCGCAATAAGCGGAAATATACAGATAAGTCTATGAGTTCCTTTAGCCGTACAAAGGCTATGCGATGCAAAGCATGAATGCTAACGGACATATCAATACAGAAACATGGCAACCCAAAATGCTAAGTACTGCGGACGCAATGTAATATGCGGTGCGAATGAAATGACCATACTGAAATGAAGTCGGGATGATAGTACGTAGTATCGCAGGCTATGGGGTCCATCATAAGGGACTTCTATCCAAACCAGTCTCATACCTAAATTTGGATAGTCAGACTCAATGTGGTAAACTCCTGATCTCAGGTTAGTCGTGTACCCAACCGAAATCCTGGCCATGCGAAGGTACACAACAATTAGTTGCGCACCACTAGCCCGAGTGGATAGTGAATGAAATGAATGCATGAGTATGCAACTCTAATTCAATAAGTCCACATATCAGTACGGCTCCTCTCTAAAAAATCACCGAGGTCTATTAAACTCCAAACCTGATTGCCGCCCCAACGCACTCGATAAGGAGAGTGGAAGAGACCTCACTATCCGCCTGCCAATATCAGGCCCGGCTCGTCAATAGCGGACCCATTCCTCGAGCCAGTCAGACTCAGCCTAGCATTGCCCCCTCCTCTCAGGCAGGTAAGGTCGTACCCCCTTCCAACCGACCACGATATAGTGGGAGATGCGGCCTAACGGTATACGGCCCTCATGCGCTCATGCATCCACTCGGTCTAGACGTTGGAGCAACCTCTGGAACCAAGTGGGTTTAGAGACTTTCACCCAGGGATATCTATAGCACCCCATGTAGAACAGATTTTTGATGTCCCATTTGGCCATCCATGATATGCCTGTGGAGGCTACAGCCCTGGTATCGCTAGGGCGTATAGTAATCACAACACAATGCAAGAAGCATGAGTCATACAATCCAGTCATGCATCAACCCTGCGCATGTCGTGCGCTCATGTGAGATAACCTCCGCCTATCATGGAGTCTCATAACAACATGCTCAATGACATATGTAATGATCAAGCACATCTCATAACAAACATGCAAATGATATGTATGGGCATGTATCACGATGCTATGCTGTCACATACTCATAATCGATATAAATAACCGGCATCGACAATTGACCTCAACAATGTAGACATCTAACCAACATTGCCCCCAAGGAATGGCCCACATAGAGCTCATATCGTGGGCCCATGGCCTCACACAAGGGCCACATACATCAAGTGGGCCGCATCACATGGGCTAGAAATACATTTCAATGGACCTCATCATATGGGCCTCATATACATCAAGTGGGTCGCATCAACTGGGCCGCAGCAATGGGCCTCATATAAATCCAATGGGCCACGTTAAATGGTCATATACAATCTCAATCGGTCGTATCCCATGGGTCTCAAATATATCATAATGGGCCTCATCATACGGTCTAATATACATCATAGTGGGTCGAATACACGAGCTTAATATACCTCACCATGGGCCACGACCCATGATCCTCAAATACATCATAATGGGCTATGACCCGTCACTACAAGAAATACCACTTTTAGCGACGACCATTTTCGTCTCTAAAAGTCAACATTTCGCAGCTAAAAACATTTAGTGACGAAATTTTTCGGCGCTAAATTCGTCGCTAAAAGACCGATGTACAAGGCTTTTATCAGCGAAAAATTCAAATCGACGCTAAATGAAAGATTTTTAGCAACGAATAGTTTCGTCGCTAAAAAAAATCTCATAGACCTTTCGCAGCGAAAACGTTCGCTGCCAAAAAACTTCAAGACTTTTAGCAGCGAAACATTTCGCCGCTAAAAAAACTGCCAATACTTTTAGCAGCGAAAATTTTTGCCGCCAGAAAATATCCAGGACTTTTAGCATCGAAAATTTTCGCCGCCAAAAAACTGCCAACACTTTTAGCAGCGAAACCTTTCGCCGCCAAAAAAATTTCCACGACTTTTAGCAGCGAAAAGTTTCGCCGCCAAAAAAACTGCCAAGACTTTTAGCAGCGAAACCTTTCGCCGCAAAAAAAATTTCCACGACTTTTAGCGTAAAGATTTATAGCAAAACAAATTTCCACGACTTTTAGCAAATAAAAGTTTTACGCCTTAAAAACAAATTAAGACCTTTAGCAGCAAAACATTTCGCCGCAAAACAATTTTCCATGACTTTTAGCAGCGAAAATATTCACCACCAAAAAATAGCCAACACCTTTAGCAGCGAAAAATTTCACCGCCAAAAAATATCTAGGACTTTTTAAATGACTTTTAGCAGCGAAAAGTTTCGATGCAAAAACTATTTTCCAGCAAAAATTAATTTTTTTGCAGCGAAAATTTTCGCCGCCAAAAAAATTCTAAAATTTTTTAGCAGCGAAAATTTTCGCCGTCAAAAAATTTCGAAGACTTTTAGCAGCGAAAATTTTCGCCGCCAAAAAAAAATCCAAGTACGAAGACGTTCGCTGCCCAAAAGCTCTAAGAGTTTTAGCAGCGAAAGTTTTCACCGCAAAAAAAATTTCCAAGAATTTTTAGCAGCGAAAAGTTTCGCTGCGAAAAAATCCAAGCACTTTTAGCGACGAAAATTTTCGTTGCGAAAAGTCTTTTTTTTTAATGTACAGCCCAGAATTTCGCACAAATTTCCTGATAGACACCTGTTACCAATATATCATCATATTCATCATAATATACACCTGTTATATAATATATTTTCATCATATTCACATTCATATCTAGCTAAACCCAAACCCAAACATAAACTGTATTCATTCAAACACGTTCATTCACGCATTAATACATATAAACTTAACATAATAAACAAATATACAAAAAAATCACAAAGATGAAGGCGGAGGTGGTGGAGCATCGGTGGGTAAGCGTGCAGTGAAAGCCTCTAACATCTGCATCATCCGTCGCTCATGGTCCACCCGCATCTCCTCTATCCTCCTCTCCTGATCCTCCCTCTGCCTCGCCAAATGATCCTCCCTCCTCCTCTCCTGCTCCTCCCTCTGCCTCGCCAGCTCCTCCATCATCTTCCTCTCCTGCTCCTCCCTCTGCTTGTCCAGCTGATCTTTAATGTCATTGACGATGACCCGTAGCTACTGAACCTCTCTCTCTCTGCGGTATCAGCTCGGCATACGGCGCTCTCGCCAACGACGATGGATCAACTGGAGGCAGCTCTAGCGGGTGCCATGAGCTTGGCACCATGGCCAAACCCACGCACATATCCAGAACGGGTGCCAAGCACCTGACTCAGGATCTCTGTCTCACTCCGCTGAGTACCATCGGGAGTGGGCTGACTGGAGGCAGCTCTAGCGGGTGTCATGAGCTTGGCACCATGGCCAAACCCACGCACATATCCAGAACGGGTGCCAAGCACCTGACTAAGGATCTCTGGCTCACTCCGCTGAGTACCATCGGGAATGGGCTGACTGCGTAAGGTGTTCATCTCCTCCTGTAATAAAAACATATGAATTTTTATAATAAATGACATGATTATAATTTAATACAATTAAATTATACAGTGTAAGGATTTTTACCTAAATCTCGCTGGCTCTGGGATGTACCCAAGATCCCGTCGTCTGCCGACAGTGAGTCCCTTTGTAGAAGTCTACTGGTCCGGGCTCCTGGCCAGTGACGGACTCTCGCTGCGCAATCGAAAGGACGATAGAGTTAATATAAATGCATGGAAAGAATATATAAACGTAATAATTACTAGTACTTTCTTACCATGTCGTGACGAAGTCGTACGAATGACTTTGAACCAACTACATAGTTCACTTCTAACTTTCCTCTGTTGTCAGAATTTATTTTGCTCTTTTTCTGTACACATTATTCATAATACATTGTTATTAATTGCAAAATTAATTATTACGCTAAGATATCGTAAATATGTAAATATTACCTGAAAAGAATCAGACGAAAACCTATCACAGAGTATCCACCAGTCCCCATCGGTCACGTGCAGCGGTGCGGACTGTACGGCCTCCTCATGGCTCACGCACCGCTTGTACTGCCGGTGTAACCTAGTGCCGTAATCCTTGAACCGCTCCTTCATCATGTCGTCGACGGCATGCGAGATGTGCGGAACACTCAAATCAAAGTCAAATTTATCCTGCAGTTTTGTAAATAATAGATTAAGACAATAAATTTATTACGAAAATAGCTTAACCATAAATGAACATTTATAAAATAAATTTTATTTGACTAAAATTTACCTGAAGGCGCTGACGGATGAGCTGCCGAACATCATCTGTCACGTCTCTCCAATGGGGGGTGGTGGGGGGAATCAGAGATCGGCATAAGACACCAACCTTTGACGTAAACAACATGGCATTGTTCCCAACAGGTCTAATGCAGTCCTGTGGGAACTCTACTGTCACCCTACCCTCACGCGTAAGCCGCTCTAAAAGTAACCCACGCGTGGGTCCACGTCCTCGCCGGCTGGTCGACGACGCTGTTGCAACAGAAGTATGTAAGTCTAAACATAAACAGAAATCATTAAAAGAAATATGTCTAAACTTACATGCAGTGCCTAGTGTATGCGCGACTGAGGGATCAGACGCCTGCGATGCAATATGCGATGGCGATGGTGGCTCCGTCGCATCACGGGTAGAAGGGGTAGATCCAGTGCGCGAACACGTACTCTCCCACCTGGTGCCATCACTGAATATGTGCGAACTACGAAATTTAAACAATATCAATACAAGTGAAATATACTAAAACATTATACAAGTAGTGTTAATGGTATAATGCATTTGTGCTTATGCTCAGAGAGATGAATAAAATATGATTAGACCATTACACTATAATGCAAGCAAAATATAATAAAACTGTAAACTTTAATCTATAACCATTGGAAATTCAATTACACATTGTCATTGTATATTAAATACACATATTTGTTGTAATACGAAACAACTATGAGGTAAACTATCCGAAGTACTTCCTGCATAAGTCATCGTATGCTTCAGAAGTGTATGTCATCCTGTGTGAAGCATTGGACATTTTTATAGCCAACATGACAGTCACAATAGGAGAAATCTAATCCATCGGGACTCCGTTCAGATGTGTAAGTGAGAGAGTCGCATCTTCCATATCTCGTTTCCCACGGTTATATATTTCCATCAGCTCTGGAATTTTTCTGAGATTGTATAATCTTTCGTCTGAGTCGTCGTCGATATATTCCACTTTGCACTCATCGACCAGACCGGGTATCTCTATGGCCCTACCAGAAGAAGACAAGACCGAAACGTCCATCTGCAATAGCTGATGAAGTACGTTGCGTGCTTCTGCTATGCTCCGGTTTGAGGATGACATGATCAGAAATTGTCTCAACTGTAAATGTGAATTATAAACAAGTCAATAAAAGGAATTAATCATGACTTATAATTTTCACGTATACATAGAATACATAAATTATTTGAATTGAAAAATGACATGTAAATCATGTGTACATTTAATAATCGTCGTCTATATCACTATCGCTTTGGGCTATTTCTTCTTCACCATCATTATCGCTGATTAGTATTTCCTCCTCATAGTCTCCAACGTTGTCATCAATGAAACCTGTATCATCTCTAACAATGTCTTGTATTAATGAGGAATCAACATGATCAGGTGGCACATCATCTCTGTCTAATTGAACCACATCAATATCAATACTTGAATCAGTCCCTGTATCCCTAGATGGCATGTCTTCTTGATATGCTTGTTCAACCCTAGACGTGTCATTTCCCTCGTCCTCGCTATCTTCAACTTCTGGTACGGGAACGTCAAATACGTTCCTGAGCTTTATTTTCTGCATCACGTGCCAAGAGCTGCCTAACTTAGTGTCAACGAGGTAAAATACTTGTTCAGCCTGACTGGCGAGGACAAATGGGTCGTCCTTAAACCACTTTCGAGATAAATTTACGCTCGTAAAATAGTTGTCAGTCTGTATTCCCAACTTCTTATTTCCAATGTCCCACCAATCACATCTAAATAAGTACACCCGCTTTCTCGTACAATAACTTAGCTCAATAATATCAGTCAAAATGCCATAAAAGTCAATTTCATCCCCCTCATTTGTTCCTTTTACAACTACCCCACTATTTTACGTGGTCCTGTACTTCTCACGTTCTTCAGTGTGGAACCGAATCCCATTTACAATACAACCTGTATATCTAGATACACGTCTATCAGGGCCACACGCCAGTGAGTATAGTGCATCAGACACATCTGCAGAGTTGCTTGTGCGCAACGTCTTTATCTATTATCATGTACAAAATATAATTGTTTAGTGATTTTCTTAGGTTAAAATAATTTACAATACAACAGAAATTCTAAGTGTGGTGAGATACAATGTGAAATCTTACACGTTCGGCGAACCATTCTGGAAACTGATCCTGATGCATCCGATCATAATTTGTGGGAAATTTGGACTTCATCTCGTCTATGTGTTCACTACACATAAATGGCACGTCGTCAGTAAGAAACATTAAGATCATCGCATGTAGGAATTACAATAATCGAGAGAAGACTTACTCCAAGTATGACTCTATTTCTTCACAATTGTGCAACACATACCATCGTGCCCTTGCTAGATCCCCAAGGTCCATATCCTGAAACGTCGGGGATCCTAAAGGACGAACGTTTTGTGCAAATATAGATATGAGTCCTTGTTCATCCTCCTGCCCTTCATCGGCATTCCGATCTTCTCGGTTGAATCCAGTCTCTATGCCACGAAGATACATGGAGCAAAATGTAAGACACTCATTATCAATGTACGCTTCAGCTATCGACCCCTCCGGTCGTGCCTTATTCCTCACAAATTGTTTGAGTGTGTGAAGGTATCTATACACAAAACCACTGTGTTATACATATGAAAACATGAATATATGCAGTTTATGGAATGAAAAAAAATTTCAACAGGTTCTACCACCTTTCGATCGGATACATCCAACGATATTGTACTGGGCCTGCAAGCTTCGCCTCGTGCGGTAAATGAATCGCTAGGTGTACCATGACATCAAAAAATGCAGGTGAAAATATTCTTTCAAGTTTGCAAAGGATTATGGCAATGTCTCTCTCCAGTCTTTTAATAACATCCACATTCAACGATTTTGAACACAAATCCTTAAAAAATATCCCCAGCTCAATCAGCGTCACACTGATATCCTTACTCAGGAATCCACGAATCGCAACCGGTAGTAGGCGTTGCAGAAGGACGTGACAATCATGACTTTTCAGTCCTGTTACCTTACAATCCGTAATGTTTACGCGCCGAGATATGTTTGACGCATACCCATCGGGAAACTTCACCGATCTCAACCATTCACATAAACGCTTTCTCTCTAGTTTGGTCAACGTGTAGCAGGCTGCTGGTATAGTATACAAATTTTCATGTGGTTGCAAGTGTAACTCTTTCCTTAAACCCATTTCTTGTAGATCCAATCGAGCCTTGAAACTGTCTTTTATTTTCTTCTCTATGTTCATCACTGTTCCGAAGACATTGTCACATATATTTTTCTCAATATGCATGACATCCAAGTTGTGTCGCAATTTCAGATCACTCCAATAAGGCAACTCAAAAAAGATGCTCTTCTTCCTCCAGTTATAGTCCAATACTGTACGTTTCCTCTTCTTCAAGTGCGATGCTTTACCAAATCTAACTTCTCTAATGTTACTCAGTTGTTGCATCACATCTTCTCCAGATAGCTCTTTCGGGGGTGGCCTATGATCTTGTTTGTCATCAAAGATCATCGTCTTCCTACGCCAACTATGATCGCTCGGAAGGAAGCGACGATGGCCCATATAACATGTTTTTCTACCATGCTTCAATGACAATGAACAAGTCTCAATACCACATGTAGGACAAGCCAACTTGCCCTTCGTGCTCCACCCAGATAAATTTTCATATGCGGAAAAGTCATTTATTGTCCACAAGACCGCTGCATGCAATATCTGTCCTGCAAATGTATCATACGTGTGTATACCTTGACTCCACAACTGGTTTAACTCATCTACTAACGGTCGCAAGTACACATCAATGTCATTCCCAGGTGACCTGGGTCCAGGAATAAGCAATGACATCATGAAAAATGACTCCTTCATACACAACTAAGGAGGTAAATTGTAGGGCATAAGTACCACTGGCCACATACTGTACGAGCTACTCATATTACCAAATGGATTAAAACCATCACTTGCAAGACCTAGTCGAACATTGCAAGAATCCTCTACAAACCAGTCATGTTGCTTGTCAAAATTTTGCCAGGCTTCAGAGTCCGCAGGGTGCCTCAGTGTACTATCATCATGAACGTATTTCTCTTTATGCCACCTCATATCTTCAGCCGTCTTACGAGACATAAATAATCTTTGCAATCTTGGTTTCAATGGGAAGTACCTTAAGACCTTTTGCGGGATGTTCTTATATCTGGATTTGCCATACTTCCACCTAGACTCTCCACATTCTTGACACTCTTCAGCATCTTTATACTCTTTCCGATATAATAAACAATTATTTATACATGCATGTATGAGTTCATATCCAAGGCCCAAGTCTCGCATCAAGGATTTTACCTCATAATGGGACTTAAGCAATGTCTCACCGTCTGGCAATGCTTCTTTCAACAACTCTAGCAACATGTTGAACGATTTGTTACTCCAACGATTTATTGTCTTCCAATGAAGTAACTTTGTAAGAAAATTCAACTTGGAGAAGTTCTTATACCCCGGATAAAGTGGACGTTGCGCATCCCTCAACAATTTACTAAACTTTTCTGATTCGACATCACCCATTGGAGGAATATCTTGGCTCTTACGCTTGTCATTTGTAAAATCGGTATCATGAGATGTTCCCTAAACACATCCCCTATGATATCTTGCATTTCGTCAACGTCTTCATCCTCATCATCCGGCACAATTGGATCAACAATGACTTCAGTGGGCTCAACTCTATGGGTCATATCTTCACCATGATAGATCCACCAAGTGTAACCCTGGTCAATCCCAACTATGAAAAAATCGTCCTCTACTTTGTCTAAAGTCTTAAATATTATGTTCTTGCATTTTCGACATGGACACCTAATCCTATTCCTTGAATCTGCCCGATTTTGCACAAATTCCATGAACTCTTCAACCCCTTGTTTATACTCTGGGCCAAACCTATTCTTAGCTCGCATCCAACTCTTATCCATGTCTACAATGAAAAGACTACAGTCAGTTTATGGAAATAGCTTTAAGATTATCCTAAGTTATAGGTTTAGGTTATATTTTATGTTTAGGATATGATAATAGGTATAGTTTAGGTTATAACTTTAGGTTATAGGTTTAGTTTTAGAGAATTAAGTTTAGGTTAAGGTTACAAGTTTAGGTTAAGGTTGCAAGTATGGGTTATAGGTTAAGGTTAAGGTATAGGTTTAGGTTATAAGTGTAGGTTATAGGTTTAGGGAAAGGTTAGGTTCTCTTCCGTTATATGTTTAGGGAAAGGTTAGGTTCGGAGTTATAGGTTTTGGGATTTGAGAATAGTTTTAGGTTTTAAGTATAGGTTTAGGTTGGATTATAGGTTAAGGTTTAGGGATTTGTGTTTAGGTTATAGGTTATGGGTTATAGGGTTAGGTTAGGGTTTAAAATATATAGGTTTAGGTTTGGGGATTTTGAAGTAGGTTTAGGTTATAGGTTTAGGTTTAGAGATTTAGGTTCGGGTTTGAGTTTGGGATCGAGTTTAGGTTTAGTTTAGGGTTCAGGTTTAGGTTTAGATTATAAGGTATAGGTTTATGCAATTAAGAATTGGTTTAGGTTTAGGTTTAGGGAATCGGGTTCGGGTTCGGGATCGGGTTTAGATTTTGGTTTTCAAGTTTAAGCTTAGGTTTAGGGTAGGGAGTTGAGATTGGGATTAGGTGTAGGTTTAGGTTTAGGGATTTGATAATAGGTTACTGTTTAGGTAATAGGTGTAGGTTTAGGTTATAAGTTTTAGTTTTGGTTTTAGGAAAAGGTTAAGGTTATAAGTTTAGGTTATAGGTTAAGGTTATAGGTTTAGGTTAGGTTTAGGATAAGGTTATAGGTTATAGCTTTGGGAATTGAGAATAGGTTAAGGTTTAGGCATTGGAAATTGGGTTGGGGTTCGGGATCGGGTTTAGGCTTGGGATTTCATGTTTAGGCTTTGGTTTAGGGTAGGGAGTTGAGATTGGGATTAGGTGTAGGTTTAGGTTTAGGGATTTGAGAATAGGTTAAGGTTTAAGTAATAGGTGTAGGTTTTGGTTTCGGGATAAGGTTAAGGTTATAGGTTTAGGTTAGGTTTAGGATAAGGTTATAGGTTATAGCTTTGGGAATTGAGAATAGGTTAAGGTTTAGGCATTAGAGATCGGGTTGGGGTTCGGGATCGGAGTTTAGGCTTGGGTTTTCATGTTTAGGCTTTGGTTTAGGGTAGGGAGTTGAGATTGGGATTAGGTGTAGGTTTAGGTTTAGGGATTTGAGAATAGGTTAAGGTTTAGGTAATAGGTGTAGGTTTTGGTTTTAGGATAAGGTTAAGGTTATACGTTTAGGTTATAAGTTAAGGTTATAGGTTTAGGTTATAGGTTTAGGATAAGGTTATAGGTTATAGCTTTGGGAATTGAGAATAGGTTATGGTTTAGGCATTGGAAATCGGGTTGGGGTTTGGGATCGGGTTTAGGCTTGGGTTTTCATGTTTAGGCTTAGGCTTAGGGTAAGGAGATGAGATTGGGATTAGGTGTAGGTTTAGGTTTAGGGATTTGAGAATAGGTTAAGGTTTAGGTAATAGGTGTAGGTTTTGGTTTTAGGATAAGGTTAAGGTTATAAGTTTAAGTTATAGGTTATGGTTATAGGTTTAGGTTATAGGTTTAGGTTAGGTTTAGGATAAGGTTATAGGTTATAGCTTTGGGAGTGAGAATAGGTTAAGGTTTAGGCATTGGAGATCGGGTTGGGGTTCGGGGATCGGGTTTAGGCTTGGGTTTTCATGTTTAGGATTTGGTTTAGGGTAGGGAGTTGAGATTGGGATTAGGTGTAGGTCAAGGTTTAGGTAATAGGTGTAGGTTTTGGTTTTAGGATAAGGTTAAGGTTATAAGTTTAGGTTATAGGTTAAGGTTATAGGTTTAGGTTAGGTTTAGGATAAGGTTATAGGTTATAGCTTTAGGAATTGAGAATAGGTTAAGGTTTAGGCATTGGAAATCGGGTTGGGGTTCGGGATCGGGTTTATGCTTGGGTTTTCATGTTTAGACTTTGGTTTAGGGTAGGGAGTTGAGATTGGGTTTAAGTGTAGGTTTAGGTTTAGAGATTTGAGAATAGGTTAAGGTTTAGGTAATAGGTGTAGGTTTTGGTTTTAGGATAAGGTTAAGGTTATAAGTTTAGGTTATAGGTTAAGGTTATAGGTTTAGGTTATAGGTTTAGGTTAGGTTTAGGATAAGGTTATAGGTTATAGCTTTGGGAATTGAGAATAGGTTAAGGTTTAGGCATTGGAGATCGGGTTGGGGTTCGGGATCGGGTTTAGCTTGGGTTTTCATGTTTAGGCTTTGGCTTAGGGTAGGGAGATGAGATTGGGATTAGGTGTAGGTTTAGGTTTAGGGATTTGAGAATAGGTTAAGGTTTAGGTAATAGGTGTAGGTTTCGGTTTTAGGATAAGGTTAAGGTTATAAGTTTAGGTTATAGGTTAAGGTTATAGGTTTAGGTTAGGTTTAGGATAAGGTTATAGGTTATAACTTTGGGAGTGAGAATAGGTTAAGGTTTAGGCATTGGATATCGGGTTGGGGTTCGGGATCGGGTTTAGGCTTAGGTTTTCATGTTTAGGCTTAGGTTTAGGGTAGGGAGTTGAGATTGGTATTAGGTGTAGGTTTAGGTTTAGGGATTTGAGAATAGGTTAATGTTTAGGTAATAGGTGTAGGTTTAGGTAATAGGTGTAGGTTTTGTTTTTGGATAAGGTTAAGGTTATAAGTTTAGGTTATAGGTTAAGGATATAGGTTTAGGTTATAGGTTTAGGATAAGGTTATAGGTTATAGCTTTGGGAATTGAGAATAGGTTAAGGTTTAGGCATTGGGGTTCAGGATCGGGTTTAGGCTTGGGTTTTCATGTTTAGGCTTAGGTTTAGGGTAGGGAGTTGAGAATAGGTTTAGGTTTAGGTATAGGTTTAGGTTTAAAGTGTAGGTTAGGTTGAGGGATTTGAGAATAGGATTAAATTATAAGTATAGGTTTAGGTTAGATTATAGGTTTAGGTTAAGGGTGTGGTACCTCCAAATACAGACATAAATATGGCCTGTCCAAATGGTCAGGCCCTTCCAATGTTGTCCATAGGAAATGGACAGCTTCATCATGGCCATAACAGCGGTTCCCACCTTCCAGGGACCCCCGCTCATCCGGATAGCTCCGACGCACATTCGGGTCTGCTCCATTAATCTCGAGCGAATACATAAATACGGCCTGTCCAAATGGCCAGGCCCTTCCAATGCTGTCCATAGGAAATGGACAGCTTCATCATGGTCATAACGGCGGTTCCCACCTTCCAGGGACCCCCGCTCATCCGGATAGCTCCGATGCACATCCAAGTCTGCTCCATTAATCTCAAGCAAATACAAACATAATCACGGCCTGTCCAAATGGCCAGGCCCTTCCAATGTTGTTCATAGGAAATGGACAGCTTCATCATGGTCATAACAGCGGTTCCCACCTTCCAGGGACCCCCGCTCATCCGGATAGCTCCGATGCACATCCGAGTCTGCTCCATTAATTCTAAGGCAATATAATTAAATCCTAAATTAGTTACTCATCTAAGGTTGGATAGATTGTAATACTTTCATATTCCCATTTAAACGTCCACGCCGAAAATTCGGCAGCATCTCCCCATGCCTCTCCAGATAAGTTAATCTTATGTTACATTCCAATGCCAAATATTTAAATTAATGTAAAGATATTTAACATTGGATACGGAACGAAAGAAACATATCCAGAGAGAAATGAAGAGATGGACTGCGGATCAAGCATGAACATATAAATAGAGTGTATGAAAGTATACTTTCCATCTAACCTTGAACTATCCAAAAAGGGACAATTTGAGTGATTTCTATGCCACCAAAAACACACCATATCTATGTATGGCCCCATAGAAATCCTCAAACGAGTAACTAATTATCTAACTTACAAATCTTATAATTACATCCGACGCACCATTCACCCGTGCTCAAGTGAACCAAGTCAAGCATTATTCACACATGTTCAAGTGAACCAAGTTAAGCATCATTCACACATTTTTATACACAACCAAGTTGAGCATCATTCACACATGTTCAAGTGAACTAAGTAAAGCATCATTCATACATGTTCAAGTGAATTGATTTAAGCATTATAAGCAAATGTTCTAGGGGGCTGATCTTAGCATCATTACCACACATCCAAGTCGATCCAGTTAAGCATCATAAACACATGTTGTTGCCAAATATCTTGGCATCATTACTACACATCCGAGTTGATTGATTTAAGCATCATAAACACATGTTCCAGTGGAGTGATTTAATCATCGTAAACGCATGTCCAAGTGGACTGATTCAAGCATTGTAAACACATGTCCAAGTGGGTGATTTAAGTACTATAAGCATTGTAAACACATGTCCAAGTGGACTGATTTCATGTCTTGCATCAGATAAGAGATATTTAATGAAATTTTATTACATGGTTGGCTGATTGATTTTGCATAGTTAGCTGCCTAATTAGGAGACTTGGGCCTCTTTATTGATGGGCCAAATGTGGCCTTGGGCCTAGGCCTAATGGGTTTGGGCGTGGCCCATGGATCTTGGGCCCAATTTAGCCTACATCAGATTTTGGAGCTGATTTGAAATTTTGTCTATGAACTGAAAGAGTTTTTTTTCTAATTCTAAATATTGAGAAATATTTCTCATCATTCCAAGAACTGCTTTCTAGCAATTCGTTTGTCAATCCGCTAACTTGTTTTGTTATTCTTCCCTTTTTAATGTCTAAAGGTGTGAAGAATCACTTGAAGATGTGATAGGCTGATTCACTTGAAGATGTATGATAGCACATTTACGTCACTTGGCGAATATAGCAAGTGTGCCATATGTATTCATGATCAGTATGAATATTATGACACATGTGCAATGCTTAAATATTGAATGTAGCATGTGTGGGTGGTTTTAATTTATAAATGAGTAGTTTCATATGTGACACATTTATACTTATGATTAGTATGACACATATGTCATTTATGTGCACATGAGGTAATTATACATTTATACTATGTTTTTTATAATAAAAAAATGAGCTAACTAAACTTCACGCTTTGTTGTCCAATCGACATTAATAGCTAATTTTTTGAGTAAGCTTATCATAGGTTTTATTAAAACAAGTGTCATTATCCAAATAATAGTTGCCAACAATAAACCTTGTAGAACAAGGTTGGTTGAAATGGAAAGTTTATACAACTCCTAATGCATTCGGAGTTTTATGTGCAAATCATGAGGCTTGATAAGCATACTCTTATAAATAATATATGCAATACACATTAATGCAAACTATGCCAAGACATGGAACTATTGATAACAAAAGACTATTTGAACACTCAAAAAAGTTGCCTATTACACAAGTTTGTCAAGCTCCTTTTTATATATAAGATGAGAAAATGCGTTGAATCTTCTTTTTATGACAAATGGATAAATTTTATTTGTCTAGATTATGATTGAGTCACATTGTCACATATTACTGTGGCATTATACACAGGAAGTAACGATGTGACCCAAATACAATGCAGTCAAACAAAATTTCCCATTGAGAAAGTAATGATGGGGCACGAATACAATGCAATTAAACAAGATTTATCTGATGCAACTTAAGGATGGACTCGGCACCCTGGGAGAGCTCACCTTCACAGACAACTCTAGTTGGATTCGTAGCATGAAATTTAGACTTGGTGTGAAAGTCGTCGATGGTTACTGTGATGGGGTTCGTGTTCGTGAGGCTAAGACAGAGGCTTTTGCTGTTAAGGATCATAGGGGAGAATGTATGTCTGCCCTTTGCCTTTGAGTGGTTTACTAAACTCACATGCACATCTATACATGGTCATGTGTCAACTTAATACATGTGTGGGACATCTATACATTAAAAAATCAAGCATGTGTGACCAACCCTGTTTCATATGTAAAATACACTGTCTAACAGGTTATATCCTAACAAGGCCTGAAGTTGAAAAATCAGCTTAGATCCACTGCTCAGATCGTGACGCTAACATGGAACAATGAGGATGGGATGATAACCATAAGTTTGTATGTGGGCCGTTGCAGTGTATATCTTTCATCAAACCATTTAATCAAGTGTAAGTGACCAACATACAGAGAATATGCATAAATAATGCTGATACAAAACTCAGGCAGGCCACACCATGTAACCTTAGCGGCATTTGTAGCAATTTTACATCGTTCTCATTTATGTGGTCCATATCAGTTTCTAATCGAGATTATCTTATGGATATACCGCCTAGATAATGGTTATCGCCTGATGGACGGCGTGGATTTCACACGTACAACATATGGCTCACACCACACAGCTTGGGTGTTTTATGCCATGAGGAAAACTGGAGTTGTTGACGGTTCTGGTCCCTTGAAACAACAACATTGTACATGGGACTCGAATCCTCTACTACACGTGTTCTAAGCAGTCCGTAGAACACCCAAATCCGTGGGAACCGCCATGTTGTATATATAAAATCCACTCCTCTTATCAAGTTCCTTCTTTGATCTTATTCCGTAAGACAAAATCTCTGCTATAATCAACAAACTTGGATGGGCCACACCGGATGGAACATTGGGGATCGGATGCGGATTCTGTGTGAGACAACCACGGGTGTCTATCTTTCACCGCACCCGTAAATCATCACACCCGTAAACCAAGTGTAATTCACAAGGATAAAGAGATGAGACAAAAATCAGCCTCATCCAACAATCAGCCTCAAATAAAAAATCCATAAATTACTAAATCCCGAATTCATAAATCGGCATTGAGAGAGAGAGAGAGTAACCTAGGTTTTGAGGAGCTAGAGATCGTAGATCGCAGGATAGATGTTTGAGATGTCTGGATTTCCTCCCCTTCTTCTTCTTCTTCTTCTTCTTCTTTTTTCTAGTGCTCTCCAAGTCACTCTCACGGATGTAAGGTGGGTTTGCGGCGAATGGGGGATTTCGAAACCCTAGCGAGAGAGAGAGAGAGAGAGAGAGAGAGAGAGAGAGAGAGAGAGAGAGAGAGAGGTGTTGGGAAGAGGCCGAGGGAGAGAGAGAGAGAGAGAGAGAGAGAGAGAGAGAGAGAGAGAGAGGGTTTGGGAGGGGCGGGTGAGGGAATTTTTGGAGGATTTGGGTTTTGGGAGGGCGGGCGCGGGATTTGGGGGTTTTGGGAGGGTAGTGTGCTGGGTAAACACTGTGGGGTCCACCTTGATTTATGTATTTTATCCACTCCGTCCATCCATTTTACCTGATAATTTTAGTGATTGACCCAACAAATGAAGTATATACAAACCTCAATTGGACCACACCACTAGAAACAGTGTGAATTGAACATCGACCATTGAAAATTTCTTGGGGGCCACGGAAGTTTTGGATCAAGCTTGTTTTTGTGATTTGCCTTCATCCATGGATTTGTGATCTTATGAACAGGTTGGATGAGAAATATACATCACTGTGGACCCTATAGAGGTTTCAACGGTGGAAATAATTATTCCAACTGTTTGTTGTATGGTCCACTTGATTTTTGGGCATGCTTAATTTTTTGTCTCAGCCCATAAAATATGATGGAAAAATTAATGGATGGACGCCATGGATAGACCAGATACATTCACGGTGGGCCCAACAGATTGATGGATGACCATCCATAATAAAGGCCATCAGTTGGACGATTCAGATTGATGGATGACCCTTTTACACCTAATGCAGAGAGAAGGATCTACCATGTCAGGGTCCTTCTGGCTCCATGTAGCATGTTAGTTCACACTTCACTGTCAGTTCAAGCTTGCCCGAGCTTGACTTGACTCGGATCGAACCCAACTCTCAGTTACTTTGATATTGTTGTTGCTCACCAAGTGTTCAATGAAATGACTCAATAAAGTGTGGCTAGTAGCAAGGAAGGTACGTATATGAAAAAAGACCATTTCTATGATCACATTCTAATGTATCATATGGACATTATTGTGGAATTTTAGATCAGGCTTATATTTATATTTTTCACTTATCCATGTCCATGTGACCCTATGAACGGGTTAGATGGTGAATAAACCTCAACGTGGGCCCAGTAAAAGAATCATCTTTCAATGGTGGACAAATTAAGTCCATTGTTTCCTTTCATGTGGGCCAATTGAACATTATTGGACTAGTTTCCCAGGTGAACTCACTCGTTTTCAAACAGGTGAAAGAATGTAATAATTACTCTTTTATTAGACGGTTAAAAATAAGAAAAATATTCAATAGTGATTTTCCACATATTCAATAGTGATTTTCCGCATATTCAATAGTGATATCCACCATTAAAATCATCCTGAGGTCCACTGTACTGTTTGTTTGACATCCAATCTACTCAGACCGCTTGTTGGATAGAAAGTATCTCAGAACCATACTACCGAAAATCCTAGCCATGTGATTGCTAACCATCCAATATACATTGCCAATTAACAAGAACACCGTTGTGGTCCAAATTCAAAGGCCAAAAATAGATGGTCAAGATTGTCCGAACACTGTAACCTGGGCCATTTTGCGTCAGGAGAATGGTACACTACTAATTCCAATTGCGAGTCGGGTGTAGAGTACCTTTTGTAATACACCACGTCCTATGATAATTTACTACCATTTCAAAAATCTCAAGGACTCTTCAGCCATGCACATGGCATCCTAGTAAGAAAATTCAGAGCGTCCAAATTACTCAGCTAATCATAAACGGGAAATTGCCTAAAATTTACAATGAGAAGATGATGTTAGCCATCTTATTTTGTCGTTGGACTATGAACCCATCACCATTTATCTTCCAACCATCCATTTGATAGACAAAAATTGGATGGTTAGACTGCTAGATCAATGTGATTTTAGAGAGATGCAAGGACTAAAATGTGGTGAACTACCATAGATGTCTATGTTACTATCAGAAGAGAAAAAGCTCATATGTTGTGGGTGTGTTTTAAAAAGGAAAAAAGAAAGTAACTAAAATAAAATCCATTCAAAATCTTGAGATAAGACTTTAATAGAGTAAGAACTGAAACTAACACTAATTTATTCATCTAAATTGAGAATTGGTGGACGTATCATCAATCAATGGTTGTAAAGAAAAATATCAAATGGTTGCTTTTAATCGTGGCTTTCGTCTTTGTGGACATCCAAGGATCTCTCCGTGTCTTTAGATTCTAAACAATATTATTATTATTATTATTATTATTTTTGGCAACAGCTGAAAAACAAAGAAAGCAACATTACACACCGGTTCAAAAACATCAAACAATAGGCCTTTTACTTTATTTTGTTTATTTATTTATTTTTGGCGAGTCATATAACGATCTGACTCGCCCGAGTCTTGTTATTTGACTCGATCCAGTCGTTTTTCTTTCTTTTTGGACCGTAGCCTTTCCCGTCTGTCACGTATCTGTCGTGATGAACGGATACAATCAGGGATTTCCGTCATATCTGGTAAAATGTCTTCCGTTCTCTCTTAGAAAGAGAAGATGTTGGTTACAGATCTCTCGGTTGTAGATCTCGACACTCATCATCTGTGCATGTAGAGGAGGGTCTAATGGCTTGATAGTTGATATAGACTCGCAGAATATGTTTCTCTCACTGAATAGGCCTGTGATGATCCAGGTCGTTCATCTAGAAGTTCCTACGCCAAATTGCCGGTTTTGAAAAAAAATCGTGGGGCCACCATGATGTATTTGGTTTGTCAATGTCGTCCGTACATTTTAATAATTACTTTTATTACACAATACCAAAAATTGGCCAATGCATACCAATTTTTAACCTAGCAATCTTTTGAATGCTTTTGAACGTATCACCGTCAAGCACCTCAAGCATTGGGTGATGGAGAATCAATTTTTGTGAATCAATAATCAAAACCAGCAGAGGGAAACTGCTAACCTGCCCACTTGGGTTTCATTTTCTACACTAAAATACTCAACCAAATGCCAATCTAGGTGTGCTTAAAAAACAGGCCTCAGTTACAATTTGAACCAATACAGACTATGCTTAGTGTATCATCTCACTTTTCACTTCAATCTTCTGAAATCCAAACCCTAGCTCTAAATCCAGTAAATCCCCACCATAACCAAAAAAAAAAAAATAAAAAAATCTCGAACACAATAGAGATCAAGATACCTGATGGGTTATCGCGTTGCTGCGGGTGGAGAGAGCCGAAGGCAGCCGTGTGTGTGTGTGAGAGAGAGAGAGAGAGAGAAGGGGAGAAAGAGAATTTATGTACCAATTGGTTTGTGGATTGCATGAACACATATGGTTGACCTGTGGCTTGTCATTCCTCAAGTCTATTATGTTGGGCTAATTCTCTTAGTTAGCAAGTAGTTGAAGTTTCGAACTTTTCAAGTTAATCAGTTTAGGAAAATAATTATTTATTTTTTCTTTTTAAAAGGAAATGATTTTTTTTTTAAGGAAGAAGCCAACACAACTTATACACTTACAAAGCATCCCACGAGATGGGCGACAAAGGAAAATATTCGTGTTTTACCTTATTTCATATCTTTTATAGCTTTTGAACCAGTTGGATTTCAAATAAAAATTATTTATAGCTTTTTACCTTATTTCATATCTTTTTCTTGGTATCCAATTACTATTGATTTCATGTGGTGTGCTGCACCTGAGATTTCTATTGTGGGGTCCACTACAGATTTTTATCTGCCTCATTCTTTGGCTCATGACGTAAAATGATATCTCAAAATGGATGGACGGTGTGGATATAACAAATACATCATAGTGGGGCCCACAAAACTTGGTGGATGTTGGTCGGTGCTCTATGGGTCCCACCATGATGTATGTGTTTCATCCATGTCGTCCATCCATTTTTATAAATCATATTAGGGCTTGATGCCAAAAATGAGAGGGATATAAATCTCAGTTGGACCACACCACATGAAAACCATAGTGATTGGATATCCACCATTAAAACCCTCCCAAGGCCCATCGTACTTTCTATTTGACATCCAATCTATTGATCAAGTCATATAGGCCCAGATGAAGGGAAGAAAACATATAAGATTGATCCAAAACTTTATATGGCCCCCAAAAGGTTTTTAATGGTCGACGCTCATTCAACATTCTTTCCTATAATGTGGTCCAGTTGAGATTGGGATATACCTCATTTTTTTATCTCATACCATAAAATGAAAGGGAAAAATAGATGGACGATAGGGATGAAACACATACATCATGGTGGGGCCCACAGAGCACCGACCACGTCCCGCTCGTGAGAGAGACTTGGTCTCTCTCACTCTCTGACCTCTTTCACTCTCGCACCCTCTCTCACTCTCGCTCTGTCCTCTCTCTCTCTCTCTCTCTCTCTCTCTCTCTCTCTCTCTCTCTCTCGGTCCTCTCTCCACCCCGCCCCCTCTCTCCACCGCGCCCTCTCTCCACCCCGCCCCTCTCTCCACCGCCCCCTCTCTCTCTGTCTCTCTCGGTGCTCTCCATGTCTCCACCGCGCCGTCTCTCCACCGCCCTCTCTCCACGCATCCTCTAAAGCTCGGTTGACCGTGATCGGCGCTCCAACTCAAACAGGTATCTCTCTCTCTCTCTCTCAATCTCTCTCAATCTCAATATCGATTGAAACGATTTAGGGTTTTAGGGATTTAGGGATTTGGGGATTTGGGGATTTAGGGATTTAGGGACGCTTCATTCATGCAATTTCTTGGCTTTCTTTTTCGTCGTTTGGATCTTCTTCTTCTTCTTCTCCTCCTCCAAACGATTTGCTAATAAAGCAATGCTACATCCACGGCCAAATAGGTTAATGCGAGAAATACAATGAAAATAGGATCTTGTGGGATCCTTTGTCTTCTGTAGTGGGTTCTTCGTTTTATTTATTTATTTTTTTTATTTTTTGTTTTGTTTGAAAAAGAGGCTTTGTGAAGGTAATTTTAAAAAAACTGGAGGATATCAGTGAATTTCAGTGGATGGTGAAAGAGGACGTTGGAAGATTTTTTTTTTTTTAATTTTTAAAATTTTTTATTAGCATTTTATCACACACACATATATATATATATATGGTTATTATTGATAGTGCTAGTTTGTAGGATTTGTTTTTTATTTTCAATTTCAAATTTGTAAACTAATTTTTAGATGTTCCTATTTTGTAGGCCTTTCGATAATAAATTTTATTTCAAAAATTTTAAGCTGTCTTTTCATGGGCTTACACACTTCAAAAACCCCTTTTGAGTTTTTTTTTTTTCTTCTTCTTAATTTTAATTTTGCTATAATATAAGACCTTCATAATTAAATAATTTTAATTTTGCTATAATATAGGGCCTTCATAATTAAGGGGCCTTAGGTGATTGCCTCACCTGCCTACCCTTTTTGGTACATACGATTAGATGGGACTAACATCATTATTACACAATAATTGCATGTATGGAAATACCATAGTATTGTAGCCATCAAATCCCATGATTAAGCAAAATCATGTTTGGTGGACCATGGAATTGTAATCAACGGACCAAATTTACAATGGATGTAGTTCACTTGTACACATATAGAACTAGAATGTCACGTGTAAATGGTGTATATGGATGGGCGGCATGGATAAACGCATGCATCAATGTGGTGCCCAAATGTGTAGTGAATTTTAAAATTTACTGAAATCCTGCACGCGACCAAATGCAATTCCATCCCACCTAATTCCAACTTTTCCCATCCTCTCCAAATGAGGATGGAATTGCACGAGACCAAATGCGATTCTATCCTACCTAATCCCATCTAATACCCTGTGCCAATTGCCCCATATGTGTTGAAATCCCACTATGGTGTGAGTGTGTGTGGGGGTTTATATATATATATATATAAGTCAAGAAAACCTTAAATTGCATTAAATTTGAATGGACATAATTTTGTGACTAATTATAGAATTCATGTTTAAAATATTGTCAAAAATAGAAAGGCTGATTTCAAGGTTAAAGATATGTTTTACTTCACAATTTATTAAATTTTTTAGTAAAAATATAAGTTAGCTATCTTTTAACTGAATTTTATGAATGCACTCTTATGTCATAGTCTTTATTTAATTTAATAGAAGTGGTTTTTACAAGTTCAAGCAATCTAACATTTCTAATAATTTTTATTATTTAAGGAAAGTTTTTATCTTTAGTTAAATTATGAGTTTAGTGCATTTGATTATAAATGTACATCATGTTGTTAGACTTTTAATTAGGTAGGTTCCACATGATCGATGGTTTGGATGACCTGAACGTTGGATATTTAGATTGAGTATATCAGTGGACTCTTCTACAATTGTGATCGTTTTATTTTTTATTTATTATTATTTTTTTTTTTATTAGCTTTGTTAGTACACCCACTCTCAATTCACACTTCACAGTTAGCCACCCTGACAAGGAAATCAAAACCAAAACCTCAGTATTGAAACGAGGTATCCTTCACTCAATCTACCGCTTGAGCTATGGATCAGGGTGTCTATTGTGATTGATTTATATACATAATAGATTAGTTTGCTTCAATTGTGTTATATATTACAGTACTTCAGTTGAATTGTTTAGATTCGTCACCATTTAAATACCTATCTAAGATTTAATTAATTAATTTTATAATCTCCATAATTGATGCATAAATGATCTATTATTCCACATTCAATTTTATACAAGTGCATTGTAAACAATATTTCATTTAATAATATTAGTTTTTTATTTTGCTTTTTTAATATTTGAGGATTATTTTAGAGGAATGAGACACATTGATATTTTCTTCATCTTCTTTTTCACCGTCCTCTCCTTTTCACCACACACTTGTTTGAAAGGTATGGTCCCGTACATGAAAATCATACCCACTGAAAACACAAATTGATCCGACGGTCCTAAAGAAAAGTAATCAGATGCTGCATTCCATTAAAAAAAGAAAATTCCCTTTACAAAAGGTAGAAGTGATAAGCTTGTTAATGAACTAGATGGATATTCCATTTTATGATTAATTAAAATGAGATGAACTCATTTTTAAGTGGCATCTAAACAAACCTTCACCGATTGGAGAGTTGCACGTGAGTTTTTGCACACTCACATGTTTGTCATCACATGGTGCATGCCCCTTTCTTACTCTCTTAAGGAGTGGGCAACAAGCAGATATGTGGTCCCTGCCTTGGCAAGTGTATGATTTTGCGATCTCACACATATGTGACCTATAGTTTAGTGATGTAGATCATGGGTTTGATGGGTATGACTTCACTATTGGCTTAGTTTTCATTGAATGTAGACTAATGTTGTTTTTTTTTCCTCTTAATTGTATAGGTGGGTTGATTCTCTTGAGGCCTGATCATGGTGGCCCACTCCAGTTTGCAGCGACTGCAGCCCCCACAGGAAATTATACAAAGACTATCTTGGTATTATTAGAAGTTATGGAGGGAGTTGTGGCTCTCAGTCATTTTCCCTACAAATGTTGAACATCTTCTCTACATCTCAGGTAATTTATTGAGAGTATATCAGTAATTTGGTTAACACATTGATTAATCAAAATCAAATAACTAATCAACCACCTCATGGATGGCCTAATGGTAAAAAAATGCATCTGTTACCTGTTTATAACTTCCATCTAGAGATTTTATTTTCATTTGAACTACTGTCCTAAACTTTTCTTGGGCCATCCAAAAACAGGTCACAGATCAGATAATTAACTTCTGATCAGCACCATTTTTGGGGATGGCTCATCCAAGAGGTGGTCCATGAATTGGAGAGTAAGGATCTGTTACCAAGTGTATTACATTAAAAGGAAACAACTGATTGTCACCGCTGTCTTCACTTGCAATCCATTTTTACAAGCATTTTCCCCCAAGTTTGAAGGCATAAAATGACAAAATGTGGGTTGATTATATATTTGAGGAAGGCACACTGTACAATTAGTTTGGGGCATTCTTATTTCACTTGAGAATTGGAGTCGATAAGCGGGAAAACAGAAAACCGGACCTTGAATGCGTAGAAGATCGGTTTTACGAAAACCTACCATTATTTGGTCTTTGTTGAAATTTTAATACCCCTAATGGAATACCAACCATTGCCAACTGTGGTTGAGGGAAAAGAAGTTCAATAAGAAGTCTTCTCTCAAGTCCCTTTTACGGTGGAAGTGTGATCTAAAATCATGCACTCTTTTTGAAGCTTAGGATGTTCAAGTAAAATTACAGAGCTACACTCTAATTTAGTTTTGCACAATTTAAAAAATGGTGGCGACTCTCTTCAAACGCACATATGGTGTAGTTCCAAGGCAATCCAGATCATCCAAATTGTTTACCCAAATGGAGATGGAGCATATACACACACCATAAAAGCGACTTTGGGAAGATAAATAGTAACCATCTGATTTTTCCCTTCAAATTTGGACCCACTCATTATTTTACTTTTTAACCATCCATTTGATAGCCACTAATAGGATGGCTAGGATTGCTTTACCAATATGATTTCAAGAGTTGAGCACCATGAACACTGGGAACCATGATTTGGGAGGCTCGGATAGCTAAACAACAATGCCACATGTGAGGAGAATGGGTCACCAACAATTTTCAAATGGAACAAAACTAAAATATGAGTCTAGCCCTGGTTAAAGATGTGCAGAGGGAATAAATAGATATATAGGAAGTGTTCTGGTTAGAAGCTTAATGAGTGCAACCAAACCAAGAAACCGGATGTGTGTGAGTGTGTGTGTGTCAGTTTACACAAACTCGGAGTTAGAAATGCAGGTAGGTTTCAGCTGAAAAGTTCTTTGTTGCTGTTAGGGTAACTATATCAAGTTAATAGTGCATATGACCACAATTTGTGTAATGTGCTGCCAGAAAACTTATGGGTACTTTATTTCATTCCATTGCTGAGGAGCAATCTGAAAAGAGTGCCATTAAGCTACCATCCTAAATTGGATCAAAAGATTTACTACCCAACTAGGCAAAACATAAAAGGAACCAAATTTCCATGAAGTATATGTACACAACTACACATTATCCATAAATACATAATCCACAAATACTACACAAGGGATTTATATATATATATCTTACTACATATAGATTGTCACACCATTTTAATCCTTGGTTTTCAATGACAGATGGGGTCCATGGTCCAATAATCCAAACCCATGCATGTTTGTCCCAACAACAGATGGACTACACCCAACAATCTCCTCGATAGGACAATCCCAACCTATCAATTTCTGGCTTCTATATAAAAGGTTACGTTGTCTTCTCTCACTCATGTACTATTTCACGTTATAAAAATTTCAAGTAAATTGTACGAGGTTTACAGTAATCTTGGAGATTAGAAAATTTCCAAGTATGTGCATTTCAGTCTGAGTTATTTCTCTAATGACGATAGCCTTGAGAGGGTTGATACGAGGGATAGGTTGATTGTAAGAGGCCGATTAAAACTATATTGGGTTATCTTGCTGGTCTTGAAATGATTATGTCCGGCAAGATAACCCACTATAGTTTTAATCGGCCTCTTGCAATCAACTCATCCCTCGTATTAACCCTCCCAAGGCTATCGTGATTAGAGAAATAACTCAGACTAAAATGCACATAATTGAAAATTTTCTAATTTCTAAGATTACTATAAACCTCGTACAATTTACTTGAAATTTTCATCAGTTGTAAGTCATATGGTATAAAGAGCTTGTCCGTCTCTACCAACCGAACATAAAACACTATCTCAATGGCAAATTTTCAGCCTATGAATCTTGTGTATATGCAAAAATGCAATAGAAGTGGTTAATGCTTTTAATTATTCAATGTCTAACTACTATCCATTGTAGGGACTGTCTGATGAATAGTCTTCAAGATTGGTTTTCATTCATAAAAAAAATAGATGCCTACTTTATTTTTAAATGTATTTGCTCAATATTGATAGAGCAGACCTGGATGTGCGTCGGAGCTATCCGGAAGAGCGGGGGTCCTTAGAAGGTGGGAACCGCTGTTATGACCATGATGAAGCTGTCCATTTCCTATGGACAACATTGGAAGGGCCTGGCCATTTGGACAGGCCGTATTTATGTATTTGCTCGAGATTAATGGAGCAGACCCGGATGTGCGTCGGAGCTATCCGGATGAGCGGGGGTCACTGGAAGGTGGGAACTGCTGTTATGACCATGATGAAGCTGTCCATTTCCTATGGACAGCATTGGAAGGGCTTGGCCATTTGGACAGGTCGTATTTATGTATTTGCTCGAGATTAATGGAGCAGACCCGGATGTGCGTCGGAGCTATCCAGATGAGCGGAGATCCCTGGAAGGTGGGAACCGCTGTTATGACCATGATGAAGCTGTCCATTTCCTATGGACAAAGATTGGAAGGGGCTCCAGCCATTTGGACAGGCCATGTTTATGTCTGTATTTGCAGGTACCACACCCTTAACCCTAAACCAAAACCTTTAACCTAAACCTTAACCTAAACCTTAACCTAAACATAAATCTAAACCTAAACCTATACCTATAACCTAAACCTATACTTATAACCTTAACCCAAACTTATAACCTTAACCTAAACCTCTTCTCAAATCCCTAAACTTATACTTATAACCTAAAACTAAACAAAAACCTTAACCTATAACTATACTTATATCCTAAACCTAAACTTACAACTTTAACCTAAACCTATACTTATAACCTAAACCTTTTCTCAAATCCCAAAACCTATACTTATAACCTAAACCTAAACCTTAACCTATAACCCAACCTAAACCTATACTTATAACCTAAACCTATTCTCTAATCCCAAAACCCATAACCTAAACTTAAACGTTATTCTAAACTTATAACCATAACCAAAACCAAAACCTATAACTTAAACCCGAACCCAAACCCGAACCCGAACCCGAATCCCTAAACTTTAACTCAAACCTAAACCTATAACTTTAATTCAAACCTAAACCTATAACCTAAACTTGTAACCTCAACCTAAACCTAAAACCAAAACCAAAACCAAAACCTATAACCTAAACTTATAAACTATAACCTAAACCTAAAACTAAGGGCTGTTTGGACGGGTGGATTGGAAGGGATTGAATGGTATTAAGGTGGATGGCATGGATTTCAAGGCAACGATGGTGTTGTCGGTGCATTGTCTTAAGATCCATGGGATTGCTATATCCCGGGATTGCTATATGGAGTCTGTTTGGCACGCCACCAATCTCGGGATTAAACCTTCCCATCCCTTCCAATCCTCGACCCAAACATGTCCCAGGAGCAAATTTGAACGGATTAGGGTGGAGCCTGGATGGGATTTAAAGGTAGTGATGGTGTTGTCGAGTGGATTGTCTTAAGATCCATGAGATAACTATATCCCGAGATAAGATCACCCAACTGTTTGCCACGCCGCCAATCCGGATTTAACTTCCAATCCTTCCAATACCATCCAATCCCTTCCAATCGGTCCACCAAATGGACCCTAAATGTATTCTCAAATCCTAAACCTAAACCTACACCAAACCCCAATCTCAACTCCCTAACCTAAACCTAAACCTAAACATGAAAACCCAAGCCTAAATCCGATCCCGATTCGAACCGATTTCTAAACCTAAAAACTAAATGTATTCTCAAATCCCCAAACCTAAACCTACACCTAATCCTAATCTCAACTCCCTAACCTAAACCTAATCCTAAACTTGAAAAGCCACACCTAAACCCGATCCGAAACCCGAACCCGATTTCCTAAACCTAGACCTTAACCTATTCTCAATTCACTAAAGCTATAACCTATAACCTAACTTAAACCTAAACCTATAACCAACACTTATAACCTAAACCTAAACCTAAAACCTTAACTTAAACTTAACTTATAATCCATAACGAAACCTAAACCTAAAACCTAAATGTATTCTCAAATCCTTAAACCTAAACCTACACCTAATCCCAATCTCAACTCCCTAACCTAAACCTAAACCTAAACTTGAAAATCCAAGCCTAAACCCGATCCCGAACCCGAACTCGATCTCGATTTCTAAAGCTAAACCTTAACTGTTCTCATTCCCAAACCTATAACCTATAACCTAAACCTAAACCTATAACCTTAACCTATAACCTTAACATAAATCAAAAACCTAAACCTTAACCTAAACCAAAACCTATAACCTAAACCAAAACCTGTAACCTAAACCTAAACCTGAACTTATAACCTTAACCTAAACCTAAAACCAAAACTTAAACCTATAACCTAAACCTATAAACTAAACCTTAGACCTAAACCTATAACCTAAACCAAAAGTTATAACCTTAACCTAAATAAAAACCTATAACACGACACCTAAACTTATAACCTTAACCTAAACCTAAAACCAAAACCTAAACCTATAAGCTAAAACCTAAACCAATAACCTAAAACCTATACCTAAACCTTAACCTATAACCTATAACCTATAACTTATAACCTAAACCTATAACCTTAACATAAACCCAAAAACTAAACCTTAACCAAAACCTATAACCTAAACCTAAACAAAAACCTTAACTTATAACCTTAACCTAAACCTAAAACCAAAACCTAAACCTATAACCTAAACCTATAAACTATAACCTAAACCTAAACCTAAACCTAAACCTATAACCTAAACCAAAACCTATAACCTATAACCTAAACCTATAACCTTAACTTAAACCCAAAACCTAAACCTTAACCTAAACCAAAGCCTATAACCTTAACCTAAACCAAAACTCAGTAACCGAACCTTAACTTAAACCTAAAACCGAACCTAAACCCATAACTTATAACCTAAACCTATAAACTAAAACCTAAACCTAAACCAAAACCTATAACCTCAACCTAAACAAAAACCTATAAACTAAACCTAAACTTAAACCTCATAACCTAAACAAAAACCTATAACCTAAACCTAAACCTATACCTAAACATTAACCTATTCTCAAATCCCTAAACCTAAACCTACACCTAATCCCAATCTCAACTCCCTAACCTAAACCTAAACCCGATCCCGAACCTGAACCCGATTCCCTAAACCTAAACCTAAACCAATTCTCAATTCCCTAAACCTAGACCTTATAACCTAAACCTAAACTAAACCTAAAACTAAACCCAATTCTCTAAACCTAAACCTAAACCAATTCTCAATTACCTAAACCTATACCTTATAACTTAAACCTAAACTCGAACCTTAAATCGAACCTAAACCTATAACCTTAACCTAAACCAAAACCTATGACCTAAAACCTCATCCTATTTACCCTGTAACCTAAACTTATAACCTATTACCTACCATTCACCTAAACCTAAATCCTAAACCTTAACCTATAACCTAAGACCTAAACCTAAAACCTAAATGTATTCTCAAATCCCTAAACCTAAACCTACACCTAATCCTAATCTCAACTCCCTAACCTAAACCTAAGCTTAACCTTGAAAACCCAAACCTAAACCCGATCCCGAACCCAAAATCGATTCCCTAAACCTAAACCCAAACCAATTCTCAATTCCCTAAACCTATACCTTATAACCTAAACCTAAACCTTAACCTTAACCTAAACTAAAACCTATGACCTAAAACCTTAACCTATTACCTATAACCTAAACTTATAACCTATTACCTACCATTCACCTAAACTTAAATCTTAAACCTTAACCTATAACCTAAGACCTAAACCTAAAACCTAAATGTATTCTCAAATCCATAAACCTAAACCTACACCTAATCCTAATCTCAACTCCCTAACCTAAACCTAAGCTTTAACTTGAAAACCCAAACCTAAACCCGATCCCGAACCCGAACCCGATTCCTTAAACCTAAACCCAAACCAATTCTCAATTCCCTAAACCTTAACCTATTCTCAAATCCCTAAACCTAAACCTACACCAAATCCCAATCTCAACTCCCTAACCTAAACCTAAACCTAAACATGAAAACCCAAGCCTAAACCCGATCCAAAACCCGAACCCGATTTCCTAAACCTAAACCTTTACATATTTTCAAATCCCTCAACCTAAACTTACACCAAATCCTAATCTCAACTCCCTAACCTAAACTTAAACCTGAACTTGAAAACCCAAACCTAAACCTAATCCCGAACCCGAACCCAGTTTCCTAAACCTAAACCTTAACCTATTCTCAATTCCCAAAGCTATAACCTATAACCTTAACCTATAACTTAAACCTAAAACCAAAACCAAAACCTATAACCTAAACCTATAAGCTAAAACCTAAACCTAAAACCTAAAACCTAAATGTATTCTCAAATCCCTAAACCTAAACCTACACCAAATCCTAATCACAACTCTCTAACCTAAACCTAAACCTAAACCTAATCTGGAAAACCCAAACCTAAACCCGATCCCGAACCCGAACCCAGTTTCCTGAACCTAAACCTTAACCTATTCTCAATTCCCAAAGCTATAACCTATAACCTTAACCTATAACCTAAACCTAAAACCAAAACCAAAACCAAAACCTATAACCTAAACCTATAAGCTAAAACCTAAACCTAAAACCTAAAACCTAAATATATTCTCAAATCCTAAACCTAAACCTACACCAAATCCTAATCACAACTATCTAACCTAAACCTAAACCTAAACCTAAACCTAAACCTAATCTGAAAACCCAAACCTAAACCCGATCCAGAACCCGAACCCGGTTCCTAAACCTCAACCTTAACCTATTCTCAATTCCCAAAGCTATAACCTATAACCTAAACCTAAACCTAACCTAAACCTATAACCTTAACCTAAACCCAAAACCTAAACCTTAACCTAAACCAAAGCCTATAACCTTAACTTAAACCAAAACTCAGTAACCTAAACCTTAACCTAAACCTAAAACCGAACCTAAACCTATAAACTAAAACCTAAACCTAAACCTATAACCTAAACCAAAACCTATAACCTCAACCTAAAGAAAAACCTATAAACTAAAACCTAAACCTAAACCAAAACCTATAACCTCAACCTAAACAAAACCTATAACATAAACCTTAATCTATAACCTATAACCTAAACCTAAAACCTAAACATAAACCTATATAAACCCTAAACCTAAACCTATACCTAAACCTTAACCTATACCTAAACCTTAACCTATTCTCAAATCCCTAAACCTATACCTACACCTAATCCCAATCTCAACTCCCTAACCTAAACCTAAACCTAAACTTGAAAACCCAAGCCTAAACCCGATCCGAACCCGAACCCGATTTCCTAAAGCTAAACCTTAACCTTAACCTATTCTCAAATCCCTAAACCTAAACCTACACCAAATCTCAATCTCAACTCCCTAACCTAAACCTAAACTTAATCATGAAAACCCAAGCCTAAGCCCGATCCGAACACGAACCCGATTTCCTAAACTTAAACATTTACCTATTTTCAAATCCTTAAACCTAAACCTACACCAAATCCTAATCTCAACTCCCTAACCTAAACCTAAACCTAAACTTGAAAACCCAAACCTAAACCCGATCCCAAACCCGAACCCGCTTTCTAAACCTAAACCATAACCTATTCTCAATTCCCAAAGCTATAACCTATAACCTAAACCTATACCTAACCTTAACCTATAACCTAAACCTAAAACCAAAACCAAAACCAAAACCTATAACCTAAAACCTAAACTTAAAACCTATAACCTAAATGTATTCTCAAATCCCTCAACCTAAACCTACATCAAATCCTAATCCCAACTCCCTAACCTAAACCTAAACCTAAACCTAAACTTGAAAATCCAAACCTGATCCTGAACCCGAACCCAGTTTCCTAAACCTAAACCTTAACCTATTCTCAATTCACAAAGCTATAACCCATAACTTAAACCTAAATCGAACCTAAACCTATAACCTTAACCTAAACCTAAACCTAAAACCAAAACCTAAACCTATTACCTAAACTTATAACCTAAACCTATAACCTAAACTTATGACCTATAACCTAAACCTAAACCTAAACTCCATAACCTTTGTGATTTTTTGTTTATTTGTTAATGTTAAATTTATATGTATTTATGCATGAATGAATGTGATGCAGATAAGATTGTTTGTGTTTGGATGAATGTAGTTTATGTTTGGATTTGGTTTTGGGTTTAGCTGGATGTGAATGTCAATATGATGAAATATATTATATAACAGGTGTATATTAGGATGAATATGATGAAATATATTGTTAACAGGTGTATATCAGGAATTTTGTGCGGAATTTTGAACTGTATATTAAAAAAAAAAAGACTTTTAGCAACGAAAATTTTCATCGCTAAAAGTGAAAAATTTTTAACGGCGAAAATTTTCACTGCTAAAACATCTTGGAATTTTTTTGGTGGCGAATATTTTCGCTGCTAAAAGTCTTTTTTTAAAAAAAAAATATACAGTTCAAAATTCTACACCAAATTCCTGATATACATCTAGGATTTTTTTTTAAAGTCTTTTTTTTCATATACAGTTCAAAATTCCGCACAAAAAAACATCTAGGATAGCAGCGAAACATCTTGGAATTTTTTTGCGGCGAATATTTTCACTGCAAAAAGTCCTAGATATTTTTTAGCAAAATGATAACTTTCATTTTAAAATCTTGAAATGTTTTTTCCAAAGATGACAACTAGATCTTCGCAAAAGTCATTGAAATTTTTTGGCGGCGAACAGTTTCGCAGCTAATAGTCTTGGAAAATTTATTTTGCCGCAAATATTTTCGCTGCTAAAATCTTTTGAAAAATAGTTTTAGCAGCGAAAAATTTCGCTGCTAAAAGTCTTGTATAGTATTTTTTAGTGGCGAAGAGTTTCACGCTAATAGTCTTGAAAAATTTATTTTCATCGCAAATATTTTATTTGCTAAAATCTTTTAGAAAATAGTTTTAAGAACGAAAAATTCGTTCTTAAAAGTCTTGTATAGTATTTTTAGCGTAAGAGTTTCATAACTAATAGTCTTGAAAATTTTATTTTGCCGCAAATATTTTATTTCGCTAAATCTTTTGGAAAATATTTTTTAAATAAATATATTTATTTGCTAAAAGTCTTGTATAGTATTTTTTAATGACGAACATTTTCACCGCTAAAAGTTTATGTTGTTTGGATTTAAATTAATATGAATGTGAATGCGATGAATATGATGAAATATATTGTTAACAGGAGTATATCCGGAATATTGTATGTATTTTGAACGGGAATAAATTTTTTTAAAAGCAAAGTTTTGGCGACGATAATTTTCGTCGCTAAAAGATGTTTACTTGTATTGTACACTACAAGAGTTTTAACAGCGATAATTTTTGCCGCTAAATGAGTTTTAACCGCGAAATATTTTGCCGCTAAAAGCATTTTTCGTCGCGAAAAGTTTCATACTGTAAAGAAATTTATTTCGCATCGATAAGCATTTAACGGCGAAAATTTTCATCGCTAAAAGTATAGTGCACTAGTGTTAGCGACGAATATTTTCGTCGCTAAAAGTTTCGTCGCTAAAAGTGATTTTTGGCGACGAAAAAAAGTTTCGTCGCTAAAAACCCTCTTTGTTGTAGTGCGTGGGCCTCAATATACATCAAGTGGATCGCATTAATGGGTCTCATATACACCAAATGGGCCACGTACCTGGGCCTCGAAATACATCAAGTGGGCCACACATCATGGGCCTAATACATATCACAATGGCCTTGCCCTTAGGCCACGAATACATCACAATGGGCCTCTGACACAGGTCTAATATACAGCATGAGGGGCCACATCCTATGTGCCTTAATTATATCACAATGTGCCATGTCCCATGGGCCTCGAATACATCATAATGGGCCGCACCACCTAGGCCTCGAATGTATCACAATGGGCCATAACCCATGGGCCTCAATACGTCACAATAGGCCACAACTCATAGGCCTCAAATACCAAACAGGTGGGCCCCATATATATATTAAGTGGGCCAAATGGGGCAGTCCATGGTTTAGCAAAAAAAATAGACCGCGTGGTTGAAACATATTCATCATGGTGTGCCCCCCCTGCCGATAGGTGGCGTGGTGAATACATACATCATGGCGGGTTCCCACACTACCTTGGACAGATGGATGGATGGAGAACCACATACATCAAGTGGGGTCCATGTCCTCAAGTGGAAGGACGGTTGGATATAACAATATATCATTATAGCCTTACACCACTCGTCCAGATGGACAGTCGAATATAGAGCATGTACGTCAAGGTGGGGCCCACCTGCCATGGACGGAGTGGATATCAACACATCATCAAGGTGGGTCCCAGGAATAGTCTGCCCACTGGCGTACGTTATGATCAGTCATTTCTCACATCAGGCATACATATGATGTGTATGATCATGAATTATAGATCTATACTAAACATGTGTTGTGGTGATGAGCTCTGTTCATAATAAAGATGGGCCTAGGCGGTCTACACACAACAAGTATGAACCTATCATTAGACCCTAGGGAGAGTCACGATGCGGACATTTAACCAATATTGTACTTACAATGTGGACGTCAAACCAACATTGCTCCTAAGGCATGACTCGCCATAAAGGTCAACACATAAACCACGGTGGAATCACATTACAATGGGCCTCAACCCATGGGCTCCAAATACATCACAATGGGCCTCAACCCATGGGCCCTAGAATACATCAAAATGGGCCTAATCACATGGTCCTCATAATTGCCAAGGTGGCCTCAACAACGGGCCTCATACACATGGCAGTGGGCCTCAATAACGGGCCCTCATACACGTCAAGGTGGGCCTCAATAACAGGCCCTCATACACATCAAGGTGGGCCTCAATAATGGGCCTTATGCATATCAAGGTGGGCCTCAATAACGGGCCACAAATACATCAAGATGGACCTAATCATATGGGCCTTATATTGATAAAGTGGGCCACACCGATGGGCCGCACTAATGGGCCTTATGTACATTGCAATGGGCCATAACCCAGGGGCCTTACATTCATATCAAGGTGGGCCTCAACAACGGCCTCATACACATCAAGGTAGGCCTAATCACATGGGCCTTATGTGTATCAGATGGGTCACACCAATTGGGCCCCATACGTACATCAAACGGGCCTCAACCAAATATGTGATGATAATGATTTCCACCATTGAAATCCCAAGGCCCACGATAATATTTATTTCCCATCCAATCTGATTATAAGGTCACAATGACCTGAAAGGGAAAAGCAAATATCATATTGGTCTAAAATGGGTGGCCCAAGGGTTTTAATGGTGGACTGATTGGATGTAACACATGCATCATGGTGGGGGGTCCACATGGAGGCCCATTATCAAGTATAATATATATAATATATATAACATATACAATATTATATATAATATAATACCATATTAATATATATATATATATAGATATATATATATATACACACACTGTGCGCACACACACTGCACACACACTGCGCACACACTGCACACACACACACACTGCACACACACACTGCACACACACTCACACACACGCTCACACACACAAGCTCACCCACCATCCAGAAATCACGTGGGCTCCACCGTCCACCTGGACAGTGGAAACAAAACATATATATTATTGTGGGTCCCACGTGGGGCCCACCAAAATGTCTATATGCCATCTAATCCGTTCATAAGGTCAAACGTACCTAGGTGAAAAGAAGAAATAAATTTCATCTTGATCCAAAACTTCTGTGGACCCAAAAATGAGTTTCAAGGGTAGCCATTCAATCTCACCGTTTCTTATGATGTGGGCCAACTAAGCCTTGGATGTTGCTGGCTTTTGGATGGGACCCACTTCCCTAAGGGACCCACAAAATGAACGGTGTGGATGATAACGCACATCATGGTGGGACCCATGGCTGGGGTCGTGGGGCCCTGGCTCATCCACCTACAAGCATGGACACTGGCATCCTTTCTCTGAGTTAATATTATTTTTATTTTTTTTTTGAAAAACTTGAAATCCTGGGGTTTTTCCTACGTAGGGCCCGCTCCAAGTGAATCCAACCCAGCCATTGCATCCCCTGGCTCAAGACAAGCCAAACAAGCCCAATATTGAGTATTTTTAGGTGCATAGAAATATCGGGGAAGATTTCAACGGTGAAAACCACCATTTGCTATTCTATGGCCCGCCAGGACCTCGGATTGACTTCATTTTTCGACTCAACACCTAAAATGATCTGAGGAACGGAATGGACGGCTTGGATTTATAACATGCATCAAGGTGGGCCCTGAATAAGTGACTCACCCAAAAGCTTGTCAATCAAGCTAATATTTGAGTTTTCATTACACGTCCAGCGTCCCTGAACGCTGGACGGTTGGGTGTAACACATACGTACCAGGTGGGCCCTACTCGATGGGCCACAAAGTGATGGATGGTATGGATAAAACATATATTAAGGTGGGATCCAACCAAATGGGCCACACATCACACAAAATAATTTTTAAAAAAAAAAAAAGAAAGAGAGAAGCACCCACCTTAGACTTCTCCTTCCTTCTTCCGCCAATGCGTGTTAGAGCTCCAAATGATCAATTCCAATGGTTGGGATCACACTTGGATGGTGGAGATGGGAGATAAGAAGTGGGCCACACAAAGCTCCCTCTCATGGAGCTCTCATGAACGAATTCTTGCTTGGGAGGAAATGAGGAAGAGAGAAGAGAGAGAGAGAGAGAGAGAGAGAGAGAGAGAGATGTAAGAGAGAGAGGGATGGGTGATGGATGGGGTGAGAGATGGGTGATAGGTGATGGGTGTACTTGGGTGTAAGAGAAAGTTTGACTTTGGGGTTGCTTGGGGATGGGGTTATACTTTGACATGTGAGGTGATGTGTACTTGATTGATGGGATTGATGGGATTTGATGTGATGTTCTCTTGGATTTTGCAACGCGCGGTATTTTTCCTCGAATTGAATGCAGGCCCACATCTCCTGATCAGGGTATCGCCTTGGTGCGTGAGACACGGCATCGGAACGGCGGCGACGGCGCAATTGCACGGGTACAAGCCTCGGGTCAAGCTGACTTTAAAATACGGGACATGACTCAGGGTTGCGCGCAACCCCAATAACAGAATGCAGGTTACCAGAATTCGACCGAGAGGACTGCGGAAGTCTACGGAACGGTATGACCTACAATACGGGTCTTACAGTCTGGACGTGGTCGTGGACCACTATGATGTATGTGTTGTATCCCACCGTCCATCTAGACGATGGGGACCCAGCTGCTAGCTGCTACGTGGAGAGCAGGAAATTTCGTAGACCCCAACAGCTACCAGCTGCCGGGGTATTGACGTCATCAGGTCCTGTGGTGCCAACTTAGCTACTGCAACGTCAGCAGTGCTGTGGGTCCCTAGAATCCAAGCCATTCATCTGCTAGGACCAGCAGCTGCAGCTGCTGTTGCAACAAGTCAACGGGCTCTATGAGTTCCACTGCTGGGGTATTGATGTCAGCAATTTTTGTGGGACCCACCCTGCACGTGTGAGGGTGGGGACCACCTTAATATTAGTGTTATATCTAAACCGTCCATCTTGAAGGATGATAGCAAGTTCCGTGGACCCACCTGATGTATTTATTTCATCCACACCGTCTAGATTGTACTGGACGGTGATGAATAATGTTTGGACGGTGCTGAACAATGTTTGGACAGTGCTAGGCAATGTTTGTACGGTGATGATTTACTTGGACAATGTTTGGATGGTGCTGTACAATGTTTGGATGGTACTAATTTACACAGACAATGTTTTGACGGTGTTGTCCAATGTTTGGACGGTGCTGTCCAACGTTTGGACAGTGCTGATTTATATAGACAATGTTTGGATAGTGCTGATCATCATTAGTGAGCCATGTGCCCCATAGAATGATAATGCACAGTGATACACATGTTGCACCTGCCACTATTGAAATGATTTTAGATGTAATCCAAGCCCTCACCCACATTATAGTGGGACCCACTGTGATATATATGTTATTCACACCATCCATGTGGCCCTCACGTGATGTACGTGTTTGATCTGAGCTATTCATGGATGAGGCCTGTGTGGTGTATTTGAGGGCCCATATGTAGGGCCCACCTGTTATGTATTTGTGGCCTTTGACGAAGACCAATATGATATTTTTATGGCCCGCCTTGATATATCTGTGGCCTATCCCTGAGGCCCACCTTGATATATTTTAGCCCATCTATGAGACCCATTAGTGCAGCCCATTGATGTAGCCCACTTGATGTGTATGAGGCCCATGTGCAGGGCCCACCTATGATGTATATTAGGCCCATGTGTAGGGCCCACCTGTTGCATATTTGAAGCCCATGGGTCATGGCCCATTTGATGTATTTCCAGCCCATATGTCGTGGCCCATCGTGATATATTTCTAACCCATACGATTAGACCCATTGTGATGTGATGAGGCCCATCGCAATGTATATTAAGCCTTTGTGTGAGGTCAGGGTCCCACGATACGTTTGACTTTATGTGCGTCACTCCTTGGGAGCAATGATGGTTAAATGTCCACATTGATAGGCAATAATGGTTTAATGTCCACGTTGTGACCTTCCCTTAGGCCTTGTTTGGCCGATCATCGAGGCCAATTTCGATTGACGAGGCTGATTCTGATTGTCGAGGCCGATTCCTATTGCCGAGGCCGATTGTCGAGGCCGATTATCGAGGCTAGTTATCGATACCAATTACGAATATATCATCCAATACCGATTATGAGTATGTGACAGCATAGCATCATGATACATGCCCATATGCATCATCTGTATGTTTGTTATAAGATGTGGTTGACCATTGCATTTGTCATTGGGCAGGTTATTATGAGACTCCCTGATAGGCAGAAATTGTCTCACATGAGCGCACGATATGCGCAGGATTGATGCATGACTGGATTGTATGATTCATGCATCTTGCATTGTGTGTTGTGATTACTGTACGCCCTAGCGACATCAGGGCCATAGCCTCCACAGTCATGTCGTGGATGGCCAAATGAGACACCGAAAGTCGGTTACTAGCATCGGACCGCCATAGATGGCCCTGGGTGAAAATCTCTAAACTCTCTTAGTACCAGAGAATGCTCTAACGTCGACACCGAGTGAATATATATGAGCGCATGAGGGTTGTATACCAGTAGGTCGTGTCTCTCACTGTATCATGGTTGGTTGGAAGGGGTGTGGCCTTACCCGCCTGAGGAAATAGGCATAGCTAGGCTGAGTATGACCAGCTTGAGGAATGAGTTCACTATCGACGAGTCAGGCCCAATATTAGCAGGCAGATAATAAGGTCTCTTCCACTTACCCAGTTGTGCGCTTGATGGGGCTGCAGGTGGCGTAGAGTGTACTAGACCCCGGTGATGATCCCAGAGATATACAATACTGATATGTGGACTTATTGAGTAGAAATTGCATATTCATTCATTTATTCATTCACTATCCACTCGGGCTGGTGGTGCGCAACTAGTTGATATGTGTACCTTCTCAATAGCCAGGATTTCGGTTGGGGCGCGCGACCAACCTGAGATCTAGAGTTTACCACATTGAGTCTGACTATCTAAATTAGGTATGGGACTGGTTTAGATAGAAGTCTCTTGTGATGGACCACATAGCCTGCGATACTACATACTATCATCCCGACTTCACACTTCAATATGGTCATTTCATTCGCACCGCATATTACATTGCATCCTCGGCATCTGATATTTAGCTCTTTATAACTCCTCATTTGCATAGTTGATTTGTATTGCATACTCTGATATTGTATGACTCATGGACTTGTCAGTATTTTTACTTACTCTGATATCGTATGATTCATGATCTTGCCAGTATTTTTAATATTGTATGATTATAGCATTGTATTGAATACTTGGCACTTACCTCGTACACACACTCTCACCACCCTCTAAGCTTTCTATAAGCTTATGCACAATAAATACATGCAGGTGGCGTTAGGTTGCAGCAGCATTGAGCTTGGAGTGTGCAGCGATCTTCTGGACCTTTGATTTTGTCATATGTATTTCCCTTTCTACATTGTATTCAAATGTTTATATTAGTGTATATGTGATGATGATGTTGTCTTTGTGATTTGGTATACTTGTGGTTATACTTCTTATGAGACAAATGTACGTTGAAAAATCCTCCTTATAGAATCCCAGGATCGGAATCTGGTGTATGGGCACTGGGAGCCGAGAATGGGGTACTACAGAGGCTGTCGGTACGGGATTTGACAATCGGGAATTTTATGAGCCCAATTTCCGGATTTGGTGTGTGACAGAAGTTCTTTGATAAGAATGGTCAAAGAACAAAGAAAGAGAAAAAGAAGAAATGATGACAAAATAAGAGCGTGCAGTCCGAGATATCAAAGAAAGGGGAAAAGAGTAAAATTAGATGAGGACAAAATAAGAGCGTGCAGTCCAAGAAAGACAAAAAAAAGGAAAAAAAGAGAAAAATATAAAAACATAAAAAAAAGAAAAAAAAATGACCCAAGAAGTCCATCCCTAGTCACATCCCCTAAGGATTATCTCGGCTTGAGTCAACTTCTTTACCATCGTAACCCAAGACAAGGAAGGAAGAGCTACCAATCACCCGGCAAGGATGGAAGTCCAATCCCTCCATCGATGTAGAAATTAAAGAAAAAAGAAGAAGAAAGCATGCCTAAGAAAATGGGCAAAGTGAAAACTCGAAAAGGCGCTTCGAGTAAAAATAGCGGGCACGTAGTGGACTTGGTGAAAACCAAAAAGGGCGCCAAGGGTAAAAACAACAAAGTTGTCAAGGGGCATGCAAGATCAAATACCAGAGACGTGGTAAAAACCTGAAAAAGCGTCACAGGAAAAAATGATGGGCAAGTCAGACGTAGCGAAAACTTGAAAGGGTGCTGCGAGCAATATTGGCACGATATTAAAAATAAATTTTTTTTAAAAAAAAAAGGCATGTACATGTAAGATCCAATGCAACAAGAAGATTCAACAGATGCGAAGACGACAATCATGAGTCGAGAATTCTTTTAAGCTCTTCCCAAATTCTAAGGGCTGGATACCATTCCTCACCACCTTCGAGGGATCAGGACCCTTGGTGAATAATTAAAAAAATTGATTATGACATCCAGCTGAGTCAACATTCAGATTCCTACATCTACGAGTACAACAAGTACAAACCACACATACATAGACAAAATAAGGTATAAAATTTTCAAAAGCTTTCTTTTCATTTCATCATATGTTTTCTTTACATGTATATGGCTTTCCTTTACTTACAAAGACCAAGCAATAAACTCTCAGTCCTCGTTGGAATCTCCAAAAGGTAAGTATCTATCCCCCTGATCCAATACTTCACTACTCTTACGAAAAGTGCTCTCTCTCCTCATAGGTACTAAAGTTCATCAACCATAATGTAATCTCACTTGCTAGCTCAAGCCAATACACGAAAATAGGCAGTTAGCATGAGATAGACCATAAAACCACCATGCCAATCAAGAGAACACCAGAAGCCAAACATGGCGAGGTAAGTTTGCATTCCAATAAAAACCAACATCAATCGTGATCATTGATTCACGATACGATGGGCTGGATACTTAAAAAATAAAAAATAAAAAAACAAAATACCCACATCGATCGCAACCGTCGATTCGCGATTTGATGGAGTGGATTCTCCCAATAAAAATCAGTATCGATCGAGACTGTCGATTCGCTATCTGATGGACCAGATCATTTTTAAAAACTTCACAATTTTCCTAATAAAAACTAGCATCAATTGCGACCATCGATTCGCAATCCGATGGACTGGATTCTTTCAAAACCAGCATCGATCACAACTATCAATTCGCGATCTAATGGACTGGATCCTTTTTTTAAAAGACCAAAATACCGACATTGATCACGACCGTCAACTAGCGATCCGATGGACTGGATTCTTTTTTTTAAAAATAGGCATCAATTGTGACAATCAACTTGCGATCTGATGGACCGGATCTGTCATGCCCCAAATCCGAGGACGGACAGCTTCCCTGATGCCCCGAATCTGGCACTCAACTTCCATACACCAAGTCTCGAGTTCGACGCACCACAAGGAAGATTTTTGAATGATTTTTTTGTTATAATAATACCTGAGCATGATGATCCCTAATCACAATACTAAGCAACAGTCTCCATTATAAATCTTGATGGTTACAGGTACATTATTTTTCAAAAGGTACACAACGTCAATATTGTCAAATCACAAAATATATACAATGCATCAAGAAAGCTATGTCCTCCAAGTTACTCCTACCCTGAAAAAAAAAAATAGGAAATAGGAAACTTAGGCAAAAACCTAGTAAGTACACTCATATGTGCATTGTGTACAAGCATGCAGTAACAATCAAATATCGGACTACACAAGCTGAAGCATAGTGACCAAGTAATGCTGCATAAAGTCAAGAGGATATGATGCAATGCAAGTGATGATATGCAAAGGTATGTTGGATGTATTCAGGCATGCAAATCTTCTTCTAAAAGTCCACATCACAATATAATTATCATCACTGGGAATCACCGGGGCCTAGTATCCAGAACAAGTCCGAAACTTGTTGAATAAAGGCCTCGCATACCCGCCCTGTCGGTGGGGGAGGCTTATAACCATGTCAATACCCACCCGGCACGCCGGTAACGGATTCATTTCGATGGCTGGTCAAACCCAACCACATTCACTCCAACTCTTCAGCTAGGCATGGTCGAACATCTTTTCACCCGACCACGTTGACGGGAGTCAGGCCTACTATGGTCTTCGGCACCAGGTGACCCATGGCATCCACCCGATCTTGATGATGAGTCTCGAGGGTACCACTCAAGGTTTTAGGAATTTCACCCAGGGGTCTGGGACCCAATATAAGAAACTCAAATTTTCGGTGCCCATAAATACCAACCACGATGCCGCTGTGGTGGTCTCATCAATATAACCACGATGTTGCTATGGTGTTCGATCATTCTCATGAGGACACTATGCAAAATGCAATGATAATCCACAAGCACACTATGCAGTATAATTGCATTCAAGCAATGTTATGCATGTAAGCCGCGTATGCATATGAGGCAGCCCTAATACCAATCGGGCTCCTCTGCCAATTACATCCGATCTGTAATCCACACTCATTGTGGAAAGGATATACATGTAATATCAACATCGGCATAAACATAAATTATAATGTAGCATCAAGTGAGCTTCAGGGACTTCAACTCAAGGACTGTGCTCAATATATTTTCTTATGGACTTCAACCCAAGGACTGTGCCCGATATATTCGCTTAGGGACTTCAATCCAGGGACTGTGCCTGCGGTCTCTTGGACCAGATAACATCCCACATACTCCATCATATGCACCTCGCACCAACATCCTCTACTGCATACTCCATCATGTGCGCCCCGCACCAATATCCTCTACCACATGCATATGATCTCCACATGATCAAACTATGCACACCATGCACTCTTCATCCATGATGCATGTACATGTATGTGTGCGTGCAGATGCAATATGCACAAATATCATTAGACCAATCAAAAATGATCACGGTACTAACCTAGCAAAATAGTATTCTAATATGCACTCTCCCTCATGATCATGGGGTTGTGTGAGTGTCCACATCTTCCATGTCACAAGTGTGCACCAACCACATAATAGCACAATTAGGATCAATCCATCACTCGGCATCAATCGCAAGGCCAAAATCTCGTACAGTGTCACCACAACAGACTGTATATCAAACATGTGCAAGGAATACGCACATATCATAACATGTAGCAAATCCACATATAAAGATCCAAGCATTTGAACTTAAGCTAGCATTATAGCATACAATCATTGCATCAAACTACATGTATCACATCACACAATCACTGCACATATGTCATCACCACATTCATAATTCGATTTCAATCCAACATTTCAACAAGTCTAGTTATCATCTCAAGTGGACTAAGGCCCAGTTCATTACTAAACTTGAATGGGCAGTTAGTGGGTCGCTACATCCTAATCTTCTAGCTTGTTGGGTGGTCCATTTGATTACCACAAACGGTTCATTCAAAGACTCAATCATAATTCATTCACAAGGCCCAAATGGGACTTGGCATACATACATCACAAGGAGTCTCATGCACTTACCAAGAAGCTCAAACATAGGCCCAATATGCACATCTCATGGAGTCTTACATTCTTAATAAGAGGAAGCAACCTATGGGCCTAATAGGTTTACCGCTAATGGGCCCACAAGGCGTCTATTTAAGGTAGGCTTTAAGGCTAATAGGCCCACCATTCTAATGTCATTGTGAACATATTAGTGGAGTCCACAAATTAAGCCAATACTATTAACAAGATGGGTCCAACAATCAATTTGACACACGTCCTAAGTTCACATACCCAAGGGATTACATCTTCGGCATAGTCCACGAGTCTGGAGTGACCACACAATTCTCATATGCCCATATGGTCTTATGGTCACTCTGTTATCAGAAGTCCATATGGTTGAGAGGCCACATAAATGTCACTCTACTTGTCATAATAAAGGCCTTAAGGTTAAATGGTTACATACTTTCATTACATCATAGCTCACATAATGGGGTAACCTCTTTATTAAACTTTCACATGGTCAGGCGGCCAGTACCATAATTTCACATAATTTAGTATATACACGATTATTATCATGATCTAGTGCCCACATTTCAAAATATCCAAACATAATTGAGCAATCATAATCCTACACACGAATACAAGGCGACACTAATTATGTTAAGTCTTAGGTAACAACTACCCCATACTTCACATTGCTAATAATCTAGGTTTAGCGTCACATGATGAATGGATTAAGGGCCACATTTAATCACATCACATATAGTTTAGTGGTCCTTACTTCCAATTTACTAATGAGTTGAATGTAGTGATCATATTCGTGTCACATAATACCGAGTTGAGGACCACTCTATTATCAAGTTGTATAATCCAACCTATATCATAATTCTCATGACTAAGGAAATCTGCACGTACAACTCGATTGTTCATGGTTTAGGTGACCATGGCTATGCCCATAAGCACATGGTCATATCATTGGGTGGCCACCAATGCCACTTGATTTCACACGGTTAGGTGGCTTTGTGCATATTTCACATCGTACAATTAGACAGCTACATATACGCCACCTTTGTACATGATTAGGTGACCATACTTATGCTACATGACCTCATGATCAAGGGTTCAGTCCCAACTCACTAAATCACATTGTTTATACCCAACCACTCCATCAAACCCTCACACAGACATTGTTCACACACAAGTTATAATCGAAACATTCCAAAAGTTAAACACGAATCTATAACTTAGGGCCACACGCCAATCAGGATTGCACATGGTCATGGGTTGTCTACACATTAGATAACTACTTAATTAAGGGTTGGAACTCAATGATGCACAATTTATAGTAACAACAAAACACATGATCTCATGGTGGTGGATCTCACGTAAGGTTAGAACGACTTGCCAGATAGAGGAGGTAAATGAAATCCATACATCATGGTAGTCCCAAATATGGGACCCACCAGATTAACGGTGTGGATATGACATACATCATGGTGGCGCAACCCTTAGCATTCTCTTTATATTTATATATATATATATATATATATAATAATTATTTTTATGCGTCTTGGCCATCACAGGAACTATGGTAAATAAACATTATTGTGGACTTAGGAAGGGGAGTCAACGGTAGGGATCAATCTCCACTATTTCTTATGGTGTGGCCCACCTAAGGCATGGATCTGCCTCGTTCTTTTAATCATGTCTTAAAATGGTCTGAAGGAGTGGATGAATGACCCAGATATACTTTTCATCACCAAGGTGGGCCCTAGCAAAATCTTGACATTTGAGTGCAATTACCACTGTCCAAGTAGTATGGCCTGCATGAGCTTCTAATGGGCCTGATTTTTGATACCATGCAATGGATGGGACTAGTAAGATGGATGAACGGTGTGGATTTGGCACATACATCATGGTGTGGCCATGATCAGCCCCATGAAACTTTTACCCCAAAAGTGGACAAGGACCTTCCTCTCTGGACGTACAATGTCCAGGGAGGATGTCACCTCCTCCATACTCCTTTCCTTTCTATTTAATTTTTATTTAATTTTTTTATATTTCTCATCAAGTTAGGCCACTTGAGAGATCAAGTCCATCCATTGTGTGTCCCACTTGGTTAAGGTGTCAGACCACGTTTTAGATGCATCAAAATTTCAGGTGGGCCCCAGCAAGTGCTTTTATATGTTTTGGTCAGTCTTCACATGATTTTATATGGTGTGGTCCACCTGAGTTCCGTGGACGGCTGATTTTTGGGGACATCCCATTTATCAAGGGGACCCATCAAATGCACAGTGTAGATACTGACATACATCATGGTGGGACCTGTGGTGGGACCCACTGTCCCTACCTATTCCAAGCAACGGGACGCTGCAGCAAAGCGGCATCCTCTGGATGCTGACAGCAAGTGGCGTCCGGCCCCTTTGCTTTTTTTCTATGGTTTTTCAAAGGTGGGGCCCATATGAGGACAATCCAGCCCGTCTGCTAGGTTCTCTGGTCGTGACGGGTCGAATGAGCCCAATATTCGATATATTTAGGCGTACAAAAACATCATGGCGAGCCCTAACAGATCTCCAATAGTCAAAATCATTAATATCACTGTTTTCTATAATGTGGCCCGCCAGACATTCGGATCAGCTTAATTTTTTGATTCAATGTCCTAAATGAGCTGGGAAATTGAATGAACGGTGTGGATCAAACACATATGTCATGGGGGAGGGGGGGGGCATTGTGATTCCACAACCCCTCCCTTCTATTTCCATGCAGCAGTGTCCTCTGGACACTGGCAGCAATCAACGTCCAGCCTTCCTTTTTTTGTTTAGTTATTTATTTATTTATTTTATATACTCTACATACATAAGTGGATTTTGGTGTGTATGGTTTTGGCCTTTTTTTTGTTTATTTATTTATTTTATATACTCTACATATATAGGTGGAGTTTGGTGTGTGTGGATTTGGCCAGCCTAATGGGCCTTACTTGGAGGGTTTGGGTGGGATACAAACATTCTGGTGGGCCCACTATTAATGGGTCCCACATGAAGTCTATAACAAATTATTAATTTTTTTATGTCTTCTCCTATGCATCAACACCATTAATCACATCATTATCATCAACATCATCTCCACCCTACAGAAACACAATGAAAACAAAATAAGAATGAGTGGGGTGGGTGTACTCACCTTGATGAACTATATGGATGGAAGGGATGGGATTGATGGCCCACCAAGATCACATTTCTCTCTCTCTCTCTCTCTCTCTCTCTCTCTCTCTCTCTCATGGTAGGAAATGGTGAAAATGTTGAGGGAGAGAGGAGTATTTGTAGAGAAATGGATAAAAATGTGGTTAGTTTAGGTTAATGTGATTATGGTTAGCTTAGGCTAGGAATATGGAAATTTGTGCATATTAGGAATTAATGGTAGATTAAAGGGGCATGGGATGGCATGGTGCGATGACATCATGCATAGGATATGGTATGAAGAAGAGTTGACTTTAGGGTGTACATGAGAAAGGGATGGTATGGATGTGTGACATCACACACATGGGTAGAGATTCTCTCACCCATGTGTGGCATGGAGCATGTGTGCATGGCATGTGTTGTGCACATGTGTGGATTGGAATATATGGCGCCATGCGCACATGATATACCAACGATTCTTCGCAGCGTATCTCACTAACGGAGCGTCGTACTGATGCACGGGTGGTACCTCCGCGATCGCGGGGATGGGGCGGTCGATACGAAATAGGTTTCGAGGCCTTGGGATTTCGGTCGGTGGGATGTGCACTATACACGACTAGTCCAGGTTTGGCTAAGGGAGTCAATCGCCGTGCACATAGGCATAGAAAATAGTACGAAATGGACGGGGTCTTACAGGATCATATTTCAAAATTGCAAAAGCATCTCCTAGAGAGAACAATACAAGTGGGATGATAAATCCAATCAATCATAGATGGGAATCTTGACCACAACATTATGGGACGACGGATTCGATTGATCATAAATCGGAATCTTGACCACAACACAGTGGGATGACGGATCTGATCAATTATAGATCAGAATCTTAACCAAAACATAGTGGGACAATGGATCCGGTCGACCATAGATCGAAATCTTGACCACAACACAGCAGGATGATGGAATTGATTAGGGATCAAAATCTTGACCACAAACCTGTGAGACAATGGACTTGATTGGTTGTTAATCGAAATCCTGAATGCAATCCACGGATAAAACTACATCATTAAAACCATAGTTAATCATAACCAACCTTCTGAATCATTACAAAAACAATCAAGTCAGATTACCTTGTGAAACGATAGAACCGATCAACCATCTCTAAATTGGATTCTTGATCATGATCAATTCATCACAACCATACATGAGCACTACCCATCGTATATTTTCAATAAAAACCATCCTACTTGAAGTCCCATAGGTATCCCCAGAGGAGACAACCAATAGCTGGACCTATCTCAAAATCAGCTTGTAATAAAATCCCCCATAGAGTATCGCTCCCTAGAGTGGGGCAACTTTTAAAATCATAAAACATTCGCAGAATAAAAGCATCAGACTTCCAAGGCACTAAGAGATCTTCCAAATCTCTGGGTGAGAGTCAGTGCAACATCAAATAGGATCCAATATCTCATGATTTCCCTGGAGATTACCGGATCCAAACGCACATTAAAATATGATCAAATTGAACTCTAATGTTGGATCCATTGTATCAAATGTTAATACTCTGAAAAGATGATAGGCAAAGCCTAGTAAGAAGAAATCATCCAAACAGTGAGAAATACAAATTGTAACCTAAGTATCAAAGCCAGAAGATTGCATGGAAAAAGGTCATCCAAACATACGAAGGCATGGATGCTTACAGAATTTGATCGAGTCCAAGTCGGCATAATGAGTTCCCCGTAAGGCCATAGAAAGTGCAGGACATCTAAGCACTTTGATGATCAAACAAAACGAGTACTCCTAGGGTGATCTGGGAAACAACGAACAATCCAGTACTGGGTCAGTATCCTCATAAGGTCGCAGAAAGCGCATGGGCTCTATTGTACATTTCCGATGTTAGTACTGATAAGGAGTGAAAGGGTTGTGATTAGTGGCCTGCACAGGGACAATCACAATATTTTCCTCAAACTCTTGTGATATCTGTGAGTTATCTATTCCCAGGCAACCAGTTGACATATACACAAAGGAAAGCAACAAATCCATATCGCAATTCATGACTAACTGGCAAAGGCGGGGTGTCCAAAATCTTTAGCATTCGGTTGTACACAACCTCTGTTAAAGAGGGGCATTTGAAGACACCTCACCTCAAGCTAATAAGTTGATAGAGTTTTAAACAGATGGATGGATGACCAAACCCCTATCACAAACCCTAGGAACCTCATTCCTAAATCATAAACTCAGCCCATCCAACCCAGTCAACCCGCTCAACCTAACCCCAAACCCTGTAAACCCAAAACCTTAGAGCCTGGAATCAACACGACGAGTTAACTCACCTGGTCAACTCATTGAGTTGACTCACTCAGTCAGCCTACCTAAACCCATAACCCAATTAACTCACCTAGTCAAGCCTAAAATCAAGCCCAAACCTAAGCCCAATCGGAGAGATGGTCGAAACTTTAAAACAGCAACCCTCACAGAAGAGTCTCCGCATACTTGGAGGATGTTACCTGCCAAAGCAAAGAGTCCAAGTGGGGACCGGCGAAAGCCTGCTTGCCACCGGCCACGTGGCACTCCCCCTCTTCCTGGCAGCATCCCTTAAGCATGTAGGTTCCTCCTTTTTTGAACCTTAAGTGTGCCGTTGAGGTACATTTACTTCGATTCACTTCTCCTTACCCAAAATTATCATTTTACTAACTCATCCAACCTATGAGATGATGTCATATGGCAATCTCCAATCTCAACCATTCAAACACATTTTACCCCTAGGATCACCAGGGATTACAAAAAAATCGAGTTTGGTGACTATAAATGTAACGCCCTGAAAATCGGGGGTCGATCAGCAACTCAACACCCGAGTTCCAAAACATCACTTATGCAACATAAATGCTTATGACTGAATGTTGTCGATGTTAGTGTAATAATCATGAGTGGGATTATACCAAAACAGTAGTTCATACTCCAGATCAAGTTATAAAATGCAAGCGGAAGACTGAAAGATGTATATAATGTATATAAACCCAGAAACGGTCACAATCGGTCTCCAGAGTATGAACACTTTACTAAGTTACCATATACATGTATTCATTTCAAAAATTAAAATACCAAAAAAAAAGTACACTATGATGGTAAACCCTGTAGTCCCGTCATCTGAATGGCCTAAGCGAAGCCTCCAGAGAACTACATGAAGGAGAACTCATCCTGATCATCATAGTAATCAGACTCAGCCTCCTGTGTCACGTCAATAGTTGCATCTAAGATAGAGTCTGATGGGTGTCCAAAACACCGTCCCGTAACGTGGGAGTGAGTAACTAACTCAGTGGAACAATAAAGCATAGGTTAACATGTTATCAATTCAGTCAAGCAATAATGATAAAGCAGTATAATCAAATACTCTTAAATACTCTTATTAATGTAAGTATGGAATGCAGTCACGATGCATGCCCTCGCCAATGCTCCCTCGTACGACAACATCTTACGTCCCTAGCATACGTTCATCCCTCAGTGCTCCACATCTTCCAGGCACATGTAGTGCTATGTTATGAGCGTGATTACCGAGTTATTATCAGTCCTTTTCATACAGCAGTATTGGAAAACTAAGGTACCTTCCTTATATCATTCCCAAACAATGATCCATTCTAGGGTCGTCAATCCTAAATAATCTCATACGATAATGCGGTTCTAGGTCACTGTAAAGGGCTGCCAGGGCTGTTACATGGACTCGTTGCACCGCTCCCCCATCACCTTATCAATACAGGCCTAATTTATACTCTATTTACAACGGAAAGGCTCGTCGCCTCTCCACAGATTCAGAGTATGCTCGAGGTCACTACAAAGGGCTCGTCACCAATTAGTGTAGGCCGAAAGCTCAAATACAGTGTCCCATATCACCGTATTCGGTTCACGAGTCTTAGTTGCTCACTGGTCACTATAGGGAGGCTCGTGGCACCAGCGTAGGCCGACAGCTCGACCATGGTATCCCATACCACCATGCCCGGCTCATGAGTCTTAGCGGATCGAGGTACCAAGGTTAACGGGGTTACACTGGTAAGTTTGGTACCCTAGGTTCAAGCAGTAGCGCCCAAACATGGTGAACATACATTAGACAAATCTGGTTGCTTAACGAGCTCAACTAGTACGAGCGCACAATCAGCTGAATGACATGAAGTGCATAAGCACTTCGCGTGGCCTAACCACTGTCACCAACCGAAGTACGACTCGGGTTCGTCAAACACATCCTATGTGGCGAAATAAATCTCAGTGACGACTTCAGCCTGTTACCGATTGTTTGGACTATCACATAGCCCCAATCACATTCAAGTCGTAATCAGAAAGCATGTATAATAGTCAAAGCAGAATTAACAAAGTAATTCAAACATGTTAACAAGCATGTTATAAAGCACAATACAAACAGGAAATACAACACATACATTTCATGAGTAAGCGGTTAACTTAAACAACGTACATGAAGGAAATCATACACATCACTAAGGTAGTTGAGAATTCTATCTTAACACCTACCTAAAGCACAATCATCTAAGTACTTACTCTTACAAACATTTTCACAAATACTTAGAATACACTCTTTTAACATACATAGCATATACTAGCAAAAACATGTATTAGGGCGAATCCTTTCACCGAGTAAGTATTACACATATATATAACATATTCATACAGTAATTAATCATGGCAAATGCACTTTCAAAATTTATACATATACGGTATTTTCTACAAATATACAGAATACATAATATGCCATAATTTGCATACGCAACTGAAACGCAAAACAAACATCGCATTGTGCATGTACAATAACACCCAGATCATGAATTTATCATTATCTGACATTGAAAGCTTTGAAAACTATAGCCTATACATCTATAGTCTGCACCTTACACCGTAGAAGCGTAACGAACTTAATAGAAACTCTACGCTTTCGTCAACGCCGATATGACGACCTATAACACAAGGTAAGTCAGCTATTTCGCTACTTGTACTAATAAAAACCCTAAAACAGGTTAGGGTTAGGGTTTTCTGACCTAGAAATGATGTCAAAATCGCCGGAATAGCGATTAGATCGGGATGGTTAAGCACGTACGATAGCAGGGTAGAGTAACAGGAAGATGCTCCCACTTCTCTCATACTTTCTCTCTCTTTTCTCTCTTCTCTCTCCTAGGTTTTCTCAAATTTGTATGGTGAGAATGAGAGAGGGTTTAAGGTCCTTATATAGGCCTAAACTTGCCAGAAATAGGCCCAGGGCCAAGGTATACTTAGGTTTTGTCCAAAGGGAATCTGTTTCAGCTCAATGGAGCATTTCCGGAGCCCCCCTTGAGTCGGACTTAAGCTCATAGACTATGGATCTAGGTCAAGTTAAGTTTTCATTCCAATCAGGTTTCCAGATCACACATGGTGGACCAGTTTCAGTTCAACGATCACAGAAACTCGATCAGGGTTACAAGTACACAGACATGTACGGGAAATGTTTCCTGATCTGAAGGTGTATTTGGGTCAGATTCCAACGATCTGATTGCTTATATTTGGCCCACAAACATCAAGTCTCAGATTACTTAAATTTGATTTAATTTCTAAAGAAAATCACGTCTTCTCACACTCTTCACTCCGGGCTCAAGCGAATAGCCTCGGAATACTATCTGGTTTTGACTTCCGAGATGGTTGTCAAGCCCAGCAAGGCAGTCCTAATTCTATAACCTCGTATCATTCGGACTTTCGATGTACGGTCCAGATCTGATACAGAGATTCAATGTGCTCCCGAGAGCAGTCAGATAATGAGCTTGATCCTAGATTTTAGGGTAACCTAGCGTTAATGATTTTACAAGTTTTGGGTCTTGCAAATCATATTTAAAGTAATTCAAGCGAATTTCATGGCTAATCTAGTTTAGCACTTAGTTAACTTGTCTAATTTCTAAAGGATTTGGTCTTGAGTAATTTCTGCCTGAGGTGGTACTCGGGCTTTTGTACGAAATTTTTCGAGTCGTTACAATCTACCCCCCTAAAAGAAAATTTTCGTCCTCGAAATTAGTACATTTTTGTACTCCTCGAGAAGTTGAGGGTAGTTCTTTCAGACCTTAGCTTAAGTCTCCCTGGTAGCTTCCTCCTTTATATGATGCGTTCACAGTACCTTCACGAGTGGAATCACCTTACTGCGCAACACCTGCTCCTTCCTGTCTAGGATACGCATCAGACGCAGCACATATGTAGCATCCTCGCTCAACTACACCTACTCCCATCTAATAATATGTGAAGGATCAGGGACGTATTTCTTCAGCATAAATACATGAAATACGTTGTGCACGTCCACGAGTGGTGTAGGCAAAGCAAGACGATATGCCACCGCTCCCACTCGATCAAGTATCAGAAATGGGCCAATGAACCGTGGCGTAAGCTTCCCCTTCTTCCCAAACCGAAGGACTCCCTTCTTAGAGAAAACTCTGAGGAATACGTGATCCCCAACCTCGAACTCAAGCGGTCGCCGCCTCGTATCGGCATAACTCTTTTGTCTGCTCTGTGCTGTAAGAAGTCGACGCCTAATAATATCAATTTTCTCTGAGGTCGCCTGTACTAATTCCAGGCCAATCAAGTTACGCTCGCAAACCTCTGCCTAGCAATGCGGTGCTCTGCAAGGGCGCCCATACAAGGCCTCGTAAGGAGTCATGCCAATACTCGCCTGAAAACTGTTGTTGTAGGCGAACTCTTCGTACAGGAGGCAGTCATCCCAACTGTCCTTGAAGTCCAAAACACAAGCTCGCAGCATATCTTCTAAAATCTAATTCACCCGCTCTGTCTGCCCGTTGGTCTGAGGGTGAAATGCGGTACTGAACTTCAACTTCACACCAATCGCTTCCTAGATATGAGTCCAGAAAATAGACGTGAATCGCATGTCATGGTCCGACACAATCTCCAAGGGAACTCCATGCAGACGCACTTTTTCTTTAATGTACAACCTAGCCAAGTCGTCTGCACAGTTCGTCACTCTGATAGGGAGAAAATGAGCCGATTTGGTCAATCGATCCACAATCACCTAAATAGAGTCATAACCCTTTCTCATCTTCGGTAGCCCTGAGATGAAGTCCATAGAAATGAAGTCTCACTTCCATTCAACTATGGGCATGGGCTGAAGGAGTCCAGGAGGTCGGTGATGCTCGGCCTTGACCTGCTGACACGTGAGACAACGGGACACATACTCTGCGATATGGACCTTCATATTGTCCCACCAATACGACCGCTTCATATCCTGATACATCTTCATGCTACCAGGATGCATCACAAGCTTCGAACTGTGAGCTGTCTCGAGAAGCTCCTGTCTTAAGTCCTAAATATCTGGGACGCATAGGCGGTCATGGTATCGTAGGCCCCCATCTGTGCCAACTCTCCACTCCACATCATCGCTAGCTTGCTCTCAAAGCTCAGATAAATGCTCGTCGCCCTTATGAGCCTTGATAATCCGGTCATCAATAAGTGACCGCACCCGAACGTGGCCGCACCCGAACGTGAGCTTTTGCTCAAAGTCCTACACAAACTCCAACATATCCCACTCTACTATTATCAGCGGAGCCGCAAATGTTATAGCCTTCTTGCGACTCAACGCGTCTGCCACAAGGTTGGTCTTGCTAGGATGGTAGGAAACCTCGAACTTGAAGTCATTCAAGGTCTCCATCCATCGGCGCTGCCTCATATTCAAGTCCCGCTGGGTGAATATTTACTTAAGACTCTTATGGTCGCAGAAAAGCTCGAACTCCTCTCCATAGAGGTAATGTCTTCAGAGCTTTAATGCGAATATGACCACTGTTAATTCCATGTCGTGCGTAGGGTAATTCTCCTTGTGCTTCCTTAATTATCTCGAGGCATACGCAATCACCCTGTCCTTCTGCATAAGGACACAACCCAAACCAACGTGAGACGCGTCAGTGTATATAGTGTACTTAACCCCTTGCTCTGGCAATATTAGCACAAGGGCGAACGTCAGTCTGTCCTTCAGCTCCTGAAAAGCTGCTTCCGCCTTCTCATTCCAGGCGAACTTCAGATCCTTCCGTATCAACTGAGACAACGGTCTGGCTATCTTCGAGAAGTCTCGCATAAATCGTCGATAATAACCTGCCAGGCCCAGAAAACTCCTCACCTTGGTAACCGAACCAGGCTGCTTCCAGTCCTGAACGGCGGCTACCTTAGCCAGGTCCGCTGTTATCCCTTCCTTGAACACTACATGTCCCAGGAACTTGACTTCCTCCTGCCAGAAGTCACATTTCTTATACTGCGCGAACAACTGGTTCTTCCTCAGAGTGTCAAGGACTGCCTGTAAGTTTTCCTCATGCTCTTCCCAACTCGTAGAGTATACCAGGATATCGTCGATAAACACGATGATGAATCGGTATAGGAATGGCCGAAATACCCGGTTCATCAAGTCCATGAACAAGGCCGGTGCGTTCGTAAGACCGAACGATATCACAAGGAACTCGTAATGCCCAAAACTGGTCCTGAAAGCTATCTTCTGCACGTCTTCGTCCATGACGCACAACTGATGATACCCTGACTGTAAATCGATCTTCGAAAAATATTTTGCCCCCTTTAACTGATCAAACAGATCATCTATCCTAGGCAAAGGATATTTGTTCTTCACGGTCAACTGGTTTAACCTGCGGTAATCAATACATAACCATAGCGACCCGTCTTTCTTCTTGACAAACAACATAGGTGCTCCCCAAGGAGACACACTGGGTCATATAAAGCCTTTCTCTACCAGTCCATCAATTTGTTTCCTCAATTCCTCTATCTCACATGGAGGCATGCGATACATCGGCAATGAAATGGGTGTCGCACCCGGCACAAGATCAATGGTGAAGTTGATCTCACGCCGAGGAGGCAACCCAGGAATTGGTTCAAACACGTCTGCAAAAGCCTGAACTACAGGAGTATCCACAAGCATCGGAACATCAGTAGCCTCCAATGAAGAAGCAAAACACCACAACCGAGAAGCGTGACTAACCTGAACAGGGAAAGTAAAAGCCGTGCCCTTTGTTCCATGGGCTGTAACCATCCTAGTCTCGCAATCGATCTCTGCTTGCATCTCAGTGAGTCAGTCCATACCGAAAATGACGTCATAATGGAATAAGGGGAGGACGATCAGGTCAACTAATATCGTTTTGCCACTCAAGTCTATCGGGCAGCCCTCACACATACTAGTAACATCAGAGAAAGTCCCTGTGGCAGTGATGACCTCACTCCCCTCGTAGGAGCAGTGATCAACCCCAGTTGCTTGACTACTGTGGATGAGATCATAGAGGTAGTGAACCCTGTGTTTATCAATAAGAAGACAGGAATACCTTGGACGTGTGCAGTGACCTCGAAGGTCATAGGTGCTGAAGGTGCTGTCTCTGGTTCCTCCACTGTAAGTGTATGAATACGTGCCTGCTGAGGTTGATTAAGCTGAGGCACCATAGGTCGTTGTGGCGGCCTAAAAAGAGGTGCAGGTGGTCTGAAGGATGGATGTGCAGGTGCTATCCGTAGTGGTGGAGCCGATAAAGCCTGAGGGCAAAAACGATCAATCATCTGCGGTGGTGCAAACCCCCTGTCTCTCATTCGTGCAAAGCAACTCTCTGCAGGGTGACCTGATTTCCTGCAGTAAGAACAGGTCACACCTGGACGCCTCATCGGAAGTACTAGCGTCGCAATCCTGGGAGGAGAGTCAATACGAGGCCTGTTACTGAGGAATGGCCTGCTCTGGATATCTGGTCATTGCCTAGGAATCATAGGGCCACGAGAACGTGTTAGTCGCTCAACATCCTGCTCTACGCGCATAGACATATGAACCAACTTGGCATAGGAGGGTATGCTAACACAGCACATTTTTGACCGAATATCAGGTCCCAAGCCCTCAGAAAAATGTTGTATCCACATCTATTCATCAGCGAGTATCGTAGGAACGTATCTGCCCAGCTCAGTAAATCGATGCTCGTACTCGGTAACTATTATGCCTCCCTGCCTGAGGTGCAAGAACTCATTCTTCTTCTCATGTCGGTAGGTCTAAGGGTAGTACTTTTTGTGAAAATGAAACTCGAAAGCTGCCCAAGTCCATACGTAGCCAACTGTGACTGTCTGTAGGACACTATCCCACCACATACTGGCCTCCTTCTCAAACATAAATGTAGCCAACTCAACCTGCTCTGACTCGATACAATGCAGCATCTGTAGCATCTTAGAGATGCGGTCTAGCCAATATTCAGCCTCCTCGGGTCTGTGAGAACCCGTAAAAGTAGGAGGCCTCAAGCGCTGGAATCGCTCGAGAAGGCCACTAGTACCCAAATTTCCCCCAGAGTATACAGCAGTGCAGGCGGAGGCACATCCTCAGCCTGAGCAGAAGGCTCTGCAGTCTCAACAGGACGTACAGATGGTGAAGGTGGAGTCGCATTCTCACCCTGAGATAAGGCCCCTGCAATAGTGGCCAAGAGCTGCTGGTGCTATTGCTGCATCAGCATCATCATCTACTCAAACCTATCAATAGGCGGGGCAGGCTGAGGTGCGTACTGCATCGAGGAAGACGCACGGTTCTGCTCATGAATCGGTGGTATATAAGGTGGTAGTCCAGCTGTAGGACCAGTGGAAGGCTGAGACGCAGGCATAGTCTCATGATTTTTGCCCAAACCATGGTTCATACGACCATCTCTATGGGAAGAAGCCTGATCTATCGTATCAGTGAGTGCGAGGTGTGTCGTGCTCCGTGTATATTTCTGTGGCATGCCCTATACAATATAAGGTACAATGCATGTAAGATAAAGCATATCAACACAATACACAACCACTTAAGCATTCCACACACTTCATAGCAAAAGAGATTGCATGCATTTCATTACCAAAATTGTCACAAGACATGGAATACAGAGTTACATGAATCATGACATAAGATACATGTGAGCTAATTACAACCAAAGCTTCAAACACTTTAAACATACTACTAACTACTACACCCATCAACATGAAAACATAAACATCCTAAGGTGGTAACCAAAGCAAACCACAAGACAACAGCATGGATGACTAGGCATCCGAGTCTGGCAATGGAGGAGGGGCACCCTTATCCTGCAAGCAGCACAGGATAGTCTTCAACGTGCAAGTTACTTTCTTGAACTTGTGCTTCACAAGGCCCCGAAGATCCATGACATCCTGTCATACGACAACCTGACCCTGTTGTACCTCAACATGATCCTCCTCCAGTCGAGCTATATGAGCATCCCAAGCAGCCCGATCAGTGTCTTGCACCGGTGTTGTAGGAGGGGAGCTCTCCTCTGTATCTTGGGCCTCTTCTTCTTCTTCTTCATGTTCCTCCTCTTCTATCTCAGCTTCATCTTCTTCCTCACTCTCTTCTTCCTCGCTCCCCGTCTCATCATCGTTCTCCTCAAGTCGAGCTTGGTGTTGTCGTGGCCCGATATTCATCTGATTAAGGGTAACCTTGTTGATGTGATGGACTGGCATCGGCATCTCCGCCCCAAGACTGTAGCCAAACTCATGTGCAATCTTGCATACGAGTCGGCCAAAGGGGAGTGAATCAGTCCTTCTAGCGGAGCGTGCAGTCTTAATTATCTGTCGCAACACGAACGTAGGCACGCACAGGTTTATTCTCTGCCCCACTTGATACAGGAAATCTACCATGAGGCGCGTACACTCACTGCGATTACTCCACCTAGGGTAGACATTGAACGTGAAAATGTGATGGAGCAAGCGGAAGTCGTCAGACATATCGATCGCTAAAAGACTTTTGTTCGGCTACCACTCGACCAATCGGCCACCATAAAGGAAACATGTCCATCGATCCCTTTCACGAACACTCCTCAGGTTCAGCTCGCTAGCATGCACCTCGCCAATGGGCACATTCAGAAGCTGAGATATCAACCTGACATTAAATGTGGCCAACCGATCCCTTCCACATGGGATCCGAAACTGCAAGGGTTCGAACGTAGGCTCATGAATGTTGGCATAGAAAGCTCGGACAGGACTCGCATTGGCGCAATACCCGCCATCAAATAGTGGACCCCAATGGGCTTCTTCCAGGAACTCGAACAACAGATACTCTTCAAAGAGTCACCCATCCACCTGAGCTTCAAAAAGGACCGTACGACCCTCTTACACTCCATAGGACAGCTCCGCCAACAGAGCCCGTTCAGTAAGAATCCGAGGATCAAGATCCCGCTTCATCCGAAACTCCTGAGCGGCGCTTATGCTAGCGGCGGCACCTCTCGACCTCCTTGAACACGTAGGGCGACTAGGCCCAACTTCTTCCACGACCCTCTTTCTCTTTCCTATGAGAGAAAGGACGGTGGAAATCGAGAAAATGGCCGCAACGAACTCAAAGAAGGCCATGAAAAGTGAAGAAAAAAGAGGAATAGGGCTAGAGTTTCTGGTTCTCCACGAATTTGAGCCTCAACAAAGGTTGTAAAGGCCCAAATGACAGGGTTTGAAGAAAGGAAATGAAGAGATGGGATGGGTTGAGAGCTTACACAATTTTGAGATTCAAATGGGGGGTGTAGGAGCTCAAATGAAAGATAATAGAGAGGATAGGGGAGTAGGTATGGCTGTAAACGATAGAGGGGTGTAGGTTTTAATAGGAAATGGCGGAATGGGCGATTGGAGGGGAGGTTTGAGAGAGAAAACTGAATTTTTGAAGGAAATGGAGAGCTTGGAGGGGGGTTTTGAGAAGGAGGTAGGCATTTGGGGTGGTTTTAAGCCACGACCCATGTATCAGAGGGTCACCCTAGGCCCCAAAGTTCGTCGGCCCGAGCAGCCCGCCCCGGCTAGCCTGTTAACCGGCGAGGTCTCGCCAACTCGACGAGGTCCTCGCCACTCCCTGGACTAACCGGCGATGCCTCGCCATTTGGGAGAGGTCCTCATGACCCCTAGGCCCCAAAAAGGTATGGGTCCCACCCTGGGTCCCTCTAGATTTGCGTAGGTAGGCCCCCAACTCCGTTTTGAGTCGTTTCGGGTAGTTTTACGGTGTTTCTGATACATACCTGTATTTACCAATTTTTAATAGTTGGGATGGGGTGAGTTGTGATCTAAACCCATCGTTTGACAGTCTAGAAGTGTTTTCGGGTCAACTCGTGCAATCACGGTTGAGTATAGACCCAAACAAAACGACCAATTTCAATGAACTTTGCCAATTGGCGAAATCGGGATACTTATGACTGTTTCTATATTATTCTCGCACCCACCTAAGTCGAAGGGTGACAGCATACGTCGTGTGACCATAACCCAGGTCTGGTTTAATCCAAATCATGCTCTGATACCAACTTGTAATGCCCTGAAAATCGGGGGTCAAGTAGCAACTCAACACCCGAGTTCCAAAACATCACTTATGCAACATAAATGTTTATGATTGAATGTTGTCAATGTTAGTACAATAATCATGAGTGGAATTATACCAAAACAGTAGTTCATACTCCAGATCAAGTTATAAAACGCAAGCGGAAGACTAAAAGATGTATATAATGTATATAAAGCCAGAAACGGTCACAATCGGTCTCCAGAGTATGAACACTTTACTGAGTCACCATATACATGTATTCGTTTCAAAAATCAAAATACCAAAAAAAAGTACACTATGATGGTAAACCCTGTAGTCCCGTCATCTAAATGGCCTAAGCAAAGTCTCCAGAGAACTGCATGAAGGAGAACTCATCCTGATCATTATAGTAATCAGGCTCAGCCTCCTGTGTCTCCTCAATACCTGCATCTAAGACAAAGTCTAGTGGGTGTCCAGAACACCGTCCCTTAATGTGGGAGTGTGTAGCTAACTCAGTAGAACAATAAAGCATAGGTTAACATGTTATCAATTCAGTCAAGCAGTAATGATAAAACACTACAATCAAACACTCCTAAATACTCTTATTAATGCAAGTATGGAATACAGTCATGATGCATGCCCTCACCAATGCTCCTTCGTGCGACAACATCTTACGTCTGCGGCATGCGTTCATCCCTCAATGCTCTACATCTTCCTAGCACATGCAGTGCTATATTATGAGCATGATTACCAAGTTATTATTAGTCCTTTTCATACAGCAGTATTGGGAAACTAAGGTACCTTCCTTATATCATTCCCAAACAATGATCCATTCTAGGGTTGTCAGTCCTAGATAATCTCATATGATAATACGGTTCTAGGTCACTGTAAAGGGCTGTCCGGGCTGTTACACGCACTCGTTGCACCGCTCCCCCATCACCTTATCAATACGGGCCTAGTTTATACTCTGTTTACTACGGGAAGGCTCGTCGCCTCTCCGCAGATTCAGAGTATGCTCGAGGTCACTACAAAGGACTCGTCACCAATCAGTGTAGGCCGACAGCTCAAATACAGTGTCCCATACCACCGTATTCGGCTCACAAGTCTGGGTTGCTCACTGATCACTACGGAGAGGCTCGTGGCCCCAGCGTAGGCCGACAGCTCGACCACGGTGTCTCATACCATCATGCCTGGCTCATGAGTCTTAGTAGATCGAGGTACCAAGGTTAACGGGGTTACACTGGTAAATTTGGTACCCTAGGTTCAAGCAGTAGCATCCAAACATGGTGAACATACATTAGACAGATCGAGTTGCTTGACGAGCTCGACTAGCACGAGTGCACAACCAACTGAACGACATGAAGTGCATAAGCACTTCACGTGGCCTAACCATTGTCGCCAACTGAAGTACGACTCGGGTTCGTCAAACACATCTTACGTGGCCAAATAAATCTCAGTCACGACTTCAGCCTGTTACCGATTGTCTGGACTATCACATAGCCCCAATCACATTCAAGTCGTAACCAGAAAGCATGTATAATAGTCAAAGCAGAATTAACAAAGTAATTCAAACATGTTAACAAGCATGTTATAAAGCACAATACAAACAGGAAATACAACACATACATTTCATGAGTAAGCGGTTAACTTAAACAATGTACATGAAGGAAATCATACACATCACTAAGGTAGTTGAGAATTCTATCTCAACACCTACCTAAAGCACAATCATCTAAGTACTTACTCTTACAAACATTTTCACAAACACTTAGAATACACTCTTTTAACATACATAGTATATACTAGCAAAAACATGTATTAGGGCGAACCCTTTCACTGAGTAAGTATTACACATATATATATCATATTCATACAGTAATTAATCATGGCAAACACACTTTCATAATTTGTACGTATACGGTATTTTCTACAAATATACAGAATACATAATATGCCATAATTTGCATACGCAACTAAAACGCAAAACGAACATCACATTGTGCATGTACAATAACACCCAGATCATGATTCTATCATTATCTGACATTGAAAGCTTTGAAAATTATAACCTATACGTCTATAGTCCGCACCTTACGCCGTAGAAGCGTAACGAACTTAATAGAAACTCTACGCTTTCGTCAACGCCGATATGACGACCTATAACACAAGGTAAGTTAGCTATTTCGCTACTTGTACCAATAGAAATCCTAAAACAGGTTAGGGTTAGGGTTTTCTGACCTAGAAATGATGTCAGAATCGCCGGAATAGTGATTAGATCGGGATGGTTAAGCACGTACGATAGCAGGGTAGAGTAACAGGAAGATACTCCCACTTCTCTCACACTTTCTCTCTCTTTTCTCTCTTCTCTAGCAGGGTAGAGTAACAGGAAGATACTCCCACTTCTCTCACACTTTCTCTCTCTTTTCTCTCTTCTCTCTCCTAGGTTTTCTCAAATTTGTATGGTGAGAATGAGAGAGGGTTTAAGGTCCTTATATATGCCTAAATTTGCCAGAAATAGGCCCAGGGCCAAGGTATACTTAAGTTTTGTCCAAAGGGCATCTGTTTCAGCTCAACAGAGCATTTCCGGAGCCCACCCTTGAGCCAAAGGTCGGACTTAAGCTCACAGACTATGGATCTAGGTCGAGTTAATTTTTCATTCCAATCGGGTTTCTAGATCACACGTGGTGGACCAGTTTCAGTTCAACGGTCACAGAAACTCGATCAGGGTTATAAGTACATAGACATGTATGGAAAATGTTTCCTGATCTGAGGGTATATTTGGGTCAGATTCCGACGGTCTAATTGCTTATATTTGGCCCGCAAACATCAAGTCTCAGAATACTTAAATTTGATTTAATTTCTAAAGAAAATCACGTCTTCTCACACTCTTCACTCCGGGCTCAAGCGAATAGCCCCGGAATATTATCTGGTTTTGACTTCCGAGATGGTTGTCAAGCCCAGTAAGGCGGTCCTAATTCTATAACCTCGTATCATTCGGACTTTCGATGTGCGGTCCAGATCTGATACAGAGATTCAATGTGCTCCCGAGAGCAGTCAGGTAATGAGTTTGATCCTAGATTTTAGGGTAACCTAGCGTCAATGATTCTACAAGTTTTGGGTCTTGCAGATCGTATTTAAAGTGATTTAAGTGGATTTCATGGCTAATCTAGTTTAGCACTTAGTTAACTTTGTCTAATTTCTAAAGGATTTGGTCTTGAGTAATTTCTGCCTGAGGTGGTACTCGGGCCTTTGTACGAAATTTTTCGAGTCGTTACAATAAATAGCCACCCTCCCCTTCTCATTTCACACACACCAAACATCAAAGAGCCTTCTCATTTTAGAGAGCTCACCCATTAGCTTTAGCCATCCTTCCACTAAGGAGAGTGAGAGTGAGAGTGAGAGTGAGAGAAAGAGAGAGAAAGTCTGGCCTTGGTCTAGCCTAGCCTAGCCAGAGTCAAAGCCTCTTGAGCCACCTAAGTTCAAATTTGAGCTACTCAATATAGCCTTGTGACACTACCATTCATCCGACAGTTCCATTATTTATCAATTTCATCAAATCAGTGCATTAGCATCATGCAACATTCATTCCCTTCTCAAACCCCTTGCTCCTCATATACATTATCATCATAGTGCATTACATCATTTTCATGCATCTGATTGGTAGGCGTATGCTTTGTGGCTTGCCGATATAATTGGATCTTGCCCATCAGAAACCTTAGCCAGTTAGCCGTCGTTTAGCATATACATTACATCCCATCATTCTCACTGTATCTGACTGACAGGCATATGCTTTGAGACCTGCGGATATAATCACAGTAGGTCCACTAAAAACCTTAGCCAGTTGGTCGTCGTTTAACCATAAGCATTCATATATCATCAAGCATCATTTGCACCCTATACTTGATAATTTCTAACGTATGCTCCGCGGCTTGCCGATATAGTAGGATCCTGCCCATAAAAAATTTGAATTGATCAAACACCTTTAATACAACACCATATTATATTTTATGCATCGCATTACATTTACAGCACGCGAGAACTACCCGTATTCTTCAGAAATTAGTCAGATCTTGTCAAGTAAAGATCGTATATCTGTACAAGCAAAGCGGGTACCTAACACCTTCCTTCTCTATAACCAAAGTCCCTTACTCAAAATCTCTGGAATATAAACTCACGAGTCATCTTAAGGTTAAGGATCTTCAGGTCCACAATCTTAAGCGTTTATACAGGCTTTAACTAACTATAGAATTATAATAATTAGTTAGTGGCAACCCTGGTCAAATATCACATCCTTTACCCCCATCACAAAAGCCCTCGAGTGAGGTAACCAAGTGGAAAAAAGAGGGTAGATCTCTCGTACCCTCGAGGAATTCGCTCCTCCAGCGTCCATGGGAGAACGTATTAAGTCCGGGTGCTTAAGTCGTTGTTGAGTCAGGGTGTGGTCCATATAAGTTCGAATCAAGTTTGGATTCTGGAGAAGTCTAAAAAGAAAGAAGAGAAAAGTGAAGAAGAAACGAAGGGAAAAAAAATGAGAAGAAGAAGAAGCAGTACGAAAGAAGGAGAGTCATTAAGTCGACTCGGTTCAAAACCAAGTCAAGTCGATTGACTCATTGATTGGTTAGATCTAGAGACCCTGTTGGACGTAGAGACGAAGGGAGAGAAAATGGGGTCTCGTTTATAACAATGAGAGGGAGTTGGGCAGCTGCTGAGTCGACTCAGTCCTCAACCGATCTAGATCTAAGTGGGAGCAGTCCGGGTGTGTTCTCATTCAATGAACCAGGTTCAGATCGGTTCTAGTTTAGCAAGACTATCGCCACAACAACAATAGCCAGGATCAAGTTTATTTCAAGCACAGTCATATCTCACACAAGTTAGATCGAGCCAAGGTATAAACCAATGAGTTTTCACTAAATATGTTATTTATAGAAAGATGATTGTTAGTAGTATTTTAATCGGGTCATGGCCACATGTGTATCAATCAAATTCAACTATATGAAGTTGTAGTAAATTGTTATCTAGCGAGTCACACATCTAAGTTGTTTAATCAAGTTGCAGTTGTAGATATTGGGGTGATTTGAGTTATTTTTGTCTTGAATTGATCAAGGTGAGATTTCCCCATTTAAGCTTTCCACTTAAGTTTGTTAATCTTGTTACAGATGATGTTTAAATTTCTTATATGTAGAACCTCTTAAATTACTTAATTAATCTACTTATCTCACTACACAAATATTTTAATATGTTATGCAATTGACTCTTGAATTAAATAATTGATATGCCTCTTTAATTCTAGTAAGAATGAATGAGTTGATTACTACATGTTATCTCAAGTTGAAAATTGACTAATCAACAAATGTTTGCCACTTATGATTGCTTGATATTTTTGAAGGTCCTTGAACTAGTGGACATTTTTGTTTAATGGATTAAATGGAATTTGTTCTGGACTTACCATCTTGTGGATCATTTGCACCTATGTGGCTTTTGGGGGTTATCTTCTTTTTTTATCGCATCCTTTGATGGACTATTTACCCTATGTGGCTTTAATGGAATATTTACCATTTTGCAGCTTTGATGGTTTATTTTGTATAAACTTGTTGATTTCTGAGTCATTATGCTGAGTTCGTTATGATTTTCGAGTGATGTCCGAGTTCACGTATTGATTTTCTATTCATTTTGTGAAGTTCACTTGTATTGTGATTTCTAGGTGAATCTGAAGTTCACTTGTTGATTTTCTAGTCATCTTGTGGAGGTCCATATGATTTTTAAGTGAAACTAAAGCTCACTTATTGATTTTCTAGTCACCTTGCGGAGTTCCATATGATTTCTGAGAGAAGCAGAAATTCACTTGTTGATTTTTTAGTAATGTTGCAGAGTTCATGTACAATATGATTTTCAGGTGAAGTAAAAGGTCACATGTTAATTTATCTAATTATCTTGATATATTTACTCGTATTGTGATTTTTATCACATTTTTTTAATAGTGGAATTATATTGGTTTGTTATATTCTTTATGTATATCATCATGAATTAGAATTTCTTTGTTGAATATATTTCTTTCTATATTTTACGAACTATACTTGATTACAAATGTTGGGTGTGTAATCATAAAGGGTATTCCTCACTGTGATAGCCATTAATGTTATCAAAACATATCAGTTAATGCAGATGTAAAGCGAGACAATGCAGTTCACCTGGTTGCTGGAAATGAACATGTATTTGGGGAGCTAGACGAGGTCCCAGTGGAGCATAATGAGCTTCATCATTAGTTGATAAATTTCCATTTTAGATTTGCGTACTTTTGGTATTTGGGTTATATAAGTCTTGTATGGGCATTACATTTGGATTTTTGTTATGAATGAAAAACTTTTACTCAATGCATGGTTTACTTCGCAAGTAATTACTGCTAACTCTAAATGTTAATAAGATTGGTCTAAATTTAGACTTCAAATTCTAATATTAATACTCGGAATTTTGGAAAACAAGTAGTATACGCGGGTTACGAAAATTGGGGTGTTACAAGATGGTATCAAAGCCTTGGAAAAATGGGACTTATATAAATTCAAATACTCAAATTGATATTGATGAAATTAAAGACTTGAACTAAGTTTAATTCTCCTAGTATTGTGATTTTGTGAATCTATAAATCTAAATTTTAGGCTCCCTTGAAAATTACTAGGATAGTTGTTGAACGTAGAAAAAGAATTTAGGTGTCATGGGAAAATAAATGGCCACCATATTGTATGAACACCTCCCGACTAGACATTTGAATAATGTTGTTTTAAATCTAACATTTGAACTTCCCAAACCTCCTTTCTATTAGAAGTAATATCCTTCTATTGAAGTTTCGACATCACAGTAGAAAATCTAGTTAAATTCAAGGAATTACAAGTTTAGACTTCTTATAATTTGTTTTAGGTCACAAATATAACTTCATAAAAACTTGTCAATTTTTCATGATATTCATAGAACCTTAACAATAGGTCAAAAACTAGGAAGTGTGGGTTAAATTAAGTTTTATATGATTTGCTTCATAACCTAGATAAAAGGAGGCTTGGTTGGTCATCTTAGGACCTTTAGAGTCTTGCTGCACATATTCGCAAAGAATAGAGAGTTGTCTAGCTTTTATCGATTCGACCGACACTTTAGTCATGTAATTTTTGTCTAAGTTTCTCCTTTATATCTTAAGAATGTATAAACCACCTCTTGATCTTAGATGTAGACTTGTTTAAACCTACATGAATAGAACCATGACAAATCCTTTCTGTGGAAGTAGTTGGATCACTCCCGGTTTGAAATCCATGTTTCTTGCATTTTGTGGGAACGCCATGCAAGAATGTGTACTCGCCCTCGTTGGTTATAAGTAATTACGTAGTGTTCTAGGCGGAGGAACATTTTGCACATCATGTTCATCTTATTTATCCTCAGCGGGATGGTGAGGTTGATTTGCAACCATATTTTCTGTCTACTCATGAGTTCTAAGGTGGTGTTTAATCCAGTGATGGATAGGCAGACCTTCAACTAATCCTCCTTTGCTTAAGAGACGTAGAGTGTTGTCATGGACCCACTTGGGCATGAAACACTCTAAGTCCTAAGTCTAAACTAAAACCTAGAAAAGAAAAATTACAGAAAAATATGAAATACTACAACAGGAAGAGCTGGAAGGATATTACCAGATTAATAATTCTATATTATATTGTATAAAACAGAAAAGCAAAGTTAATATATGATACTTGAAAAACTTAATTTAAAAACATGTAAAACAAAAAAAAAAAAAAAAAAAAAAAAAAAAAAAAAAACTTAAACATAATCCTATGTTAATTTCAATACTGATGTATTTCAGAAAAAAAAAAAAAATGCAGCCGAAGTCCCCGGTAATGGTGCCAAAATTTTGTTATGACAACCCCAAGTGTAGGCTGTGATACAGTAATAACTCAGTGAGACCGAGGTTGTACCCACAGGGACTTGCTATTACGCGATTTATGGAATACGTTAGAATTAAAACTAGAGTCTAAACTAACTACTAAAATCTTGTTTAAAGAGTAATTGTAAAAGAAACTATCAAAGATAAAACACCAGAGTGCCAAGAATCCACTTATAGCTTCTTACGTGTTAATTTGCTTGATTCAATTGAATTACACAATTGAAATTGAAATCATATCCTATCCAGACTGATAATAGAGCAATTAAATCATCATTCATACGCTTCAAAATAGATTTGAACTTCCATTGAATTGGTTCCCTCATAAAGTATCAACGACTTGATTATAGTATATTTAAAGCATCTATCGTGCCCGGAGTCAATGATAAATCAATGGAATCTACAGATCAATCCCTTATAAAAACAGGTAAGAAAATATTCGAAGCCTTCATAAGCATCCAATATACCCGGAGTCGACAATAGATCAAAATAAAATAGAATTACTTCTTCATTCAAAAAAAAAAAAAAAGAATTGTTCAACATGAAAGCCAAATAACTTGAATCAAAGTAAAATAAACATTAAGAAAAACTATGAGCTTCACATCTTAACTCCAACTAAGAGATTAACCAACCATAGACATGATTGAACTAAAACTTAAACAGAAAAACATAAAAACTAACTAAAATCAAAGGATTGAAGAGGAGGAAGAACTCCATGAAGCTTCACAACTTCTTTCTCTATTCTTCCTACCCTAATTCATATTTAGAATATCATAAAACATCCCCTTATATAGCCTTAATTCGCATCAACTTCAAAAGTGACTTGATTTTATGTAGATATCGCAGCTTTGATGGCATCGACCTCCCATTGAATAATCTAGGTGAAATCAGGAAACTGTCCAGCAACGAACCTTCAATTTTGCATATTTTTTTAATGTTATTGAACCTCATTTGATGGGATCGAACTTGACTTCGATAGCATCGAACATGCCTTCGATGGCATCGAAAAGTGTTTGAATTTATCCAGCAACAAAATCGTATTTTCATGATTTTTACGATGTGATTGAAGGTGGCTTTGATGACATCGACACTTACTTCAACGACATTGAATGGTCAATTTCTGCACTTTGATTCCTCGATATTCTTCCTTCCTCACTTGGTTTCCTTGAATTTGGACTCTTGAATTCTTCAATCTTGACCTCCATAAATCCAATCATTCACTTGGTTATTCTTTGAGCATTAAATCCATGCTTTAAGCATCATTTTCTCCTTACCTCTCAAAATCATCTCGTAAGAAAAAAAACATGCGTAATTAGATCAATTAAGCGCATCTATGTTGATAAAAACAATGCATAATAAGGGGGAATATACAATATTTCACATCAACAACCAAAATCAACCCACAACTTGGGCGAGTTGACCCGATGCGGCAGCCCTCGACTTACACTCGAACGAAAGTGCAACACTCCAACAAATAACTCTCTCTCTCTCTCTCTCTCTCTCTCTCTCTCTCTCTCTCTCTCTCTCTCTCTCTCTCTCCCTCTCTCATCCGAATTAGGTCTCAATGACCCTAAAGAATTAGAAAGAGACTATTTATAGCCAACCCAGCCTGAGAGCATCGGGGCTATGAATCGGGTCGGAGCTATGACTTAGTGTGGTATCCACATTTGAGTGGAAACCGTTTCATATCTAACAATAGCCATTAATTTTGGATGGCAGGGATTGCTTTGTTGCCCTAAACTCTACCTAATGGACGTCTTGGATTTGTTATCAAAGCTCGCCGTTGGTTGTGCATTACCACGAGGAAACAAAGAAGATGACTCGAGTTGTAATGGTAGATTCAAAACATACGATTATTCCTCTGGTTTTCTTGTATTTAATGGTTCAGATGAGACCCTCCTAAGCTCGTGGGGGCCACCATTTAAAGACTTGAAGCTAAAAACCCGATGGGTTTAGGGTTTGTCGAGTGGCGACAAGGGAGATACAAATGATTACTGGAAACCCTAATCGTTAAGAGGGGCTTCTAAACTCGTTGTGTAGTTCAAAATGAACATCCAAGATTGCTTGGAAGGCTTTCCTAAGGCTCCAATCATGCCTAAGGAGATACGTTACCAGAAGTGGAAAGATTCTTTCCTCCTTCCGCTTCTTACAAAACCCTAGTAAATAGACATATTTACGGTCAAGATAACTTGAAAATGAAAGGCTAGGATTGAAGGATTCTTACCGCATAAGGATCGCCAGCCCGTCAAGATGAAAACAGAATTTCCATTTTCAGAAAATGCCGCATGGAGCCCTGATTATGCTGAGATTTGTGATTTCACACACGTGCTTCAACATGCGAGAAAGGTCAAGATTGGGTTGGAATTTTCGTCCGATCATGATAAATGGTCTAGATCATCCAGATAGATGATCCTTATGAGCCATAACATTTACAAACGGACGTTATTTGTTTACACGCCCATCGGGAGTTAAAGGAGGAGAAAACTCCTCCTTTCCCAAGTAGGCTCAGGTAAAACCCAATCAACTTGAGTTTTTAGGCCCGGTGATCTATGGTATGCCTGCGTTTTGTACGCACACCACTCCAGGTGGGGTCCATAGTGATGTTTATATGAGATCCACACCGTTCATCAGATTCTATGAGTCCAAGTAGGACCCTTGGCTAGAAATCAGGCAAATCCAAAGTTCAGGTGGCCCACACCCAATGAAACTTATCTTAAAGGATCTATTTCTATCTATCTGACATCCAAATTCCTTTCAACCTTGATTAACCACACATCTAGGGTTCCTAGCCTCCTCTAACGGATTAACAGTGATACATTTTACATTCTGATGGCTCAGATTACAGTGTTCTAGTGATGGGTCGCTCAAATTCAAGTTGCGGTTTTAAGGAATGGTGCATCTTGTGATCCCAGTTTATAATCTAAGGTGGAGGGTTGGATCCTATCTATTAAGGAGAATGAGATCCTAAAATAGGTTTTTTTAGATAATATAAAGGTTTACCTTCAGAACCAATGAACGGATGTTTTGACTTATGGTTGAAGATTACTCATCAGTCAAATTTTAGGCTAGAACGTGTGAATGTTCACATTAATTTGATTTGTGTTTATGTTCGGTTAGGTCTCAATGGTAATAAGTACTAAAAAGTACGAAGTGTTACATAATGAGAGGGTGGTAGAATATGCCACAACTAATGCCATATTTGAAATCATAAGGGATTCGCCTAGAATGATTTTCCAAAGAATTTAGACAAATGATATGCAAATAAAATTGAGTCCAATCTCTAGAAAATGATGGAGTTCATTTATAATCTTATGCTTGGAGCCCATCAAAGGCTTAAAATTTGTAATATTGTTTACCAAAGTATATATTTCAATGTCTTTATTACCGTATTCTATCAAATATCACATATTCTATCAAATATTACATATGTTCTTTAATTGGGAATATTAAAGTTAATCCGGTAAATAAATTTAAATTTATTTAAATATATTATAAAATTTCATTCATTTTTATTTTTGACTTTGATTTGGAGTGAAGGATGCGTATTAACTACTAAGTGTGAAGTGACATTACCAAGCCATATGGGCCTCATTATGATGTATGTATTGTATTCACCTCATGCATCCATTTAAAGAGATTATTTTAGGACATGAGCCAAATGACAAGGTAGATCCATTGCTCAAGTGACCCCACCAAAGAAAACAGTGGGGACAATATCTCTGACCATTGAAACCTTCCTAAGGCCCACCATGATGTTTATTTGATATACAACTTGTTCATAAGTTCACATAGACATGGTTGAAAGGAAAACATAAATATGAACACGGCCTTCAAAAAGTTTTTAATGGTAATCATTCAATACACACTATATTTTTGTGGTGGTCCACTCGAGCTTTGGATATGCTCATTCTTTGGCTCATGTCCTAAATTGGTCTCTCCAAATGCATGGACTGTGTAGATATAACACATACATCATAGTGGGGCCTAAAGGTGCTGCACTTCAGTAGTAAGCAGTTGATCCACGTCTAATCCAATGCATTTCAAATACATGCTCCTAGCCGGGCTTTATTCTTCAATGAGGTATATTTTATCTGTTCTTAATTATTTTTTTAACACACACAACCCCACACACTCACGCTATAGTGAGATTTCACCACCTATGATACTCGAATGCTTGACCGGTTGTTGAAACTCGCGGCAGTCTACCACTCAAGCATGAGTAAGGATCCACATTATGTCTTCCGGGACTCTCTTCGTTTCAACCGTCCATTCTTGGCCCCGGATAGTCAGTTATAACGAACCTTTGATGTGTCTTTCTGGGTTGTGGTCTCATCTACTATTGTCCCCACTATTTCAACACTTAGATTTTATGGACGTGCGGAGTTGCACGTGAAATGCGCGTGCAAAATCACGTCCAATTCATACGCGGGAGCATGGCCTGACTGAAAATTCAAATGAGATCGATGGTTTGTTTTTTTTTTTTTTTTTTTTTACACACGCACACACTCACTCCCTACACCTGGGAATTTCACCCCCCTACGGATAGTCGAACCCTGGAACGGGAGTTGAATCTCCCAGGAGTCTAAACTCCAGTACTTATTCAACGAAAAAACAAGACTATCTGATAAGATCTACCGACCAAATTTTATCTAAGAACGCGTCCCACCTGATGAACAGCTTTCATCACGTACACGTGTTAATTTTCCCACGTGCACTGCGAAGCACATTGTCCATATCACGCGAGCGACTATCCACTTCTCTTCCTCTATCCAAAGGCCCCGACGAAAAAACCCTAAAACCCTCCCTTCGTCTCTCCCCATTTTGTGTTCCTCCTCCCGCCTTCAAAATCCATGGAAAACCAACCCACAAATCCTTCCCATTTCTAGTCCAAACCTCCACTTAGGACAGATAAAACAACCAAGATCACCCCCCAAAAATTCACAAAACGGACCACATTCCTAAAGCAAATGCGGTTTAAAATGTCAATCCTCTCAAGAACTCAAGCTCTACTCTCCAACACCTATAAATGCCCCACTAATCCCTTCCGGAAGATCTCAACCTTCCAATCCCTGTTCCAAGAGCCCCAGCTCCTCCAAGATCCCTCTCCTTCCACTCCGTTGCCCCCAAATCCCTCCTCCGGAAGTCCTCTCTACCAAGAGAACTGGCGAAACCCTAACCCTGTCCCTAACACTAGCCTCTCCCAATCCCTCATCGTCCCTCTCGGCTTCCCTTCTTTGAAGATCCAATCCCTCTCCCAAACCCTAGATGTCGCCAGCCTCATGAACGTCTTCGCCGATTGGATGACATCGCAGCGGTGGGCTGATCTCAAGCAGCTGTTCGAGTTCTGGATCCGGTCTCTCGACAAGAATGGGAAGCCGAACAAGCCCGATGTGAATCTGTACAATCATTACCTGAGGGCTAACCTCATGATCAACGCATCAGCCGGGGAGCTGCTGGATCTGGTAGCGCAGATGGAGGATTACGGTATTGGGCCGAACACTGCTTCATATAATCTGGTGCTCAAGGCGATGTACCAGGCTAGGGAGAGCGAGGCCGCTGAGAAGTTGCTCGATCGGTAAGTGGGCCACTATTTCATTTCTCCTTTTCCATCGCATATGTGTTTTATCTGCAACCCAAGTTCTCGATTGGGTGAGCTGCAATCAATTGGATAAGTGGCATGGCAGTCCGCCGGGATAGGCTCCATTAGGGGAAAAACTCAGTGATCAGATGATTAAAAATCATCCGATTAGTGACCTATAAATTGACGGCTGGAAGGAATCCAGCAGTGTTCATCATTGAATTGGTAAGTGTCCATCATTATTTTGAGCAAACAAAAAGGTCCAGTTGGATGAGGATAAATGTAAAATCATTGTGATTTGTGGTTAGTGGTCAAGCAGTCGTGTTTGAATGACAAGTGCTCCAGATGATGCAGCATTATGCCTCATCTTCATTTTGCGTGTGTTGCATCAGATATGGTTTTGGTGCGCCTCACTTATGTATGGAGAGGTTGAATCAATGTCTGTCCTTTCAGAGTTTAGAGACTGTAAGTTGGATTTGGCACATTTTGTGATGCTTTGAAGTAGCCATGATTGCTCGGTGATAGTATGCAGCAGTATTTTTATTTTTATTTTGGAGGAGAAATTGATAGTATAAGGATACATTTATGTAAACTTTTCTGCTCACCCTTCACTGGTCAGCCATGTCGTGGATTTGCTAGATCCTCAAAACCTGTTGATTACACTGCAGTAGCTATTCAAACAAGTTGGTCTATGATTTGATGGTTAACACAGAGTACACGGCCTATCGCGGTCAAGGATTATGAATCCGGCGAGCAACTCAAGCATGGAAGATCGAAAGCTTCCAAAGATTGCGATCCATGAGCAACTTCGCAAGAGTTCAATACTAACTTGAGATCAAAGAATAAGAGAAAGGGAATCCATCTTCTTCTTATTCTTCTTCCTCTTTCAAAGAGAACTTAATTTGTTTCATTAAACAACTCCTCAATTACAATGCAAAGCAACTATTTATATTAAACCTATAACCTAGTCGGCTAATCGATCTAAATCATTCATTCTATCCCAGCTTCTAATCTCTTATTCACACAAACATTAGTACAAAGTAAAATGATTTAACTACCCTAGATCTTAAGAAAAACATAGGAAGAAACATTACTGACTACTAGAAATCTTTGTCATCCAGAACATGTCACACCTCATCATTGACTAGTGTAAATTGGATTTTTGCTACTCAGTGATGGAGCCCGGCTTATCACTAACTTTCAGAATTCCTTTCTTACTATCCATTGTTTCCCTATAAAACACCCGTCCACCCTGTTGATCCATCATGATGTGAGGTTTGATGATCACAGTTTTGAATAAAGGTATTGTATAGGCCAATACAGTCGTATGGTATCTATATAGGCTAATACAGTCGTATGGTATCTATATTAGTCCATGTGAATTTGATATCGCCCATAGGAATGTCGTCCATCTCATTCTTATCAATCTAATTAGAAAAACCTTGCATACCCTTTGATATTATACCCCCATTCAACCTTTTATAAGAGAATTGAATGACGTTGAAGTCCCCTCCTGAGCACCATGGTAACTGCAATATGCTCTTTATGGAATTCAACTCGTCCGAAAAAGCCTCGTGCTGGTCAGCATGGTTGGGCATGTAGATGGATGAGAAGATCCACTGAAAGTTAGATGCCACCGTTATTGAGTAGGATCCGATCCAACTTCATATTTTGTCCACTCCTTTTCGTTCCATATCATGATGATGCCACCTGCAACACTCACTAAATCCAGCGCCACCCACTCTAACTCGTTTCTTCCCCAAATGGACTTAGCGCCTGTTTGTTAACACTGAAATTTTTTACTTAATGCGGAATCTAGAAAGCGCTCGACGTTTAGAGGTGTTTGTTAACGCCGAATAAGGAAAGCGCTCCCTCATTTTATGCCAAAATTTCCACCTGAAAGGATTTCCACCAGCCGCTAACCATTTCATGAAAGCCCTCTATCAGTAACCAAAACTTCTTAAATTTGAAGGGTCTTGGTTCCCAACTCTCTTTAACTACCTCCAGCAAAACCAGGCAATGATTAGGTAGTGGATGAAACAAGCACTTCAGTTTTGCTAAGGGGAAGTGCTCCACCCAATCAGCTGAGACAAGGGATATGCTGAGCATGGACACGTGGGCTTGTCCTGACCATTAGTCCATGTGAATTTGATATCGCCCATAGGAATGTCGTCCATCTCATTCTTATCAATCTAATTAGAAAAACCTTGCATACTCTTTGATATTACACCCCCATTCAACCTTTTATAAGAGAATTGAACGATGTTGAAGTCCCCTCCTGAGCACCATGGTAACTGCAATATGATTACTCTATCTCCGTACGCCGCACACGTCTCAGATCTTCACCGTTCATCTATTTGAGCCGTATGCCACACATCTTGAAAATCACACCACACTGTTTGTAGGTTCTCTGAGGATTACAAATGTACAGTTTGAAAAGGCCAATTCAACAGTCGAAATTCAATTGGAAAATACCAATCAGAAACTAGTATCGCCCAATTGGTGTATTTTTTGCATATGGGTCCATCCGTCACAGGGCCCAACAAACGAATGATCATACATGTGTTCCCAGTACACAGATTGACTCGGTAACTTAGATATTAGTGTTAGCACATCATTAAAAAAAGTTTCTGGCACTGTATCCTTATTTGTTTGTTCTACAATTATATTTGAAATTTGTTAATATTATTTTATATAGATGCTTCCTAAGGCTCCTGCTTCCTGACATTTGAGAACCGATTCTTCGCCTCTCCAGCACTTGAATCCACTCTAGCTCCCACTTTGCGCAACTATGGTGTTGAGGGTAGCACTTATTGGACAAGCACACCAACCTCTAGAAAGAGAAGCTTTAGGTATGGATAAAGTTATTTCTCTTGGTAGGTCTAAACAGAGGAATTATATGATCCTCGGCCTGAGGATATCTTTCGTATCCTTGAAGCCTTACATCTGTATGAGTGGTGCCCATGGTTCGGAGATCTAGGCTATTGCCTCCACTATGAATGAACCAAACCCTACAAATAACAGTAGTGGGTAATCCTGTATCTTGATCTGAGACAATCATGGATAGATACAGGTGGCCTTCTAAATTGTCCTGAGAGTTTTCGGCTATTTTTCCTACTGATAGGGTCAACCGAGCAGATGCATTCGAAATAAAAACAGAAGGCCAAACAGATCTGGCTTGTTAGAAAACTTGGGGTATTTGTTCGTGATGCCGAAACAGCCAAAACATTAAAAACAGTTAGGTGGTGGAGATGATTTGTTTGACTGGTTGGAAATGATTTGATCAAACATTATAGCATCAAGATTTGGACCATTCCCTTCTCCCTTATCTATGGTCGATGCGAGGAATCATTTTAGATTCAATTTTAGTATGCTTAAATAATAATTCTGTTCCTACTGATGATGATATATTAACGAGTAGAAAGCATTCCCCTCTGCCCCAATTCATGTGCTATTCCAAATATGTCATTCAGTGAAGTTGAATTATGTAGAGATTTTGCGCCCGCTCAAAGATTGACAGGCGTGCTCCAATTCTGATTTGCTTGTGCGCCTGAGGTTTGTTTGAGAGCTTTGATCTCTTACAGAGTTGATTTAATATTCTTTTCTTGTTGAGATATCCAGTTCCAAGCTTTCTTGTTAATCATCATCATCAATCATCATAGCCTCTCTCAGCACTTTGGGTCGCCTTAACAATCAGCTGCCCACCAGACATTAACTTTCCTCTTTTTCCCAGGTTCTTGGAACTGGTCATTGTGTTTTGTATATTTATAGGGTTTAGGAAACCGGTGTTCACTCCCTTTTCTGCTCAATGACAATTCCTTTTGTTCTTCTTTCAACTTTGATCATTTATATACTATTCCAAGTCTAGAAAGGTGGATGTATGCTTAAAAACCGTGGTGTAAATATCGATTTTCTTCAATGATTGGTGCTGTATATATTAGGTGCTTGTTGTGAACTTATTGTTGATATTTGCTTATTTTCTCTCCTGTAAGTTCTAGCTCTGCCCTTCATTTAAATCATTTATGAATTGATGGCCAAGAAAATAAAGAGAAAAAAAAAAAAAAAAAAAACAACTTTCCACATTCAGCTAAAAAAACATTGAATGGCTACCATCTCCCAATTTTTGGCTCTTGGGGCATGATCCATCTACAGTGGGCACATCAGATCAGTGGTAGGAGTACCAAATCATGGGCTTGGCTTGTACGTACTCCAGGCCTGAGCATCATATGATTCTTCTTAGGGGGACGCGTACACATCCACCACAGCTAAACACCTACTGTTGCCAAATTGCACAAAGGTGCATGCACCCACTCTAGAATGAGAAATGGAACAGCAAAGGATCTGCCAAGTTATCATTTCATTTTGGGACATACTTCTTGGACAGGAGCATTTGGCCCATCACGCCATCTGCATTTTGTGTGACATGGCTAACTTTCTTAGAGCACAGATAGTTTGGGTGTATTTAATTTCTCATTCTGGGGTTCACCCAAACAAGTCATAAAAACAAATGGAAAAAAAATAAAAATAAAAACCAATGTTTTGGGACATTAATTAATTTTTTTAAAAAAGTGTACAGCACTATTCTTTATGATGACTTAAGTCCAAAATTGCACTATGATAGCCAGATGAAAGAGATTGAAAGCATGATTTATGGAAACCATATATAAGTCGCTAGTCAAGAGAAGGAATGACATCATTTTTTTGAGCCACTAAGATTGAGGTATGTAGGTGCTTGTTTCCTAGTCATATTAACAGCCTGCCTTTTTTATGACTAAGCTGCCCTAGAGAGAGGCTTATCTAAGTGCATGTTGAGCTTCTCTTAATTAACGATAGGTGTTTTAAATGCAACCATTGATTTGAAGTTTTGATATGAGCATACGTTCCTCTTACGTTTGTAATGTATTTTTCATTGATTGGTATCAGGATGCTGCTGACAGGAAAGGAGTCCCTGCCAGATGATGAATCATACGACTTGGTTATCGGATTACTCTTTTTAGTAAATGAAATTGATTCTGCTTTCAAATATTTAGATTTGACTCTGAAATCGGGTTATATGGTGTCGATGAGGGTGTTTACTGATTGTGTGTGGAGTTGTGTAAATGCTGGCAGGTTGGATACTTTGGCATCCATCATAGAGAGGTGCAAGGTGTGAATTTTTTTTTTTTCTTTCATTCTTTCTTTTTAACATTCTGTTCTCATTTCCTTTTTCTGATTCTCCATCTTGATGGGCCTTTACTCTCTGGCTCTTTCTAGGCGATGGATCAAAATAAAGCCTTGTGCCCAAGCTGGAATCTATGCAATTTCATTGCAGATGTTGCACTGCAAGCAGATAATAGCAAGCTAGCTTTCTATGCCTTGGAATTCTTGGCTAAATGGATTGCTCGTGGTGAGAATGCTAGACCCGCTGTTCTTCTTTCTGTTGACGAAGGATTGGTTGCGTCAGCATTTGGAACTGCTGGCAGGACGTACAATGCTACTCTTTTGGATGCTTCTTGGGCAATTCTACGGCGTTCTTTGCGTCAGAAAAGGGCACCAAACCCAGAATCATACCTTGGAAAAATATACGCTCATGCATCACTGGGGAATTTGCAACGGGCTTTCAGTACACTTCATGAATTTGAAAATGCATATGGAAATTCTACTGAAGCAGAAGACCTATTATCTCCATTTGCCTCTTTATATCCATTGGTTGTAGCATGCTCCAAGGATGGGTTTGCAACATTAGACTCGGTATGATCTCAAAAAATGTCTGCACCCCCCCCTCTCTCTCTCTCTTTCTCTCTATTGGTGAAGAAGAAAGTCAGCACCTCTCTCTCTCTCTATCTATTGGTGAAGAAGAAAGTCAGCACCATTTTTTCTAGTTTTTTAGAGTCTCTTCTTTATGGTTAGGGTTTCATAGCCAGCTCAATAAATAAAAAGTCTCTTGTCAATTTTTCATGGCAGAATTTTGTAATTACAGTTTCACAAATGAATTTTCCTTTAGTAAACACACAAACGCTATTTAAATTTTTCTCTGATGCTTTTTGATGGATAACAACTGTTCAGCAATCATAGGGAAAGTATGTCAGGATAATGTATATTCAATCCTGGACATAATGATGATCACAGCAAAACCTCTTTAGCTAGGGTGTTAGCTATCCTACTTAAACAACCAAGGTCCTTGGCATGGAAGTTAGATTATCAAAATTGTAAGAAAGACTACATGGCTTGGGTTCCCTTGCACACCAACATATGTTATTTATTGAAACACGCTTCACTACAAGACTTTTGGAGATTATGGAAGATTCTCAAACCCTCTAGAATAACTGCTTCCACCTTGTCAGAATCACCTTTAGATGTATGACTGGAAAGCTTTATTTGGTGTTGACATTGCCATTGCCATCACCTGGAGGACCATGATTGCCAAGGGTAACTGTGAAAATTCAATTTCTACATCCTGTATTGAGATGGCTTGCACCATGTTATCTTTATACTCTTGTTTTAAGCTTTCAATAACCAGTTACTATTATCTCATTAAGTCTGACATTGTAACTAATTGGAATGACTTTATAGACAGATGCCACTTAATAGTTATTGGATCCCCCTTAAATGTTCTACCACTTCCCATTTCTTCTTGTGTTTCTGAAGGAAAACAATTTAAAGCATATGATAGCAAGAATGTGACAATTACATAGCAAACGAAATTCTATCTTCATTATTTTCCTGATAGAACAGCAAAGTCCAGTGCATTGTACAGCCACCACATTTGCACTAAACAATATAATAGTCAGATTGCACACAATGACATCAATGTCTGTCGTGTCGATTTTATTTGTGTGCCCATGTGTCATCAGCCAGCATGTTTCTTTGTTGGGATGCATGCATGCATTTTCTCCTATTGTTTCTCTTTTTTCATGACTTGTTGGTAAGTCTATACTGTTAAATTTCTCAGGTGTATTTTCAATTGGAGAATTTAAGTCGTGCAGATCCTCCTTACAAGTCTGTTGCTGCTCTGAACTGTATAATATTAGGTTGTGCAAACACATGGGACCTTGACCGGGCCTACCAGACTTTTGAAGCCATCAGCGGCGCTTTTGGGTTGACACCCGACATCCATTCCTATAATGCTTTGATGAGTGCATTTGGAAAGCTCAAGAAGGTGAGGATTTCTGAAATCCTTGTTATAAAGCGGATCATGAGAAACTAATCAGTTTTCCAAATGTTCTCTTTTAATGATCCTGAGCATCCATTCACACTCACAGATTCATGTAATTGTGTTGAAATTCTTTTTCTGAAAATTTGCAAGAACATTTACTGTGGCAGACATTTGAAGCTTCAAGGGTGTTTGAGCATCTGACTAGCTTGGATGTGAAGCCAAATGCAATGTCATATTCATTGCTTGTTGATGCACATCTTATCAACCGGGACCCAAAGGCTGCTGTCTCCGTGATCGATGAGATGGTATTTACATCTCTCCCTCCCCCTGCTCCCTCTCCCTCCCTCCCTCCCTCCCTCTAACCCAGTGGTCATCATTGGGCAGGTGAAAGCTGGTTTTACTCCCTCAAAGGAGATTCTTAAAAAGGTGAGAAGGCGCTGTGCCCGAGAATCTGATTACGAGAGTGATCAACAGGTGCAGTCTCTTGCTCAGAAGTTCAAGTACCGAATGGGCACTGAAAAGCGTAGAGAAATTCTGTTTGGGCTCGAGTATACCACCAATTACCCCTAGGAGGTACCTCCTACTCTTTAAACACAATGCAGTTTACTTCTGTGACTTGCTGCCAAAATTAAGATAATGACCTTCAGTTTTTTTTTTTTTTTTTTACTAATGCTAGTTTCTGGGTTTAATTGCAGTGTGGCCTTTGGATTTGTTTACTCTTCGGTCTTTCTCCCTTTAATAGCAAGCTTCAAAATTGACATTTTGTTTCGCCAAGCTTGCCATTTTCATCATCTGTTCTCCAGCAAATCCATCATCAATTCTTGTAAATTACCTGATTGTACTCGATTTTTAGATGTTCAGAGAGAGGAATCTAGGATTAAAGCCTCCTGTAGTAATTTTTGTTCTTCTAGTTTTTGTTACCTAGCACTTCCTTGAGGAAATCTTGAGGGTAACTGAACTGCTGTTGCTTAACATAAACGTCTGATCAAATTGCATGGATATCAGCCAAAAATTTATTGGACCTGCTAATAATGGATAAGTCCAGAGTAGAATATTTTTGTTTGTTTCATCCCTAACATTTGCTGTGATTGATGTGATGTTGTTGTTGTCGCGGTTGTTTAATTATACAAACTCTTTCCAGATGGTTGATCTCAGGATGGTTAAAGCGAATGTTTCCATATATGCGGTGTTCAAAATATCATTATCATGTTTCTCAACATTATATATATATATATAGGGAAAAGGTACTATGCGCTCGAGCTGATGGGACCGCCCCATGAGGTTGAGCTGTGTGGGGTTGAGCTGTGTGGGCCCCACCGTGATGCGTTTCAAACATCTACCCCATCAGTCAGATGCACCATTCCATCGTGGGCCTAGGTCTCAAAAATCAAGTCAATCCGTGACTTGTGTGGGCCACACCGCATACAGAAGTGGAGAGGGGCCGTACACCATTAAAACATTCAAAATCATTTTCTGGGCCCACTGAGATGTGGTTTGCAAATCCAGCCCATCCATTATGTGTGTCCCACTTAGATGAGGGTTCAGACCAAGTTTCAGCAGCATTCAAAACTCAGGTGGGCCCCCACCAAGTGCTTTTATATGTTTTTGGCATGTCTTCACATGCTTTTAGATGGTATGGCCCACCTGAGTTCCGTATACGGCTGATTTTTGGGATATCCCATAATTTAAAGGGGACCCATCAAATGCAGTGTTGATGGTCGACACGCATCACGGTGGGGCCCACACAGCTCGACCTCACGAGAGCTTATCGTGAGGTCGAGCGCATAGTACCTTTTCCCATATATATATAGGAAAACGCTCACCTGCGAACCAGTTCGTACGTAGTACGTACGAACTTTTTTGATGACCCATCATACGTGATGAATCTCACAAATCTGAACGGTTCAATTGAAGCAGAACCTCATGAAACCCCATAGTATGAATTTTTACTTTGATCCGAAACTTTGGTGGACCGTGAAAAATGTAAACAGCTTCTTTCCTTGATTTGAATTTCTCTTTGCTATGGACGGTATGGATAAAAGTTTTAGATAAAAGTAAAACTTGGTCGTAGGGGTTTTCACTAGGTGCTGCTTCACATGAACGGTTCAGATTTGCGAGATTCATCACGTATGATGGGTCATCAAAAAAGTTCGTTCGTACTACGTACGAACTGGTTCGCAGGTGAGCGCTTCTCTCTCTCTCTCTCTCTCTCTCTCTCTCTCTCTCTCTATATATATATATATATATATATATATATATATATATATATATATCAGAGACCCGGTATATGGAAACATGTAGCAATATCATTGATAATATCACAGTATCTATCTATGTCTGAGGGTAACATTAGGAAAGGGTGGAAATTTTCAATGAAACTATAGGAGATGTTAAAGGTACATGATTACACACTTAGGACTTAAAATCTTACAGAAAACAACTATACATGATGGGGTTTCCATTGTATTGCGGCCCAAACTACAACTCTCTTGCAAAAGAAATAATTAACAAATATGATTAATGAAGTATTTTTTAAGAATAATATAATAATTGAGGACAAATAAAGCACTAATTTAAAACACCCCTAAGAAGTGTCACCCTAATTTTTTTTGAGAAATGGGTCTGTTTTCTTTATCTCTCTGGAATTTTGCAGATGTTAATGCTGTTATGATTGATATTTTCAGTAATATCAGCTGATGTCATTGCATGTTTCAACAATGCAGTGTATTTATTGCGATATCAAAAATATCATGCAATATTATCAATAAGATAGAAAGATACAGCGCACCATGCATTTTCTATATTACAAACTGACAGACCAATATTACTGATAATATTGGTCAATGCCTGAAACACTACCACGGTGAGTTGCAATCTCCGAAACCATATAGAAAACACTTGCCTCATTCATGAATCTGTAGGATTGGAATTGTGGTGATTCCGTTTTTGCTTTTTCTTGTGGGTTTGACTCATTGACTGCAACCAGGTTTAATTCTCAAAGGTTTGCTAATTATGACAGCATTGACCATAGATACTGTCTAAATTATGGGTCATATCTCAGGTTCCCATTTTGTATTGGCAATGGTGAATTGCTTGGTGTGTGATCTACTAGTGAAGAGGTGGCTGCCTTGGTGGAGGGGTATTTGAGTGCAGTTGGGAACGCTTCCGTTGATGTTTCTCAGTCTCCACTTGTGTATTGGAAAGCCTGTCAGACATCTATGGGATGGAGTTATAAAAAGGGTTGAAAGAAAGCTGTCTAGGTGGAAGAGCTTGCTTCATTCGTTTGTTCAGCTTTTGGAACAGCTTCCTGATCTCAAACTCTCTGGGTGGGAAGATTCTATGGTGTGGACTTGTTGGGTCGACTCCTCTCAAGATGAGAAATGCCCCCCTCAAAAGAGTGGCGGCTTTTATTTTGGCTGGTGGGTAGCAATCGGATCTTTACTATTGATGACCTTCGGAAAAGATCATTAGTGACTCCCAATTGTTGTGTTAATGTGTCTGAGGGAGGCAGAGATGGTGGATCATTTGTTTATCCATCACCCCTTTATTTGGATGGTGTAGGAGAAATTCCTTGCTTTCTTTGTAGTATCTTGGGTGATGCCAAGGTCCATCGTAGGCCTCTTTCTAGCTTGGCCCGATGGAGGACGGGAAAAAAAGGTAGGGGTGTGGCATGTATAGTTTGAGCTACGGAGGGGGGGGAGCGAAATGATAGGTTCTTCCAAAACAAGAGTGAGATGGGCAAATGTCTATAAGAGAACTAAGCTAAATGTAATAGGATGAGTGTCATGTATAAAGGATTTTGACCAACGTGATTGGTTGTTGTAAAGTTATTTTGTAGCTTGAGCATTTTGTACTCGTTTAAAACTGCATGGGTGCTTTGAAATTACTAGAACATGCATTCTGGAGGTTGAAATTACTGGAACAGTTCCAGCAGGTATGCCCAATGATGATGATCAGATAAAAAGTTCAACGTGATCCAACATTGGTAGGCCAGGACGATTAAAAACAAAACAATTACATCATCCAAAAACTAAAAATTTGCGTGTGGCCCACCTGATGTTGGATCCCCATGTTTTTGGTTTATCTGATCATTATGATCAGGTTTACCTGCTGAATGGGTCGGATGTCACACAAACGACGTGATCCCACAATGCACTATTCTAATAGATTTTAGATTAGTAAAAGTAGACTGCGCGATTGGTCATTTCATCCGCCAAAAATCAGAATTCCTTGGCAAAAATCCCTAGGTTGATTACATGACCACGTGCCCTAATGGATAGCAAAAAAATGAAATAAATTAATAAATCAAAAATAGCCATTTCAACAAACGCATATTCATGAATTAGAGCTTAGGATTTCCCCAACCAAACTTATTTTGCCATTGTGACTCAGCGACAGTGGATTCCACAATTCTGTTGGTTTGATTTGAGCTAATGCATGATGTAATGACTAATTGCGTATCAAGCTTCATACTCTGGAAGGAAAAAAAAAAAGTTATCTTGTGACTCCCTATTTTTGTTAATACAGAAGGGCAACATTTATGGCAACAGTGGGTAACCGTACTGTGGAGTGTTCTTTGGGCCCACATTGATGTTTGTGCCAATCCACACCGCTCATCATTTGTGCCCAAATCACTTTGATTGAATGCTCCTAGCCATCCAATCAATGTATATTGCAATGGATGATTCACATTTCTGAATTTATCATACATCACACGGATGGTTCATTTTTAGAACTCACGTCTGTGGGGAAGAAGCTCACAACTCAAAGCTGTTCGCCCAAACTGTGACAGGTTAATAAGCACTGTTGATGGACTATCCACAAAAAGGTTTTCACTAAAATAATACATCCATGCTCCTACGTAATAAAGAAGAAATACATCAATGGTCCACATTCAGCATTTTTAATAATTAAAAAAAAAAAAAAAACAAAAAAAAAACAAAATGGTGTATGAGATCTTCCACTTTGAAAGATGTTTGAAGAACCATCCATGGTGGGATTCAACAAAAACCAATGCTATGGAATATAAAACCATGGGCCCAAGATAAGGAATAGAAATTGGTGGATGAGATCTTCCATTTTGAAAGATGTTTGAGGAATCATCCATAGCAGGATTCAACGAACCAATGGTATGGAATACAATGAAAGTGAACATTCATGGTCCAAAATTATTATACCGGAAATGTCTTATAATTGATCTAGACGGTTTATCATCTAGGCCTCACACTTGATTGACAATGAATCTCAAGGGCCGCTTTAATTATGTGACACTATCAATGACCAGATTGATTTAAAAACTTTCTAGTCATTGATATGGACCGTGTTAATGTAGGCCACCTTTGATTGACCGCAAGTCTCAAGAATCATTTTGATTGGATGCTTTTTCTCTTTCACACCCACACATTGTCACACACCCACCCACACCACGTGGGTACTCAATCCGTCTCCGTATTCAAATAGAGTGTCCACCCCTGAGCCATGGAGCCAGACCCAAATTGTGGTCAATGTCCAAGAAAATGGATGGTCCAAGTTTATTTTATTAGAAAAGGACTATCGTTGATCTTGACCGTTTATCATGTAGGTCCTACCGTTTTTTTTTTTTTTTTTTACACGCACACACACCCCAACACACTCACGCCGTAGTGGGATTTCACTACCTATGGATACTCGAACCCTTGACCGGGTGTTGAAACTCCAGAGAGTCTACCACCGGAGAAAGAGTAAGGATCCTACCGTTGATTGAGTTTAAGGATTCACTTTGATAAGGTGATTTTGACCCTCCAATCAATGGCCAGGAAAATGGATGGTCTAGTAGAAAGAGGTTTGATAATTGATCTAAAAGGTCTGATGTCCATGTTGCATTTGAGTGACCATAATCTTGAGAACCACTCTGATCATGTTATCATAACCGTTTGATCGACTGTCAATGAAATGGAAAGTAGTGATTGATTATACTAAAAAATTGCTCTAATCTAGAGGAAAATGGACGGCCTAGATGTATTACTGTGGAAAAAAAAAGTTTGCTAATTGATCTGAACTGTCTATGATATACATGTTGCATTTCGTTGACCGTGATTCGAAAACCACTGTGATGAGGTGACCGTAACGATTTGATCGAATGTCAAGAAAATGAACGATTAAGGTTGATTATGTTATTAGAGAGAGAGAGAGAGAGAGAGAGAGAGAGAGCTCAAAATATTATATGGGCTGTTTATCAGGTAGGTGTTTACACCTGCCTGTGACACCGCTAGAGCCAATGAGTGAGATACCGCCATATGTCGGCACACTTATATAAAAACTAAGAGAAAAGGTTATTGATATCATGAGAAAAGATCCCTACTAAGAAAGCTAGTCAGTCAGAAATGTATGCACGGCTGAAAATTAAAACGCGGTCATTTTCCTTATAAAAGAGAATACTAACAGAAGCACATTGCGATAAGGTGGCTAACCGATCAAAAGACCATCCACAAAACCTACGAAAATTTACACATGGCCACTACCTCATCCAAATTTATAAAAGAAGTACAAAATGAAGAGCTCCAGGCCTCACTCCAATCCAATAAACACAACTTTTTTTTCCCAACCTAACGATTGTTTATCTTTTATCCCTAATGAATACCTATCTTAATCTCACGGCCATCTAAGTTCGGAAAACTGTCGGGACCACAGCCACTTCGCCAGCTTGAACTGTTGTTGGTAATTTATTATGCTTTATTTATTTTATCTGCCGATTATACTTTATCTATATTTAAATAAATAAAATTGGCACATAGCCTTCTTTTTTCTTCTTTTTTAAATATTTGCATTGTTTTTTTTTTTTTTTTAACGTGACTAAGCCATCACCTTAATATAAAAGGTCCTTTATCTCAAGGCAAAAAGAATCCATCTAAAGTACTAACACTCCCCTTCACCAATCGTGTGGTTGCATGTTCGAATTGAACACCAATACCTTTTTTTGTCACGCCTAATGGGCACGATATCCTAAGTCGCAATTCATCTATAATAGATCATGGTTAGAAATGTTGGACATAGGCCAGTGGGGCCCACTGGTGAGCAATCACTAGTGGGTGGGTCCCACGAGCTTTGGCTTCTTCCGGTCTTTTTCGTCTTCTGTAATATTTCAAATTCAATTTTGAATTTGATTTATGATAGGAGATAGGGATAAGATCGGATGATGTGGCTTTATCCCAATCCCACCCAAACTCTACTTCCTCTGTTATAAAAAGGAGTGCGCTTCTCTTATGGAACGCATCGAATCATACGAAACACAGAGAGTATACAGAGAGAAATAGAGTGCGCTATAGTCTGTCCATCTTGGCTTGTCCTTGGGACGATCTGATCCATATATAGATCGCAATCCAGGGCCACTATATACCGTAGGATCAGAGGTGTGAATAGTTCTATCTACTCCAGTAGTAGATAGACGCATTTCCCTACAAGAAAACAGTGAGGCATGGCCAATAATCCTCTCGAGATCATGGAAGAACCACAAGACAAGGTTCCTCGTATAGAACCCATCAACGTGGAAGCAAGATCTTTCCATGGCAATGCTTCACTAGATGATATTGCATAAACCTTGCGTGATGTGCAAGGAACCCTACAACAGATGTCTGAAAGCAACGGGAAGCAAGCAGAAATTTTCACTAGGTTTCTAGGGATGTTTTTTGAAAGATTCTCGACACCTTTTTTTTTTTTTTTCTATTTTTTCTTTTTTTTTTTTATAACACACGCACACACACTCACGCTAGTGGAATTTTACCACACTTGACCGGGTGTTGAAACTCCCGAGAATCTACCACCCGAGCAAGAGTAAGGATCCAAGATTCTCGACACCTATGAACTGCCAAACTATCGATAATTACCTAGTGAATTTAGAGGTAGAGAGACCGACTGAACTTCCAAGGGTCAGTCGAGCGGAACCTCAAGGCTTCCCTGCACCACCTCAAGTGGTTATGAGAAGGGAAGACGGAAACAACCGTCCTCACGGCCAACATGATTTAGCTTACCCCCATGACATATATCTGTCGATGGGCAATTCTATGTCGATGTTGACCAACTCGGGAGGAAACCACCCATGCCAACGATGCTACAAACGTACCATATTGGTGTCGAGAGAGCCCAAGAGGTAACCACCCATGTGGCCAACAATACTACAAAGCTACATGAGTGTTGAATCAATAGTTTTTTTTTTTTTTTTTTTGGGTTAACTTGTTAGTACACACCCATGTCAGTACACACACTCCATGTTAGCCACCCCTGCTAGGGATTGATACCAGGACTTCAAGTGTTGAAAGGAGGTATCTCTACTCAGTCTGCCAGTTGAGTTATGGATCTGGGTGCTGATATGCATTAAATATTGCATATTTATCCTCAGTTTTGCATTGTTTTCCCTTGCATTTGAATGGTAATTTGGCCGGATTAGATTAATTTTCGATGTGTTGAAGAATTTGGAGGTCAGAGGAAAATCTAAGCAAAAACGAAGTTTTAAAACCCAAAGGACTTGAAGATTGAGCAATAAAGATTAAAGAGTTGAAGTTAAAAAACTAAAGTGTTGAAGATCAAAAGGAAACAAGTAATTGAGATGGAAGAACATCGATCAAGAGTTAGAAATCAAATGAGAAAATCAACAATTTTCGATGCAATCGATCAACCTTCGATTTGAAAGAGTGGCCATCGATTGGACGTTGATTGATTGAGAAAACCATGAAAATCCTAATTTGGTAGCTGGACAAAATTGCACATCTTTGATTCAATTAAAGAGGAGTTCGATTCGATCGAGAAAATACCAAACTTTCGAAATTACTTATTTGACAGCTTCTAACACTTTTGATTCAATCGAAAAGTTGTTTCGTTCGATCAATGGATTTCAATTGGAATCAATCAATTCAAATTTTCAAAGTTGGCGGAAATTTTTCTTCTTTAAGAAGGCGCTCTAAACGTGTTTAAAGACATCCTAGAGGGGGGAAAGGCTTTGTCGGCACCTTCCTTCTTTAATTTTCATTTCGGTTTTAGTTTGTTTTTATGTTTTTCTAATAGTTATTTTGTTTTAAATTCAATGACAATGGTTTGATTAATGAATTGATATTGTTTTGATTGAATTCTTAGCATTAGTGAGAGTTTTGATCTACAAAATCACTTGATCTATTATTAACTCCAAGTAGAATAGACGCTTGGAATCCCCTGCAATCAAATACTTCTTTATGAGAAATCAATCAATTGAGATTCATATCTTGTTTGGATATTCTACATTGGTTAAATAGTTTTATATTTTGATTGGAATTAATCCTTATTCGATTCCAATTGAGTCATCGAAGTTGAATTCACAAATTACTATAAGGGTTTGTTAAAAGTGAATCCATGAATCCATAGTTTGCATTTATTAATTGTTTCTTCATTATTCCAATTTTGCCCTAACGAGAAAAGTCATATTCGTATTCACTTTCTAGTTCTAGTAGTGTTTTTAACCAATTCAATCCCTATGGATCAGCCTCGGTCTTACTAAGTATATGTACTATTTTGCAACCTTGTACTTAGGGTGGTTAAACAAGTTTTTGGCGCCGTTGCTGGGGATTGTGTTAAGAACACTTTAAGTTTAGTTCCTAAGGTTTTTGTTTTTAGAATTTATGTCTCTAGATTAGTTTATTTTTGTTTTTAGAATTTTTGCTTCTAGGTTTTTTTTTTTTAATTCATTATTGGCTAACATTTTCTATATGTTCTGTATGATTATTTTTTACTCAAGTGTTTTCCCCACCGATAACATCATTCTCTTATTCCCTCTTAATTGCTTTCTTAGTTTGGCTATTCCTGCGTTTTTATTTTTTTTAGAGTTAGGTTTTTATTTTTAGTATTTTTGTGTGTTCATGTCCAAGTAGACACATGATCACACACTTCGTCTTTTAAGGGCGTGTTTGGACCGCCAGATCCTGACGTACTGCATTGTTTTATGAATAATAAATATAATATACGCCGTTTGAATTGGATTTGAAATTTGTGTCTGTACGTGGCACGCGAATACAGCACGGAACCAGAACAGCGTGAACACGCGGTTTGGACGTACATTACGAAGACATCGGGCAGTGCGGCGAAGTCATTGCACTGCACCGCCTCTTCCACCAGAGAACTCTTTCCATCGGCTGCGTGCTTCGCTGGTCCATCTCCTCTTCCTGCGCCATCATTCTTCTTCTCCGTCGTTTTCAACCCTCTTGTAAAAAGGAATGGATGGGTTTACGACCACATCTTAGACGTAGACGCAGTTGCTTGCTTCGTCTTCTTCGCCTACATTGAAAATGGGATGTCCTCATCTTAAGGCCATCATTCCATAAACATGATTTTTCTTACGCCCAAAATATCTTACCCTAAGGGCAGAAGTGAAAGAAGGTATGGGTTTCTCTTCCCACTATACATTCTGGGACAACAGTTGATCCTTGTTCTAAATGGATCATATCCATTCTTTCATTCATGGATACCGTTTCTCTCGTGTACCCTCTTTTACAGGAGGAGATGAGTACTTCCGTATACACCTCTCTAATATGCCCTACGCAGAGGGTCTATCCGGAGAAAGTTTTCAATCTGATTTTTTGCCATGTCTAGATCTACATGAGGTGAAATCGTATCTAGACGGTGGATTGACTCATTTTGTATATTAATCTATATAAGTTGATTGACAGTTTGGATGAAACCCATAAACCGTGATGGGGGCCACATAGATACGACCTGGTGCTCGAAGGTGTAATGAGTGTATGCGGTAAAGACAATGTCCATACCTCGTATTGTATGTGATCTGCTTAACCGTCCATTTCAGATCGATCCTTCAACAAACAGTGAATATGCATACATCCACTGATTACATGTCCAAAGCCAGTCATTCCCAAACAATCTGTTCGTAAACGAAAAGGGCACTCAATACAGTGTACATCCGCCATTGTACATCTACCGTATTATATAACAATGCAATACAGTCCTATACGCGAATCCAAACAGGCCCTAAGCGAAGAAGGTTTGTTTGAAAGACTATGCATTCACCGTAGAACTAGAAAATACTTGAGTACTTGTGAATCAACTATGATTAGGAACGAACCAAACCTTGATGAGAACGGAGTACATTGACACAATGTACTGCTAGTTAGGACATTATGTGATTACCTGCAAGCCATAAGAGGTCCATATTTGCACCTCAAAGAATTCGATGAGATTGTTACTCTTGCACTACAACAATGTCTCCTAAAATGTGGTGAGATTGAAATTGTCTCTCTTCTCTATAAAGGATAGAGCCAAATTATGGTTTCACTCCTTAAGGCCAAGATCCACCCAATTATGGCTGCATTCCTTCTTTAATTTCCACTTCGGTTCAACCAAGTATATGCCCAAAATCAAGCCAGTCCATTCATGAGGTGAACCACACTGTACAATCAAATGGCCAGCTTAAAACATGTTCTTTTAGCCATCTATTGTGTTCATCACACTGGCCCACCTGAAGTAGGTACAGCCCGCAGGGATCACCCAATGGACACGGCTCAAAAAAAAGAGAGGCAGAAATAGCAGTCCCGCACGCACCCTCAATGGAGCTTTTCTAAGCCCACACTTGCGTACAATGAATACCACCTACATGGCCAGCAGATGCAATATCCAAGCCATCCATCAGGTGGATCCAACCGTGTGGATGTTCTTACCCGAAATAAATCTGATCCACTTAGCCATGATTAGTATTTTTCAGCCATACATTTGTTCCATAAACAGTGACTTAGACCTCATTCATGTGCCAGAGCATCTGCATGGTATGTTGGCACGTGTAGCGTGTACAAGCACTTCAGCAAAGCTTTCATCGATGTACTCGAATGTAAACCACCAAGGTTCTTACATCCCTTTACAGTTGAGATCAGCGACCTCGGTACGACATTAAATTCTACTAAAATGGAAGCAGACCGTGCAAACTGTTCGATAAAATTCATGCATCATGATACAGACATTTGTACCATACCACCAGATGAATTCATATACGGTGATCGGCAACATGGTATTATCAAACTACGAGTAAACACAACAGAAATGGATTTCTACTTTCATTCTTTCTTTCTTTCCTTCATTTCTTTCTGTTTTTTTTTCTCTTTTTCTTTTCCTTTTAATCCATGGAGTGTTTGATCGTTTTAAAGGAAAATGGAGTGCTAATACAAACACAAAATGTCAGCTTTTTCTAATGCAAAAATTTGCATGTACCATACCTCCGGGCCTTGTTATCACACCCTTTACCAATGGAAAGGGGGAGTGCAGAATCAATTTTTATTGCTCTGATTTGCGTTAAGATGCAGTGGTTGCAGCAGCCTTCTGAAAATATCAAAGATAATATAGTAAGCATAAGCTAACAATTATTCATAAGCAATTGCAAAAAAATTGGCTTGCATTTAACCGCTACTTGTTAGGAAGCTGTCCAGATCATAGTTAAAAAACCCAAAAACCCAACTTGACTCAAATGTTCGTCCGAGTCAGGTTGGACTCGAAAACTCAACCTAACTCAACTTGATGGTTAATAATTAAGAATTGAAAAATATTGGCAATAATAGAGACTACCTGAAATAGTTAATTTATATAAGTAATACAAAATACGGAAATAGACATCAAAGTGTAGCATAGTTTCTTGGTGTAGAACATCCACTTATGTATTTATTTAATTTTAGTTTAAAAATTGCCTTATCACTTTAGGGCCTGTTGGGTTTGATGGAAAGTGAAGAGTTGGCCCAGATCAGATTTCAACCACACACGTTTGAAAGTGAAGAGGAGTTGCCCCAGATCAGATTTCATGATTGAAAGTGAAGAGGAGTGTACCACACTACATAAAATACTGGAGATTGAACGCTAACCATTTAAATGTTCTTCCCATAGTGTGGTGCAGTTGAGCTTTGGATCTGTATCATTTTTTGGAGGCATACTCTACAATGATCTGGCCAAATGAATGGGCGGCATGGATAAAAAACATTTACATCATGGGGGGCCCACAGAGTCCATCTTGTTTTCCATACCTAAAAGTTGCTGCTGTCAATAGCATACAGCATCCTTTCCATCACAAATTCCTGTTGCATGTAATTAATGCTTAAAAAAGTGTAAAATACACTGTAATTACCAAACAGGCCCTAAAGTTGATCAAGTCAGCAAGTCAACTCAGTGAGTCTTCCTGAGTCAAGGTTGAGGCTTTCTCATAACCAAGTTTCCTGGTAGCTCTCCCCAAAATCTCACTGAGCCGAGATCGACTCAGCCGAGTTTCAAGTCCAGCCGACGAGTTTTAGAACTATGGCCTACATCAGCCAAGTGAATCTTGAAGTCCACAGGTTGGACCCGGGCTCGATTTTAGGGTGCATCTTCCAAGTGGCCCATCAAGTGGGACTGGACCTAACTAATCTAACATTGTAGTCTTAGTGTTTGGATGGTGTGCCCAGCCCAGCCCTTGCCAAATTCCTTCATTGCCAGCTGGTAATTGGCTCATGGGCCAGACACGAACATGCTTCAGACCAGCAACCCCGACTGAATTTACTGCTTAGATATAAGCACCAAAACATAGCAAACATGCTGTGTAGTAGTTGTAGTGTGAGAGGAAAGGGTTTTTACAGTTGTAAACGATGCTCATTTTTCTATTACCGAGGCTAGAAAAGGAAAAAGAACTGGCACTTGAATTGATATTTCAAATAAAGAGGAACAGAAAATGAAACCATACTCGTTTTTCCTCTTCTATGTTTGCCTTGATTAGGGAATAGATTGCAACACCCGCAATTGCTATGATGGTACCGATGCCAGTCTGCTTGGAGATCCTATTGCCTGCATGGTTTTACAAGCGTTAGAACAGACGAGAAACCTGAGGGCACAGATTCATGTTTCAGTTGTTGGTATCCAGAAGCATAGCATGGGAACAGTGAAAATGGATGCGTTAAAGGTGAGTTTGGTTGCCCCAAATATAATGAAATTTCATGATATTTGGTGCAACCAAATGCACCCTAAAGAAAACTTTTTATATATATATATATATATATATATATACATATATATATATATATATATATATATATATATATATATATATACATATATATATATATATATATATATACATATATATATATAAAAGAAATGTGGGAAGTGATTGCCTCAGCTGCAGGTAGTCAATTCTCAATAAACATTACCGGCTACAGGTTTCAAATGGACATCCGCCACAACTTGTGGTGTCCACTTTAATTGAAATACAAGCAGCATCTGTCAGAAACTTGGCTAATTGCTTACAACAGATGCAATGTTATTCAAGTAATCTTTATTTATCAAGCATTCACCCGGTCACTCATAACTGAGTTGTGATGCTGTGCTACAGATATGTCTACATTGATGTTTGTCAACCAAGTGAGTTCACTGTAATGAAATCCCAGTATATTAGATGAGCATGTTTTATTTTTGATGAACTTAGTTTGCGTTTTAGGTCTTTACAAGTAATAAGGTTTTAGTGGAAGATGGAATACAATCTAAGTTCCCAAGTAAATCTTAATGGGTTCATAACAAGATCACCATGTGTCACTCTCTAAAGTAATGAAAATATTCACTATGATGTCAAACTAATGGGACCGTAAATGGGCTGGGCCAAGGTCTGTCCAAGCCAGCCTTAAAGAAAAACCTAGGCCCAAGCCTGGACTGGACCTGTGAAGGGCCAACACATAAATTTACAAGCCCGACTACCCACTTTAGTGCAGGATCTGGGATGCTCATTAAGTATTACTCCATCATGCATGATGGATGAAAAAATGACCAGGCTCAGTCCAGGCTGCAAGCTCTTCAGCAAAGCCTGAGCGCAACTGGTAATTAAACAGGCTTGAGTTTTAGGCCTCAGGCCTAGAATTCCAGCCCAATCCCAGCCCTAGGCAAGCCAGGCCCAAAAGCCCAACATGTCAGCTCAGCCCATTGACAGCCCTATAACAACGAGCCAATGATTCAGACTGATAGGGTGAAGACAGTTGTCAGAACTCTAATTTTAAATATCTGTCGAAGGAGAAAAGTGGATCCCATGACATGAATGAATAGGCAAGAGAGATCACAAAGGCTGTTAAAGCTAGCTTTTTGAGAGTTCAAACTGTATTAGTGTTTTCCGTTTCTATTAAAGTGCCCTTGGTATTATTTTTCAACTTGGCTCTTCCTTGTAAAATTGTAAGGTCCTTACCTCTTCAACAAGCGTTTTTTTCTCATATCATTCTTCTAGAAAGTCTCCTGACTTGGTTCCACATCAAATATTGCATCAGAGTTGCTTGTCATCTCAAAGTGGAGTTGTTTCTTCAGCAGATTTCTGGAGATTAGTTTTGTCACTTTCTGTGCTTAAGTTGTATGACCCACTGATGCTCAAACAAGCAGCAACTGGCAAGCATGTACAATATCTCATGTAGGCGCTACACATTGGACGGGCCATACCCCAAAAGTTTGACTAGTCAGACAATTTTAACATTGTATTGGAGAACTTTAAGGAAAGAAAATGGACATTATGGAAAGGTCAACTAGAGTTTCTCTTACCCTCCATTTTTCCTGAAATTCAGCCAGTGGGTATGTGGATAAAGAGAAGATTATTGTCTTCTTCTCAAAAATAGCCATTGAATCCACAAGGAGAGAAATCTTTAAAAATAATAGATAAAATTGATATTATGATGAAAAATTGTTTACAAGGCCCTTTCATATGATTTATATAAGCCCTAAACACTAAATTTGTAACTTTCCCAATATAGTAAACTTTCCAAAAATAGTAACTTCTATACTAACTTATACTCGTTTCCATGACTCAAACAAGGGCTTTAAGCTATTATAGGACTCTCCAAACCCTAAAATACCTAAAAATAGCTTATTATAGGAACTAACTCCAGTAAAATTTAACTTATAACTCAAAATTTAACCCATAAAATAATTGAATTTTGTGAAGCCGTTTGGGGGCCAACAATCAAAGCCGAGGTCTAGAGCTCATCGATTGCTTTCCACTGGTATATTATACTCACAAAACAGATAACAGGTTGCAAGATTATAGCTGTCGAAAGCTATAGTGCACATTTAGGCCTTTTTGCTCAATCGGGCCCCTCCAGCCCGAGCCTGTGCAATCTCAGCCCTCCATTGAATCTTCCTCTACCCGTTCTACATCAGCCCCCTCCACTTGAAGAGAACTCCTTGAGTTAATCAGGGGTTGCGTATGACCCATTGGTGAAAGATACTCGAACGAGTTTGCAACAAGAAACATTTGCGATATCACCATACCCTCAGGAAGATCAACAAAATAGACATGGTCATTGATCTTCGTGAATATCTGATATGGTCTAATATTCGTGTTCTTCCACTTGTTGTACTCCTAGGAACTACTCCTTTCTCAGGTGAACCATCACTAGATTGTGTTCTTAGAACAATTTGAAATGCTAATCTGTCTAGGGGGTCTTCTGGAATAATCTCTTTTGAGTTATACATTCACATTGATTTTTCTAGACTGACATGGGCTCTATGCCATCCACCAGTAGGAAAGACTATCATTCCTCTTGGGAAGCTTCAGGTGGGTTTTCCTCACCCAGAAGAGCAAGGATAATCTTTCCCATCTTTCAAGAAGATATAGATGTTGTCCCTACCTCTATGGGTAGAGTCAACGTCATGCTACCATAGCTATCCAAGTATCATATGGCATGCTTCCATAGCAATCACATCGCATACAACTTCATCTTTATAATTCCATCAATTGAAAACGGAATTAAGCATCGCTCGATTACCATGGTTTTACTAACCTTCTTAATGCAACCAATTATGTATAGAAAAAGGTGTTTTTCCATCTCCAATTGTACCTTGTCTACCACTGCCTTGGACATTATGTTCTTGTCGTTGCATCCATCTATGACCACATCACAAGTATTCATCTTTCTCATACTTCAGAGTGTACATCACAAAAAGAGACGCCCATTGATCTTCATAAGTTCACTCCTCTTCTGTCTTTGTCATGGGTTTGTTGTCCCACTCTTCTTTAGAATTTGATTGATCCTCACCTGCCTCCCCTGAGTTAGTGGTTAGGTTAGCCATGTCTCTGAGAGTACTAGTTAGATCGATGCCTAGGTTGACTACACCTCTAATACTTAGTCGGCTTGGATGGAGCATAGGGGTTCTAGGATGTATTTATGGTACTGGTTTGATGGGGATTAGCCCCCCTTAAAGTTTAAGCAAGAGAGAAAAAACTAATGGGAATGATGTGGGCCCCATTAACAAAGACATGCCCATAAGCTTTAAGACCTATAGCTGCAAGCCCAAGAAGACCCATGATTGTCCAAAGGCCCATAGATTGGGCCCATAACTCTACTAAGCCAGCAGGTCATTCAAACTGTCCAAATCTTAATTGGAAATTATTTTCATTCAAGGATTCTCTAGAAAGTCAAAGAGACTTTGTTTTGAAAGTAGAGTTCTATAAAGATGTTTTCAGGAAAATGTTGTTTGGGACTAAGGTTTTAGTTATTAATTCTCCTTGAAGCTAGAGTAACTTTTAGTTTTCCGAAGTTGTTGGGTAAATGTAGGAAAGTTCTATTAAGTCTATAAAGCGAGAAGTTCATGCCATTGTAAACCATTTTAGATTTGAGATTGAATGAATAGTTTGTTAATGGTGAGAATCCATTAAATTTTCTCAGTGAGACTCCTAGAAAACCTTAGCGACACCATTAAGGTATATCATCCACTCTTTCTCTTTTTGTCTCTTCCTGCCCAATTTTACCTCTCACAAGTTACTATCCAAAACTTCAACACTTGACTTCAAGCCCTAAAATCTTCTTCATAAAACCTTCTGATGCAGGACACATGATTTAATGATAGTGAGCAACGTGGAGATTATAAAAGAGTCCATAAAGTAATTAAATTAACAAAAGATACTAACCCACCACATATTTAAAATTAAGCAATAGGAAATAAAATCTGATTTAACCTAAATCACATACCCTCATGCTAAAAAATCACATAAATCAATTAAAACTAGGCCCGATGGAAGGATAAAACTTCCAATTTAACATAAGCACGTTCCACACTCAAGGGACTAACTTGTAAGTTTTATGATTAGGGTTGGGAAAGAAAAAATCTGAATTTTGAAAAATTAGAGTTCATGGGAATTGGGGATTTTGAAATTAGGATTTTTTAGAATTTGGAGAAAAGATAGAATTAGGGATAAATTGGGTGAATTGGTTAAGAGGATTGATGGATTTAGGTATTGGTAAAGGGGAATTAAGGTTTTGGATGAAGGGAAGAAGAGAGATGAAGTTTTGGGGAAAATACATCTTTTTTTATAAAGGGGAAGAGAGAAGGAAGATAATAGATGGAAGCCTCACGCCTCCATTGAATAGAGAATAGAATCGCACCACACCCAAGCTCTAAATCACATGGGAGTATTCTTCAAATCACATGAAGAAGAGAAAACACAAAGCTTTTTTTTTCAAAATAATGGCATTAGGGCTCCACACCACCCCCTTCTCTCTTTTATAGTCTCATAAAAGACCTTTTACAAAAAGGCGCTCTCAGATAAGATTCTCGACATAAAGACGCTTAATTAATTAAAAGTTATTTTTAAATCTCTAATCTCAACACAAATATAAGCTATACCAAAAATAACAAAACATGTAAACAATCTAAAAAACTGAACTATATTGTGAGCCATGAGGGTCCACGATCAAGATGTCCGATGATGATGATCCAACGGTTCGATCACCATGTCCACCCGATCTAACGGTCCGATGTGTCCATCAAGCTCTTATATGCAGCCCTTGTGCATCTTCCCAGTGTAGGGGTCTTCAAAGATGCACGAACATGCACATGGGGTTTTCAACGTGGCTAGGAATGTGAATTGGGCAAGTGGACCCCATGTAATAGTCGTCTAGCCATAAGGAGACTAGCTTAGCCCTCCTCATCTGGTATGGTGCTCGAATGTCCTCATCACCTTCCCCTATTACTCCTTTAAACTCTTCATTCCACCCTTTACCACCTCCATCAGCCCCTCTTTAACCCTCTTCAACTATAACAAACCTCTTTGGGTGCACATCAATGGAGAGGTCTATCCTACATCACGGTTGCTCCTCCCTGTTGCTTGGCTTGCTCACTTCCTGAATCTCGATTCGCAACAACGGAAAGCCAAGAACATCCCCTGGCAAGACTTTTTCCTTGGGCCTGCATTGTAGCCCATGAACGTTCAACAATGACGATTTCCTCCATTGCTTGTATCACGCCCCGGTTCCCAATACTTAAGCACTCAGGCATGTGTGACATTGTGGTCTTCCAATTGGCCTCTCTAGTTATGTCTCCACTATGGTCGCCAACTTGAGAGCTTCATTAAGGTTCCAGATGGCCTACATCATCATCCGATCTTATATTTCCCTATACAGTCCACTTGTGAACCTTGCTACTTGTTGTCACTCAATCTCTGTTAAATCGTTAAATGAGAATAAACAGCAAAATTCTTCTGCATAATCCTTCATCGTACGGCTTCCTTAATGGCAATTTTGGTACTATTGAGATAATACCTTATCGTGGCCTACTGGCAAAAACCACGCTTGCATCAACTTCTTCATCCATGGCCAAGTTTGTATTGGTGCCTCCAATTGTCGCACCCACGAGAGTTGGGAGTTGCTCCCACCATGCTGATGCCCCCGCCGTTAAGCTTATACGCTCCCAGCTTTACTTTCTTCTCCACAAAGGATCTCCAAGCAGTCGAAGAATTTCTCTACCTCATGAGCCAGTCAAGAAGGTCCTCGATGTTAAGCTGCCCATTGAAAGAAGGGAGATATACCTTAGATCGGTATCCCAATCTTGTCCAGTGACTCCTTACCCCCCTTGTTAGGATCTCATCCACCTCATTGTCAAACCCATTACCATCATGTTGGGGTCCACGATATGGCGTGTGTGGTCGATTTGTTGGACCACAAACTAGCCAATCGTGAGCCCCTTCAATGGTCGCGAGCTATTTGTTGCCTTAGCTCTAAATGCGCTCAACGGACTCAGCCAACCGAGCAATTATCGCATGCATCTCTTGCACGCATTGCTGGTTTTTCTATTGGAAGGCAACAAACTTTGCCTCAAATAATGATTGATTCTCTAGAACACCACCCACAAGATTTTCACCACCCATAATGATTGATTCTCTGGAACAACGCCCGCAAGATTTTCATCGCCCATTCTGTTATTGAACGCATGAGTCGAGGAAAGACCTCACTTTGATACCATATAACATAGTGGGTATATCAATAAAGAGGAGATCACCATCTTCTTCTCAAGAATAGAACTTAAATCCACATGGAGAGAGAAATTTGTAAAAACGATAGATGAAATTAATATGGATGATGAAGACGTCTGTTTACAAAGCCCTTTTGTTTCATATGGACTTATATAAGCCCCAAACACTAAATTTGTAACTTTCCCGAAATAATAAACTTTCCTAAAATAGTAAATGTAGGAAAAATAGATATAAACGACTTCTAAACTAACAAACTCTTTCCCGCAAATCAAACAATGACTTTAAGCTATTACAAGACTCAAAACCCTAAAACACTTAAAACTTAAAAAGTAGCAAACTCTACTAAAAATAGTAAATTTTAACTAAAAACTCAAAATTAACCCCTCTAAAGATTGAATTTTGTGAAGCTGTTTGTGGGCCAAAAGCCGAAGGGAGCCTACAAACTTTGGATTGTTGGCTAGGGCGTAGAGCTCGTCGAATGGTATATTATGCGCATGAAACATATAACTATTTGCAAAGTTATGGCCTTTGGAAGGCATAGTGCACGTTTAGGCCGGTTTTTTTTTTTCAATTGGGGCCCCTCCAGCCCCAATCTGTGCGATCCTGGCCCTCCATTGAATCATCCTCTACCTATCCTACATCAAAATCCTAAAGTTTCTTTCAAAGGTTAGGATCATGCATTTTGTGTGAATCTTGGGATACTCATATGAAGATGGGCCTACTTATTGAAATTTTGGATCTCATACATGTTCGCCACGTGTGGAATGCAAGTCACTAACAAGTAACAAGCGAGGAAAGTGGCAAAGATTCTAGGCTTTCACCACATTTTGACTAAGGACATTGGTTAATATTTCCAAACTGATTGGCAGGTTTTTCATTAATTTAATTGTTAGATGATGGCACCAGAAGTGTGTGATGGTCCATGTACTTCAACATTGCCACATTTCCACAAACAAAACAAAAAGGGTTTCAAAATATTATAGTGAAAGAACTGAACATGGGTTTACAAGTATGTATAGCTCAAAGAAGGGGAAGGAGATCAAGTAATTACCAAACACCACGATAGAAAACCCAATGACAAATACTCGCTTCAGCACATTTCCAACTGCATGTGTAAGGGGTGCAACTCGTTCCAAAGTGTTCGAAGCAATCTGCAACAAAAAAAAATAAAAATAAAAATAATCAAAATAATAATAATAATCAAAATCAAAACCAGTGAGGAAGGCTGAAGACAACAATAAAATGATCAGTAAATAGAAAACTGGAGGCATAAGATGAACAATAGGTCAGCCAAAAGGAAGTAGAGAACTTAACACTCTCAGCAAGTTTTTAACTCATGGTGAAAACAAAACAGAAGGAAAAGAAAAGGATGACTATAGGATAGAATAGAATGCTTGGACAGTCACCTGATTGTATAGATGGTAAAACATCCCGATCCAGAAAAGATCGGAAATGAACTTATAAAGACCCACTTTAGCAATTGCATCGGCAAAACCATACTGCATCAGCCGGGGTCCTTCAATCTGAAAGTACACAACAAGCTGTCATCTAAATCCACTGAAAGAAATGCTTATTGGATGAAAGAATATCTAACTTCAAGTAAGCACCAGTAATGGTCGGAAATTCTTACTATTATCGCAGGAGGGATGCAAACGAGGAGGGCAATAATTGAAATATAAGCATACACATTTGTACTGTCCATACCAGTCTGTCAAAATATGAAGAAAGAAGATTAAAGACGGAAATAGAGGTGGAGAAAGGAAATATCATTTCTTGCAATACTTTGCTCAGTTGCCAGCTTAGGCTAGAGGCCAGCCTTGAATAATCAGTTTCTCTTTTCTGTTTTCCTTTTCAGTTTCTCGTTGCAAATAGTGCATCTATGTGTGTCAGCGTATGTTTCTGTGAGTGACCTGCAGGTAGATAGGTATATGACCTTTCGGCTTCCCAAAACACCTAAAGTATTCGACAAACTGATTTACAAGTCAACCTAGGCTCCCCCAATGCAGAATCACTTTGGTAGATGGGATTCTTACGGACATAAGGGTCATTGGAAAGGAAAATGGCTGAATACACATCCCTGGAAATTATCATGATAAAACTAGAGAAATATGACCAGTGACAAATGTATTCTTTAACAAAAAACACAAGCAAGTTGTGCAAGATATCTGCCTCCAGGCACCAGCCGAACAATTTGATGCAGCCTACCAGCACATGCTGAGCTTAGTCTTGCAACTACTGTGAATGCAGTTGGAACAGTCATACCATGGCTTTCTTTGAATAAATGCTTCTGTATGTAAAAGCAATATTTGAAATCATTGCACTGATAAAACCAGTCCAGTTGAAGGAGAGTTCAGTCAATGATGCCATGGAAACACCTGGAATACAAAGCCGCAAAGCAGATCAGAGAATAATTTTCTTTCTCCACATAATAAGACGGCAAATTGCAAGGTAAATGAACCAAACATAGACAAAGAAAAAGAAAAAACGTCAAAGGGTTACCAAACACAACAGGGGCCAATGACAGCCAGAGAGAGAAAGGAATTTGATGACCCAAAATAAATTGGGAAGCAGCGGCATTGAAGAAAGGCTCCAAGGCTGTATAAGAGCATCAAGATGATGATTAATTAGTTCAATAGGAGGAAAAACCTATGCACTCCTTATTTACAACTTTCCTTAGCATATGCATGACATCCTCAACAAAAAAAAATCCAAAATGGTAAGTTTGATCTAATCGCCAAGACAAAAACAAACATAAGAACAAGGACCTCTGGTTCGGCAAAAGTATCTCCTATTATCCATTATCTACAATGTGAGTTCAAACAGAAGCCTTCCAAGAAATCAACAACAAATTTGGAATGCTCATTATCCACCAATTTAATAACTGAAAAGTTATCAGCTTAACATCTTTGCCATTTAAAAGTTGCTTCCAACTTGAGACTGTTAAAGCAAGAAGTTCCTTCAATATCATGCTTGAAGCATGTCGTTGGGCTACTATAGATCAGTGTTTTAAATATCAACAATATCAGCCAATATATCCCACGATATATCTTGTATCCCACCTGTGCGATACGAAACACACAGGTAGTGCCAATATATCCCATATATATCGATCCAGTGAGCATTTTCGATTTTCGATCCATGTTTTTGTTGTAAATCACGTTAAACCAGTGTCAAATGGTTACAAATTTATTTATGATTCTTCATGTTTTCCATGAAAAATCATGGATTTGGAACTTCGATTTCGAGATTTGGGGGAGATGGGTCAAGTTGCGGAAAATTGAGAAAAATCAAAATGTCTTAATTTCTCGCAAATTAGTTGCAATCTTTGTATCTAAACACAAAATTAAACATGTATGTAACCTAATCTAGTGATTCTTCTTTTGCTTTTGAATGTATTGCTTGTGTTTCCAAACATGTCTTCTTACGTTTATAAATTATAAGAATAGACTTTTAATATACTTGCATCAGTTCAATTGGAAAGCGCATATATTAGGACCCCATACAAAGGAAACCCCTATTATGTGCACTGTTTTGTAATATTTTGATTCCTACGTGTGTATTGATGTCTTTTTCAACAATCTCTGAAGTTTCATTGAAAAGATTGACCAATTTCCCAATATTCCCATGTTTCCCAACAACAGCGATACATTACGCAATATAACCGATATATCCCATGCGATAACCAATATGTATCTATATCCCAAGGGAGAGATACATTACGTGATGATGATATTCAAAACATTGCTTCAGATGAAGATTTAGAATATTGAAACATGGACAAGCTACTCGCTAATAGAAACAAGCAAGTACACTCCTTTTGAGCCTTCTAGATAGGAAGGAAGGCAAAGAAAAAAAAAAAAAAAAAACTCCAGTAAAACTTTGAACAATTAAATTTATTCCATCGTAAGAAACCCTAGGCAATTAGAAGTGACATAACATGTACTGGAAACTGTCTCTATCAAATGCATAACTTGCTCAGGTTCTTAAAAAAACCAAATCTAAGAAGAATCAAGTCATACAATCAATTAAAAAAATCAAAGAGATGACAATACTTAAGAACAACATGTCCCCCGTAAACTATCATGAATTGAACAAAACAAACAAAATCCTTGTGCAATAGGAAAGAACCACCGACGCCACATCCATAGGAGAAATTGCTCCAATCACAAGAAAGGAAAACAACATAACACAAACAGGAGTAATTTTTGGACCAGGTTCTTATGTGAATCTTTCTGAACTGGTACCACCTTCAGTATAAAAGTGCAGATTAGGAAGAGGTGGTTCAACCCTCGATCTTCCAACAGCTCAATGTATAACAAAAGTTACACTTTTGTCCCATTCTTTAGATCTATGTTTTAAAAGGTGAACTGGACCAGACAGTTCAACCTGGTTAGATACTGCAAATACGACTGTGCAGTGTATAAAATGAAGTGCACATATTAATTTTTCATTAGATCTGCATGATATCAATGCAGATATCTGCTTTAATAAGCAAACTTCAGTGACCACAAAATTGCATACCTTTGATGGTGTGAGTAAATGACACGGCAACAGCTGCAAATGATACATTCGACATCACGTGCCCAAGCGCATGACAAAACGCAACTGGAGTGAGGAGAGCCAACAGATCCTTATCAATTGGCTGCTCAAACGGTGAGAGGGGGCAACAAGACATTTGAAGAACATAAGCTATAATGCCCCTTAGAGACTCTTTAAAAGAGCAACCGAACAGGTGGTCTGAAGTTGGAACTCACAGCACGTTTTGGTAGACCAACAGCCCAGCTAACAAGACAGTATACCACTCCAACAAGGAGATGCACAACAGAGACAAAACTGCACAAAAAGAAAACTTTTCTGAAAATCTCACCCACAATCTGCCATTTTATGTAGTTGACATAATCCACAAGATCAAACGAAATGTGTTATCAACAATAGTAACAAAGAGTTTGAACTATTCATTTGCAAAAAACTGAAACATCTTTGAGTCTACAATATGTAAAGATGCACTTAGCATAGATACTTACTATGGATATGGGAAATAGTTATACACCTTCTTATTAAGTATGTTGAAAATTACATTCAAGAAGTACCTGAAGCAAGAATAACCATGACTGTTAAAAACGATTCACATGCAATATATTAGCAATGGCAACAGAGTCACAAAGTAGCCAGAACAAGAACTATTTGTGAGAAGACTCCAGAAAAATATTGAAATGTTAATAGTCACCAAGTGATATTATATTATGCTCAAACGAAACAGCTGAGTTTTTGTTTTGCTGGCAAAAAAATGGGGTATTAAGCTATTGATCTGCGGACCCCATTATGGGATGATGGGTTATGCGCTAATACTCCCCTGTCAGATGATTCAAGTGATCCAACAAAAATGGACAAATGAAACAAAATGTCCACATTTACTGGGGCCCAATCGAATAGTTAGGATCATCCAGCAGACTAGGTGCTTGGCGTATCACCCATCCACCACATAAATGATCTGGATCACCACAAGGTGTACCCAACCATGCAGTTTATCAGGGCCAAGCAAATGCTCGAACTGTGTATTTCCTAGATCTCTAAAGAATGATATGTTTGAACTCCATTTGGCTATTCTAAAACTTCCAAATACCCTTCTTCTCATAGGTAAAAGAGATCCATCGACTGCATACAAGCATGCCCATATGCACACCCAAGTACCTTTTAATATGCAGATGCAGATGATGACATTCATGCATCTCGAAGTCAAGATCCTTGATTCATTCAGAAAAGAAGGCTTTCCTTATTGTTGAGGATATTGACATCGTTGATGAGCTACCCACATTCCCACATCTATGATGAGAAGGGCATAAGATATTAATTAATATTAGACAAACAAAACCATGTAACTAGTAAACACTTTCAGTTCAAAATTCTAATGGACTCAAATGTGGGAATACTCTCCTTAAAATAATTGCGATACAAAATATTCAAAAATTTGCAATGCACATTCCACACTAACAAAAACAACATACATACAGATCCAAGGTATGCTAAGACCACATGTGGTAGAGCTTGCACATCCACACACGAGCACATATGCCTATATGCAAGATCCGTGATTTCCATCAGGCAGGCCACACTGACTAGATCTTGTGCCTCAAAAAATCAGGCCATTTAACTCAGGTGAGCCACAACGTACAGAATAAATAGCTAAATGATTTTCTCTAGCTATACCCTGTTCTATACATTGTGCCCCAGATGAGGAGTAAAACGGCCTGATTTTTTGTCCAAAAAATCTGAATAACATGGCCATCTGATGGAAAGATCAGATCTCGCACATATTGGCAAATGTGCTTGTGTGTGGAAAGGCAGGGCTTCACTTGCATGTGTGCTTGGAGAAACCCCACTAACACATCTGTACATCATTTTACATGCATACATACATGGTTGCTCATGCATACAAACAATGCCCCCTGGAGCATTTGAACTTGAAGTAGCATCCTCCCATATCGTAACCGTACACAGATGGACCAGATTAGGATTATTCATTCAATCGGTTTCACCACCCAAAAAAAAAAAAAAACTGATCAAAGATATGAATTGACTCATAGACAGAATACAAATGGCCATTATAAGACAAATTTTGCAACAATGCACATGCAATGGGCAAAAGATAACTGAATAGATGGTTGGTTAGGATCTTCCAACGTTGGAAATTTTGGATAGAGGCAAGTGAAGCCAACAAGTTGGAAGATGCCAATTATCATATGCGTGTGCCGTAGTACATATATGGATGAAACTCTCATCCTCCTCAGGGCACAATAGTATTTCCACAAACATAGATGATGTTACATAAATACACATGGTCTTCCATATGTACATACAAGGAATTCGATGATATATAAATGATATTGACATGCATAATTAGCTGCATGCACATACCTACATACCTTCAAGCATGGACACGGACACAAACACAAGTACATGCATACATAAACACCAGTACATAAATAGAACAGGCAGATACAATTAATTGCATGAGCATGCATTCATACACATGGCTGCACATTCAAAAAAACAGGAAAAAGGATAAAACACATAGCATAACAGAGGTGTTAAATTTTCGGAATCATGAATAAATCAGTGAAGTAATTGATCAAGATTTGGGAATTTTCAGGAAAAATCAAGAGGAATTCAGGAAAATCAAGAATCTTTTCTGTAAGATTTTTTCTTTAAAATGTTGAATAATTCATGAATAAGTCACGAACAATATTCATGGTATTTTCAAATAAGCTGCAAGTCATTAACTATTCAAGAAATCAAGAAAATAGTCGGAAAATTTTCTTTCCATGAAAAAAATCACAAGTAACTCATGATTCTTCTAGAAATTCAAAGAATTTCGTGACAGATGGATAACATTCATAACTACATGCATACACATACATACATGTGCATGCCTATATACATGAATACATAGATACATGATGACTTACCACATGAAGAAGAAAGAGCCAGTAATCAGAGCTGGATACTTCTCTGCAAAGCTCTTGGAAGGGTTAGCAACCCTGCCAATTCTCATTAATCAAAAACTGCATCAAGAACAGTTCTAGAAAAAAAAGGGAAAGAAAAATAAAAATTAGAGATAAAAGTAGGCAACGATCGTGAATTCCTACCCCTCGATCTCGTGGCCATCAGCATCAGCAGCCGCTGTCGCAGACACAACCGGAAACTCAACAGGCCGGCGCCGCCTCAAAATGGGATTCGGAGCCGAAGATCTCAAAACATTGCCGGAAAGCTCAGCGAAGCGGTTTTCCGGCAGCGGAGAGAAGGGAAGGGATGGGAATCGAGAGAACCGCGTGCGGCAGCGTAGAGAATCAGCGCGAGGCAGCAGTCTGGCAGAAGACAGGTACAGAGAAGATAATCGAGAGCGAGGGGTTTGAAGCTCGAGCGGGTTTCCGACGGAAGCCATGGAAAAGCCTTTGAAATCAAGATGTGAAAACCCCTAAACAAATTCAAGAATCTGGAAGTTGCGATTTCAAGAAGAAAGAGAAAAAGCCCCTAGAAAATGGAAGATGAATGAGATTATATATGCTGAGATTACAAGTGGTATATGAGAGAGAGAGAGAGAGAGAGTGGTTAGTGTTGGAGAAGGAATCGAAGTTTTGAGAGGAGTTTTAATGGAAGATTTTAATTTTTTTTTAAATGCATCTGGATTCTGTCTTTTTCCTCTTCTTCTTTACTTTCCCGCCAGTGAATGGAAAGGTTCTCCTGGCACACCGACCGATGTAGAACACGTGTGAAGAATCTTATATAGTTACAAATCTCGTTCTCGGCAATTTATCGGCCTGTAAATTTATCGGGAGATTCTCAAATTGCCTCTACTAGCCGATAATCCGAGGAAGTAGTTTTGAAGAGGATAAATTGGGTATACTACGCATGTCTAGAGCTCGGCACATGCACGAGCTCTGAGGGGTTACCGTGATGTATGGGTTTTATCCACACCGTCCGTCCATCTTTCCATGTCATTTTAGAGTATAATCCAAAACAACGATGTAGATCCAAGGCTTAAGTGAAGCACACAGTAGAGATTAAACCCTTACCGTTGAAAACTTTTTGGAGGCTATAGATTTTTTGGATCAAGGTTTTTTTTTTTTTTTTCCTTTCATTCAGCTCTATGTGACCTTATGAACGGGTTGGATGAAAAACAAACACCACAGTAGGCCCTAGGAAGATATCAACTTCATGTAGTGTGAGCATTGGTCTTGTTTCATTTTTGGATTTTTTTTTCCCTAAAATGGTACGAAAATATGGATGGATGGTGTGGATAAAAGCAATACATTAGGCTGTCTCCCAAAGGCCTTACCTGTGCCGAGCTCGGACAGCCCGGTGGTACCTAATCAGCTTCTAGAAATTACATTGCTGCGTTGCTCTGCATTTTATTTACGAAAAGTGAAAAATCTAAGGCTGCTCAAGACCAGTGGCATGTTATTTGGTGCATGGTATTAGAGGGGATTACGTATTAGGTGATATGTAATTACCTTTGGTCCCATATAAATTACATCTCTTGTTGAAGAATTGCATTAATTCTAGTATCATATGTTCCAAAGCTAATGGTAGATATATACTGCAGGATTTATGCATGGTGAATTTTAAAATCTACTATATTTGTGGGCCCAAGTGTTTTATTTATGTTGTCTATTCATTATGCCCTTTACATGTAATATTCATGTTATATGTGTACAGGTGATTACCATTAATCGGGAAATATAGTATGTTAATCACAATTTTTTAGCCTACCAAACACAAGCTTCACTTAATATAGTGTTTTTTTCAATGGAAGAAATTGATTCTAACCATGAGATTGGATGGTGAAAATACATGAGATTGCCGGACATGTAATCATGGTGCAATGGTAGTGCTAATGCCATTTAATGCAACTCCATGCCATTTAATATTGTTGTCGAAACAGTCGCACAAAAATATATAAAGGCTCCAACCGTAAGTTAGGCCACAAGCTATCATCCCTTAAAAAGCACTTCAGGCCGTAAATTATCATTCTTTAAAAAGCACCTCTTAAATTCTCCCTTCAAATTTTAAGGTTTTTCTTTGAATATTATTGAAAAATAAAAATATTTAAAATATTCATTTTAAATGGCAGATAAATTTAAGAGATTTTAGCACAAAATGACTCTAGTATTCATATTATTAGTAAACATAACCTCCATGAACTCATATTCCCTGCATTTTTGAAGGAGAAGTTGCATTATTACTGGCATCTTTTCTTTTTCTTTAGAAAGTAGAGAATCCAAGATTATTGAGCTCATGGGTTATGTGTATGAAATGGCTCATATGGTATATGTCTGACATCCAATGCAGCTAGTAGGTGCACACAAGCATGATTATCAAGTGAACCAAAAATATTAGGATCCAATCACAAGTGAGTCAATTCATAAATAATAATAATAATAATAATAATATATATGGCTTGAAACATCCAAATTCAAGTGTAGCCCATTTGGTGATTTGATTGGCTTGATTTTTATTTTTATTTTTGTTCGTGTGTGTGTGTGTGTGTATCACCATGGTGGGGTGCATATGTTGGATGGTTGGGATGTTATATACATAACATGTGGGCCTCACAAGTCTCCACTTTCACTAAGTTTTAAAGGAAATTTGGGAAGAGAGCATTTTTATAATTTCTTTCCCTAGGAAGTCTCTCCATGATTCCTAATTATCCAAGCATTATTTAGTAAAATCTTAATTCTTGAGAGATTTTACTATAAAAAATTCTAAATTTAAAATTTAAATATAAATTTCTATTACAAATTTCTTAAGTTTTTTATTCTCTTCACAATAATATCTCATTCAAACAAGATATTTTGAAGTATTACCAAGATGTGCAGTTTTTCAGCTCATTTTAGGGCATGGTCCTAAAAATAAAGTAGATCCAAATATCATGTGGTCCGCATTGCAGGTGGTCCACGGGAGATCTATGTCTGCTTCTTCTTTTTAAAAATTTAAATAAAAAAAAAATTACCATGCTATATAATAAGCTGGAAAAATGGATGAAGAGCATGGTTATATAATGCATACATCAAAGTGGACCCCACAATCAAGGTGGCAACCACCTTGCTAGATCCGCATTGCAGGTGATCCGTGTCCCTTATCAGCCGGGCTCTCATTGGAGTGGATCAAGTGAGCGTAGGTAATTGCTTAGAGGGTGAGGCCCGGACTGTGGAGCCAATCTTAATGCATGTGTTGTATATATATCCAAGCTGTCTATCAGTTTTCCAGCTCATTTTAAGGCATGGTCATAAAATGAAGCAAATCCAAATATCAAGTGAACTACACAATAAGAATTGAATATTCACAATTAAAAAAACTTAGGCCCACAAAAGTTTTGGGTCAAGCAGATATTTTGTTTCCAAGTGACATCATCAATACGTTGGATGGCAAATAAATACTGCAATGAGCCGAAAGAACTTTTTAATAGTGGCGGTTTGATTGTCACCGTTGTGTGGTCCTCATGCGACCAAGGAACTCCCCTAGAGTATCAAATAAATCCTCCTGACATATAATGAGATGGTTCATGGCCATATATCATTAGAAAATCTTGCCGAAATTAAAAATATTTATTTTAACTTAATAAATATATTTAAAATTTTAAAAATATTTAGTCTTTCCCTAATATTATATGGGTATCAAACATTATATTTAAAATCTGTCAATATTTTGAAATTCTGTCTGTAGCATCAAAATAGTATGATTTAATGTATTTTTTGTGATATTATCTGGATATTTTCATAATCTCTGCGGTATTTGTCACTCTCTTTCCTATGAAGTTTCCAATGGTGGGCATTCAATTCCCGTTGTGTTTTTTTATGATGTGGCCCACTTGAGTTTTCGACCTACCTTATTTTTGGACTCATGTCTCATTGTTATGTTTATAAACTGATGAATGGAGTAGATTTTCACAGGCATCTCTATAAGCCCCACATAGCTCCCAACCACAAGAACTTCCTGCAGGGACAGACACAAGAATAATAGATCCCCATGTAGTATATGGACAGACTTCGGAAGATTCATGAACCATGAATCCTGATAAGGGCCCATCGTGATGTATGTACCTTAAATACATGCTGTCTAACCATTTTAACAGCTATTTTTTGAGCATTATCCCAAAAATGAAACAGATCCAAATTTTAGGTGGACCACACCACAGAAACAGTGGTAAAGTAATCTATCTAAAGTACGCATGGCAAGGTGATGCAAGGATTTGGTTTGTCCAAATACAGGATCCAAGCATGGATAGCTTACATTTAAAAAACCACACCTGTGAGTTCATACTACTATGTGACGTGCGATGATGGAAAAGACAAACAGTTATCAATCAAACACTCTGTGGTATAAACAATAGAAAATATAATAAATTAAATTGTCTCGTGAGTTTTACTTTGAGTTTTACTCTATGTTTTTCAGTTACAAATGTAAATGGTTGGAAATGAGTTGTGATTACTTACTCTTGAAATTGTGTGGTAATTAACATTAGCTATGTTGGACTTTAATAGTGAGTTATAACCATTGCTTGTTTTATCCAAACATCATTGTAAAAATAACAGTTTCATAGTGTAAAAACATATTGATTACAATTTCCTTTACTTGTTTCTTTTATTAGTATATTTGACTTTCGATTTATAAGCCATCATTCTTGTTTAAACAAATACCATAAACATATTTACTTTACATTACAAAAGAAATTAGAAAACCAAACGTGCTTTTAAAATGTAAGCTAATTATCTTTTCTTCTTCTTATTTTATAATTATCTTTTCTTCTTCTTTTTCTTTTTTAATTTTTTTTACCCAATTAGTACATCACCTGCCACATGTCCTTTGCAGCTGTTTTTTTTTTTTTTTTTTTTTTTGTTTCTTTTATTATTTTCTATTTAGTCTTGGAGCTATACTTGGGTTTTATTATTACTGCAAGAGGCATGCGTTGAATGGATAAGAATCCTCTGCAATTTGTTTTAGAAATAGCCAGGTTATCAAGGGCCACCATGTCGTATATGCAAAATTCATTCAGGGTCATTATGTTGTATACGCATGATTTATTCAGCCAATCAAGCATGCTCCTCGATAATAGGCCCTTAGGAGAGAAATAATCTAATTTCCAATTTAAGTGGGCCACACATGTAGAACAATAGAGCTATGATGCTAACCATCGGTTTGTGGGTGGGACTAATATGGTGTGCATCTTTCATCAAATCCGTTCATCAGTTCAAATTCACCGGAATGAAGGGAATGATGCAAAATCCAGCCTGGTCCAAAAATCAAGTGGGACACAATGTGTGATTTTAGATGTTTGGTGCAGCTCATATGAGTTTTTTATTGGGCTGATATTTTATATGTACGGTGAACATAAGGGTTATCGCGTGATGGATGGAGTAGATTTCACGTTACAACATGGGCCCAAAAAGTTGGGTGTTATACACGTGAAAAGGGCGTTGGAGACTGTTCGGTCACTGCTCGTCGGAATGAACGTTCTTCTGTGGAACACATGCCAACATGTGTAGCACGTATGTTCGTGAGATGGGGCCATAGAGGACATGGACTAGCTCTGAAACCATCATGTTCATTCAACAAGTAGGCCACACTGTATTATAAATCTAGACCATTGCTTACATTTTTTTAATCGTCTTCCATGCATGACCCACTTAGGGCCCGTTTGGCCGGTTGGATTGGAATGGATTAGATGGTAGTGGAAGGGATTGGATGGATGGACACCAAAAGTGCAGGTGATCTGATCCAAATCCGATGGATCCTCAGACAATCCACTGACAACACCATTATTACCTTTAAATCCCATCCAATCCATCCCAATCCGTTCAAATTATCCTGCTACGTGTTTGGTTCGTGGGACTGGAAGGGATCGGAAGCTTTAATCTCCGGATTGGCCGGGCGTGCCAAACGGACTGGATGTATCAATCCAGGGATATAGCAATCCCATGGATCTCAAGACAATTTTTTCCACCCTAATACCATTCACACCCTTCCAATCCACCCGGCCAAACAGGCCCTTACTGCATATGTCTAAAGGATGGACACCAAATAGTAAGCTTGGGTTGTCATTAAATGCCGGGCATTAAATGCAAAGAGTCATATGTGGGTGTGGTTCACTTGAGCCTTGGATTTGCCTTTTTTTCTCGCTGATAGCTTAAAATGATATAAGAAAAGAGATGGACAGCGTGGGTAAACAGATACATCACAGTGGCCCTGGGCAGGGGTAGGAAGCAATCCACGTACCCTATAAGTAACAGGGCATTGGGATACCTGGAAACTATAGAGCCTGTGTTTGGTTGGCATAGGAATCATGTGTTCCATGCTGCTTATTTATTTAAGAAGCTTCCTACTTAAATGAATGTGTAGCGCCCACTATATCACCTAATCAAATACAACTCTCCAATATATTGCATATCATGATCAAATTGAGTAGATTGGATGTTGCCAACATGAGTAAATTTTCATGAGAAACATTAGCAACATTTCCAAACTTTTTAAATGGCACACAGGGTGACCTATGGTTGATCCAAACCGTTCAATGATTCATATAACTAAGACGAAGACACGGTGCGCAAAACAAAGAAGTGAATCGCAGTTTGTGCAACTATAATGAGATGTTGATTGAACAAATAACAAAGCTAAAATGGTTAATAAATTGATGGTCCATAATTCAACCATTATGGGAAAGGAAAGTTGCGTTCGTCCCATATATCCAATGGTCTAAATGATAACTGTTGTCTAAAGTCTTCAATTTGTATATGGAACAAGGTCTTGTTCGATCGAACAACACGGTCGATTGCTCAAGTGAGCCCTGAATTATACAGATTGGTCTTTGGATAGTTTTGGATAGTCTCAATTGATTGAACTGTCAGGTTGATCGATTGACAAAATTCAAAAAATACTTGTAATCTCTTTGAAATTTTGTACGCATGTTTGATTGATCGAACATGCGGTGCTCGATCGATCGAGGACTGCTCGATCAATGGTCGATCAATCGATGATGCGCACAGTTCTGCATAATTGCGCAATCAGTTTCCTATTCCGGGACTCTTACTATATATATAGGTGTAAATTGGGATTAGGGTATTGCTAAGAGGGATTAAACGTTTCTAAAAGGGTTTCTAAAGGAAGACCATAGTTTTCTAAAGGGTTTCACTTCAGTAAGTTGATCTATCTCTTGTAATATTATTTTTATAGTGGATTTTGTTGTCACTTTGTGTCATAGTTTTTTCCCGTGATGATTTTTCACATAAATATATGTTATTTGTGGTACTTGTTTGCATTTATCTTTTGATTATTTGATTCGATTTCAAGGTTTGCTTCCATGGCTCCACAATAATAACCAAAGGGAAGATTAGTTAGATCAATGATTACTATTATATAGGGAAAGGAAAAACCCTTATGGGCCATTTGACACAACTGATTTGGGAGGATTTGAAGAGATTTGAGGGTATTCCAAATCCATGGGTTATTCGGTAGGATGGATTTGGGGGTATTCCAAATCCTAGGGATTTCGAATCCTCACTTTTAGTGAGTTTTGCAATCCCTCTCTTTTGCTAGGATTTCTAACCATCTTTTTTAAAAAGCTCATTTTTAAAGGAGGGGAGTCGCGTGTGTAAAACATGTTTCACTAGTATACTATTCTATTGTGCACATGGCCTACCGATGATATACCAAAACAATTAGATTATCAACTGCAATACTAAAATTATTTTAATAGAATGATCTGGGCCCTCCAAACATTGTCCATGTAAATCAATGGTTAATTGTTCAGTTGTGATCTAATGCTTATGGCCCATCTGATGCTTGGAATTTCATCATTTTCAACTAAAGAATATATTTCAATGGCCTTATTATAATTATTATGTCAAACATCTCACACAAACACCAATTAGGGATGTTAAAGTTGATTTAGCAATTGAAACAAATTCCTATAAATATACTACATAATTTAATTGCATATTTACTTTCGGATTATAGGAAATTTTGAATCCAGGTACCAAACAACCAAGAATTATGAATTCAAGGTATTCTAAATTTAAGGGATTTTTAATCCAAGAGTACTTCAAATAAAACGAGGCATTATACCCGCCCTTACCTTTCGGCTTTTTTACTTTTAAGTTTAATGAAAGGAACTCCTTTTATACTATGAAAGGAGAGAGTTGTAATAGTATTGGAAAATTTTCCAAGTTTTCTTATATTTAAATAGAAGGAATCAAAGGCTTAGCTTCCATAACAAGACTCTCTTGAAGTGAGTGCCACTTGTACATATGTGGCCCGGCCACTGGCGGTCCTATAAGTGGGCCCCACAGTGGCCCGAATCTAACAATTGTGTCATTAAAAACTATCGAAAGTCAACAAAAATACCCTTAGATCATATTGACGCTTTTATAATATTGATGTTTTTATGAGAATATATGTGAACTAGTCCATGTTGGTCATTTAATCCTAATGATTTTATCTTAATTAGCTGGACACTTTAATGCAAGGGCCGCATGCATGCATGCACATAATCTATGCATGGTGTCATGGGGTGCATGCATTACATGCACTAGAGCATGGGATGCTTGTTGCTTAATATATAAGTGATGAGTATTTTCATATGCATGCATACTGCTTGTAATGTATGCTAATATATGGATGAAATTCATGTTCATTCTCATGTATATGCTCATGAGATGCATTGTTTGACATAGTAAGGATTTGAGATATACTTTCGTAAGATAAGATCTAATCTTGATTTTAAAAATATTTTGGGGTGAAATGATAAAATATATCCTTTGACCGTTAAAGATGATCTTCCAGATTTTGAAAACTAAGGACCTTATATAGCTCATGATACATCTGTGGGCTTTATAACATATAAACTAATGTGTTACCATTCATTCAAATGACTTTAACATGGTTAGGGACCTAAGGTTGGTTGGAAGAGTGGTTTTATAGGATACAATAGTCAACGTGATATGGAATCTTCACAGAAGTTGAAGATGCTTGATGCATGTATAGTGGTCCGCCTAGCCACTACATGAGAAGAGAGGTCTGATCACCTTTCTGACTTTACGGTTAAAATGTCTTTGAATATATGGCTTGGATAGTTGCAAATGTTGAAGTTGATGTCTTAAATCAAGTCAGTTATGACAAACGGTTCGTTGTCACCTTTGATAGCATCAAATAGTGCTCAATTCCATTGAGATTTTTCAATTTTTTTCCAGTTGGTTGCTAGACTAGCTGGACATCTTTTCGATGTCATCAATATGTGTTCAATGATATTGAAGGTTTGTTCAATGCAATCGGAGAAAATTGAATTTTCCAATTTTGTCTCTGAATAGTTTAGGTGTTAGTTCGATACCATCAACATAACTTGATATTATCAAATGATAAGTTTCGATAATATCGAAGTGTGTTCAATGTCATCGAATTATTCGACGCAAATTTACACAGAACCGCGATTTTGCAGTATTTGTTTCCGATTTCGTTTGAGATTCCTTCTTAGCTTATCAATATGGATGTAAACAGGATTGAGAGAGTATCCTAGGGTTTCAAATTCGTCGAAGGTTTTCAAAGGATATAGCAAAGATGAAATTCGAAGTTGTTCAAATCAGATAATCTCTTTCTCTTTGTAATTTCTATTTTTCATAATGATCATCAGTCATTTTCTGCCATGGTTTTTTCCCACAACAGTTTTCCACATTAAATCACTGTTTTATCTTTGTGTTTGCTTATGCAATTGCATTACTCTCTTAAATTCATCTTTATGTACTTGTTGCGATTGGATTACTCTCCTAAATTCATCTCTGTGTGCTTCCACGGTCCCCTAACAGAAATTCACTCTGTGTGCTTTCGCAATTCCCGAGCAGCGTAAAGAAATTTAAAATAATAATAATAATAAGTGAAAAACTTATATGGGACCTACCCGTATAGTTGTTGTCCAAAAGTAGGCCCCACAGCCCATGTCCAACACATAGGACCATTAAATATATATTTATATATATATATATATATATATATATATATATATATATATATATATATATATAAAGAAAAAAGAAGTAGGTACACGTGTTAGTGCATGATCTTAGCCCTCTCTCGAGTATATCCAACAGGCAAATAAGGTAGGCCACATTTTAGAAAACAAGTTGATGGCCTATAATAATTCGAGGAGATTTTCTTAATCATCCGTTTTTTAGTAACACGATGGCCTGTCTTTCGAGTGGGTAAGCTTGAATTTTTACATTGATACGGCGGGAGCCTCGAGATGGATGGATAGAATGGATCACGCTTGCAACAATAAACAGATCTGGTACGTGAGATAACCCAAGATGGGTAATCCATCATTGGCCTGAGCACAACCTAGGGAGCATAAACTTTTACTTTTCTCATACAAATTTGACGGACCAACATTACCCAATCGAGTGGGCCATATATGTACATTGAATAAACATTGGTCTTCCATTGATTTTTAGAGTGTGGCCCACCTGACGAGTGGATGTGTTTGATTTTCAACCGTCCATTCGAATGGATGTGAAAATTCCTTTGTAGTATTCTCTCGTTCCGGTGGATATGATAAATAAGGGAAGAGAGCGTCGATGGCTACAATGCCACTCCATTGGAGCCATTTTTGGGTGACTTTTTCTCTCCTTGTCATCAACGAATGGTAATTTTATTATTGATGGAAGTGGACCCCACCAAAAATGCGAATCCGTTCGGCTCCGTTCATTAGATTGGCCGTTCCTTGCTAGTCCATGGCGCTAAAATCAGTTAGAAAGGGAACTCATGTGGGCCACACAACAAGGAACAGTTGGGAGGGGAATGACAACAAATAAACCTTCCACACTATTTGTTAGGCCTACTGTTGTGTAGATTCCATCTAATCCATTCATCACACGGGCCCCACTAGGATGAAGGAACACACGAAAACTAAGTCCATTTCAATGCCCATATGGGGCCACACCACATGGTTTAAATGTCATATGCATGATTTTACATTGTTCCCTGCGTTGTGGCCAACCATGTGGCCCTAGGTTTTCAATCTACAGTTAAAATGAAGAATAGAACATGATGAACGGAGTGGATTAGACGAACAGTTGTCCTGTATCACAACAAGTTGTGGTGGTACATGTACCGTGTGAACTCACCAGGATACCGTCTATTGAATTTCATACCGCCAAGGTGTCGAGCTGTACGGTATCCAAGCCACCAATAAGGTTTTTTTGCGTCCTGAAGATAATTCGTTCAAAATTGAGCTGATCCATTCATCAGGTGGGGCCAGAAATGTATAAGCAGGTCCATCCATTGACTGCATGGCCCACATGATGGATGGTTCACATGATTTGCAGCTGTTTAACCTTAAGGCAGGCCGGACGCGGATTGCGTCCTACCCCGCCGGGACGGTAATACGTCTGGGTAGGGCTCTGTGGGGCTCACCTTGATGTAAGTGTTTTATCTACACCGTTCATCACTTTTATCAGATTATTTTAAGCTTTGATCTTAAAAATGAGGCAGGTCCACAGCTCCAATGGACCACACCAAAGGAAGCTGTAGTGATAATGACACCACCGTTGAAACCTTTCTAAGGGCCACCGTGATGTTTTTTTACCACACAACCTATTCATAAGGTCATGTAGACGTGGATGAAGTGAAAACACAAATATCAGCTTGATCCGAAACTTCTCCAGCTCCCAAGAAGATTTTAATGGTGGACGTTCAATCCACTTTGTGGTTCACCTAAGCCTTGTACCTTCCTAATTTTTTGGATAACATATTAAAATAATATAAGGAAAACGATTAACGGCGTGGATAAAATATTTACATCATGGTGGGCCCCACAGAACCCTGCCCGGACGGATTACTGTCCGGGCGGGGTAGGACGCAATCCGGGTTCAAGGCAGGCCAACCTTTTTGGCGGACGCGGATTTCCTGCGAAAGCCTTGCGCATGAAGTTTCTGCACTGGAACTCAGATGGGGCCCACTGTGATGTTTGTAAGAAATCGTACCCGTACATCTGTTTTTTGAGTTTATTTTAAGGCATGATGCAAAAAAAGGAACCGTTTTCAAAGCTCAAGTGGGCCGAAAACGTGATAATTGAATGTCCACAATTGAAATGTTCGTGGGCCACAGAAATTTTGAATCATGCTAATATTTGTGATTTGAGTTCGAGTAGGAAGGAATTTATTAGCCTCAATGGATGGCAATCCGCGAGGTTGGAAGTTGTCTATTCTGACGGAGCGGGGCTGCATAGATAGAACCGAGGCGAAAGGTCACTTTTGGGCCTCACCATGCATAGGAACCAGGTGAAAGGTTTTTTTTCGATAATTTTAATATGTGAACTGAAAAATGACTTTTTAGCCTCACTTTAAGGACCCAAGGCGAAAGATTGTCTACTTTTTAAAAATTTCTTAGGAGGAGGAGAAGTTTCGGAAAGGTCTCGATATTTGTGTTTTCACTTCAGGACCAGGCTAAAGGTGACCTTTTAACCTCATTTGTATGGAACCGAAAAAGGTCACTTTTAGCCTTAGTTACTAAGAATCGATGGGGCGGTAAAGGTCTTAGTTTTTTTAGCCTCACTTAAGCTATGGACCGCCTCATTTTTGAAGGTCTACTTTTTAGCCCTATCCAATCATCAAATGAGCCATACCATGGAGAAACAACGTGTAGCCGATATATTTTGATAAAAAATAAAAAATAAATGTGGAATATGGGTGATTAACATAACCTTTTATTTTATAGAAACTACTAACAAAAGCCATGATTATTTATTTATTTTTATTTTTTTTTTTGTATTTTACAGAATCCCACATCGCTGATTCAACAAATATGCATTCTGACCACACACAAATAGTATTTTTGCGATCGACTTGCGAGCCATCACATACGGGAGTTCCTCGAGTTACATTCACCAATCAAGAGGACATCATGCCAATATCTCTAAATGTAAGGTTATGATTTAAGCACGTGTTAAGTGAAGGAGTTGATTCTACATCCGTGCCTGAGCCCGTTCATCCACGCCGACGCACGTGGCATTGTGGAACACGTGTGTGAGATCGCGATCCTTCCTGTGGATGGGCTCGCATGAACTTTAGGTCTTTCAGTAAGAAAATCAGCCCATTTTACACCTCAAGTGGGTCACACGTAAACAAAACAAATTTTGGTAGGAAATGGTACACCATTTGTGGCCCACCCGAGTATAACGGGCTACTTTGTACTTCCAACTAGATGGGGAACTCCGATCTGCCGCCACACGTGTGTCCGTATGTGTATGACATGACTCTACACGAGTGTTGAATTATTCGTGACACGTGTGAGCTATTTCCTTTGAATTTCAGAACGGGGTTCGGGCACTGGTGCTGGATACATACGATTTCGAGGATGATGTATGGCTATGCCATTCCAACGGTGGAGAACGCCATTCTTATACTGCATTCGTAAGTATATTTTCCAAATAAACATCCGTGCATCACCCTCGCCTCGATTGTTATAAGATGGTGTCCTAGGCCCACTTTAGCAAATTAGTGGATCGGATAAAGTCTATTTAATTCGCCAAATATTCCATCTATACAAAGTTGTGGACCCTTTTTTTGAAAGCCGTTCATTTTCCAACTAATGGATGAGATGCTTTCTCTTACAAAAATGATCCTTCTGAACCATAAGCAACTGTCATGGGCTTTCAACCAATAGAGAGTCGACATCTTATATAGATATATAAAACGTTAGTCCATTTATAAGAAATCTATCGGATGGTTGTAATTTTCCGATCATGTGATTTTTACATGGTAGCCCATGACATGCATTTTGGACCACCAGACGTATGTTCGCATTAGTCGATTGGGTTGTCGAGTTCCAAGCCTAGGAGAACATTTCTCGTTGTCCGTGCCCGAGGACAATGAATGTAAGTACATCGCTTCCTAGTTGCATTTGGTCAATTCGACAGATTGATCGATCGATCTGAACCGTCTATTCAGTAACACATTTTATGGGGTGAGTAAATATTAAAATGATTAGGATGATCTAATCCATCCATTATTTGTCCTTATTTTTTAGCCATCCTTTTTCCAAGCCATGGATGGATTGGTTAGGATGGCATGACAAAAGTGACTCTTTAGAATGATAAGCAACTAAGTGAGGCCCCATCAAATAGATGATTAGACCGATTTTCTTGTAAGTGAACAAGTGTCCATTTTGAAATGAATAGGAACTACTTTGGATACATTGAAAGAAATAGAAGCGTTCTAAATGATTATCCAAGAAATAAATAATAAAAGAGTTACATTGATCAAAGTAAGACTATGTCCAAGCTCGATGGATAACCAAAGTTTTCAATTATCATTCGGGTTTGTCTAAATAATCTATGGTTTTATGTTATGTCCAACATAGTGAATTTGGTCAGGATTGGCTCTAGAGTTAGTGACATGGTCACTAATAATCAAAGTCCATGCTCGTGTTTACTTTATCAAATCCAAGGAAAAAAAGGAATCTTTTATAAACGAGTGGAATTATATGGTCGAAAATCAATGTAAGTGGTCGATTTCTTTTCTTTCAACTGAAAGTTGGATGGATGAATGTGCATGCGATACATCAATACTAATATACCATCTAATAATCATTCACTATTTGGACTAGTGGTTAAGGTTATCTCGATCATCTTGAATTACATATGATATACTCGATCCATATGGTGCTAGAGTTTGGACGGTCTGGATTGATTTATATACATACCTTGTCAATGTGGATGAGTTGCTCTCAGACATCACACGGTAAATGGCAAAGAACGCACACCGATTCTAATCATTAATTTAACCCTATTACGGGCACCATAATTTACCGTAAACATGGGAGATGGGGCCCATGTGATGAATGAAATAAATCCAACCCTTCCATTATATGAGCCATCGCATTTTACCCTTAGGGCCTAAAAATCAGGATTATATGTGAAATCCATTATACGTGTAGCCATCGCATTTATTAAATGGACCTTTCAATTCCATTTGTGTTACAACTATTAAAGGGCTAGGATTATCTAGATAGTGTGATCTATGGAATATGGTTCCGTACTAGTTGATTTGTCTAATGAATGGTTTCGATCTAGTTCATATATGGCACGTGTACAACAATGACACGGAGGAATGTTGCCTTCCATGAGACGAGTATAAAAGAAAATCACTCTCTCTCAAAATCCCTTAGGAGGCTCTCTCTCAAAATCCTGAAGCTCTAAATCAAAATCCTGGGTGGCACTCTCTCCAAAATCCTCACTCTTCTCAAAATCCCTCACTCCGAAAGGAAATTCTTCCTCCACACCAAAGAATCTCTTCGCGATTTCGAGTACTCATCTCTCTCTCTCTCTAAAAAGGAAGTTTTTTTCCCTCGTGTTTCTCAACCGATATTCTCTCGAAAATCAAAAATCGGAGTAAATCTCTCATTTTCGTGCGTTTTCCCCATCTGGGCCGTTCAAAATCCAATTCACGTTTTTGGTTCGATTTGAGGAGTTTTTTCCTCCCTCCGATACACACCGAAATCTTGCTCAGAAGTGGAAAATACTGTCGCTTCTAGCTCATTCGTTGGATTTGAGCAAGCACAAGAATTCTAAATATGGATTAGGGTTTGTGTTCGATCCGAGAGCTCCCTGTTCCACGTGAAACTGCTCCTCTTATCATCCCAATTTCTGCAAGCAAAACAAGGGGCATATACACCGAGCTAGGTTTCCTCTTCTCAGAGAAGTGAACCCTAGCTTTCTCTCTGTCTTTCCAATATTTTTTCTCGTCTTCATCAAATCTACCGTCTCTCTCTCTCTCTCTCTCTCTCTCTCTCTCTCCATCATCGATCCTCAAAAGACGGTGATTTTTTCCAATTTTTTTCTACTTATGGTTTTTTTTTTCTCAATTTTTAGTGCTTAATCTATTTTAATATGAATCTAGCTTATGTCTCTCGATTCGAAGAGATTTCGTTGGATTTTGATCCGAAAAGCCGATAGATCTATTTTCCTTTTGGATCTCATTGTTTAGAGCTTTGCTTTTTTATTTTGTTTTAAGTCGATGATGCATATTGCCCTTCTTTTCAATTTTTTTCTCGGTTTGATTATTCATTTGAAGAAGTTACTCAGATTGAGGAGAATGGCATTTTTTGAGGAAGAAGGAAGGTTTTAACTTTCAAAAGGGAAGTATGCTTCCCCCCCTCTCATTTCTCCAAAATTTTCCACTTAGGGTTTGGTTTTTGTAATTTTTTCTTGATTCTCGGTGTTTGATTTGTTTTGATCTTGATCCAACTTATGTCTCTTTATTCTTAGAGATTTCATTGGATTTTGTTTGATTCTTTTCGATTTAAGTTGTAATTTAGGTTTTTGTATTTAGATTTTAGAGATTTATCTAAAAGTATATCTAAAAAAAGAGTTATACTAACGCGACCGCGCATTTTCTATGCCAGATAAGTCTAATATGGTAGAACGTAGTGCATTTTTATATGTGCATATTCGGTCGATGGATATTTATTCTAGGAATGAGATTTTAGACACATGCAAAAAAAAAAAAAATCAAAAAATCAATCATCCTATCGGCAAGTCAATACACATCAAAATGCTATCTCTACTATGGTTTATGTTCACATTGTCTCATAGCAGTAAATTGGATGTTTATTAAATAGAAGATTGCAATGTTTCAAATATTTATGTATATTTGTTATCTCTTTATTGTTTTATTGTAACCAATTACATTTGTTTAATCAAACGAAGGATGTGCAATCCCAAACATGAATGGTTTCTAAAATACACCATAATCATTAGATCCCAATCTAGATTTTGTGGTCCTTTTTTCGATGTCCACACCAAAAAAATATTGTTGTAATTAGTGTTGAATCATTTAGAAGCTTTTTAGAGAATTTTTTATTATTATTGGATCAATGTCATTTGGAATAATCTTGATTATTGATGTAAATTAGTTAAACTCCTCATTTGAGAACGACTCTTGAACCGTAATCTTCTTTTACGATGTAATACAGGTTTTATCATCCACTCTCTTGTGTTCTCTTGCAATTTCATTAGGTCCTTTTTTGATAGTTTTATTGCAAGCATGAAAAACACAAATTTAAATAGCTTTGGAGCATTGCATCAGTACCACATTGACTAAAACTTGATTTAGTTTTGGAGTTAATCTAACCTAGTTGAGTTAGATTTTTTAATCTATAAATAATGTAATAGATGTATTATAAGGTAATCCGTCCGGGCAGGGCTCTGTGGGGCCCACCATGTTGTAAGTGTTTTATCCATGCCATTAAACGCTTTTTTTTGATAATTTTAATATGTGAGCCGAAAAATGAGGCAGGTCCGAGGCTTAAGTGGACCACAAAGTGGAGATTGAATGTCCACCATTAAAAACTTCTTGGGAGGAGGAGAAGTTTCGGATCAAGCTGATATTTCTGTTTTCACTTCATCCACGTCTAAATGACCTTATGAATACATTGTATGGTAAAAAAAACATCACGTTGGCCCTTAGAAAAGTTGCATCGGTGGGTGTCATTCTCAGTGCGGCTTCCTTTGGTGTGGTCCACTTAAGCTGTGGACCTGCCTCATTTTTTAGCTCACATATTAAAATTATTGGAAAAAAGTGTTAACGGCGTGGATAAAACACTTACAACACGGTGGACCCCACAAAGCCCTGCTCGGACGGATTGGACTCAGGGTGGGGGTGTATGTCGTAGGACACATATAAATTGCGCCCTTCATCATACATGCGAAGCGGGGGTAGGAAAATACCGTGTCCTGTCTATATGTGACACGTTAGCTGCATGCAAATCAAGGGATGATAACTTTGCCGTCCATTATTGTTACGCACCCACACGCGTGTACAAGATTCACACACCAATGCATATGCCAGTGTGGTATACAGGTGCAATATCCAAGCCGTCCATCAGGTGGATCCATCGGGTAGATGTTATTGCCCAAAAACGAATGCGTCCATCCTTTTATACCTTATTTTTTACCGCTACTGGAATAGCACGTCAAAAAAGGACAATGTCAAAGACCCGTAAATAAAAGATATGTGAAGATATATGAAAGTTTGTTTTTAATGGAATTACATCAGTGTTTCGGTGATAGCCATCATCTATAGATGGAACGTGGCCAAAAATTTTAAATTAGAACTTAGTCGGGAGAAAAACAGATATGAAGTGGTTACTAGAACAAGTGTCCAAGAAGAGTTTGAAAAACTAGGCTAATGTCGAAGTAATTGTCGTAATTGACTGAAAATGGAAAGAAGCATCTAAATGATTATCACAAGAGAATCTATAAATAATAAAAGAGTTCAACGAAGCAAAGTATCTTATACCAACCCAATCAAATAAAGAAATCTATCAATTATCATTAATATTCCTTAATATAATCTATCTTTTATGTTATTTAACATAACTAGTAGTCTAATTTGACATTAGGAGTGCAGTAATCTAGTAGCTGTAATCATTAGCTATAATCAAAGTCTATGCTCATACGTTGGACGATTTTTATAAAAATAAAAGCAATTCTTTTATAAATGAGTTTTGCGATTACTCCATGCGGTTGACTATAATTGTTTACCTTTTTGTTTGCTTTTGCATCTGAAAGTTCTTTTGTACGGAAGGCAATGTGCAACCCATTCTCAAAGGACGAAATATACCATCTGATAATCGCCTGATCAATTTTAAAAACATCTTACGAGAGGCTGAATAGGCGGTTGTTCTTCTCAGATCTCAGTCATATATAGTCAATTCTAACATATATGCTAATCTTAGCACTTGGGGTCAGAGTTGTTCGGTTTGAATCCAGTTGCATAATCAGTTATGGCATGCTCGCACACATCACATACGACCGAATTCTGAAAATCGAGAGGCAATAGTTTTTTGGCACGCCCGATGGGGCACCTAATTTGCTAAACATACCGATGCTATATAAGTTTGACTAATTAATCCAACTTCAAAAATATGAGCCGAAGGGTTGCTTAAAACTCTTCTGAGACAAATGAGCTCGCAACACCTTCTCCACTTGAGGAGATGCAGGTGCAACCAATACCTAAACTCTTGGATTCACTGTCAAACCTAATGCCCAATCCTCCAAACCAAGAAGGAGCATCCTCATCTCGGAGCGACCCTCTTGAGACAATATTAATTGGGTTGCGCGATATTCAGATGAAAATCTAACATATTGTAAAGCAATGGCGAGCTTAAAGCAAAGTAGGCGCGAATTCAGCAAAGTAATCACGAATTCAAGTAGATCTGAGTAGGAGGCTAGAAACTTCATTCTTGAAGTTATAAATCAAGGAATGCTTGGGTGGCACTATTTTCCTAGGAATCCACCTTACAATGGGGGACAATACCCAGTAAGTCTATATCTTCCACCAGTGGCTGGACCTCAACATTTGCATCGCGGCCAACACGAGCTGACCCATGCTTCACCTAAAAAGGGAAGTTTTTCCCTCTCCTCGTGTTAGGCAATGGACAGACAACGTCCATCAATTTTGGATCGGTGGGCCACCACTTGCAGTCACACGTGTGATCCGGACCGTCCATCTGATTCGTAGCGTGGCCCTAACCAAAACCATGTCCTCCCTCTGTACACCTGCAACCACATGTGCGTACAACCCTTGTCGCAAACAAGCCCTACAAGCACAAGAATTCTAAAATGGAAGTTGTTTTTCTTCCAGCTCAGCGATCCACGTGAAACCTTCCTCTTCTCATCCCAACCCTCTGTTCTCAAGGAATCCTAGCCATCCTAGTTAGGTTTCCTCTTCATAAAGAGAATGAGAGAGATAATGAGGGTTGTTTTCTTCATTCCTTTGAACCCACCAGAGAACGGCATTGGAGCTCCACTCCGACTATCCTCCAAGCCCCATGTGGTCCATATGAACCTTCTACAAGAGATATATTGAAGAAAAATCGTCTGGGCAAGATTCCGCCATTAATGACCATGTCGTCTTCACCGAACCGAACCGCTGGCTCGCTTGGACTCAGTTAAACTGAATCCTGAGCTTGTCGGACACGTTGAAGAGGAAGAAAAAGAAGAAAGAAATAAGAAAAGATAGAAGGAGCTTTTATCCATTGCTTGGCTCATTGTATTTGCGAGCCTCACAAGCTTGGGGCATGCGGGTTCTGGTGCCGTCCCTGGACCTATAAAGCTGAAAGAAAATGGAGAAGGAAGGAAGGAGAAGTAGTGAGGAGAATGGAGGAGAAGAAGGAAGAAGAAAGGAAGAAAAAGAAAAGGGAAGATGGTAGTGCGGCTATTGCACCACGCCAACAATGGGTTCAACTCGGTTGAGCCATGGGCTCGGTGACCAAAGATCCGCCGATCTCTAGGCCTTCTCCTGAAGCTCCAGTCGGACACCCGAGGTTCCAGCTCGAGCTGTAGTAGCAGCAGTTGTTATAGGAGTTCTTGCAGGTCTCCCACCTCTATGGGCCATAACAAGAAACTGGGCCCAGCTCGACTACAAGTTCCGGGCCGAACCAGACTCTCAGCCATTAGTTTGGGCTGAGTAGTGTGGGTTGAAACCAGTGCTAGTTGGGCCTTATTGTAATGCGCCGGATTTTTACCACTTGGAATTAAACATCCTTCGGCAATGGGTCGATCCTAACACCTTATTAATTTCTCAAAACTCAATCCCAAAGTCCAAAATCCCCTTTTAACCCATTTCCTTCAAAATCTCACCTTTCACCACCTTATTCTCCAATTTTTTCTAAGTACTTTCATATTAGACATGAATCCTAAAGTTTAGGTGAGAAAGAACAATACTTAAATTAAAATTTACTATAAATAGTAAATAAATAAATAAAATTAGTTTTTTACCATTAAAATTTTGTAATCTCATAAAATAAATAGGTTATTTAGATAGAGAAGCTTCTCCTACCCCAAAATCATATATTGCACGTCGCATAACTCATTCCGAATTGAAAGATACACCCATTTCAAATATCGGGTGGCGAAACCACCACCAAACAGGTCAGTGAGTGGGTGATGGCATCGCTGGTTCAGCGAGGCCTCGTCAGTACAGCGGGCTTGATTGGGCCGCATCAGGCCTGGCGGTCCGTTTTTCACAAATTTTTGTGATTTTCATCCAACTTTGAAAAATCATATCTCCCTCTTTATAACTCCGATTTAGGTGTTTCAAAATCTAAATTGAAGCTTGATGAGTCTAGTTTCATATAAAAATAAGTGAAAATATAATAAGTTATTTAATATAGTTAAATATAGGTCATTATGACAACTATTTAAAAAATTATTATTTTGGACAGCTGCTGCTTCTAGAATTTTTAGAATTTTTCTACAACACGAAATCTAATGAAATTTGATGGAGATGAATTAAACTTGATGAAAAACTACTAAAAAATAATAAAAATAATATACTAATTAAAAGTGCCAAAAACGGACGTAGAACTGCCCTAGGACCTTATTATATCGTAATTAGGGCACGTTTTAGTTAAGTACTAAACTGAACAATTAGTAAAATTAGCTTGAACTACTTTAAATACGAACTGCAAGATTCAAAACTTGCAGAATCATTAACGTTACATTACCCTGAAATCTAGGATCAATCTCATTACCCATTTGCTCTCAGTAGCACATTGAAACTTCGTACGGACCTGGACGGCACGTCGAAAGTCCGATTTCTGTGAAACTAAATGATTATGACCGCCTTGCTGGGCTTGATAACTAACTCGAAAATTCAATCCAGATAGTATTCAGAAATGCACAACTTGAGCCCGGAGCGAAGTGTGTGAGAAACGCGAATATCTTTAGAAATTGAACTCATATTTAAGTGATTTGGGTCGTTCGCTTACAGGTCAAATTCTAAGGTTTTAGACCGTCAGAATCTGACCAAATTACACCATCGGATCAGAGAAAATTTCATACAAATGTTAGTGTACTTGTGGCCCTGATCGAGTGTCGATAACCGTTGAACCGAAACTGGTCCGCCGCGGTCAATCTGTAAATCCGATATGGCCGAAAACGTAACTCAACCTAGATCCAATGCCAGAGAGTTTAAGTCTGACTGCACGCACAAAAAAGGCCTCCAGAAGTGCTCCGTTGGATTGAAACAGCCGATCTTTGGCTATAACCTAAGTATACCTTGGCCCTGGGGCCATTCCCATCAGTTCTGGGCCTATATAAGGGCCTTAAACCCTCACTCTCTCATCCCATACGAATTTGGGAAATCTTAGGAGAGAGAAGCGAGAAAAGAGAATGAAAGTGACAGAAAGTGAGAGAGTGAACTGGTGTTTGTACTTAGGATTCAATCCCGCTGCTTCACACATCTAACTACCACCTCTGTGTCGCAAATCTGACAATTTCAACTCCGTACTTGGGTAAGAAATCCTAACCCTAACCTGTTTTAGGGTTTTCAACTAGTGTAATAGATGAATTAGCTAACCAATTCCCTGTTATAGGTTATTGTGGTGCCGTAGACAAAGACTTAACATTTAAACTGATTTCATTTTGCGTCTACCGGTGAAAGGTGCAGACTATAAACATATAGGTTATGGTTTTCAAGGCTTTCAATGTCGGTTAATAGTTTATATCTGACATGGGTGCCATTTTACATGCCAAATGCGATGTTTGTTTCATTTTTCGTATATATATGAACTATGTTGAGTTTAGAGTATTCCATGTGTTTGTAGAAATGATCGTATACGTAGGGAATTTGAAATTGTGTTTGTCATGATTAATTGTTGTGTATATATGTTACATGTATGTATAACAACTCCTTGGCGAAAGGATTGGCCCCAATACATGTTATGCCAACATACGTTGTGTATGTTATAATGTGTAGCCTAAGTGTTTGTGAAAATGTCTGAATGAGTATAGGGTTTGTCTTCATGCTTGGCATGACTAACTGGTGTAGGTACATGATTGTTACATAGGTAACAACCCCCTGACGAAAGGGTTTGCCCTAATATGTATTATAACCGACACACAATATGTATGTTGGGATGTGTAGATTAGGTGTTTGTAAAAATGTCTGAATGAATTAGTATTAAATAAATTGTACTTTGTGTGCATGTTGAGATATGATTCTCAACTACGTTAATGATGTGTATGATTTCCTCCATGTATGTTATATTATGATGTCTATTATATTTATGGAATGAATATGTGCGAATTCATGTTTCTGTTGCATTTCACAATATGCTCAAATGATTGTAGGATTGGAATTATTTATTCATTACGGTTTGACTATGTCATATGATTATTTGTAGGAATTGGATGTGTTTGAGACTACAGTATAATCCAAGTAATCGGTAATAGATCTTGATTAGGTGGCTAATGTTGTTTCACCACAAGAGACGTGCCTGACGAATCCGAGTCGTACTTCGGTTGGCGACAGTGGTTAGGCCACACGGAGTGCTTATGCACTTCATGTCGATCAACTCGATGTGCACTTGTACTAGTCAAGCCCGTCAAGTAACACGATTGACCCGATGTTGTTCACCATGTTTGGACGCTACTGCTTGAACTTAGGGTACCAAACTCACCAGTGGAAACTCCGTTAACCTTGGTACCTCAATCCACTAAGAGTCATGAACCGGACATGGTGGTATGGGACACTGTGGTCGAGCTGTCAGCGTACGATGGGGTGACGAGCCTCCCCGTAGTGACCAGTGAGTAATACTACCTTGTGAGTTGAATACGGTGGTATGGGACACTGTATTCGAGTTGTCGGCCTACACTGATCAAATGATGAGCTCTTTGTAGTGACCTCGAGCATACTTTGAGACTGCGTTGAGGTGACGAGCCTTTCTGAAGTAACTAGAGTATAAACTAGGCCTGCACTGATTAGGAGACGAGCCCTTTGCAGTGACCTAGAACCGTAACTTCGTATGAGATTTACTAGGACTGACGACCCTAGAATGGATCATTATTTGGGTATAGATATAAGGGAGGTACCTTAGTTTTCCAATCCTGCTGTATGAAAAGGACTAATAAGAACTTGGTAATCACGCTCATGCACCGCACTGCATGTGCCGTTTGGCTATGAGTAGAGAGCACTGAGGAAGTGACTGACATGCGCGACCATTAGATGAAGATTGCAGAGGGAATGTAGGCGAGGGCATGCATCATTTATACATATCATTCTTATATTAACCAGAGTACTTAGGAATGCTTGTTGTATTGCGTTATCATTACTGCTTGACTGAATTGATAACATGTTAACCTTTGCTTTATGGTTCCACTGAGTTGATCACTCACTCCCACGTTACGGGACGGTATTGTACACACCAACCAGACCCTGTCTTAGTTACAGGTGGAGGTGATGCCTACGAGGCGGAGCCGGACTACGAGGATGGTGAGGAGACATTTTCTTACATGCAGTGTTCAGGCGGGTTCATGTGAGCCGTATCCTGATCGATGGGGATCTCTGGGATGTTGACTAGATGCCATTACACTTGCTATTTTGTCTTTTTGAAACACACATGTATATTCATTTTTGGTCTATTTTGGAAAGTATACATGTATTTATTTAACTTGGTAACATGTTCACACTCTAGAGACTTACAACAGTTTATATATGTTATATATCTATCACAGTTCTTTCGCTTGCGTAATTTCACTGTCTCTGGAGTATGATATGCTGTTTTGGTGTAATCTCACTCATGTTTAATGCACTAACACGGACAACATTTAATCATCATTATTTATGTTGCATAAGTGATGCGTTGGAACTCAGAAGTGGAGCTTATGCTCGACCCCCGATTTTCAGGGCGTTACACTTATGCTGGGCCGAAATCAGCCCAAAAGGTGGGCTGAGATCAGCCACAACTGGGCCATGAACTGTGCTAGGCCCAGCCTTAGTTTGGGCCCAGATTTGCATGGGCTTGAGCTCAATTTCATGGGTTGAGTAAATCCCAATAAGCCCACCTAATGGTGGAAACCAAGAAACATGGAGGTGGGCCTCATTACCCTTGCATGGAAGGAAGGGTTGGATCGGGCATGGAAGCCCAACTCATCGTCGAGTCGATTAAGGTGAGTTATGCCTTCTCTCCCATTGTAAATTATCTGATTTCTTATCTTCATTGGGGTTACTATAGTCACTGCACTTATAAAATATGATTAGTCATTAGCAAGATAACTATTCTAGTGTTAGCTATTATAAATAAAACTATAACTGTTAGATACTAGACATTAGTAGATTCATTATACTAAGACTAGTTATTATGAACAGGCTTGCAAGCATTAAGTGGTAGTATTTTATTAATCACTTTTAAATGTTTATTACAGATAATGGATTTTACTAAATGGTGTCATCACAACGGTTACTATTGCTACATTGGCTAATGATAATTATAATACTCATGTTAATAAATACTATATAATTATTACATTAACACTAATGATATTAGTAAAGTATCCACCATCTGAAAATATTATCTTTAATAATAGATCACATTACTTTGTTCCCATTGTAATACTTATTATTACTAGGGGCGCAAATATTAACCATATCATTAACGATTAACCATATTATTACATTGTGCTTAAACCACACATACGTCTAGTACAACTCCTAGAATTAAATCCTAGGATGAAACCCTTAAACCTAAGTAATTCAAGCCCTAGGTTATACTGATCTACACCTTGGGTTGGGACTTTAAACCATAAATAGTGTGTTAAGCTTGGTTCTAACCGTAGAATTTTATAATGTATAGGAGGATTTGATTCTAATGGCACCTGCGTTCCTTAGCGACACTAATGGGCGACTCGACATATAAGGTGAGGACTCACCCTTTGAGCTTCCCACTTAAATTCATTGATCTAATCATAGGTATTGCCTTAATCCCTTCCATTTAGTATCTCCCAAGTTACTTAATTGAGCTGCTTAATTCATTACGTGAATACGTGAATATATTGATATGTTGCGTACCTGATTCCTGTGTTAGATAACAAATACATTTCTTTAATTATAGCAAGCATAAATGATTGATGATAACATGCTATCTTTAGTCGTACATTGTTAATTAATTATATGTTAGTCGGTTGCGATTGAGTGATGTAATGGATGAACATATCCTGAACTCACCAGCTTGTGGTCCATATATCACACCTTGACTTACATGGCTTGGACCGCATGCTCGCCCTACGTAGCTTGGATTGTTTTTTTGCCTTTTGTAGCTTTGATGGGTCGTTGGTGCCCTTTTGCGGCTTAATGGTTATATTCACACATCTTGTTGGTTTCCTAACCATCTTGCGGTGTTCAGTCGTACCATGATTTTTGAGTGGAGCGGGTGTTCGCTTAGCAATTTCTTAGCCATCTTGCGCTATTTACGTACGATATGATTTTCGGGTGGTATAAAGTTTATGTTGTTTCTTTTCATCTTGCGGTGTTCAGTCGTACCTTGATTTTCGGGTGGAGCGGGTGTTCGCTTAACAATTTCCTAGCCATCTTGCGGTGTTCACGTACGATATAATTTTCGAGTGAAGTAGATGCTTTATGTTATTTTTTTAGCTATCTTACGGTATTCAGTCGTACCATAATTTCCAGGTGGAGCTGAAGTTCGCTTATCGATTTTCTAGCCATCTTACGGTGTTCACGTACGATATGATTTCCAAGTGGTGTAAGGTTTGTATGTTGATTGTCTCTTCATTTGTGGAGTTCTGTCGTACCATGATTTCAAGGTGGAGTTGAAGTTCGTTTATCGATTTTCTAGCCATCTTGCGGAGTTCACGTACGATAGGATTCCTGGGTGAAGTAGATGTTTAAAGGTTGATTTCCTATTCACCTTATGGGTTTCACTTGTATCATGATTTTCGGGTGGAGCTGAAGTTCGATTATCGATTTTCTAGCCATCTTGCGGAGTTCACGTACAATGTGATTTTCGGGTGTAATAGAAAGTCGTATGGTTGACTATTTGATTACCTGAACATATGTCCTTATATTGCGATTATGATTAGTTTGCTTATGATGAGATTCTGTTGACTGGCTTTTTTTTGTGTATGATCATGATTAGAATTATCTTGTTTAATATATCTATCTTCATGACTTGCAAGCTATATTGGATTATGAATAATGAGTGTGCAATCTTAGAAGGTGCTCCTCACTGCGATAGCCATTGACGCTATCGAACCGTAATAGTTGATGCAGGTGTAGAGCAAGCCGATGTTGTTCACAGGGTTGCTACAGGATTTCACATCCCAAGAGTGTTGTAATTTACTTCACGTGTAATATTATTTCATTTTGTAATTATAAGAATGGGGGCATTGGTTTGTATAAGTCATTATGGGCAGTTCTTGTATATTCCAAATGTAAATAAAATTTTCCTTTATACTGATTTGTCCACTCTATGCTCATCTGCTTACTCTGAATAAATGAAAAAAATGTGTACTCGAATTTGACCACCCTTTAAGGTTAACACTCGAGTTTTCGGGAAATGGTTCATATACACGGTTCCTGAAAACACGGGGCGTTATAACCTAACTTGGAGATCAACATGGCCATGGTCAATCTTTAGAAGTTGGCTCAACCATGACAGAAGGTTGACATTAGCCCTTGTGATCACTAGGTTGTGGCACAACAATCTGACGAGAGACGATACACATCTTGGCAGGCGATCACAAATGTAAAAGCATGTTTAAGAATATCACCACATATCGACTACAAGACACACCTGTGTAGTCAATGCACAAGGGCGATTCAGCCAACCAAGTTATTCCCTGGCTCAACTAATCAAATCAAACCTTGGTTTTTGCAGAGGTTCGAAAGAGCGGGGTTCTATCAACAGTGGAGAGTGTATCAACGTCATATTGACTAGTCCCGGCTAGCTTTGCCAAGGCGTAAAATGGTGAAGCCTCGCCCTACTCGAGAGGAGGTTTGGTGATGAGTGAATCACCCCAAATTCTCAGTCATACCTGAAGGGATGACCCATATCTAGAAATGACATTAACAAATACAACAAGCTACTAAGTGAAGAGAATTGGCCTACATGAAGAATAAGAATCATCCAGTGGCTATGTAACCACGTCAGATGTTGAGGATTCCCCAACCAGGGGATGGGTAGTTAGATGTGAATATGATCGATTTGATTGCGAATCCTCTCCCGAATGGTCCAGCTATGGAAAACCAACAAATGAATATGGAAAATGGCAAAGATATCGAGTGCTCGTCCGAATACCTCAATGATAAGTGTCTCTCGAATGATGACCTATTGATTGAAGAGCTTCTTGCTATAACAAAGTTATTGAAAGAAACCCCACATAGTCCTGAAAAGGTAGGGGTGGTTCCAATGGTGAATTGCCTAAGTATTGTATCTACTATCGAGAGTGCTGAGGAGCAATAAAATTTGAAAACGCCTGGGGGGCGATGTCCAAATTCTGAAGTAAGGTTTGAACCACTACCACCAGGCATGGTAGACTACAACATGGTGTACACACTCCCATTAAGTTTTCAGGCTAAGCCATCTTAGTCTAATGAGATTGTAAGAGATGTGGAGGAACTTGGTCCTCTGGTGATAATACGACATGATTCATTCTACTTAGAGGAGGGAATTAAAAAAGTATCGACCATCACCGTTGAGCCAGGTACACCTTATGAGAAAGTGGTGATAGAAAGACCCACCGTTACTATGACCCAACACTTGAAGCCGTTGAATATGTTAATCCATTTAGATGGATTGATATATCACCATGTCCAGTTACCAAAGTCATGGTCGATAATGAGGCAAATGTGAACATCATCCCTGCCAGGATGATGGCAAAGTTGGGAAAGACCGTGGATAATCTAATTTCAATTGAAGTCTCGACGAGTAATTTTTTATGGTCAAATAATACTTTTTAGACCCCATTTATTACTTGATTTTATTAACATGATAATGCTTAATGTCTTATTTTAATCATGTTTGTGTTGTAAGCTGAATTTAAGAGCTTGGATTGAAAAGGATGCTAAAAGTATGGATTTAACACTCAAATATCACCAAAGCCAAAGATCCAAGAAAAACAAGTCAAGAATGAAGAAAATCGAAGTTTTAAAGTTAATTTGCATAATCCTCGACTAGTCTTGTCTCCTACTCGACTAGTCGAGGCTCCTGCTCGACCAGTTGAGGATTCCTTGACTCGAACTCCAGCGGCTAAATCTCCTAAAATCAATTCATCCTTGACCAGTCGAAGGAAACCCTCGACCGGTCGAGAATGGTCCTCGACCAGTTAAGGGTTACGTAGATGTTGCGTGGACTGTGTAAATTTGAGATGGTTTCTAAAAATTTTCAACTCGGTGCGAAAGGAGGTGATGTAAAACTATAAATAGGGTCCCCCAGGGCATCCCTAAGCATCTTCTAAGGTTTGAGGAGTGGAGCAAAAGTGTGAAGAAGCCATCGCCAAGAGTTTTTCTTCCCTTTCCTTAGTTTTTTTTATGCTTTTCTTAAGAATTTTTAGTTCAATCATGTTTATAGTTGGCTAAACCTCTTAGCTAGGGCTAAGAGGTGAAGCTTGTAGCGTGATGGGATGTTTTCTATTGCTTTGATTCATGTTTAAGTTGAACTATCTTTGATTCTAGTTTATTATTTAAGAAATACTTTCAGTTTTTAATGGTTTGTTATGACTTGAATTACAATAGATCTGCGATAGCTTTGAGTATGTTCTTTTCATGTATTGAGATTGTGAGATTAGGTAATCCCGTTGTTCACCATCGTCCCATGGGCATGGTTACGTGATGAAATCCTACATAATCTTCACAATTCTTTTATGATTGGTTGTGGGATTGGTAAATCCCGTTGTTTGCCTTGTCTCATAGGCATGGTTTTGTGATGGAATCACTTCCAGTTCTCACACCTCTCATCCATTGAGAATTAGGTCAAAGGAAGTTCAGATTTGGTTTTACTGAGATATCTTCCAATTGGATAAGATGGGACTCTGATTCCAGTTGTGTCCTTGAATCAAGCATAGATCTCCTTGATCTCTACGAGTTACTCCTTGGAAACCCTAGTTACCACCTTTAAATTCATTAGTTTTAATCACTTCAATCATAATTACTCTCTCAAATATTTCCAAATTTATATTTTCATCTTCTTCTAATTCTAGTTGTTTTCAGAATTACTCACGATATTAGTCCTTGTGGATTCGACCTCGGTCTCACCGAGTAATTTTGCTGGGGAATAACAAAAATGCATAGCATCTTACCCATCAAATTTATGGTAGGAACCAAGAAAGTATTAGTTACTTTCTTCGTGGTCAACACATCATCTAATAACAATGCCTTTCTAGGGAGAGATTGGATATACTCTTTTTCATGTATCTCGTCTTCTTTGCACTACTTCATAATATTCTGGAACTAAGATAGTTAAATTTGTGTTGACCAACAATAATCCACTCTTGGCTACAACTAATGTGGTCGAGGCTTATTTCTATGAAGATGAAGCTAGTCTAATACGTTTTACTAGAAGAAATAAATATGGTCACCCAACTAGAGTATCTACTGTAATTCATCAGGACAACATAATACAAGATATTACTACTGTGATACGTCAAAATAATGAGTTGTCGAAGGCTATAGTACCCTATCAGGCAGTTCCACACTGTACTATAAAAGAGATCCTATGATAAGTGCATCATCGATCAATGGGAGGATGATTGAATTCATGATTAGAATAAAGATGCTCGAGGAAAGCTTGAGAGTATTGCAATGGCTGCTTTGTCAACTTGGCCAAAGTTGTAATATCAACTAATAAGGTAGCCAAAGATGACATAGATCTAAAGGATCTAAACAAGGCTCCAGAAAAGCTAAAGGATTCTCAAGCCCATGTCCAAGATCCTCTAGTCGAAGTAAATTTGGGGATAGTAAAATCCCAAGCCGACTTTCGTTAGCTGTTTGTTGGAACCATAGATCTAGGCTGAGCTCATTAACTTACTAAGAGAGTTTACCAACTATTTTGCATGAGATTACCACGAGATGCTTGATTTAGATCGAGTACTGGTCAAGCACAGGTTGCCAATAAAGGAAGGGTATCAATCGTGCAAACAGCCGCCCAGACGGATGACAGCAGAAGTTACCCAAAAATAAAAGAGGAGATCGAACAGCTATTAAATGCAAGATTCTTCAGGCCTATCAAATACGTTGAATGGATCTCTGATATGGTTCCAGTGTAATGCCTCGGTTTTCGAAACCCGAGTGTATGACTCATTTTCCAAAAACCCGAGTGTTAGCCTTTAAAATTCAGTGTAAATTTAAATCGCTTTGTCATTAACCAGAGTTAGCAGTAAACGTAGCTAGAGTAAACCATGCATTGCATCAAAACGTTCCAACCATAATAAAAATTCAAATGTAGTGCCCATGCAGGACTTATATAGCCCCAAATAACAAAGTTTGTTAAATAAAGACAAATCTATCATCTAATGATGGAGCTCAATATGGGCCGCAGGGACCCCGTCTAGCTCCTCAGCTACCCGATCTGCTTTAGCAACCTGGTGAGCAGCATCGGTCCACTCGACACGTGCATTAACTGATATGGTTCGATGGCGTTAATGGCTATCGCAGTGAGAAGTATCCTCTAAGATTACACACCCATCATTCATAACCCAACATAAATCACAAGATATGAGAATAAACATATTAAACAACACAATTTAAAATCATGATCATATATTAAGAAATAAGCCAGTCAACATGATTTCAACATTAAGGAAATGTAATAGTAATTGCAATGCAAGTGGAAGTGTCCAAACATTCAAATAATTAATCATACAACTTTCTATTGCACCCAGAAATCACGTTGTACGTGAACTCCGAAAGATGGTTAGAAAATAGATAAGCGAACTTCAGCTCCACCTGAAAATCATGGTACAAGTGAACTCCGCAGGGTGAATAGAAAACTAACTTATAAACCTTTACTTCACTTGAAAATCATATCGTACGTGAACTCTGCAAGATGGCTAGAAAATCGATAAGTGAACTTCAACTCCACCCGAAAATCATGGTACGACTGAACTCCGGAAGATGAAGGGAGAGTCAACATACAATTATCTACTTCATCTAAAAATCATATCGTATGTGAACTCCGCAAGATGGCTAGAAAATTGATAAGCAAACTTCAGCTCCACCCGAAAATTATGGTACGACTGAACTCCGCAAGATGAAGAGATAATCAACATATAAACTCTAAACCACCCGAAAATTATATCGTACGTGAACACCGCAAGATGGTTAGAAAATTGATAAACGAACTTCAACTCCACCCAGAAATTATGGTACGACTGAACACCGTAAGATGACTAGAAAACCAATATATAAACCTCTACTTCACTTGAAAATCTTATCGTATGTGAACACCGCAAGATGGCTAGAAAATCGACGATTGAACTTCAGCTCCACTCGAAAATCACCTTATGATTGAACACTGCAAAATGAAGAGGGAATTAACATAGGAACTCCATCGTCATTCAAAAATCGTATGAAATCCGCAAGATGACTAGAAAATTGATAAACGAACTTCAGCTCCACCTGAAAATCATAACAAACTCCGCATAATGACCCGAATACCAACAAGATATGCGAATATAACCAATAAGCCACAAAATGGCGTCAATGTTCCATCAAGGCCATGAAAGGCAAATAAGCGATCCAAGCCACGTAGGCCAAATATGCAGCTTAAGTCATGTAAGGCAATGTACGATTCAAGCTATGTACGACAGATGTGCGATCCAAGCAGCGTAAGTCAAATATGATCGCAAGATGGTAAGACCACGAGAAATTTCATTCAATCCATCAAATAATCGCAAACGACAATTATACAGTTAATTAATTAACAGATGTGGAACTAAAGATCGCATGTTATCATCAAATCATTTATACTTGTTATATTTAAAGAGACATGTTCATTATCTAACACATGAATCAAGTGCGCAACGAATTAACATATTCACATAGTGAGGTAAATAACTTAATGACAGAAATCATATCATCATTTATGTCTAGATTGATGAATTTGAGTGGGAAGCTTAGAGGGTGATTTGAGTGGGAAGCTCAGAGGATGAGTCCTTACCTTAGAGCGTAGATTTATTTTTACTTCAGTTGGAAATCATTACAGGACTCAAAATACTCGATTAACCTAAAATATCACATGTCAATGGTTGGGATAGAATAAGTTCGAATGCGCCTAAATGATTAAGATTCCCAATGTGTATCTGGGTTAGATTTAAATTGGCACAATTAGACAAATTAAAGCGTAATTTAAATCCAAGAAAATGTGTAATCTCAAATCCTAAATTAGCCACTAATTAGTTATAATGAACATTCTAGATAGAGTAGGGCTTGCTTACCAAAAATCCAAGTCAACTTGGATCTAACCCGGCTCGGAATGATCTATCATTCTCAACGAAAATGATATGCACCAATATCATTCACATACTTACAACTAAAAAATTGACTAAATATTTAATTACATTAAATCAGGGTTAATCATTGCAAGAAGCTAAGTTGACTCACCTTAACCTGGATCAACTCATTTGGGATGGGCGAGCTTTAATCGGGTAGACTCATTAGGCTCACCCACTTCCTCTTTGCCTCTCTTTTCTTGCTGGAACCCGGCTGGACTATGCTTACCTTGACCCAGTCAATCTCAGTTTCAACCGAGTCGACTCAGTTTTGACCAAACAGCAACGCCAAGCTCCCTCCTCATTTTCTTTTCCTCTCCTTCTCCATTTCTTCCTCCCTCTACTCTACTCTTTCTTCCTTCTTTGTTCTCTCCTGCTTCTTCTCTTACTTGACCAGCAACTAGCTAACGACTCAGACTTGACTCAGACTGAACACGTCGAGTCAGGTCTCTCTCTCTTCCTCTCGTTTTATCTTCCTCTCCTTCCTTTCTTCTTTTTCTCCCTACTGGAATCTCCAGCCAGAGCTACAGTAGACTAGCGCCTAAGTCGCGCTGGAATCAGCGACGAGCTGGACTTGTTCCAGCGGCTAGATGAAGCACCCTTCAGTTCACGTTGAAACAGGAGTGCAACAACACTCCTCTCTCATATTTCTCTCCCTACTTCTTCCTTTTCTCTCCTCATCAACTGACCAGGATGGAGCTTAGCTTGAACTCGGACCCAACTCAGACAGACCGAGATCGCCATTTAGTGCAGCAACGTGGCTCTGGTTGTAGCCGCTCCTCACTTCTTTCTCTACCTTCTTCTTCCTTCTTTTGTTTCTATTTTTCTTCTTCCCTTCTTATTTTCTCCCTCTCCTTCTCTAAGGCTTCTTCTCGGCCAAACAAGGCCTAGACTCGGCCCGAACTGATACAGTGCGGTAGCGACACCTCTCTCTCTCTCTCTCTCTCTCTCTCTCTCTCTCTCTTGGGGGGGGGTTGGTAGCCCTTTATAGGCCCTAATAGTTTTCCCTAGGGTTAACGACCGTTAACTGTTTAATCTATTACCATTCGTATCTTTCACTCGAGTCAAAGCATCTCAATAATGTTGATAGTGCAAATCCTAGGTGCATGACCGTAAGACATCCATACGAATGTGTTTCTAGCATGATGGTCCACCTAATGGACGTCCCAGGTAAGAAGATGGGGCCCACAGGAGTTGGTGGTTTTTTCTAGCTAACGGAGAAGTTAACATGGTCGATAATGGGACGGGTGATGTAGTGATATGATGCATATGGATGGTGTGGATTCATCCTCTGATAATACTAGGGCCCTTCAGATGGACGATGATCCGTGTTTTTACTTAATGGCTCGAGTTCAGCTCGTGCTGGCGGCACAAACCCCTTTCTACTGTTGAAAATCCCTAGCAAGGAGGGCTAAGATCACTTGGAACGCATGGCTAGGATGGAATGGAGCAGAGGCATGTGGATTGCCAGCGTGGAAAGCAAAAAGAAAATGATTCTTTCCGTTTTCAGAAAGAATGGTTGCACACAACCCTTTTTCACCAATGTTTGTGTGCACATTTGTGCGATCCAACGGGTGGATCAACCATCATTGTGGTCATCCATATCTTCCAAATGAAATGGACGGTTTGGATCAAGCATATGCCTGATCATGGTGGGCCACAACACTCACAAACCAACGTCCGTTTAAATATTATCAGGTGGGAGAATTACGAAAGGAAGGAAATTTCCTTCTATTTTACATTTTGTGGGTCAGACCAGTTTTGACCGGCTGACCATCTTGGTACGGCGTGGGTGCATGCACAAGTTGTGCGCATGCATCACAGGTGGGGTCCACCTTGATGCTTCATTTCACAATCTAGTCCGTCCATCAGGTTTTATGGCCCATGATAGGCTAACACCCCAAAATGAGGCAAATATGAAGTTCATATGGTCTAGATTGAATGTATTTCAAATCTTGCATATTCACTAATACAAATTCAGTGATCAGATCGTCGACTATCGATTCCTGCTAATCTGATGGTCTAATTGTTTCCTAGGCCTGATCATCGCTGATCTGAGGGTTTTAGGGGCCCAAGGACAATCCACCTAATGATTTGTGGCTGGATTTGAGGCCTAATTCCTGCAATACAATCTTGTATTGTTCATGACCCATTTCTAGGGTTAAGGATTGATGGATCCGATGATCTAAAGTTTAAGCATAGGCAATGTATGGCCCGATTCATCTTTAATGGGTCCTATATGCCCATTATCGACACTTTCACGGTCAAATCTGGCGATCCAACAATGTAAGTGTCTCAACTTACTCCTTAATAGTTCTAGGTGTCCTAAAGTTAATACAAGTGAAGATCTAACCATTGATCTCACGCTCAGAGGGTCGGATGGCTCGATCTATAGATAGAGATCCTTCCAATGGCCAGATTTAAGTCAGGACAAGGGTAGATGTTTAGACGAATCGGCTCTGTGTTTATACTAAGTTAGGTCCTCATGGTAATACTCGAGTATTGAAAAATACAGGGTGTTACATGCAGTCATCAAGAAAAATGGTACGCTTTGAGTATGTATCAACTTTAGAAACTTGAATCAAGTCATGCTTAAAGATGAGTATCTAATGCCAATGATTGATCAGTCGATCAACCGAGCGACTGACATCAAATGGTTTCCTATATAGACGGCCATTCAGGAAACAACCATATAAGCATAGCACCAGGTGATGTGCCTAAAATGACATCCAAATGCCCTGGACCTTCAGAGACTTTTTATTGGGTGGTTATATCATTTGGGCTAAAAAAATACATGGGCTACTTATCAAATGGCAATGAATGTGATCTTTTACAATATGATCGGCTACTACATGAAAGCATACATTGATGATGTAATAGTCAAGTTGACCGATATTTTAGAGCATTTTATCTATTTGCACAACTCATTTGAGTGAATGGGGGTCCGTGGGTTGAAAATGACCAATTAAGTGCGCTTTTGGGGTCTCGGATCGTCAATTTATTGTATTGAACAATGGACCATCGCTTTCACCTTTTTGCCCAAAGGCAAAGCGACGTTGGGGGCAATTTTGTATCCTATTTTTTACCATTCCTGTAAGAGCCAATCAGGAAAGAACAAATGTCATTGCACAAGAAGTATATAGCACATAAAAGATCTATGAGAGTATTTGAAGCCTTTTTTTTAAATGGAATTATAACTAACATTATTTGGGTGATACATGTCATCTATAGACGAAACGTGGCCGAGAAAACCAAAGACATAATATGGTCAAGAGAAAAATAGTGCTAAAGTGGTTACTGAGATAGGTGTTCAAGAAGAGTTTGGAAAGGCGGAGTAGTGCCAAAGTAGTTATAATTGACTGATTGTGGGAAGAAGCATTTAGATGGTTATCTCGAGAGGATATATTAAATAAGAAAAGAGTTCAACAAAGCAAAGTGTCTCATACCAATCCAATCAAACCAATCAATTTATCAATTATCATTTATGTTCCTTAGCATAATCTATCTTTTTCGTTCCTTAACGTAAACGATAAACTAATCTTACATTAGAAGTAACAGTAATCCAGTAGTTATAATCCTTAGTTGTAATCCAAGTCTACGCTCATACACTAGACGATTTCTACTAAAATACAAGAAGTTATTTCCATAAAAGTAATTTGTAGTTACCATATGCGGTCGACTATAAGTGTTTACTTTTGTATTTGAAAATCCTTTCTTACCGAAGGTAAAGTGTAACCCATTATCGGAAGACAAACCCAAACCTCCGGTAATCGCCTAAAATTTTTAAATAAAATCTTACGAGTGGTTGAATATACGAAAAATTTTGTCGTATCTCATCTCCATCATATACTGTCAATTTCAATGCATCTGCCTATCTTGGAGCTTATGGTAAAAGTTATTCATTTGGAATCGAGCCGCACAGTCACATCAGTCACGACCACACATTACACATGACTGAATTGTGAAAACCGAGAGGCCACACATTCAGTAGGTGTGGTATGATATTAGAAACAATTTAACAGGTAAGAAAACTTTAGCTGGTATTTTCCAGATCAAACATTTTTCAATTAATTATTTTCCACTTGACTAATGGCTTATTCTAATTCTTTGTATTGTGAAGGATGGCTTAGATATTTCACTTATCAGAGAAGCTTACACGTGTGGTCGCCAATGCATTAGCTGATTGTATACCTTGTTATGAAAATTGGATTGCCTACTGAGTTACGCAGTACCCTTTTATCTTACTGAGTAAGCTTTATTGGGCCCACTGTCAATGTATGAGGTTTATCCATGCCATCCATCCATTTTTTCCAAATCAATTTAGGGCTTGAACTCAAAATTGAAGCATATCCAAAGGTCAAGTGTGTTGTTGATGTCTCAAATATTTCAGCAATTGGTTCTATCAATGTCATCGACAGACCATTCGATGCCATCGGACATGTGACAGTTGTTCGATGCCATTGAAAAAAATTCTGGAATTTCACAATTAGTTGATGGACATTTTAGGTGTCCTGCTTGATGCCATAAAAAAGGGTTCGATGCCATCGACGAGCCGTCAATGACATCGAATTGCCATCGAGAAAAACCGAAAAATACATGTTTAGTTGATGGAATGTTTTGGTATTTTGTTCGATGCCATTGATAGTTTGTCGATGCCATCGAAATCCCATCAAAAGTGTCATCGAATGATCGCGCATAAATTATGAAGAGTTACGAATGTGTGGGATTTGTTTCCTATTTCGATTGTGATTCACCTAAAGGCTTATATATATGGGTGTCATCTGAAATATAGGGTATCTAAGATCTTTCTAATTCATTCATAGGGTTTTAAGGGTGTGGCTTTGGTAATTTGAGGCTTGTTTGAACCGGGTAATCTCTATTAAGATCTTTCAAACACTTTTTTTTATAAGTGTTTTACTACGTTAAATTTAGAGTCTTTGTAATTAGGCTTGGTTGTGCAATTGAAATATTTTGCTTGGCTCATTTCTGTACTTCCACGGTCCCTAGCAAAGCAAGTCACGTTATAAGTAACAGCGGGAATAATGATTTACACCAAAACCTTCCTAAGGCCTGTAGTGATGTTTATTTATCATCCAACCTGTTCATAATATCACAGAGAAATGGATGAATAGGAAATACAAATATTATCTTGATCCAAAACTCTCCTGGCTCCGAAGAAGTTTTCAATGGTAGACGTTCAATTCACACAGTTTCCTATGGCGTGCTTCACTGAGGTTTGGATGTGCTTCAATTTTAGGCCTAAGCGTTAAAATTATCTAGCAAAACGGACAGACATAGTGGATAAAGTATATAAATCATAGTGCCCCCACTGAGTTTACTCGATGAGATTACCGTAATGAGTTGTACGCAATCCGCTTCCCTTCGTATGTGGTACTCGTGGAACCAACTGTCGCTGAATCACCATCCCATCATCATATTGCTCCCTGATCATCGACTTTTGTCTGTCAATAGGACAATCGGATCTGTCATTTTCCACCGTCCAAAAAGTGTCGTCGAATCCAATAGTAAGATCTTCAAATAAGAGTAGATTTTCGTTCATGCTACATTTGAACTAGGACACATAATTTGGACAAACTCATTAAAGATATGTGTACGCCATATATGTTGTTTCTAAGTGCCTGAGTATCATCTGGCACACTCTTTCAGAGTACCAAGGTTTTTCTCTTTATAATTTAACAATGTGGTTTTTTTGGCAATTGAGTCATCACCAGTCATCACCAGCGAGAACGAGATGTCACGATTCTTTATGAAATGCATTGGTACCACCGGCAGGAGAGGATTAGGTGGGCCCACCTTGATGTATATATTCAATATCCACGCCGTCCATCCGTTTTTCCATATCATTTTGTGGAACAAACCAAAAAATGGACCAGATCCAAATCTCAGGTGGACCATGCCATGGAAAACAGTGGTAATCGGCCATTAAAAACTTATCATGGGCCATAAAAGTTTTGGATCAAGCTGATATTTATTTTTCCCTTCATCCTGGTTTAAGCGACCTTATCAATGGGTTGGATGGAAAATAAACACTACGGAGATATTATTACGGTAGGCCCTAGGAAGATTTCAATGGTGGTCACCACGGTTTCATATAATATGGTCTACCTAAGATTTGGATCCGCTTCAATTTTGGGTTCATGCTCTAAAATGGCCTGGAAAAATGGGTGGACGGTGTGGATATAGAATATATACATCAAGGTGGGGCCCACGGTAAGTGCCACACATAATAGTCTCCCACCACCAGCTGCAAATGTGGCATTCATGTACCTAAGGGCCCGTTTGGCCGGATGGATTGGAAGGGAGTGAACGGTATTAGGGTGGATGGCGTGGATTTGATGGTGTTGTCAGCGGATTGTCTTGAGATCCATGGGATTGCTATATCCCTGGATTGATACATCCAGTCCGTTTGGCACGCCCGGCCAATCCGAATATTAAAGCTTTGGATCCTTTCCAATCCCACGAACCAAACACATCGCAGGCTAATTTGGACTGATTGGGATGGATTGGATGGGATTTAAGGAAATGATGGTGTTGTCAGTGGATTGTCGGAAGATCCATCGGATTTGGATCAGATCACCTGCCCTGTTTGGCACGCCCGGCCATTCCAAGGATTTACCATCCAATCCCTTCCACTACCATCTAATCCCTTCCAATCCAACCGGCCAAACGGGCCCTAAATCGAAACCGTGCGTGGCCATTTAAGCGGTAGTAGCACCAAAATTATCATCTCTTATGTGTGGTCATCTAAGATGCAAATGGTCAACGGTCCAAATCCAACAGCCATAATCAGTTAGTTAAGATAACCCAATCAGTATGACTTTCAATGCATACTTCTCCACGCTGGCATCGGCGATTTGGATGTAATGGATCTGCATCTTTGGATTTTTATCATATTCATTCTACTCATGAGGTGGGCCTACCATGAGGGGTCCACTAGTTTAACAATTTCAACCGTCTAATTAGAAGTCTTTTGCGATGGGCTATCACTTTTGTCTTTTAGACCCTTGCCAGCGGATCGATGACCAATGCCGGCTGAACTTTTGACGCTGGGAAGGACTTGAGGTCGAACACCATCTTCCTTGGGGATAATTGTTTCGAATCCACAAAACTTAAATAGAAAATAAATTTAATAAAATTCAATAAAATTTGAAATTAATTGATGATTGAAATAAACAAGTTCACAACCCTTTAAATAAGGGTTCTAAGTATGGGGGAGAAATCATAAGCAAATTATAACTAAAACTCCTAAAAATTACAACTTACGGTAAATAGTAAAACAGTCATGATATCTACTACTGTGTAAGGTTTTTGGACAAAAATAGTAAGTCTCATATTTGGCTTCAAGAAGCTGTTCTCTTAGTTATTCTAAGCTCTTTTCATATTGAGCACAACTCTTAAAGCCCGAAGAGTTATGAGCAAACTAAAACTTATAGTGAAAATGGAAGTAAAATAGGGAAACGATAGTTGATCAGGGGTATTTTGCAAATCTAACTTGTGTAATTTGGTGTAGTGGGGTTGGGTGGCTAAAGTAGCTCGTTGTACCCCGAAATCATATATTTTACACCCAATGACTCAATTTGGATAGCAAGATACGCCTGATCTAAAGTCTAACGGTCTGGATCACTTCTATCATCGATCGGTCCTCTTCTAATCCATCTTAGCTATGAAACTATCCGTGACCCGCCCTACATCAACTTTCCAATGAAAAATCAGAGACCATTCATTTAGCGGTACCCACCTTTGGATGGACAATTGTTAAAATCCCACATTGATCATAACACCCTAGTCATCTGGGAATGAGTAGTTAAAGGTGGACAGTCGACTGCCAAAAAAAAAAAAAAATGCGGAAAAGTAAGGTCTTGGACTGCCTGATTGATATGTCTTTTAGCCTATGGGCCATCTATAGTATGTCCTACGAGATGGACGGCCTCGATCAACCTTTCCATCTGCCACGTGTACAGCAGTAGAGAGGTTGTACGGGAGTTCTCGTCCTATCTTTTGAAGAGAACATTATATCACTGTGGTGGTCCCCACTCGAGTCTCCTGAGGTGAGTGGACGGCCCATAGCTGACGCTTTCCATTCAATTATTACGGCATTTCTGTTAGCTAAAGGTCATGTATCATGTCATTCATCTGAGCATTTGAATTATTGATAAGAACTGATCACGTACAGCAGCTGCATGCTAACTTTCCATGCAGCCCCAAATTTTCCACCAAATGCTACTTGTGTAGGAAATCTGGACCGTATGAAAAGGTAGGTCCGTTATAAAGATCAATCTCCTAAGGAATTAGTTTAATCTATATATTGGGTGAGCCACATCTATATGATGAGTCAGACTGTCGGTTTTCCAGCAGCATGGTGCAACCAATGAGGAGACTGGCTTCATTTTTTGTGCTGGATGGTCTTCAAGGTGGTCTTAGTCCTTTGCATGGGACGGATGTCCTGCTCAAGCTGCACGTTGACTAGGGAATAGAGAAGGAGGGGCTGCATGGCAAGTTATCATACGGACGGATGTAGATTATCAGTGGTCATTATTTGAACGTACAAGAAATGGTTGAGAACATTAGCGTGGCAGAGTGATATTTTCGCTGAATTTAATTTTTCATTTTTTTATTGTAAAAATTATTTGTAAGTTAAAATAAATCATTTTATACCAATGTTTCCTGTGATTTCCTGCAAAACCTTTAACAAAAAGTTACTCTGTTGGGATGATATGTGGGGCCCACTGTGATATTTATGAGAAATCAACTCCAGCCATCCGTTTCCTGAGCTTGTTTTAAGACACACGATCGATAATGGGGTGGATCTAGAACTAAGTCGCCCACAAGAGAGGAAATAACAGGGATTTTATGGCTACAGTTGAAACATTTTCACGGCCACAAAAGTTTTGTATCGGAGACTAGAGGTGTACACGAGTTGATCTGAGTTGAGCTTGACACAGCTTTACTCAGTTTGGCCACTAGCTGACACCAGCCAGCTCGGCTCACTTTGATTAGCAGCTCAGGCCAATTCACGCTGAGTTCGAGCCAAGGTTGACCTGAGTTTGCCTGTGCAACATTTCCACAAACACATAGACTGCACCTTCAAAATCTCACTATATGTAAAATGGTAGTAGCATTTTTACTGATAGTTCATTAAACACTTTGTACGCAACATCAAAATTAAGAAAAAAAACATATTTGTTTCATATACATACCTTCCTTATCATCAGCCGACACTTCGTTGAGTAATTTCTTCGGACACTAGTGAGCAACATCAATATCAAAGTAAACAAGTCACAAAACTAGTTCAATCCAAGTTCAATTCAAGCAGGGTTTCGATTCGATTCGAGTCGAGCTCAGCCAACTCGAACTTTGTTCGAAATTTTTTCAAGCTAAAAAAATCAGCTCAACTTGGCTCGAACTCAATTTTGAACCGAGCCGATCGAATCAAGCTTTTTCAACCTCAGCCGAGTGGAGCGAGCTAACCGAGCTAAATCGGTTCGTGTACAGCCCTAAAATTCAGCTTATAAAGGATTTAAATGACATAAAAATAATAAGATGAAGCTCAAAAAGTTTCCATCGGTAGGCATTTTTTCCCCAATTTCTCCTTTAATGTGGCCACTTGATTTTTGAATCCACCTCATTTTTGTCACGTGCCCTAAAATAAGCTAAAAAACAAATGGACCGGATGAAATTCTTTTAAATATCACAGTGCCCCACCTAGCATCCCTACTGCAGTAACTTCCCGTATTTCAAAGCATCTGTTAAATTATAATAAATATTTTTTAATACTCTATTTTCAACATGGTTTTCTTGATAATTTGGTGTCAAAACATAAAATTTTAAAAATCTCGCCATAAATTTCCAGGCCGAGTAGTAGGTGACGAGAAGGAGACTTATCACCATAGCGCGCAAATGTCTACACTGGCACGGCTTAGCCCATACTCGGCCCGGTTTGGGCTAGGATTGCTGGAGGATCCACTACAAAGCTTTTGTAAGTTGAGCTTTACCTACAACTCCATGTTTGGGTCCACCATGTTGTGTGGCCACATCCAATTCATTCATATTTGGGATCCCTCATATTCTCCTCATTGCTCAAAAATCAGGCCAACCAAAAACTCAAAAATCAGGCTCATTTGGTTTTGTATGAGCCCTGTATTTCAGAGATCCAAGCCGTTGATATTATGAGGCCCATTGTGTAGATGGCTAAGAAAGAAATGCATCAATGGTTCACGTTCAACTAGAAAAAGACCAAATATACTAACGCTGGGATGGTGCAATCTGGTGGAGTTTGGGTGCATGGGCCATCCACGATGTGGCCAATCATACCAACAGTTTGGATGACTGACTGTGGGTCCACTTGTATAAGCTTGATCCGAGCATTATACAATGATGTCTAGGGAAGAGCAGATGAAACTGAGTGATGTGTTCAAAGGTGACCCACTTGATCGGTACTCAAACACTAGTTTCGTAGAGGAATGATCGCCTGTGTATCGATTCTACGTTATTACATGCGAACCTTGATGCCATGCGTAGGATTTAACGTACAATCCGAATGAAGGCGCCATTAAGTGCGAGTTTGAGACTGAGTTTCTATCTTACACACCATGTGGGGAGAGCGATCCTCTCCCACTGTAACGCCTCTCCGGAGAAAGTGGTTGAGCGTAACTCTCTTTGTAGGGTGTGCATGATAGAAACTCACTTTCAAACTTTCACTTAATCACGCCTTTAACCATACACTACGCCAGATCCTACTGCTAACACCAAGGTTCACACATAATAACATCGTAACCGGTGTACAGGTGATTATTCCTCCAGGTTTGTATATCCTCCGTCCAAGGATATGCCTAATATACTCGGGTTCTTATATTGTACAAGTGGGACCCGTGGTTTAGTGATCCAGACCGTTTGTCTTCTGGCCCCATAGTTTCCAGGAGCGGAAGATACTAGACATCCATCTCGTGCCTATCTTAACCATCTAGGATTATACTTGAGATTTTTTTTGGGCATGTTCCATAAAACGGTCTAGATTACTGCATTATGCGCCCCACCTGTTCAAAATAAAAACCTATGCATATGATAATATAGTTCCTCTTATATATATATCAGCTTCTCAGGTGGGACCCTTAGAGGATGACATGTGTCACGATATTTTCCTTTCTACAAGATCTGAACCATCCATCAGGTGGGATCTATAGACTCATTAGGTGATGCATGCGATATGCAGGGATCCACCATCCGAGGACTCGCTTCTGCTATCAGAACCGTTCGTGTGGTGGAAACTGTGGTGGATGAGGTAGAGAGAGAAATCAAGGGTGGGCTGGCCCATAAGCTTTTGGCCTGTAATAGAGGTACATTGGTCGGGTGTGGGCTTAGATCTAAACAAGCGGGTCCAGGGCTGACCCGAGCCTGCAACCAGCCTATTTATCATAAGTAATGGACGACCATGGGCCTGAAATCTAAGAGCCGACCACAGAGCAAGCCGATCATAGGCCTAACTATTGGTCCATTTAATAATCAGATTATGCTGGGCTAGGTTAACCTGACCCAGCCAGGAGCTGGCCTGGTGCCACCCTTGGAAGCTGGCCCGTTTAATAAGTTAGCATGCACCCCCCCATCTTTGGCACCAACGTGTCACTCCTGTGAGCCCCACCAAGTAAACAGGCCCCACCATGAAGATAAATTGGTGCAAAAATAGGCTGATCCACTCATTAGGTAGGCACACTATCGAAATTAAAGGATTGCCGATAGCACTAAAGGGTAGATCAGGTGGACATCGAGTTGAGTCGGATCAGATTAGGTCCAACTTGACTCGATTCGGTTTTTTCAAGTACCTGACACAAACTCGAGTCCAGCAGGGCTGACTCGATCCGAACTGATTCCTTGTTGGCCTGACCCGAACTAAGTCCGACTCGGTCAGGAAAATAGAGTTGGATCGAGTTCGGTATGGTTCGGATCAAGTCTTCTGTTTTATTTTTTATTTTTTTGAAAAATTAAAAAAATAAAATAAAATGAAAAATTTTCAAAAAATTGTAAAAGAAAGAAGAAATTAAGGATAACTTTCCTAAGTTAATAAATAACTAATTTTACATATATTTAAAATATATTTGTGAGAAATAAAATCAATTAAACAATGAATTAAATAATAAGTGCTTGAATCTTTATCTGTAATCGTTGGGTGATCTTAGGTTTAGATTTGATTTTAATGCATGAGCCAAGTGGGGCATACCAATTGATGGTATGGATCCCACTTTGGACCCTAGGTATGGCCAATGGCCCACCATAATATATATATATATATATATATATATATATATATATATATATATATAATGATAATGTTTGGGCCATTCTCCATGGACCCCACCATGATGTTTATTCGATATTCAACATGTAGTGGTCGTCTAGACCCTTGATCTTCTGGTGGGGATGGTATCCCCACCTTGATTTGCTATTTTGAGGGCTCACATGTTTTGGGACCCATCTTGATGTATGTAATATGCCTCAAGGGAGCTCATAGTGGCGGGGATCTCTTCCATCACGCGTTTCTCTCCCTCTATCTCTCTCTTTCCATGTTGATGGCCCACCTTGATGATGCGTGAATTGATCCACGCCGTTCATTTAGTGGACCATACCGCTGTCCAAAGCGGGGCCCACCTCGCTGCCATGTCCAGCCGGCCCACCTTGCTATCCATTTTCAGGTCAGCATGGACGAAGGGATAACACAATTATCAGCTTGGTCTGTGGGGCCTTAGCCCATACACGTGGAGCCCACATGATGTATGTATTTCATATCCACACCGTCCACCATCCAGTCCCTGGATGGTGGGAACCCACCATGATGTAAGTGTGTATTCACACCATCCGTCCATTTTTCTGGACTGGTGAGCCACACGTGTGGACCTTGATGTATATCCACATCGTCCAGTCCCTGGACGGTGGGAACCCACCATGATGTAAGTGTGTATTCACACTGTCTGTCCATTTTGCTGGACGTGGGACTCCACCTTGATGTATGTTATAGCTCCACCGTCCATCCAATTTCCTAGCTCATTTTAGGCGTTGAGCCGAAAAATGAAGCCAAACCAGGTCTCTGGCGGGCCACATTGTAGAAAACAGTAGTTTCGGGGATATAAACTGTTAGGGCTCGTTGTGATGTTTCTATACATCGAATATTGGGCTCATTATATTTGTCACGAGCCTGAGAACCCTGTAAACGAAGTAGATCGTCATGATGTGGGCCCCCCCTAAGAAAAAACATAAGAATATATATATATATATATATATATATATGTATATATATATATATAAAACGTTGTTGCTACTGGCGTCTAGAGGACGCTGCAGCAAGCAGCGTCCTGCTGCTAAGAATAGAGGTCGGGTCTATGGGTCCCACCACAGGCCCCACCATAATGTATGCTGAACATCAACACCGTGCATTTGATGGGTCCCCTTTAAATACATGGTTATCCCAAAAATCAGCTGTACACGGAATTCACGTGGCCCACACCATCTAAAATCATGTGAAGACATGCTAAAACATATAAAAGTACTTGTTGGGACCCGCCTGAAATTTGAATGCATTTGAAACTTGGCCTGATCCCTTAACCAAGTGGGCCACACATAATGGGTGGGCTGGATTTGTGAACCACGGCTTGGTAGGCCCCACAAATGATTGTGACTGTTTTAATGGAGGGTAAACCTCTCAACTATTGTGCATGGTGTGGCCCACACAAGCCTCAAATTGACTTGATTTTAAGTCCCAAGCTCCACCACGATGTGTGTATTATACACACACTGTTCAGCCATTTTTCCGGGGCCGTGGGCCCCATTGCATTGTACGGCTCACCATGATGTGTGTATTTTATACACCCTGTCCATTTTTTTCTTAGTGCCATGGGCCCTTTTGTCTTGAGAGGCCCACCCTATGTATGTGCCCAACCATGGGTTACCTTATGCAAGCCCGCCATGATATGTGTGTTATATACATGTGGTTTATCCATTCTTAGGGTCATGGGCTGCCTTATGCAGGCCCACCATGATGTATGTGTTATAGGCACAACATCCACCATGTTGGGGGCTGCCACCTTGATGTATATGATATGCACGTTGTCCATCCATTTTTCCCAGGTAGTACTAGGGCCTTGGGCCCATTGTGAGTTAGATTCCAATCCCAAATGAGCTGAACCTTAGGAGCAATAGTGGTTAAAGGTCCACCGTTGTAAACCTCCATAAGGCCCATTGTTAACCCTATTTCAACCCTTATCTTGTTGGGTTAAACCAACCCATTGAGCCCCATTGATGTAGAGATAAACACCTTCTCTTATTGGGCTATTCCAAATCCATTGGGCCCCCATTGATGATACCCATCTCACCCTACCGAGTTAACCCAAATCATTGGGCCCCCATTGGTATTAGCGATACTCGTCCTTCTTGTTGGGCTAACCCAAATCATTGGGCCCCCATTGATGTAGAGATGACCACCTACCTTTATTGGGCTAACCCAAACCATTGGGCCCACATTGTTGTAGCGGTTTCTACCTTACCTTGTGGGCTATCTCAAACCGTTGGGCCCCCATTAATAATGATGCTTTCCACCATACCCTGTAAGACTACCCAGACCTTGGGGCCCATCTTGTGTTCATATCAGGCCTCCTATAGGAAATGTGGCCCACCTAGATACACGTGTTTGCCCAAGTTTAGAGACCAAACCTGAGGCCCACTTAGATGTTGAATGGGCTACCCAGATCATTTGGAAGGACATATAGTCCTAGATGTATGGACCCTACCAAAGCCCACCTTATATTCATATCGGCCCCTCATAGGAAAGCCTAATTATTACATGATAGAGGGGGTGAGGAAGCCCATTTGTTGTACTTAGGCTCGTCCTCTTAACTCACCTTGTTGTATACCTGCTCGACTCACCCCGTGAGATGTGTCTTACCTTTGTAATCAGTTGCTAGGATATCGATGTCATGTATGTATCGTCCACACCATCCATTTACCTTTTAGACGAGTGTGAGGCCCATCCTTGACATTAGTGTGTCACCTAAGTCATCTATTGTTTGTAGGAGAGTGCATCATCACCCCTTGTCGTAGATGAAAAAATACGTGGTATCAGATTTGATATATCCACTGTGGAAGCTTATCTGGATTTGTGGGTTAGATCCACCATCCTTTCAATGGACCCCGCCTTAGAATATATGATGCATTAGTGCCTTGAGAAAGTTAGGATAGTCTAACATGGGCCATACCATATAGACTGCTTCATGCCTAGTGGGGCATATCGTTCCGCTCCTACTCTTTGTATGTGATACTGGTTAGGGCCAGTTATTGTCCGCTACATCTGATAATCATGTTAGTGTACTTAGTCTAGTAGGACACACTAAGAACATGCTTAGTATTACATCATGATACATGCCCATACGCATCATTTGTATGATTGTTATGAGGAATGATTGATCATAACAAATGTCATTGGGCTGAGATGTTTAGGGGACTCCTTGTGAGACAGAGTTGTCCCACATGATCGCGCAATATGTGCAAGTTTGATGCATGACTGGATGACATGACTCATGCATCTCGCATTTTATGTGGCATGATCACTTTGCCACCTAGTGACATCAGGGTTGTGGCTTTCACAGGCATATTGTGGGTGGCTAGATGGGATACCGGATATGTTTGGTTCTAGCACTTGGGCGAGTTTGATGTCCTTAGGTGAAAGTCCCTAAACCCCTTGGTATCAGAGATGCTCCAACATCTAGATCGAGTGGATACATGAGCGCCCAAATGCCGAATACCAGTAGGCAACATCTCCCACTATGTTGCAGTCGGTTGTGAAGGGGGTGTGGCCTTATTCGCCCGAGTGAGGGGGCTGTAAGCTAGGCTGAGTTTGACCAACTCGTAAATGGGTCCGCTGTCGATGAGCCGGGTAGGTATTGAAAGACTACTGGCCAGGCAGGTAGTGAGGTCTTTTCCTCTCGCTGGGTTGTGCGGCTAGGGAGGCGGCAACCAGTGTAGAGTGTACTATATCTCGGTGATATCTCAGAAATGTACGGTACTGATATTGTGACGCCCCATCACTGTTGCACACGTGGGCTGACACACGTGGGCGGACGCCGATGTGGGCGAGGCCTAAGGGCCTGGGCGAGCTACCAGTGGTTGGCAGACTACTGTGTGTTCACACCCCAAGTATAGGATTGTGATGTAGTAATAAACTCGGTAAGATATAGGTCAAATCCACAGGGCTGAAACCTGTACATAATATGAAAATAAACAAAACTAGAACTAGAATAAGATGAAATCTAAATCAGGTGTATATGAGTGAATAATGGTGAAATAGGAAACTAAAATTTGTAGAAATCAGAGGTGAGAAACTAGGGATTCAGAGGATCCACTTGTAGAGATCAGGGAGATCTACGCTTGATTCATGCACTCAACTGGACTTCGAGTCCCATCTTCATCTAGTTGGAAGATATATCACTAAAACACAATCTGAAGTTCCTTTAATCTAGTTTTCAAAGAGATGAAAGTATGAGAATTAGAGTTGATTCCATCACAAAACCATGCCCATGAGACAAAGTAAACAATAGAACTAAACCAATCCACAACTAATCAGAAGGTGTATGAATGCTAGGAAGAATTCTGTCATCCAACCATGTCCAAGGGGCAATGGTGAACAACAGGGCTTCCTAATTTTACAATAAAAAATAAGGGAAAGGAAATACTCAAAGCCATCACAGATCTATTGTAATTTCAGTCACAACAAACCATTAAAAACTGAAAGTATTCCTATTAATCAAATCATAATCAAAATCTGTTCAGTTCAAACAAAAGGCATAAGCAAGAGTTCCCCCCGTTACTCTACAAGCTTCACCTCTTAGCCTAGCTAAGAGGTTTAGCTAGCCATAGCCATGGTTAGGCAAAAGTCTCTTAAAAATAAGAAGAATAGAATTAGAAAAAGGAATTAAAAAAACTCAAACCCGGCCACGATTTCTCTTTCTCTTCTCTTGCTTCTTCCTCTGCACTGATGATTCTTCTCACGTTCTCTCTCTCTCTCTCTCTCTCTCTCTCTCTCTCTCTCTTTCTTATAGGCTGAGAGATCGACGCAATAGCTGGAGTCGGTGGAATGTGTTTTTATGCACGCAACAACTGAAGTCACTGTGGAAGTTTCACGCACTCCCTGCGTAAGCTCTGTTACGCAGTCAAGAAAATAGTCCAAGAAAAACCCATTTCCCTTACTTTCTTCTCAAAGGAATAACATCCCCTGGGATGTTTTGGGGTGGCCTTCATAATGAATGAATCGAATATGCCATCTGATCATGGCCGTGATCGTGTAATATCCTTAAAACCTGTCAGTTTCGGACGCTGAAACAGGGCCTGTGTAACAGAGCTTACGCTGTGACGTTGGTGGGGCCCATCATCGGCTTTGACGGATAGATCCATTTGGTCCATGCGATTCCCCTCGAAAAACCATTCAAATATGGACGATTTTGGATTTCGTTGAGAGTGGCCCATTGAATTTTAAACTTGTTGTCCGTTAAATGCAGTGGCGTTGTTTCCATGCGTACACGTGCATGGATCTGAAAAACCTCCATGTGTATGGTCGGTTTGGCATCCTAGGATGAATGGACAGTCCGGATTGAGCACATGATCAAAGGTGGTGGCCCACTTATCACCTCATCTCTGCACCTTACGGATGCTGGAGTTCTTTCCAAATCAGTCAGGCCAAAGTTGGTTTGACCCTACTTTGGTTGTAGTGCACCACGCGTGCACATGTGCTTTATGCACATCTCACATAAGGTGGAGTCCATTGTACTGCTTGTGAGAGATCTGATCCGTTCATCCCTTTTCTCATCTTATTTAATTCGTCAAGACCAATTTTAAAGCATATCGAGATATCTGGTGGGCCCTAGTTTGACGATTTGCTGGTTGATCAGTCTGTTAGGCTATTTCCACAAGGGTCCAATGGTTGAAATTTGACATGTATGGTTAATTTATAATCCTCAAGCCATATATGAAGTTTCGAACCAAACGAATGGTAGGAAACCTGTGATCTTGCATTCTAGATGAATTTCAGGCCTTTTTATCATGAAATACTGGATTTTCTCGAATCTCGGGCATGTAAATTCTTCGATCTCGGTTCTCTAGAGTCCGTCCCTTACCTTGGTGACTTCAAGGCCTCAAATCCACGGTTTTAGTACCTTTTTGCAGTCCACGCTCGTAATGTCACCTTGCAACACAAACACGATTAAAGCAGGGCGTTAAACGGTATCATGTTCGTAAAATTAGGTAAGAACTGGGGTCTAATATGCAATGTTTGACCCTCAACACTGTATTGGCAGGCTACTGTGTATATAGTGAGGCAGAGCCTTGTCCCACATTGGAGGCGCCGTGGCAGTCATATGCGGACTTGCTAAGCAAGAGTTGCATACTCAGCACTTGACTCATTCATTCATTCATTCACTATCCACTCTGGCTAGTGGTGCGCAACCAAATCATTATACGTACCTTCGCAATGGTCAGGATTTCAGTTGGGTGCGCGACCAACTTGAGATCAGGAGTTTACCTCATTGAGTCTACCTATCCAAATTTAGGTATGAGACTGGTTTGGATAAAAGTCCCTTGTGTTGAACCTTATAGCTTGTGATACCACGTACTATCATCCCGACTATACACTCTAGATTTGTCATTTCTTTTGCATTACACATTGCATTGCATCCTTTGTATATGACATTTGGTTTTCTATGTTTCTACATTATATGGCCTAGATAAGGCTGATGGTATTCATGGACTTGTCAGGATTTACACATTGCATTGCATCCTCAGCATATTACATTTAGCATACTATGTCTTGCATCACATAGCCTTGTTGTGGTTGACAGTATTCATGGACTTACCAGTATTTTCGCTTACTCTGATATTTGTGTGCTTAACACATGTATTGCTCACACACTCACCACCCTCTAAGCTTTTTAGTAAGCTTATGCACGACCGTTGCGTGCAGGTGACGTTAGGTCGTAGTAGCATTGAGGCAGGAGCTTGTGGAAGATCATTTTGGAGATTTTGTTATTTATGTATTTCCCTTTCAGAACTGTATTCTAATATTCATATTAGTGGATATGTGGTGATGATATTGTTCTTGTGATTTGGGTATACTTGTGGTTATGCTTCTTTACAAAAAAAATCATACTGAAAATCCTCCTTATAGGATCCCAGGATTACAATCTGGTGTATGGACGCTGGGAGCCGAGAATGGGGTACTACGGAGGCTGTCAGCACTGGATTCAGCAATCAGAAATTTTACGAACCCGGTTCCTGAGTTTGGAGCGTGACAGTTGGGGAGGGTTAAGGTTTAGAGTTTAAGGTTAGGTTTAAGGTTTAGGGTTAAGGACCTTAAGGTTTAGGTTTTAGGGTTTAAGGTTAGGGTTAAGTGTTTAGGGTTAGATTTAAGGTTTAAGGTTTAGGGTTTATGGTTAGGGTTAGGGCTAGGTTTAAGGTTTAGGGTTTAGGGTTTAGGTTAGGGTTACGGTAGGGTTTAGGATTAGGGTTAGGAGTAACTTGGCCAGACCACCACCGACCCAAGGCGGGACGCTGCAGCCGAGCTAGCGAGGTCCCGAGCTTGGTCGGACCATCAGCGAGCCAGGGCAGGACCCACCATGAAGGCCGGTCCGAGTGCGAGGTCGAGCCAGGGTGGGACCCACCATGAAGGCTGGTCCGAGTGCGAGGTTGAGCCAGGGTAAGACCCACCATGAAGGTCGGTCCGAGTGTGAGGTCGAGCTAGGGTGGGACGCTGGCTACAGCCGAGCCAGCGAGGTCCCGACCTCGACCGGAACACCAACGAGCTAGGGCAGGACCCACCATGAAGTGCAGTCCACCAGCGAGCCAGGGTGGGACCCACTGTCATGTTCAGTTGCTAATTTACGTCCGTACTGATCGAAGGCAGGCCATGACCGATGTCTCAAGCCAGGGCGGGCCACCAGTGGCTTACATGGCTGCACTCGACGTCTCGAGCCAGGGCGGGAGCTCGAAAATGCACATAAAAAAACAAATAAATGGAACCTACCTAATGAATGGACAAGGATGAATGGTGAAGATGGATTGTTGGGCTGCTGAGTGGCCTGAATTCGAATCGAGATCGTTGTGGCGATGGCTTGGGTAGGGTTAGAGTTTAGGTATAAGAAGGTTAAAGGTTACAAAAAAGAAAGTAAAATGAGACTTTATACTACCCGATTCCGGATCGGATCGGATTGGATTTGACCAAATTAGATTCCAGATCGGATCGGATTGAGTTGTTACCTGACCCGAACTTGACTCGTTTTGGCGTTGGATCCGAGTGGGTCTACTCGATCCAACCCGACCCTCGCTTTCGATTCGGGTCAGATCGGATCCGATCGGGTCGGTCAAGACATATCCGACGAGTTGGGTCGGATCCTGCCCACTTCTACTAATGGGCTTATAGATGTTGCCATAGTTCACCAAACTAGTTACTGAACTCGACTCTTATGTCAGGTCAACTTAGCACTGGCCAAAGCGGGTTTTATATATATACATACATACATACATATATATATATATATATGTATACATATATATATATATATATATATATATATATATATATATATATATAAAACAAAAAACCAACTTCCAAATCCTTTCTCACATGGAGGATTTCATCTACATGCTCATTTACTCCTATCCAGACACACCTCAAGTCACATTTACCTCCATTTACTCTCAATTCCTCCCGTTTACCTACATTTACTTGCATCCAAATGGCCCCTTATGAAGTGACAAAGACTCACCTCTCTTCTCAGGTGAGGAGACAAGCTACAATGTAGAGTTTGTTAAATATAGAGCAGGCTATAGATGCATTCCTGGTACAATTAGACCAAAAGAAGTTTGAACAAAAGCAGAATTAGTTTGTCCGATCCGAGCCCAATCCTATGTGGAGCATGACATAACTAGGGCTTAGTGTCACGCTCCAAACTCAGAAACCGGGCTCACAAAATTCCCGATCGCTAAATCCGGTGCCGACAGCATTCGTAGTATCCCGTTCTTGGCTTCCAACGTCCATATGCCAGATTCCGATCCTGGAATCCTACAAGGAGGATTTTTAACGTACATTTATTTCATAACAAGCATAACCACAAGTTTACCCAAATCACAAAGACATCATCGTCATCATATATCCACTAATATAATCATTTGAGTACAATGTCGAAAGGAAAATACATGCATATAATAGAATTTCCTGAAGCTCTGCTGCACGCTCCTGCTTCAACTCGACTACGTCCTATTGTCACCTGCATGCATCTATCATGCATAAGCTTATAGAAAGCTTAGAGGGTGGCGTAAGTGTGTGAGCAGTATATGCGTGCTCAGAATGTAATATCAGAGTAAACATAATTACTGGTAAGTCCACGAACCATACAATATCAGAGTAAGCAGAAATACTGATAAATCTATAAAAATATCATCAATCTCATCCAGGATATGCGATGAAAAGACATAGCAAGCCAATGTCATATACTGAGAAAGTAATGTAGGTCGGCTATGCAATGCAGAGACATAATGAGTCAAATATCAGATACTGAGGATGCAATACAATGTGCAATTCTGAAGAGCTATGAATACCATCAGTTTCATCTAGGTCATATAAATGAAGAAACATAGCAACTCAAAATGTCATATGTCGCGGATGTAATGCGATATGCAATATGTGGTACCAATGAAATGACCAAGCTAAAATGTGAAGTCGGGATGATAGTACATAGTATCGCAGGTTATAGGGTCCATCATAAGAAACTTCTATCCAAACTAGTCCCATACCTAAATTTGGATAGCCAGACTCAATATAGTAGGCTTCTGATCTCAGGTTAGTTGCACGCTGCAATTGAAATCCTGGCCATTGCGAAGGTACACAACAATTAGTTGCGCACCATCAGCCCGAGTGAATAGTGAATGAATGAGTATACAACTTCTGCTCAATAAGTCCACATATTAGTACCGTACATCTTTTGGATCATCACCGGGGTCTAGTACACTCCAAGCTGGCTAAATTCTCAGCCGGCCGCATAACCCAACGAGTGGAAAAGACCTCACTACCTGCCTGTCAGTAGTATACCAATGCCTACCCGGCTCGTCGATAGCAGACCCATTTGGGAGCTGGTCAAACTCAGCCTAGCTTATAGCCCCCTCACTTGGGCGGATGAGGCCACACCCCCTCCCAACCGACCATGACACAGTGGGAGAAGCGGCATACTGGTATTCGGCATTCGGGCGCTCATGTATCCACTCGGTCTAGACGTTGGGGCGTCCTCTGGCCTCGGAGGTTTAGGGACTTTCACCCACAGACATCCAAAGTTCTCAGATGCTCGAATCAAACATTTTCGGTCTCCCATCTAGCCATCTAAGACATGCCTGTGGAGGTCATAGCCCCGATATCGTTAGGGCGTATAATAATCAAAGCTCGAATCAAAGCTCGTATTAGTGTTTTCCCATCATCCAAACTGTCCATCTAGACAGTCAGTCCAGCAGGGTGGACAGTAAGCTCGAATCAAAGCGCATATTAGTGTTTTCCCATCATCCAAACTGTCCATCTAGACAGTCAGTCCAGCAGGGTGGACAGTAAGGTCGTCCCACCTACTAGACGATCCAGATTGCCCTTAGGTGGGCCAGTAAAACAGGAAAAAGAGGGAGAGAGAGAGAGAGAGAGAGAGAGAGAGAGAGAGAGAGAGAGACAAGTGATGGAGGGGCCCCGCTACTATGGGCCCCTCTAATACATACATCAATACACACATCAAGATGGGTCCTAAATGGGATCCATACCATCAATCGGTAGGCCCCATTTGGTCCATCACAAAAACTGAAATCTAATCTTACAAAAACACCCACCTTTGATCACGGATTTCTCCTTCCACTGATGCATTCTAGAGCTCCAAGAGATGCATTTTTACGGGTGAGATGATCTTTGGAGGGTGGGATTGGATGGTAGGAAGGTGGGCCACACTAGCTTCTCTCCCATGGGAGCTTGGACGGCTCCCTTGGGAACTTGCTTGAAAAAATGGAGAAATAAGAGAGAGAGAGAGAGAGAGATGGGTGTGAGTGATGGGGTGTGTACTTGGTAGGTAAGGGTTGTAAGAGAGAGCGAGTTGACTTTGGGGATGGCGTTGTACTTGACATTTGATGTGTGATGTGTACTTGATTGATGGGACATCTTTTCTAGGGATTTGCAACGTGCGACATTTTTCTCAAACTAAACGCGGGCCCACATCTCCTGGCCCGGGTATCGCCTCAGCATACGAGATGCGGCGTCGGAATTGCGGCGATGACGCGGTCGCACTGGTATAAATCTTAGGTTGAGCCGACTCAGATCGACAGAATGCGACTTAGGCTCGTGCGCAAACGCCGATTATAGATCGCGAATCGCCGGAATTCGACTGGAAGGACCGCGAAAGCCTACAGAATGATATGAGCTAGGATATGGGCCTCACACTAAGGCTTATCCAGATTGAAAAAATTTATTTTGGGTAGGGATAAATTGTCATTAAAAGTCTAGACCATAAATCAGCCGTTACTTTTGATCTAGTCATTGTCACGAAATGCACGAGCTATTGATCTTTATATAACGATGCTTTTGGGATCAACTAGCCCGCTATGCCGCTTAAATTCATCCGTTTAGCAAGAAAACACACCCCTTCGGTCCAACACTACGATTTTTATGAAAAAAAAAATTAGAATTTTTAATTTTGTTTAATTTTGTTTTTTTAATGAATTAACGTCTTTTTAAAAGTTGCTCATAATTAAGCTGATAATATTCAGGTACGGTTTATCTAGACTTTCTAATTTTGACAAATTAAGCTTTATAATAGTTTTGCTATTTCGGATAACTAAGAATTTTGCTATTTTGGGCAACTTCTAAATGAATTAGGGTTTTGCTTTATCTTTATAAGTGATGTAATCGGGAAGTTTGAAGATTATCTCTTAATACAATTTTGATTTTTTATCATGTAGATTTAAGGTTTTACCTACTCGAGGAAGACAATGATCTTCTTCTCATTAGCGTCTATCGCACAAAAAATTATCGATTTGCCCAAAAACTGAATGTCGTTTATTAGAAACCGATTTGCAACGACTAGTTAAAAACTATGTTGATCCGATCGAAAGACTATTTGATGGGATTGAATGTCCTTCGATAGTATCAAATAGTCCATTGATCCCATCGAAAAAATCCAAAAATTTATCTGTTGGGTTGTTGGACTGATTCTTCGATCAGATTAAGTGGTCATTCAATTCCATCGAGTACCATCGACATCATGTCAATGAGATCGATGGCCACTCAAAAACTGTTGTTTTGAACATACGATTTCACATAAGCTTTGTACATCTTATAGCCTTACTTATCATGTTTCAATTAAGCTTCTAAGGGTAAAGGATGATTGATCGAACCCAAGGATTGACGGTGATACCGAGGTCGAATCCTTAAGGAATGAGAAACACAACCTAGAACTAATCTAAATGAAATAATTTGTCTGAGTTTTAATCCAGCGAAGTAGAAAAGGATTTAAAACAATAAAAATAAAATACTAAAGATCTAGGAATCCACTTATAGTAATCACAACATCCATTTATTGATTCAATTCTTATAACTCAATTAGAATCGAAGTCCTATCATATCCGATCGGAGAATAATTTTATTAAACCAATCATCAACACCAATAATATATGAATTCGATTGAATGACTCTCTCATGAAGCATTCATACATCAATTATAAAAAATCAAGAGCGTCTAAAAGACTTATGAAATAATAGATCAATCAATTATAGATATTGATTCATTTTTTAATTAAGGCCAATCAATTATTAAATTAAAGTATTCACTCTAACCATAGTTCACAACAAATGCATAAATCAACAACTCTAAGACTTAGTAAAATCCAAATCAAGTCAATTTACTATCATCATTCAAACCACTGTTTATTGAATCAAATAAAATTAATATTGTAATTAACTACAAGCTTCATCCCTTCGCCTAGTTAAGAGATTATCTTAACATGGCTAACATCTTAAACAAAATAAAAACTAAAGATCTATTAGAACCCTTGAATAAATCGAAGATGAAGAGCGTTATCGGCGCTCCACCCGAGCCTTTTCTCTCTCCCCAAGCCCTATAAGATGATTGAAAATGTCATAAAGACTTCTTTAAATAGAGTAGGAACTCCATCTTTTACACCAACTTGAAAATTTCATAAACTGACTTTGAATTGACGCAGCCACTCGCACCATCAATGACATCGAGCTTCCATTGAACACCAGTCAATGGCATCGAAGATCTCCTCGAGGGATCGAGTAAAAAATGAAATTTCAACCAACAACTAACTTTCAAAATCATGAATTTTTTAATGGGATTGGAGCTCATTCGATGGCATCGAGTAGTGAGTCCAACAACTTTCCTTGAAAATCCCAAAATTTCTCGATTTGTGCTCGAGGGATCAAACTCCCATTAAAATCCATTCGATGGGTTCAAATTCCCATCGATGGGATCAACCAATGCTGTATTTTCTTCTGTTTGCAACTTTACTTTATATATTCAATTTTCTTCATTTTGTACTTTGGTTCTTTCATCCTTTGCACTTAAAATCTTCGAGTTTTGGTTTCCAAATCTCAAATTCTTCATCATGATTTCTCTTGAGCTTTAAATCCTCCATTTAAGCATGTATTCATAATTGGGTCCGAAATCACCTCGCATATAGAAAATATATCTTATTATATCAAATTAGCACTTAAATATATTCGAAACTAATGTAATTGAAATGATAAATATACAATATTTAGGCATTATCACACCTCCAACCAACATTTTGCTAGTCTCAAGCAAAACATGTGAAAGATATTTCAAATCTAAATCATTTTTTTTCTAAAAAAGTGTATTCTGTAAAACTATGCTATCCTTAATCATTCTAAATAATAGAGTTCCAATGTACAGTAGTTTTATAAATTAAAATCAACCTAAATTCTAGTATACTTAGTAAATAACTCAATTGAGTTCAAATCATTAACCACTCAGTAGAAACCTCCTAAATATTGAGTTCTATGGGTGCACGATGAAATCTGAACTTAGCACATCTAAAAGTTAAGTTATTTATATTTATGTTAACATTAATAATTAAAGGAATAACCAGATCAACCAAAACTTGCCTTACAGTTCAATTATTTTCTTCGAGCTTAAATTTTTTTTCATTGGCGACTTTCGTACTATTTCCTTTTTTTGTTTTCATTCAATAGGTATCCCTTTTCGATGCTCCCTAATTTTTAACACATTTTTTTTTTCACTTGAACATGATGGACAAATTTCCTAAGCTTGGTTCCTAGCATTCTTAATAATTATTAACTTAACATTATAGTATCAAACTTAAACTCTAATGTTCAAGCTATATGTAAAATGTGAAAATTTATGATTCAATCAATGTTTAAAACTTTTCAAACTGAAAATTAATAAAACAAGCTCAACTTTGAAATTTACCAAATAACTAGATCTAGGTTTAAAAAATTCTCATCACTAAGTGCTTTATCATTCTACATTTAAAATATTAAGAAGTACTTAAATCTATAGAATTTAATCTTCCAAAAAAATTATTTTTAAAAAATTTAGCCAAAAATCAACAAAATTCAGCACTAATTGATAATTTTTTTCAAAGGAAACCCTACCCCCAGCCTAAATGATACATTGTCCTCAATGTATGAAATATATATAATAAGATCCACATGAGAGCAATGACATTGTAATCAAGTAGAGGGTATGGAGTACCTTAAATGACGATTATATATAAGTTATTGAATTCTCAAAGTTGGTGTAAAAATACACACTTCCTAAACTACTAAAACAAACTAGTCCTAAGAAAGCAAAGGGAAAAACTCCTAATCTAGAAAAGTGAAGAGAAACAACTACTCATTCTTGATAGATGCTTTCCTCCTTTGGCCAATATATCAATAAATTTCTCAACAGGCTTCTCAACAAGATCATAAAAAAGTCCATTTTGTAGTGGGCTTGGATATCCTAGAGCATGTATGTCCAGAGAAATTTATCAACATCGACAAAAAATCTTATTTTGTTACCTCGAGGTATTCAGATTTTATAAAATTTACTTGGGGTAAAAAAATTTTCAGTGTCAGCATACCATGGCAAATGGGAGACTATAATTAATTATAAATCAGATAAATTTTATTTAGCTAATGTAATCTCCATACATTGTAAAGTTTCAGACTTCTATTCCAATTCGAGCCCCTCTGCCTTTAATGGTAAACATTACGGATTAGTGGAATGGGGCACTTTAAAACAATGATTCCCTCGGTTAGTGTCAACTATCGGAATAGAGTCTTGTAAGGCATTCACTATGTCTTTAATCATGTTATCATTATAATCTTCAAATTGTGCTAAGAAAACTTCCAAAGAGTTGGAACATTTAGTGAAAAATGACTCACTCTGCACAATAGAATCAAACATGTCATGTTCGTGGATTGTATCACTATCACCGTGTTTGAAAATTTTCTGTATATCTTGATCATTAACGGAGGCTTAATTGAGATCAACCTTTATGGACACTGAACCATAGTCTCTTGAACATACTCCGGCTCCTCATCACCCTCGAATTCAGTGTGCTCATCGATGGTGTCAGAAGAATTGAAATCACTCTCCTCACATTGTATTTTTGGATTAGGCTGAGGTTGGGTTAGAAAAGTCCATTCATCATCAATGAGGCATAATTGAATTCTTTGAATGGAAGATGCAAACATCTCTAATGATGTTATGATGTCTTGAAATGTTTGTATGATGTTTTGGTTGAATTATTGTTGATCGATTTACCTTTGATCTGAATCCTCTTGGGTCTTCTTCGATGAGATCTCATAAGTAGGAGGCCTAAGAGGATAGTTGTTATAATATATTTTTAGTTCACTTGTCACACCCCAAATTTTCATAGCCTAAGTTTACACTCGTGCCCGAGAATTTCGAGTGTTAATAATCTAATAACTGAATACTTTAAAATTTCACCTTTTTTTTTTTTTCATTTAGATCACATTCATGAATGTAGCCATTCACGAAAATAAAACCAACCATACTAAAATTCTTATTCTCTTTAAAAATAAAAGTTCAACAAATCATTTGTTGCTCACTCAGGTTAGAGCTTATTACAAATATCCAAGTTTACATCATGAAACATAAATAAAACTAAAATAAAAATAAAGTGTCAACAATATAATCCCATGCTACTCATACTCTTTCATAGGGAGACCACATCGCCCATATCTTCAACCTGTACATTAATTGCATTATATATATATATATATAATATTAGAGAGGGTCAACACCTTACTCATAGTGATGGTTATCATTTAAGATTAACACAATTCAAGTAATTTCTCAAAGTAAGATAATACAAGGGTTTTAATACTTTCCGTACTCTACTACTACGAATGGTAACGATATGTGCAACAAATCTATATGAATGAATACCTAGCATAGTGTGTGTGGCTTATCATACATAGTGACCATCACATTGTGCAATACAATTCATAAAAATCTGGCTCGCTCCGTACACTATAACTACGGAGATTCGTCGGCGTGTCGGACACTACCGTGGATTTATGTGAATACTTTGAGACAATATAACACATGGATCGGATGGATTACGTGACACAATTTATTCATGGAGCGACTATTTACGACATCCAATCTCGGAAGTGATGTAACATGCATTGTGGATTATTTACATCGATTTGTGCACCACTATCCAAAATTCATGGATTTATGCATCGACCAAGAGGCCACTACCCATAGTACATTGCGTCCATGATTAATATATACAAGTCACTAATTGTGAGACCTTTAACACATCACTTGCATCAATAGGAAAATAAGTCGAACCATGAAAGTTTTAAAATTCCAAGACACTAGCCCAATACATAAAATAAGGAATGTAGCATAAGGCTAACCTAATAAAGAAGAAAAAGTAGTAATAAGCTAACTCAATAAAAGAGAAGAGTAGTATAATAGGCTAACTCAACATAATAAGAGAGATGAGCAAAAGGTAACTCAATATAGAGTGGTACACACGTTGCTCCCAAAATTGGCCAAGGGAAAGGCTTGTATCCATCACTCCACATGAATTCATAAAAATCAAGTATAATAAAATCATATCTTAATCATAATTCTCACAAAGATAAATAAGTCATAACGGTCCATCAATCAATTGAATGGAAAAATTATGGTAAAATGAAAGTATGCAAAAATAAGACAAATCATGTATAAATCAACTCAAATTAGTATAAACTCAAAGGAATCCCTCTCCTTTTGAATTCAATCATATTTTAATGTTGCTAAATTTGAATAGATGCATTGTAGTACCCAACTCTAGCGCAATTAACATGATTCTTATGGTTAGATCTTCACATTATATGGATTGTATAGTTATAATCAAACTTTAGGCTAGGGTTTAATATAGATGTAAACCTAAGTTTACATTAAATAATGACAAAATTAGAAATCTTGAACTAGGTTATTGTATGAATAAATAACTTACCTCATTCAATGAATTTTAGCTCGATAGCTCGAGTTTAACGATATTCTGCAATGAATTGACTCAGTCTAACTAGATTCTAAATAACCTACATACGATTGTTTAAAAATCTAAAGATTAAATAAAATTTAATCTTAGTTAATGATTTTAGTAAATAACTTAAAATAAAAACTCTCCTCCAACGTTTAGGAAACATAACCCAGATATGAACCCGGCCTAACGACTCACCGAGTTGTTGTTCAGCCACAAGTAATGCTCGATTTCTCTCTCTTTCTCTCTCTCCCTCTCTCTCTCTCCCTCAGTTTCCCATAATCTGGCCGAAATCTCTTCAAGACGGATAATATATAGGCATGTTTAGGCAACCATTGTGCAATGGGAAACACCGAGTAAATGTTATATAGTTTACATAGTGTTGATGCAGTTTTCCTGTATACCCTTCTTAATAGACCATCGAGAACCTGCACATAGGAAAGAAAGAGACAAAGGAGACCCTGGCTAGTATAGGGGACCCTCTGATGCCTAAGTCAGGAACTTGGATCTTTGTAGGAGATGGTCTTTTTTGGAAAAGAGTCACCAGTTGTATATAAGATTGAGTATGTGTACCTTTCACTGACCAGGGGCTCCCCTATTTATATGAGAGGGAAGATCACACCGTGGGAAGCGTTTCCCATTTTGGACTCTTGATACGTCGAAGATCTTCTCATACAGATCCCTAGATTCGTTGGGGATCCTCCCAAGATTGTTGACGTCCGAGATTCCCGGGATCCGATCTTATCTCCCGTTCGTTTGGGGCAAGGTCGGTCATTGACTGGAGATCAATAGGCCCTTCTGATCCTTTAGGTGAGGTCGGGCGACGGAGACGTGCAATATCCTGGAGGTAGGTAATATCGAGCCTATCGACAGATCAACATTCACATGAGTCAAACTTCAATGGCAATAGACCTTGTTGGAGACTGTGCCGACCTATAGCATAGTTGTGTCGACCTATTGTAACACCTCGTATCTTCAATACTCCGGTGTTACCCTTCCACAATTATTTAAGTTCAAGACCCATCGACCTAATAACCTGACGTAACACGTATAGGGTAGGATTTCCCAAGCAGCATTGAGACAATCCGGCACGACTCTGGAGGCTCAGCTTGCACTCTACCCCAATCAAAGAGGTAAGTAGAATCGAAACACCTAAGCTCAATCAGTTTCTAAGACATATGTGTTAGCAAGTAACTTTGGAAAGTTAATCCACAAAAGTCAGAGGGCAACCAATGAGGCATCCCTGTTTCTTAAACGTGCATTTAACCATTGAAAACAAGTACCAAACTCTTCCGACCGCCAGATCACATATTCAGGCCAAATTCAGCCCTGAAAGGTATGATACGGCCCACCTGGGCCTGGGCTTCAACCCAAACCAAGCTGGGACCCTTATGATGGGTCCCCAAGTCGATCAAGCGGAACTGATCCAATACCAGAACCATAATATTCCCCAAACTCAGGTGCACATCCACCCGAAAACATTAGTGTGCATAATGTGCATTGAACCTACACTTGAGGTCAAACAGTGGTTGACCGAACCAAACTACAAAATTTTCCAGGAACTTCCCGCCAACGCCCTGTTTAAAAGAATCAACCTTAGAGCTTCAAGGTGGCCCACCCTAGCCATTTTTCGTACTATCCACACCGTCCATTTCACTCGCATGGGTCCCCTGATCAAAGCTATATAAGGGTTTAGACTCGCTCCTAAGAAAGAGCGAGATGAGAATGGGCCGTCCGTTCCCTCATCATGCAGCTAGGCTTAAAAGGAAGGGACCACCCGGATGCTTCTTTTACAAGGCAGACTCCCCATAGATTAGCAGACCCAGGCCTTCCTCAGGCATAGCTGGGAAGGTCCTCTCGTGGCCTGAAATGGCTAGACAAAGCCAACTGAGGTTTTCTTTTTGGGTCGAGGAGGGTGGCGACGCAGCCGCTGTCTCCTAGCTGCATTAAAGACCCACCGTCAAACCTCCTCTCTCTCTCTCTCTGCCTATATAAGGAGAGGCCCAGCCCTCTCAAACCTCACACAGAAAGAAAAGTGAGGGAGGAAACAGGAAGAGAAAAGTAAGGAAAAAGGAGAGAAGAAAAACAGAGGAAAGGAAGGGCGTTTTCGGTGAGCCTAGCACCCGCTGCCCCAACTCAGTCCGTGAAGAACGGATCGAGCTGAGTCAGTGAGTGTACACAGTAACACAATTTGAGAGAGGAAGAAAAGAAGGAGAAGGAGTAGGTGAGGCTGGTGGGTGTGTGTGTGATAAACCAAGACCGGGTTGGACCCAACTGCACTAGGTAAAACTTCTTTCTCTAGGAACTCTAAAATGAACTGGGACTAAAGCTCCACCACACCTCTCTCGCACCTGAAACAAACCCCCAAACAAAGCCCTATTCATAACTGAAAAACACCTGCAGTTGGAACCATACGCCAGACCAAGAACAGTCCTTGTTTTGGTGTTGATGGTGGCCTGCATTTAGGCACTATTTCGGGGCCGAAACCGGCCCGAGTGTGGCCCTGTTTTGGGGCCAAGCAATGACATGGAAGTTGTCACGACCCTAAATCTAGTGTTGGTAATCCATGATTACTAGACACCAAATTTTGGTTGACAGCCTCCGTAGAACTCCGATTTTAGGACTTCAAACTATCACTTACTAAGTCCCATAAGCGGGGCTCCACAAGGAGAATTTCTGAAGGTAAAAACAACAAACATGTATCATTTCTCAAACTTTCATCATATTTAACATATATTACCGTGTACAACTGAGCAAATTAAGGCAAAACCAAAACATAAACCATGTCATATTTACTATACCTGATGTATACATATTCAGGGTATTACAAAATATAATACATTGATATGTACAAAACAAAAAGGACAACTGGAGTCTATAGCCTCTATTCCTCCAACTCCCTACTCTTACCTATAAAAAAAATAGAAAGAAAAGCTTGAACTACTAAGCCCAGTGAGTGCGTGTGTAGTGAAAATGTATGTTTCATGTCATGCTCTTATAATGCACAGGTTTTCTGGCTCGATAACAATAAAATAAAGATACAATGCATACTTTTTCAACGTTTCCATAACTTTCTACATTTCTCAATGGATCACTAGGGTCTAAAACAGAGGTGGGACTCGCATATGAGTATTACTCACTTATGTAGACTTTTTCACCATGGTCAACTACAGAGGTGGGACTACATAGTTCAGGGGCCGAACTAGTCTAACTCACTTATGTTAAACCTTACTATCTGCCTAATAGCGAGAAGTAATAAGTCGTTTGGCAAAACGATAGCAGACAATTTACGAGCTCATCATACACAACCTATCTTTGCTTGCCCATAAGCAGGTTAGGTCAAACCTCTCAACCAATCGACACACGTCGGTGAGAGTCGCTGCCTACTTTGGTATTTCAGCATTCCAATGCTATGCTCTTCCACCCGGTCTAAGCATTGGTTGCTCCCAATGGTACCATTCGAGATTTAGGGACTTTCACCCATGGACCCTCTAATCATGTCTTGTCGACTTACACATTTTCAGTGTGGTATCCAACTCAAGTTATAACAAAGTATGTTTCATCGCATTTACAATCACCATATGCATGAGTCCACATACAAGCACAATATGTCATGGTTTTCAAGGCAAGTATAGGACGACCGTCCTCATGTGGTCTCCTCATATATTTAAGTTCCACATTTAAGTTCCTCATAAGGGTCTTATGTAATACATCATGTATCTAGGCAGTTTATATACTCATCATAAACATATCGTGTGCCACACCACAACCCACTATGATCACCATAACATGATATGAATAATTTACTCTCAATCATACAATGATACAATAATTGTGAATCATGCATATGATATGCACATGACTTAGCCAATCTAACTCTAATCCGGGATTTATTCTACTATAAGACTTCATGCTATATGCATGTTTTTCCTCAAGAAGTAACTACATTAAAATGATAAAGGATATTTCTTTGAAACAATTTGTCAAACAAGTAGCAGGCGGAAGTTGTAAGGGACAAAGAGAGAACCTGTTTGAAATACGTATGACTTTCATCTAGTAAGCCATTAATAGCCTAGTCAACTAACTTAGAAAATTCAGCCACAATCTTAAGAAAATCCAGCAATAACCTAACGAATTTAAATCAGCAAAGCGAGTCTTCTATAGGGTTTTGAAAGAAAATCCAGCAATAACTTAACCAACTCTATCAAAAATTCTAGCAATAACCTAACCCTAAATGAAAATCCAGCAATCTACTAACCTTAAATGCAAATCCAGTGAAAACTTAACCCTAATAGAAAATTCAGCAATTATTTAACCTTAAAACAGAAATTTCAGCAATCTTCTAACCCTAAATGAAAAGTCGGTGAAAACCTAACCCTAAAACAAAATCCAAGCAATTATCTAACCTTAAAATAGAAATTCCAAAGAAGCTTCTAACCCTAAATGAAAAGCCAATGAAAACCTAACCCAAAACAGAAAATTCAAGCAATTATCTAACCTTAAAACAGAAATTCCAGCAATCTTCTAACCCTAAATGAAAATCCAGCGAAAACCTAACCCTAAAACAGAAAATCCAGCAATTATCTAACCTTAAAACAGAAATTTCAGCAATCTTCTAACCCTTAATAAAAATCCAACGATAGGGTTTTAAAAGAAACCTTAATGTACACATACGTGCTCTTAATCTCTGCACTCACCTGTAATTATCAAAGGTTTGGCTCTCAACCTCAGCTTCTCTTTCCTTTTCTTCTTTTTCTTCTTCTCAACTTCACACTTAACAAGAACCGGATTGTAAGTTATACATAGATATGTACATATATATTTTGAGAAAATATACTCAAATGACCTCGATGTTTTTAAACTCCTTGGAATACGTTAGTTCCAATTACTTAAATAACATTGTTATATTACTACTATACGCTTATACCTTTCAAAATCATCACAAAACATCCCATAACCCTTTAAAACCAATTTCAAGTCCACACATATGAAAACCCTCTTGCAACATTTTATTTTTCAGCACTCTTTCTTGTTGAGTGTGAAGTTGAGAAGAAGAAGAAGAAGAAAAGGAAAGAGAAGCTGAGGTTGAGAGTCAAACCTCTGATAATTACAAGTGAGTGCATAGATTAGGAGCACGTATATGTGTACGTTGAGATTTCCTTCAAAACCCTATCGCTGAATTTTCATTAGGGGTTAGAAGATTGTTGAAATTTCTATTTTAAGGTTAGATAATTGCTAGATTTTCTATTTTAGGGTTAGGTTTTCACTGGATTTTCATTTAGGGTTAGAAGATTGCTGAAATTTCTGTTTTAAGGTTAGATAATTGCTAGATTTTCTGTTTTAGGGTTAGGTTTTCACCGCTTTTCATTTAGGTTAGAAGCTTTTGTCGAATTTTTATTTTAAGTTTAAATAATTGCTTTGGATTTTCTGCTTTAGGTTAGTTTTCATTGACTTTTCATTTAGGTCGAAGATTGTCAAATTTGCTTTAAGGTTAAATAATTGCTGAATTTTCTGTTAGGGTTAGGTTATCACTGGATTTGCATTTAGGGTTAGTAGATTACTGGATTTTCATTTAGGGTTAGGTTATTGCTGGAATTTCTGATGGAGTTAGTAAAGTTATTGCAGGATTTTCTTTCAAAACACTATAGAAGACTCGCTTTGTTGATTTAAATTTGTTAGGTTATTGCTGAATTTTCTAAGTTAGTTGACTAGGTTATTAATGGCTGACTAGATGAAAGTTATACGTATTTCAAACGGGTTCTCTCTTTGTCCCTTACAACGTCCGCTTGCTACCTGTTTGACAAATTATTTTAAAGAAATATCCTTCATCCTTTTAATGTAGTTACTTCTTGAGAAAAAACATGCTTGTAGCATGAAGTCTTATAGTAGAATAAATCCCGGATTGGAGTTAGATTGGCTAAGTCATGTGCATATCATATGCATGATTCATAGTTGTTGTATCATTATATACTTAAGAGTAAATAATTCATATCATGTTATGGTGATCATAGTGGGTTGTGGTGCGACACACTATGTGTTTATGATGAGTATGTAAACCGCCTAGATGTATGATGTATTACATGAGACCCTTATGAGGAACTTAAATGTGGAACTTAAATGTATGAGGAGACCACATGAGGAAGGTCGTCTTATACTTGTCTTGAAAACCATGACATATTGTGCTTGTATATGGACTCATGCATATGGTGATTGTAAATGCAATGAAACATACTTTGTTATAACTTGAGTTGGACACCATACTGAAAATGTGTAAGTCGACAGGACATGATTAGAGGGTTCGTGGGTGAAGGTCCCTAAACCCCGGCTGGTATAATTGGGAACGACCAATGCTTAGACCGGATGGAAGAACATAGCGCTAGAATGCTGAAATACCAAAATAGGCAGCGATTCCCACCGACGTGTGTCAATTGGTTGAGAGGTTTGACCTAACCTGCTTATGGGCAAGTAAAGATAGGTTGTGTGTGACAAGCTCGTAAATTATCTGCTATCATTTTGCTAGGCGACTTATTACTTCTCGCTGTTAGGCAGATAGTGAGGTTTAACACAAGTGGGTTAGATTAGTTCAGCCCGTGAACTATGTAGTCCCACCTCTGTAGTTGCCCACGGTGGAAAAGTCTACACAAGTGGGTAGTACTCATATGCGAGTCCCACCTCTATTTTAGACCCTAGTGATCCATTGAGAAATGTGAAAAGTAGTGGAAACGTTGAAAGAGTATGCATTGTATCTTTATTTTATTGTTATCGAGCCAGAAAACCTGTGCATTATAAGAGCATGACATGAAACATACATTTTCACTGCACACGCATTCACTGGGCTTAGTAGCTCAAGCTTTCCTTTCTATTTTTTTATAGGTGAGAGTAGGGAGCTGCAGGAGTAGAGACTACAGTCTTCAGTTGTCCTTTTTATTTTGTACATATCAGTGTATATATATATTTTGTAATACCCTGAATATGTATACATCAGGTATAGTAAATATGACATGGTTTATGTTTTAGTTTTGCCTTTATGTGCTCAGTTGTACACAGTAATATATGTTAAATATGATTAAAGTTTGAGAAATGATACGTGTTTGTTGTCTTTACCTTCAGAAATCCTCCTTGTGGAGCCCCGCTTATGGGACTTAGTAAGTGATAGTTGGAAGTTCCAAAATCGGAGTTCCTTTGCCCCCTTCAACTGATCAAACAGATCATCAATCCTGGGCAAATGATACTTGTTCTTCACAGTGACCTGGTTCAACCTACGGTAATCAATATATAACCGTAACGACCCGTCCTTCTTCTTCACAAATAGAACAGGTGCTTCCCAAGGAGACACACTAGGTCGTATGAAACTCTTCTCCACTAGCTCATCAATCTATCTCCGCAGTTCCTCCATCTCACATGGAGGTATACGATAAGTCGGCAATGAGATAAGTGTCGCACCAGGAGTAAGATCAATGATGAAATCGATCTCGCGCTGAGGAGGTAAACCAGGAATCGTCGTAAACACATCTGTAAACTCCCGAACTACCGGCGTGTTTCCTAACGTCGGACCACCAAATGACTTTAATAAAGCAACATAACACTCAACACGGTAGGGCCAACTGACCTGCACTGGAAACGTGAAAATTGTGCCGTCAGATCCATAGGCCGTCACAACCCAAGTATCACAATCTATCTCAGCCTTTATCTTCGTGAGCCAGTCCATACTAAGAATAATGCCGTAATGCCATAGTGGAGCAATAATGAGGTGACGAGCACGGTTCTGCTACCCAAATCCATGGAGCAACCCTCACATACCCGTGCGATATCCGAAATAGTCTCAGTAGCCGTAGTGAGTCTCATTCCCGTCGTGGGAATAGTACGTAGAGATAGATGCTTAACTATCCTATATGAAATAATAGAAGTAATGGACCCAGTATCCACCAATAAGCAAATAGAAGTACCATGAATGTGAGTCGTACCCTTAAAAGCTGTCGGGGCCGAAATCGACGTCTCAGGTGCCTCGGCAACAAGCGTATGTACTCGAGCCTGCTGCTGACGGTTCGGCTGTAGAACCAAGGGCCGTTGAGGCGGCCTGAAGCGCGATACAGGAGGTATGAAAAAAGGATGAGCAGGGGCAGTCTATAGAGGTGGAGCTGATATGGCCTGAGGGTAAGGGCTATCCAGCCTCTGGGGTGGTGAGAACCCGCTAACCCTCATACGTGAGAAACAGCTCTCTGCAGGATGCCTCAGTTTCCCGCAATACGTACAGGTCACAAGAAGGCTCCTTATAGGAACTACTGGCGCCGCGGCCCTGGGGGGAGAGTCGATACGAGGCCTTTTACCTAAGAAAGGCCTGCTCTGTACCTTCGGTCGTGGTCTCGTAACCATAGTACCACGAGAACGGGCCAGCTGATCAACATCCTGCTCGGCCATCATAGATAAGTGCACCAGCTCCGCATAAGAAGGTATACTGATGCAGCACATCTTCGACCGTATGTCAGGTCACAAACCCCCAGAAAAACGACGCATCCGCATCTACTCATCAATCAGGATAGTCGGGATAAAGCGGGCCAACTCTGTGAAGCGGTGCTCGTACTCAGTAACCGTCATGCTTCCCTGCCTAAGGCGTAGAAACTCATCCTCCCGCTCATGTCTGTAGGTCTGCGGGTAATACTTCTCGTGGAACTGGATCTCGAATGCCGCCCAGGTCCACATATAGTCCGCAGCGACAGATCGCAGCACATTGTCCCACCACAGACTGGCCTCCCTCTCAAACATGAAAGTGGCCAACTCGACCTGCTCTGCCTCAGTACAGTGCAGCATCCGTAACATCTTGGAGATGCGGTCGAGCCAAAACTCAGCCTCCTCGGGTCTGTGAGAACCTATGAATGAGGGAGGCCTCAAGCGCTGGAATCGCTCGAGTAGGCCACGGGTACCAACATCTCCAGTAGGAGGTGCAACGGTGTGGGCAGAGGCACATCCTCAAACTGAGCAGGAGGCTCTGTATGCTCAGCAGGACGTGCAGATGTCGGAGGTGGAGTCACACTCCCACCCTGAGATAAGGCCTCAGCAATAGTGGCCATAAGCTGCTAGTGCTGCTGCTGCTGTATCTGCTGCTGATGCATCATCAACATCAACTGCTCAATCCTATCAGTAGGTGGAGCAACCTGTGAGTCATGCTGCGCAGATGATAATGCCCGGTACTGCTCGCGAACCGGGAGCGTATAAGGTGGCAGTCTACCAGTAAGACTAGCAGGAGGCTGATCAGAATCTAACCCTCGGTTCGTAGGACCACCTCCACCGGAAGGAGTCTAGTCCATCGAGCCAGTAAGCAGGAGGTGTACCGTGCTCCGCGTTACTGCCGTGGCATGCCCTACACAACATAGGGTGTAACGTTGGTGAGATTAAAGTATATCAACACATTATACAAGCACCTTAATCATTCTACACATCTTATAGCAAAAGAGGCTACATGCTTTTCATTTACCCAAAATTGTCATAAGACATGGACTACAGAGTTACATGAATCATGTCAGAAATTACATGTGAGCCAATTACATCCACAACATCAAACACTTAAAATATATTACTAACTACTACATCATTAACATGAAAGCATAAACCACCTAATGCGGTAAGCAAAACAACCACAACAACAACTTGGATGACTAGGCATCCCAATCAGGAGATGGAGGAGGAGCATTCTTGTCCTGTAGATAACACAGGATGACCTTCAAGTTGCGAGACATCTTACTAAGCTTGGCTTTGACCTGCTCGACTTCCTCTCGCAGGGCGGCTTGGCCCTCCTCGAGACTGGCTAAACGCACATCTATGGAGCCCGATCGATACCCTGCTCCTGAGTCGTAGGAGGTGAACTCTCCTCTGTATCCTGGGCCTCAGGTTCCTCTTCTTCTATTTCATCGCCACTACCATGCTCAGTCTCTTCTTCTTCGCTGACTATTTCATCCTCACTCTCCTCATGTCGGGCCCGTCTGCGCCACACCCCAAGTTCCATCTGGTGGAGAGTACTTTCATCGATCTGGTGGATCAGTACTGGCCTTTCCACCCCCAGACTGTAGCCAAACTTCGGTGCAATCCTGCATATATGTCGGCTGAAGGGAAGCGAATCAGAGCTCCTGGTGGAGCGTGTAATCTTCACGATCTGTCGCAACACGAATGTAGGTACGCACAAGTTCGCCCCCTGCCCCAAAAAACACTAGGTCCCACCCTGGGTACCCCTAGATCAACGTGGGTAGGCCCCCGACCCCGATTCGCTCGATTTCGGGTATTTTCGGGTACCTTCGGACACATACTGACACTTGTAGATTTTTGACTGCTAAGATAAGGTGTATTGTGATCTAGACACATCAATAGACGGTCTAGAAGTGATTTGGGATCAACTCGTGCGATCAGGATCGAGTACGAACTCGACCAAAACGCTCGTTTTCGATGAACTTCGCCTAATGGCAAAATCGGGAAGACCTAGGACTGTTTCTATATTTTTCTCGCACCCTACGTCAGCGTACGTCATGGGAACATAACTCAGGTCCGGTTTAATCAAAATCATGCCCTGATACCAACTTGTAATGCCCTGAAAATCGGGGGTCGAGTATAACTCAACTCCCGAGTTCCAACGCATCACTTATGCAACATAAATAATGATGATTAAATATTGTCTGTTTAGAGCAATAAACATGAGTGAGATTATACCAAAACAGTAATTCATACTCCAGATCAATAGTATAAAGGCAAGCGGAAGACTGAAATTGTATATATAATGTATGTAAAGGAACAAAACCATCTTGATCTCCAGAGTATGAACATAAACTGAGTATCCATATACATGTATTGGTTCTGAATAAAAAGGGTCAAAATACAACTAAGAGATAGATCCTAAAATCCCCGCGATCCAGTCGGCCTAAGCGTAGCTGTCAGAGTACTGCATGTATGAGAACTCGTCCTTGTCCTCATCGTACTCTGGCTCTGTCTCCTGAATCGACGCATCCTCTATACCTGCGACAGAGTCTGGTTAGTGTGTAAAACACCATCCCGTAACGTGGGAGTGAGTAGCTAACTCAGTAGAAAAATAAAGCATAGGTTAACATGTTATCAATACAATCAAGCAGTAATGATAAAGCAGTACATTCAAACAATCCTAACTACTCTTATTAAATGCAAGTATGAAATGACATGATGAATGCCCTTGCCAAACCGCCCTCATGTGACATCATCTTACGTTCGCAGATACATACCTCCCTCAGTGCTCCACATCTACTAGGCACATGCGGTGCGATGATGAGCATGATTACCGAGTAGTTATTAGTCCATTTTAAACAGCAGTATTGGGAAACTAAGGTACCTCCCTTATATCATTCTCAAACATAATCCATTCTAAGGTCGTCAATCCTAGTTAATCTCATACGATATTATGGTTCGAGAGGCATCGCGAAGGCATCGCAAAGGGCTCGTTGCCCGTCAGCACGGATACAAATCTCACCGTCTGAGGCTCAATTGCTGGCCGTAAGCTCGAATACAGGTCTCACCGTACTCGGCCCAACTCATACTCTAGTTGCTGTGAAGGGCTCGTCGCCAATCACAGACTTTAGAGTCTACTCGAAGACACTACAGAGGACTCGTCGCCCGTCAGCACGAATACAGGTCTCACCATACTCGGCTCTCGCCGTAGGTGTCGACAGCTCGAATACAGTGACCCATACCACCATATTTGGCTCACGAGTTTGGTTGCTCAATGGTCACTACGGGGAGGCACGTGGCCCAAGCGTAGGCTGACAGCTCGACCACGGTGTCCCATACCACCATGTTCGGCTCATGAGTCTTAGCGGATCGAGGTACCATGGTTAGAAGGAATTTCACTGGTAAGTTTGGTACCCTAGGTTCAAGTAGTGGTGACCAAACATGGTGAACATACATTAGACATATCGGGTTACTTGACGAGCCTGACTAGCTCGAGCGCACAATCAACTAAACGACATGAAGTGCATAAGCACTTCGCATGGCCTAACCACTGTCGCCAACTGACGTACGACTCGGGATCGTCAAACACATCTTACGTGGCGACACGAATCTCAACCACGATCTCAAGTCTGGTACCGATTGTCTGGACTATAGGCATAGTCCCAAACTCAATCAATCCTAATTCATAGCATGTGGAGTAAAGCATAATAAGCAAAGTAATTCAAGCATGTTAGTAAGCATGTCATAAAGCATGTTATAAAGCATGTTATAAAGCACTACATAAATAGGAATACAAACACATAATTTGCACAAGTAAGCGGTTTAAGTAATCATCCTCATGGAGGAAATCATACAGGTCTCTAAGGTAGTTGAGAATCCCATCTCAACACCCTCCTAAGGCATCAACATCCAAACACTTACTCACACAAGCATTTTCACAAACACTTAACATACACTTTTTCAACATACTTAGTGTATGTTAGTAAACATGTATTAGGGCGAGTCCATTCGCCAAGCAAGTATGTTACGCATATATGATATATTTATTTAACAAATAATCATGGCAAACACATCTCTAAAATATGTATGTATACGGTACTTTCAACAATACGGTATTTCTACATACATAGTGTATATTAGTAAAACATGTATTTGGGTGAATCCTTTCGCCAATTAAGTATTTTATCCATATATCGTATATTCATACAACAAATAATCATATCAAATACATTTCTAAAATTTATATGTATACGGTATTTTCTACGAATACCTATAATATGTAAAATTCCATAATCTACATCTTTAATCGAAACAGGAAACAGAAAGCACTTTGTACATGTGCAATTGCATGCAGATCATAAATCTATCATTATCTGACATTGAAAGCGTTGAAAACCATAACCTATACACCTAAAGTCCGCACCTTACGCCGATAAACACGTAACGGAGTCAGTTCGTTCACCCTCGCTTTGTCTAAGGCACAACGACAACCTAAGACATGAAATAGGTTAGCTATTTCATAACCTACAACCTTCACACTCCAAAACAAATCTAGGGTTAGGGTTTCTTACTTAAAAATGGAGTCGGTATCACCGGGAAATCAACAAGAAAGGGGTGGTGCAGCCTGTGTAGTGACAGGGGGTGGTAGTAGGAAGGATCTCCCACAACACTCTAGCTTTCTCTCTCTTTTTCTCTCTTCTCACTTAGGGTTTTCCTCAAATTCGTATGGCTGTGAGAGAGGGGATTCTAAGGCCCTTATATAGCCTAAAAAGTCTCCAAAGTAGACTTAAGGTCAATGCATACTTGGGTTATAAGCAAAGCGGCATTCTTTCAGCTCAACAGAGGATTTCTGGCGGGCCTCCTTGAGCTAAAAGTCGAACTTAAACTCACTAACCTTGGATCTACGTGAAGTTAAGTTTTTGTCTCAGTCGGATTCCCAGATCACGCGTGGCAGACCAGTTTCAGTTCAACAGTCAGCAGGTCTCGATCCGAAATTTCAAGTACATATAAATGTTTATGAAATTTTTCCTGATCCGAGAGTGTATTTGGGTCAGATTCTGATGGTCTGGTTGCTTACAAATTGACCACAAGTAACAAGTCTCAGATCACTGTTCAAGATATTTATTTTGTAAAGAAAACATGAGTTTTCACACTCCTTCACTCCGGACTCAAGCGAACAGCCGTGAGACACTGCCTTGGTCTGATTTCCGAGATGGTTGTCAAGCCCAGCGAGGCGGTCCTAAGTCCTTAACCTCGTATTATTCAGACTCCCGATGTACAGTTCAGACCTGATACGGAGTTTCAATGTGCTCCCGAGAGCAGACGGGCAATGAGTTTGATCCTAGATTTTACGGTAACCTAGCATCAAGGATTCTACAAGTTTTGGGTCTTGTAGATCGTATTTAAAGCGATTCAAACGGATTTCATGTCTAATCTAGTTTAGTACATAGTTAACTTTGTCAAATTTCTAAAGGATTTAATCCTAAGTGATTTCTAGTCGAGGTGGTACTCGAGCCAGTGTACGGAAATTTATGAGTCATTACAGCAACCCAATTCTAAGTCAACATCTACGTCAAAATCTGTTCCAGATCCAGTCATACCTATTCCTGCAACACAACTTCAACAAATGTTGCAGACTATGTCAACTATAATGGCTAATCAAAAGCAGCGATCTAATTATACTCTGGAGACATCAGCGCAAGAGCGGGCCAGTGCTCTTTTTATGGAGTTTAGATGTCTGGATCCACCTTATTTTTCTAGCAAGCCAGATCCTATGGCAGCTGAGTTATGGAAGTCAGAAATAAAGAAACTATTTCAAGTATGGATTGTACTTTCAAGCAATGTGTTACCTTAGCGACTTATCAATTGCAAGGGGAGGCAGACCAATGGTGGAAGTCAATTGTTCGTTCAGTAGATCTAAAATTTATGTAGACATGAGAAGCATTTAAAGACCAGTTGGATCGTAAGTTTTTCCCTGTAGTTGATCGTCGTCAGAAAGCACATGAATTTGATTCTTTGGTTTAGGGTGAGATGTCTGTTGCTGACTATGAGGATCGTTTTATAGAATTATGTCGTTTTTCTCTACATTTAGTAGCTACTAATGATTTGAAGGCGAGGAAATTTGAGGATGGTTTGTGACCTAGTTTGCAATCTCGAATTAGAGGGTTTGAGTTGTCGACGCTTGCGGGAGTAGTAGCGAAGGCACATATTTTTTAGTCTGATTGGAACCAACAACAAAGTACGCATCCATTTACTTCTAATCAACAAAGGAAGAGGAGATTTATGTCAGAGAGTGGTAGTAGTTTTCAACCCCATTCATTCCCAAAGAGGCCTACAGTTAGATATGATAATGCAGTCAGACCTAATGTAAGACCCCCAGTATCACTATCTGTTCCTCAACGACAGTTTTTAGCCAGACCTGATGTTAGATCTCCAGTATCACCGTCTGTTCCTCAGCGATAGTTTTTCGTAGCGTGTTATAATTGTGGTGGTGTAGGGCACCGTAAAAAGGATTGTCCCAATTCGCAGAAATAGCAACCATATCAACCATTTAGACATCAGCAGCCCTAGCGGCAAAGGCCACCATATAGGACATAATATAGGCCCCAACAACAATAATCTCAACAGCAGTCACAGTGGCAGCAAGGTAGACAACCCTTACCCCTTCAGACGCAACCTCGTGTTTATGCAATCCAGAAGAAAGATTCTCAGACTAAAGGAGGAGTCATAGAAGGTATACTTATAGTATCATCCCTTTTTACACGTGTCCTTTTTTATTCTGGCGCATCAGATTCATTTATAGCAGATAGTTTTTATCAGTAGTTGGAATTGCCAAGAACATCGATGACCAAGGGATTAGAGCTCCTGACTCCTTTAGGGAAAAGAATGGTGTTGAGTTTTATATGCCAAGACTGTCCTATTTACATAGCAGAGTATGCCCTTCCAATTGATTGTTATGTTTTGGTGTTGTTAGAGTATGATGTGATTTTGAGAATGGACTGGTTATCCAAGTACCATGCAGTGTTAGACTGTACAGCTAAGACAGTCACCTTTTTTATACCTGACCAACCTCGATTTCAGTTTGTGGCTGATCCTAAAGATAAGTTTATAGAGACTTTGATGTCCTGTATTTATAAAGAGTCCAAAGGTGTATGTATTGAACAGTTGCTAGTAGTACGTGATTTTTCAGAAGTTTTTCAGGAAATTCTAGGTTTGCAACCCATTAGACGTACAGAATTTCGAATAAATCTTACCTTGGCACTGCCCCTATATCCAGAGCCACTTATTGTATGGCACCGTTAGAGTTGCGTGAGTTGCAAAGACAGATAGATGAATTACGTCGTTTGAAGTTTATTCGCCTGAGTACTTCACCTTGGGGAGTGCCTGTGCTTTTTGTCAAAAAGAAGGATAGTTCATTACGGTTGTGTGTTGATTATAGAGGACTTAATAAGGTTACGATTAGAAACAAGTATCCACTCTTAAGAATAGATGATTTATTCTATCAGTTGAGTGGTGCGCAGTATTTCTCGAAGATAGATTTACGGTCTGGGTATCATCAGATTCGGGTTCGGGAGGAGAATATCCTGAAGATAGCTTTTGTGACTCATTATGGACAATTTAAATTTCAGGTTATGTTATTTGGTCTGACTAATGCACCTGTAGTATTTATGCAGTTAATGAATGAGGTATTCCGTCCTTATTTGGACCAGTTTATTGTTGTTTTTATTGATGATATTTTAATATATTCAAAGACAAGGGAAGATCATGAGTGTCACTTAGAGATGATGTTGCAAACCCTTCGTGCCCACCAGCTATATGCTAAACTGGAAAAACGTGAGTTTTGGCAGGAAGAAGTGAAATTTTTGGGGCCCACAGTTTCAAAGAATGGAGTTTCAGTTGATCCAACTAAGGTTGAAGCGGTTTTGCAATGGAAACAGCCGAATAATGCATCTAAGATTCGGAGTTTCTTAGGTCTAGCAGGGTATTACAAACGTTCTGTTAAAGGATTTTTTCGTATAGCTGCCCCACTGACTCGATTGACTCGAAAGGATGCAATGTTTGTTTGGAGTGGAGCCTGTGAGCGGGCATTCGTGGAACTAAAAACTCGTCTTACGACGGCACCAATTCTCACTCTTCCATCTGGGAGTGAGGGATTCGTCATTTATACAGTTGCCTCGCTTATAGGTTTGGGGTGTGTCCTAATGCAACAGGACAAGGTAGTAGCATATGCATCTCGTCAACTTAGGACACATGAGCAGAATTATCCCGCACATGACCTAGAGTTAGCAGCGATAGTTTTTACCCTCAAAGTATGGAGGCATTACTTGTATGGGGTTAGATTCGAACTCTTTTCGAATCATAAGAGGCTGAAATACCTCTTTTCTCAAGCCGAATTGAATATGAGGCAGAGACGTTGGATGGAATTGATGAAAGACTATGATTTTGATCTTTAGTATCACCCAGGAAAAGCTAATGTGGTGGCGGATGCTTTAAGTCGTTAGCCACAGGCCTAAGTGGCACAATTGATGATGCTAGAGTGGAAAATGGTAGAAGATATAGCTGAATTTGATTTTGAGATGACACTACAGTCCTCGGTTGTACAATTAACAAACTTGATGATTCAGCCCTCTTTGATATCCCAAGTAATAGAAGCCCAACAGTTTGATCAATGGGCGTTGTTTTGTAAAGATGTAATAATAGAGAAAAGTCAACAGGAATAGCAGATAGGTTCGGATGGTACACTTCGGTTTTCGGGCAGATTATATGTTCTAGATATCGCAGAATTGAAGAAGGCCCTTATGGATGAGGCACATCGTACTCAGTTTAGTATCCACCCAAGATTTACGAAGATGTATAAGGACATGAAAAGGCAATTTTGGTGGACCGGAATGAAACCTGAAGTTACGAGGCATGTGTCCGAGTGTAACGTTTGCAAACGAGTAAAGGCAGAGCACCAAAAGCCCGAAGGGGAATTGCAACCTTTGAAGATACCAGTATGGAAGTGGATGTAACTATGGATTTCATTGTGGGTTTACCAAGAACCTTACATTGACATGATGCGATATGGGTTATTGTAGACCGTTTGACAAAGACATCCCACTTTCTTCCTATTTATATTTCTTGGTCTAAAGATCGGCTCGCAACGTTGTTTATAAACGAAATTGTTAATTACATGGTATACCTGTTTCGATTGTATCTGACCGAAATCCGAGGTTTACATCAAAGTTCTGGAAGAGTTTTTAAAAAGCAATGGGGACGGCTTTAAGATTTAGCATAACATATCATCCACAAACAGATGGGCAGTCCGAAAGAGTTAACTAGATTCTCGAGGACTTGCTCAGATCATGTGCCTTAGATTTCTCTGGTAGTTGGGACGACCACTTGCCGTTAGCAGAATTTGCGTATAATAATAGTTTTCAGGCTACTATTGGCATGACACCTTATGAGGCGTTATATGGTAAACCTTGTAGATCCCCAAGTTGTTGGACTAATATTGGTGAACGATGTCTTTTAGGCCCTGAAGTTGTCCGAAAAACGTCTGAAAAGATTGATCTTATTCGATAACGTATGTTTACAGCCCAAAGTCAGCAGAAGAGTTTTGCAGATCGCTAGCATAGACCCTTAGAGTTTGTCGAGGGAGACCGTGTATATCTCCGAGTTTTACTAATGAAAGGTGTAGTACGATTTGGTGTTAAGGGAAAGTTATCCCCGAGGTTTATAGGGCCCTTTGATATTATTGAACGAGTTGGCACCGTAGCTTATCGTCTTGCTTTGCCACCCCAATTATTTGGAGTTCATAATGTTTTTCACGTCTCGATGCTTCGTAAATGTGATCCGAAGATAATAACACCTTTTATTGACTGGCAACCTTAGCAGTTCGGAAAGATGCATCCTATATCGAGCAGCCAATTTGTATCGTGGATAGAAAGAACAAGTTCTTCGTACTAAAGTCATTCCCTTAGTTAAAGTCCAATGGGGTTATCATTTTGTAGAAGAAGCAACCTGGGAATCGGAAGCAGAGATACGTAGTCGTTACCCTCATATATTTGATTCCTAGATACGTATAAATATGATATAGTTATTGTTGTATTATACTGTTATAACCGGATATGTTTTGAAATTTCGAGGATAAAATTTTTTTAAGGAGGGAAGAGTTGTAAGACCCGTGATCCCAAAATCTGGTTTGTACACTGGATAACCATTGACTATAGGTCCATTGGCCTCGAGAATGTTTTAACTTGATCATAATGTTGTTATGTTATCAAGCCGCAAGTCATATTTCAACCCGATGTCCGAATTTTAAGATATGGACTTAACATTAAACAATCTGAGAAATAACAATTATGTCCTTATTTTATCTAGCGGAGCCTCACCATCAAGTTTTCAAAATCTGTTAGGTCCGAGAGCCTAACCGTTGTAATCGTAGTCGAGTTACAGAGTTAATGGTGAAAATGACATGTCAATAAGACACCCAGATTGTAAGTTATGCATAGATATGTACATGTATATTTTGAGAAAATATACTCAAATGACCTCGATGTTTTTAAACTCCTTGGAATACGCGTTAGTTTCAACTACTTAAATAACATTGTTATATTACTACTATATGTTTATACCTTTCAAAATTATCACAAAACATCCCATAACCCTTTAAAACCAATTTCAAGTCCACACATATGAAAACCCTCTTGCAACATTTTATTTGACATGCCGTTTTCACCATTAACTCCGTAACTCGACTACGGTTACAACGATTAGGCTCTCAGACTAACGGATTTTGAAAACTCGATGGTGGAGCTCTGCCACATAAAATAAGGACATAATTGTCATTTCTCAAATTGTTTAATGTTAAGTCCATATCTTAAAATTCGGACATCGGGTTGAAATACGACTTGCGGCTTAATAACAGAACAACATTATGATCAAATCAAAACATTGGTTATCCAGTGTATAAACCTGATTTCAGGATCGCGGGTCTTACAGAAGTGGCCTCCGACAATGGCTGAAACACAGTGAAGTGGCAGCTCTCAAGCCAGCTCCGTTGAGCTGCAATAGCGGACTGATATCAGCCCGAAAATAAGGATGGAAACGACCCTATCTCGGGCCGTTTTTGGACTAGGAAGATGGTGGCCACTGTGCCGCTGTATGGGCACTGGTCAGGATCGAGAAATCGACCAAAGAAGTGTCGTGGTTGTGCTGCCAAGCAGGGTCGAAAATGGCCTCCAAAAAACAGCCGCAACAGAAATTGTTTCTCGTCAGCCAAACACGTTGCAGGTGGACTGCATGTGGCTTCACCAAAACGCTGGTGGGCCCTGCACAAATGCAGGTGGGCCTCACCCAAAAATAGATGGAATGCCTTGGTTGTGGTCTCTGCATAAGTGCAGGCGGGTCACACCTTGCATCAGCGGGTGAATCCCACCCTGCCACAGTGATGGGCCACGTAAGTGGACCCACCTTGATGATGTGGCTCATCCAGGCCAAGACGTGAGGCCCTGGACGTTCTCTTAACAAAAATTGTAAATCTCTGCATGTACATACAATACGTGTATGTAGACTTTGAAATAATATTATATTAGCTCCACGCATGAATGTAACTGGTGGGTCCCACACGTGTGGACCCACCTTTGGAAAATGCATTCCATCAGTATGGTATGACAGACCACCCACACGTGAATACATCCAGCCGTCCACCAGTTTTCTTGAATAGTGACTGACGTCAACAGAACATGTGGACCCACGTTGAGATAATATAGGTATAAGTTGTATATATGTGGGCCCCACACCTATGTGGAACCCACATTGATATAATATTCATATATATATATCAAATACATATGATGTATAACGTGTAGGTATACACCAAATGCATGTGACGCTATATAACATTAAAATATATATCAGATATCAAATACATATGATGTGTAACGTGTAGAATATATATCAGATATCAAATACATATGATGTATAACGTGTAGGTATACACCAGATGCATGTGACGTCACCAAATACAAATGATATATAATGTGTAGGTGTACACCAGATGCATGTGACGTTATATAACATTGGAATATATAGCAGATGCATGTGATACATAGTATTTAAATATAGAGCAGGTGCATGTGGCATTAATATAATAATTATATATATAATAGACACATGTGGTGGCCTCGTATGGGACCCATGTTGAAATAATCACATCTGCACCATCCTTTTGGATCGTGCCTATGGGACCCACCTAGTGTATGTGTAGGATCCTGACCGTTCAAGATCTATTCATGGCACATCTCACTATATTATCTACTCTGTCCGCCTGTTTTGCCACTGAACGTGCACACGTATGAAGCATGAAGAAAGTGTTGTAGGATCTAGCGGTGGGAAATGGTTGGTTGGTGTATCTCACTCCAACCATAGCTGTTGTACACATCAACTAGACATGTGAGTGCCCACCTTGATGAGTCTGTTCTGATTTGGGCCGTCCATCTGCCTGCAATCTATGCCATTCCACCTGTGGACGCTTTGGGCATGATCACTCGGATTCATAACTCAACTGTTAGGCAGGATGAAGATACCTCATTTCAGCACTAGAAGTCTTGGTGTTAATCCCTAGCAGGGTGACTAACATGGCACGTGTGTACCAACATGGGTGGTGTCGGTGCCATTTGAACCATTAGAGGCGCCCCACGTTGGTCACATATGGACTCCACCACATACGAGGTTCATCCGACTGTTCATCTGTGCGGTAAATCCCACCTCATGGTGTGTTACACCATCCATGGGACTTCACTATGATACATCTATTAATCCAAGCTGTGGAAATACCTGACAAATATGAACCATAATTTTAGGAAATCCCTCAAGCAACCTTGGACCACAAGAAGGATCAGGCCAAATTCGAGAACATTATTAAACAGGTGATGACTTTCCCCTTGGGCTTTCCATTTCTAACTTAGTTAAACATAATTTACACCGGATTCCTACTATTGTGATATTTGTTTACATGCTAGCTAACCCATGAAAATGATTATTATTTCCCCTCTTATTAATATATTGACAAAAATCATTATTTAAAATTCTAATGCCTCATTTCATGTTTTTATTCAAAATTATATGGTATTACCACTACACCAAAATCGTAGAATTGAAACGGCTGGGATTTTGGTTTGAAAACGGTTGTAAGCCGTGTCTAATCTCGAACGGTTATGCTATTTCTAATATTTTGTTGGTGTGTCCCACTTGGGTTTTGGATATTCTTAATTTTTAGGATATTGTTCAATTGTTGTATTGTTGTAAAATAGATGGACGGATTGGATCTGATTAGGAGATCTAGGTGGACCCCACACGGCCCCAACAGCAGTAGCGTATATGTGCCACAACCTATCGAAATGGTTTCGCCCTATTTTTTTTTGGCCGAAACCCTTATTTGCACTCTCCCTCTCGATCTCTCTCACACGATCTCCCTCTCCCGATTTCCCTCTGCCAATCTCGACCCTCTCTCTCTCGATCTCCCTCTCCCTCCATCTCTCTCGATCTCCCTCTCCCGATCTCGACCCTCTCTCTCCCTCTCTCTCGATCTCCCTCTCCCTCTCCCTCTCCCTCTCCCTCTCCCTCTCATCTCCCTCTCTCGATCTCCCTCTCCCTGTCTGACTCTCGATCTGCAACATCCACCAGCCGCTGCAACCCGCCGCATCTACGGTCATCAGCAACAATAGACCGTTGTTGAGCTCCCACCTGTTGCCAATCTGAAGAGGTAATGACCATCTTTTAATACCTTCTTCTTATGTTGTGAATATTGTCTTTATTATCCATGTTGTTTTCAATTGTAAGTGTTATTAATATGATTCCGGAGGATTTGTATCACCTTGTAAAGAAGGCAGTGGCCATCTGGAAGCATCTGGGGAGGAACAGGAAGGACAAGGATTCTAAGTTCAGGTTGATCCTAGTTGAGAGCAGGATCCATCGCTTGGCCCGCTATTACAAGCACTCTTGTGGCTTAGGTTAGATGGTGTCCTAAGGCATGGATGCTTCTGTAAACGTTTTCTTGTGAGAGAGACCATGTCTTTTTTATTTAGATTTTGTTCCTGGTCGAAGCTGAGACTTCTAGATAGCATGCTTTGAAGTTTTGGGGTTAAAAAATGAGAATGATTTGAGGTTTTTAAAAAATAATAATAATAAAAAATCAACTCAATGTTTAGGTTCTACCAAACAGGGCACTAGTGTATTGCAACACTTCTCGAAGTTGGATTCCTCCCATCCCATCTTGAAACTTGTGTTTTGATACGTGCAGACCTCCTAGGTGGTGTGAGGTGGTGCAAGCTGAAGAAGCCCAAGGGAGGGCTTTCGAATCTTCTTTGACAAAATTTCCAGGCTGTTGTAGGTTAAGGAGACTCAAGTAATGCAATCTCTTAGTTGCTTTTCTATTCTAGTCTCAAGCATAGCATTTCTAACATATACTGCTTTTCTATTCCAGAACAACATTTCAAGCACACTGCGTATACAGCTTTCCTAACGTAGCATAACCTTATGAATTAGATGCATATGATATGGAGAGGGCTTATCTTTGGTTGGTGGAATTCTTATATTTTGGTCATCACCCATCTGAGTTTTAAGAAGAGGACCATTCACCTACAATAGCTGGATGTGATGTCAACTGGATTGGGTGCACAGATGCCAACTTGTCATGTGTCTATGACGTATGATCCACCATGAAGATTGCCTGGTGCAAATATGAGGTGGACTACACCGTACAAAGACAATGGATGGTTTAAATCAGACATGCCAATGGTCTGATCTAGCATACATGGATGGTCTGCATGATGAGTTTGATGGCCTTATTTTATTCCAGGTGATCTTCATGCTAGGACTCTGCTTCTTCACAGCTGGGATGTTAGCATCCTCTAAGTTTGAGTATTTAACCATTCTTTTTGTAGTAGATTCATTGATTCAGTTATTCATCCTATCCTATGCAGTCATTTTTTATAATCAGGAGAAGCTTAAAGAGTTGCAGTGCTTTGACAAAGAATCCCATTTTACTTTTCAATAAAGTTTGATCTAGATCCATTTGAATCGGTGACTATAAGGTTAGGTTTTGTAAGCTTGTATGTCACAAGAATAGCTTCTAAAACAATTATTATTTGGATTGATTTGATGGGATAGTGTCATTGAACTAAGCAAGCAGATACATTTTGACTGAGTAACTGGGAACATTTATGGCTAGGATTTTGTTACATAATTCTCTTTAGTGATAAAACTGTCCATTCCCTATCATAGCTAATAGTCATTCTCATTTAAAATTTATTGTAAATTCTGTCTTGGATATCTGGATTTGTTCCAAGGCCTGCTTCGACTATTTCTGACAGTACGGTGAAAAGAAGAATCATGCTTTTACCTCTTATTTTGCTGATAATTTGGCTTCAATTTCATTGGGACATTTTCACTGAATATGTCATTTTATGTGCTTGTGCTTCAAGAAATTCTTCTACTAACTTTTGGGTTCAAATAAATCAGTAAGCGTATTGTTCTAATGCTCTTTGCAGAGTACAGGACTATTTCTGGAGTTGCAGGACCGCTGGTTATTTTGGAAAAAGTTAAGTATGCTTCTGTTTTTCTCTTTTGATAAATGATCTTTGCTTTGCATTATTTCATACCACATGGTATTTTCCTTTGGAATAACCATGTGATATGGGAGCTGTCTACGAATTCACTGCAAAATTTCTTTTCATTGCTGGAAAAATATTTTAGGGTCCAAAGTATCAGGAAATTGTCAATATACGATTGGGAGATGGCACAATTCGACGTGGTCAGGTCTTGGAAGTTGATGGTGAGAAAGCTGGTGTGCAGGAGCACTCTAACTTATGGTGCTCTGAGAATGCTGGAGCATTTCTCCTGATACTGATCTTCATCTTATCACAGAGCTAGATATTTATTTAACAAGTGAGACGTAATAAAGTAGAAGACTAAGGTCTTGTTTGGTTTCCTGTATTTACTTGAAATTAGACAGAATCTAGCATCTATTACTTACAGTGGTAAATATTAAGAGTTGTCGAATGTTAGATGTTGACATCTATGCCTATTTGCTAAGTCCTGACACAAAAAATCTTGCAGACTCTATGGACCTCACCGCCATGCAAGTGCGTACGTGGGACCTATTAGAGCGTAGGATATCCCCGGTGATCAAAAGCTATGTAGGGCCATAGATATTTCCATGTGAAATCCACTCCATCCATCTGTTTCTCAAGCTCACAATAGGACACAAGTCCAAAAATCAAGTTCACTGCACGGTAGAAAACAGTGAGAATGGAATTGTCAGCTGTTGCAACCTTCCTAGAGCAAACCATTCAAATGGTCCTTGGCCAAGTTGAGACTCAGGTTGAATCAAGCTGACTCGCCCAAGTCAGGGACGAATTGGATCGTGTGCTATTGAGTCCGATTCAAAAACCATGCCTTTACCACTATTTATAGGATTTAACAGTGCTGGAAATTTATACCTCTCCATCTGATTACCCGACGCATCCAATCTAAGAAAATTGAATATGAATGTGAAATTTTGATATGATTCAACAAATCTTGCCCTTTAAAAAAAAAAAAAATTTAGAGATTGTCATTTTGAACTGTAGAGATTGTCATGGCTTTAGAAGAGGAATTTAGGTTTGAGATCCCCGACAATTAGGTAGACAAGATCAACTCCATCAACCTTGTTGTTGACTTCATTGCTTCACATCCTCAGGCGAAATTAAACAAATGCAGGGTTCGGTTTCTATTTCCTCTTTTCTTCCTTTAAACCATTGGTTCTTCTTCTTCTTCTTCTTCTTCTTCTTCTTCTTCTTCAAATTAAACAAATGCAGGGTTGGGTTTCTATTTCCTCTTTTCTTTCTTTAAACCATTGGTTCTTCTTCTTTCTTCTTCTTCTTCTTCAAATCATACAAAGAACCAAGTGTGTAGCAATATGAGGTATTATGAATTGATAAAATGATATCCCAGTACCACTGCGTATATATTCTTCTTTGATCTTTCTTTGTAGTGAATATAAATAGATTACTAGTTTAAAATGAAATAGAACTACCTGCACCACTGCGTTCTCGTTAAATGAGGTTAACAATGAACTGTTTTTTTCTTCTTCTTTTTTTTCAAAAAGAAATATTATTAATGGAGGAGAAAATTGTACAAATAATATATTCGTGCAGGCCCTCAGGCCAGGCCTGGGGTCAGCTTCTGCCCGATTTTGAACTATTCAGGCTGGACCTATTCAAAGTTTTGATTTTACTTTGCCTCATGCAGCCCTTTGACAGTCCTACTTCCACATAATATGATCTAGACTTCCAAAATCATAACCAACCATTTTAGCTCTCCTACCTGATATGGTTTTCAATTTTGACCCATTGGTTTTAGATTTCAGATGGGCTAAACAACATTGCATTTCAGCCCTTCCAGCATTTACTGTAAAATGTCTGAATATCTTGCACCAGATATCATGAAATTTCATGATTAATCAGCCTAATTTGGGGCAGAATATCATGAAATTTCATGATATTTGGTCCAACCAAACACACCCTTAATCAACACAATATCCATATTTTATTTTCTTCTTCTCTATTTATAAAAAGCCAGTTCTCTACTTTTCACATGCAATAGCTTTTCAGGAGTTAATGTCGTATATCAATTGTCACTGGCTCTATGATCTTTGTTGGGTTATAATCATGTAGAACTCTTCTATAACTTCTTGCATTATAGTACATATGAGAAAATACAGTTTGCTTAGATTGCAGATGGAATCTGATGCACATTCTATATTTTCTTTAAAATTCGTAGTATACTTGCATTATCACTTTCCTTGCTGGTGAAATGTACCTTTTCTGTTCTTAATGAATAACTACCAATTCGTATTTTGTGCAAGCTTGCTGATTTCCCTGTTTGGAAGTTCTTTGCTCACCTAGATATGAGTTCTAGGCCAGTTCTTCGCATTTTCACTGATGGCCACAACAAAACCGGTGAATTATAGTTTTCCTAGTTGCATCATGTAATTTGTACAGTTCAACAAAATGATCTAAACTGTTCATTGAGTTTAGAACACATTTCAAGGGGTACCATGTAAAAATAAGACTGATTTGGATGATACTAATCCTCCTAGATTCAAATTTTTTTCAGCTTATGAAGGCCTCTCTAAACCAGCCCTTTGCATTGCAGATATTGTCTATTTGTTTCAAAATATATTTTTCAACAGTAGTTTCTCTTATTCTCTTCTCCATTTCCTTCTACTCTTGATTTGCAGCCATGTCTTTCTGAATGGTAAGATTCTTCCGATCCTTAATTTGCTAGATATTTCCTCGTTGATAAATTGTGATTCTTTTATATCTGACTTCTTTTAGTATTTGTATTAGCTCTTTTTTTTTTTTTTTTTCATGTTTTTGCAGTTGAAATATAATTCGTGTTTATTTTTTGATGTCCTTTATTTTTTTAATGTTCTTGTTAGACTTTTCCTTGTATACTTGTGTTGTCCAAGAAACAAGTAGATTTTGTATCATTTATGGTTTGCTCTAACCTAAACTGAATTTTTTTTTTCCACATGAAATTGAAAGTCCTTGATAGGGATCCTGCATAATTAGGATTAAGCTCTAATCTCGATTTTGATGACCCAATCTGTTGGACCAAGCCCTACTCCTCTCTCCCATGCATTTATACCTTATTTGTTTGGACAACTCGTGTCATTTCATAGAAAAATTGTGCAACATTATGAGGATTTTCCTTTTCACAGGGGTTGTGGGTACATCTCACTTGAGAATCTATTATTTTTTGCTAGGACTTATCCGGTGAGCCAGACCAGATTTGTTCCTTCGTCTTTGTAATTGATTTCTCACTAGCATGTTACTTTTGTCATCATGTTATTTTATTTTAAGCTGACTTTGCTGTCAGATTTTTGCATTGTTGATTTATTACTAATTTTATGCAAACTCAAAATGAAGGCTTCTTTTCAAAGGTTATTGTTCAAACTCGAAGGGAAGCGAGCCATGTGGGAATACCCATTCGCTGTTGCAGGCATTAATGTTTCATTTATGCTTATTCAGAGGAGAGTTGCATCACGTAAGAGAGAATCACGATCTCCAACTAGCACAGGTGCAGACCTTAAATGTGCATACCTTAAAGGTTGAAATAGATAGATACACCGAATATACTGGACAATCCTCTATAGAGTTGGAAAAGTTTGACTGCAAAAACAAATTTACATTGAGGTATGTTGCTATCTTTTCCTAAATTTTTATCTTGTTTAAGATCCAACAAATATGGCATGTGATTTTGATCTTCTTTTACAAGATAGATGCTCCTTTCAAAAAGAAGAAATAAGAAAACTACAACATCAACTAGCACTTGCAAACCAGAAATTGCAGGTTCCTTTATTATGCTCTGTAGCTTTTTATTTTGTTATTTAATGTAGGTGCTTGACAAACATGGAGTGACCCTTTCATGCAAATGTTCTGCAACAAAAGATGGTGGAAAACTTGAGCTTCATGAGGAAAGTATTACGCCTTCCTCTAATTAATATAATCTAAATTCAATGCATGCATGTTGCTAACTGAATGGATAGACCATATTTATTTTTACAGTGGTCCCAACCAAATGAGTCGCTCAAATCTTTTTTCGAGCATGTCATGTTGGCATGTTTGCCTTGGATTACCTCTTCGCATGATTCGATTAGACATTGCTTTATTTTGTTTGTTTTTTGTATTATAGGCTCAACAATTGGGTTTGGTTTTCGCAATAAACATGGCAAACTATCTTAACCTCGGAATTTCTCTAGATTGAGCTGATTACGTCTCCCTTACCATTCATAGCCCCGTTTGGTCTAGAACAAGCTCCTCTCTAGTCAGGAGTGCATCGAGCGTATCTAAAAACCAGGTAAGTCACCTAACAACACAGTCCCCCATATGTATGTTCTATTGTCACGATTTTTTTCACACTATTTTGATAGTTGATTGTTGTTCTTTCAATCTATTCGCATGTTTTTGTTCTTATTTTTTACTTGTTGCTTGTTAGTTAGGTACATAAAAGGCCATCACATTGTGGAGCTTTTCATCTGCTTGACGGACTTCATTGAATTGTCTTTTTATTTGTCTTCCATTGCAGATTTTAGTTTTTACTGTCAGGTTTGCAAGTCAGATAAATAATGTTTCAGATTACATCATGGTTGTTTTTACTCTCTTGATTCTTAAATGAATATGGCTTCAAATATATTCATCTCTTTTTTTTATTATTTTTATTATTTTTTATTTTTTACGGCAGGTTTTTTGGTTTAAAATCGTTCCGAAATAAGAAAAAATTGTTTTGGTTTAAAATCGTTCCGAAATAAGAAAAAATTGTCCTGAAATATGATCGTTGGCACTAGAACGGTTTAAAACCGTTCCTAAAATACCGTTTCTAAAATTTGAAACGTTACCCGAAACGGTTCTGAACCGTTCCTGTTTTTTTGCAACACCATTTCCGAACGGTTTTAAACCATTCCTGAAGCACTTAGGAACGGTTTAGAACCGTTCCTAAATGACGATTTTGGTGTAGTATACATGTTATTTTGATTGCCTCTGTACACAATCTCATAATGCTACACATGGAAGATTCCATGATTATATGCAAGTCACACTTGGGATGTAATTAGACAAAACATGTGGAAAATAGGAACCTCGAACTGGTGTCATTTTGATCAAGGTACCCTATTAGAACATCCCAAGGTAGAGGACCTCATGAGCCGGGGATGGTGGTAATGAGACACTATGCTCGAGCTGTCGACCTACGCTGGGCCCTGAGCTCCCCGTAGTGACTATTGAGCTACTTAAATTGGCTGATTGTAATTGGATTAACAACGGCTTACTAATCATGCATTCATAGCATATTGGCGATGATGGATGATTATTCTAGATGCTATAGCACGTGCCCTAAGGTTGTTGGGGGTATCGTTTCGCTAGCTCCCAAACCATCGACTATCGACCCCTATCCGACTGAATGATCATTTCCAGGTCGATGATTGCATGGGCGACGAGCCTAAGTCCGACAGGATGTGCATCCCTAGGCTGATGTGCATTCATGCATCCATGCATCTAATAAGACTGCATATTGCCTGTTTTGGATTACTGTTTGTTTTCCTTTTAACTATGTTTGCTAAGGCGAGGATGTGTAATCTTAAGGGGAATTCACACTGAGCTGGTCACTCATCCATCAATATCCAACCGTACAGAATATGCAGGAACAGATATAGAGGGCGTCGGTGCCGGCCTTGATAATGCCATCGTGGAGCAGGAGGAGGAGTATTATGAGGACGAGCCACGTCAGGACGCAACGGCGTATTTTAGTGATAATAAGTAGTTTGATACTTTATATTTTGATGGTTTGGTATTTTGGACTTATGGATTTTTGTAATTAGAGCCCCAACTGAGCGGGTCAAATATTAGGCTCTGATGAAATTACATGCTTCTTTTGGCCATCGCACTCTGAGTTTATATTCCGTTGTTCCTCTGATTTATATAACTCATGGATTTCTGAAAATGAGTCTCGTACTCGGGTTTTAAAAACGGGGCGTTACACCTATAGCCGACCTATAGCTAACTTGCAGTTACGCCGGCCTATTTAGTAGGTCGACCATTTGTTGTGCGGGCCTATGGCTATACCGACCTACTTCGTGGTCGGCTTTTCTTTGCCAATAGATATCTCGTAAGTAGTTTGGCCCACTGGGTCTGTGCTGTTGTAGAGTTGGCTCATTTTATACGTCATTCTATTTTCCTCCCAACATGTAGTAAACTTACATATGACAGTCTTGGTGGTTGTCTAATTTAAATTAGCCGTCCAAATCGATGGTTCATTTCCTCATCTTAGTTAATGATTTTAGTAAAGATCAAATAAAACTTAATCTTAGTTAATGATTCTAGTAAAGAACTTAATCAAACAAAAACTCTCCTCTAACGTCGAGGAAACATAACCCAAATTTGACCCCAGCTTGACGACTCACCGAGTTGTTGTTCAGCCACGAGCAATGCTTGATTTCTCTCTCTCTCTCTCTCTCTCTCTCTCTCTCTCTCTCTCGATTTCCCATAATCCGGCGAAATCTCTTCAAGGTGGATAATATATAGGCATGTTTGGGCAACCGTCGTGTAATGAGTCGATGTTATAAAGTTTACATAATAAACTTACATATGACGGTCTTGGTGGCTGTTTGATTTAAATTAACGGTCCAAATCGACGATTCATTGCCTTAATCCTAGTTAATGATTTTAGTAAAGATCAAATAAAACTTTATCTTAGCTAATGATTTTAGTAAAGAACTTAAAACAAAAACTCTCCTCTAACGTTGATGAAACATAACCGAGATTTGAACCCAGCTTGACAACTCACCTAGTTGTTGTTCAGCCACGAGCAACACTTAATTTCTCTCTCTCTCTCTCTCTCTCTCTCTCTCTCTCTCTCTCTCTCTCTCTCTCTCGGTTTCCCATAATCTGGCCGAAATATCTTCAAGGCGGATAATATATAGGCATGTTTAGGCAACCATTGCGTAATGGGAAACATCGAGTCGATGTTATACAGTTTACATAGTAAACTTGTGTATGACGGTCTTGGTGGTTGCTTGATTTAAATCAGCGGTCCAAATCGATGGTTCATTTCCTTTAAAATTATGTGGGATACCTCACATTCAGGTGGGCCACTTGGTGAATGGATAGCCTCAGCAATCAACAATCAACGTTCAAATGGAAAAATGATCGCGGATTTAATGGCAGGTTTCATTCTGGCCCATTTTTCTTCGAGATGATCGTTGTGAATGGTTCAGATGGATGCATGAAAGCTTATAGACATTAAAAATCAAAGGTCTAGCGGGTTTTGGTCAGTGGTTTTCGTGAAAGAAACCTCCGCATGACGCGACTTGGTCCACGAAAAATGGTGAGATACTGGGTTTATCTCACTTCTCCCGTCTCCTATTTTTGTTAGGAGGCGTCAAAATTTCTCTAAGGAGGATTGGATGGCTCAAATCAGCTGAGGATTCCAAAACCAAGAGTTTTTAATGGAGAATTTCCCCTCGAATGCGCATTTTTCGTCCGCTATTACAGCAAGCGAAAGTTCCAGCTTTCAATTCGGTTGTATGGATAGGTGGGGTCCACTGTAATGTCCCAGAAAAATTCGTACAAAGACTTGAGTACCACCTCAAGCAGAAATCACTAAGGGTTAAATTATGTAGAAATTAGACGAAAAATTAATTAAGTGCTAAACTAAATAATCAGCGGAATTAGCTTGAACCACTTTTTATGCGAACTGCAAGACCCAAAACCATTAGAATCGCTAACCCAACATTACCTAGAAACCTAGGATCAGTCCCAAAACCCAGTTGCTCCAGGTAACACATTGAAACTCTGTATCGGACCTGGGTCGTGCGTCGAAAGTCTGATAACCGCGAAACTATACGGTTATGACCACCTTACTGGGCTTGACAACCATCGCGGGAATCGAATCCGAATAGTATCCAGAAATGTACAACTAGAGCCCTGAGTAAAGTGTGTAGAAATACGAATATCTTTAGAAAATGAACTCAGATATAAGTGAATTGGACTGTTCGCTTGCAGGCCAAATTTAAAGTTTCAGGCCGTCAGATTCTGACCCAACTACACCCTTAGATCAAGAAAATTTTCCTACACATATCAATGTACTTATGGTCCTGATCAAGTGACGATGACCGTTGAACTGAAATTAGTCTTCCACGGTCGATCCACAAATCCGATCGGACCGAAATCTTAACCCGACATAGATCCATTGTCAAGAAACTTTCTTCGGACCGTATGCAGGTGATGGACCTTTAGATGTGTCCCGTTTGCCCGAAACGGATACCTTTTGACCATAACCTAAGTATACCATGGCCTTGTGGCCATTGACATCACTTCTGGGCTTATAAATAGCCCTTAAACCACCATATTTCAATTCCATACGATTTTCTCCAAACCCTAGGAGAGAGAAGAGAGAAAAGGGAAGAAAGGAGTGGAGATCGAAGGGAGATCCTTGGAGTTTGCTGCTGTCCTTCTGTTCTGCTACTCCACGCCTCGATTCACCCTTCCACATTGCTACACCGTTGATTTTAACTCCATTTTTGGGTAAGAAATCCTAACCCTAATCTGTTTTAGGAATCCAAATAGAGAAATCAGTGAAATAACTAACATATTTCGATGTTTAGGTAGCCGTTGTGCCGTAGACGAAGACGTGGTGTACAAACCGAGTTCATAGCGAGCGTATCGACGAAAGGTGCGGACTGTAAACGCTTAGGTTATGATTTTCAAGGTTTTCAATGTCAGCTAATGATTTATGTCTGACTTGATTACTGCCATATGATCTTAGTTACGATGTATTCGATAATTTATACATGTGTGTGAACTATGTGTATATATGATGCATTTCATGTGTTTGTTGAAATGTTCGAATGAATATGAAATCATGATTTGTGCTTGCCATGACTATTAACCTAGAATACATGATTGTTGTATATATGACAACTCCTTTGTGAAAGGATTTGCCATAATATATGTTATAACTAATTTAGTTCATATAGGTGGTAGTGTGTAGTTTAAGTGTTTGATAAAATGTCTGAATGAGAAATTGTCCAATGAATTATATTTATTAAAGGTGTTGAAATAGAATTCTCAACTACCTTATCTAGATAAATAATTTCCTTCATGAAGTGTTAATTTCAACTATGTGATTTATCTATAAAATGCATATGTATAATAACATATTCTATGTGTTTGACAAAATGTCTGAAGGAGATATTGTTTGATGAATTGTAGTTAATAAGGGTGTTGAGATAGAATTCTCAATTACCTTATCCATATGTGTAATTTCATTCATGTAATCTTAATTTCAACTATGTAATTTATGGATGAATTGAAATGTTCGGTAGCATGTTCAATATGTTGATAAAATGCTCAAATGAGTGTTGTACTTGAATTGTTTGTTAAATGGTTATATGATATCACATGTTTCCACATGCTGCATTTGATTATGATTGGGACTACTACATAGTCCAGATAATTGGTAACAATTCCTGTTTGGGGGCCGAATTAATCTCGTCACATTTGATGCGTTCGGTGAATCTGAGTCGTACGATGATCGTCGACAGTGGTACCATGTCGATTAATTCAGCGTATGCTCGTACCAGTCGAACTTGTCTAATAAACCGATTGGTCTATTGTGTGTTTACTATGTATGGATGCTATTGCTTGAATCTAAGGTACCACTTACCAATGTAAAGCCCGTTTCAACTATAGTACTACGATCCGCTAAGACTCATGAGCCGGGCATAGTGGTATGGGATACCTTGGTCGAGCTGTCGGCCTACGCTAGGGTGATGAGTCTCCCCATAATGACCAGTGAACAACCTAAACTCGTGAGCCGAATACGGTGGTATGGGACATTGTATTCGAGCTGTCGGCTTACGCTAAGGTGACGAGCATTCTCATAGTGACCTCGAGCATAAATGAGGCCTACCCCGGTGCAGCCTGGCTGTGGTCCCCAGTCAGGTTAGTGACAAGCCTTCGAAAATTGATTGCCAGTTGGTAGGGCGTCGGTGGAGTAACCTCGAGTGTAAAATAGGCCTACATTGAGGTGACGAGCCTCTCCGTAGTGACCTGAACTTGCCTATCGTATGTGACAAGCTAGGATTGACGACCCTAAATTGATCATTATTTGGGTAAATGATATAAAAAGAGGTACCTTAGCTTTTCGAATATGCTGTATGAATAAGTCTAATTAAGAACTTGGCTAATCACGCACATGCACCGCATTGCATGCGCCTTTGGCGTTGGAGTTGAGCACAGCGGGAGTGTTGCATGCGCGACCGTGAGATGATGTCGCAGAGAGAGTGCAGGCGAGGGCATGCATCATTACAACGTATCATCCCTGCATTAATGAGAGTTATTGCTTTATCATTACTGCTTGACTGAATTGATAACATGTTAACCTTTACTTTATAGTTCCACTGAATTAGTTACTCATTCCCACCTGAGTTGGTGTTTTAAAACACCAACCAGACTTTGATGTAGATGCGGGTGGCGACGGTGTCTACGCTACTGATTTGGATTTCATAGGCGAGGAGGAGGAATTCTCCTATGTCCAGCTATCAGGCGGGTTTATGTATACCATGTACTGATCGACGGGGTTACAGGGACTATAAGGATTAATTGGACATTTATATTTTTGTATTTTGTAAATTTTGGATCAATACATGTATATATATTTATTTATTTATTCAACCTGGTAATATACTCATACTCTGAGAATTGAGAAACACTTATATGCTTTATATACCTATCTCAATCTTTCGCTTGCTTAACTTAATTATATCTGGAATATGATATACTGATTTAGTATAATCCCACTCATGTTTAATGTACTAATATGGACAACATTTAAACATTATTATCTATGTTGCATAAGTGATGCGTTGGAACTCGGGAGTTGAGCTTTGCTCGACCCCCGATTTTTAGGGCGTTACATCCACTATGATGATTTTTTAAAAAATCCACTCCCTTCATCACTTTCGCAGGGCCATGTTAGGCCATGGTTGCGAATATGGAGTTCATCAGAGGCTTATCTTACAAGTTCTCCTAGTGGGTGTCGAAAGTAATCTCAATTAATGATCCACGCTCAATGATCAAAGCCCAATTTTTTTTTTAAAAAATGTGTAGTCAAGATAAACAAACGGTTAGATAAAATTTGATAATTGATCGATGGTAGAAAAAACTTAAATATGAAATTTCATCGGCTGCACAAAAATGAAGAAATTGGCTTTAAGGAGGTCAACATTCAACTGTGTAGGATCATAGATCGAGGCTTACATTTTGTATGATCTTATATTCACACTAGGTCAAGATGTGGTCCAAATTTGAATTGTGATTGATGGTGGAAAGCCGGTAATTTGAAAGGTTCATATTTTAAAAGAGTCGGTAGGCCTAAAATTGCTAACTTTGCGCCTAAGAAAAAGCTCACCAAGGTGGTCTCACATTTCACGCTTGATTTATGTGATGGGTAATACATGTTGTTCATATGATGGAAAATATCCTACTATGAGCACTTACGAGCTTTCCTCACTCGATGAACACCAAAATTAACGGTTAAGAGGCTAATTTGTCAATTAGACTACTTTTATAATGATATAAGAATTGAAATTTGACGTGTGTTGTTAATTTATGATACACAGGCATGATATAAAATCTTACATCAAATGGATCATGTGAACAATATGATTTAGAATTGAAGGGCCCATGGCATTTTCGTAATTATTGCTGATTTAAGAGTTTTGGGAAATGTAACTATTATACGTATAGAAACTTCATGTGAAAGGCTTTTCGCAGGAAATCTGCATCCAATTTTGAGATTTGGAAAAAGATGGATGGGCGGCGTGGATAAAACCTATACATCTTGGTGGCTCCCAAGAGCCCCTCCCTATGTCGAGTTCGGAACGGATTGGCTGGTGGTCGGTGCTTTGTGGGCTCATCATGATGTATGTGTTTGATCCATGCCATCCATTTATTTATTTATTTTTGATCATTTTATTTATGAGACAAAAGATGAGGTATATCCCAATCTCTAGTGTACTACATTATAAGAAATGATGTTGAATGAACGTAGACCGTTAAGAACTTTTTGGGGCTATAAAAGTTTTGGATCAAGTTGATCTTTGCCTTTTCCCTTCATATGGGTCTGTTTGACATAACCTACATATTTGACCTAATAAATAGTACAGTGGGCGTGAGGAGGATTTTATCGGTGGATATCCAATCATTATGGGGCCCACAGAGCACGGACCACCAGCCACGGGGCTGGTGGCAGGGGGAGTAGCCAATCCGTTTCCGCCGAGTTCTGACAAGGGCAGCACCTACGGCACGTCCGTGATACATGCGCCACGTGGGCCCCGCACCTTCCTGATACTACCGTACCGTTGCCACGCGAGCGTCGTGCACTTTTCCATTCATGCACTTCTTGCTTTCTCTCTCTAAAAAGCTAGCTAAAAGACGAAGACCTTTAAGTTAAACGATCCCGTGAATCATCAACCAATAACGTGCGGCCATGATCTTCATTTCATTGCCTCATATATGTCGTACTGGATAAAATCTAAACCGTTCATTCAGTAGATCCAGAAGTAGATGATCCAAATTCCAGAAGCCACGCTGTTTGTACAATTTCAATCCACTAAACGGTGGCTTACAAATCAACAGACAAATTGAAATGTGTTATTGATTAAATGTATAGTCACAGAAATTTTTTACTCATGGCTGAAATACGTCGGAGAATACGTGATGGATGGTCCAGATCATCATAATAATGTGCCACGTGGAGATTTTAGGATTAGGAGGAGACAGGAAAAATCCGTACCTTGCGATGCACCGGATACTTCCTTATCATAAAGCTCCTTGATTTTAAAAAAGGTTTCAAATCTAAATCCCACAGATTCGACCAATTAACGAAATGTTCGCATACGTTGTACATGAACTTTTACATACAACACTTAATTTCCCGCCTACATATCACTCGTGTTAAAAATCCAAGCCGTGGAAAAGGTGGACCCAATCATAAAAATCATATAGGACAGAAATAATCTGATCCTTATCAATCGTGTAAAGGTGCATACATAGACGGGTGCGTGCTGTCTAAGAAATACAGATGATAAACAAGCCTAATCAACGTTTGTAACTTTATAGTTATGGAAAAATAGGCCATTAGACTTTAGCAGTAGTCCTTCCAAAAGGATGGACTGAATTCCACGTCCAGCAACGTAGGTGGTGAGATGCGATGTACTAAGAGCTGTTCAGCCTAGTAAATCCAAAAGCTATTCAAACAAATGGTCAGTCAAATAATCCTGATTCCTTGCATCTAGCAATTGCCCACGTTGTGGGTTAGTAGATGGGCCCACCAGGCCCATTTCAGCAAACATAACAGGACCGTTCAACCAATGAAATTTCTGTATGTAGGTCAACGCGAGATGTGTGGTCTGGATTCATCTACCGTAAAAATTAAGAATCGAAAGTAACAACGCCCGGTTCATCACGATGAACAAAAGAAATCTCTTCAAGTATATAAACACGACATGTCTCTCTCCATCGTTCTCTGCGCGCCATTTGCAATTGCGAGTCTCCTGCCTCTTTTCCGCGAACACCTCCTGCAAGCGAGCGGAGATCTTCCAATCCCGAAAAACGGGAGAGAGATATCAAAGATATTCAAAAGAACATGGAATTCAACATCTAATTCGTTGATTAAGGTCAGATCTTTTCCTATTTTCACCATTGTACTTTTCTCCATTTCCAATTGCATTTTCTCTGCTTCATTGAATCGGATCACATCTCATTTGTAGCTTGAGAACGATTTCCCTTCCCTGTCTATTCTTTTAGTATCTTTCGGCCGATAGATTTTAACGGCGATTGCGATGAATACATGTTTGTTTTTTGTTCCATTCAGTCAAATGTCAATATTTCCCGAAACACAACAATAGATTATCTGCTCGGAAAAAGCTTCTCTTTGATAGCGGTCATTTGGGGGGGGGGGGGGGGGTGTGGTTGCCCATCCATTCATTGAATAAGTGATGATAAAATGGTTCTTACTCAGAGAACCTTTGGGCTTAGCTTGGGCACTTTATTGAATCATCGTGCAATCTTGCACAAGTTCTGCTGTTCTGTTGAGATCATCTTTGCTTGTATAAGTTCCGTTTTTTTTTTTTTTCTTTTGAGTTCGAGTATTACATACATGCATGTGCCATCATGTAAAAATCAGGCCACTCAGTCAATATCTGATCCGTAGCCTGTAAAATGGATGGTTGAGAAACTGTGGAAAGTGTTGTTTTTGATGTCTTAAATCTGTTTAGAAATAGGGTATGTTGATGCCATCGATAGACCATTCGATGCCATTGAGCACTGCTCAATGCCATCGAGCACTGTCCGATGTCAGTTGCTCGATCCCATTGAGATTTTCCGGATTTTCTCCAGTTGGTTGCTGGACTTATTGGGTGCCTTTTTGATGCCATCGAAGTAGGTTCGATGCCATCGAGACCCATCGAAGTGCAATCGAAGTGCAATCGATGACATCGAAGTCCCATCGAAGGTGTCATCGAGCGTATCATATATAGGGGTGTAATCAGAATTGGGGTGTTTTCTAGTGCTTTTCCAATTCATTCTAGGGTTTCAAGGGAGTAGCTTGAGGTTGATTTGAGGCTTGTTTGGATCGAGTATTTTCTAAACTCTTGTAATTTCTACTTTTATGGTGTTTATCTATTGCTTTGTGCCGTGGTTTTTTCGCACATGAGTTTTTCCACGTTAAAATCATTGTGTTTTCTTTGTGCTTGCTTGGTGTGATTGGATTACTTCACTTGATTCATCTCTGTATGCTTCCGCAGTCCCCCAACAACTGGTATCAGAGCTAACGTTGGGGCGCAAGCTTGATTCCGAAAGTGAGTATCAATGGCTGACAATCCTAAGTACGCTGTTGAGAAATATCTAGGAAGAATAATTTTGAATTATGGAAGGTCAAGATGATTGGCCTATTAATTCAGCAAGGATATGATTAGGTTCTTGAGAAGCGACCAGAATCTATGGATGACGATGAATGGAACAAACTGGATAAGAAAGCCAAAACCTCCATCCAATTGTGCTTAACGGATGAGGTTCTATACAATGTCATAAGGGAGAAAACTGTAGTAAGTTTGTGGGTGAAGTTAGAGGACATCTATGTGAAGAAGTCCCTTGAAAATCGCTTACACTTGAAGTTGCAGTTGTTCAACTTTAAGATGGCGGAGGGAGGAGATGTTAAGGCCCGCATTAACAATTTTAACAAGATGATATGCAAATTGTTGGATGTGGAGGTAGTGGTCGAGAATGAAGATTAGGCGTGTATCGTGTTGAATTCACTCCTGGCTTCATATGAGTCTTTTAAAGAAACGTTGTGCACCGGTAAATCGTCCCTTAGTGTCGATACAGTCATCATTTCAACCCTTCAGGGAAAGGCAATGAGAAAGAAAACGGTAGCATGGGGGCCTTTACTGATGCATTGTTTATGAGGGGTCGTAATTCTGAGCGGGATACATGATCTTCTTGATCGAGATCCAAATCCAAAGGCAAGAGTAAGGGAAAGTTATAGTGCTGAAATTGTGGGATGTCAAGGCATATGAGGAAGGATTGTACAATCCTAAAGCGAAGAAAGAAAACTTAGAGGCTTCTTCAAGGGAGGCCAACACTGCCACGTCTGATGAAGGAACAAGTGGAAGTGATGTGTTGTCCGTGTCTATAATCGGTCACTTATACGATGATCGTAGGGACGAGTGGATTTTGGACACTGGGGCTTCATATCACATGACTCATCATCGGAGTTGGTTCACCAGTTACAGAGAGTGCGACGGTGGACATGTATTTATGGGCAATGATAATGCCTGTAGCATTGTGGGTGTTGGTACTGTGCGCATCAAAATGTTTGATGGGATGGAGCGTACCTTGACTGAGGTAAGGCACGTTCCTGATGTGAAGAAGAATTTGATATCTCTTAGTGCACTCAAGGCGTAGTGCACTCAAGGCGATTGAGTGTACATTCACCGGTTTCAATGGGTTCCTTAAAGTTTCAAAAGGCGCTCTCGTGGTTATGAAAGCACAGAGGCACGGAAATCTTTACAGGTTAATTGAGAGCACTTTAACAGGTGGAGTTGCAACAGCTGTAGCGGATTCCACGTCTGCACGTATGTGGCATGTACGTCTGGGCTACATGAGCGAGCGAGGCATGAAGGTACTTTCTGATAGGGCTGTACATCGACCCGAGTCGAGTCGAGGTGGGCCAAGCTCGGCTTGACTCGTCCATGCTATACTCGAGTTCGAGCTCGCCCTCGAGCTCAACATTGAAGCTTGGCTTGTTTGCTAAAGCCTTCGGGTCGAGTTCGAGTCAAGCTAGTGGTTTGAGTTGAGTCGAGTCAAGTTTACCTCGGTAGGGTAAGGGAAAGAAAAAGAGGGAATGGGGACGAGTAGGGGTAGGATTTTTTAGTAAAAACTTTTAAGTTTTAACTTTTTTTTTTTTAAACTTAAATATATATTATATATTTAATATTAATAATATATAATATATATTATTAAAATATATTACTCGAGCCGAGTCGAGCTCGAGCTCGAGCTTCAAGTTGAGTTCGTGTCGAGTCGAGTTGAAATACACCATGGTCGAACTTGGCTTGAATTCAACTTGAGCTTTAGTAAACAAGCTTGACTCGCCTTGAGTCGGCCTTTCAAGCCGAGTCAATCCAAGCTGAGTCGAGCCGAGTCGAGCGAGCTTTTCGAGCTAGCTTAACTCGTGTACAGCCCTACTTTCTGATCGATGTTTAATTTCAGTTTTTAAAAGTTTTAATTTAAACATATGCGAGCATTGTATATATGGTAAACAATCTAGGTTATCTTTTAAATATGGAAAACATGAATGTAGGGTGTGCTTGATTATGTGCATTCTGATGTATAGGGGTCGTCGCCCGTGGTTTCCGCTGGAGGGTCGTTATGGTTTGTCACATTAATAGACGATTACTCCAGGAAAGTATGGGTTTATTTCATGAAAAATAAATCCAATGTTTTCACCAATTTCAAACAATAGAAAGTGATGGTAGAAAGACAGTCAGGGCGAAAGGTGAAAGTATTTAGGACAGATAACGATGGTGAATTTACTTCAATTGGATTTAATCAATTTTGCAAGGATGAAGGGATTATAAGGCACAATACGATGTGCCACACGCCAGAGCAAAACGGTGTGTCTGAGCGGATGAATTGGACTCTCTTGAGAGGGCCCGACGTATGATTAGTAATGCTGGGTTGGACAAGGATCTATGGACTGAGGTTGTAAACACAGCTTGCTATTTGGTGAATCGGTCCCCTTCTATGGCGATTGATTGTAAAATTCTAGAGGAAGTGTGGAGTGGTCAGAAGGTAGATTACTCAGGACTGCGTGTGTTTAGTTGTAATGCTTACTCTCATGTACTGTCAGTTGAGAGATAAGCTAGACTAAAAAGCCAACATCTTTGTTGGCTATGGTAGCGGTGTCAAGGGATATGGGTTGTATGATCGGGTCACACGGAAGATCATCATTAGCAGGGACGTTAACTTCGACGAAGGGTCCTTATTCCACAAGAATGAGTAGGATGAGTAAAAGGAACCAAAAAAGTTGGTTGTGGACATTCAAGTTGACATAGGTGATACTCAGGTTAGGACATATGCACAGACAGAGGTACAGGAGGAGGTGGAGCAGCCACTTAGAAGGAATCCATCGCGGGATCGTAGGTTACTAGCGAGATGCAGGGATGACTCAAATATCGCATATGCCCTCATTACGGATGAGGGGGATCCGTCTACTTTTAAGGAGACCCTTAATGAGCCTGATGCTGAAGAGTGGATAGCTGCGATGGACAATGAGATGGACTTCTTGTACAAGAACAAGACGTGGGAGCTGGTGGAGCTTCCAGTTGGTCGAAAAGTGATCGGGGTGCAAGTGAATTTTCAAGAAGAAACACGATAGATACAAGGCAAGGTTGGTTGCGAAGGGTTATGATCAGAGAGAATGAATCGACTTCACAAAGATATTCACGCCGGTTGTAAACAAGTGTCTATCAGATTCGTGTTGGCGCTGGTTGCCTAATACGATCTCGAGCTGGAACAAATGGACGTGAAGATTGCATTCCTGCACAGGGAATTGGAAGAGCATATCTACATGAAGCAACCAGAAGACTACGAAGTTAAAGGGGTAGAGAACAAGGTTTGTAGGTTAAAGAGGTTTGTTTCATGTTGAGTTAGAAGTTTACTAGGAGTGAGTACGATTACTGTGTCTATTGCAAGACACTGACTGATGGCAAATTCATCATCTTGATATTGTATGTTGATGACATGTTGATCGTCAGTCATAACATGTCTGAAATCAATTTACTGAAGACTCAGTTATTAGGGACATTCGAGATGAAAGATCTAGGGGCTGCAAAGAGAGTTCTCGGCATGAATATTCATAGAGACAGGAAGAGGAACAGACTTTGGTTATCTCAGGAAGAATACCTTGAGAAGGTATTGATCAAGTATGGGATGGACAAGGCAAAGTCGGTTAGCGTTTCCCACACGGCTCACTTCAGGCTATCTTCAGAACAATGTCCTAAAACAGATGAAGAAAAAGCAGGACATGTCTCGTATGCCTTATTCGAATGTAGTGGGCAGTTTGATGTATGCCATGGTCTATACTAGATCAGATATTTCACAGGCGGTTAGTGTTGTGAGCAGATAAGTCTAACCCCGGAAAGCAACACTGAGAAGCGGTAAAATGACTACTTTAATACATTCAAGGTATAAAGGACTACGTCTTAACCTTTGAGAAAACATGAGCTAAGTTAGTTGGGTACATGGATTCAGATTACGCAGGCAGTATGGATTCTACAAAGTTGACTTTAGGTTACTCCTTTCTACTAGCGGGTGGAGCTATCAGTTGGATGTCGAAGCTTCAGTCTGTGGTGGCTCTTTTCACAATCGAAGCGGAGTATATGGCCGTAACCAAGGCATTCAAGGAAGGTATTTGGTTGAGAAGTATGATAAATCAGTCGAGACTTCAGCAGGAGGCCATGCCGGTTAATTGTGACAATGAGACCGCTATCAATTTGGTTAAAAACCTGATTTTTCACTCACGTACTAAACACATTGATGTTCATCACTATTTTATCCAACAGGTACTTGAGGAAGAAAGCGTGAATCTATAAAAGATTCACAACAGCCTGAATCCGGTGGACATGCTCACCAAGGTGGTTCCTGCAGAAAAGTTCAAGTTCTATGCGACTTCTCTGGGCTTGGTGGAGCTATGATGCAAGGCAGATATGAAAGAAGTGGTCAAGAAGCTACATGATTGAAAATTGAAGATGTGGTGGAGATTGTTATTTTTGATGTTTTAAATCTGTTCAGAAACAGGGTCTGTCGATGCCATTGACAGACCATTTGATGCCATCGAGCACTGTTCGATGTCATCAAACAGTTGCTCGATCTTGTCGAGATTTTCCTGATTTTCTCTAGTTGGTTGTTGGACTTATTGGGTGCCTTTTCGATGCCATCGAAACTTAAGGTTCGATGCTATCAAGATGCATCAAAGTGTAATCGAAGGAATCCGGATTTCCACGATTTGTCTCTAGATTGTTTTCGTGTTATTTCGATGATTGTCGATGACATCGAAGTCCAATTGAAGGTGTCATTGAGCGAATCGCAGAGTTACATTAAGTTGTGAATCTGCGGGATTTGTTTCCTATTTCTATTGTGATTCTTCCTAAGGCTATATATAGGGGTGTAATTGGGATTGGAGTGTATTCTAGTGCTTTTCCAATTTGTTTTAGGGTTTCAAGGGTGTAGCTTGAGGTTGATTCGAGGCTTGTTTGGATCGGGTATTCTCTAAACTCTTGTAATTTCTGCTTTCATAGTATTTATCTATCGCTTTGTGCTGTGGTTTTTTCCTGCATTGGTTTTTCCACGTTAAAATCATTCTGTTCTCTTTGTGCTTGCTTGGTGCGATTAGATTTCTTCACTTGATTCATGTCTATGTGCTTCCGCAGTCCCCCAACAGAAAGTATGTATAATCAATAATTCGAGCCATCTATTTATCGGGTCCATCAAAGCTTGCTTACCTTTGTAAAGAATCACTTTAGTTGGAAAATCCTAACAATCCCATCCCTGGATTGGAGAAATATGTGGCTATTGAAAGAAAGTGTAGCTTCTGAATCGGATTATCTGATCATGTGAGATTTATGTCGGAGCTGATGAAATGCATGCTGAACCTAGTTGACAGTTCTGATTGATTGGTTGGAACGTCCAGGTGACCCGATACAACTAGTAGAGCTACAACTTATAGTGCTTTGAGAAGACTAGATCAATTTCTCTCTTTATATGTATGCGTGTGTTTATTTATTTATTGCTTTTGTGCAGCCCATTGATCTGGTGCGCCATGGCGTGGATGGGCTGTAGGCAATTGGCTAGCTCTGAACATTCTGGCTGTTCAATGAGGACTACTCTAACCATTCCATTTTTGGGTGACAGATCAGATGTCTATCATAGTCCAGTCCCCTTGCTTTTGGGATATGGCCTATCCATGTGGTGGCCCACCAGATCAACGGTCCCAATCACCCACAAGCTTGCCAATAGGTGGAAAAGTAAGCAAAATCAACAATTCGAGCTAACCATTTGTTGAGGCCCATCAAGGCTTGATTACTTTTGTAAAGAATCGCTTTAGTTGGAAAATCCTAACAACCCATCCCTGGATTGGAGAAATATGTGGCTATTGAAAGTAAGTGTAGCTTATGGATCAGATTATCCGATCAATGCGATCCTCAAATTCAAATTTTGGGCCAGTGCACCATAAGCTTGCTGCATAGAATCAAGGACTTGCGATAGGCATGCAAATGAAGGAAATGTCACCACAGATGTACTTTCCTAAAATTTTATTTGCGATTTCAAACATGAGCCCGTTTTTGGAATCCCATGGATCTCTATGGAGGCAGAAATCATCGTTACAATTTCCTTTCTTTCTCCATGGAATTCTCTGTATGAAACAGGCTTTTAGTTGATCCATGCCAAAATTCTGTAGATTGCCATGTCTCATTCTTTAGAATTTCATTCTCTCATTACATCATTCTTGAGAACCTTGTCTGCTTGTGATCTGTAAGTTAGGTCTTAGTCCTGTGTAAATCTTGGGCTTTAAGAAGAGAATGAACACCATTAGATATCAAAGGAGCCAGTTACAAGCGATGTAGATGTGTTCAAGTACAGTTTACACACATACATATATGGAAGATTCTGAACAATTTCTGTTAGTGTCAATACACAGAACTTTCCGGAGTGTTCATTGGAACACTTGATTCTTAAATTTCTTGATGTCACGATTTGTCTGGGAGTGTCCAAGTTTTCCAAAGAGTTGGCAAAGTGAAAACCCAGAAAGTAGATGGTCCAGGTAACACTGTTTTCAGTACCATTTTGCTAAACTTGTCACCTTGCACTATGTAAAACCCAGTTTCTCAGCAGTATTACAAGTTCCGAAATCTGAAATGGAACATTCGCAGAAGTCATGCTTGGAAAAATATTCACTAATTGCATCTTGTCAATTGTAAATTTTGCTTCAATGTTCTTTTCCAATTGGTGATGAATTGGGTGATAATGGCGTAACCGTAGATACTGGGCTATTCATTGTTGTCTGACAAAAAGGGAGTGAGAGAACTGGTTTTCTTTCTTGACATGGTGAATTGTGATAGGAGTACAGGACTAAATGAAAAATTTGTGATGGGAGCTGGCTGGTGAACTCCTGGTGTCTTTGGCGCTCTTGATTTTGTTTTGGCTTGAGTTTTCCATCCCCTTCTTACTGGAAGTATCTCTCTCATACTGACCCCTTCTTGTTTTCTTGCACTGTTTTATGAAGAATAAGATATCACCCATGAAGAAAATGAACCTGTGATTGTTTGGCAGGACTAATGGGCCTCGTCATTTGTCCCAGAGCACCATTGCGTTGTTTTACGCATGATTGCGTTGTTTCTTGCAATAACTGGCTCCAAAGTTCAAATGTTTATCTTGGATGGCGACCCCTAGCCTTTAGATGTTCTTACAAAAACAAAAGGTAGCTTCTGTTGTGCAATCTGTCTTTTTTGATCAACTGCAGTTACTTCACTTTTGATCTGACATGTATTTCTTGCAGGAAATGTTTGTCCATTGAGGGTCCTCTTGGGGCCTTCAGAACTTCTGTACATGCGAAGAGGGTATCTCTTTCTTCTCATATTTCAGATTTGGATATATCATCATCTTAATTTACTTGAAATATGAGGTTGCTGGATGGTTGACCCTACATCTCTTGCATTTCCACTGTAGATGTGGCACCCATCTAGGGTGAATGTAATGTGAACTGGTGGTCCACCACATGTACAGGCTGTAGCCCAAGAATTACATTTGTTTGGGCAATCCTTGACATCCAAATGTTATGAATTTTTCCCAGTGAATGTTTGTTGTTGCTCATTTTTGCTCAACTTTCTGTCAACCATCCATATGCATGCCATTGTTTTGACGGCTGAATAGCTCAATAGTTTATATTGTTTGAGCCATTGCCTGCCATTATTGTGGCGGGCCAAATAAATGTTCTGATCAACCTAGACAAGTGCCACATGTACAATCATGATGCTAGAGATGGGTGGGGAACGATCTCACTCTGCAAGCAATGGTAGAAAACTCTTATTGATGATTTTCAGTAGGGAGCGAATATGTTTACCATCAAAAGAGAGAAAAAAGCCGTTAAAGGTTTGAGATGATCTTGATTGTTATAACAGGGAGATCCCAATGACAGTTTCATAGAGACTGTTGAAGAAGGGGATGATATTTCATTAGCAAACAGTGACATCTTGGAGATAACCCGTGAGGAGCTTGAAGCAACAAGAGCTGCTCTATCTGAGGCTAGAGCCAGACAAGAAGCCATTGAGAAAGAAAGAGACTGGTTAATTGAAGCATTAGCTCAATCAGAAGCCAAACAACAGGAATATGCTACTACTGTAAAGCATGACAAGGAGCTAGCAATTGATGAACTTGAAGCTGCTAAATCTCTTTTTAATCACAAGCTAGAGGAGGCTCTGGAAGAGAAGTTCACATTGGAATCCAAATTGGTTCTTGCGAAACAGGATGCCGTCGAACTTGCAGTACAAGTCGAGCAGCTGGCGGAGAATGCATTCCAGCAAGCCACCTCTCACATATTAGAAGATGCTCGACAGAGGGTTTCAGTGGCAGAAACTTCTGCTGCAGAAGCAGCATATCGCATTGAAGAACAAATAAGAAACACCACTGAGGGTACTATCCTGTCTATTGTTGAACAGTCGAAAGATACAATAGGTAAGGCTTTGGCTGTGGCAGAACAAGCAAGCGAACATGCTAAAAGAGCAGCCATAGTTCTCTCTGAGGGGACGAATTTGGTGGATGAAATTGCAACTGTCCAGTCGGAAAATATTAGATTACAGAATGCTGTTAGTGATTTAGAATCTCAGTTGTTGCTTACAAGAAATGAGGTTGAGAGATTGAAGTCAGAGTTGGAACAAGTTCTAAAACAAGCCAAATCATCCGAGCTTCGTGCCAGCAATGCGGAAAAGGCGCTGATTGATTTTCAGGAGTCAATCAATAGAAAGTCTTCACAGTTGGAGGAGCAAACCAAGTCATTCCTAGAGAAAATGAAGAAAGAAGCAGCAAAAAGGGAAAAAGCAGCTGTTAAGGTCTTTAAGTCTGAATTGGAGGGCGTCATGGCTGCTGTAGAAGCAGCCAAGAAAACTGCAAGTTTGAAAGATGAAGCGTATATGAGAAGGTGTGCCGCTCTGCAGAGGTCATTAAATGCATCCGAAGCTGCTTCAATGGTCTGGAGGCAGAGAGCGGAAATGGCAGAGTCACTTCTGCAGAGGGAAAGATCACTTGAAGGAGAAGATGGTGAAGTGTATTTGATTAATGGCGGGAGGATAGATCTTTTGACTGAAGATGACTCACTGAAGTGGAAACTACTGGCTGATGGCCCTCGAAGCGAGATACCTGAATGGATGGCACGTAGAATTAGGACCATCTGTCCGAAGTTTCCACCTAGGAAAATTGATGTTTCTGAAGCTCTTACTATGGAATTCAAGTCTTTGGACTTGCCCAAACCAGAGGAAATATGGTCTATTGCTCAAGAAAAGACAAAGGAGGGGGATGCACTTGTCGAGCATGTAATTGAGAAGGAGATCATAGAGAAGAAAAGGAAATCTCTAGAACGCGTTTTGCAGAGGAGGAATATCCAGTGGCAACAGACCCCAGAACAAACAAAATTAGGTTAGTTTTCTTGCATCACAATACGGTTTTGCTTTCTAAGATGGGTTTTACAACACACTATTTCTGAATGAGAACATACGAATTGATGTGGACTTTGATGCAGAGCCTGGCACTGGAACTGGACGCGAGATTGTGGTCAGTATCCCTCTAGATTTTACATTTACAATTAGGGACTGTTTGGTTTTCCAATTGCAATGCTAAATGGCTGTAAATGGGTAATGATTATTTACCCTTGTAATTGTGTGGTGACATCACTTACATTTGACTGCAATGATGATTTTGCTACATTGTTTGTTTCACCCGGAATTCACTGTAAAAATGGTAGTTTTATAATGTGAAAATGTAATTATCACAATTTCCCTACTTCATTTACAAGTGTATTCAACTCTCGATTTACGAGCCATGATTCCTTTTAAACAAAAACCTGGAAATGATAATGATGGCTCATTTACTTTGCATTTCATAGGAAATTGAAAAACCAAACAGGTGCACATGGGTAATAATTATATTGTTTTTAATGTCGCATGTGAAGAAATATTAGAGACAGGCTAATCATACACATTTCGAAGAGATATTGGTGTCATTCCAAGTCATATTCCTCTATGTTGATGCTATTTGTTCATTGCTTGAATGAATTATCTTGATGTTGCAATAATTTTTCAAGTGTTCATATGTGCATATGATGCATGTCGTATATGGACAAGGGCAGTTTTGACTTTTTGGTGTTGCACTCACATGACATGGATTCTTATTGTTGTAGTGAAGGTTTGAAGGTCAAAGTCATGTATACATATGTGCCGTAGAATTTTAAAATGTGGAAACATAACATTTTAAAACTTAGTCTTTAGTTCTTGAATCTAAGCTATGATCATGATAATTTCAGATTTCAAAATTAAATGAAATGTTTGATTTAGATTAATTGCCTCATAGATCAAACTAACGAGGATTCTGATGTTGTTGATGCCAAATCACTTTGATGTGATCGGAGAGTTCTCTTGTCGATTCACTCCTTATAAAGGATGGATGTACCCCAGCCCTTCTCAAGCCCTATTATGAGTCTAAGGATGAGAAGATCAATAGTGGATATCACACTTGAATGTCCAAAGTGTGTTAAAGATGAGAGAGAAAACTCTTCTTTCTTTTTTTTCCTCTCCTCTCGTTTTCTCTCCTCTCTCTCTCTCTCTCTCTCTCTCTCTCTCTCTCTCTCTTTAAAATTTTCACGAGGTTTGGATGTCCAAGGAGGAGGGAAGATAGGGTATAAATAGTTGGTGCTTCATGTTTCCATATACTTGGGCATGGGATCTCAATAACGTGGCTATTTGTGCCTTCATGTGGAAAAAGCGGACATGGAGAACCCCAAGGGTTAAGTTATGCCTCTCATCATGACAAGCTACTCTAATCCTTTTCCATACTTCCAAGTGGATGTACTCCTTCCACAGTAGCGGCTCAGTGCCTCCATCCTCTATTTAATGCCTCACGGCCCTCATCTCAGTCCAGGGTATATTGATCATAAGATCCGAGATCGTATTTTCATCATACTTTAGGACTAACAAGCCGTGCTAAAGAAAAACATCTAATGGTTAGATTCATTCAAAGAACACTTTAAAACACAGTTTTGATTGCTGGCTAGACTTTAAACATTTGATCGACTCCCATGGTGAACTGTGGATCTCATGTTGGATTGCATCCAAGCCTTTTAGTATCTGAGTGTTATAAATCCAATAACACTCATATCTCAACCATTAGATGAAATCGAAGATGCATCAAAGTCACAACAGTTGGACCAATGAAGTCTCTATGAATCCTCAGGTCAAGTACAAGCCTAAACTGAAGCATGATCAAATCTCAAACCAATTAAGATGGGTCCTTGGTAAATGATCTAATGTGATCCATCCAATGTGTGTGAATCCGCACTTGTGTTGGAAGGACATCGACCCATGTGCGATGGTGGATATTAATCCAGGGCAAAATAGGGCATCATTCCACATCACACAAGATAATCAAATAACCTATTTGAGTAATCCTTCATCCTTGAACTCAATCTATTGGATAACTTTTAGGTACTCGTGAATTGTAGTGCCCGACTGTCCCATGGGTAATTTACTGTTGTTATCACTTCCCACTCTCCCTAAGGACTTTGCAAGTTAATTCTCCAAGGAACCTTGTGCGTTAACCTTGATTTCCATTCAAATTCTTCCATACACAATTGATCACAATAATCAAACTCTCTCTCTCTCTCTCTCTCTCTCTCTCTCTCTCTCTCTCTCTCTCTCGATGTCCACCAAGGTTGCATAAATCATGAACCTCAAACATTTCCCATTTCGAACAAGGTTTAAAAATCAGTTTTGGTGTAATACATTGGTCACTATCAAAACTGGTTCGTATTGTCCCATGTTGCCCTATATTGGCAATGTTGTCAAGATCGTTATCATATCGCAAATCGTAATAAGGGTTGAATTGTATCGAATCGCCAATTATAAGATTTTATGATTTTCTTAGAAATTTGAAGAAAATCTGCATATATATATATATATATATATATATATATATATATATATATATATATATATATATATATATATATATATATATATAAAATAACTCCTCAGTCATCCATTTCCCATCCATATGCACCATTATATATCATAATGGTGTGTTAGATGATTCTTGTTTTTGTTTTTTGTTTTTTTTTGTCATTCAAGAAATTTGCCTTAAAAAACATACAAGAATCCTTTAACAATTTATGATCTTTTTACCTTTCTTGAGTGTAGAATCACATTGGAAAAGCGGCTTTTGGTTATGTAGAATGATGAAAAAGATATTTTGATATTTAACCATCATTACCGCTATATATAGGTGAACAAGATCACAACCATCTATAGAAACATTCCAGATACGTCATACATCAATTTGGTGTTTCGACCAATTTAGAAGTAAGACATCCTAAGAAAATGCAAAACAATTTAACGTTGAAGAGAACATCCATCATGTAATCTCTTATAAAGAATGGAATACAATAATTGATGTCTTCTAAACGATTCTTAAAGCACCCACCAATTTTAAAATATAAAATGAAAGCCAAGTAAAGTTTAAAAGAGGAGAAAAACAAGTATAGTTTGAATCGTAAATTGTAGGATTTAAAACATAGAATTGTGAGATTCATCTAAAAAAGGATTTAATGTGGGATTCAAATCATTTTCCTCGAGATTCAACTCAAATCCTAAATTGTAAATCATAGGATTTTAATAACATTGTATATTGGGTTGTTTGGGGCCTCTATTGAGATGATTTGCTTATGGATGAAATTGATTTGTAGTGGTGATACATACCAAATTCAAATAGTATTTTAAACCTTGGTTCTGAATCCTGTGATCTGGATCACAGGTCATTTATGATTTTGATCGCTATTTTTACGGACATGAAATTATGGTTTAAATTCTTGCTGTTAATTAAGTCTGTAAAAGCAGCCTCAGCTGTTAATTTTTTTGGGTTGCACTGATGTGCGTTGGGTTGTATTCTTTTCTTGCCTTTCGGCATGCTTCTTAATAAAGCTGATGTTATCTCTAAAAAAAAGTTACTTTTATAGTTAGAATGTAGGATTTATTCTTTAATTTATGTAATATCAGGCATACATAATATAGTATGAGGCAGTAAGATTACAACAATAACGTCCATCATTTCATATATAAATTACAATGTTAAATTTGAATATATAACATAGCATGTATACTTAGTAGTTACCTTTCAAAAAAAAAAATTGTATACTTAATAGTATGTACTAGAGCGACTTGCATGATCCTGTCCCTAGTGTACCACGTGTTGAAGGAAGTACATACCATACACCTGTTCCTATTCTACGGATTGGAGTGACTGCAGTCCAAGTAACCTTGATATCCACTCTCAGATTCCTAGCATCTTGATCAAATTGAAAGTCTGAAGCAGTATAACCCAAGATTGATAGATCCCAATTTCCATATAATAGCACAAAATGTTTTATCCTTCTTATTTTGTGATGTGCTCAATTCATGTCCAGTGTTCGATTCTAATATTTCTTTGGTAACAACTCACCACTTCCAGTGCAAAGCAGATGTTTGGCCTTGTGCATAACATCCCATATGTTAAACTGCTAACAACAAAGGCGTAAGGCACCATATCTATTCTTCGATATAATTGATATGGCCTGAGAAAGCCCTGAAAAATTGGCCTGAGAAAGCCCTGAAAAATTGAAGGTCCTGTATACATATATTATATCGCCAATAGTGGGGGACATTTTTACCCCTGCAATTAGTTTCTAATGGCGGTTAACTTTGTGTATTTAAGGGATATGAGAAAGGCATTTCAAATAAAGTCATGGAAAATGTTCGTGATTAACAATGTTTGGTTAAGATTTCACCAGCAAATGCCACTCAATGGGATATATTTTACCAGAAAAAACTCATTGTGCCGTCGACTCTCGCTCCCCAAAGCAGTCTGGAAGCATCTGCAACACCTGTTTTATTTAGCCGCATAAAACACCTAAGATCCGTGGAATCCACCATGTTTTATATGCAAATCAAGTCTATCCATCAGTTAAGAGCCCTTATTTTAACCGTAAATACAAAAGATTAGCCTAATAAAATTTCTTATGGGCCATACAAATGTAAACAACGTAAAATTGTCCTAAAATATCTTAGTTCACACCGTGTGACCCGCTTGATATTTGGACTAGGTTGAATTTTCTATTTTTACTTCATCCTAGTGAATTACACTTGATTAATGGTTTTGATGTAAGATACACACCATGATGACCCCACAAACAAACCTATGGTTGGCATCCATCCCATTATTCCTTGTGGTGTGGCCTATCTGAGTTGTCGATCTCACTGATTGTTCATCCGAGGGACTAGAATGGAGAAAAAAACCTAATGGATCAAGTGGATTTAAAATACAATATCGTGCCCTCCACAAGCTTGGTTCTTGTACGCTTTGTGTAAAACAAGTGTCGTAGAGGATTCCATTCCCCCAAAAGCCGACTTCTCCAAACATGGTTGGTTAAATCGCTACTAGATACCTACCCGGATTTCTTTTGCAAAGTAAAAGCCATGTCAATGGATCTAGTATGAGATTCACCTCGTCCATCAGGTACGCTATCCCATTTTAATCGTTGAACCCAAAAATCATGATCCTCCAAAGCTCAAGTATGCCACACTATAGGAAATAGTTGGGATGTAATACCTACCATTACTTTTGTGTAGGGCCTATTGTACTGTTTATATGCCATCCAATCCATTCATCTGATGTGCCTCATCATCATGAACTACTTGGAAATTTGTTCAAAAAAGAAAAAGAAAAAAAAAGAACTACCTGAAAATCACAATATTTCAAAACTTAGGTGGGCCATACCATGGATATTTAGATGTTTTTGATATAATTTTATGGGGTGGCTCACTTGAGAGTTGATTCAGCCTGATTTTTGGAATCAAGGCCAAAAAAAGAGAGGCTTGGTTTACCTGATGTATGGTGTGGATTTTATGCAGCTCAAGTGGTTTACCCCCACGTTAGTGGAAGTGACCTGATAGGCACCCAGGTGCAGTACCCAAGTCTTTTCTGACTTTCCCTCTGTCCGATCTCTCTCTTCCTTCCTCTCTCCATGGGCATCGCACATGCTATGCACCCTAATTTCTATAAATTGATTCCCAAAATATAGGAGGCATCTTTCAAGGCTTTCATATCAAAGTTAGTGGCGAGCCATACCTCAGCTTTTGCAATAAAACACACATAATTTCCTGTTAGTAGTATGTTGTCCACATACAAAATACAAAAGCTTATTTTCTCCCAATGGATTCTATGTAAACACAAGGTCTTCAAGATTCTGCATAAAACCGAAAGTGGAGACAGCTGATCCAAACAAACATTCTAACTCGTAGAAGTTTGCTTGAGACCATAAATAGACTTGTTTAGCTTGCACGCTATAAGCACCTGACAAGTCTGTTTAAAACCTTCCGTTTGTTCCATATAGATTTGTCCATCCAGAAATCCATTCAAAAAAGTTGTTTTTACATCAATTTATTTAATTTCATAATCAAAATGTGCAACTATGACCGAAAGAAGTCTATCTATTTAACATGGCCATAGAAGGCTTTTTCATAATAAACTCCTTTCTTAGTATAACCTTTTGCCACAAGTCTAGCTTTGAACATTTCCGCTTTTCTTCCAAAATCCTTTTTCTCTTACTACCAACTTGTTTCATGTTATCTGGTGGATTGGTCGGAGTTCAGAAATGATTGGAATACTTGGAAGCAATCTTATATTCTGTAGCCTTGACCACAGTATTCGGTAATGGCAATGGTCAGCATAACAACTAGCTTTATGGCTGTTATGATACGGGCTGTACCCGTAACAATTGTTACAACCTTGTAGCTGTCAATTTTTTATATATTTTTTTAAATTATTATTATTATTATTATTATTTTTAAAGGAAAAAAAGTATTGACCTTGTATTCATTCATTACGGGCCCGTAATAGGGCATTTTGTTTTCAGATCGGGCATTATGGCCCTGAATTGCATAGCGGCTCACAACATTACCATTGCATAACATTTGTTACAGTTGTTATTGTAACCGTTTTTTAATACCTTGGCCTTTAGTCACCCAATGTCGGGCGTCTACCTTTAATCATCATGTCTTTGTAGGACACGATCCAAATCTAATTTAGGAGCAAAAATTTCACTGAGATAGGTAAGCCTATCTGTTTCTCAATGAAGTCTTTGACTATGATGCAACACGAGTGCAGGTTCAGTCTCCATAGCTTGCTTCTCGGATTCAACATCAGTTGTTCCCATCGGGTTTTCTTCCAAAACCTTGAAAAGAACTATTTTAGTCTCGACATTGTCCTTAAGAAATGAAGCATCTCTACTAGTAAAGACTCTCTTGTCTGCCAGGTTCATTATCATAATATTCATTCATTTTTGTTGGATAGCCTAATGCAATAGTAGTGTATAGTCCGTGCTTGTAGCTTGTCAAGATTATTCTTTTTTAAATTGAGTTTGACATCTCCAAATCATCATATGTTCTAACCTAGGTTTTGTCAGGCCTGTAGTTCAAATGGTGTTTCAGATGCTACTTTTGTAGGAACCATATTCAGGATATGTGTTGTTGTTTCAATGGCATGTCCCTAAAATCAAGGAGATTAACATAGATCATCATGGACCTCACCATGCCCAATAAGGTGGTTTCTCTTCTCCGCAACATTTTGTTGAGGAGCATCTGGTGTTGTCTGTTGAGCTAAAACTCCATTTTCCTTAAGATAATCCTTAAAAGGAGATGATCACTATTCTCCATCATGATATCCATTTGACTAACTTGATACTGAAATTCTTTGAATTCGTCTAAAACCTCACGGAAAGCCTCATACTTTCTGTGGATTAGGTACAAGTAATCGAATCATAAGTAGTCAGTTATGAAGGTTAGAGCTATTCATAAACTCCTCATGCTTTCACATACAAAGGCCTTCATTCATCATAATGAATCAACTGAAGAAGTTATGTGGCCCTCTCAGAAATGCCTTGGGATAAGGCTTTCTAGTAATTTTTCCTTGCAAACAGGCATCATAGGTAGGTAAAGATTCAACGGTTACATCGGCTAACGACCAACCTTTCTTAGCATCAACCATTACCAAGCTGGATGGTTGTACCAGAGAAATATTGCTGGAAGTATTCAAATTAGAACAAGGAGTAGAGTATATCAAGTATAGACCAGCTACCGTCATTCCAAAAGTTAAATTGTTTCCTAAATAATAGCACCTAAACCAAATAGAAATGGATAACTGAGTTTGGAAGGTTTAGAAACATAAATAAAATTCCATCCAACGCTATAGACTTTCCTCCTTCCAGCTCTAGTATAAATGCTCCTGCTAAGACCTTGGTTCTGGCTTCCGTCCCATCTACGAGCAGCTCTCCTCATATGGTTTTCTAATTGTTTTCAACTCCAGTGTCAAGGGACCAGGTGTTAGAAGGTCTGGTTGTTAGATTGGATTTGCAAACTAAAAAATTGGTTCTAATGAGGAAAGCAGTATTACCTACACTGTACTTGGAGTTCATCTTTGCTTTGAGGAAGGAACATTCGTTTTTGAAATGGCCAAGTCTTTTACAAAAGAAATACAAACCATTTTTCTTTTGGAATTCTTTCCAGTGGTTCCTTGTACCTATTGGCTTGTCGCGTTATCATTCTTAGAGGTATGGTTAGAACCTTCTTTCCTGAATTTCCTCTTCCAACTTCTACAGTTCTACTCTTAGGTTTCAATCTAGACTGATCCTCAGTGAGATAAAATGACTGCTGGGTACCAACTTCTACTTTTAGGCACCAACATTGGTGATGCTAGGCTGTTTCGGTGACAGATTTTGGGGAGAAAATTTGAACAGATGTGGACTGATCATGGCTGTAATGTTAGCGCTAGGTTTGGGGCAGGTTATGGGCTGCCATCTGGGACAGATTTATGGCCTGGATTGTAGGCTCCAACTGGAGAGATTTCTGGACAGATGTAGCATATTTAATGTTGCCATGGATTATTATGGTACTGGACATGAACCTAATTCTTGGGACCATGTTTGGGCAGAATGGAATTATAGTTCAGGGTGGATCTAACAGCCAGATTTGGGTACATTTAGGGGCTTTTTTTTGTAGGTTTGTGTAGTTAGAAATTGCTCTAGGACAAGGCTGAAAATCATACTAATTTTAGAGGACTTTGTTTTGCAACAATTTTGGTCTTTTTGCATGCTGGATTCTTCTGGATAGATTGCCACAATTTGGTAGGGGTAGAGGACTGTTTTAATGTTCTGGTTTAGTTTACAAACTGTTTAGAATTATATGCTTAGAGTTTGGGGATGATGTAGGGTTTAGAAATAGGTTTTGGGGCTATGTAGGGGCTGCTGTGGATTTCGTGGGACTATGGCTTTAGTGTTGGGAACTAAAGTATTTGGGCACTGGAAATGGAATTTGGGTTAAGATTAGGATATGAGAAATTCCGGTTGAGCTTTGGTAAATTTAGGTTTTGGGCTATATAGGGATTGCAATTAGGAGTAGTGTTTTCATGATCTTGCTATATCCCATGATATATCTGTTATCCTAGTTGGGTGATATGAAACCCAACTTTAATATTAATTTTTCATGATATCGTGCAATATATTAAACGATATCACGATATTGTGTGATATATCTACACTCCCCCTTTATAAATTCTTAACGTATTGTTCGATATATCGATATCAAGTGCAATATCGAAAGGGATAAAAGGAAACCAATGCTGTTTTGCACTACATCAGAGTGCAATATTGAATGGTCTTCACCATAGGTTTGCTCCCTATAGGTGAGGGTTCGATTCCCCTCCTTGGCTTTACCTGATACACGTGGTTATGGGTGATTGCGTGTATCCGCAGGGATTAGTTTCACTTCAAAAAAAGAGGTGGGGACACCCCTTGTCTTAAAAAAATAAAATAAAAAAATAAAATCTTCCTAGTACATTGTAAGGTGATTTCGACTAGGCCACTCTGGTTTGTTGGGAGAAAATCTTCAAATTTTTTCCGAAATCGCGATCGAAAGCTTCTTGGGGCCGGATTCTAAGAAGTGTGTATTTTTTATTTTTGATTTTTTGATTTTTGATTTTTATATATTGTAAATAGTATCAAATGGTAATAAGTCCATGATTCTTCATGTTTTGCATGAAAAATTATGGATTTGGAGTTTTGATTTCGAGATTTGGGGAAGAGGGTTCAGTTGTGGAAAGTTGGGAAAGAATCGAAAATTTTCTATTTTTTCCCTAATTGTTTGCAATCATAGTGTCCAAACATGAAATCAAATATGTATATAACTTGATTTACACATTCTTGGCAATTTGGGAGTTTTTCGGAAAGTCATTAATTTTTAATTAAAAAATAATAAAAAATGTAAAATTTTTTTTCCCCAAAATCCACAGGTATATTTATAGTTTTCTTCTTCTTCTTTTACTTTTAAATGTAATGCTTGTGTTTCCATACATGTCTTACATTTATAAATTTTATAAATTGACTTTGAATATAGTTGCATCTGTTTAGTCAGACAATGCATAGATTAGGACCCTATACGAAGGAAACCTATTACATGCACTTGTTTTTGTGATATGTTTTTTTTTTTTTTTTTTTTTTTTTTTGAAAATTTTAATTTTAATTTGTATGTAACTGTGTATTGGTATCTTTTTTAACATCCTTGAAATTTCATTGAAAAATTTGACCAATTTTCCAATGTTTCCCCATGTTTCCCAACAACAACGATATATTACGCGATACAACTGATATATCTCGTGAGATAATTGATATGTATCCATATCCCAAGGGTGCAATACATTACGGAATAACGATACGGTAAACATTGATTGGGAGTAGGGGTTGAGTTTGGTTCTGAATGTGGTCTCTGATGTAGGGAATAGGGCTAGGGTTTTGGGTATCCACTTTAGGGAAAATGTTTGGTGTGGATTGAGTATGTGGTTACAAATTCGTGGAAAATTGGGGATTATAGTTTAAGATTGGTTTTTTGGGTTAGAGTTAAGTTCTGGAGAAAAATAAATGAAAAGACAAAGGTGAATTGCAATTCCCAAGATGGAACATTTTTATACCAAAATTGATGGAGCACCATCGGCAAATTGAACTTGAAGCCTAGGGAAATAAAGGAAATAAGAAGGCTATATGGAGTCACACTACATAGAACTTGAGGGACCATTATTGTACCTATCAAAGAAATGAGATAATTATGTAAGGTATGACCATGAAAAGGGGAATAAGCCAAGCGACAAGAAAAATTCCCGCCGCTATCATGGTATCAACATGTATAAGAGAAGAACTAATGCAAGGGCATTTTCACACCGGGCTCAAGTGGGGTTACCTGTGGGATGCAGGGGCACACTCGGGGTGGGCGGCCCGTGTGAGGCGGGTAGCTCATGTGAGGTGGTACCCATGTGATTTGGGGCCCACGAGAGGGGTTCGGCCGAGGTCCTAACCCATGCAATGTGGGGCCTGGGCTATGAGGTAAAGGGATTGATTCACCATGCTCTAATGGTTCGAGCTTTTAGAGCAAGCGATTAATTGTCTTGCATTAAATTGGTATTAGAGCCAAGTTCTTGCATTGGGTAGTCTTAGATCGAGTTATTAAGAGTCTAGATTTTCATTTTTCTAGGGTTTCATGCATAGCATATAGAGTCTAGATCTGAAAATTTCAGATTTACATCATAAAAAAAAAGTCTAGATCTGAAAATTTCACATTTGCATCGTTCTAAAAATTAGGATCATCGGTGCCCATAGTCTTGTGTCAAAAGGCTCCTAGAGTCTTGTTTTAGGAAACCTACATTGAGTCTTATTGTGTATGCCCACTCGGACTGGTAGAGGGTTTGGTCTACACCCGATTTTCAATATGGAATAGCTGACCAAGATGATGAACATGATCAACCAATGTTTGGCCGCCATCGAGGCTCAATCTAGGAACACGAATACCCGTATGGATCAGATAGAAGTGTCCCTAAGAGAAATCTCCGACATTGGAGGGGATGAACAGTCTCACGTAGGGGGAGCGTTGAAGGGTAGGCCGTGGTGGGTCACGAAATTCGCAGCCCGCAGTCGAGTATCAAGACCGTTATGATGCCGATGAGAGGGTTTTAAAGAGTGTTAAAGTAGATGCTCCTAGTTTTGATGGGCGTCTTAATCCAAAAGCATTCCTTGATTGGTTAGCGGACATGGACCATTATTTCGAATGGTGTGAGATGTTTGAAAACCGACAAGTGCGGTTTGCAAAGATGAAACTTGTGGGTCAAGCTAAATTTTTTTGGACAAATATGGAGCGTAGGATCGAGAGATCAGGAGGTGTCCCAGTCGCGCATTGGGTAGAGATGAAGGAGTTATTTAAAGAAAAATATCTTCCTCTCTCTTACTGTCAAAAGCTCCTAGATCAATGACAAACATTGCACTAAGGATTTATGTCGGTTGTAGATTACATCGCAAAATTTGAGGAGTACGTGATGCGGTGTGATATTTAGGAGGATCCCTTAGTGACGTTGACACGTTTCAAGGTGCTTCGTATGGATCTGCAGCATGAGCTTATGATCCATACAGTGGGTGACTTGGATCCGGCATACCAAGTTGTACAGGAGTTAGAGCTTTACCTAAAGTCTCCTGTCACGAGGCGCTTTGAGTCCTGAGACTCTAATGTTAGATATGGTTTTTAGGGAGCCAAGCCTAACGTTGGAAGTCAGCATAGGGCGCAGGCTAGTACACTGCCTAATCCTAAGGATGATAAGGGCAAAGGTGTCCTTGGTGCCAATCCTGGCAGTGGTAGTCACTTGAGATGTTATGAGTGCCGAGGTACAAGTCATTTCGCATACCAGTGCACGGCAAAGACTCGCGAGAAAGCCTTAGTCATAGGTGAGTCGAATGAAAATGCGGATGACATGAGCGATTATGAAGTTGAGGAATATCACCCAAAGATAGGTGCTAGTGATTATGAAGAAGGAGAATCAGAGGCTGCACCACTGACTGTAGTTAGATGTGCTTTAGTGTAGGCCAAAGAGAGTGATGATTGGCCAGAAGCATAATTTTCTACACGTTTATTAAGAGCGGTGACAAAAATTGCAAAGTCATCATGGATAGTGGTAGTTGCACCAACGTGGTCTCAGCTAGCACAGTCACTCATTTGGGATTGAAGCCCATCCTTTACCCTCAACCCTACTAGGTTTCTTGGGTTTACACGTCTTCTATGCCTGTGTCCTAGCAGTGTTTAGTCTCCGTCCAAATTGGTTCATATAAAGACATGTTATAGTGTGATGTTTTACCTATGGATGTAGGTCACATCATTCTAGGGAGGCCGTGGTTATACGATAGAGATGTCATGATTTTTGGTTGCTCAAATGTGTGTACATTCACGCATGAGGGCAGGAGAATTAAGATTAATCCATTGGCACCCAAGAGCCACACGGACAAGGCTAGGGATGTGAAGACGAGTGAGTCAAGGATGGAAGAGAGAAAATTTATTCCGAACTCTCTACATATCATAAATGCAAAAGAGTTTGAGAAAGAGACTGATGATGATTTGACGGTGTATGCCCTAATGGCTAGAGAAGTTACACCCGGGGTTTATATAGAGTTACCCCCTAAGGTGACTCTGGTTCTAGAGGAGCACAATGATGTATTCCCTGAGGATTTACTGGATGAGCTTCCACCTATGCAGGACATCCAGCGTGCTATTGATCTCGTCCCGGGGTCTACTTTACCAAACCTTCCTCATTACAGGATGAACCCTGCAGAGCATGCAGAATTGCATAAGCAGGTAAATGAGCTTTTGCGAAAAGGTTTCATCTGTGAGAGCATGAGTCCATGTGCCGTACCAGCGCTATTAACGCCTACGAAAGATGGTACGTGGAAGATGTGTGTGGATAGCAGGGCCATTAATAAGATCACGATCAAGTATCGATTTCCGATACCAAGGCTTGATGATATGTTAGACATGATGGCCAGATCCATCATTTTTTCCAAGATAGACCTCAAGAGCAGGTATCACCAAATACGCATACGCCCAGGAGATGAGTGGAAGACAACCTTCAAGATGAAGGATGGGTTGTACGAGTGGTTGGTCATGCCATTTGGTTTGACTAATGTACCCAATATTTTTATGTGTATGATGACCTAGGTTTTAAGACTCTTCACGGGGAAGTTCTTAGTGGTTTATTTTGATGACATACTCATATATAGTACCACTAAAAAGCTACATCTCTACCACTTGAGCCGGGTCTATAGTGTCCTTAGGGCGGAGAGGTTATGTGCGAACCTTAAGAAATGTTTGTTCTTGTCTGATAGGGTTGTCTTCTCAGGGTTCATAGTGTCGTCTGTAGGGATGCGAGCAGATCCAAAAAAAGTCAAGGCCATAGTTGACTGTCTTGAACCACAAAACATACATGATGTGAGAAGCTTTCATGGCTTAGCCACATTTTATCGTCGGTTCATTCGAGGATTTAGCACTATTATGGTTCCCATTACTGATTGCATTAAAAAGAGAGAGTTCATATGGTCTAAGGCCGCAACTAAGGCATTTAAAAAAATTAAGAGTAAGATGATAGAGGCTCCCGTCATGCGTCTTCCAGATTTTTCTAGAGTCTTCGAAGTAGTGTGTGATGCTTTAGGCATAGGTATAGGAGGAGTACTAAGCCAAGAGGATCATCCAGTTGCCTATTTCAGTGAGAAACTAAATGAGGCAAAACAAAAGTATTCCACCTAGGATAGAATTTTATGCGGTAGTGCAGTCGCTACGTCATTGGCGTTATTATCTTCTACCACAAGAATTTGTCTTGTTTTCTGATCACAAGGCTTTGAGGTATTTGAATTCCCAAAAGAAGCTTAACCTAAAGCATGCCAAGTCGGTAGCATTTCTTCAGGAATATTCTTTTATCCTGAAACATAAAGCCGGGATCGAGAACAAACCAGCCGATGCCCTTAGTAGGAGAGTGACATTGCTCAACTCCTTGAGTATAGAAGTTGTCGGGTTCGAGCAATAGAAAGATGAGTATCCCATGTGTCCAGATTTTGGGGGAACATACGTGCGGGGCCTACTTTGTAATGATGTATGGGTGCCAGGAGCCGAGAACGGGGCATTACAGAGGCTGTCGGCGCCGGATTCGGCGATCGAGAATTTTGTGAGCCCGGTTTCTAAGTTTGGGGCGTGACAATACGTGTCGCTCTTAGGTGCCCAACATAGTTCGGGTGAGTTCGTGCTCAAAGATGACTTCCTTTTCAAAGGAGACCGACTTTGTATTCCCCGCACTTCCCTCTGGGATTTCCTTGTTTGGGAGCTTCATGCTGGAGGTATTGTTGGCCATTTTGGTCGAGATAAGACCATCGCCCTAGTTGATGATATATTTTATTGGCCAAGTCTCAAGCGAGACGTTGTCAAAATTTTAGGGCAATGTTAAACATGTCAACTGGCAAAATAGAAGAAGCATGATACTGGATTGTACATGCCATTGCCAGTGCTACATGCACCGTGGCAAGACATCAGTATGGATTTCGTACTTGGGCTTCCCAAGACAATTAAGAAGCACGATTCCATTTTTGTGGTCGTGGATTGTTTCTAAAAAATGGCCCACTTTCTCCTATGTTCAAGACTCCTCACCGGGGGTGATTAATACATGAGCATTTTCACACTGGGCTCATGTGGGGTTGCTTGTGGGATGCAAGTGCACGCTTGGGGTGGGCGGCCGGTGTGAGGCGGGCCCCACCTGTGTGAGGCGGGTGGCTCGTGTGAGGCGGTACCCATGTGATTTGGGGCCCACGAGGGGGGTTCAGCCGAGGTCCTAACCCATGAGATGTGGGGCCTGGGCTATGAGATAAAGGGATTGATTCGCCATGCTCTAACAGTTTGAGCTTTTAGAGCAAGTGGTTAATTGTCCTGCATCAAGAACTAGGAGTCATCCCCTCCATGGCACCAGGTATGCATGAAGTGGAAATTGTGTGAATTTAGCAGCTGCACCAACGAATAATAGGGAAGTGCACAGAGTAGCAAATAAAGAATTTACCCCATTATTATGGATCGAACCTTCCTAAAGGGTGTTTGGAATCACCACACTACTAGACCATGTTTCTATTCACAAACAAAAAAAAAAAGGAAAGGAAAGAAAGAAAGAAAACATCTCAATCAAAATATTTCATGATATCATGCTCCAAACATATGGCCTGATAGCCTATTTATAACTTCAATGCAAAGCTTAGAAGACTCTAGAAAGAAGTTTCTAGATATTTCGTTGATTTTTATTGGTCCTAGCTAACCCTTCTCCTAATTACTCTCAAATTGCAAACAAAGAAAGCAACTCAAAAAAGGAAACTAAATATTGAATCCAGACATGCTTAAACTCCTTTATGCAACCGTGTGACATGAGAGTGGTTTTGTAGGACTTGTAAATTCTCCTATATGCTCTACAGTTGGTATATTGTACATATAAGATGATATGGTTATAATAGTGGACCACACAGTCCAACTGGTGGATTCTATAACCATCTGGTTGACTCTGTACCCACGGGTCAATCAGACAATAGGATGGTATCCGGTTGGGTTTATGGGCCCCACAGTCCAATGGGACCATAATCATAACCTAATTTGAACTTACATAAAGTGGCTTCTCTCATAGACCCAATCTGATAGGTCAAACAGCCTTGCATCAACCATGGTCCTCGAAATGTGTTTGTATTGTAAATAGCGCATGTTCGCACGACCAGAATGTGGCATCTTTGGTAGTGTGTCTTTGAAAATAACTGATAGTGTCTCTTAGAAATAGGCATTGAGCCTCATAACTTGATGTGGGAGGTCTAGTTTGATTAAAGTAGGGGGAAGACATGCATATGACCTTCAGTGTGACTTTTGGTATTTCAACGTGCATGATTTCATCTTAAATGCTTATTATTTAATGCCCAAAATTTCTAAAATTTGACTGGGTTACTAGATGGAAGACAAGAATGGAAATTTTGTTCAAAGTCAGTTACAAGGACCTTGGAAGTGGCTCTGAGGTCTGAGTTTTAATTTTTAAATGCCAATTATGCAGAGAGGGTGTCCTTCTTGAAATTTCCATGAAAGGCGTATTTATGAGAAGGGTAATTCCTCATAGATGGTTATTTTTGTAATTTGGAACTATTCAGTTTTGCTGATTTATTGTATCCTGCTCCCCTTGTGTAGTTTCAAGGTTTCAATTGGGAAAGCTGTAGAAGGAAGTGGTACCTGGATCTGGCTCCTAAAGCTGCTGATTTATCACAATGTGGGATAACGGCAGTGTGGTTACCACCACCAACAGAATCTGTTGCCCCTCAAGGTGTGTTACATGCATTTCAGTTCTGGAAATTTCAATCTCATACTAAATTACTCTTGATCTATTATCTGTTGGCAGTCATTTTTGCAACTGTCATTTAATGAAAACGGAACGTAGATTACATGTTCTTATGGACATTTGTAGATTGTCTGGGCTTTTTTTTTTTTTGTTTTTTCCTGATCGATGCCTCTGTATTAGAACTACTGTTATGCACAAAATGTGCATTTGTCATTGTTTGGTCTGTTTCACATGCATGCATGTGTGTATATATTTACACCACAATGGTAACGGTGACCGTTACAGCCAACCTTATGGCTGTTACTGCCCTGTAACGGTCATTTCTTTTAAAAGAAAGAAAATGTATTGGCCTGTATCGGCTCATTGTGGGGCTGTTACTGGCCATCTTTTTTCAGAATGGGCATTATAGCCCTGTATCGCGTAACAGCTCCCACCGTTACCATTATGTAACAGCCATTACAACCATTATGTAACTGTTTTTGAATACCATGTCCATGATAGTTTGTAGTTTCTTGGATAGCCATTATTAATGTCAATTTGGTAAATATATGCTTATATTTTGTGGTTAGGAAGAGAAGGATTGTATTAATTCATAATTTTTCTGACAAGAATAGATTTTGATCTGTTTAGGCAGCAGTGTATGTGGTTTTGATCTGTGTATCCGCACAATATCTTTTGTGCTGTTTAGAACTTACAGACAACTTGGTAAGATTCTTGACACCTGAAGGCTAGGGTTTCTGCAAATTCTTGAGCTGTGAAAGTTTGAAAGTTCACAACAAGCTGCTGGCCTTACTATGTTGTCAGGGTGTCACCTGCCAGCCTAAGGAAAGACCTAAGTGAGTCTTGTTAGGTTTACTGAATTGGGCAATATCAAATGGTGCTACTGACAGGGCTTAAACCTTTCTGGTTGAGTGGAATTAGTGTTTTCAGTATGGGTATCAACGCATGTATCGCACTATTGGGATATGGAAACATGTTGGGTGTCGCATTGGAAATATCACGTGTTGTGTAATGTATTGTTGTTTTCGGGAAACATTGGTAAATTGGTTATATTTTCAACAAAACTTCAAGGGATGATAAAAAGGACATTAATACACACTTAGAACTCAAAAGGTTATAGAAAACAAGAACAAACGATAGGTTTCCTTTGTATGGGGTCCCAAACTATGCGTTGTCTACAACTAGATTCAAAATCAGTTCATATAATTTAATTCATAGAAGACATGTATGAAAGCACAAAAAATACATTCAAAAGTCGAATATGTCTTACAATGTAAGTGCATTTATTTTTAAAAAATTATTTATTTTTAAGTTATTATTATTATTATTTTTATAATTTTTTAAAATTTAATTTATTTTTGAAAAGAAATAAATGAGTTTGGTTGATGTTAAGATCAACATAAACTCATAAATACGTAAATATATGGCAAAAATAACATCTGGTCAATTAATTTTTTTTTTTTAAATTTAATTTTTGATATTTTTTATTAAGAAATAATTTTTTCAAAAATTTTCAAAAAGTTCTGTCAATTTGTAATCAGCCTCTAAGAAATCTCACCTGATTTGTCACACTCTAATTGCAAGTTAAATGGGTGATTTAGAGAATTTATGGATTTTCCTTAAATTCTCCCATTTTTTCCAAATTCGGAAATCAGAGATCAAAATCCATCATTGAGCATGCAAAACAAGCAAATTCATGGACTATAGACTTTATTCCACAGATTCTAGGCAATTTAAATAGGAGAACAATTTAAATTTGAAAAAACTCACTGATCGTGTTTTTGGTACCACATGCTCTTCGATCTCTATTTCCACATCCAAAGCTCATTTTCTCTTGAAACAAATGAAAAGGATTGGTTGAAATTCTCTTCGCAACATAATCCTAGCAAAAAAGCTCTGAGAAAATTGGTTTTGTACGGAATTTTGGTGAATTTCCCAATTTTTTCGAAAAGGTGTCTATGCAAATGTGATATCTTTAATACGTATTGACGGTATCTACGAACTTGTAAAAATGATATTTTCAGAATATCCAAATGTATCAATATATCATTGATACATTGAGATATATCAACCGATAATGGAAAATTTTCCAACTGCAACCTAGTTTCGTATCGGCATTGTGCAATTGATACTGCAATCACCAAGTGGAATATTGATGCAGGGACATGTGATGGCCTAACCATAGATGCATGTATAATCAAGTTAAGAGATTCAAATAATAAAATTAATCAACTAACTGTTATCAATTACGTCGATTAAGCAAATCTTAACATAGAGATGAAATCATTCCATCAGGATCATGCTCCTTAGCATAAAATCACGTTAACAGTAAAAAGGGAGGACCTAAGGATATGAGGATATCCTTGATCTACCATAAATCTGTCCACAGTCAAGTTTGGATCCGATTCTCATGACTAGCCATCCATCTTTTCCGTTCAAACAGAAAAGGAAAATTCAGAGATGAACGAAAGAGATGAAGAAGAGATTTTTTTAGATAAAAGAGAGTACGAATTTTAGGGCATCAAAGAAAAGAAGACAACTGATTCTTACATTTTCCTGCACCTCGAAGATCTGAAAAGAAGGAAAATATGAAACCAGGGTGGAATCAAGGTATTTCGTATCGGTAACGGTGGCCGTAACGGTCACCATCATTACCGATACCGGTATCTGCTGTAATGGCCGATATGGGGGCGCAATGACTATTACAACCATCGTAACGGTTGAAAATTTTCTTTTGCCCAAAAAATTCTAAAGAAATATTTAGAAAATCAAGAATAATGTAAATATTCCAAATATATATTGATTTTTTGTTTTGAACATGTTTATGGTAGTGTAATGGTCCACTCTTTGGTGAGAGTGTTGTATCGGGCTGTCTAGTGAATTTGTGAACATGATGATATGTATCTAATGTTTACACATCACAATCAAACATTAAAACTAAAAATAAGGAAAAAAAAGGCATAAATACTATTTTTTCAAATTTTTGAAAAAAAAGGGCCATTAGAGCTTCTATTCGCTCAAATCACTTCAATCTACGATTTTAATATTAAAAATTGTAGTAAGAGTGGTCGAGATTTGTTGTAAAATGATCTTAAGAGAGTTTTTAGAATGAGAAAAGTAAAAAAAAAAAAAGAAAAAAAAGAAGAAGAAGAAGAAATGGATTTAAATAGAAAAAAAAAGTGGCCGTTTTTCAACCGTTATGGGGGTAACGGTCGTTATGCCCTGTAATCTTGACCAGATTCTCATTCTCATACATTGTGGATTATCAATTCTGGAGCCACAAATCATGTGACTAGCAAGGTAACTTTGTTACATATACTTCCTTTCATGCTCGGATCAAGCTAGCTAATGGATCCTATTCCATGGTTTTTGAGATGGGATCTTATCAACTCAGGTAATCTCTGGCATTACCATTAGTTCTTCGTGTTCTCGTGTTTCCGTCTAATCTTCTCTCTGTTAGTGCTCTAATTAGACATTTGCGTTGCTTTATTACTTTCTTCCCCAATTCTTATATTGTGTAGGATCTGCAAACTTGGAGGCGTGGTGATGGACATGAGTCTCGAGGTCTATACCTTCTTGATTTAGACTGCACACCTTTCCTATGTCACGTAACATCCAAAGTTAGAGAAAAGGAGTCTCTTCAGCTTTGCATTCTCATTTAGGATGTGTTTCAGTTTGTTGGCTTTGTCATCTCTTTTTGAATAAGTTTCACAATAGTACTGGTAGATGTTAAACATGTGCATTGTCTAAACACATTCATACTTCTTATTGTCCTAGTGAAACTCAAACTGCATCAGCTTTTGACTTCGTTTATTTGGGGATGTCTAGGGTGCTACCTTAGTAATTTCTACTTCTGGCTTTACATGTTTCATTTTCTTAATAAATGATTATTTGAGATTTACATTGTTATACTTGATGAAATGTAGATTTAAAATGCCTACCATAGTTCAAATGCTTAACAAGTATATCAGATCTCAATTTGATAAGGTCATTAAAGTGTTTCGATCCGATAATGCAAAGAATTCATGTCTAAGGAATTTTATATATATATATATATATATATATATATATATATATGGATTGAGTGTTAAACGTCATGTGTCTACACACCTTAACAAAACGGATTCCTGAGTAGAAAGCTTAGTACAATTGCTCAGTAAAGAGCTCACCTTGTTGCTAAAGGATTCACTTACAAGTCTAGAATTGGTTACCGGGATACATTCTCTCTAATAGTTAAGTTCACCTCCGTATGTATTCTTCTATCCACTATTGCACGTCGAAAGTGGTCTCTTCATCAACTCGATGTAAAAAACGACTTCTTACAAGGAGACCTACAAGAAGAATTTTTTATGTGCTTGCCCCTAGGATTTTAGCCTCTTGGGTCAGAAGGTAAGGTGTACAGACTGAAGAAAGCACTACACGGTCTCAAACAATCCTCTTATGCTTGGTTCGATGACGCTTCTTTATCATTCCATCTTTGTTAAGAAGCATGGGGCCTCCTTAACTATCATTGTTTTTTATGTGAACGGGATTATGGTGACAGGCAACAATTCAGATGAGATCTAGTCTCTTAAAATAGGTTTAGCTCACCAGTTTGAAAGAAAAGAACTTAGGCCACTACGCTAGTTTCTAGGGATTAAAGTTGCTCGTTCCACTAACATCATCTTTATTTCCCAAAGAAAGTGATAGGGACATCAGAGGACCTACTCAGGTGTACCAGAGACGGAGACGACCACTCACATCAGCGCAACTTTCTTTGTGGATGGGAGACAAGTTCCATATGAGGCCCGCCGGGCCATTTTGAAGACCCCACATGCATTGGACGTGCATCCAGAAGACCTCACCTTGGGATGATGCATGTGGGCTGCTTAGGAGATCATTTTAGTCATAGGATTTCTATTTTGTGTCGATCCGACCGTTAGATCTTGTCGATCAGGCCATTGGGCCACCAGATCTTTTAGATCCGGACACCTTGGACTCTGATATTGCATTCTTTATGATTTTTATTATTTTTAGGAGTTTTGTTATGGTTGAGATTGATAATATATGTTTTAGTTTTCTTATTTTGGACGATGGACCACTTTAATTAAGTGAGTGGCATAATTGTAATTATGCTGAATTTTTAATTCCGAATTTTTAATAATAAAAGCACAGGGGGGTGGAGATCTAATCCCATTGGATTTTGTGATTAAAAAAAAGAAGAGAAAAGCTCTTACTTTCTTCTTCCATCTTCATGCAATTTGAAAATACTTCCATGCGATTTGGAAGGAAGATTGGTGCGAAGCTAATCTTCATCAACGGAGGTGCGAGGTCTCCATCTATCCCCACACCATCTTCTATTTTCTCCCCCATCCAGGTATTCTTTTCAGGTTCTTAATTCTTCCATCCTAGATCTTCGTCTTCTCCAAAACCCAACTTTCCCATACCCATCCACAAACCAAACCCTAACCGTCCTAAACCCATCCTCCCATGCCACACGTGTGACCATACGGCCACACGTGTGAATTCCACCTGCCCCTTTTGGCTTCCCACTGTCATTATATCAAAACCCCTTTCTTCCATCCCCGAAACCCTAACTCTAAACCTAAAATCCCAAACTTTCCCCAAATTACCCAAACCCAAATTTTTACCCTAGGTTGTATTAGGTTTCCTATTTTGAAATAGACTATACCCTATGCTAATTGGATGTCCATACATCCATTAGATCCTAGTTTCGTTTTATTTAATGATCTTATGTTACGATGTCGGTAGCTTAGGCCAGGATTACGCACAATTTTCTTTTGATTTCATGATATTTGTGATGAATATAACAATGCTTGCATTTTTTTGTTAAATATCTTAATTCAGCTATTTGATCTCACATGTTACATAGTTCATGCATCGGTCCTGCATCAGAAAATATGCCATTAATCTCTTGAAAACCACCGGCATGCTTAGATCTCATCTCGTAAAGTCACTCATTGAGGTGAATCATCAGTTATTTTTGCAAAAATCCAGTCCTCTTGATGATCTTGCCTCATATCGGAGATTGGTAGGAAGCTCATTTATTGGCCGTCACATGTCCTAATATAGCTTATGTTGTCAGTGGGGTTAGTTCATGTAGAAATTGTGTTCACATCACCTTAATGCGGTCCATCGCATACTTCCTTGTATCGATGTTAGGAAAAGGACTTGTCTATACTTACCATGAACATCAACAAGTACATGCCTATTGTGATGCTGCTTGGATGGGTTCTAGTAATGATAAGTGCTATATCACAAGCTTTTGTGCGTTTGTTGGTGGCAATTTAGTTTTTTTGAAAAGTACAAAGTAGTCGATTTTTGCTCGTTCTTCGGCAAAGTCTAAGTATTGGTCCATAGGATATGCCACTAGGGAGGTCCTGTGGTTATCATCATTTCTTTCCTAGCTGAGCATTTTGATTACTATGCATGTTCTCCTTTTCTGTGATAATCAAGCAATGATTCATATCACCTCAAATCCCCTATATTTGTGAGCGTATTAAACATATAGAAGTTGATTGTCATTATGTTCGGGAGAAAATTGTCTGTTGATGTTATTAGTATTCCTCGCCTTTCTTTTGAAGATCAACTTGCAAATGTGTTCACTAAGGCAGTTGCTAGGATACATTTACCTAATCTTGTATTTAGGCTAAGCAAGTGTGAGCCATATGCTCTAGCTTGAGGGGGAGTTAGGGTATGTACTGTATCACGTGGTCCTATGGACTACTGAATATTTTTGGATTAATTTATTATTATAAATAAGAGGGGAGGGGAAAACCCTAAGCTCTAATTTTGCAATTTACAGTAATATGCTTTATGATGAGCATCTTCGTATTTGAGAGGGGCTCTCATTAGATTTCTTGTTCTCGTATAAATGCTAATAATCATCTTTTTTCACGTGTTAAATCACTACATGAGTAAGATTCATTCTTACAGTCACTTGTAGTAGTTACAAATTGCATTTTTCAGGCACTTCTGCACATGCAGTTGTACCAAATGCATACATGTATTTGCCTAAGGCATTGCTAGGACCAATCATGATCACCATATGTCCCACATGGACAAATGATATTGTTTGGGTTTTCTTCCCCTTTAGGGCCTCTATGATGTCCGCCACAAATATAAATCTTGTGGAGAGAACCATGAACATGTATCTGATTGATGTCATGATGATAGCCATGTCAGCAGTGCAGGTTGTCATCTTGCTCATCTTCCCTCACTCTCTTGTTGAAGTCTTTTATTTTGCTGATGTTTCCTCATTGTGGTATTTTGGGTAAATGACTGACAACTTGTTCATGTGGCTTTTATAATTAACCTATTAGAGACTGCCAAACATGCTGTCATTCTTTTGTTTATGTGACCAAATGAACCTCTAGTCAAGGGTTTCCTCCATGAGATGTAGATTAATGGCTTGTGGAATGTCAAGGCTAAGCAATCTAACATTACAACTCTATGAAACCCCTTCGAAGGAGGAAGCTTGCACAATTTTTTATGTTTACATGTTTAAATTCAAGTATGAATTCCACAATTTTGTTAGTAGATCCAATATGTAAAATTTGGTTTTAGACTTATTATGTGATGTATTTATGCAGTTTAGCATTTATGGAATGTTATGTAGGTTATATGCCTTCTGATCTGTACAACCTGAACTCGGCGTATGGTTCGGAGGAAGAGCTTAAACATTGTATAGAGGAAATGCATTCTCAAGATCTTCTGGTATGCTTGAACTTCAATGTAGCATTCTTATCTACTTCTTAGAGTGGTCAAGTAATTCATATTGAAATAGACGCACAAGCTTTCTTCATTTTTACTTGTCAATTATCTATGGACTCAAAAGTACTCTGAAATATCTATGGCACTATGGGGCACCACCAAAGGTATCGGCTTTTCATTGGCTTATCGCTAGAGGGAAGGTCCTCAACATTGATTACCTTCTGAAGAGGTCTATGGTTCTCCCAAATGTGTATGTTATATGCATGGCAAATGCCGAATCTATTAATCACCTTTTTCATTCATTGTTCGTTCACAAGTTGGGTCTGGAGTTTCTCCTTCATCTCTTTGGTATATCCCTGGTTATGCTGGAATCAGTTGGGGAGCTCTTCCTGCTTTCCCATGGTGTTCGTCTTGAGAGGAAAGCTCGGGATCTCTGGAGGTTGGCATTGTTAGCTATTTTATGGTCTATTTGGGGGGGAATGAATGGATAGTGCTTCTGGAATGAGTTGATCAAAGTGGAGGAAATCTTCTCCAGAGTTAAAAGGCGTGTAGTAGAATGGGCTTCTTGTATATCATCCTTACAAGACTGTAATTTTTCTTCTCTTGCTTAGGTTGTATTTTTTGTGCTTCCATGCCTTTCTAATAAAGTGGCATGCTATTCTTCAAATAAATAAATAAATAAAATAAATAATTAAATAAATACAGTTCTCTGAAACATTTAGTTTCCTGAGTTCTAGCATCTTTTGTTGGGGAAATATTTAATTTGGTTCTGCATTGATTTTGATATTGATGGGGTTCAGGATTGCATCATAATAGGTAAATGAGAAATAAATTTTAAATGGACCTGCCTCACTCTTAATTGGGTTGATCCACTTGTTTCCATATGTAACGGGAATTCAAAACCCCAAAAATTATGCTCAACTCAATTCATACTAGGTGGCATTGACTTGAAGACTGATCAAGTCTGCATTTGGTTCAGCTTAGTATTTAATAACTGAAATATAAATATGTAAAATTAGTTTACACAAGGAGTTCATAAAAATAGCTAAAAGTAAAGGCATTACTTATAATATGGTGGTTTTAGATGTTTCCTTTCTCAGTGAAGGTCATGAGTTTACAGGCCTTTTTTATCTTTTTTTTGACAAAGCATTTGACCTTGTTTCCATTAAACCAAGTGACTCAGTTCTAGTCACCACACATTGCGTCAAGTCACCTAAGTAAGCAAGCTGGCTCGGCAGATCTTGTTGATTTGGGAGTTTGGACCAAGTCACACTTGAGATCGAATTCCTAGTGACTTGGTTCAACTTGTCGATCAGTCAAGTTGGCCGAGTTTCGAGTCAGGTCACTGTTTTTTAGAAACATGTCTGGCAAGGTTAAATTCTGAAAAACAATCTGTTTAGTTACATGAACTTGATGTGAATGAACTGGCCATAAAACTTTCTTTAGGAAAGTTTATTAGTTGTGCTCTGTTGTTATATTTCTTCTAGAACTTTGTCCAATATCAAAGAGATCACTGCTCGATTCTTGCCTACAATAGCATCAAGATAGAATATATGATCTTTTCTCTGAAGTATAATAACATGAATATTTAGAGAGAAAAGCCAATCATATAAGGATACTTTGTAGTGGAACGATGATGTACACAAAACTATTAATGAGAAACAAGCATATTTTGGAGCCTGGCAAGGGACTAGAAAATATGAAAATCTTGAACAATATAGATATGTGAAAAATATTGCTGAGTAGTTAGGCTAAACTTAAGGTTTATGATGATCTTTACAATAGATTGGGGACGAGAAGGTGACAACTATGTCTTCAAACTTGCAAAAATGAGAGAGAGGAAGAGTAGGGACCTAAATCATGCAAGATGCATCAAGAGTAATGATTAGAGGGAACTAGTCAAGGACAATGAGATCAATGAAGGTAGAGAGGCTATTTTCAGAACTTATTAAATGACGATCGCTCTGAGAGCATAGAGATTGAAGGATCCATAAATTCAAATGACATCGCAGTCCATAGATACTTTTGTAGAATCGGGATTTTTAAAGTGAAAGAAGCTTCGAGAAAGATGAAAATAGGAAAGGCCCTTGGAGCAGATGGTATTCCAATAGATGTTTGGAAGTGTATGGGAGATAGTGTATGGGAGATATTGGGTTATTTTGGTTGACAAAGTTGTTCAAAAAGATCGTAAGATGGAAGAAAATGTGAGATGAATGGAGGAAAAGTATTGTAGTACCTATTTATAAGAATAAAAGAGACATACAAAGCTGCACTAACTATTGTGGGATTAAATTTATGAGCCATACTATGGAACTTTGCTAAAGAGTGATTGAACAAAGACAATAAGTCATGAGACGAATGTATCAAAAAATCATTTTGGCTTCATGCCAAGGAGGTCTACCACTAAAGCTATTTTCCTACTTGGACAATTGATGGAGAAATATAGGGAGACGAGGAAGGATCTCTACATGGTCTTTATTGACATAGAGAAAACTTGTGATAGGTTCCCTAGAGAGTTAATTTTGTGGGTATTACGGGAGAGGATTTTTAGAAGATTTATGGACATGAATAAGAATATATATGAGGGAGCAATGACAAATGTGAGGACCACTAGTAGAGAGACTACTGAGTTCCCAATTAATATAAGCCTACACCAAGGGTGATGCAGGATGAATCTTTTCTAGGCTAACATGCTAGTTGAGACCAAATTTCAGATTACTATAATAAAATCAAGCATAAAAATCATGCATTCTACCACAAACTTGGTATTTTAAAATTCCCATATTGCTGGAAATTCCAGATTTGGTGAATTTTAAAGTCCCTGGTTGGTGGGTTTTCAGTTTTTGCATCATTAGAAGTGTCCTAGGTTTGTCCATTGGGTTAGAGCATCTAAATTCATCATATATAGAGTGTAGGTGCATCATGTGGTAGTGTCTAGGTATAGAAGTTATCTTTTGTCATCGCATAATCGTCGTCCTTGTCTAGAAGTCCTTAGGGTGGCGTCTAGTAGTGTTTGAAATATCGGTATCATGTTACGTATCGCATCCTTGGGATACAGATATGTATCGGTTATCACACGGGATATATCGTTTGTACCAGGTACTTTATCACACTTTTTGGGAAAATGGGGAAACATTGAGAAAATGGTTGAATTTTTCAATGAAACTTTAGGAATTGTTAAAAAAGGCATTAATACACACTTTTAAATCATAACATCTCAAAAAAGAAGTGCACATAATAGGTTTCAATTGTATAGGGTCCCAATCTATGCACTGTTTGACTGAACTAATACAACTATATTTAAATTGAATGCATAATATAGAGAGTGTATGTGATGATCATTTCATCAAACACTCCTAAATACTTTGAAATTAATCTCAATTGATAGCTAATTGAAGGAAAATTTTGAAAAAAAAAATGGAGAACAAATGGATATCGAAATCAAAGCTCCAACTCCATGATTTTTCAGAAGTAACATGAAGAACCAATCGATTTATAACCATCTGACACTGATTTAACATAATTTCAAAAAAAAAAGGGACCGAAAATTGAAAATGCTCACTAGATCGAACATGTGGGATATATCGGCACTACTTGTGCATTTCGTATCGCACAGGCGGGATACAAGATATATCATGGGATATATCGGCCAATATCGTCAATATTTAAAACATTGGCGTCTAGTAGAGTTCTTCGTGTATGTACACTCGCATAGGTCGTGGCTTTGGTCTTTCTCCCACATACCAAAATTGATGCAGAATGAATGTTTTCTAGTCTAACATGCTAGTTGAGACCAAATTTCAGATTACTACAATAAAATCAAGCATAAAAATCATGCGTTCTACCACAAAACAGAAAATTCAGATTTAAATGTCTTGGTTCCAATCGGAATTATCATCCCACATTGCACAATCTATATAAAATAATGAAAGAAAGGTCTTTACGAGATGTGGGAAACTGGGAATCTAGTTCTGGCATAAGCTTGTTTTGACATTCAAATAGATTTGTGATTTTGAGTTTTGGAATCAATTTGGGGGTTAGGGAATTAAAATAGGAAACTTGGGGTTAGGATTTGGGGAAAAAACTAGGGTTAGGGTTTAGAGAGAAGGAAATTAGGAATTATTGCTAGAGTTTTGTAGAGGAAACAAAGGGGAAAAGAGAAGAAAAGGAAGGAGAAAAGGGGCTGTCCATGTGGATGGCGTTACACACTAGCACATACATACGTGTGTACGACCACGTGGAGGTTTGTATGGCTAGGGCCTGAAGGGGTTTAGGGCTTGGGCGAATTTAGATCAATGGAAGAAGAAAATAAGAAGAAAAAGAGAAGAAGATAATGGGGTTTTAAGCTTTGGATGTGAAAAGAAGAAAATATAGAAAAGTACATTGGAAGAAAGAAGAAGAACGATAGATGGGGATCACCCTTCGGGCTTTGCACCCTCTCTTCAATCCCTGGAGAGTTGTAGAACTTTCTCTTCTTCTTTTTTACCCTCCGGAACCTCTCTAGGAGATCAGGATCCAATCTCTGAAACTTTGCCTCTATAATTCATGTGTTGTTTAATGCCGGTATTATGTACTTCCATTTAACAAGGAATTTCTGGAATCCTCCTTGCCTCATAGAAACCACGTGGTGATCCAATTCATCCTCAATCTTTTCTTTTCTCATAAGTAAAGATGGTAGATAAGGTATAAGATGGGATAATGGGTCAGGTAATGGCCAAGGATCAAGGAACAAGCCTGTTATATTGGGGTATGTAGGAGGGCTAGTGGGTGCAGTATCAAGTCAAATACAAGAAACCAGGTCCTTTACGTTGAACATGGAACTAATGGCCATGTCAGATGGGATATCCACCACATATGCATTAGTGTCCATTCTTTGCAAAATTTTATAGGGACCTGCACTATGGGCACGTAACTTTTTATTTTTTATTTTTATTTTTTATTTTTTTTTACAGTTCCCTGGGTAAACCGCTTTGGTCATATACGAACCATGATGTAGTCACCCACTTGAAATTCCTTAAACCTATGGTGAGAATCAGCATGAATTTTATACTTGTCATTACTTGCATTAATCCTTCTTTTGATCTCAGCGTGCAAATCATGGATATGCTGTGCAAATGTAAATGTTGACTCGGATGGCCTATGTAAGATGGACATGGAGATGAGATCTATACGCTTCTTAGGTTTGTACCCATGCACGACTTCAAATGGACTCATACCTATGGACCTATTTGCAAAACTGTTGTATGCAAACTTTGCAACATGTAAAACTGCATCCCAGGTTCTAGTATGGTTTCCCACTAAACAACGCAACAGGTTTCTTAGGCTCCTATTGACTACTTCCGCTTGCCCATCAGTTTGATGATGGTAAGCCGAAGAGAATTGAAGTCGCGTGCCTAGAATTGGGCTTGGGACGACTCGACTTGGCAAACTCGACTCGTCCGACTCGTTCAGACCCGACTCGATCTGAACTGAGTGGGTGAGTCAATCTGAATCGAGTAGACTTTGTCCAATCTGAACTCAAACCGAGTCGAGTTCGGATCACCTAGTAACTCAACTCGACCCGAAATCCAACTTGGTACTGACTCAACTCGATCCGAAACTCGACTCGACCTAAAATGACTCATATATATATATATATTCAGATTTGACGTTTTGACGTTTCAGATCTGAGATGCCGTGTAGCTGATGGAGAGGTTGCAATTCTAGCAAGTGCACCTAGGTTTTGAGTTGTGATTTCAGCCCATGGATACCCGCTGCACCCGACCCGACTTGGTGCTGACTCGACTTGACTCGGTACTTGTGACTGGGTCGGACTTGGTTCGGATTAGTCTAGGCTAGACCCGGATTTGGATCGGGTCAGGCATGCTGGACTCGGTACCGAGTCGGGTCGAGTTCAGGTTAGGTCTATTTTAAAATCGGATTGAGTCGGGTCAGCCATAACTCGGTCTGACTTGACTCGATGCCCAGCTATACTCGTGCCCATCATATGCCAAAGTGTCTTTCAAAAGTAACTCATGAAGAGCACATCCCCGTCAGATACTATCGTGTTCGACAAACCATGTAAACGAATCACCTCCCTAAAGAAAATCTTAGCTACATCGGAGGCATCAGACGTTTTTGAACACGACAGAAAGCGGGTCATTTTAGAAAAACGGTCCACCATGACAAAGATGGAGTCATGTTTCTTGATAGTCTTGGGAAATCCAAGCACGGAATCCATGCTAATGTCTTGCCACAGAGTGTGATTTACTGGCAAAGGCATGTATAACCCTTTGTTCAGCCTTCTTTGCTTTGCCAGTTGACAAGTCCTGCATTGCCCAATAATTTTGGTAACATCTCTCTTGAGGCTTGGTCATTAAAATATGTTATCCACAAGGGCAATAGTCTTGTCCCTCCCAAAATGACCATCTACCCCTCCGGAATGAAGCTCCCAAACTAGAAAATCTTGGAGAGAGGTATGAGGGATGCAGAGTCTATCACCTTTGAATAGAAAATCGTCAACAATGACAAACTCACAATCATTCTTCGTCTGATCACCTAACAATGATGCGTACACCTCTCCAAAATTTGGGCACGACGAATAGTCTTCTTTCAAATGTTCGAACCCAATGACCTCAATACTTGTGGATTGGAGTAGCATCACCCTGCGGCTAAGGGCATCAACTAGTTTATTTTTAACCCCGACCTTGTGCTTCAATACAAATGAATACTTCTAAAGAAATTGGACCAACTTGGCATGCCTTGGGTTCAGCTTCTTCTGAGAGTTTAGATATCTCAAGGCCTCATGGTTAGAAAATAAGATGAATTCTTGCGCTAGAAGATAGTGACGCCAATGGCACAAAGACTACACAATCGCATAGAACTCCTTGTCATAGGTAGAGTATCATTGCTTTGCTTCATTCAACTTCTCACTAAAATAAGCAACGGGGTGCTCACTGGGTCAAGCGAAATTGTTTGGACTAATGCGGTGCTTTTGGAAGACACAATGCTAGATTTATGGAGATGTGCTTTAGAATCCAGTGGACTTAAAATTAGCCAGGCTAAAACAAAGTGCATGGAGTGCAATTTTAGTAGCAATAGGAGTGAGAACGAGGAATTAGTAAATGCCGACCAATTCCCAAAATGACCACTTTTAATATCTTGGGCCAATAACTAATGAAAGTAGAGAGATTAAGAAGGATTTTGCTTATAGATTCAAGTAGGTGGAAGAAATGGAGACGGGCCTTTGCAGTTTTATGTGATTGTTGTGTACCACTCAAACTGAAAGGGAATTTTATAGGATGGCTATAAACCTACCATACTTTATGTAATGGAATTTTAGGCAATTAAGGAGCAACATGTTTATAGGATGAGCGTAGCTGAAATGAGGATGTTGATATGGATAAGTGGCAAGACAAGGAAGGATAGAATTAGAAATGAATGCATTCAGAGGATAAGGCTTAGATGATGATGATGATGATGATTGATGATTATAGTAGGAAAACACGGATATAATTGCTCTTTTCCAATATAAGCCACTAGGATTGCGAACTAAAAACTATTGTATATTGCTTCGAATGAATTACTAGAAAGGGTCTGCCTTGTCATATGGGGTTAGTTCAACAACTCATCGGGATTACTATAATGATGTAATATGTAATGCTTGGGATGGATATTTGTACATTATCACCAGGCTTTCACTTTTTACAAATGGTGCCCATGGTTTAGTGGTCTAAACTATCAAAGAAGAAAAGAATTCGAGAAGGAAAAAAAACAGTATAGGGTTGGACATCCAACCCTTAATTATAATGTGTGGAGATTTACAATTACAAATATGCCCTTAGCACTTACAGAAGAAAAGTGGGCAAAAACGGAAAACAAATAACTTATTAAAGAAAAATAACCCAAGGACAAAGGTCCTTGACCCAAAGGCCCACACGCAGATGTCTACACTCCCTCCTTGAGCCAAGGCATAGATATCAATCATGCCCAGCTTGCCAAGAATACGTCATCCAACTTCTACAGTAAGAGCCTTAGTGAGGATATCCACTAATTGAGCAAAAGACGAAACAAATGGAGTGGAAATTATACCAGCAACAACCTTATCATGAATAAAATGATGATCAACTTTAATATGTTTTGTCTACTCATGAAAACTAGGATTAGAATATATATGAATTGCAGCTTAATCATCATCAATATATAGGCATACGAGTTTTCACAAGAATTCCCAATTCAATAACACAACTATTCAACCACATAATTTCACATATGATATTCACCATAGCATGATACTCTGCCTTAGTGCTGGATCGAGCAACAACTGTGTGCTTTTTAGTTTTCTAAGCAACTAAATTGCCTTCGAAAAAATTGTAGTAGTGATGCAGGACCGATGCATGAACCAAGTAACACGTGAGATCAAATAGCCAAATTAAGATATTTAACAAAAAAACACAAACATCGCTATAATCATTACAAATATCATGAAAATCAAAAGAGTATCATGCATAATCCTAGGTTTGTAGCCATGCACAACCTCAAATGGACTCATGCCTACAGGAGTTTGTGATGATTATAGTGATGATATTTGTGATGACCTATGGGACACAGACATAGGTATGAGATCTATAGGTTTCCTAGGTTTGTAGCCATGCACAACCTCAAATGGACTCATGCCTATGGACCTATTGATGAAACTATTATGTGCTAACTTGGCTATAGGCAAAATGGTATCCCAAGTTCGGACGTGATCACCTACAAGACATCTAAGCAGATTTCCAAGACTCTTATTGACAACTTCAGTTTGAACGTCTGTTTGAGGGTGATAGACAAATGAAAATTGAAGCCTTGTCCCCATCATGTACCATAGTGTCTTCCAAAAATAGCTTATAAAGCGTACATCACAATCAGACACTATGATCTTAGGTAGACCATGTAAATGCACTACCTCCCCAAAGAAAAGCTTAGCCACATTGGAGGCATCTGACGTTTTCGAGCACAGAATGAAATGGGCAATTTTCGAAAAACGGTCCACAACCACGAATATGGAATCGTGTTTCTTGATAGTTTTCGGTAAGCCCAACATGAAATCCATACTAATATCCTGCCATGGAGCATGGGGTACTGGTAAAGGCGTATACAATCCTGTATTTTGCTTCCTCTTCTTTGTTAGTTGACAAGTCCTGCACTGCCCAACAATCTTGGCTACATATTGCTTGAGACTTGGCCAATAAAATCTATCCTTCACATGGGCAATGGTCTTGTCCCTCCCTAAATGAGCGGCTACCCCTCTTGCATGAAGTTCCCAAACTAGTAAATCACGGAGGGAGGTATTGGGAATGCATAGTCTGTCACCTTTAAATAGGAACTTATCGATGATGACAAACCCGCGACTGTCGGTCGACGGACCATCTCGTAGTGATGCATACTAATCTCCAAAGTCTGGGCATGTAGGATACTCCTCTCTCAGCCGATCAAACCCAGTCACTTCCACTCTCATACTTTGGAGAAGCGCCACACAACGACTAAGGGCATCAACAGGTTTGTTCTCAACCCCAGCTTTATGTTTAAGAATAAAAGAGTATTCCTGAAGAAATTGGACCCATTTAACATGCATAAGGTTTAGTTTCTTATGAGAATTGAGGTAACGTAAGGCCTCGTGGTTAGAGAACAAGACAAATTTTTGCGGTAATAAATAATGCGGCTAATGGCGCAAGGATTGGACGACCGCATAGAATTCTGTCCTAGGTGGAATACTGTTGCTTTGCCTCATTTAACTTTTCACTAAAATAAGCAACGGGGTGCCCTTCCTGACTGAGCACGCCACCTATACCTACCCCAGATGCATCGCACGCGACCTCAAAGACTTTAGGAAAGTCTAGAAGGCACATGACGGGGGCTTCGCTCATCTTGCCCTTAATCTCCTTAAAAGTTTTAGAGGCGACTTTAGTCCATACAAACTCCCCTTTCTTAATGCAATCCGTGATGAGAGTCATAATGGAGCTAAATCCTTTAATGAACCGCCTATAAAAAGTTGTCAAGCTGTGAAAGCTTCGCATCTCATGAATATTGTGCTGTTCAAGCTATTCAACTATAGCCCAGACTTTCTCGGGGTCCACTCTCATGCCCTCAGATGATACGATGAACCCTAAGAAGATAATGCTCTTTGACATAAATATGCACTTCTTAAGGTTGGTGTATAGCTTTTCAGTTATGAGGATCCCGCAAACTTACCTCAGACGGTGGAGATGTTGTTCCTTTGATGTGCTATATATAAGAATGCCATCAAAATACACCACAAGGAATTTACCCATAAATGGTCTCAACACGTGGGTCATCACTCTCATAAATGTACTCGGGGCGTTGGTAATGCAGGGGCATTTTCACACTGGGCTCAAGTGGGGTAGCCCGTTGTAAATCCCTGAAAATCGGGGGTCGAACAAAGCTCAGCTCCCGAGTTCCAACGCATCACTTATGCAACATAGATAATGATGATTATGATGAGTGCATTGAAACATGAGTGAGATTAAGCTAAATGGCATATCATACTCCAGAGACAGTTAAATTACGCAAGCGGAAGACTGTGATAAATATATATAATTTATAAACTGTTGTAAGTCTCCAGAGTATGAACATGTTACCAGGTTAAATATAGACATGTATACACAAAAAATGAACAAAAAGGAATATACATGGGTGTTCCAAAAGTGCAAATTAAAGTGTAATGGCATCTAATCAGCAACCCTGTAACCCCGTCAATCAAAAGATGGTCTACATAGACTCGCCTGATAGCTGTATAAAGGAGAAACCCTCCTCATCATCATAAAAGTTTGGCTCCGCTTCGCAAGCATCGCCATCACCTGAAACTCAAACAGGGTCTGGTTGGTGTGTATAACACCGTCCTGTAACGTGGGAGTGAGTGATCAACTCAGTGGAACAATAAAGCAAAGGTTAACATATTATCAATTCAGTCAAGCAGTAATGATAAAGCAATACAACAATCAGGTCCTAAGTACTCTTGTTAATGTAAGAATGATATGAATGAAATGATGCATGCCCTCGCCTACGCTCCCTCAGCGACTTCATCTCACGTTCGCACATGAACAACACTGCCTCAGTGCTTGACCTGCTACGCCTGAACGCACGCGTAATGTAATGCATGCATATGATTACCAAGTTCTTATTAGTCCTTTTCATACAGCAGGGTTGGGAAACTAAGGTATCTCTCTTATATCATTCCCAAACAAGGATCCATTCTATGGTCGTCAGTCCTAGTAAATCTCATACGATGTTGCGGTTCTAGGTCGCTGCAAAAGGGCTCGTCTAGGGCTGCCAGGACTGTTGCACGGAATCGTTACACCACTCCCCCATCACCCAACACGGCTTCGTCACCAAATCAATACAAGCCTAGTGTATACTCTGATTCCTACGGAAATGCTTGTCCCCTCTACGCAAGTTCAGTGTATGCTCGAGGTCACTACAAAGGGCACATTTAGGGCTGCCAGGGCTGTTGCACGGAATCGTTACACCACTCCCCCATCACCCATCACGGCTTCGTCATCAAAACATTGTAGGCCGACAGCTCGAATAAAGTGTCCCATACCACCATATTCGGCTCACGAGTCTGGGTTGCTCACTGGTCACTATGGGGAGGCTCGTCGCCGCAGCATAGGCCGACAACTCGACCACGGTGCCCATACCACCATGTCTGGTTCATGAGTCTTAGCGGATCGAGGTACCAAGGTTAACGGGATTCCACTGGTGAGTTTGGTACCTTAGGTTCAAGCAGTAGCATCCATACATGGTGAACATACATCGGCACATCGAGTTACTTGACGGACTCAACTAGCACGAGTGTACCCAAAGTTGATCGACATGAAGTGCATAAGCTCTCCGTGTGGCCAAACCACTGCCGACTACTTTAGTACGACTCGGGTTTGTCAAACACGTCTTACGTGGCGAATGAATCTCAGCCACGACTTCAAACTTGTTACCGATTGCCTGGACTATACAATAGCCCCAATCATATTCAATTACAACAAAATACCCTAGAAGATAGTTAAAGCAGTAATGGATCGAGATTTCAAATCATACAATCATGTCCGTTTTAGGGCTGTTGCACGGAATCGTTACACCACTCCCCCATCACCCTTCACAGCTTTGTTTTTGCATCTTATGGAATACAACTTAAACATGAATTTATACATATGCATTACATAGATAAACAGACACTCTAATATACGGTACATGGAGGAAAGAAAACACATAGTTAAAGTAGTTGAGAATCATATCTCAACACCTTTATACATTGCAATTTACTAACTACTTACTCATTCAGACAAATTTACAAACACTTAGACTACACCTTCCAACATACTTGTAATATGCTAGTTATAACACATGTCGTAGTGAATCCTTTCACAAAGGAGTTGTCACATGAACCACGATCATGCATTCACGACCAATAGTCATGGCAAGCATAAATCATAGTTCCATATTCATTTGAACATTTCTACAAACACTTAGGCTACATGTTATAACATACACAACGTATGTCGGGATAACATGTATTAGGCTAATCCGTTCACCCAGAAGTTGATACACATGCATCTAACATACATAGACAGCAATTAATCATGGCAAGCACAAATCCGTATTTCATACGTATACGGTATTTTCTACAAATACGAGGAATACAGTATATTCAACATAGTTAACGTATATCTGAAAAACGAAACGGACAACACTTTGTACATGTGCAATAGCATCCACGTCAGTAATATATCATTAACTGACATTGAAAGCCTTGAAAACCATAACCTATACGTTTAAAGTCCGCACCTTACGCTGATAAATGTGTAACAGAGTCGTTTTAGACGTTAAGTCTTTGTCGACGGTGGATTTGCAACCTATAGCATGAACTAGGTTAACTATTTCATCATTTCAACTATTGGAAACCCTAGAACAGATTAGGGGTTGAATTTCTTACCTAAGAACGGGATCGGTATCGCCGGTAGAGCGGTACGGAAGAGCTGATTCAGCCCATGGAATGATGGGATTGAATCCCAGGGATGAACTCCAACTCTCTCTTTCTCTCTCTCTTTCCTCTCTTTTCTCTCCTAGGGTTTCTGAAATTCGTATGGGATGAGAGAGTGAGGGCTTAAGGCCCTTATATAGGCCTAAAACTGATGGAAATGGCCCCAGGGCCAAGGTATACTTAGGTTATGTCTGAAGAGCATCTGTTTCAGCTCAACGGAGCATTTCCGGAGCCCCCCCTTGAGCCAAAGGTTGGACTTAAGCTCACTGACCTTGGATCTAGGTCGAGTTAAGTTTTCGTTCCAGTCGGGTTCCCATATCACATGTGGCGGACCAGTTTCAGTTCAACGGTCACCAAAACTCGATCAGGGTCATAGGTACACTGGCCTGTGTAGGAAATTTCTTCTGATCCGAGGGTGTATTAGGGTCAGATTCCGATGGTCTGATTGCTTATATTCGACCCGCAAACGACAAGTCTCAGATTACTTAAATGAGATTTAATTTCTAAGGAAAACCACATTTTCTCACACTCTTCGCTCCGGGCTCAAACGAATAGCCCCAGGACACTATCTGGAGTTGATTTCTAAGATAGTTGTCAAGTCCAGCAAGGCGGTCCTAATTATATAATTTCGTAGCAAATCGGACTTTCGATGTGCTGTCCAGCTTCGATACGGAGTTTCAATGTGCTCCCGAGAGCAACTAGGTAATGAGATTGATCCTAGATTTCAGGGTAACCTAGCGTCGATGATTCTACAAGTTTTTGGTCTTGCAGATCGTATTTAAAGTGGATCAAGCGGATGTCGTAGCTAATCTAGTTTAACACTTAGTTAATTTTGTTTAATTCTTAAAGGATTTGAGGTTTGAGAAGTTAATAAGGGGTTAGGATCTACCCCTTGCTTAAGGACATTTAACTCTAGGTTGGCAAAAATCTGGGGCGTTACACCTGTGGGATGCGGGGACACACTCGGGGTGGGTGACTCATGTGATTTGGGGCCTATGGGGGAGGTCTCGTGTTCAAGACTCCTCACTGGGGGTGATTAATGCGCATTTCACACTGTGCTCGAGTGGGGTAGCACTTGGGATGCGGGGACACACTTAGGGTGGGCAGCCCATGTGATTTGGGGCCCACGAGGGGGGTTTGGCCGAGGTCCTAACCCATGAGATGTGGAGCCTGGGCTATGAGATAAAGGGATTAATTCGCTATACTCTAACAGTTTGAGCTTTTAGAGCAAGTGGTTAATTATCCTGCATCAGTTGGTCAAGCCAAAGGGCATGACTAGCCACTCGTATAGGCCATTCTTCGTCTTGAAGGCTGTCTTCCACTCATCTCCTAGGCATATACGTATTTGGTGATACCTGCTCTTAAAGTCAATCTTTGAAAAGATCGTGGCACCTGCCATAAGGTCTAACATATCATCAAGACGCGGTATGAGAAACCGATACTTGACTGTGATTTTATTTATGGCTCGACTGTCCACACACATGCGCCATGTGCCATCTTTCTTGGGCGTGAGAAGTGCTGGCATGGCACACGGACTCATACTTACCTGAATGAACTGATGCATGAACAAAGTAACATGTGAGATCAAATGGCTAAAGATATTTAACAAAAAAACACAAACATCGCTATAATCATCACAAATATCATGAAAATAAAAAAGTATCATGCATAATCCTAGCCTAAGCTACCAACATCGTAACACAAGATTATTAAATAAGAAGAAACTAAGATCTAATGGATGTAGAGACATCCAATTAACATAGGGTATAGTCTATTTCAAAATAGAAAACCTAATACAACCTAAGGTGAAAATTAGGGTTTGTGTAATTTGGGAAAGTAGGAAAATTAGGAATTTTAGGTTTAGGGTTAGGGTTTCAGGGATGGAAGAAAGGGGTTTTGATATAATGATAATGGAAAACTAAAAAATAGGCAAGGTGTGATTCACAATTGTGGCCGTACGGTCACACATGTGGCATGGGGTTGATGTGTTTAGGTCAGTTAGGGTTTGGATTGTAGATGGGTATGAGAAAGTTGGGTTTGGGAGAAGATGAAGATCTGAGATGAGAGAATGAAGAACCTGAAGAAAATACCTGGATGGGGGAGAAAAGAGAAGATGGTGTGGGGATAGATTGAGACCTCGCATCGCACCTCCGTTGATGGAAGGTTAGCCTCGCACCAATCTTCCTTCAAAATCGCATGGAAGTATCTTCAAATCGCATGAAGATGGAAGAAGAAAGCAAGAACTTTTCTTTTTTATTTTTATTTTTTTAATAAATCACAAAATCCAATGGGTGAGAGGTTACATGCCCTCCTCTTTTTGTAGATCCAAGAAGTTTTAAAAATTACAATAATCCCCGTCTTGTGAATCTTAACGAAAATAACCCTAGTCTAAATAAAATAAACCAAAACACTCATAATGTGTCTAAATATAAAATAATCAAAAACTAAATCCTAAAAGATGATAAAGTCTAAAACTGATGTGGACGATCAATGATCAATGACCCGATCATGTGATCCATGCGATCCAATGTCCCGATCATTGCGTCCCTCCAATCCATCGGTCTGGATCACTCCATAAGGCATCCCATGTGCATCTTCCCAGTGTGGGGTCTTCCAAATGTTTGCACATACACATGGGGTCTTCAACACGATCACGGATAATCTCCTAGCCACAGGAAAATCGATGTGGCCCGCCTCCTCTTCTGATACGTACACAAGGGTGTATGTGAAGTGATGTCCTCATCAAGTAACCTATTGTAGAGCATCAATTATTTGGCGATCTTAGCCAATCTGCATCAGAGTATCCTTCAATATCTAGAGTATTATGACAAATAAATAGGATGCCGCATCCTATAGAAGACTTAATTGTAGCGTAAGATGTGACAAACTGCTTCAAGGTGACCATATCGGGGAGCATGCATGAATTGACTAATTAAATTCATTACATAAGAATAGATAGATTTGGGTGAGTAATAGTCAAATATGTCAACCCCCCAACCAAGCGTTGGTACACACGAGGATCATCAAGGCGTTCGTCATCATCTAGCTGAAGCTTCTTATTAACTTTCAACAAAGAATTAATTAGTTTGACACCATCCCCTATAACTAAACACTTTGTTCAGATATAATTTCAACTTGGAAATACCGCTGACACCATCCCCTGTAACGAGTGTGTCATCCACGTAAACATTTGCAATAATGAGACCTTGCACATGGCTCTTAACAAACACATAATGATTAGAGTGAATATAAGTAAATCCAATACAAATCTAGGTCCCACTAAACCTCCTAAACCAAGCTCAAGGAGCCTGCTTCAATCCATATATAGCATTCTTAAGATTTCATACCTTCATTTCCTCCCCACTTCTAGCAAATTCATGAGGAGAAAGCATAGATCTCCTCATTCATATCACCATTTAAAAAGTATTTTTTAACATCTAACTGGTGTAGAGGCCAATGTAAATTGGCAGCAAGAGAAATGATCATCCATACTGAATTCATCTTAACAATAAGAGCAAAGGTCCTAGAGTACAAGATGGGCTTTATGTCAAGCTATACTATTATCAGGGTTGTACTTGAAGCCTACACCCAATGACTACCCACTGAATTCTTCTTAGTTGATAACTCAGTCATCTCCCATGAATGATTCTTTTTCAGGGCCAACCATTCTCCTCCTTCATAGCTTGTCACCAAATAGGAGAATTAAGAGCCTCCTTAAGGTCTTTAGGTTGGCAGAGGAAGAACACTCAAGAGCAGAAAGAAATGATCCGTATGCTGGAGATAGAATGACATGAAACAAAACGTTGAATAGGATGAGAAGTACACCCCCTTTTTGCTTTTATGATAGCAATAGTCAAATCCAAGTAATAATTTAAATATGGATTAGTATGAATAGGCAAACTAGTATGAACATTATCAGTACTTGTCGCCAAAGGAGCATGCTTCGTAGTCTCATGAGGAAGATTTGGAGTGTGAACTTTCTTTCTTTCATATACCTTCAAGTTTGATTTAGTGAAATAAAAGACAACCTTATCTCGAACATTATTAGGTTTAGAAGGAACATTACACTATCTGATCATACTCAAGGATAGGAACCGAAAGAGCCATAGACTTTTGCTCCCCCTATCCAACAGAAAAGTATGAAGCTTCTTAAAAAATATTAACATCCATAGATACAACTCTTTTTAGTGATTGGATTACAACACTCATACCCTTTTACAAAGACAATATTCCAAGAAAATACATTTGACAGCCCAATTTGACAATTTATTTCTATGAGGATCAGTGTTATATACATAATAAACACATCCAAAGACCCGCAATGGAATTTCTAAGATATGATAGAATGTTTAAAAATATTGAATGGGTGATTGCTTTGCAAGAATCTTAATAAGCAAACTATTAATCAAATAACAAGCACTAAGAACAACATTTGACAAAAAAGATTTAGGAACAAACATACTAAAAAAAACTGCACGTGTAACTTAAAGAAGATATCTATTTTTCCTTTTAGCAATTCCATTTTGTTGAAGGGTATATGCATAAATGGTTTGAGAATTAATACCGTGCTCCAGTAGGTAAGATATCATAGGATGGGGATTATATTCCTTTGCATTATCTGTACGAAGAGTAATAATATTCATATTGAATTGATTTTTAACCCAATTGTGAATCACTTAAAAAATGGAGCTAACGTCATCTCTATTTTTCATTAAATAAATTATCGTCATACGAAGCATCATCAATAAATGAGACAATATTTGAATCCATTAGAAGCAATAGGAATTGGACCCAATACATCAAAATTAACCAAAGAAAAAATTCTACTAGACTTTCTTTCCAAGGGCAGATAACTACACTTGTGATGTTTGGCTAAAACAAGGCCCCACACTGCAAGTTCTTGACATCACTAGACTTGACTGACTGAGGTAACAAAGACTGTAAGACTAGACTAGACGGATGACTAAACCGAATGGCAAGTATAAAGGCCTTCCTTCTTGACACTCAGACACTCACTAATTTGGCTTGAAGTATTCAAATGAAGAACATATAATCCATCATTCTCATGTCCACCACCAAGTAGCTTCTTCGTCGTCAGATCCTGAAAGACAAAATGATCAAGATAAAAGGTCACACTACAATTTAGGTCCTTAATAATCTGACCAACAGATAACAAATTAGACACAACATTAGGAACTAATAAAACAAAGGATAAGGAGAATAATGGAGAAACATAAATTATACCCCTTCTTCCAATAAGTGTTAGGGTACCATATACTAATTTCATACAAACTAAATTTGAATTAGTAGTAAATGAAGAAAAAGAAATAAATATATGTCATCTGATCAGTAGCCCCTAAATCATTACCCAAGGACTCAATGTAGAAGTAGTGTGAAGAGCAGTGATGCTATTACCTGCATGGGACAAGGAAGTAGACAATAAGACCTTAGTGGCATCCCTTAACAAGGCATCATACTCGCTTTTTGAGAGATTGACCACATCACCAACTGTTGGAACTAAAGGTAAAGTTGCATAAGATATTGTGTCCTCAACAGAAATTTGAGAATCTCTGTTATTTGAAGTTGTAGAATCGGCTAATCGGCCTTGAGGTAGAACATATAGTATGTCCATGTCTACCACGATGAATACACAATCGATCCATGCTATGACCATGACCTCCATTTTTTGTGCCTCTACCATGGACAACACTGGTATTATCAAAATTTCTAATTCCTGTCTAGCGCATATTTTTCAACCACGGTTGATCCCATGGCAGCCTGATGCTTTTCGTCAACAGTAAGGCATATACGCTGAGTAACGGAGGGTGAGCCAAGAATCTAAGTGCGAATAAGTTCAAACTCAGGATTAAGACCTGCCAATAATTCAAAAATCCTTTTCTTCTCAATACTTTTTAATATGCCTTTGCATCGGTGGAACACAAAAATTGAAGATCATCCAGGAAGATAATTCCTACCACAAACCATGCATCTCTCTCTCTCTCTCTCTCTCTCTCTCTCTCTCTCTCTCTCTCTCCCCTTAAATGACTAGTTTCCTGATAAATTTATAAATGCGGGCCATTCTGTTTTGATTAGCATTCAAGTCAGAAGCCATCAACTAAATTTCATGCATAGTGGATAGCAGAAAAAAGAAGAAGACCTTCACAAACCTCTAGTTCCATTGGATTTTAGAGTCAGGACATAACCAACAAATTGTTTGATTTCCATACACCATATGAGGGATTGGTCCTAGGTGGTTCTGATATACTGCCATTTATATATCGCAACTTATGTTTTCCTCCAACAAACATCTCAATAGCTTTTTACCACTGAAGATAATTGCTAGACTAAAGTTTGTATTGTAATTTGTAACTTAGGATTTTCATAGTAAGTAACTAACCTCTCCATTTGGGAGTTGATGCGATCAACAGTCTCAGATGTGGAAGATGAAGCTATAGTAAATCTCAAACAAATAGAAGAATAACCAGCAAGGGCTTACAAAACAAAGCTCAAAAAAATTTCCAAAAAACCTCCAAGCCAATCTACAAAATGAAGAGAAAGGGATCTTAAGACTAACAAAGCTTGATAGTCTTCACAAATCCTAACAATCTTCAAGCATAAAGAATAAGTCTTAATTACCTGATTGCTGCACTCAGACAGATTGCTGAAAAATTATGGCAGAAAGAACCCAAAAACTCTACCCTAACAAGAAATTCCAACAAACCTTAGCCGATGCAAACTAGTTTCTGAGAAAATTGGAAGTAGCTTTGAAGAAAATCTGTCCAAACCTGTATATTCAGCAGACTCTATCTGTTGCAACCTTCTTTTTTTTTTTTTATTTTATTTTAAATTTAAATTTTTTGAGAAGAAAAACACTGAAAATCTGATTAGGAAATGCTAAAAAACAGCAACGAAACAGTTAGCAACTCGTTACAAAATCTAAAGCAGCCGCAAGATCCCGACTCTCAAATCAAACGAGAGAGAGAGAGAGTTTCCAACACCACCACTATTCTTGTTTTTCTTATGTTTGGTGACCTGTTAACAATATTTTTTATGAATAATGACAATATTTGCTTCTTCGCCAATTCAATTTCAGAGTTAAGGGTTTCATTTCTTCTCAAGCTGCATTCTTCTTAATGCATGTTTTGATTTGCATGCACCCTGTATATTTTTCTTCATTCAGCAATAGAGCTTTTCACTGAAAAAAATAAGTCAGTATTTAAATTCATGTTATGTCTTCTGGGGCTTATATTGAAAACAACACATGATTGTTGGTTTCATATTGCTGATTTGTTTAGTAATTTTTATTCTTCAACTGATGCCAGTAACGTTTGCCAATAAATTCCCTACTCAATTGTTGACAATTAGGAGATTTTTCACACTTTTTTCCTTCAATCTAAATGTGCTGTGCATTTATGCAGGCCTTGGGAGATGTTGTACTAAATCATCGATGTGCTCATAAACAGGTGTGAGCAAATAAATTTTTACACAGTTTCATGACTACCTCCATTTAGAGCAGGTTGTAGGGTATGCATATTGAAGAATATTTACAGGCACTAACTAGACCATTGTTCTGAACTTGAAAGGATTCATACTCATAAGTTTTCCGGATTGAAACTATAATGTTCTGACTTCTGAATGTTGTCAAACATATTTTTCACATCTTTCTGACTGTCTTTGGATTCATCTTAAATTTTAATTGTATCATAACGTTAGTTCTCTGCAGATTGGCTGCATCAGTCCTGTATCATTTCTTCCTTTGGTATTACATGCGTTCAATGTACTGTATATACCAAATTACTACCATTAGCAAAGATCTATTTGTAATGTTCCAAACCCAAGTTACTTTTGCACTTTAAACTAAGGCCGCGTTTGTTAAATCTGAAGTCTAAAGCCTGAATCTGAAATCTGAAGCTGAATCTAAAATCTGAAGCCTGAATCTGAAATCTGAAGTAAAAAAACTTGTTTGATAATTATGGCTGAAGTCTGAAAATTAATTACTGAATTTGAAACAATTGGTTTGTTAACAAACATTTGAAATGTCTGAAATATGTTAATTTGACATATTTGCCCCTATCTCTTGTTTGGAAATGTTTCACACCTAGTGCAGATTTCCTGTGATCTCCTTTAAACCGTTCGTACAACTCAAAGCTCAATGAGCGTTAGCGTTATATAGCTACTGTTTCCTCTCGTGTGGCCCACTCGAGTCTTGGATCCACCTTATTTTTTGTCGCTTGTACTAAAATTAGCTTGCAAAACAAATGAACGTAGTATATTTCCTAAAAACATGGTGGTGGGCCCCACCTAGCATCACCTAGCATCCTTGTACAGGAACTTCCTATGAACGGCTTTTGCAGGAAATCCGCGTCCATCCAATCCACGCCCGGTGTACCACACGGAAAACCGATTGGCTAGTCCCGCTGCCACCAATGGCTGATGGTCAGTGCTCTATGGACCCCACCATGATGTATGTGTTTCATCCATGCTAATGGCTGATGGTCAGTGCTCTATGGGCCCCACCATGATGTATGTGTTTCATCCATGTTGTCCATATATTTTTCCCGATCATTTTATAGTATGAGACAAAAAATGAGGTATATCTCAATCTCAAGTGGACCACATTACAGGAAACAGTGTTGAATGAGCTTTGCCCATTGAAAACCTTTTGGGGGCCATAAAAGTTTTGGATCAAGCTGATTTTTGTTTTTTTTACTTCATCTTGGGAATGTATGACCTAATCAACATATTGGATGTCAAATAAACAGTACAGTGGACCCTAAGAGGATTTTAATGGTGGATTTCCAATCACTATTGTTTTCCTGTGGTGTGGTCCACCTGAGATTCATATCCCTCTTATTTTTGGGATAAAGACATAAAATAAGATACTTAAAAATAGATGAATGGAATGGATGAAACACATGCATCATGGGGGTCACATAGCACGGACCACCACCAACTGGGATGGTGGCAGGGGAGTAGCCAATGTGGTTCCGTATCCAGCTATACAGCTGGTGTAGATGGGCGCGGAATAGATACTGACGAGACTCAATACTGAAGTGGCGTCACCAAGTTCTGTGGACCCCACTGTGATGTATGTGTTGTATCCACAACGTCCATTCATTTGGAGATATTATTTTAATGCATGACCCGGAGAATGAGGCATATCCAAAGCTTTAGTGGACCCCACCACAGAAAACAATGGGAAGATTGATGTCCACCGTTGAAACCTTCTTAAGGTCCACCATAATGTTTTTTCGAAATCCAACCTATTCAAAAGTTTAAAAAGCATTAAAGAAGGGAAAACACAAACATCAGCTTGATCGAAAACTTTTGTGGCCTTTAGAAGTTTTTAATGGTGGCGTCACTCTCTCCACTATTTTCTATGGTGGGGTCCACTGGATCTTTGGATGTAACTCATTCTTTAGATCTTGTCCTAAAATGATCTCTCCAGATGGATGGACGGCATGGATACAAAACATACATCATTGTGGGGCCCACATAACTTGGTGACGTCACTTCAATCCCGTCCCCGCCCAGGAAGCGGATTGCGTACTGAGTAACTCAGTACGATAAGCGCACTGAGTAAACTCTGTGGTCCCCATGGTCATTCATGCATTGTATCCACTCCGTCCATCTCTTTTATCACATAATTTTAAGCCTTTAACCTAAAAATTGAGCATATCCAAACCTCGACTGGACCACACCACCAGAAACAGTGTAAATTGAACATTTACCATTGAAATTTTTTTGGGGGCAACGGTGATGTTTTTTTACCATCCAACCTATTTATTAGGTCATGTAGACGTGGATGAAGTGAAAACACAAATATCAGCTTGATTCGAAACTTCTCCAACTCCTAAGAAGTTTTTAATGGTGGACGTTCAATCCTCACCTCGTGGTCCAGTTAATCCTTGGACCTACCTCTTTTTTTGGCTCACACTTTAAATGATATGAAAAAGTTGATAGACGGTGTGGATCAGTCACATAAATCATGGTGGGGAATAAAGAAATTTCAGAAGTTGAAAGTTGATTTTGTAGTGCGAGAACAATTTAAAGAGAAGCAATTGCCGTATTAACTTAGAAGGGGATAATTTTGGAAATAAAATTTTTTGTTTAATAACAAATTCACGGAGTGCATTCAGCGTTCACCATTAAGCCAGACTCCTATCACAGAAAGAATTCAGTGAAAAACCACTTAGCGCTTTCCTTCTTCCGTGGTAACGACGCGTTAACAAACACCACTAAATACGGAATATTTTCTCAATTCCGCGTTAAGTGCAAAAATTAAGTGTTAACAAACAGGCCCTAAATGTCCATCTGAGGTGTGATCATGTGGAGTTCACACGTGGGATTTGGGTTTTGCTTGCATCAAAACTTCATTAAACATAACCATAAAATACAGAGCTTAACCTACCCTATCGGGCAAATCAAATTTATTTTGTTGATGGCCTGAACCAGTAGGGTTCAATGCTTGATTGACAAAATTACGGACAGTAAGTTGTATAGCAGAATTTATCTCATATTGTAATTGTCAACATTGTTTCCTGCCAGGGGACATTTGTAATTGCTGTAACTGTCATTATAATTTGTAACTATTGCCAAATTGGTATGGGAGAAATTAAAAATTAGAAGTTCAATTTACCCTCCTCAGGCATGAAACTTTATTTGAAGGTTATTTTCTTTTATTCATTTCATTCTATCATTTTTGAAGTATCTGAGATCATCTTATCATACTATGTTGCCTAATTACAGAGTCCAAATGGTGTGTGGAATATTTTTGGTGGCAAACTTGCATGGGGACCTGAAGCAATAGTTTGTGATGATCCAAACTTTCATGGGCGTGGAAATCCTTCAAGTGGTATGCAATCATCTGATAAATTCAATTATTCCTTGAAGGCCAACCATTGCTGCCAAAATTTGTTCTTCGTATCTAGATTATTGTTATCTAACTGCATAGACTATGAACCATGCAATTCCATCATTCCGTACCTAATTCATGGTAAGAGTTATATGATTCAAATTGACAATGAATTTCGCTTATTAATATATCTGATAGTTTCTGGATAAGCTATCTTAGTCAGTGAAAATATCAACTGAATGAACTTTACACCATCATTTGTTGTTTTGCTCATTAAACCTGATATCTTGATAACATTAACCGTGGAATATCTCTATGACTGCAGAGGGTATCCTCTCTGCTACTTACAACGACACTTGATTGCCCCAACAGATCAATCTCATTTCTAACAGGGTGTAGGCTCATTTACTTCAACATCTCTATTTTTAGTTTTCAACTTAAAAAAGAAGCTTAACTCATGTTGACAGTTTGAAAAATGGAAGACATGGCAGATTGTGCTTGTGGGATTGCACTCTTCTAATATCCAAATGTGTGGTACAGTGACCTTAACATCATACCATTCAAGTTTGAAATGCATCAATCAATGACATTTGGATACAATATGCACAAAATTTTAAAACTTCCCCACATGCACCTTTTTTTTTTTTCCTGAAATATGGAGTTAAAAATACAACAAAGAAAATGTACATCAGGAAATAGGAAAAGAGTCTCCGATACATATGAACAACCAGTGAGATCCCTCTGTAGCTGGTGGATATGCCACAGTGTTGGCCTCTCTCCCAACATGAACAAACGGAATGTTTAGCCGAGATGCTAGGATGTGAAGTTGTTGAATATGCAAGTCTACTTCCACTTCTTGTAACTGAATGGTGGTTGTGCTTTGCTTTGGGAATTACTGAACTTGTCTAGATGGTTAGATGCTCTTTTACCTTTTCTTGCTTGATTTATCAGTGGAAAGGAAAGCATATTGAAGTCGTTTAATCTTATGGAATCCAAATGCCATTCCACATTTGTTTTACAATAATAGTTGCCAATCCGTTTCAATGGGTGTATCAATTTTCCTGCTAGAATCAACTGTTTTGGTGGAAACAATTTCAGTTTCCATTTCAGAAAAGTGGAGACAAAATCAATTAAGGTATCTCAGGGTCTAATCATGCAAGCTTGGATCAGGACTGCTCAAGGAAAGAAAAGGGGAGCAATTTGATGTCTCTATGTTTGCGATCTTCTGGTCTATATGGGAGGAATGCAACAATAGGTAGTTCGACAACAAGTCAGCATGTTAGGAGGCAGTATTTAAGAAAGTCAAGAAGGGTTTTATTTTGGGCCTTGGGGATGCCCATATATATATATATATATATATATATATATAAAAGCAATTGAAACTACATTAAAGAGAAGAGAAACAACGGAAGGAGGAAGGAACAAAGGAAAGGACAATAGAGCAGAAAAGAGAAGGGCTACACTGCTGAGATAGCAGACAGCCCCTACCAGCCTAGAAAGCTAAAATCGAAAAAACTTAAATCCCCTTAACATTAGAAGCCCATTCAATCACCAACTTTTTGGCCCTAGATCCCACCACCTTAACGGACGAGGAGACATCATTAAAATATTGATCGTTTCTTTCTTCCTAGACGGCCCACTAGATAGCAATAATGGCCATGCGCCAAATGATAGACTTGACCTTCCCTACTTTGAACCCATTCCAAGAAGAGAGTAGGCTGGCCGCCGAATCAGGAACACACCAACTCACCGAAAATATCTGACAGAACTCGGCCCGAATTTTGGACATGAAAGAACAATGAACCAGCAGGTGGTTGACTGATTCAGCTTCACCCATATAACATAAGCAAATATTTACAATCTGCATGCCTTTCTTAACCAGATTGTCAACCGTTAGAATTCTGTTACGACTTGCTAGCCAAGCAAAACAAATAAACTTAGGGGGGACCGGATACTTCCAAATGAACGGAGACGCATCTTGCACGTGGTGAATCGCAGGGCAGGAGGCGGCGTAGAGAGACTTAATGGAAAATAGACCCGAATTCTTTAACAACCAAACAAGGCTATCACGCTGATTGCTGTGGTGAGCGGACCTAAGAATGCACTCCTGGAGAGCCTCAAACTTCGTAGCTTCACTATTATCAAGGTTTTTGGAACTTCTGATATCCTAGACAATTTGGCCAGACGTGATGGAGTAACAGTTGATGATGAGGATGTCTTTCTTAGGGGACAACCAATAGATTTGCGGAAATTGGAATTTAAGAGGCTTCTCCCCAATCTAGAGGTCTTCCCAAAACCAAATTGAAGAGCCATCGCCCAACTCGAATCTGCTATTTTGAATAACTGGTCTTTTCACTTTAAGGATCCCTTTCCAAATATGGGATGCTTTATAGAACGACGAATCTTGAGGCTGTCAAACAACCATTCACTCTAAAAGCTCAAGTTGTCAGAGTGTGGTGTATCAATGTATATCAAGGGACTTTTATCACTTCAACACCCCCCCGCACGTGTGGGGTGGGAACTCCGTATGGGAACATACTGACGAGGGTGGAGGGACACTCACACCATAAATAGGCTGAGCTTGATTTCCCGGTCCTGGACCCGGACCTGATTTTCCTGGTCCCCTGTGGGAGAATAATATTTTAGAGAGGCATATTTTTGCTGCTCTCGAGATTCGAGCATAGGATCTTCCGCTTTGATACTATGTCAAACAACCATTCACTCTAAAAGCTCAGGATGTTGGAGTGTGGTGTATCAATGTATATAAAGGGACTTTTATCACTTCAACATAGGCCACCAGTCCCCATGAGATGAGCCATACTTACCTTTAACGATCAACTCCCACAGAGCCTACTTTTCAGTAGCCAGTCTCCAGACCCATTTCCCTAACAACGTAGAGTTCATTGTTTTCAGGTTCTTCACATTAGCCCCACCCTCCGTGAACACTTTACAGACTTCGCTCCATTCTAGCAAGTGAAACTTCCTCTGATTTTCTTTACCAAACCACAAAAAATCTCTTCTAATTTTATCGATAGCCTTGAGCATCTGCTCGAGACACCTGAACCGCGACATGAACTAAAGGGGGAGGCTAGACAGAGCAGCTTTAATGAGGGTCAGGCGACTGCCCATAGACAAGTAACGACATTTCCAGGAGGCTAGGAACTTATGAAACTTGCTAATGATCTTATCCCACATGGATTTCGGTGGCCGGCCCTCTGAAAGAGGAAGGCCAACAAAAGAAGTTGGAAAGGAGCCTACCTGACAGTCGAGAGTATCAACGAAGGCCTGAAGCGAGAGAGACGAAACATTAATACCCAACATCTTAGATTTACACATGTTAATCCTCATACCAAAGATTGCTTCAAAGCAGCGCAACGCAATCAGGAGGTTATAGTAACGCCCCAGATTTTTGCCAACCTGGAGTTAGATGTCCTTAGGCAAGGGGTTGATCCTAACCCCTTATTAGCTTCTCAAACCTCAAATCCTTTAGGAATTAGACAAAGTAACTAAGTGCTAAACTAGATTAGCTACGAAATCCGTTTGAATCACTTTAAATATGATCTGCAAGACCCAAAACTTGTAGAATCATTGACGCTAGGTTACCCTAAAATCTAGGATCAATCTCATTACCCAGTTGCCCTCGGGGGCATCATCAAACTCCGTATCGGATCTGGACCGCACGTCGAAAGTCCGATTAATACGAAGTTATATAATTAAGACCGCCTTGCTGGGCTTGACAACTATCTCGGAGATCAAATCTAGATTGTGTCCTGGGGCTATTCGCTTGAGCTCGGAGTGAAATGTGTGAGAAAACGTGGATTTCTTTAGAAATTAAATCTAATTTAAGTAATCTAAGACCTGTCGCTTGCGGGCCTGATATAAGCAATCAGACCGTCGGAATCTGACCCAAATAGACCCTCGGATCAGGGAACATTTCCCATACATGTCCGTGTACTTGTAACCCTGATCGAGTTTCGATGACCATTGAACTGAAACTGGTCCGCCACGTGTGATCTGGGAACCCGATTGGAACGAAAACTTAACTCAACCTAGATCCATGGTTAGTGATCTTAAGTCCGACCTTTGGCTCAAGGAGGGGCTTCAGAAGTGCTCCGTTGAGCCGGAACAGATGGGCTTTGGACATAACCTAAGTATACCTTGGCCCTGGGGCCATTTCCATCAGTTTTAGGCCTATATAAGAACCTTAAGCCCTCACTCTCTCATCCCATACGAATTGGGGAAACCCTAGGAGAGAGAAGAGAGAAAAGAGAGGGAAAGTGAGAGAGAAAGTGGGAGAGAGTTCCTGGGATTCAATTCCATCGTTCCACGTGCTTAGCCATCGCATCTGTATCGCTCTTCCGGCTATTCTGATTCCGTTTTCGGGTAAGAAATCCTAACCCTAACTTGATCTAGAGTTCTAAATAGTGTAAGTGATGAAATAGCTAACCTATTCTCTGTTATAGGTTGTCGTTGTGCCGTAGACAAATGCGTTGTGTTCAAACTGATTTCGTTTCACGTCTACCGGCAAAAGGTGTGGACTTTAAACATATAGGTTATAGTTTTCAAGGCTTTCAATGTCAGTTAATGATAGATTACTGACGTGGATGCTATTTCACATGTACAAAGTGTTGTCCATTTCTTCTTTCAGTTATACGTTAACTATGTTGAATATACTGTATTCCTCATATTTGTAGAAAATACCGTATAGTATGAAATACGGATTTGTGTTTGCCATTATTAATCGCTATCTATGTATGCTAGATGCATGTGTATCAACTTCTTGGTGAACGGATTAGCCTAATACATGTTATATTAAAATACGTTGTGTATGTACACGTGTAACCTAAGTGTTTGTGAAAATGTCTAAGTGAGTATAGACTATGTATTAATGTACGCCACGACTAACCATCATGGGTATGTGATTGGTATATAGGCGGCAATCCTTTGACGAAAGGACTTGTCCTAATACGTACTCTAACTACTACATACCATGTATAATGTAATGTGTAGATTAAGTGTATGTAAAAATGTCTGTACGAGTAAATACTGGTTGACTGCTCTTTAATTGGGTGTTGAGATAGGATTCTCAACTACTCTAATGATGTGTATGTTTTCCTCCATTTATACCATAGTTAGATATCCATTTGTTTGTGAATTGAATATGTACAAATTCATGTTTATGTTGTACTTCATCATATGCTCAACTGATGGTATGATTTGAAATATGTATTCATTACTGCTTGATTATCTCATATGCTAGTTTGTTGAGATTGATTGTGTTCGGGGCTATTGTATAGTCCAGGCAATCGGTACCAAGCCTTGAATTAGTGGCTGACGTTGTTTCGCCACATGAGACGTGTCTGACGAATCCGAGTCGTATATCGGTTGACGACAGTGGTTAGGCCACATGGAGTACTTATGCACTTCATGTCGATCAATTCGATGTGCGCTCGTGCTAGTCGAGCCCGTCAAATAACCTGATTGGCCGATGTATGTTAATCATGTTTGGACGTTACTGCTTGAACCTAGGGTACCAAACTCACTAGTGAAATCCTTGTTAACCTTGGTACCGTGATCTGCTAAGACTCATGAGCCGGACATGGTGGTATGGGACACCGTAGTCGAGATGTCGGCCTACGCTGTGGCGACGAGCCTCCCCGTAGTGACCAATGAGCAACCAGACTTGTGAGCCGAATACGATGGTATGGGACTCTGTATTCGAGCTGTCGGCTTACACTGATCAAAAGAAGCGTTGTGCGTGAGCCTCGTGTGGGCCATTGCCAAACAAAACCACCGCTGCGCACTCTGATACCTGTTGGTTGGACAATATCTGAAGGGGTGTTGCGATTGCGTCAGCCCCGGATGACGCGTTGGTGTAGTGACCTCGAGCATACTCTGAACCTGCGTTGAGGCGACGAGCCTCTCCGTAGTAACTAGAGTATAACTAGGCCTGCATTGATAAGGCGACGAGCCCTTTGCAGCGACCTAGAACCGTATCATCGTATGAGATTTACTAAGACTGACGACCCTAGAATGGATCCTTGTTTGGGAAGTGATATAAGGGAGGTACCTTAGTTTCCCAATCCTGCTGTATGAAAATGACTAATAAAGAACTTGGTAATCACGTTCATGCACCGCATACGTGTGCGTTTGGCATTGATGGTCAAGCACTGAGGGAGTGTGGCATGCCGCGAACGTAAGGAGGAGTCGATGAGGGAGCGCAGGCGAGGGCATGCATCATACATACATACCATTCTTGCATTAACAAGAGTACTTAGGTATGTGTGATTTACTGCTTGATTGAATTGATAACATGTTAACCTGTGCTTTATTGTTCCATTGAGTTGGCTACTCACTCCCACGTTACGGGACGGTGTTGTACACACCAATCAGACCCTGTTGTAGTTTCAGATGATGGCGATGCTCGTGAAGCGGAACCTGACTTTTATGATGATGAGGAGAGTTTCTCCTATATGCTGCTTGCAGGCGGGTTCATGTGAGCCGTGTTCTGATCGACGGGGTTACAGGGTTGCTAATTAGATGCCATTTCATTTGTTAATTTGCACTTTTGGAACACCCTTGTATATCCATTTTGTTCATTTTTGGAGTATACATGTATATATTTAACCTGGTAACATGCTCACACTCTGGAGACTTACAATAGTTTATATATTTTATATATCTATCACAGTCTTCCGCTTGCATAATTTAACTGTCTCTGGAGTGTGATCTGTTGTTTTGGTATAATCCCATTCATGTTTAATGCACTAATATGAACAACATACAATCATCATTATCTATGTTGCATAAGTGATGCGTTGGAACTCGAGAGCCGAGCTTCTGCTCGACCCCCGATTTTCAAGGCGTTACAGTTATCGATGTAATCTACTAAGGCTTCTGAGAAGATGAGAGTGTCGTCCGCAAACTGGATGTGAGAAAAGGGATTGGAAAGCTCGGGCATAGCTATTCCATGCAGGAAACCTTGCTCCTGCCCTGTGGTCAGCATATTAGACAGCGCCTCAGCAACAATCAGGAAAAGAAGAGGAGAAAGGGGGTCCCCCTGCCGCAGGCCTCTCGAGCTTTTAAAAAATCCTTTGGGAGATCCATTGAGAATTATTGAAAACTGAGCCGAACCGATGCAGGCAGCTATCCACCTTCTCCACTTGACCTCGAAGCCCATCCGGAAAAGCATATAGAGCAGAAAATCCTAGTCAACATGATCGTAAGCCTTAGTGACATCCAGCTTACAAAAAATGCCTTTCGATTTAGACCTGTGACAAGAATGGAGGACTTCATTTGCGATCAGAGCTCCATCCGTAATCTGTCTACCTTTTATAAAAGCATTCTGATTGCTTGAGATCAGATTCCCGATAACTTTCAAGAGCGGAGAAGATAGAATTTTAGCAAGAATTTTGTAGGGGCTCCCTATCAGACTGATAGGTCTGAACTCAGAGAAAGAACTGGCTCTAGCCACCTTAGGAATGAGGGAGATAAACGATGCTCCGAGCCCCTTCGATAATCTACCTCGTCTATGAAATTCTTGGACGAAAAGGAGGAGGTCTTGGCGTACCGACTCCCAGAAAATTTGAAAAAAACTAATCAGGAAACCGTCAGGCCCTGGCGACTTGTCCCCTCCCAAAGCATCAACTGCAGCTTTAACCTCCTCCTCAGTGAATTGAACTTCCAGCAACTCGGCTTCGGCAGTCTCTAGAGTTGTAAAGGGCGTGTTGTCCAAGTGCGGTCTCACCCAGTTCTCAGCTGATAGAAGATCTTTGAAGTGAGCAATGGGGAGGTCGTCAATCTCCTTTTTATCCTCAATTCTGCTCCCATTATCAGAAATGCCGGGGATGGCCTTCGAACGAGCGTGCATATTTGCCATATTATGGAAGAACTTTGTGTTCTTGTCGCCCTCAGCGATCCATCTCGCTCTGGACTTGATTCTCCATGATGCTTCTTCTTCAAGGGCTCTGTTCGAAAGAATCTAAATTATGGCAATGCGCCTGGACGGAGAATCGGGCGACAATGGACTGTCTTCTGCCTCAAAACCAATCTTTTGGAGTTCCAACAACAGAGCTTCGACTTCGGCCTCCCTCTTCGTAACCTCCTTAATTTTGGATTTAAGAAGTATGGGCTTGCACAAAAATTTTTGACCAGCAAAGCCCTCCACCTGGAAACCAGACCACCACTCTATAATCTTCTGCCGGAGACCATCTGACTAGAGCCACGAGGGATTGAACCTGTAAGGTTTCGAGCCCCAGTTGTCTTCGTCCACCGAAAGGAAGATCGGACAATGATCAGAGGTGGTTCTCGGCAAAGCAGCTTGCTGAACAGACGGAAAAACCTCAATCCATTCGGGAGATATAAGAAATCTATCCAATTGGGATTGGATTGGAGACGGACGGCCATTGGTCTAGGTGAACCTAGCTCCCAAAAGCGGCAGATCAATTAGTTGTTGAAGCTGAATCCACTCAGAGAACTGCATCATAGCAGGAGACGACCTTTTGCTTCTGGAGTGGTCTTCCGCATAGCAAGTGGCATTGAAATCTCCAACCACACATGAAGGCCCTGAAAAGGAAAGCCTAGCCTGGGTTAACTCCTCCCGGAACTGAGGTCTGGCAGAATCAATGTTAGGCCTGTAAACTACTGAGAGAAAACACTGGAAAGGGGAGTACTTATCTTGAAGTTTTACTGTCACTGAATGAGCCCCACTGGATGAGGATAGGAGATCCTAGTTGGACGATTTCCAAGCGACCAGGATCCCTCCTGAGGACCCAACAACATCCAAGGAGATCCACTTAGCATCATTCGCTCCCCACAACGTGGCCAACAAGCTATCTTTAAAACGAGAGACCTTGGTCTCTTGGAAGCACACAACATCAGGATTTTTCCTGGATATAGTTGCTTTAATCAGGCTCCTTTTATGCTTAGAACCGACCCCCCTAACATTCATTGGATAACCAAACTTCCCCGGTTGCCCTACCTCCTGGATGAGGCTTTAGAAGCTGAAATGAACCTTGGACTGGCTTCAAGACTCTGAAGCTCGCGGCTGCTGGATATTCTGGATTGATGTTTAACTGGCGATCTGCCCCTTTCAATAGGTCTATCTCTGTTCTCAATGCACTGGAATAAAGCTATGTAATCTTCCAACCGATCCTCGAAGGACAATCCTAGAGACCTCTTAACCTTCCCGATGGCTTCTCTAATCCAGAATTTGTTCTGCAACTTGGATATTAGATCCGCTTTGTCCCTTTCCGAAGGTGTGGGCTCGAGCTGAGGATCAGATATCATCTGGAGAGGTTTCGCGACGTTTCTCTCCTTCCCGAATCGTCCTCAGGGTCGGAGAAAGGATAAGGATTGGAATAGAGCAAGGGAGAAAGAATAAGATTAGGAGTTTTCCAAATAGGAGCGGGAGAGTCGGAGCGGTAGGGAGGGGTTAGGGATGGTAGGGTGAGAGATGCTCGGGGTAGGGTCGGGAAGAGATGAGGAAATGGCTAATGGCCGAGTATCAGGATGGGAAGGGAGAATAACGGCCGAAAAGATATGAGCAGGAATCAGGTCTAGACCCGAACTGGTAACGCCATACATGTATCGAGAGGGGGTTGAGGGGATTTGGGACGTTGCCACGTGACCCGCGATAGGCACCTGACGTCCAGCAGAGGACGACATGTGTCCGACATTGCGTGAGGGAGAGCGAGAGGTCGGCGGATACGTAAAAGCCTGTGACGTATTACTGCTAGTAGTCGCACGGACCGATGAACTCGCCGACTTATCCCCCGGATAAACGCCTCTTTGGCTGTACTTCGACCCCGAGGCCGCTGCCCACACGCCACGCGTCTCCGGCGTCTCAGATCTCAGTAGCGCGCACGGCGCTCGAGACGAAGCGTCTGCAGGAGACGGTGGCCGAGAAGGCACAAGAGCTCCAGACCTGGCAACGACTTCCGACTGCAACACTGTCAGACTCTAATGCGCCAAAGGTCGCCCCGCCTAGGAAACTGTTCATCTTGAGTTTCTTTGATCACCGGGAACTCGAAAGACCGATCTTCGACGATAACCTTCACCGAGGAGGGCGGCAAAGCGCCTTTCTTCCTTCTAACTCTAACTCTGATAACTCCAATCTCCTCCCCCAACTTCGTCTTTGGTTCCAATTCGAGATAAGAACCGAGGTAGGCCGCCATTGAAATGAAGAACTCATCGAACCAAAGTTCCAACGGGATTTCCCAAATTTGGAACCAGACATTCTCCATACCAAAGATGGAGAATTCTTCCCACTTCATAACTCTGGCCACTGGCCCTCCGGAATGGAGGTGGCCGGCCATCAGCAACATTTCCGGATTGACGCCAGGGCATACCTTCACCCATAGCTCATTGAAACCCAGAGGTTTAATATTGTAATTACCCGGCCGGAAGCCCGTTGTTTCTGCTATCCAGTCTCTCACCTGAGAAATAGAGGCCCCTTCCTTACCCAGAATGATGATGGAGTCTTGAGATCATCACTGACCCTGAGGAAGTTCACCATATTAACAGCAACGGGCACATCTATTTTAGAAAAGAGGGGGTCGGAATGCATAGGTTGAGGGGTCGGACTGGGAGGATTGATGGGGGAGCTTTGGCCGGTAAGCCTTAGGAGCAACAGGTTGGGGATGCCCATATTTAAGGGTTTCAAATGGAGGATGTCATTTGTGCTCAAGGCGTTTTATTGTATGTGTAGCTTTTTGGGTTGTGGGATGATCTCCCACCATCCCGCCCCTTTCTTTCTGCAATTTTGTTTTGCCTTTAATAAAGTTTGCATTACCTCTCAAAAGAATCTATTAAGAATTTTAAAGGGGCGTTGAGGGTTTTTGGTGAAAGATGAATCTCTTTTTTTCAAAATGAGTTTTTTCCCTTATATAGAAGGATCAAAAATTCTCAAGAGATTTCCATTTTTGTGGCCAAAGTGACCATAGTTAACATGATCTGTTTCTCTTGCTTCAATTACACTTTGATTTCGACTGGAACTCCAATAGCTAGTTGAGTTCTTAATTATTCTTACCTCTGCCTTTTCCATTTGTACCTTCTTTAAATAAAAACTTTCATGAACTAAAAACAAGAAAAAAAATATTGTTTTCTTTTAACAAAATGAAAAGTTATGTTGATTTTTAGCTTAATTTATCTGAGGTTGAAGTTGTTTTCCTGTTCATTTGATAACCTGCTGAAATAAGTGAATGCTAAAATATTGTATTCAGTCATCACATATGCCTAGTATTTATGGACATACCCCCCTTTCTTCTTCATTGTGTTTGAAATTAGATTTTAATGGATTTGGGAGCACTATTAATTATGAGTTATTAATTTTATCTGTAAAATTTTGATCATCTGTGTTCCTATTATCTGTGCAGGTGATATATTTCATGCAGCTCCAAACATCGATCATTCCCAAGAATTTGTTAGGAAAGATATCAAGGAGTGGTTAAATTGGCTGCGGAATGACATTGGTTTTGATGGATGGCGCCTTGATTTCGTAAGGTGATAGAGTTCTTTGATTTATTATTATTATTATTTTTTCGTTTTTTTTTTTTAAAATATTTATGCTTTAGTTATTATATTTATATGTGGTGTTGCAGCAACTTTTCCTAGTGATTAAATGTTTAGAGCTTGGATTTTTGGTTTCTATATTTGTTTTATGAACCACTACTAGTAGTAGATGAGACCTCTAATATTTGCTGCAGAGGTTTCTCGGGTGGATATGTAAAGGAATATATCGAAGCTTCAAATCCTGCATTTGCCATTGGAGAATATTGGGATAGTTTGGCCTATGAAGGCGGAAATTTATGTTACAATCAAGGTAACTGTTGTAACTATAGATTGGCTTTAATTGCTTGATTTTGGAAATCTAGCTCTCCGAGTTTGCATCGCTCAATAGAGTACTTCTTTCAAGTAATGTGTCCACATTCACAGATTCACTGAACTGACATCTTGGAAGGATTTAATATTGAGATATTGATTCAATGTCATGGGTCTTTTCGTTAAGGGCCTGTTTGATTTTCCATGTTCCATGTAAATCCCTGGTAAATAAGTGATTATTACTTTTTCACCTAGTTTGAAAATGGGTGTGTAATTCCACCTCGAAAATTGGTCCAAAAGTATTGACTTAAATTTATGGGCCCCACCGTGATGTATATGACATATCCGTGCCGTCCATCTGTTTTATCAGAACATTTTCGGGCACAAGCCAAAAAATGAGGCAGATCCAACGCTCAAGTGGTCCACACGAAAGAAAAAATGACCTTAATTCGTCCACCGTTGAAAGTTGTTTCCTTCATTGGGCCCACATTGAGGTTTGTTTTTCATCTAACCGGTTCATAAGGTCACATAGACATGGATAAGGGGAAAACACAAATATCCGCTTGATCCAAAACTTTTAGGGGCCCCAAAAAGTTTTTAACAGTAGGCGATCGATTCCCATTGTTTCCTGTGGTGTGGTCCACTTGAGCTTTGGATTTGCCTCATTTTTGGGCTCATGGGCTAAATTCAGCTGGAATAACGAATGGATGGTGTGGATAAGCCACATACATCATGGTCGGCTCCACATTTATTTCGCAAATTTCTTGATTTTAGTGTTAAAAAAGTATGCCGTCACTGTCTGCATTGGGAAAGATGCAGTAATTACCTAAGTTATTATTACCCATTTACAAGGTAATTACAGTTGACATGAAAAATCAAACAGGCCGTAAATGTATCAAGGGATTAACAACTGAGCTGATATCAACAAGTTTAGAATGAGGGATTGGCATATCCCAGATGATTTTGATTTGTGCCTCAGAAATTGCACCATAAATCTAAAAGTTTGAAACGTCTTATTCCTATATTGTGCCATGTTCAAATGTTGTGCTAAAAATCAATTTTTGTTTCTGCCCATGTATATAAATTTATGATATCCTTTCTTGTCCAATTAGGAAGCACTAACATTTTAAACTAAAATTGATATATGTGTATATTAGTCATTCCGTTTATTACCGATGGTTGACTCTAATCCTTTTAATGTTAGCCAAAATTTTGAAATGTTGACATCTTTTATCCAATGATGGAAATGAAATTTCACAATGGGATTGTTTTACCATCTCTTTTTATTTATTGTTCTTATCTAAATCTCACTAAAACCAATGTTTTCAGTATCAATGATATCGGCCCATTTATCCTATGATCTATTTTGTATCCCACCTGTGCGATATGAAACGCACAAGTAGTGCCGATATATCCCACCTATTCAATCCGATGAGCTTTTTCGATTTGCGATCCTTTTTTTGCTGTAAATCATGTTAAATCAGTGTCAAATGGTTATAAATCCATGATTCATGTTTTCCATGAAAAATCATGGATTTGGAGCACTTCATTTTCAAGATTTAGTGGAGATGGGCCAAGTTGCAGAAAATTGGGAAATTTCAAATTTTAATATCTACAAATCGATTGCAATCTGTGTAGAAACACAAAATCGAATATGTATGGAAATGGATATAATGATTCATGGTAAATTGGGGATTTTCAGAAAAAAATTATTTTTTAATTAAATATTAATTATAAATGTTAAAGATATATATATTTTACAAAATTCCACTTCGATTAGTGGTCAATTGGTCCCTATTTTAGAATATTCAGGAGCGTTTAATGAAATCATCATCACATGCACTCAAAATTTGTGATTTGGGGGAAGATGGGACAATTTGTGGAAAATTGGAAAATAAAAATAAAAAAATTTCCAAAATTTCTCAAATCAGATGAGTACCAGCATTATGTTAGAGAATATCTTCACTGGTATCATCATTCTACTATGACGTGGGCATAGTATTGTTGGTTTGTCGAGTAGAAGTACTATGCCCAACCCGTCAAAATGGAGATGAGGATTTTGAGCCACCACGCAACTTTGTGGGTCTAAGCCACAACCACACATAGTATTCACAATTATATTTCTATTTTTCTACTTCTTTTGCTTTTGAATGTATTGCTTGTGTTTCCATACATATCTGCTTATATTTATAAATTATATTAATTGACTTTGAATATACTTACATTAGTTAAGTCAAACAACGCATAGGTTAGGACCCATACAAAGGAAACCTATTATGTGCACTTGTTTTTTGTGATGTTTTGATTTCTAAGTATGTATTGATTTTTTTATTTTATTTTTATTTTTTAACAATCCCCCAAGTTTCATTGAAAAATTTGACCGATTTCTCAATGTTTCCCAACAACGGTGATACGTTGCGCAATACAACCAATATATCCCATGCAATAACCGTTATGTATAAGTATCCCACGGGTGCTATACATTACGTTATAATGATTCTGAAAACATTGACTAAAACAAATATGACATCTCATCAGAATTTCAGAGAATTTCAATTATCTAAAATTCTTTTTGAATTATGCTCCAAAACATACAGTATGTCAACATGTGTCCAGTACTTTGGGTTTTGTCCACGAACTAGAAACTCAACTGACATCAGAAAATTTTAAACCTTATTTGTTTCTTGTCATCTTATTTGGAGATATAGAAATCTTTCTTGATTATGAACTTGTTTGCCTTCCCAGATGCTCATCGCCAACGAATTGTTAATTGGATCAATGCCACTGCTGGTACTTCATCTGCATTTGATGTCACTTCAAAGGTACTTTTTGGTGATAATACCTATATAAGAAATTGATATGGACGCAGTTAAGGAAAAGGGATAGAGTTCTCTGTCTCTCAGAAGTTGAGGATGTGGATAAGAATATGGATAGAGCTATAGCATTTTGTAAAATGTTATTTGTATTTAGTTTTATGGTTTCTACCTGAAATATTTAATCCTTATTATTTTAGCATTTTAAACAACGTATTTTTTATAAAAAAAATTTGAGTATGCAAAATTTAGTGATACTGATAATGTTTATTTACTGCGTAAACTACAAACACAGAGACAAGAATGAAAGAAAATAATCAGATTTATTTATATTTATTATTATTTTTTTTAAATAATGAATCAAAAACAATATGAACTTAAAATACGTCCTACGAATACCCTAGAATATCCAGTACCAGTATTGTTATTGTGTCATGTTCAAAATGATGCATTGAGCATACCAGCATTTGGCTATCATAACTATTTGGACTTACTGAATCCTGAGTAATGCGTGCGTAGAAAACAGATGATGGAACTTCTATTAGAAAATAATTTAGTTTGATCATCATTCCCTCTCAGGGAAGTGTTACTTAGGGACTATGCAAACATCAAACAGAGAGTAGTGTTTCTCTTAGAACGATTTATCATGTTTAAGATTTGAGCACTTTAACGTGTTCAAATTGTGAAAAGTCTAGAAAATCTGTCAGCCATGGTGTGCAGGGCCTCTAGGCCTCACTTCCAGTTAAAAAAGTTACAATCCTGTTTGCCATATCTAACAACTCACTGATTGTCTCAAAAGTTTAATCGACTCATTTTGGCCTAGCACTACATACCATGTCCAAACTCCAATTTTGAAAAGAATAGACTGAATTGATATTGTCTCAACCAAGTTCTGCACAAATTCAGTATGTTTTCCAGGATTTGGCCAGATAGGACTTGGTGATGAAAAGACTATCCTGCCAAAATTCGGTGTTCTGTTCTGATTATGAAATTACAGTTAAATTTATGAAATCTAATATGTGTGAAGTAGATCAATACTGAAATAAAAGCTTGAGAAGCCAAAAAAAACAAAACATTAAAATGAGAGGACAAATTGTCTGGCTACTTGAATTCTTTATGTGAAGAAAGCCTGGGAGGTTTCATGGGGAGTGGAGACAATAGCAGGAAGGATTCTATCTCAGGTGTCAATTTGCAAGGAGTTTGCCAATATCTCAAGGGAAGAGGATGGGCAATCTTGTATGGGTGTTTGAGACTAAGGGCCTGTTTGATTTTCCAGTGCAAGTGCAAATACCCGGTAAATGGCTAATCACCGCACTTTCACCCGTTTGAATTTTTTTGGGAATTCTTGCCTTGGAAACCGGTTCAAAAGTGTTAGTTAAAAATTTTAAACCTCACTGTGATGTATTTGACATATCTGTTCCGTCCATCCGTTTTACCACAACTTCTTGAGATATGAGTCAAAAAATCATATAAATCCAATACTCAAGTGGCCCACACCAAAAGAAACAGTAGCCCTTAGAAGTTTTTAACGGTAAGTGTATGATTTACTTTTTTCTGTGGCGTGGTCCACTAGAGCTTTGGATATGCCTCATTTTTTGGCTCATGCCATAAATTCAGCTGGCATAATGGACGAACGGTGTAGATAAGCGAAATGCATCACAGTGGGACCCAAAGATATTTTGCCATAATCTTGATTTCCGTGTTAAAAAAGTAGGTAGTCAAATCAAGTATAGGTGAAATGTTGTAAATGCACTGGTAAATAATTATTACCCCTTTTGCAGGGTATTTACCAATGTCCTGGAAATCAAACAAGCCCTAAATGAAGAATTTGTGGTTGTTGCTTGGCTTGAAAATAAGAGGTGCCCTTTCTTAGATATTCAGTACCAAGGAGAGCCTGTGGATCATGCAATGATTTTGAACTTTAAACCAAGACAAGTATCAAGGAAATTCATATGGTATGCAAAATGTAAAACCATAACATTATCGTGTTGGGCATGATTGTGTTATGCATGTGTGCAGCATGACTTAGGCTGAAGGATATGATATGCGAACTAGTTAGGATCAAGTGCAGTGTTGGGCACAATTGTGTCGGTATATGAGTGGTGTTTTCTAAGCATTTATCGATGTGATCCCTGTTATTCTTTGAAGACAACTACTTGCATGTCCATTCCACCTTGTTTGATGGTGGTGCATTAGTGAGTTTTTTGCTTAGCAATTTGATAGGAACTGCTCCTCCATGACCCTACTTTGCTTGTTTGCCCTTGGGGGTGTGCATGCTACAGTTAGGTTAGGCATAATTACTGTTCAGGATTATTGGTTTTTTGAGTGGTATCTGTGTGAGCTCTGCCATGGCTGGTTCCAAGATCCAGGATAAAAGAAGGTTGATGTTTGGTTGTAGTTGATTGTGAAACTTTTCCCAATCACCATTTGAAGCCCACCCAAACTGTTCGTAGAAGGCTAAGAAGATGATGAAGATGATGCAAAAGATTAAAATACCCTCAGACTTATGCAACATAGACATTAACATGAATTTCAGTGTTGCATATGGATGCAGGGTGGGTGTCAAACAAGGACTTTCAAGATGCAAAATATGTGACATGCTTTGTAAGAACATTCTTTTTAATGTTAATGAATGTAATTTTTAAATATAAAGATGCAAAAAAGGAAGAGAAGTAGGAATTACATTTTTTTATGGAGATAATACCATGTATTAACATGGCTAAGTACGAGATGACTGTAATTACACTATATCATCGATAAGTATCTTTTATCCAAGACACTACCATTTGATGATATGTAGTGACACTACCAACTTAGCAGGTATAAATAGTTTAGGTGGCATGATGGAATGCATTTACGTTATTTGATCATTCATCTCATTTTATGACTGCAATATTCACATGTTGGAATATCTATGTTCATGCAGGGCATTCTCCATTCTGCTTTGCATAACCAATATTGGAGATTGATCGACCCTCAAGGAAAACCAACTGGAGTGATGGGGTGGTGGCCTTCACGTGCTGTCACATTTCTAGAGAACCATGATACAGGATCCACTCAGGTATACCTATCCATCTATTTGTATGTGTTTTAGTACATGTGTAGAATTTAAGCATGTAACATGATGGCGACCTGCCAATATGTTGTACTAAAAGATTAATTAGGGCAGCAAAGGGCTAGGTAGCCTACCTGAACTGGCAAGCCCAACCTGAGCTTTTGCAGGCTTGGAGCTTTGCTTATCAAGATTGCAGGTTGGGTTCATTCTTGGCTTCTTGGGCTTCTGAGGTGATAGGATCATGTTTGGGCTTGTTCTCTAGGTTGGGTCCTTATTCACATTAGTGGAAGTGCCAAAAGATAAAAATTCCCTTGAGACCATATCCAACTTCTATACCCACGCCTCCAAATCACCAAAAGATATCTATTATAATTACTTCCAATCAGTATCTAACCTGAAACTATCGTAGACTGGATCTACTGGAAAAAGTAAAACGCTTGGGCTGGGCTGCCAACATACTCCAGAGAAAATCTTCACCCACACCTCAAATCTCAATGGATTGGGTCAATACAACTTCTAAAGTATTGGAATGTATTATACAAAGCTGATCAATGCCACAAATCTTCCCAAAAAAAACTCTACAAAAAAACCTACGCAAAAGAAATCATTAGCCTTTTCCCTGAATTTTTCTTTAGATCTGAGAAAACTTCAATCAGATCTCACCAAAATCACACGAAAAAATGACCATTAAACTTCTAAAACCATACTCTACTAGCCTATACATTTTTTCTTTATTCATGATGACCCTTAGCCATATGGAGATGGCATCATCTGTATGGCCTGATGATGTCAGGAAAAGAGTGGTGTTCAGCTCCCGAACCTTTCTGATACCTAGTAGAAAGAAGAGGAAATGAAAGAAAGAGGAGATTAGATCTAGGGGAGAGAGAAAGAGAGGACAAAAGTACATAAGCCTGATGTGACTAACACATTATTAATAGGAGAGGGATATGGTTCTCCGGTATCAGTATCAGATATATCTCTCTGCAAGCATGATCGCAGTATATAGTGAACAAGGTGAGTTCAAGCCTTAGGCATTCTGTTCTCACCAACTTGGGTTGTAAGAATACTAAGAACCACAAGTATAATCACAAGAGGCCTTAGCTGTCCCTGTCCACACTCAATTGAGAAAGAAAGAAATAAATACACCAAAAACTATCCTATCCAAGGTATTCAATAACAGTAGTGGTAGCTCTTGCCACCTGTACTGTTATAATATGAGCTGTAACAGCTGTTATGGTTTTAAAAAAAAAAATGTATCAGTCCCATAATGGGCCGTTTTTCCCATAAGAGCTGTTACAGCCCCATAATGTGTAACAGTTCCCACAGTTACCATTTTTTATACCTTGATCCTATCCCTAGGACATGTGAGGGGGTGTTATGAGATTCTAAACTCCAATTATAATAGAAAGTGCTACCTGATATTGACCAATAGGAATAACGCTAGCCCTGTTCTAATCAATAGAAAAACACACTAAATGCAACATTAAATAAAAGCCAAGCTTCCTAGAAAATAACAGAACTTAAGAGGTCAGATAGAGTCCAGTTGTGAGAGGAGAGGCTGGCTGGTTGGACTCTTAAGGGTCATTTGATAATTTGACACACTAACAAATGGGGCCTGTAGTTTGTGGAAAAAGAGGAGGAAAGAGAGTTGAGAAAGAGGATGGGAAAAGAGAAAAAAAGGATTAGGGCTACATTCCCCACCTCCATTGCTTTTATTCACTTAAGTTAGAAAAAGCAAAAATACCCAAAATGCCCCTCACTTGTTAAAAATTGATACATGCACCCTAGGGCTCTCAAACATGACAAATGAGGGGCCGCAATGCAAACAAAAGAGTGAAGATGGGCCTTACAAGTGTATGACACATATTACAGTCATACAGCAACCTGGATGACCATATGACCCACACGTTCATAACTTCAAGTGGACTGCAAGTTGCTAGACATGTACTTGATGGACAGTTGGGCTGTTTGGTCCAGCAATCTGGTGTAGGGCCTGCTGGGGCTGAAAATTTTCCCAAAGCTCTGCTAGTACGTGGGCCACCATCTAATGGTCATCTTGGTCTAGTTCCTTGGGATCTTGTCATCCAGATTTGTTCTTCCAGTGGGGGGCCCATGGTGTAGAGATGACCTCCCACTTTGTATTGGAGCTACACCTGAAGAAAGAGGGCAGGCTGAACAACACTTACATAGTAGGATGAGGATAGCCTGATGCCTATTTTGTAGGAGGAAAGGGTTGACACTGATTTAGCAAAACAAGTATTAGTGAATCCATGCTTTGCAGGACTGTTGGGTTCCACTCACATCTGACAAGTTAGATTCCATAGCGGATAGTTCTTCTGTCCACCTGGTTAGAAAGTAATGATCCACATACTTCTCTGCAAATTTGGCTTTTGGAGGCCAAGTTGTGGGTTATCCCATGATCAACAATGGAGAACGGTTCAGCCCAGATGCAGCCTGCATCATGTTTGGATCAACAGGTTTGTATTTGGGGCTAGATGGTGCATTGGCCCACAACTTTAAGTTGTGGGAAGTCATCTACCATACAACTGACTGGCCTACATGCAAGACCACACAATCATCAACCCCATTGTGGATGGACATAGCCCAAAAATCAGATACAATGATCTAATCATATGACTTTTCCCATTGAATTTGGAATGCTTGCTATTTACTTTAACCATCCATTTAATGGTCACCATTTGGAAGTTGTGATCATCTAGTCACTTTAGTTTCGTACCACATCCACAATGAAGCCCATGATCTCAAGGCTTGCGATTGGCATGCATGACACCAAGTGTATGGTGGACGAGTTGCCGCAGCTTAGTGAGGTGTGGCAAATGAACATTGTGCTCTAGCCCATGGCCTTGATGGTCTACACCTCTTATTTGTTTTCTTTGGGCAGTACAAGCTGGAAATGAACCCAAATGCTCCAGTTGAGTTTCTATTGGCTCTTATCACTCACATGTCTGTTGTTCAAAGGCGATTTTGCCATCATGCAAAAAGGTTCATAAAAATGAAAATGAAATTCTAATTCTTCTCTTCTTACTTCAGGGGCACTGGCCATTTCCACGGGATAAGCTTGCACAGGGGTATGCATACATTCTCACGCACCCTGGCACGGTAATTAATTTGACATCTCTTATCCTTTATATGCATTTATTTCCAATGTTAATGGTGTCCTTACACTTTATCAGTAACCGGATTAAATAAAGTACAAGTGCAGTCGATAAAGTTTCAAAGTATGTCATGCGATTTATGATCTAAATATTGTGATTTGATTTAACTTCACCTAAAAATAAATCTTATCTGAAATAAATAAATCACACATGAGTCGTAAGATGTACCTAAAAATACTTTTGCTAACAAGGTTCATGCTATATTCATGCCCCTATTGCTTGCCACTGCATCCCCCTGAGAGTGTGCTTGGACTCGGACAAAGTTGTGTCATGACTAGCAGTCCATGACATGCTGTTAGGCTACCTAATCATGGACATGTTGTTGACTAGTTGTTCCATCCCTTGTTTGTCAAACACCCTGCAACATGGACATGATAGATTGTGGCACGTGGGGAGAACTTAAACATTGGTTTGTGGCACATATGCACATGTGGGATGCTTAAGTTGGATGGTCAAATGCATGGCACATGAAACATGTCATGCATAAGCGTAGATGAGTGTGATCCTCATTTGCACCAAAACTTTTAAGTATATTGACAAGTTCCACTTATTCACCCCATGGCCTAACGATCGTATATTCATGACTACTTATCCAAAAGTGCATTGGTTCCCATGCACAAGGGGGTTAACAAACTACGGACATGTACGGTTGTCCATTACTACTAATCGGAACACTACTTTGCCCAAATCCAAGTAGCCCATTAGAGAGAGCAGTTTCGTTTTTTTATTTTTTTTATTTTTTATTTATAACACCATTTTAAAGACCAATGTGGAGGCAAGTGTGCGAGCCTCATGATCAAACCTTAGAAAATGGTTGGGTTTCTTCATCTAATGGTTTTGAAGCTTGTTTTCTTTATTTAGATTTGGATATAACACAATGAAACTGCTGATACGATGCTACTAAGAAATTGACTAAATCTCGGTTTTCTATTGTTTTTTTCAATTACAAAAAAGAAAAAAAATAAAGTCTTAAGATTTGATTTGATCTGGTATTCTTATGGTTTTATTATCTGAATTTTCAGAATATTATTTGATAATTCTAAACAAATTCTTGCATGAATTTAGATATGGCTATGCTAATCCCACATGTGTGTGTGATAAAGCTTATGCACACACCACACATGCCAGTATAGCATGATAGGTCCGAGATCCAATCCATCCATAAGAATGACACCTTTATAGTGATGTCCTATTCCAAGAAACAGGATGATCCACTAGTCAGTTGGCCAACAGTTTGCAAAACAAATGAATGGCTCTGAAAACCTTGGTTGAAGTTTTCTAACCCATCCACCTGTTTCCAACATTGGGGCCCACATGCTCATCGGACCAGATTTTATTTTTTGGAAAAACATGTATAAGTTCAGTTCAACCCGATGGATGGATTGATCTCATAGGCACATGTGGCATGTGCACAAGCTTTGTACACTTAGGGCCCGTTTGGATACCACCAAATAAGTTACTTTTTCTACCTACAGCAGTAGATAAGTAACTTATTTAAGATAAGTAAGTTTGGTTTATGATTAGTTACAAGTAACTTTTTTGCTTAAAAGTAGTTAATCACTTCAGTTAATTTTTTTTGCTTTTCTACTTTTCATAAGTCGTTGAAGAGAAATACAGGAGAGACGAAAGAAAGGAGAAGCTAATAAGTATGTCGTTTACCAAACATACTTATCTTCTTAATAAGTAGAAACTAAGATAAGCTATTTGTGGTATAAGTAACTAATCGTAAGCGACTTACGATCCAAACGCCCCCTTAGCAAAAGTTCTTTAGATACGTATCTGCTACTTGTTTTGTTTGTGTACATGAGTAGCTAAGAGAGACGCCAAAAATCTCTTTGAAAAGTGAGACATGAAGAGATCCACCTGGGTGTGATTGAGGGTTTCCTTTGTGGCACATGTGCCAATGTGTCAGGCATTGACAATCCTGACCATTCATCCAGTTCAGTCCACCGGTGAACATTTCGTCACCAAAGTATAGGCTGGTCATCTGGTTGGCAATACTTCTACCATCATCATTCAAGTCATATCCCAATTACTTGGAATCGGCTATGGTTGGCCATATTTGTACGTTGAAAATATGTGACCATCAGTCATTTTCTTCCAACCATCAATTCTTGTCATATGTGTGCCAGCCCACCTAATCAATTCACTGGCTTGATTTTTGGGATGGGGCATGTTTGCAGTGGTGTTCCCCACACGTGTGCCATATTGGCAACAAAGAAAACCACGAATTTTCTTAGCAGTTGTCTGGAATATGGTCATCAGGAAATTAATTTGCCCTTGCAAATCCCAATATTTAATGCTTCCAATTTCCCATGTTCACTTCTGGCTTCTTGCTAAATTAGGTCTGTCAAGGGCTGCCAAGGCCCACTGCTACCCATAGATCCGACCCAATTTAATGGGTCCGGTCCAATTTCTCAGACCCGCTTAGAAATTGGGTTGGTTCTGAGTTTACCAATTTCGACCTAGAAAAAACCCCAATCTTGGTCCAGGTCCCTGATCCTGGACCTGATTAAAATCTGGTTGGGTTGGGTCTAGTTAATTTTAAAGGAATATTATATAAATATATATTAGTTTTCTAGCAATGGAATGAGGTGCAGCAAGCCACAACACCTCGCATGTGTCAAATTAGCACGTGTGTATGATCCATTCCATCCATTCAAGTGGGCCAACCATGGGAATTGCCCTTATTTGATGTGGGCACAACCCAAACCCGATTTGAAACCAAGGCCCAAATGCCCAGTGGGTACTCGACGGGTACCCAAAATCCAATAAGTTCCAGGTCTGGCTCCTTAAGAACAAAACCGGGACCTGAAAGCACCTGATCCAGCAAGATCCAAAGCTGATTGGACCAACTCTAGGAACTCTAGGACCTGACCTGTTGACAGCTCTACGTTAAATGCTGCCACTGTTGTAAAATGAGATGTTTCCCATATCTGTTTCTGTCTCTGTGATTCCTGATAAATCTAAAACAGTTTTGAATCCTTTGCAATTCATCTGAAGCTCGATCATCTTCTGCTTTAAAATTACGACATTGCTTAATCTCAAAGTTGTTGCATTTTGCAGCCGGTGGTATTCTATGACCACTTCTATGATTTCGGCCTTCGTGACACGATAACAGAGCTAATCGAGGCCCGGAGGCAGGCCGGCATCCATTGCCGGAGCTCCGTCAAGATATACCATGCAAATACTGAAGGATATGTCGCTCGAATAGGTGATCACCTGGTGATGAAACTTGGCCACTTTGATTGGAACCCTTCCAAAGAGAATAGCTTGGATGGGACTTGGCAGAAGTTTGTCGACAAGGGTTCTGATTATCAGCTGTGGTTGAGACAATAAGCTCCACCCATTTGGTAAGCATTTTCAAGTGAAGTTAGTATTTCTGCCTATTTGATTTTCATACACCCATTTTCCATTTTGGAACAGTACAAAATGGAAATTGTGTATGCAAGTAAAAAAAGGGCGGGTGTAACCGGGGAGATATTCGATACTCCGGCAAAGTGTGATGGTTGATAGTCGAGCATTAGAAACTGTATGCATGGCACACATTAAACTCAAAATATACCATACAACTTGTGGGCCTTATGGTGGATTTGGTCATCAGGCCAAAATGAGATCTATCAAGCAATCCTAAAACTCTTGATTAATGGGCATTTGCTTGTTGAATTCAGACTGTTGGTTATTTTTGGTTCCAACCGTCCATTTAATATCCCCTAACTGGTCGGTTATAAATAGTCTGTTTATTTTTTTTTTAAAATTATCCATCTAAATTAAGGTCCATGCTTCGGATGGTATATAATTTGAGTCACTTGTATGCCACTGTGCAATTTCTTAGCTCCTGCATATCAAACATTACACTGCCAGAGTATCAAAGCTTTTTTTCTTCCAAGAAATTTCAGTTTTTGTAATATTATATTAGTAAGATATAATGATCTTGTATTCTATGGATGGATCACGCAATAATGCTATAAGATCATTGGTCAAAATACCTGTGGACGGATTGCTCTGTCAAAATTGTGATTTTGAATTGGCCCAGTTGAATGATCATTGATGATCCTATCATTTTCAAGGAGCCAGTTTTTCTAAGGATGCGTTGGGGTTGAGATTTAACAATACGATTTTTGACGAGGTGGGAAATGTCTAAGTGGAGCCACCTAAGGTGAGGCTTCTGTCATTGAATGGTCATGCTCCAAAAAGTCTCCCCAATCAGATGATAGAACCTTCTTTTGGATTTTTCCCTTTAAATGCCGCTTTCAGACCGTTCTTTAAGCATTGATTTGCTGCTAACAGATTGAGTTGTTAGGGTTGTCTGATGGGGAAGACTTTGAGCGATGGTCTATCTTACGGTGGGTCGGTCCACCCATGAAAGTGATCCCAGCCTGTAAGGATGATGGTACAAGCAAAAAAAATGCAGTTTTGTTTAGAGGCTGTTTGGATGCACATATTAGGATGTGTTTATTTGTGCAACTTCGATATTCGATGGATTACATGCATTGTTCACCAGCTTACTCATTTAGGGCGTGTTTGGGTGCCATAATGCAATTTTTCTCCCGACGGGTACCTGTTGGAAGCATAGAGCTGATTTGATCTTAGGATCATGGCCCACTCAAGTGTCCAACGGGCCAGAAATTTGAGCAAATTGGGTTGTTTGTGATGGCGAGTTTGATGAAGGGTTTTGCATTTTTGAACACACTGCACATATGAAAATGTGTGTGAGGGACAGTTAATACCTGCCCGGCTAACCTCAAAGAGTCAACGAAGGCTTTACCCGGCAAATGCCAACCTCCTGCAGATTTGATTAGAAACTAAAATACAGGTGGTATCCAAACACACCCCTAAGTTCAACCATTTAAATTCACAAACACACACACACACACACACATATATATATATATATATATATATATATATATATATATATATATATATATATATATATATATATATATATAGAGAGAGAGAGAGAGAGAGAGAGAGAGAGAGAGAGAGAGAGAGAGAGAGAGGTCCAATCTTGGGTTCAGACCGTCCATTATGTGGGGAACAACCAGTTGGATTTGATAGGTATCCTTTAGGTTACGGGGTATTCTAAAAATCAGCCATACACGGAACTCAGGTGGGCCATACCATCTAAAACCATGTGAAGATATGCCTAAAACATATAAAAGCACTTGGTGGGGGCCGCCTGAGTTTTGGATGCGGCTGAAACTTGGTATATGTACAAGTGGGACACACACAATGGATAGACTGGGATTTTGAACCACATCTCGGTTGCCCAATAAATGATTACATTTGGTTTTAAACTGTGCCCTAGTTGAACAGTGGACAACCCTGATTTTTTGGCCAGGGCATCTATGCAGCAAGAACCCTCAGGCAAAAAGGCTGGTCCCGATTAGGCACGGCCGCAGCCTCACCAAAGATGGTGCAGACCTAACCGTGGGCCCCACCTTGATGTATGTATTCTACATCTACACTGTTTATCTGTTTTCCTAGATCATTTTATGACATGAACACAAAAATGAACTAGATCCAAATCTCGAAACGGTTGTGAAAACTTCTCATGGGCTGGAAATGTTTTGAATCAAGCTAACACACACACACACACACACACACACACACACACACACACACACATATATATATATATATATATATATATATATATATATATATATATATATGGAACGCTCACCTGCGAACCAGTTTTCACGGACTACATACGAACTTTTTTGAGAACTCATCATATCTGATGAGTCTTGAAAATCTGAACGGTCCACATGAAGCAGAACCTCATGAAACTCTCTGGTACCAATTTTTACTTTGAACCAAAACTTTGGTGGGCCATGAAAAATGCAAACAGTTTCTTCCCTTGATTTGAATTTCTTTTTGCTATGGCCCACCCGAATATTAGATCAGGGTGAAAATTCACCCTCTTAGGTTTCATGGGATTCCGCATCTTATGCACCATTCGGATTCGACACCCATGACACGTGTACAAAAGCGCACATGTAGGTAGGTAAGCATGCCTCAAATATATATATATATATATATATATATATATATATATATATATATATATATATATATATATATATATATATATATATATATATATATATCCTTCCTTGATTCAGGTTTTTGTGACCTTACCAATAGGTTGGATGGCAAAGAAACATTACGGGAGCTCAAGCACCACTGTTTCCTGTAATATGGTTCTCATGAGATTTGGATCTGCTTCATTTTGGGCTCATGCCCTAAAATGAAATGGAAAAAAGGAGTAGATGGCATGGATGTAGAATACGTACATCGAGGTGGGCCATGGTAAGGGCCACACCGACTTGGATGACGCCTGCCCACACCTAATCTGCTCCCAGTTATGTGTCATGCCAGCACATGTGGGACGTGTGTACACGATCTAGCTTATACACGACTGGGCTTAAAACGGCCCCACCTAGTAAAACATTAAGAATAGCAAATTGAAGAAAAGTGATCTAATTGGTTTTATTTAAGCTGCCTAGAAGAAAAAAAAAATGTTACACTTGGTCAAATCATGGGTTTTCTGGGAGACATCCCGGCGTGCATTTCGGGACTACAGCTGTTGGATTTGGAGTCATGTTCAGTGATCTAAATCATTCACACGATTGGTGTGACCATGGATGGGTGACACAATAATAAACATTTTGAATTAGGATTGTTGTACCTTAATTTTGACAATTTTGAGAAAGTTAATAAAGGAATTATATATGACATTGTATGAGAAATAGGAAGTGGATAAAAAGATTTTTAAAGATTTGGAGTGTTTTTTGTGCGTTTATAGTTGGCTTAAGTCAACTTTTATATGTTAGAGTATGGTTGATGGAGTGTTGTGGTTGATATACAAGAAGCACAGTCGAGATGTTTGAGATATAAAAGGTAAACAGATGTAGTAAAAGTAAAACATTGGCCCACAAAAGTGATGCAAGCATGTGAGAGGCACTTAGAAGAGGAACATCCGCAAAAGAGAAACATAACAAGAGTAATATCTAGAAAGAGGCTATTTGATTGCAGTAACCATTGCAATAAATGGATGAAGGGTCCGGAGAAATAAGATATAACAAAAATATATAAATAGTAGATGAATTCAATAAACAAAAAATAACATCCCAATTAACAAAACCAATCAAATTTATCAATTTATCTTATATATATATATTTTTTAGTTGTAATCCAAGTCTACACTCGTACATTGGATTTTTTTTATTTTTTTTTTTAATTTTTTTTAATCCAATATCAAGCAGTGCTTTCAAGAGACGCATTCTTACAGTCGCTTTTAGTGATCGATTGTGAGCTTTTTCTTTTATTTGATTTGCATTAGTATTTTGAAAGTATTTTCTTATAGAAAGCATAAAATAACCTATCTTCGAAGGAAGAAACCCACATTTTAATTATCGTCTGATCGTTATAAACTTCTGCAAGTAGCTGAGTAAGTGACCGATCTTCTCATAATCTAGTCATATATGTTTATATTGGACGTATTTGCTTATTTTGGCTCTTGGGGTCAAAGTTGATCGATTTGGATTGAGTTACTATATTGATTCTGGTACGCTCACATAATTACAAACAAACTAAGTAGCCAATAATAATATTTTGAATGCTTTAATTATTTAAATTTTCTTTCTTAAATACGAACAAACTTGTCCACCATTGTTTTGTAGGAAATTGATAGAAAGTCTCATATTTTCAATGTTTAAACATTAATAGTGGAGTTGAGAGGTATCAAATTTCTAAACTAAATCTTAGATCCAACGGCTATAGTCCAAACATATCTCAAGAGTGTGGTGAACCATCTCACATATGGGCATGTGTAGACACCCCACTTGAAGTGGGATGGTTGATGCATAAAATCTGGATTCGAAACTAAAAGCTTAATCCGGACCCAAAAAAAAAAAAAAACACAAAAATCAACAACTTCAGATTTACCTCAATCAAGCCAACCCAGGACCTCTATTATACCTCCCGGACTTAAGCTTAGCAAAAACCAAAGAAGAGTGAGGCATGCAAAAATGCAATTTCTACCAGCACCAACCCACCTGTCGGAGCTAGGCATGTGTCCTTCCATGATCCAGATAGTCAATAATTCCTTGGGGCTTTAGTCCTCTATGTGGGTAGAAATTGGATTTCTAACCTCACATGTCAAGCTCAAACCTCAACATGCGTGTCACCTACAATATTATAAGGGAGCCTCAGAGCTCGAGCCAAGCCAACTAGGCAACTGACAGAAACCAAATTTTCATTGACTCCTCTATAAAAAGCAGTCACTCCCTTATAGAGAGAGGAGGTTGGTTGGATATTAAGTGATGTCAAGAAAAGGGAGGAGAGAGAGAGAGAGAGAGAGAGAGAGAGAGAGAGAGAGAGAGAGAGAGAGAGAGAGAAGAAGAAGAAGAAGAAGAAGAAGAAGAAGGAGAAGGAAGAGAAAAAACGAGGGAGAGAAAGGGAGAGGAGAGAAAAGAGGCTCCATCTAATTCATCTTACCCTTATATTAAGCCATTTTGAGCCATGTAGACAATCTAGAATATGTGGAGTAGGGTCCAAATTTGAAATATCTGATCATCTCTTCTAACTCAAGATTGTTGAGGCTCCTCTTTCCCCACTCGTAACTCCTTAATGCACAATACCCCACGTAGCCATTGTTTTATTTGTTATTTTATTTAGTTGCCACTACAACATCTCCCTTCTCATACACCCTTACTACACTTTTTCTTTTATTTTTTTAATACTTGCTGATCTATGGTTTGTACATTACTAAATAAATTAATCTTGTCTCATCATAAATCAAGAATCAATTTATCTATTTTCTTTTAGCATTATTACCTCCTCGATCATTACTGATGTCGAGTGTATTGTATCCAAGGTCATGATCATTAGAGCTGGGCAAAACATACCCGATCCGGTGGATCCGACCCGATCAGACCCGATTAGAACCGATCAGAACCGAACCGATGGTCTGGATCGGTGCTGATTGGGTAGCCTCATCTAGATCCGAAACTTTTCGGCTCGAGTTCGGATTAGCCCTGATCCGACCCGACCCGACCCGAAAACCGATCAATTCACATCAATTTTGAGTTCAACCACTAAAATGATCTGCAAAAACGAATGGACGGCGTGGATAAATCACATGCATTCAAGGTGGGCCCCAACAGAGTTTGCCGTGTACATTAGCAAAAGGATTTGCCAGTGCACGATACACAACAGCTATGTAGCTGGCTTATGCTAGCGTAGGTACTTGTCGTGCCAAGACGGTTCTCCTCGAGCTGCGAGTTGTACGAACGGTTCAAAGGAAATCAAAGTTATATGGCCCATGGTGATGTATTTATTATATCTACCCCGTTCATACATATTTACAGATTAATTTACAACATTATCCAAAAAAATGGATCATATCCAAAGATCACATGGACCACACCAAAAATAGCAACTGAGAATGGTTCTCACCTCTAAACAATTTGTAGGGCTCACCATAACGTTTATTTTCCATATCCAATCTGTTCATAAGGTCACAAAGACCTTAATTAAGAGGAAAAATCAATTTAAAATTATCCAAAACTTTCCTCAGACTGTGACCCCAAAAAGGGTTTCAATGATCGACGTTTATTCTTCACTGCTTTTTTCAGTGTGGCCCACTTAATAGTTAGATCTATCTTAGTTTTCGTCTCAAGCCTTAGAACATGCTCATCAAATTGATGTACGGTTTTGCTATAACACACGCACCATGATATAACACATGCAACATCATCAGACCCACCATAGAACATGCTCACCAAATGGATGGACTTGATGTTAACGCCGTTCACAGCTGTTTTACAGCTGCAACTTTTAATGCCTCGACCCTCGAGCTCTAAGTTGTACGAATGGCTCAAATGAGTTCGAGATGTCCCCCACCATGTTTTATTTATTATATTCATACCGATTATTTATTTTTCACGATCATTTTAGAGCATTTGGTAAAAAAATGAATCATATCTAAAGTTCAAATGGTCCACACCAAAAATAGCAACAAGGATAACGATTTTCACCATTAAAAATCTGATCAGGATTGACTCGGTTCGGCGGCTCGGGTCAGACCAAACGTGCATAGGATCGGTTTAGTTCCGACAGCCTGGACTCGGTGCCGGATCGGATCAAGTTCGGATCCATCCACGTGGATTTCGGATCTAATCGAGTTGGACCGAATCCGGTCCGACGCCCAGCTCTAATGATCATAGTCAAATATAATCTAATTCTCTAAAACTAGATAAACTCTAGAAATTTTATAAATTCTACAAAGTAAAGGGTTGCACCTTTGTAAGACGGAGAATGGTGCTTAACCCCTTACTTCTCCGCCACTGAAACCATTACTCGGACTCTCTAGATGCACATTAGCCACATAAGTTATTAAAGTTAAAGATTATTTATTTCTCAACTTGACATGATTTTATAGTACTTAGCCAATCGTAGATTCTAAGTGCATTCAGCTAGTGGTGACTCCAAGTCAATCATACCATTAGCAGTTTAAGACCACCAGAAACCTTAAATGAAGAGCAAGGCACTTCCATGTTGTAGACACCCCACCTTAGGCCAATAAGTTGATTGACTTTGAATCAATGGATGATAAACCCAAACCCCAATCCTAAACCTTAACCCTAAAAGCCTAAACCTTATGAACCCTAAACTCAACCCAGCCAACCTAGTGGATTTAATCCTAAACCCTAGAGCCTTGAATGAACTAGAAGAATCAGTTCACCCAGTCAACTCATCCAGTCAGCCTACTCAGTCCAAACAACCCAGTCAACTCATCCAGTCAGCCTACTCAGTCCAAACAACCCAGTCAACTCACCTAGTTAAGCCCAAAACCAAGCCCGAATCAAAGTCCAATCGGAGTACAATGCACAACCTCAATTCATCGTCCTTCATAGTAGAGCCTTCACACAAGTGTGCAAGGTTGCTTGCCAAAGTAGGGAGTTTAAGGGTAGATCGGTGGCAACCGGCCTGCCGCCAGCCACGTGACACTCCCCCTCTTTAGGATGACATCCCTCAAACATGTGGAGTCTCTCCTTTATAGCCCCTAAGTGTGCGGCTAGTGTGTATTTACTCAGATGCACATATACTTTTCTAAATTTACCCTTTTATCACATCATCCAATCCACAAGATAATGTCATGTGTCAATCTCCAATCCTACCCCTTCAACCACCTTTTGCCCATAAACTTTACAGGAATGATAAGAAAACCAAGTTTGAGGCTATAAATAGCCTCCTCCCCTTTTCGCTTTAATCATCCACTACATCTAAGTATCCCTCCCCATCCCTTGGGGCTTTAACCATCTCACCATCCCTCCACCAAGGATAGTAAGAGTGAGAATGAGAGAGAAAGAGAGAGTCCAACCCTGGTCTAGTCTAGCGTAGCCATACCATAGTCTAAATCTCCTGCGACACCCAAGTCCTAATCTAAGCCTCTCGATCTTACCTTTGCGATATTACCATCCATTTAATCATTCAATCCTCAATCAATTTCATCAATTCTAGGTATTAGCATTGTGTAACACTCATTCCCTTCCTAACCTTCTTGCTCCTCAAATACACCATCACTGCATTGCATTTCATCGTTCTTATATTTAATTGGCAGGTGTATGCTCAGTGGTTTGCAGATATAATTAGATCATGCCCATCGAAAACCTAGATAGTTAGCTGTTGTTTTGTCATAAGCATCAATACAACATCATGTTGGGGGCTTTGCACAAAACTTTAGGATCTAGCCGCCCAAAATAAAGCAGAATTATGGAACAATAATGCAATGAAAAACAATCAAAGCATAAATCACATCACACTAGGGATTTTTACATGGAAAACCCTCAAAGAGGTAAAAACCACGGGACCTTGTCCAGATCAATAATCTACTATAAAGCAGAATGTTACAACCAATCACAAGCACACACCGCTTGGATCAAACTTTCTTCACTCACGCAGGAGTGGATAAACAATAAGAGAAACAAGAGAAAAATGGAGAGATCTCACCAATCACGAGGACGTAGAAGCGCTGAGACGTGGACTGCGAAGTAGATCACCTCTACGAGCAGAATCTCCCTTCTACAAGCTTCCTCTCTCTCTCTCTCTCACCTTTTTGATAGCCCTAAGCCCTCCTAAAAAACCTTTAGGAAGCTTAGAATGCCCTGGAATACACCCCAATCCCGGATACACCTATATATATAAGAATAGAAAGAGGTGTAACCTAAATAGGAAACAAAATTCACAAAATCTGCGTTTCTGCAATCACATCTGTGGAACTCGTCAATCATATCGAAGGTCTCTCGATAACAGCTTCGATATCATCGACAGGTCTCTCAATCATATCGAGACGGGACCAAAAACTGTACAGCAACTAGGGGTGAAAATTCTAACAATTATCGATCATATCGAGCCACTCTCGATGACAGCCTCGATATGATCTGAAAGTCTCTCGATCATATCGACAGGACAAAAAAACTGTCCAACAACTAGCAGTGAAAAATTCTACAATTATCGATGATATCAAAACCTGTTTGATTTCATCGATACCAACAATGAGGAGAAAAATCCCCATCAAATCTCTCCCTTTTCGACTCAGGAGGAATCCACCTTTTTCAAGCCAGTCCGGTTTCTACAAACTCAAACTTGTCCTTGAGCAAAGCCTTGGTCATCATGTCTGACCCATTATCGTCCCTGTGGACCTTCTCAAGCTGTAACACCTTCTGTTCCAAAGTATCCCTGATCCAGTGATACCGAATCTCTATGTGCTTTGACTTGGAATGCCGACTTGGATTCTTGCTCAAGTGTATAGCACTCTGACTATCACAATAGACCACGTGCTCCTCCTGCCTCAGGCTTAGTTCCTGTAGGAACCTCTTCATCTAAAGCATCTCTTTACATGCCTCTGTGACTGCAATGTACTCGGCCTCTGTTGTCGACAATGCTACGACCTTTTGTAGCTTGCTCTGCCAAGAAACCACTCCCCCTGCAAATGTAAACATGAACCCCGATGTAAACTTCCTGAAGTCTATGTCACTTGCCATATCTGCATCTGTGTAGCCCTCTAACACAGGTTTTCCGTCACCATAGCATAGGCTCAACCTGGATAAGCCTCTTAGATACCGCAGTATCCATTTCACCGATGCCCAATGCTCTTTGCCAAGATTGGTAAGATACCGGCTGACAACACCAACCGCATATGCTATGTCTGGGCGTGTACACACTATAGCATACATCAAACTTCCTACAGCTGACGCGTAGGGTATCTTCTGCATCTCTTCCACCTCTGCCTCGTCTTGGGACTCTGCCTGTTGTTCAATTTCAAGTGACCATCTAGTGGAGTACTGACCGGCTTCGCTGCATTCATATTGAACCACTCTAGGACTTTCTCAATATACCGCTCTTGTGACAGTTAAAGCTTCCTGCTGCTTCTATCACGGGTTATCTCCATTCCTAGGATCTGTTTAGCCGGACCCAAGTCTTTCATCGCAAAAGACTTGCTCAACTCCTGTTTCAGCCTGTTGAGCTTCTTGATGTCTTTTCCCATGATGAGCATGTCATCAACGTATAAGAGCAAAACTAAGAAATCACCATCTGAGACTTACGCGTGAATACATAGTGGTCCGACTCCATTCTGTCATACCCATGTTTCAACATAAACGAGTCGAACTTCTTGTATAATTGCTATGGAGCTTGTTTCAGCCCATACAAGCTCTTCCTCAACCTACACACCATTTGCTCTTTGCCCTTGACTTCGAACTCCTCTGGTTGGTGCATGTAGATCTCTTCTTCTAGGTCACCATGGAGAAAGGCAGTTTTAACATCTAACTGCTCTATCTCCAGATCCATGATAGCCGCCAACCCAAGCAACACCCATATGGATATCATCTTCACCACAGGTGAGAATATCTCTTCGAAGTTTATGCCTTTCCTCTGACCAAAACCTTTTACCACAAGTCTGGCCTTGAATCTCGTCTGTAAATTCTTCTGCTCAATCTTTTTTCTGAACACCCACTGTTGCTCAAAGCTTTCTTGCCCTTAGGTAGTTTCACCATGTCATAGGATGTGGTTCTTATGTAAGGATTTCATCTCCTCTTGCATAGCTTTCAACCACTCCCCCTTATGCTCGTCAGCTAGGGCCTCAGAATAGTCTTTTGGCTCTCCCCCATCGGTTAACATAATGTACTCATGCAGTGAGTACCTCTTGGACAACTGTCTATCCCTAGATGACCTCCTCACCTGTGGCTCAATAGGTGGATCAAGTGGGGGCTGCTCCCTTGGTCCATCTTCTGAAGGAACTCCCTCGTCCTCTGCACCTTGTTGTACTCCCCCGTCATCAGGCACCATGAGAGGAGTAACCGGATCCATGTCCTTTAGCTCACCTGAACTAGGCTGGTTCTTCTCTTACTTACCAATGTCTTTTATACACTGATCTTCAGAGAAAACCACATCTCTGCTCCTGACGAGCTTCCTCTCGGTCGGAGCCCATAACCTGTAACCGAACTTTTCATCACCGTACCCTAAGAACACAAACTGCCTGATCTTCATATCGAGCTTGGACCTCTCGTCCTTTGGTACGTGAATGGATGCCCTGCATCCAAACACCCTGAGATGACTGTACGATAGATCATGTCCAATCCACACCTTCTCAGGCACTTCTCCATTCAACGGGGCTGATGGAGACCTATTTATCAAATACACCGCCGTGTGCATTGCTTCTCCCTAGAACGTCTTGGGCAATTTCGCATGAGATAACATGCATCTGATTCTCTCAACAATTGTGTGATTCATTCGCTCAGCTACACCATTATGCTGGGGGGTCTTGAGAACCGTCTGTTCATGCCATATACCCAGGGACTTCCAATACTCATGAAAGTCGCCAATGTATTCACCACCATTGTCAGTGCGGATGCACTTCAATGGTCTACTTATCTCTCTCTCGACCATAGCATGAAACAATTTAAACACACCAAAGACCTCGTCCTTGGGTTTCAAAGCATAAACCCAAACCTTCCTAGATACATCATCTATAAAAGTGACAAAATAAAATGTCCCACCCAAGGTTTTTATCCTCATAGGACCACAAACATTAGAATAAACCAAATCTAATGCATACTCTTTATTAACATGAGAAGCAGTTTTAACGAATGAAACTCTATGTTGTTTCCCTGATAAACAATCAAGACAGGTTTTGAGAGGTGTACCTGTCACGTCTGGAAGGAGCCGCTTCTTTGCTAGTTCCTGAAGCCCTTTTTCACTCACGTGGCCTAGACGCCTGTGCCACATGTCAATAGCTGAATCTTCTGCTGCGTTCAACCCACCCTTGCACATACTGACACTTGCCTTATAAAGGGTGCAACACTTCTTTCCTCTGGCCACGATCAATGAACCCTTGATGAGCTTCCATCGCCCACTAGCAAACTAGCTTTCGTAGCCATCATCATCCAACCTTCTCATCGACATCAAGTTGAGGCGAAGGTCTGGGATATGCCTTACATCCCCGAGAACTAATGTGCAGCCCACATCAGTCTTCACACAAATATCACCGACTCCCATGATTTTTGATACGCTAGAATTTTCCATCTTCACAGTCCCATAGTCACCTGACTTGTAGCTTGTGAAGAAGTCTTTGCATGGAGTCGTAAGAAAAGAAGCTCCCGAGTCAACCACCCAGTCGGTGTCCTGACTTGTAGCCATGAGACATACATCATAATCTGTGGAAAGAATAACTACAACGTCGCCATTTGAAGCGACCGCAGTGGAATCTGATTCATTTTCCTTCCCTTTTCCTTTCTTGTCATTGTTCTTACCACGACATTCATGCTTGTAGTGGCCCTTCTTGCCACAGTTCCAGCAATTAACATCCTTTCTGTTACTCGACTTGCCTCTTGATTTATCTCGGGCATTCCCGCCCTTCCTGTTCTTTCCTCTCCCCCGTTCCTGTGTCACAAGGGCCTCTTGCTGAGTAGACCCCTGAGACTTCCTCCTTGTCTCCTCATTGAAGAGACAGCTAGTAACTTGTTCCATGGATATCTTTCTGTCTGGCGCGGAGTTACTTAGAGACATCACCAATGTCTCCCAACTGTCAGGCAATGAACTAAGCAATAGCAAAGCCTGCAATTAATCATCTAGGACCATCTTTATAGAGGAGAGTTGGTTCACTATATTACTGACCTCATTCATATGCTCAGCCACAGAACCACCATCTTTGAACTTGAGATTCATAAGTCGCCTTATCAGAAAGATCTTATTACCGGCTGTCTTCCTCTCATACAACCCTTGTAATTTCAGCCATAGGCTAGCGGCTGAGGTCTCTGTAGACACATGGTGAAACACAGAATCATCTAACCATTGCTAATAAACCCCACCGCCTTCCAGTCTATCTTCTTCCAATCATCATCAGTCATATCCTTGGATTTTCCTAATATGCTTAAAATTGGAGAATATAGGTCCTTGTAATAAAGCAAGTCCTCCATCTTAGCCTTCCATATGGTCCAGTTAGAACCATTGAGGCTGATCATCCTTGATGAGCCACCTTCCATAATTCAAAACCAATCCTACCCGTTCAATGAACCTATCTCTGATACCACTTTGTTGGGGGCCTTGCACAAAATCTTAGGATCTAGCCACCCAAAACAAACCAGAATTATGGAACAGTAATGTAATGAAAAACAATCAAAGCATAAATCACATCATACTAGGGATTTTTACGTGGAAAACCCTCAAAGAGGTAAAAACCACTGGACCTCGTCCAGATCAACAATCCACTATAAAGCAGAACGTTACAACCGATCACAAGCACACAACGCTTGGATCAAATTTTCTTCACTCACGCAGGAGTGGATAAACAATAAGAGAAATAAGAGAAAAATGGAGAAATCTCACCGATCACGAGGACGTAGAAGTGCTGAGACATGGACTGCGAAGTAGATCACCTCTACGAGCAGAATCTCCCTTCTACAAGCTTCCTCTCTCTTTCCCTCTCTCTCTTTCTCTCTCACCTTTTTGATAGCCCTAAGCCCTCCTAGAAAACCTTTAGAAAACTTAGAATGCCCTGGAATACACCCCAATCCCGGATACACCCATATATATAAGAATAGAAAGAGGTGTAACCTAAATAGGATACAAAATCCACAAAATCTGCGTTTCTGCAATCACATATGCGGAACTCGTCGATCATATCGAAGGTCTCTCGATAACAGCTTCGATATCATCGACAGGTCTCTCGATCATATCGAGACGGGACCAAAAATTGTCAAGTAACCAGGGATGAAAATTCCAACAATTATCAATCATATCAAGCCACTCTCGATGACAGCCTCGATATGATCTGAAAGTCTCTCGATCATATCGACAGGACAAAAAAACTGTCCAGCAACCAGCAGTGAAAAATTTTACAATTATCGATGATATCGAAAACTGTTCGATTTCATCGATACCAACAATGAGGAGAAAAATCCCCATCACATCACGTATCCTATATATTGGATTTCCATGTTCTATAGCACTCAACACTTGGTCAGTTTGAACGTATGCTCTACGGCTTGCCAATATAATTAGACCATGCCCATCAGAAACTTGAATTGATTAGCTATCATTATCATTGCATTACGTTTCAATCCTTTGTGTGTGAAAACTAATCATATGTTTCGTGAAGTAGAGATCATACATATATACGGGCAGAGTGAGTGCCTAACACTTTCCCCTTTTGTAACCATGATCACTTAGAATCTCTGGAACGGAAATTCAAGAGTCATCTTAAGGCTAAAGATATTCGGATTCTTCATCCTAAGCATTTCTACAAGATCTAACCAACTGTAGATTTGAAGTAATTGATTAGCGGCGACTCTACCTAAACATAATACCCTCTTAGCCCCAAAAGCCCTCGAGAGGGGCACCCCATGGAAAACAAGTTGACCCCACCAAGGATCCAACATCCACACATGCACGAATCTAGAACATGCTACTAAGATCAACACCTCCAAAAAAATTGTCACAAAGTGATTGCAAAAATAGGTAATGAGAATTAGAAAAAAAAAAATAGTAAAAAGTATAGTTACAAAGGAAGCAGCTTGGCTAGTTGCCCTAACACCAACCAGCTAGCTAGTGTCAAAGCTTTGTGGGCTATGTGTTTCATCCATGTTGTTCATCCATTTTGCCAACTTGCTTTAAAGCATAGGCCAAAAAAATGAGGTAGATCCAAATCTTAGGTGGACCATAACATAAGAAACCATTGCATTAAAAACTATTTAAGGCCATAAAAGTTTTAAATCAAGCTGATATTTGTATTTTCCTTCATCCCGATCCATGTGGCCTTACCAACGGATTGGATGGAAAATAAACATTATAATGGCCACTAAGAAGTTTTTAATGGTGAACATTCAATCAACAATGTTTTCCATTTGGATCTGCCTCATTTTTGGGCTCATGCCCTAAAATGAGCTAGAAAAATGGATAGACGGTGCGGATAAAACACATACATCATGGTGAGCCCATAGAGCTTTGAGACCCGCTCACTAGCTGGTGTTTGGGTCACTAGCCAAACCACTCTAGGCAACCTACCTAGTCAAGGAAGGGGAAGCCAATTGCCTACTCGGTAAACTATGTGGGCCCTCAGTGATGTTTGTGTTTTATCCATGCTGTCCATCAATTTTTTTCAGATCATTTTAGAGCATGAGCCCAAAATAAAAGCATATCCAAAGCCCAAGTGGACGACAAACACAAGAAACAGTGCTTATAATGACGTCTATCTGTGAAACCTTTCTAACGCCCATAGTAATGTTTATTTTTCATCCAACCTGGTCACAAGGTCATAAATATATAGGTGAAAGGAAAACACAAATATTAGCTTCATTGAAGATTTCTGTGGACCTAAGGAGTTTTCAACGATAGCCATTTAATTCACACTGTTTCGTGTGGTTTAATCCACTTAAGCTTTTGTAAGTGTTTGTATTTGAAGCACACTTAGAGTTGTCAAATTTCGTAAACAAAATACTAGTTAGATCTTAAGTACACTCTAGTCTTCTATGGCACCTCATGAAGATCGGCTTAACATTGCAAGTTGAAGATAAAGATCAACGTATATGCCAATCACCAGGTTAAATGACCCTAGAAAGTCCTTAAGTTAGGTCCTTTTGGCCTTAAAATGTTTAAAATATATAATTTACAGTATGAGTTCACTGACGTTCGGCTAGCCTAACTTACTTCGGTTAACCCAGCTTCCTATTCAGCAGAGTTTCCAAATTTAACGAAAAATTTGTTGCAAGTTCGACCAGCCCAACTTTAGGTTTGGCTAGCCGAACTTGGGATTGGGCCAGCCTGAAAGCGTCTCGGGTTAAGTTTCTGGCATTGGAACTTTTGGATTTCAAAAGGATTCAGCTAGTTGAACCCTGAATTCAGCTATTTGAATTTTGGTTCGAGCCAGTCGAATTTTTTATAAATCTTATTCCGCACAATCTAATAGCCGTTAGAACATAATCTTTACAATCCGGCTAGTCGAACATATTTTTAGGTTGACGGAATTTTCAAATCCTTTGGCTATAAATAGAGACATTTTCTCATTCATTTTTACAACAGAAATTTGTGATAAACCCTTCTCAAGTTAGAGAGAAACTCAGATCCTCCCAAAGCTATCCGTGTGGTAAATCATATTTTATTTTAGCTTATTCAATTATCTTTCTCAAGTTATTTTTAAATGCAATTAGAGAGTAATCTATACTCAACTTGAGAAATAGAGAATTGAATATGCAACAGTTAGGATTTATATTTTTTTAAAATACATTAGATCCATATATTCTTTGTAGTTGAGCATATATTGCTTTATCGACTCTCGAGAAAGAAGATCACTGCTCGAAGCCTCAACTATGTCTTCAAAGCGACGCTCTGCCTTCTGAAGATAAGTGCTGTTATTATTTTATTTCATTTGGGTTTGTTGAGATAGCCTGAAAATCTTATTTGGGTTTATGGTAAGCCCGTGAAAATCACAAGATTTGTAAGAGGTTGTTAAGATGAACCTGTGAAAACCTTGATATAGTATAAAGCCAAAATTACGAGGGTAGTATTGGGAGTAGAGTAGGTGTGTGTTAAAAACCGAACCACTATAGCCGCTTGTGCATTTGTGGTAATCGTTTTATTTGATTCTGTCTCTTTTTCTGTATTCGAAAAATGATTTCAAGGACGTGAAGTAAGGTTGTCCTTCTTGAAATAATAGGTGAAGGTTGTCCTACGAATTAATTGTAATCAAGATTTCAATACATTGTGCGATTGAAAATATATTTTTCTCATTTTATTATAAGGACACCGCCCCCCCCCCCCACACACACACACAAATGATCAGCCTTGGATATGCTTCGATTTTAAGCTCATGGTCTAAAATGACATGAAAAAACCTATGGACTGAGTGGATAAGACACATAATCCATGGCGGCATGAAAAAACCTATGGACTGAGTGGATAAGACACATAATCCATGGTGGCTCCTTAGAGTTTACTCACTCATTAAGCAATTCACTTCCTCAAGGGAAGAGGATTAAGTGAGACCCCATATGCGAATTTCTTGTGAAAGCCTTTCGTAGGAAGTTCATGCGCTGGGAACATAGGTGGGGCCTACCCTGATGTTTTGAGAAATCCATTCCATCCATCCATTTTGTGAGCTCATTTTTTACTCTAAAAATGAGCCGGATCCAATACTCATGTGAACCAAAAACGTGTGGACTGGACGTCCACAATTGAAATATTCGTGAGGCTATATAAGTTTTGAATAAGGCTAATATTTGTATTTTTAGTTCATCGCAACAGGAATAATTTATGAACGGTACGATGGCAGGTAAACATTGCTGTAGACCCAGGGAAGTTTCAACGGTAGGAATTTCCTACACAACTTTTCCTTTAATGCAGCCCATTTGAATCTTAAATCTTGCTCATTTTTGGTCTCATACCATAAAATGAGCTCACAAAACAGATGGACGGGGTGGATTTCTCACAAACATACGTTGGGCCACCTAAATTTCTAGGTCCGTCAGACCCAGCCTCACCCAAGACTGTGTGGCCCTGGGGCCCACGGTGATGTATGTATTTTGTATCCATACATCCACTTTTCCGTATCATTTTAATCCATTATCCTAAAAATGAAGAAGATTCAAATCTCAAGTGTACCGTACTCTAAAAAACAGTGGTGATTGAAGGCTGTACCATTAAAAGCTTCCCAGGTCGCACCTTAATGTTTCAGTAGCGTTTATCTGCCATCCAATCTGTTGATAAGGTTAAATAACCTTGGATGAAGGGAAAAAACAAATATCAGCTTGATCCAAAACTTCTGTGGCCCATGAATGATCAATCACAACTGTTTCCTACTGTATGGTCCATCTGATAAATGGATCTGCTTCATTTTTTGAATGGTACCCTAAAATGATCTTTAAAAAAATGAATGAACGGTGTGGATAAGAAATACATACATCAATGTGAGCCCCACGGTAAGTGTTGCACCGTCTTGGGTGAGTCCGGGTCTCACCTACTCCACTCCCCTCCGCGAAGGAGGATAGAAAAAGCACAGCAATTCAGTGTCATTGAAAAGCAGTGTTTTACCAGCTCTGTTGGACTACTGCACTGTCAGCATAAAAGCAGGCTGGTAACAGTCCAAAAAAAGCGTGAAGACTCTTGTGATGGTTCAACGTCATTTTGATAATGATAGTAATTTATCCACACGTGACACTCGTGCGTAGCTATCTAGACCATCTAAATCCTAGTGCATATTGTGGATGGAGCGTATCTCCAACGTTGACTTGATCAAGTAATCTTAACCATTCGTTTTGATTGCTATAAAGTGGATGATTGAAAGTAACTAATAGGTGGGGGTGGATCGGGTACTACTCCCACCAAGATCTAGCTAAAAACAAACGGTCATGTTAAGGGCTATGTGGGCCACTATGATTTATATGTTTTATCCACACAGTTTATCTATTTTGACAGATTATTTCAAGTTAGTAGCCCATAAAGGATAAGATTGAAGGCTCAAGTGGACCACACCACATGAAGCAGTGGGAATTTACAGCTTACCGTAGAAAACTTCTTTGGACTACAGAAGTCTAGTCCAAAGAAGTTTTAGATCAACCTCGTATTTATATTTTCCTTTGGTATATGTCCACCTGAACCATAATGGATTTGTGGGCACCACCATGATGTATATGTTTCATCCATGCCGTTTGTCTATGTTTATAGATCCTTTTAATGGTATGAGACCAAAAATGAGGTATATCCCAATCTCAAGTGGACTACATTACTGGAAACAGTGTTGAATGAACATTGACCATTAAAAACATTTTGGGGGTCATAAAAGTTTTGGATCAAGCTAATATTTGTTTTTTTCCCTTCATCTGGGTCTATATGAGCTAATCAATAGATTGGATGTCAAATAAACAGTACAGTGGGCCTCAGGAGGATTTAAATGGTGGATATCCAATCACTATATATTATTTTCCTGTGGTGTGGTCCACCTGAGATTTATATCCATCTCATTTTTGGCATAAAGCCATAAAATGATATGTAAAAATGGATGAACGGAATGGATGAAGCACATACATCATGGTGGGGCCCACATAGCACCGACCATAAACCACGGGGCTGGTGGCAGGGGGAGTAGCCAATCCGTTTCCCACGTGACCTTATGAACATGTTGTTGTCTACGTGACCTTTCCAACATGTTGTTGGAAAATAAACATCATGGTAGGCTTTAGCAAGTTTTCAACTGCAAGAGTTTAATCCCCACTGTTTCACATGGTGTGGTCCACTTGAGCGTCCGGTCTACAACCTTTTTGAGCTCATGCCCTATAATGATCCGTCAAAATAAACGAAGAGTGTGGATAAAATATAAAGGCCGGCCATAGTAGGCCCCATAGAGCTCCTTAAAATGACCATCTGACTTTAGCTAAGGTTGGGTGGAAGCGGATTAGTTGTCCGCACAGCAGTGACTTCGCTGGTATATGTACGTGGTGCATGCAGAAGAGCCCTGTCATCCTCGAGCCCCATAATGGTACCAATGATGGAAAGAAGATCAAGGTTATATGGCTCCCATCATAATGTATTTACTGTATCTACACCATTCAGCCATTTGGCAAGATCATTTTAGGGCATGTGCCCAAAAAATGAGTCATATCCAAAGTTCAAGTGGACCATATCACAAATAGCCGTGGGGACAATGATTCTCATCATTAACACATTCGTAGTGCCCACCATAATGTTTTTTCTCCATCTAATCTATTCATAAGGTCATACAAATATGGATGAAGAGAAAAAACAAATATCAGATTGATCCAAAACTTCTATGATCCCCAAGATGGTTTCAATTTTAGATGATCAAACCCAAGTATTGACAACCATAATTATAAAGCTGCGATACACTAATAACTCAAAAAGATCGAGGCCGATCAACAATGAAATTCGTGAAAATATATTTGTAACGCCCTGAAAATCAGGGGTCGACCATAAACTCAACTCCCAAGTTCCAACGCATTACTTATGCAAAAAATTGAATGTTGTCTTTATTAGTGCATTGAACATGATTAAGATTAAGCCAAAACAGCATATCATACTCCAGAGACAATTAAATTGTAAGCGGAAGACTGATAGAATATATAAACTATAGTAAGTCTCTAGAGTGTGATAAGGTTACCAGGTTAAAGAATTACAAGTACAGTTTCAAATTATATCAAAGGTGTAGTGTCATCTAGACATCTCTGTAATCCCGTCGATCAAGACACGACTCACATGAAGCCGTCAGAAAAATAGCATACACGAGAAGGCATCCTCGTCGTCACAAAAGTTCGGCTCTGCCCCAAAAGTAGCGTCGCTATCTGCAATCAGACAATGTCTGGTAGGTGTTCAGAACACCGTCCCGTAACGTAAGAATGAGTAGCTAACTCAGTGGAATAATAAAGCATAGGTTAACATGTTATCAATTCAGTCAAGCAGTAATGATAAAGCAGTATAATCAAACACTCCTAACTACTCTTATTAATGCAAGTATGAATGCAGTCATGATGGATGCCCTCACCACACACTCCCTCGTGCGACACCATCTTACGTTCGCGGCATGCTTTCATTCCTCAGTGCTCTACATCTTCCAGGCACATGCAATGTGATGCGGGTTGACATATTAGACCCCGACTATTACCTGATTTTACATACATGATAATGCTTAATGCCATATTTTAATTGTGTTTTTATTACAGGATGAAATCAGGAGCGTGTACTGAAAAATGATGTTAAAAGCATAGATTTGACACTCTGAAATTACCAGAGCACGGGATGAACTCCAGAGGACCAATATTGAAGAATTTACACGCCAAGGATCTAAGAAAATCAAGTCGTTCACGTTAAAGAGGCCCGAAACTGGTCCAGAATGCAAGATCACATGGTTCCCTCTATCCGATTGGCTCGAAACTTTATACATGGGATTAGGGATATAAATTAACCGTACATTTCAAATTTTAGCCCTCGGATCACTAGGGAAGTGGCCCAACGGATAGATCAGCCCATTAATCTCCAATTTCAGGCCCACCCACAATCTGGATATGTTTAAAAATTGGTCTCAATGGGTTAAATAATATGAGAAGCAGGATGGACGGATCAGATTTATCCATAACATTACAGTGGGCCCTGTATATGCAGTGTGTATACAGTGCATATGTACACCAGCCGTGCACCGCACCATCGTCTTGGTCAAACCGACCGCTGACCCGCGTCTTCATCAAAACGGCAGTTGCCGTTTCCAGCGTCCGCAAATGGACGTCTGGTCGTCAGTTGTGGGCCCCACCCATTGCCCAAATGGACAATCTAAACCGTCCATCAGAGTCCCTACGTATCTCTCATCCACGCCAAGGTGACAGAAATGGAAAATACAATGAAAACTAGTTTTTCAACCGTTCAATGGTAAAACGGACGGTGAGTTTAAAACTCTGTGGGCCACCACAAATCTAACTCGAAATTGAGCATTCCCAACCGATTTTTCATCCTTTATCCAATGGACGAAGTGGATTTTTCAATAGATGTAAAGGTGGGACCCACCGAACGTCAAAACGGTAGTTGCAGTTTTGGCGTCTGCGTAACGACCGACTCTAGTCCATTTTGCGGACATTAGTGAGCCCCACCCATGCCCCGTACGGCTCATCCAAACCGTTCATCGTGTAGAAGGCTTCGAGCAGTACAAAAGCATATTGATATTTTGTGTCCATACATGCACACATGTGCGATACAGAGGCCACAAGTGGACTGCCCTGCAATGTTCAAATCTGATCTTTTTGTGTTTTCTTCTCTGGGACGCGTCAATGGACGTTCAAAACTACTTATGCTTGACTGAAATTTTGTCCTGAATCTAATGGACGGGGTGAATTTTCCAGAAAATACTTCTGTGGGGCCCACCGATCACGACAGCCAAAGGGTGCGAAATGTTTCGCACATATTAGGAAATCCGGTTTTCCAAGCGGTTGTGGGCCACCATCTTTGACCATATGGTAGATCTGAACCGTCCATCATGTAGAGGACCCAAGAAATTCCTAAGGGACGGTGTTTGTTTGAAATTTGAGCGAGGAAAATGCTATGTTTCGAGGGCCCGAACTGGGCTGCAAAAAGGCTTTCGCTGCGCGTGCGACAGCTTTCCAAATCCGATTTTCACCACTCCAGCCACTCCATCAGCTATAAAAAGAGTTACAAAACGTGAAGAAGGGCATCCATAGCTGGAGGCAAAGCTTGGGAAGATCTAGAGCCAAAGAGAAGAAAGAGAAGAAAGAGAAGAGAGAGGATATTTTTAGTGTTTATGTTTTATTTTTCCTTCATTATAATTGATCACATGGATTTCTAAATCCTTTGTCTAGGGCTGAGTGAAGCCCCTAATTTGAATAACTCTTGTTTATGTTGATTTTATCTCAATCTGATTGATTTGTTTCTTTCTCTAAGTGGGCTTGATTAGTTTGAATTCTGTACTTCTCCATCTATGAACTTGACCAAAGTATATATATGGATGTTGTTTGGATGCTTATTATAGGTGCTTGTGTCTGATCATGAACAGGTTTCCTATAGAGGAAGAAACAGGGTGCTTTAATGAACTGTACATTCCATGTGCCCCGACCAAGGACATGGGATATGTTATTCATGGCATTGCTTAAATGAATTAGACATTTTGTATGCCCGATTAAGGACACAAATTGTGGTTTCTCTATAAGAGTTGTATCAATCTACATTAAGGTGAATCAACAGACAAAACAAGGGTTAGGATAATTAGGGGTGGATTCGAAAGTCCTAATGCTCTCTCTCTCTGATTGAATTTTCTTCCCTGTTCTCAATTATTTTTTTTCCATAGAATTATGCTTAGTAATTCACTCCATTATTTGTTGGATTAGTTAAGGAGAATCATAGATTGAATTGTGACGACCAGTCCTCATGGGAACGATCTCGTAATACGTACCATATCTACATCTGATTCGTATACTTGCGAGTTTAAAAATCATTTAAATCATGTTGGTTTAAATAAAACATCACAATGCATGATGAGCATGATTACCGAGTTGTTATTAGTCCATTTTAAACAGCAGGATTGGAAAACTAAGGTACCTTCCTTGTATCATTCCCAAACATGATCCATTCTAGGGTCGTCAGTCCTAGTAAATCTCATACGATAATGTGTTTCTAGGTCGCTACAGAGGCTGTCAGGGCTGTTACGCACATTGGTTACACCACTCCCCCATCACCTCTTTAACAGTTCTTCACTATACAGATACAGGCCTAGTTCATACTCTATACATCGCGGCAAAACTCTAAGGCTCACCGCAAATTTAAAGTATGCTCGAGGTCACTACAAAGGGCTGTCAGGGCTGTTACAAGCATTCATTGCACCACTCCCCCATCACCTTATCAATGTAGGCCGACACCACGAATATAGTGTCCCATACCACCATAATCGGCTCACGAGTCTGGTTGCTCACTGGTCACTACGGGGAGGCACATGGCCCCAGTGTAGGCCGACAGCTCAACCACGGTGTCCCATACCATCATGCCCGGCTCATGAGTCTTAGCGGATCGAGGTACCATGGTTAACAGGATTTCACTGGTAAGTATGGTACCCTAGGTTCAAGCAGTAGCGTCCAAACATGGTGAACATACATTAGACATATCGAGTTACTTGACGAGCCTGACTATCTCGAGTTCACAATCAACTGAACGACATGAAGTGCATAAGCACTTCGTGTGGCCTAACCACTGTCGCCCACCGAAGTACGACTCGGGTTCGTCAAACACATCCTTTGTGGTGAAATGAATCTCAACCACGATCTCAAGTCTGGTACCGATTGTCTAGACTATAATCATAGTCCCAAACGAAATCAATCCTTAGTCATAGCATATGGAGTAAAGCATAATAAACAAAGTAATTCAAGCAAGTTAACAAGCATGTCATAAAGCATGTTATAAAGCATGTTATAAGGCACTATATAAACAAGAATACAAACATATATCTTTCATAAGTAAGTGGTTAAAGTAAGCAACTCACATGGAGGAAATCATACAGGTCTCTAAGGTATTTGAGAATCCCATCTCAACACCTACCTGAGGCACCATCATCCAAACACTTACTCTCACAAGCATTTTCACAAACACTTAAAATACACAATTTCAAAATACATAGTGTATGTTAGCAAAACATGTATTAGGGCGAGTCCTTTTGCCAAGCAAGTATTTTATGCACATATGATATATTCATACCGCAATTAATCATGGCAAATACATTTCCAAAATATACACGTATATGGTACTTTCTACAATACACTATTTCTACATACATAGTGTATATTAGTAAAACATGTATTAGGGCGAATCCTTTCGCCAAATAAGTATTTTATCCATATATCGTATATTCATATAACAAATAATCATGTCAAACATATTTTCAAAATATATACGTATACGGTATTTTCTACGAATACCTAGAATATGTAAAATTCCATATTCTACATCTTTAATCGAAATGGAAAATAAACGACACTTTGTACATGTACAATTGCATGCAGATCATGAATCTATCATTATCTGACATTGAAATCATTGAAAACCATAACCTATACACCTAAAGTCCTCACCTTTTATCGTAGAATCGTAACGAATATGATAGGTTTACTAAGCTTCCGTATTCGGCAGTTTGATAACCTATAGAATGAAATAGGTTAGCTATTTTATAACCTACAACTATTAACACCCCAAATCAGATTAGGGTTAGGGTTTCTTACCTAGAAATGACGCCGAAATCAACGGAAAAATGATTAGAACGGAGTGGTGGAGCATGGATAGCAGCAGGGAAGAAGGGCAGGAAGACTCTCCCACATCTCCCACACTTTCTCTCTCTTTTCTCTCTTCTCAATCTCAAATTCGTATGGCTGTGAGAGAGAGGGTTCTAAGGTCCTTATATAGTATAAAAAGTCACTGAAATGGACTTCAGGTTAAGATATACTTAGGTTATAACTAAAGTGAGCATTTTTCAGCTCAACGGAGGACTTTTGGTGACCCCCCTTAATCCAAAGGTCGGACTTAAGCTCACGAACACAGGATCTAGGTTTAGTTAAGTTTTCGTTCCAGTCGGCTTCTCAGATCACGCGTGGCGGACCAGTTTCAGTTTAACGGTCAGTGGATATCAATCGGAGATTCCGAGTACATGGATATGTTTATGAAATTTTTCCTGATCCGAGGGTGTATTTGGGTCAGATTCTGACGGTTTGGTTGCTTACAAAACGTCCGCAAGCGACAAGTCTCAGATTACTATTTGAAATATTTAATTTAGAAGTATTTTCACATTTCTCACACTCTCCGCTCCGAGCTCAAGCGAATAGTGCTGGGACACTATCTGGATTTGATTTCCGAGATGGTTGTCAAGTCAGGCAAGGTGGTCCTAATTCCTTAACTTGGTATTATTCGGACTTCCGACATGCGGTCCAGACCTGATACGGAGTTTCAATATGCTCCTGAGAGCAGTTGGGTAATGAGTTTGATCTTAGACTTTAGGGTAACCTAACATCAATGATTCTATAAGTTTTGGGTCTTGCAGATCGTATTTAAAGTGGATTAAGTGGATTTCATAGCAAATCTAGTTTAGCACTTAGTTACTTTGTCAAATTTCTAAAGGATTTAGTCCTATAAGATTTCTGTCTGAGGTGGTACCTAGGCCTTTGTAGTTTGTACATAAGGTGATCCAAGCTATAATACTTAGCTAGTTTAAGATAGTGTCTAGGGTAAAAATACTTAAAAAAATTGAAAGAACAAGGTAGCGAAGGGTGAAATTTGTGAAGGAAATGGGTTCAAAAGCGGTTTTAGACTTTGGGATTTAATTCTGATAAGTGAATAAGGTGTTGCCAGGTTCATTTTAGTCTACCCCCCTTAAAACTTATTTCTTTATCCCTTACATATATCCTGATGGTTTGCTACAATGGATTTCTTTCCCTATTTGGATCTTGACTTCGATTCCCAACTAGTGAGAGTAAGATAGCTGTTTTTAATGTTTGACTAACATGGAGAGACGGTTATAGTGGGCTTGATCCCGATATATCGATCATCTACCGGGCTAGGGTAGAAAGCTCATCGCATCCCTTCCAAATCCTGGTGGATCCTGGTCTTCTGCTCGCCTAAGTAGTGAGTCCGTTGGTAGTCGTCGAGGATTGAGAATTGGGTCAAGCCGCGAATACTTCGCAGTTGTATATGTCAGTAACTCCGTCGTCCGATCACTCTAAAAACATAGGGAATGTCCATCATTTAAAGGCTCAGATTGTCTATTTCTAAGGTTGCCCTTTAGGTCTTAGTCTAAAAGAGTCCTCGGCATTATCTATGTCCAAGGAAATGGTGAATCAAAAGCGGATTGGTCTTAGTCCGATAGGTTTGCCAAGCTTCCGTATTCGGCAGTTTGGCAACATATAGAATGAAATAGGTTAGCTATTTCATAACCTACAACTATTAACACCCCAAATCATATTAGGGTTAGGGTTTCTTACCTAGAAATGACGCCGGAATCGCCGGGAAAACGATTAGAACGGAGTGGTGGAGCATGGATAGCAGCAGGGAAGAAGGGCAGGAAGACTCTCCCACATCTCCCTCACTTTCTCTCTCTTTTCTCTCTTCTCAATCTCAAATTCGTATGGCTGTGAGAGAGAGGGTTCTAAGGTCCTTATATAGCCTAAAAAGTCACTGAAATAAACTTCAGGTCAAGGTATACTTAGGTTATTATCAAAGTGAGCATTTTTCAGCTCAACGGAGGACTTCTGGCGGCCCCCCTTGAGCCAAAGGTCAGACTTAAGCTCACGAACACAGGATCTAGGTTTAGTTAAGTTTTCGTTCCAGTCAGTTTCTCAGATCATGCGTGGCGGACCAGTTTCAGTTCAACGGTCAGTGGATCTCGATCGGAGATTCCGAGTACATGGATATGTTTATGAAATTTTTCCTGATCCGAGGGTGTATTTGGGTTAGATTCTGACGGTCTGGTTACTTACAAAAAGTCTGCAAGCGACAAGTCTCAGATTACTATTTGAGATATTTAATTTAGAAGTATTTTCAATTTCTCACACTCCCCACTCCGAGCTCAAGCGAATAGCGCTGGGACACTATCTGGATTTGATTTCCGAGATGGTTGTCAAACCCAGCAAGGCGGTCCTAATTCCTTAACTTGGTATTATTCGGACTTCCGACGTGCGGTCCAGACCTGATACGGAGTTTCAATGTGCTCCCGAGAGTAGTCGGGTAATGAGTTTGATCTTAGACTTTAGGGTAACCTAGCGTCAATGATTCTACAAGTTTTGGGTCTTGCAGATCGTATTTAAAGTGGATCAAGTGGATTTCATGACAAATCTAGTTTAGCACTTAATTACTTTGTCAACTTTCTAAAGGATTTAGTCCTATAAGATTTCTATCTGAGGTGGTACCTAGGCCTTTGTAGTTTGTACATAAGGTAATCCAAGCTATAATACTTAGCTCGTTTAAGATAATGTCTAGGGTGAAAATAATTTGAAAAATTGAAAGAACAAGGTGGTGAAGGGTGGGATTTGTGAAGGAAATGGGTTCAAAAGCGGTTTTAGACTTTGAGATTTAATTCTGACAAGTGAATAAGGTGTTAGGATCGACCCATTGCCTAAGGACGTCTAATTTCAGGTTGGCAAAAATTCGGGATGTTATAATATTAAGAACTAATTATATGAAAATGGTTGGTCTTGATTTTTAATCTAGTGAAATTGAAAAGCTCTAGAAACAATTATAAAAGGACCGAGGATCCAGGAATTCTTAATTAATAGACTTTGAATTCAATTAATTTTCACGAGTTGATAACTCAATTAGAATTAGATTCCAATCCATTTTAATCGGAAGATAACACAGTAATATTAATATAAAAAAAAAACATTCAATATAGATTAGAATCATGATAGACTTTATCTCTCATGAAGATTTAGGTAATCACATCGCAAGGAATTGAAAGCATCTAATGTATTAGGAGATGACAATAGATTAAACAACTTTACATATTGATTCCTTCTCCAATTTAGAAATTCAATCATATCTAATTACAATTCAATATAAAAACCTTAACTTTTATTGAAGAAACCAATTAACTATCAAATATCCATTAAAAGGTTCATCCATTAGCTTTAGCTAAGAGATTAGCCAAGCATGACTAATATTTTAAACAAAACATAAAGAAAAATTAGAAAAATAACATAGAATCGAAAGATTGAGAATGGAGGATGATTCTTAAGAAGCTTTGCAACTCCTAGGTGTAACACCTCGGATTTCATAACCCAAGTTTCATACTCGTTTTTCGAAATCCCGATTGTTAACTTACAAGGATAGCCCACATTTCACACTAATTTTTTTTTCCTTTAAAAGTGAGCAATTGCAACGGAAGTAAAACAAAACACACATAAAGGGAATGCCTAAAATATATCTCAACATATATAAATGGTTGCCCATAGGGCTTATACAAACCAGTGACTCAAATATAAAAATACGACAACATAATAATGAAAAAAAAATTATAATATGGAATCGTAAGAGCATCCAACTCTCCATGCCCACACCAATTATTGATCGGTGCATCATTTAAATAACCCGCATCAATTGAATACGGTTTGATAACATCAATGACTATCCCAGTGAGGTATATCCTCCAAGATTACCAAGCATCACAATAATTAAGAATGTAATTCAAATATACTCAGGAGAATATATTATCCGACGTAAACTTCATAAGTAAAATACAAGAATGAACAAATTATGTTTCACAAGTGACATATAGGAAAATACCACATGCAATTCAGAAGAAGATATAACTCACATTTTCAAGTAACAATTTAAGAAATATAATATCTAAATTACAATCACCGCTCGCAAGCACAACACCAACTACATATCCATCCAGAATTCAAAGTATAACACGAAGAGATATAATCAATTCTCCACAAATATAAAAATAAATGGTTATAATATCTAAACTACAATTTAATGTATAATATAAGAAGATACAATCCACTTCTCACACAATATTTAATCGCCAACTTAATCTTGATTAATAAATGGATGCATGAATGCAATCAGCCTGGGGATGCATATCCAGCTGAACAAATGAATGGACCGTTTAAACAGTTGGCCCATTCATACATGATATTGGGTCTTTCAAACAGTCGACCCATTCAAAATGCAAAAAGGCTCATTCAAACAGTACACTGGTCTTTCAAATAGTTGACCAGACACCCGATAATGCCCACGTACTATGTATGCATGATTAACCCAACCGTTATGAGTCCAATTTACAAACAGAATATCAGAGGAGCTCAAAGGTCATTGTTGGGGGGGGGGGGGCGCAACTCAGTATAGGCTCACAGCTCAGGCGTAGTATCTCATTCTACCATCCTCGACTTATGAGACTTAAACAAGTAAGATTTTAACACACAAAGATGATTATAAATGATATTTGTAAAAAGAAAATAAAAAAAATCCAAGATATTTCATTTACAAGAATCTCTATAACTAGTGATCACTCATGATTCGACATGCAGACATTACCATCGCAAGTCCAGATTCACTTCCAACAACAAGAGTCCTCCCAATAAACCATATTGGCATTAAGTCTTTTAAGGATACAACAAAATAATACAATCCACAAACCATAAACCGCATTGGCACAAATAATCCACGAGATGGTAATTAAGTTTACGACTACGTAACATTTATTTTATTCATAACCGGCCACTAGTTAGAGGAATCCTTAATATAATATCCATCAACATATAATATTAGATTTTCAATACAATCCATTAACACAAACAAAAGACAAATTAAATCACAATTAACTCAATCTCCTAATTACAAGCAATTATCATTTACATTAACTTACAAATGTATCAACAATATGTAAATAAGATTGTTTGCTTAACTAGATTAGAGAGTTAATTTCTACACTAAGAAGTATCTTGATTCTACCTTGTAGATAATAATTCGAATCTTATTCTACGATCATTCTAAAACATTTGTAGAATTAAATGAATTTAAATCATTCATATAAACTAAACATGAATGTTAAGTCAAGCATGAAAGATACATGAAAGTAAATTAATCTAACCATTGAAATGGAGGAAAGATTGAAGGGTGAAACCTCACCTGTTTGAATTCTAAAAGGGCAACTCCAATCGCCTTGTCCTGATGTAGATCTGACTTGAATGCACTTGATTGAGATGGATCTTAGGTATTTGACTCAATTCTGACTCAACTTGGACTCGAATGAGGCGAATCGCAATGTGGTGATGTGAGGAAAACTAATTCCCTCACTCGCTTGAGTCGACTCAACACAACTCCAAACTTAATCCAAACCTAAACTCCACACAAAAAGTCTAAACAAGGTGAATCAAATCTCACAAATAGACTTTAAAGTCAATTAAATAAACTCATGTTGATTAAAAATCTAAACCAAAACTATAAAATCAACTCACTTGAAACGTAGTCTCGATCCATCAACTCGGCGATGAACCAGTCACTCCCTTCAAACTCGATCTCCAGGTTAGGTTTTCTAACGTAGCCAGGATGAAACATATCCAAATCAGATTAAACTCAGTGTTGATCGAACTTGACCCAACTCATTGTAGCGCAACAGACCAGTGAGTTGACTCAGTGAGTCAACCTAGAGAACGGATCATCTCTTTCTTCTTCTCTCCTTCTCTTCTCTTCATCACTCTTCTTTCTGTCTTACTTTCTCTCTCAACTCAACCAACAATGCCTAAATCAAATCAGACCCTAACTCAGCCCTGAGTCGAACCCGATTCTCTAGTGAGTCACGGACTCAGTTTCTCCCATCTTCTTTGCTTCAACCTTCTATTTCTCCTTCTTCTCCTTCTCTACTGGCACACTCAGCCACAAATCTGAACTCAATCAGGTCCCAAAACTTGCTCGACTCAGCCCTAACTGAGTCAACCCCATTCGACTCTGCAGTGTTACAATGAGTCGACCAAGCTCCTACTTCCACTCTTCTTGGCTTTTTCTTTCTTCTTTCCTTCTTTCCTTCTTCCATTCTCTCTCTCTCTCTCTCTCTCTCTCTCTCTCTCTCTCTCTCTTCCTTCCTTCCAACTATGGCTAGCAAGAGTAGCTCCAACTCGACCAAATATCTCCCTGACTCGAGGTGACTCGGTGCAGCTTGGATGGGAAGAAGAAGCTCAACTTTAATGGCAGATTGCAAATGGAACCTCGTTTCTTCAAAACCTCTACATTGAACGGTCGGGATACGTCTCTGGAAGCTTATGGATAAGAGATTTTGAAGCTCTAGCCATTTGGGTGGTTGTTTTAAAGCTTAAAGGTTTCAGACATTTTCTCTAGCGCTGTAGGAAATGGAGAAGAGCATCTATTCTCTCTGCTGATAAGGGTTTCTATCCTTAAAATACGAATCATTGATGGTTGAGATGCTCCTAGATGGACGATCCAAATAGAGTTCAGGAATGAAGAGATTCCCTCCTAACTTTCCTTACGACGGAGAGGAATAACGATGCTTACCCTATAATGAACGGCTGAGATTTCCCAACAGCTAGAAGGCTAGGATAGAGAGGAACAGAGGTACGTGGATTTCCAGCTTGGTAGAAACAGCATGTGGTTTTTGTTTTCAGAAATGTGCCACGAGTGCACATGTTTGTACGGGAGTTCATGTGCATGCCTGTGCATGAAAACATGAGTAAGCAGTTGGGGTTTGGTCAACATTTCGTACCTTACACAATGGATGGTTTAGATGTTTTAGACCGATCATGTAGATGGGCCCATTTCAAACGAACGGACGCATTTTCATTTAAATGCCCGCTCGGCGAGAACTGCAGAAAGGGAGAGAGAAAACTCTCTTATTTTGTTAATTCGTCCGGTCAAAGCTGGTTTGACCCGACTCTTGGTTTGGTGCAACACAACTACACCAATTTTGTGTACACACACCACAGATGGTGGGGTCCACAATGATGTATGGTGCAATCCACACCATCCATAGGATTCTATATGTCCTATTAGGACATTTGTCCAGAGATGGGGCAAACCCAAAGCTCAGGAGGGCCACATCAATAAACTACATTATGTATTGAAAATACGGGGTGTTACACTAGGTCTTTCTCTGAAGCCCCTCTTAAGCCCTAACATGTACTTAAGAAGGTTTAGAACACTCATTTAAATAGGAAAATTTTGCACTGACTTGGAACCGACTTCAATTTGTGTACTTTTGTTAAGCTTTGGTTGCACCAATGATATCTTTGAACATACCTTCGGTCGCACCGAACCCACTTTCAGTTGCAGTTGAATTTTTTCAAAATAGGTCTAAAGTCTCTGTCCCCCTTAGGTCGTGCCGAACTCTCATTCGATGGCACCGAACCTAGCTTCGGTTGGACCTAACTGTAATAGCCCACGCCCACACTGTATGATATTGTTCGCTTTGGGCACAGCCCGCACGGTTTTGTTCTTGGGGTCACCCCCAAAAGGACTCATACAGTATAAGGTGGCAACTCAATATATAACCACCACAACTTTAGGCGACACTTCCGATGTGGGACAAAGTTTTACCTTCACTGTGTGCACAAATAGCCTGTCAGCCACACAGTATCCTGCCAACCACCTCGGGGCCCACCCACATGTGACCACAGTGACGGGGCGTCACAATATCCCCCATCGAGGGCAGAGCTGTCCTCGGCTCTGATACCATTTGTAATAGCCTAAGCCCACATTGTATGATATTGTCCCCTTTGGCATAGCCCTCACAGTTTTGTTCTAGGGGTCGCCCTCAAAAGGCCTCATAAAGTATAGGGTGACAACTCCATATATAACCACCACAACTTCAGACGACACTTCCGATGTGGGACAAAGTTTCACCTTCACTTGTGCATATTAGCATGCCAGCACAGTAGCCTGCCAGCCACCTCGGGGCACGGCCACATGTGCTCTTGCCCACGTGTGTCCGCCCACAGTGACGGGGCGTCACACTAACTATCTATCCGAATTAACTTTGAAAATCACAGTTTTTTGTTGGACTATTTTATGCACATTCGGTAGGACCAAACCAACCTTAGGTAGGACTGAATAGTCTGTTATTTCTGCTCTTGAATTATGTTATTTTTCAGTCATTCCTTTATCTTTTGTACTTGGTTTTCTTGGATCTTTAGTATGTCAATTTCTTTTTAATGAATTCTAAGTCTTCAAGTCTTCTTTTGATTAATCATTTGAGCTTTAATTCTCATTTTCAAACATAATTATATCTTTGTTTTTTGAATTACCTTGCATGTACAAAATATATATTAGTTAATCAATTAAGTACTTTGAATGCATGTAAACTAATGTAATTGAGAGGATAAATGTGTAATATTTAGATGAAACACCCCCCCTAATTATATCTTTGTTTTTTGAATTATCTCGCATGTACAAAATATATGTTAGTTAATCAATTAAGTACTTTGAATGCATGTAAACTAATGTAATTGAGAGGATAAATGTGCAATATTTAGATGAAGCACCCCCCCCCCCCCAACTAGCATTTTGCTAGTCTCGAGCAAAACATGAAAAACTCAGAATTCAAAAATGATTTTGAAAAGAAACTAATCCTGTAATTTGATTATTTCAAACTAAACCAATACAAAGAGAATCAAATCAAACAAATTATTCACCTAAGTTCCAGTATTTTAATAATTATTCAAATTAAACTCAAAGTAATGATCATATAATTGAATAATTCTCAACATTGAGTTTCATAAATGTATAATGTAATCCAGACTTAACAACACCATAGATCTAGCTTTTTCATTTTTATTTCCATAATGATAATCAAAGAAATGAACAAATCAACCAAGGCCTAAACCAAAACTTGTCTTACAACTCAACACTTCACTCTTCCATCTCTCAATTTTTTATCGACGACTTTCACTTAATTACCCTTTTTTTCTTATGTCCATTCATTTTTCTTCTTTTTTATATCAAACAGTCTTTTCATGGAAAATTCAATATCTAGCCCTTTTCGACAACTATTTTTTAACTAGGTATTATTCTTTCTTTTTTTTTTTTTCTTTTCTTTTTCTCAATCAACATAATGGACAAATTCCCTAAGTTTGGTTCCTATCATTCTTAACAACCATCACTTCAACAATTCAGTATTCAACTAAGATATAATGTGTAAGTTAAATATGACATGCTATATTCATAACTCGATCAATGTTTAAAACTTTTCAACTAAATATTATTAAAGTGAACTTAATCTTAAAATTTATTAAGTAACTAGAATTTAGGCTTCAAAATTTATTCAATACTAACTCTCAAATTTATCTCTTGAAATTATTTAAAATTACAAAAATCGCCATTTACAAATTTAAAAAATTTAAAATTTTTAGCTCAAATAATATATATATATATATATATATATATATATATATATATATATATATATATATATATATATATATATATCCATGGAAAACCCACCCACCCAACTATAATTCTATATTGTCCTCAATGTATAAAATATATACAATAATTATAACATGAGAGCAACAAAATAAAGAGGAGTAAGTGGAAACAAGTATTTGAAGGACAACATGTATGGGGCTAAACTTTAAAGATTAGTGCTTCAGCAGCTAAAAATTACAAAACAAAACATCATATTCTACTTTAATCTTAGCAGTGATTTTTTTTGCCAAAAAATGACCTCCACAAGTTTGTAAGTGACAGAAGGAGATGACACTAGAGTGTTCATTATTCGGAACACATCTCGTAATGATTTAGTCTATTAATATTTAAACAAATAAGGATCGTCCCAGGGAAAAAACCTTGTACCTCGACTAAAATCTTTTTCTTATCTTATGATGTTCAATAGATCAGCAATTTACCTGTCACAAGATAATTTACTATGTCAGTGTACCAAGGTAATTGGAAAGCAACGAATAATTGTTTATCTACGAAAGTGTCTTTGATTGGTGAACTCTCGATGGAACCTAAAAGAACCAGTTGACACAAGTGATACACTATTACGTTCTCTACTCTTTTCTTGTCACGTATCTTTAAGTCAAATTCTTAGAATAGGAGGATCCATCTCAAAAGATGAGGCTTAGCATCATTCTTTGAGAGATCAGATAGTCGAGTGCTGTATAGGCAGTGAAAATTAATAATTTCTATTCAATCAAGTAGGATCTGAATTTGTCTAGAGCGAATACTATGGCAAGGAGTTCATTTTTTGTGGTGGAGTAATTTATTTGGGCATCATTCAGTGTTCTACTTGCGTAATAAATAACACATGGTTTCTTGTCCTTCCTTTAGCCTAACATAGCCCCAATAGCATAGTCATTAGCATCACACATGATTTAAAAAAGAATGCTTCAATCGAGTGGCTGCATGATTGGTGTGGTTGTCAACATACATTTTAGCTTTATAGAAGCCTCTTGGCATGAGTCAGTCCACTCAAATATGATATTATTTTGAAGGAGGTTACTTGATGGTCTAGAGATTTGGCTAAAGTCCTTAATGAACCTCCTATAAAATCTTATGTAACTCAGAAAAGAACAAATATCATGTATGCTTTTGGGAGCCACCAAATTAGCAATTAGATCTATTTTGTCCTGGTTTACTTCAATTCCATTAGACGAGATCATATGTCTAAGGACAATTCCCTTCTGATCCACGAAATGACACTTTTTCCAATTCAAAAAAAGGTTCTTCTCTTCACACCTTGTCAAAACTAAATTCAAATGCTCAAGTCACTCGTCAAATGTACTTTTGAAAATGGAGAAGTTGTCCATGAACATTTTCAGAAAATGCCCAACCATGTTTAAAAAGATACTAAGCATGCATCTTTGAAATGTCGCGGAGCGTTACATGACTCGAATGACATCATATGGTAAGCAAATGTGCCAAAGGGGCATGTGAAGGTGGTCTTCTCCTGATTTTTAGGGGTTATCTTAATCTGATTGTAGCCCGAGTGCCCGTCTAGGAAGCAATAGTAGGAATGACTGGCCAATCTTTCCAAAATTTGATAAACAACAAATACGATAAAGTGGTCTTTTCTCGTGACGATATTCAGCTTCCTATAGTCAATGCACATTCTCTAAAAGTGGTAACTCTAGTTGGCACGAGTTCATTATTGGCATTGGCTACGATGGTAATTCTGGACTTCTTAGGCACCACCTAAATTAGACTCACCCATTGACTATCGGATGCAAGATAGATGATACCACATCCAACAGTATCAACACCTCCATCTTAACCACATCCCTCATGTTTGGATTTCATTAGCGTTGTGCTTGCCTTGATGTTTTTACGTTCTCCTCTAAGTGTATTTGGTGAGTGCAAATCAGGAGGTCAATTCCCTTAAGATCTGTAATAGTCTATCCTATGACACTCTTGTGGTTCTTAAGAGTAGCAATCAGCTTGCTCTCTTGCTCATTATCCAAGTGGGAAGAAATCACCATAGGATATGTGTCTCCTTGACTTAAATAAATGTATTTCAGCTCAGATGGCAATGGTTTTAGGTCAAGCCTCGATGGCTTGATGCTAGATGGTAGAGGCTTTGAGCTTATAAGGGGCAAATTTTCAAAGCTTAGCCTCCACCGGTTAGTTTCAAGTATTATCTCAGAATTTAATAAAGCACTCATTATATCTAAAGTCATGTGATCATTAGAGTCTATGAAGTGAGCAATACAGTCTTCTAAGGGGTTGGAGATTGTAGTCAATATGAGCTCCTTCTCCACGAGTGTCTCAATCATGTTTACCTCGTGGACCTCATCTACATCCTCAAGTTGTTTACAGAGAGTGAAGATGTTCACCTCCAATGTCATGTTCCTAAAGGAGTTTCATCACTGCATCCTGACAATTGATTATTGCATTTGAAGTGGCCAGGAATGGGCATCTTAGGATGATCAGAATTTGAGTATTAGCGTTTATAACCAGCTGTGCGTCTAAGACGATAAAGTCTATTGAGTAGTAGAATTTATCCACCTAGACTAACACATCTTCAACTACCCCCCTCGGTGTATAAATAAATCGATCAGCAAGTTGTAGGGTCATCTTGGTGGGTTTTAATTCACTAGGCCCCAATTATTCATACACTAAGTAGGATATGAGGTTAACACTTGACCCAAGATCTAGCTAGCAAGGCTTGTTCAATCTAGAATTTTCCTATAATACATAAGATCGTAGGGCTACCCAGGTCTTTGTATTTTGGAGGAGCATTTTGCTTGATAATCGCGCTCACTTGTTCTGTCAAAGGTATTCTTTTACACATTTAATTTGCATTTAACCATGCAAAGGTCCTTAAGAAACTTAACATAAGAGGGAATTTGCTTAATCGCATCCAACAAGGGAATGTTAATTTTTTACTTATTGAAAAATATTTATTTTGATTAGATTAGTCGTTGGGGAAAATAGAGTCATTGGATTTTTTTCATGCACTGACCCTTTGTTATGTGCGGTATGGCTTGATCCATCATTATTATTAGATCCATCCAAATCCTTAGGCATGTCGGCATTCATCGATATTGTCTTGTCTATTTCCTTACCACTTCTAATAGTGGTGAGGGACTTGTCTTGTTCTATATGTGGGTTATGAGGATTCGAATCACTCATTTCATATTTCTCTTTTGGGTTTGGCAAAGGTTGGACTAGAAAGGTCCATTTCTCCCTAACAATCAAGTGTAATTCAATCCTTGAAATCGATGTTTTAAGATCATTGATGGCCTGAATGGTGGTCTGATTAAATTGCATTTATCCTTAAATAAATGCTTGCAATGAGTCCTCAAGAGTCCTCTTTTGCGGTTGCACTTGTCATGTGCCTTGAAGTGCAAGGGGAGGTCCTTAGGAGTGCTTGCATTAGCGGTTGGCCCATTTCTCCAACTAAAGTTGTGATGATTTTGCCAGTTAGTATTGTACGTGTTAGAGCTTAACACACTGAATGGGCATTGGCAAGCATTCATGGCATTCACTTAAGCTTGCAACACATCCTGAAAAGTTGGGATTTTAGGACAATCCTTTATAAGGTATTCATCACTCTTACATATGCCACATACACTTTCCACAGCCACATTGGTGGGTTGGATCACTTCCACCTTCCTTAGTTTCATGGCCTCAACTTTTCGAGTGAGACCCACAATCTTTGTATTCACATTATCTCCCTCTAAGGATGTGCATTTTCCCTTTTTCCTTAGGGTTGGGCTTGAAATTACTCGATTTGTTGGTGGTGTCCCATGATTGTGTGTTTTCAACCAACCTATCAAGGTAATCTCATGCCTCCTCTGGGTCCTTTGTCATGAACTCACAATTGCACATCATCTCAACAAATTGACTCATATTTGAATTCAGTCCATCATAGAAGAATCTGATTACTTACAAATTTTATAACCATGATGTGGGCATGCAAGTGACAAGTCTTCGAATCTCTCCCAACATTGGAAAATGTCTTCCTTTCCTTTTAGGAGAAATTCATGATGGCGCGCCTTAAGGTGTTGGTTTTACGAATCATGAAAAACTTTTTAAGGAACTCCAAGGTCATCTCAACCTACATGCCTATTAAGCGTGGTCTCAACGAATAGATCCATGACTTGGCTCTTTCCTTTAGAGAAAATGAAAATAGCTTTAGTCTAATGACGTCTTGAGAGACGTTGTTGTAATGCAAAGTTGCTACAATCCCATCGAATTCCTTGAGATATAGATATGGGCTTTATGAGTCAAGTTCATAAATTTTGGGAAGAAGTTGAATCACTCCCAGTTTGAAATCCAAGTTACCTACATTGACTAAAAATATTATACAAGATGGTGTGGTTGCTCTTGCCGGTTGTAGGTAATCTTTTAAAGTTCTGACTTGGGAAATGTAGTGTGCCTCATTCTCATCATGCACCGTCTTAGCCGATGTCGCATTCTGCATAGGAATCTCATTGAAATTTTGTCCAGTTTTATTCATATTCTCCTCAAAGTATGGCTCTTTCTTAGGCATGTTTGAAGTGTTCGCAGCCAAGGTTTGAGATGATTTGGGCATACTCAGATATTTTCTAACTCAATGGCGGATGGAAAGCCCATTGAGTAGTCCTCCTTTACTTAGAAGTCGCTATATATGGTCCCTTATCCACTTGGGCATGAACTAAGTACGGGAAACTAAGTTCTAAATTTAAATATAGAAAATAAAAATGTTACAACGAAAATTAAAAATACTACAACAATTATAATCAACTAAAAAGAAATAAGATGAAGGAATGGAGTTATTAGTTTAAAAGAGTTAGGATTAATGATGCTACAAAACAAAAATGAACAAATGATGTTAGTTTCATAACAACTAACAACCCCTAACTAAAACTAAACTTCCTAGAATTAAACCTAAAAGAAAAACTCTAGGTTATAACTAGAAAGTAAAACCTAACTTAAACATAAGTATTCTCAACGTAAAGTTTCCCAGCAACAACGACAAAAACTTGATTGAACCCAAGGGTTGATAACCCCAAGTATAGGGCTGTGATGTAGTAATAACTCGGTAAGACTAAGGTTGATCCACAGGGAATTTGGTGAGAATACATTAAAAACTAATTCTGTGAAAATGGTTGGTTTGGGTTTTTAATCCAGCGGGCTAAAAGAATTATAAAAATGACTAAGGATTCATGAATCCCTAATTAATAGACTTTGAATTCAATTGTCTTCTCGAGTTGATAACTCAACTAGAACTGGATTCCAATCCATTATAATCAAAAGATAACATAATAATATTAATAAAAAAAAACATCCAACATAGATTAGAATCGCGATAGGCTTGATCTCTCACGAATATCTAGGTAATCACAATACAAGGAATTGAAAGCATTTAATATATACGAAGGCGACAATAAATCAAACAACTTTACAAATTAATTCCTTCCCCAATATAGGAGTTCAATCACATCATATCACAATTCAATATAAAAAACTTAACTTCTATTGAAGAAACAAATTAACTATCAAATATCCATTAAAAAGCTCATCCCTTAGTCTTAGCTAAGAGATTAGCTAAGCATGACTAACATCTTAAACAAAATATAAAGAAAAACTAGAAAAATAAATTAAACCGAAGAATTGAGAAGGGAGAATGATTCCAGCACCGCAATTCCTAGATATCTCTCATAAGCCTTAATTCGTACTTAGGAAGGCTTAAAACACCCATTTAAAAAGAAAAAGTTCACACCGACTTGTAACCAATTTTAATTTCAGCACTTTTATTACGCTTCGATCGCACCAATGATAGCTTTCGGTCGCAACCGAACACACCTTCGATCGTACCGAACCCACTTTCTGTTGTGGACGAATTTCTCCAAAACAGATATGAAGTCTCTGTCCCCCTTAGGTCGCACCGAACTTAGTTTCGATCGGACCTAAGTGTCGAGCCGAGTTAACTATGAAAATCACAGTTTCTTATTGGATTGTTCTGTGCACATTTGGTTGAAGCGAACCAACCTCTGGTGGGATCGATCAATCTATTATTTTTTTTATTGAATTGTGTGATTTTTCAATCTTTCCTTCATCTTTTCTACTTGGTTTTCTTGGATCTATAGCATGTGAAATCTTCATTAATGACTTCCAAATCTCCAAATCTTCTCTTGATTAATCTTTTGAGCTTTAATCCTCCTTTTCAAATATGATTTTTTCTTTGATTTTCAAATTACCTCGCATATATAAAGTATGTGTTAGTTAATCAATTAAGTACTTTAAATGCATGAAAACTAATGCAATTGAGAGGATAAATGTGCAATATTTTGATGTTATTCGTAGATGTTCAATCTCCCACTGCTTTCTTCAGTGTGGTTCACTTGATCTTTGGATTTATCTTATTTTTGGGCTTAACCCTTAGAACAATCTCAGTAAATGGACGAACAATTTGGATATAACACATACCTCATAGTAGGGTCCACAAAATATGGTGATGTCAACACACCAGAGAAGTCAATGGTGTGTGGTACGCCACCCAATCCACTTCTGTCCCGGTGGGGGTAGTACTCAAATTCACTCCCTAATAGGTGGTCCAAATTTCAATGGCCAAAGTAATGTAAGTGGTGACTGGATGCGGATTGCATGAAATTTCTACACTCAGAAACTAGGTGGTGCCTACCATGATGTTTGCGATAAATCCAACCCGCCCATCGAATTTTTCCAGATCATGTTAGGACATGGGCTCGAAAAAATGAGGAAGATCATATAGACACCCCACCTTAGGTCGAAAAGTTGAATGAGTTTGAACCAATGGATAGGCAACCAAAGCCCTAATTTTAAACCCTAACCTTAGAGACCTAAACCCTAGGAATCCTAATCCCAAACCATAAATTTAACCTAGTCAACTTAATCGATTTATTTCTAAACCCTACAGCCTTAAGTTAACTCGATGAGTTGATTCACCCAGTCAACTCATCTGGTTAACCTACCCAGTCCAAACAACTCACCTAATTAAGCTCAAAATAAAGCCTGAACCAAAGCCTAAAATCAAGCCCAAATGGAGTATAATGCACAACAGTAGTATATCATCCTTCATAGCAAAGCCTCCACATGAGTGAAGGAGGTGACCTGCTGAAGGAGTTATAAGTGTAGACCGGCGGTAACCTGGTTGCCGCCAGCCACGTGGCACCCCCCTCTTCGGGCTGGCATCCCTCAAGCATGTGGAGTCCCTCTTTTATAGCCTTTAAGTGTGTGTCTAGGATGTATTTACTCCGATGCCCATCTCCTTATCCAAATTTACCATTTTACCACCTCATCCAACCTATGAGATGATGTCATATTGTAATATCCAATCCTAGCCCTTCAACTACCATTTTTCCCTGAACTTTGCAGAAATTGCAAGAAAATCGGGTTATAGCCTCCTTCCCTTCCCATTTCCATGATCAAGTAGTGTGGGAAAGCATCAACTACATCAAAACACCCCTCCTCATCCTTTAGGGCCTTAGCCATCTAGCCATCCCCCTATCAAGGAGAGAGAGTGAGAGAGATAGAGAGAGAGAGTCCAGCCCTGGTCTAGCCTAGCATAGCCAGAATCTGAGTCTCATGAGCCACTTAAGTCCTAATCTGAGCCACTCGATCTTACCTTTGTGACATTACCGTCCCTCCAACCATTCATGTTTCAATTAGTTGCATCTAAGTCTGAGTATTAGCATTGTGCAACGTTCATTCTCTTCCCAACCCCTTGCCCCTCAAATACATCTTTATTGCATTGTATTTCATCATTTTCTCATATCTAATTGGTCTGAGTATGCTTTGTGGCTTGTCAATATAATCGGATCATGCCCCTAAAAAACCCAACCAGTTAACCATCATTTTGTCATAAGCATCAATATAGCATCGAGCATCCTACACGTCACATTTCTACATCATTTGCATCATGCACTCGGTCAATATGAATGTATGCTCTGCTGCTTGCCAATGATCCTGCCCATCAGAAATTTAGATCAATTAGTCATCATCATCATTGCATTGCATTACATCTTTTGTGTATGTGAATTAATCTTATTCCTCAAAAGTTAGTCAAATCTTGTAAAGTAAAGACTGTATACTCGTACGAGCAAACTGAGTGCCTAACACCTTCTCTCTCTCTCTCTCTCTCTCTCTCTCTCTGTAACCATGGTCTCTTACTTAGAATTTCAAACACACGAATTCAAGAGTTATCTTATAACTAAGAATCTTTGAATTCTCAATCCTATGCGCTTTTACAAGGTCTAACCAACTGTAGAATTGAAGTAATTAGTTAGTGGCGACTCTAGTCAAATATAATACCTTCTTACCCCTAAAAAGTCCTCAAAAGAGTTAATCCATAGAAAACGAGTCGATTCCCCCATCCAAGATATAGCATCCACATGTCCAAAATTTAAGTAGGTCACATGATAAAAAACAGTGAATATTGAACATCTACTATTGAAACATTCATAGGGCCATAGAAGTTTTAGATCAGGCTAATATTTTTGTGTTTTCAGTTCATCCCAAAAGGAATGACCTTATGAACACTATGGATTGGCATATAAACATCATGGTGGACCAGGCAGGTTTCAACCGTAGGCATTTTCCCGCCCACTTTTTAGGCTCAAGTAATAAAAATAAGTTCAAAACATATGCATGGAGTGGATTTCTCACAAACATCGTGGAGGCCCTAACTAGCTTATGAGTTCCTACCCAGGGTGTCACACGCAATCCAGGACGCAGATTACCTGCCAGACCCTTTTGCAGGAAGTTCCTGCACTGGGATGCTAAATGGGGCCCGCCATGATATTTGTTATAAATCCATACCGTCCATCCGTTTTGAGAGCTCACTTTAGGACATGAAACTAAAAATAAGGTGTATCCAAAACAAAAATGGGCCTCACGAGAGAAAACAATGGGATTCAGTGACCACCATTTAAAAAATTCGTATGGACACAGAGTTTCATATCAGGCTAAGTTTACCGTGTTTTCACTTCATCTCAGTGGAAATGACCTCATAAATGGTTGGGATGTCATATAAACATCATGGTTTTGACACAGGGGAGGACGTGAGGTCAAGCACCGTCTTCCTCAAGAGGATAACTATTCCAAATCCACGGAACTTCTCTAGACTCCTCACAGAGACTTTCTCGAATCCACGAGAAAATAGAGCAGAAAATAGAAATAAATTCTAATAAATTCGAAATAGATTAATGAATGCATAAAAATGAGTTCACAACCCCTTAAATAAGTAAACTACAACTAAAACTCCTAGAAATCGCGACTTACTATAAATAGTAAACTTACTATTTATAGACGGTCGTGATGTCTACTAGTGCACAAGGTTTTCGGCCAAAAATAGTAAGTGTCCTATTTGGCTTCACCAAACCATTCCCTTAATTATTCTAAGCTCTTTTCACGTTGGGCACAACTCCTAAAGCCCGACGGATGAAGAGTTATAGTCAAACTAAAACTTACTATTTATAGTAAAAACGAAATTGAAACAGGGAAACGACCATGGAATCAGGGGTTTCTCGCAATTCCGTGCATCGCAACCCAGTGTAGCTAGGTTGGTTGGCTAAAGTAGCTCGTTCTACCCCAAATCATATATTTTACGTCGGCTAACTCATCCCGGATTGTGAGATACGCCTAATTGAAGGAATGATGGTCCAGATCACTTCTGTCGCCGACTGGGCCTTTTCTGATCCATCTTTCTCATATAATTGTCTGCGACCCACTCTACATCAGTCTCCTCCACTTCAAAAGAACTCGTCCTCGAGTTATCATTATGCACTGGTTCATGATACTCGATCAGGTCCGCGACATTGAAAGTCCGTGAGATCGCCATATCATCTGGAAGATCAACAACATAAGCATTGTCATTGATCTTTCAGATGATTGGTACCGGTCCAATCTTTTTATTCTTCAACTTGTTGTATGTTCCAGTCAGAAATCTTTCTTTGCACAGATGGACCATTACTTGGTCGCCCACCTCGAACACTTTCGGTCGCCGATGCTTGTCCGCTTGCTCCTTGTACCCTTCGTTCGAGGCATGTAGCTTGTTCTGTACCTCCGCATGAATGCTCATGATTTTGTCTACCATATGTTCTGCTGCAATGCTTATGCCTGGGAGCTTGGGCAGAGGACCAAGTCTAGTGTGTGGCGAGGTACTCGTCTGTAAATAACCTGGAACAGAGATTTCCCTGTCGAGCGATTCATCATGTTGTTGAATGCAAACTCCACCTGAGACAAGGCCAAATCCCACTGCTTTGGTTTTTCTCCTGAAATACATCGAAGGAGGTTTCCCAACGTCCGATTCACAACCTCAGTTTGACCGTCAGTCTGTGGGTGGTACGCGTTGTTGAACTGAGGCGTGTATCGAATCGAGTCCACAAAGTCCACCAAAAGTGGCTTATGAACTTCGTGTCACGGTTGGAAGTAATAGTCATGGGAACCCCGTGTAGCCGCACAATTTCTCTGAAGAATAGATTCGCCACGTGTGTTGCATCGAAAGTCTTTTTGCATGGAATAAAGTACGCCATCTTGAAAAAATGATCTACTACCACGAACACCGAATCCATGCCGCGTTGTGTTCGTGGGAGATCAAGCACAAAGTCCATAGATAAATCCTCCCAAGGGCCATCAGGCACGGGTAATGGGGTGTAGAGGCCCGTATTATGAGATTGCCCCTTGGAAGTCTGACAAATATAACAGCGTTGGACTGCCTTTCCCACATCACGTACCAATTTCGGCCAGTAATATCGTTCTTCCACAAGAGCTCGCATCATATCTCACCCAAGGTGTCCACTAAGGCCACCTCCATGTAGCTCTTGGATTATCTGTTCCCGTAGCGAACTCTTTGGGATACATAGTCAATTTCCCTTAAAAAGGAACCCGTCTTGTATATGTAAGTCACCGGGGTAACTTTCCTGACATCTAACCCATGCGTCCTTGAAGTCGTCGTCGTCGGCATATATATTTTTGAGGCGATCGAACCTGACAACTTCATTGCTCATAGTGACTAACAAAGTTGCACGGCGACTCAGCACATCGACTACTTTGTTATGTTGCCCTGACTTATGCTTTAGCATGAATGTGAATTCCTGCAAAAACGAGATCCATCTAGCATGTACACGGTTAATGTTAGCTTGACTATTAATAAATTTGAGGGCTTGATGGTCCGTGTAAAGTATGAATTCCCTTTGAATCAAATAATGTCTCCAGTGTCGCAGTGCCTGGACCACCACGTATAACTCGATCTCATATGCAGACCACTTCTTGCATGCATCACTAAGTTTCTCACTGTAGAAGGCTACCGGCCTACCTTCTTGAGATAAAACTCCCCCAATCCCAACATATGAGGCATCACATTCGACTTCAAACAGTTTGTCAAAGTTGGAAAGTACAAGAACCGAGGTCGTGGATAATCTGCACTTGATTTCGGCAAAGCTTCTGTCGACTTCGTCAGTCCACTGAAACTGCCCTTTCTTCATGCAATCTGTGATTGGTGACACAATGGTACTGAAATTTTTCACGAATCGACGATAGAATGTCGCTAGTCCATGGAAACTTCGCACTTCGTAAATATTTTTGGGAACCGGCCATTCGTTGATTGTCTTCACCTTTTCCTCATCCACTCGAATGCCCGTGGATGTAACTAGAAAACCCAGAAACAATAGGCTATCAGTCATGAAGCTACACTTTTTTAAATTGAGGTACAGTTTATTTTCAGTGAGCACTTGAAGGACCTTCTTGAGGTGCTTCATATGGGTGGTTTCGTCTTAACTGTATATCAAAATATCATCAAAATAAACCACAATGAACCGCTCAATGAAATGTTCCAGAACTTGGTTCATCAATCTCATGAATGTGCTAGGTGCATTAGAAAGACCGAAAGGCAAGACCATCCATTCACACAATCCTTCCTTGGTCTTAAAGGTTGTTTTTCACTCGTCACCCGGCCGTATTCGAATTTGATGGTATCCACTCCTTAAGTCCAATTTAGAGAATATTTTTGCGCCCTCTAGCATATCCAACATATCATCCAACCGTGGTATAGGAAACCTGTATTTTATGGTGATCTTGTTGATAGCCCGGCTGTCGACACACATGCACCAACTCCCATCTTTCTTTGGAGTTAGCAGAGCTGGTACAGCACATGGGCTCATGCTTTCTCGAATAAGACTTTTCGCTGGGGACAAGTATTTGACAGATGGCCGGGCTGGCCACAACGATAGTAGCTATCGGGCCTTGGCCGAACATAAGGGTTCAGAATTCTACTTGGACCAGCAGCAGTGGAGATGCCTCTTTGGGGTCTAGCTTACCCGCTTCCCTGATCTCGGTTCTCAGATTAGGAGGTTGAGTGCGTGCTCCTACGGGCTCCTTCCCCTTAGGCTGTGGAGCTCCCTGAGGTGGACCTGCCGTAGTGATCTGTGCAGTAGGATAGGTCCGTGTTTTAGGACGTTCAAGTTGCGCTTCTGCCCGAGTAGCCAACTTGATCGCATCATTCATTATCCAAACGGACTGCATCTGAACCCGATCCTGAATCACCATACGCAATCCATCGTTGAATCGGGTGACTTGTGCGATTTAGTCTGGACCAAATTGTTACGCGCCGTCAGGCGGTAAAATTCTTCTACATACTCTCTCACCGACCGACTACCCTGTCGACAATTTTGGTATTGTTGAAATAATACCTGATCGTAATCGCTAGGGAGGAATCAGGCGCGTTGTAGCTGCTTCATCTGCTGCCATGTGCGGATTGGTGCTTTCATCTGCCTGGTTCGTGCGAGTTACAGTTATTCCCAGCAAGTTGACGCTCCTCCTTTCAACTTGTAGGCCACCAGCTTGACCTTCTTTTCTTCAGGGATGTCCATATAGTCAAAAAATCGCTCAACTTCAGAAAGCCAATCGAGAAAATTCTCAATGTGTAGTTGGCCATTGAAGTTAGGAATATCAACCCGTATCTTGAATTCTCGATCTACTCGATCATCGCCTGGTCTGGGGTGTTGGAAGATTATGTCGTCGATCTCCTCCTCACTGGAGCCCCCGTCCTCAGGCATGACCCTTGTATGCACTGCCGGTATTATCCTGTGATCAGGCCAATTACGAGTCTCAGCAATTGGCGATGGACGATTACCACCAGGAACACGGAGTTGCCCTAGGGTTTCTTCTAAGAGATTGGTTATGCGTTCCATGGAAGCCTGCAGCCCTTACGTGGCTTGCTGATTCTCTTGCTGAGCTACTTGAAAAGTTGCTGCCATTAAAGGCAAATTCCATGGAGCACCGCCTATGGGATTGTTGCCCGACCCGTCGTTAGAAGTCATCGATCCAAGGAAGTTCCTGCGCTGGGATGCTAAATGGGACCCGCCATGATATTTGTGATAAATTCATACCGTCCATCCATTTTGAGAGCTTACTTTAGGACATGCAACTAAAAATAAGGTGTATCCAAAACAAAAATGGGCCTCACGAGAGAAAACAGTGGGATTCAGTGACCACGGTTTGAAAAATTCGTATGGACACAGAGTTTCATATCAGGTTAAGTTTACCGTGTTTTCACTTCATCCCAGTGGGAATGACCTTATAAACGGTTGGGATGTCATATAAACATCGTGGTTTTGACGCAGGGGAGGACGTGAGGTCGAGCACCATCAAGAGGATAACTATTCCGAATCCACGGAACTTCTCTAGACTCCTCACAGAGACTTTCTCGAATCCACGAGAAAATAGAGCAGAAAATAGAAATAAATTCTAATAAATTCGAAATATATTAATGAATGCATAAAAATGAGTTCACAACCCCTTAAATAAGGGTACTAAGCAATGGAAAATAAATCATAATCAAACTACAACTAAAACTCCTAGAAATCGCGACTTACTATAAATAGTAAACTTACTATTTATAGACGGTCGTGATGTCTACTAGTGCGCAAGGTTTTCGGCCAAAAATAGTAAGTGTCCTATTTGGCTTCACCAAACCGTTCCCCTAATTATTCTAAGCTCTTTTCACGTTGGGCGCAACTCCTAAAGCCCGACGAATGAAGAGTTATAGTCAAACTAAAACTTACTATTTATAGTAAAAACGAAATTAAAACAGGGAAACGACCGTCGAATCAGGGGTTTCTTGCAATTCTAAGCATCGCAACCCGGCGTAGCTAGGTTGGTTGGCTAAAGTAGCTCGTTCTACCCTAAATCATATATTTTACGTCGGCTAACTCATCCCGGATTGCGAGATACGCCTGATTGAAGGTCTGATGGTCGCTGACCGGGCCTTTTCTGATCCATCTTTGTCATATAATTGTCCGCGACCCGCTCTACATCAGTCTCCTCCACTTCAAAAGAACTCGTCCTCGAGTTATCATTATGCACTGGTTCATGATACTCGGTCAGGTCCGCGACATTGAAAGTCTGTGAGATCACCATATCATCTGGAAGATCAATAACATAAGCGTTGTCATTGATCTTTCGGATGATTGGTACCGGTCCAATCTTTTTATTCTTTAACTTGTTGTACGTTCTGGTCAGAAATCTTTCTTTGCGCAGATGGACCATTACTTGGTCACCCACCTCGAACACTTTCTGTCGTCGATGCTTGCCACTTGCTCCTTGTACTTTTCGTTCAAGGTATGTAGCTTGTTCTGTACCTCCGCATGATGCCCATGATTTTATCTGTCATATGTTCTGTTGCAATGCTCATGCCTAGGAGCTTGGGCAGAGGGACCAAGTCTAGTGTGTGGCGAGGTACTCGTCTGTAAATAACCTGGAACGGGGATTTCCTTGTCGAGCGGTTCACCATGTTTTTGAATGCAAACTCCGCCTAAGACAAGGCCAAATCCCACTGCTTCAGTTTTTCTCCTGAAATACATCGAAGGAGGTTTTCCAACGTGCGATTCACAACCTCAGTTTGACCGTCAGTCTGTAGGTGGTACGCGCTGTTGAACTAAAGACATGTATCGAATCGAGTCCACAAAGTCTGCCAAAAGTGTTTTATGAACTTCGTGTCACGGTCGGAAGTAATAGTCTTGGGAACCCCGTGTAGTCGCACAATTTCTCTGAAGAATAGATTCGCCACGTGTGTTGCATCGAGAGTCTTCTTGCATGGAATAAAGTACGTCATCTTGAAAAAATGATCTACTACCACGAACACTGAATCCATGCCGCGTTGTGTTCGTAGGAGACCAAACACAAAGTCCATAGATAAATCCTCCCAAGGGCCGTCAGGCACGGGTAACGGGATGTAGAGGCCCGTATTATGAGATTGCCCCTTGGAAGTCTGACAAATATAACAGCGTTGGACTGCCTTTCCCACATCATGTACCAATTGTGGCCAGTAATTCCGTTCTTCCACAAGAGCTCGCGTCTTGTCTCGCCCAAGGTGTCCACTGAGGCCACCTCCATGTAGCTCTTGGATTATCTGTTCCCGTAGCGAACTCTTTGGGATACATAGTCGATTTTCCTTAAAAAGGAACCCGTCTTGTATATGTAAGTCACCGGGGTGACCTTCCTGACATCTAACCCATGCGTCTTAAAGTCGTTGTTGTCGGCATATATGTCTTTGAGGTGATCGAACCCGACAACTTCATTGCTCATAGTGACTAACAAAGTGTAAAAACCAAGCTATATGTCCTAGAGGGGGAGTGAATAGGACTATGCCAAATTAAAAATAAAATCAGCGGAATAAATTAATCAATAGCCTTACAATTATAAATCAATTATCAATGCTGAAATCAAATCACCTTAATACATAAGTATTGAGAGATTGATACAAATTCAATTCTAAGGACAACCTTACACCATAATAAACAAGGGCTTATGGTAGGACAACCTTATTTCTAGAACTTCTTTTGAATCAAAAACTCAGTTTTAATAAAGATAAATGAATAGTAGAGAATTGAAATTAAATGCAGAAATGTAGATCTAATTTATTACAACAATCTCCACACTTGCTTGAAATGTAAATTGTTACAACATTCACATCTACATGTACATTCCACACAATTGAATGATAAAATATATGAAAATTAAGCAAGCATTCAATCCACAAGACAAAGAGTTATAGTGGTTCGCTTGTGTATACACCAACTATTCTTCAACAGCACACAGAATGCTACTCCACTCCTAATATCCTCACACAGGGGATATTAGCATTCACTATCAAATAGGTTTTCACAGGTTCACCCAAAACCTTTACAATTGTGTCTTTTTAACTTGGGCTTACACAATCCAAAAACCCACACTTCTGAGTTTTCTGGCTCTCCTCAGATAACCACACAATTTGAGATTTTTCTGGCGAATCCCAAATAAAAACCAAAAACTAATGGAATTTACAGAATTGTAAAAGACCTGGATTTCTCCTCTTGTAGCTGCCCGGAAGAACCAATTGGAGTAGACGTTGAATATAGAAGTTTAATGTCCACAACTCACTTTAATATGGTTCTAAGTTCTAATTAATTTTAGATTTAAACCAGTTGGGCGTAGCTATATTTGATTTTGATTCCAAGAAGAAGGAATATGTCAATTCCTCTTTTCAAATTAGATTGGAATACAAAAACAAAATCAAATTAGATAAGCTATCAAAAAGAGAAAGAAATTATGCACAAATAGCTTAAAACTTAAACACAAACTTATCTCGAAGTGGAGCCTTGAATTCACTTAATATTCAATGAAAAACTCTGAAATTCGTGTGCTATTTATAGCAGAAGAAATTTGTCTTCAACTGGTCCTAGGGTCACCACGACTGGTCTTGAAATAAACTGATTTTTGAATTTTTGAGCGCGATCACATCAGACCATTTCACGACCAGTCATAGGTAGTCCACAACTGGTCGAAGCCAGTCCACGACCGGTCGAGACCCCTCTACGACTGGTCGTGCCACACTTGATTTAGTCGCTGGAGTTTGAGTTGAAGCTTTACGACTGGTCGAAGGTCGAGTCGAGACCATCTCACGACCGGTCGAGCAGACTCCAGGACTGGTCGTAGCCGAACTAAGAAATCCGAAAAATTGCAACTATTTTAGGACTGGTCTTGGAACTTCTTAGACTGGTCGAGACAGTACTAGGACTGGTCGAACAGGGTCTAGGACTGGTCTTAGAGTAGACAAAAATCATGTAATACTATTCATTGGGATTATGTATCCAAAGTGACCTACCTTAAGGTCAATCTAATGGTCTATCAAACCTAGAACATGAAGTATGGACATTTGAATACTTCATTTGCTTAGACTTTGATCTTTATGAAGCTTGATTTCTTCTCGATGTAGCTTGACTACTTCAGAAGCTTCAATGTAACTTTAAGTTGTACTTGAGTCCCGCATTTAGATTTGAATCTTGAACTTGCACTTGAACTTGAGTCTTGACCTAGATTTCTCTCTTCATATTGTAGCTTGAATTATCATGAAGCTTGAAGAATTCTTTGAGCTAGACTTTAAGTGTTGACGAGGTGTCTCGAACAAATTTATCAAGATACAAACACACAACATACGGAGACGTTTTGACACACAAAATTAGACAATCAAAGAGGAATCAAATCATAGCACTTACAATCTCTCCCTTTGTCAAATTTGTGACAAAACACATCTCATACTTCAATAAGATAAGCATCACATTATATAATAACGAATCATGCACCAGTTGTTAACTGAGACAACTCAACTCCCCCTGTCAACGCAAAATCAACTCCCCCTGAGTTAATACACCTCAACTCCCTCTGAGTAGGTATATATCATATCAGGTATACATCATATCAACCATATCTCATAAATAGAATGCACACATTCTCCCCCTTTTGTCAAAATATGACAAAGGAAGAAACAAAGATAGGACATGAAAGACAGAATTAGAGATATCAACTCAGAAAGATAGAATAATAAAAAGTGCAGAGTAAATAACAAAACAAGAGAAGTTTACAAGGTGAGTCAGAGTACATATTAAAAGAAGTAACAAGTGATGTTTTAAGACAGTAATCCACACAACCAAGGAACGAAATATAGTAAACTTATTACAGATCAAAGAGTAAACATTCTCAATCGAAACCAGATGATGGAGCAGGAATGTTAGGATCACTTTGGTGAAGGCTCTTCTGTAAGCGCCTAAAATATTTGCGCATATTTTTAAATTGTTGATTGTGGCCAACATTCATCTGTTCTACTTTTCCTCTAGTGCACTAAGACGTGCATTGAAATCAGATGGTTTAAAGTCTGGATCATTTCCAGAATCAGAATCAATTTCATTAAAAATATCATACATGTCAATATCATCGGCCGGCAACTCATCACCTTCGACACCCATCTCAGCTTCAGCAGCAGCATCACCCGCATCAATATCAACTTGACCATGAGCTAACTCCAACTTCATCTTATTCAGGTTGGAATTGTTAAATATGAGGTGTCTGATAGGAGCCTCACTGACGGGCATAGCGACTAACATGTGAGTGACTAATACATTTAACAGATATCCAAAAGGAATATCACCATGACCAGGATTACTATGAATTTGTATGATAGAGGAACAAATCAAGGAGGGCAGACAAATGTTAGCACCAGTAATGATCGAGTACAAAATACGAACCATAAACAGAGTCAACTCAGTCTTGTTTCTAGAGCGGGGATACAGATTAGAGGTGAAGATACGATGCAAAACTCTATATTTGGGTAACAAGTATCTAGTTTTAAGGGCATTTCCATTTACAGTCCATGGAGCATTCATATTACACAAAGCTCTAGTAAAAATACATTTTTCAGATTCTGACACTTTCTCAACAAGTGCACTAAGATGAACACCATCATCATTTACTTGAATATCCATAAGGCCGGAAATTAAATGTCGATCAACATAAAACGGCCCTTCTCTAGTGTCAATAGTAAAGGTCAGTTGCTCAGTAGAGAAGCCAGATATGTAAGCAACCATGGCTTTGCTATGGACTGATATGCCGATCCACCCCAGCGTAAAATGTTTTCCCAACCTACAGATTGAAGGAGAGGAAGGAGACCATATGGAGTAATATGATTTAAATCAACAGCTTTTTCAACAATAATATTACGTATATGCAGGTCACATACATGCAGAGGATCATCTTCAGGATCCCTAAGATGACGTCTAGTGATTACATTTGAACGAGAAGAAGATGCACCTCTATGAATTTTCTTTTTACCTCTAAATTTCATATTCTTGAAGAAATGAAAGAAAGTTCAAGAAAATAGAGATGGGTTTCTCTAGATTTAGCAAAAAAGAAGAAGAACCCAACAAGTTGAAGATTTATAGGAAATAGACACCAATGATCAAGAAAATTAAGAGTGAAGATTAAGATTCTCCAAGAAAATAAGAAAAATCACTCTAACTTGAAGGAATCGAACACAAGGGTTTGACTAGTCGAAGATCAGCTCGTTGGTGAGGAGGGTTAGAATGAAGAAGAAACAAGTTTTTCCCAAATTAAAAAGGGCATCGCGCGCATGATCAGTCTTGGGATATACTCGACTGATCGTATCAAGACTGGTCGAGCACGTTCTCGACCGGTCTTAGACTAGAGAGAAAAAAATATGCAATTTTCACAAAATTTTGAAATTTAAATTAATAACATATTAACATCATATACAATATGATATAAAAATGCATGATCAATCATTTAAATTTGCACATACCAAGATCAAATTTCAATTGTTAAACCTGCTTTTGTCGAGTGGTTTAGTGAAAATGTCTGCAAGCTGAGTCTCAGTAGGAATATATTCTAAAGATATTATTTTTTCTTCTACTAATTCACGAATGTAATGAAATCGAATGTCAATGTGCTTAGTACGTGAATGCTGGATTGGGTTTTTTGAAATATTTATCGCACTGGAATTATCACAGTATAAAACCATAAAGTCTTGTGCGATTCCATAATTACTCAGCATACGTTTCATCCAAACCAACTGAGTACAAGCATTTCCTGCTGCAATATATTCGGCCTCAGCAGTTGAGAGTGATATGGAACTTTGTTTCTTACTAAACCAAGAAACCAGACAGTTTTCAATGTAAAAACAATCACCGCTGGTTGATTTTCTATCATCTATATTTCCTGCCCAATCAACATCCGAATACCCAGCCATTTGAACACTAGAATCATAGGGATACCAAAGACCCAGATTAACTGAACTTGCGACATATCGAATAATTCGTTTAACAGTAGTTAAGTGAGATTCTTTAGGATTAGACTGATATCTAGCACAAATTCCAACACAAGCAATATCAGGTCTACTTGTTGTTAAGTAAAGTAAGCTACCTATCATACTACGATACAATTTAGGATCTACATCTTTACCTGTAGAGTCTTTTGAGAGTCTTAGAGTTGTACTCATAGGAGTATCAAAGTTCTTACCATTTTCAAATCCGAATCTTTTAATCAAGTTTAATGCATACTTAGTTTGTGAAATAAAAATTCCATCAGATTGTTGTTTTACTTGCAACCCTAGGAAATAATTTAATTCACCAACCATGCTCATTTCGAATTTAGATTTCATTAGATCTGCAAACTCAATAGCCATGTTAGTATAAGTTGATCCATAAATTATATCATCAACATATATTTGAACCATTAAGATATCATCATTATGTTTCTTAACAAAAAGCGTCTTATCGACACTACCCATCTGAAACTTGTGACTTAGTAAGAATTTAGTCAATTTTTCATACCATGCTTTAGGAGCTTGTTTTAGACCATAGAGAGCCTTTTTAAGGCGGTATACATGATTTGTAAGCTTAGGGTCTTCAAACCCAGTCGGTTGTTCAACATATACCTCTTCATATAGGTCGCCATTCAAAATTGCACTCTTTACATCCATTTGAAAAATACTAAACTTTCTAAAACATGCAATAGATATGAAAAGTTTGATAGATTCAAGGCGAGCAACAGGGGCAAAAGTTTCATCATAATCAATCCCTTCAATTTGTGTGTACCCTTGCACAACTAGTCTTGCCTTGTTTCGAATGATATTTCCCAATTCATCAGACTTATTTTTAAAAATCCATTTTGTTCCAATAATATGTTTATCTTTAGGTCTAGGAACAAGGTGCCAGACATCATTTCTGATAAACTGATTAAGTTCTTCCTGCATAGCAACTGTCCAGTTTTCATCAGAAAGTGCTTCTTTCACGTTAACCGGTTCTATCTGGGATGTAAAGCATACGTAGTTACATATGTCCTCTAATTGTCTACGAGTGCGCACACCAGTGAGAGGGTTTCCAAGTATTTGATCAGTTGGATGATCTTTAACAGTTCTTAATTCAGAATTAGTTTTACCAGATGAAGTATCTGGTTTTTCATACATAAGAGCTTCATCATTATCTGAACTAGGGGCAGGTGTGTTCAAGTGATCGTCAATTACTACATTTATTGACTCTTGAATCACACCGGTCCTGTTGTTCAGAATATGATATGCACGACTATTTAAAGAGTATCCTAAGGAAATTCCTTCATCACTTTTAGTGTCGAACTTTCCCAGATTTTCACGATCACGTAAAATATAGCACTTGCTGCCAAAAATTCGAAAATATTTGACAGTAGGCTTTTTCTCAAACCACATTTCATAAGCCGTTTTATTATTAGATTTGCAGATATAAACACGGTTGATAATGTAGCAGGCAGTATTCACTGCTTTAGCCCATAAATTTCTAGGGAGCTTCATGCTATTTAACATAACATTTCCCATTTCTTGAAGCACTCTATTTTTTCTTTCCACAATACCATTTTGTTGTGGAGTTTTGGGCACAGAGAATTCATGTGATATTCCCTGATCACTACAGAGTTTCTCAAAACCGCTATTTTCAAACTCGGATCCATGATCACTACGGATCTTACTAACTTGAGAACATTTTTCAGTTTGGATCCGTTTTATAATCTTTTTCACTTCATCAAGGGTTTCTGATTTGTCCCTCAAGAATGAAACCCAAGTGTATCTTGTATAATCATCTACAATAACCAAGATGTATTTTTTGCCGCCTCGACTTTCCGTTCTGGTTGGTCCTATAAGATCCATATGGAGAAGCTCGAGTGGTCTAGATGTGGTATTGGAGTTCACCTTTTTGTGAGAGCTCCTCGTTTGTTTACCATATTTGCATTCACCACATATTTTGTCTACTTTTTGTACTTTAGGCAGACCTCTAATTAGTTCTCCTTTGCTCAATCTGTACAAATTTCAGTAGTGTAAATGTCCAAGACATTTATGCCATAATTCTGTCTCATCAGTATGGACCATATAATACATTTGATTAAATGAGCTTCCGTTGCATACTATATAGCATTTTTCAGAAGTTCTACGACCAGTTAATATTAGAGAACCCTTTTTATCTATAATCTCACAACCTTGATTAGAAAATTTAACACTATGGCTGTTGTCACATATTTGAGATATGCTTAACAGGTTGTGTTTTAATCCCTCAACATATAATAGCCGCCTCACGACAAGCGACTCGCCGTGATCTTGCTGAACCCAATCTGAATCATCTACCTCATCCTCGGCGATATGCTCCTGTTCTTCAATATCTAGATCTTCATAAGCGTTATCAGCACTACCATCATTAATGGTGAGGTTTGCCACTTTTCGCTGGGGACAAGTATTTGACAGGTGGCCAGGCTGGCCACAACGATAGCAACTATCGGGCCTTGGCCAAGCATAAGTGTTCGGAATTCTACTTGGACCAGCAGCAGTGGAGACGCCCCTTTGGGGTCGAGCTTACCCGCTTCCCTGATCTCGGTTCTCAGACGTAGGAGGTTGAGTGCGTGCTCCTACGGGCTCCTTCCCCTTAGGCTGTGGAGCTCCCTGAGGTGGACCTGCCGCAGTAATCCATGCAGTAGGATAGGTCCGTGTGTTAGGACGTTCAAGTTGCGCTTCTGCCCGAGTAGCCAACTTGATCACATCATTCATTGTCCAAATGGACTGCATCTGGACCCGATCCTGAATCGCCATATGCAATCCACCGTTGAATCGGGCAACTTGCTGCGATTCAATCTCGACCAAATCGTTACGCGCCGTCAGACGGTAAAATTCTTCTGCGTACTCTCTCACCGACCGACTACCCTGTCGACAATTTTGGTATTGTTGGAATAATACCTGATCGTAATCGCTAGGAAGGAATCGGGCGTGTAGTAGCTGCTTCATCCGCTGCCATGTGCGGATTGGTACTTTCATCTGCTTGATTCGTGCGAGTTAAAGTTGTTCCCACTAAGCTGACGCTCCTCCTTTCAACTTGTAGGCCACCAGCTTGACCTAATTTTCTTCAGGGATGTCCATATAGTCAAAAAATTGCTCAACTCCAGAAAGCCAATCGAGGAAATCCTTAATGTGTAGTTGGCCATTGAAGTTAGGAATATCAACCCGTATCTTGAATTCTCGATCACCGCCTGGTCTGAGGTGTTAGAAGATTATGTCGTCGATCTCCTCCTCACTGGAGCCCCCGTCTCAGGCATGACCACCCTTGGATGCACTGCCGGTATTATCCTGCGATCAGGCCGATTACGAGTCTCAGCAATTGGCAGTGAAGGATTACCACCAGGGACAGGGAGTTGCCCTAGGGTTTCTGCCAAGAGATTCATTATGCGGTCCATGGAAGCTTGTAACCCTTGCATGGCTTGCCGATTCTCTTGTTGCGCTGCTTGAAAAGTTGCCGCCGTTAAAGGCAAATTCCCTGGAGCACCGCCTATGGGATTGCTGCCCAACCCGTCGTTAGAAGTCATCGAGGACGCAGATTTCCTACCGGACCCTTTTGCAGGAAGTTCCTGCACTGGGATGCTAAATGGGGCCTGCCATGATATTTGTGATAAATCTATACCGTCCATCCGTTTTGAGAGCTCACTTTAGGACATGCAACTAAAAATAAGGTGTATCCAAAACAAAAATGGGCCTCACGAGAGAAAACAGTGGGATTCAGTGACCACCGTTTGAAAAAATCATATGGACACAGAGTTTCATATCAGGCTAAGTTTACCGTGTTTTCACTTCATCCCAATGGGAATGACCTTATAAACGGTTGGGATGTCATATAAACATCATGGTTTTGACGCAAGGGAGGACATGAGGTCGAGCACCGTCTTCCTCAAGAGGATAACTATTCTGAATCCACGGAACTTCTCTAGACTCCTCACAGAGACTTTCTCGAATCCACGAGAAAATAGAGCAGAAAATAGAAATAAATTCTAATAAATTCGAAATGGATTAATGAATGCATAAAAATGAGTTCACAACCCCTTAAATAAGGGTACTAAGCAATGGAAAAGAAATCATAATCAAACTACAACTAAAACTCCTAGAAATCGCGACTTACTATAAATAGTAAACTTACTATTTATAGACGGTCGTGATGTCTACTAGTGCGCAAGGTTTTCGGCCAAAAATAGTAAGTGTCCTATTTGGCTTCACCAAACCGTTCCCCTAATTATTCTAAGCTCTTTTCATGTTGGGCACAACTCCTAAAGCCCGACGGATGAAGAGTTATAGTCAAATTAAAACTTACTATTTATAGTAAAAACGAAATTGAAACAGGGAAACGACCGTCGAATCAGGGGTTTCTCGCAATTCCGAGCATCGCAACCCGGCGTAGCCGGGTTGGTTGGCTAAAGTAGCTCGTTCTACCCCAAATCATATATTTTACGTCAGCTAACTCATCCCGGATTGCGAGATACGCCTGATTGAAGGTCTGATGGTCCATATCACTTCTGTTGCCGACCGGGCCTTTTCTGATCCATCTTTGTCATATAATTGTCAGTGACGCACTCTACATCAGGTTTCAACTCAAAACGTATAGACGGTGTGGATTTCTCACAAACATCACGGACGCGGATTTCCCCTTTAGTAGGAAGTACCTGCAATGAAAACCTAGGTGAGGCCCACCGTGATGTTTGTTAGAAATCCACCCCGTCCATATGGTTTTTGAGCTCAGTACTTGAGATGAAAAGTGAGCAAGATCCAAGACTCAAGTGGGCCGCAACAACGGAAAAGCAGGGTAGGGAAATTCCTACCGTTGAAACCTCCCAGAGGTCTACGGTGATTTTTACATGCCATCCATACCGTTCATAACGTCATTCCAACTGGGATGAACTGAAAAAACTAATATTGGCCTAATTCAAAACTTCGGTGCCCCATGAATATTTCAACTGTGGACGTTCAATCCTACGTTTTCGGCTCACTTGAGTAGTAGATGCCGCTCATTTTTTACCTTTCGTACTAAAATTATCTCACAAAACGGATGGACGGGGTGGATTTCTCACAAACATTACAGTGGGCCCCACCTAGGTTCCGAGCGTAGGAGCTTCCTGCAAAGGCTTTCGCGGGAAATCCGCGTCGTTCACGCAGCCTGTCTTGTGGAGACGGATTGGCTACTCCCCCTGCCACCAGCCCCGTAGCTGATGGTCGGTGCTCTGTGGGCCCCACCGTGATGTATGTGTTTCATCCATTTTTACAGATCATTTTAGGGATTGATAAAAAAAAAAATTTGATAGGTATATAAATCTTAGGTGGACAACACCACAGGAAAATAATAATGATTGGATATCCACCATTAAAATCCTCCTAAAGCCCTCTGTACTGTTTATTTGACATCCAACTTGTTGATTAGGTCATAAAGATCAAGATGAAGGGAAAAAAATAAATATCAGCTTGATCCAAAACTTTTATGGCCCCAAAACGTTTTTAATGGTCCACTCAACACTGTTTCCTTCCTTTAATGTGGTCCACTTGAGATTAAGATATATGTAATTTTTTCTTTAATACCATAAAATTATCTATAAAAATAGATGGACGGCATGGATGAAACACATACATCATGGTGGGGCCCACAGAGCACCGACCACCAGCCAATGGCTAGTGGCAGGGGGAGTAGCCAATCCGTTTCCATTGCTGTTCTGTTATGCCACGTGTACGGTTGAAGAGTCACCTCGAATTTTAAGATGGCGGCCGACTATAATAGTAGCAGCCCGGAGAAAAGCTAATGGTTGGCATCCAAAGAAGAATAAATTTCATGGTCATGCAGATGCAGGCGATCCTGTCGTTGGACAACTAGGCCACCGATAGTTGGGTCCCAAAGATGGACGCTCCTGATGGCTAAGATCATATCATAGGCCATCTTGGCCGTCCACACGCGGGGCCAGTTTACATAAAAGCCTCTGTGGTCAACACTCAACAGTAAAAATTAATGGGTCCGATTTAACATGGGCCATCCAACAGGAATTTAAACGAAAGTAAAAAAAGTAAAAATTTAAATGGCTAATGGAGATGCAGGGGATCGAACCCTGTACCTCCCGCATGCAAAGCGGGCGCTCTACCATTTGAGCTACATCCCCATCTGTTAGTATTTGTTAAAAGCAGGAGATATCATATTTTTTCTAATCTGGCCTCACCAAAGGCTCCTTGAACTATCTTCTATTTTCTTTAGATATTGTTGGTCTATAATTCGGTCACATGGTATACTTGTGAGATTTGCAGGCGTATCAAATTTAATTGGATTCAACGGCAAATCGAAAATATCGACATTTGGCATTAAGATAGATCGATGCTTGATCAAATATGCAACCAGCTGTCTATTTAGTGAACAATTGAGTGCACTATTAAGCTATTTATGGAGTCTGGGATATTCCTCTAATAAGCTCTTTTTTACCTTGAAAATTAAGGACTTTCCAAGATGCATCAATTATAAAATTGAACGAAAATGAACCAAAGATGAATGCAAAAAAACGAGACTTACTACTAAAACGAAATCACTTGACCTGGCTTAGATCAGCAGGGTGCTTCACTAAGTAGCATGCTGATAAATGACGAATACGTAATGTCGAGATTACAAGCTATTGTCAACCTAGCATATGAGTGTAGGTGGATTATTCTTAAGACTACGGTTTTCCTTCAGATTCAGCACAGGCACAAATTAAAAGGAATTACAACTGCTAGGTATCACTAAGTTAGTCTCGCTTAAAGTAGGGATAGACTAAGCTAATCCTAGAGACTAAGGATTTCATGGTTACTGAGCGGTGGAGAAAGTTAAATGTCTCAAAGGACTGGACAAACAATATTGCATTAGAGTTGAGTTGTTTGAATTGAATTTGATTAATTGATCGTTGATCCTTCTCCTTGTGTTCTTGTTTTCTATTTATAAGCTGCTTAATAAAATCCTGTGAATAATTGTTGCCTACGTGGCTATTTCATATGTTGTCAATTGGAAAACAGTGGCTACTTCCATTTGATCATGCTTGGCCTTTTGTCGAATGTGTTATTATCTTATCCATAATCTCTTATACGTGCTTTAGTGTTAACATATCTTTAACGGTTATAAGTCATTATCTCCAAACCACGTGAGCAGTATGATTCCTTGGCAATTTGTTCAGTTATAAGTTGTCTTCCATATATTTGGTGCATGCCATGAAGATATCATTTGTGCCACGTAGCCATATCAATGTCATTAATCTGAAACTGTTAGATATTGGTCAAACACTACCCTCCACGTTTTTCTTTATTAAATCAAGAATGGAGATAAACGTAGATTGTAATTTTAAGCATTTATTATAAAGCCACGTGGCACGACCCTATTCATCTATCCCACAAACGGTGTCTTTATCACTTCATTCCTTTTACAGGTTTTGTTCATGTGTCAAATGAAGAAGGTCTAATATCATCATTCATTAATAAATGTCATGCATGCAACATTACCTTTTATGATTACTTACTTGTTTCTCTTTCTCTTCTTTTACTTTAGTTGTGACTTTCATAGTCCTTCACGAAGGTTGTTTAACCAAGCGAAAACTTTCTTTTATCGAAAATATATGTTAGACTAAATTTCAGTATAGACCAAACTTCTCATGGTAATCCCACGTGAAACAGTTTTTATATTCCCGTACCAGATCGACCATTACCTTGAATTCCTTAGCTTGTAAGCATCCACCGACGTATGTCAGATGAGGACTCTTATCCATTCCTAGATTGACTTCGACCAACAAATCTTGCACGTCGGCTTTGAAGTCATCCAACTTGATTAGTGCAGCTTCTAATTCTTAAAGGATATGCCATCTTCGGTAATCTCATTATATTTTAACAAACATTCGACTATATTAACAAAACAATTGTTCTTTAATTCTCTTCTTTATTTATCAGAATACAAGTAATCGGACATGTTTCTATGTGTGCTAATATGTACAGAGATTTGATGTGTTGAAATATTGCATGAGTGGGTTGGTCAAAAATAACCTTTTTCGAATGCATACTGAGCTCGATTGTGATGATGGAGGTTTTTTTTAGCTTTATTGGCTACATAATTAATGATCATTTTTCAGTAGTAAATGCCCTAGTCTCTTCGATATCGCCTTCAATATTTCTTGGTTGGTCAAGCTTAGCCGAGAAATTGAGTGGTAGTGTGAATACCATATTGCATTCTGCCTATAACGGTGGCAATGTCCCAAATGTAATCATGGTTTTTTCTATTCGTCTTGGATTTTCACATTTTCAGGTTACTGCTTATTGAAAATCAACATCTTCTTCCAATATTTATACATTTTCCAACATCTCTTCGATCAACAAGTCATCCTCGAAGAGTCTTGGTTGCTCAAGGTACCCTATGAAAGATTGTCATTTTAGGCTTTTATTACCGATTCTAGTTTGACTTGGTTGGTATGCATAGTGCCCTGAGACAGAATATTCATATTGATATTACACTTTGGGCTAAGATTGACTGCTCTTACCTAAGTCCAATTCCAATTAGGTAATCATAGACCATATGTAGTTAGCCGTACTGGCCCACCGAACCTCTAGTTTTGCATTTCAATGACTCTATTTGCCACTTTTGAGTTATTGACATTTCCGATAGATATTGCAAAAATTTTGGATGAAGGACTTTAATCCATCGGTTGACCGAAGCTCCAATGAGTTTGACTATTCTTCGTTGATTTCTAATATAATCCTCAAGAGCATTCTTCCACGTAAAGCCTCATAGATTCCCCTTTGGATTAGCGACTTGGTAATTTTGAATTTTGTTATTGTCATGCATGTTCACGTGTTTTCATGACGTATAATAAACTCGTGTTAAGTCTCATCGTTGGACATTTTCATGGCATGGTTCACATAATTAGTGTTTTGTAACAACCAACTTATTCTTCCAACTCTTTTACTCAGCTGGCTTTTCTTTTAGCTTCAAACTTCCATCTGTTTCTTTTGATCGATATAAATGCGGTTGTTATGGTGTTGTCATAAGTTTATCATTTTTTTTTAGGGTCATTCTTCTCAGATTAATAGAGACCATATTGATTCTGATTGAAGATGGGAAATGATCAGTATCCACTAACATAGTTTCTTTTTCTTTCTTGAAAATTTTTAACATTCTTGAGTCAATGTTATTTTGAATAACATTTCTAAAAACAGCAAAATTCCTAGTGGAATGAGAACGAGATCATGCCACTTACAATATTCAATTTTCTTTTAACTCTTTTATTGTGGGTATTCTCTATCTTGGCGATAATTTGATAAATTTTATGGACATAAGAAAATTAAAAATCTCATCGGCATTTGTCATAACAAAAGAGAAATATTTACCACGTTATAGAAATTCTTTAGTAGCATTCATGTTTTGATCATAGGATTCATCATTAGTTTTTACTAAGGTCGTGCAAATAAAAAGCTTCTTAAAGTTTATTTCAGCCATTACTATTTCATAATTCGAGTCAAGGCAATATGTTCTAAGCGATGAGTTCTTCCATTAGCTTTCTTCCTGTAAAGGTTATTCGTATCTGGTTGCCCTAGTAGATAGATCAATTAAATCTTTGAAATCCATTATATTAAGATGAAGAAGGAAAAAAAATGATGGAGAGGAGAAAAAAGAGGCTCCAGCTAATTCATCAAACCCTTATATTAAGTCATTCTGAGCCATCTAGCTAGTCTAGACCTTGTGAAGTAGGGTCGAAAGTTAGGATATTTGATCACCTTTTCTAACTCAAGAGTGTCGAGTCTCCTCTTTCCCCTCTTATATCTTGTTAATGCACGCTACCCCATGTAGCTATTGTGTTGTTTGCTATTTTATTTATGTTGCCACTACAACATCTCTCTTCTCATACACCCCCAACTTGTTGCGCAGCACGCCAACAATGCAATGAGCCTAGATCCAATCTCAGGCGTCACCCATAAACGATAAATAGGAAGAAATATAAACTAGAAAGGAATAAAAGCATTCAAACAAACCATAAGACAAGATATACGTGGAAAAACCCCAAACTAGGGTAAAAAACCATGGATGCAAAATTCCACTATGAAGAGAAATGAAGATTATAAGGCAATATACTAACCTCTCCCCTTGGAAGTACAGAGAAAATCCGTTGCCCACACCTTAGAATAATTTCCTAATATTCTCCTTTTAACACTAGAATAGCCCTAGGGACCCCAATTTATAGTTTTGACAACTTCCCTTTCGCATCCCAGTTGCGAAAGGACTTGCGACACGAAATCCGCGAAACTCCTTTCGCATCCCAGTTGCGAAAGGACTTGCAACATGAAATCCATGAAACTCCTTTCGCATCCTAGTTGCGAAAGGACTTGCGACACGAAATCCGCGCATGTGGCTCCACTTCTCAACAATCTCTCACTTGGAGACACATCGCCATAAACCTTTGTCTTCTTCATCCGAAATGCACCACCTCCCTGTCTTCAAGCCTGAAAACCAATCAAAGCTGAACAAAGCTTCAGCTTCTCCCTTGTGACCGCCTTGGTCAGCATATCTGCAAGATTCTCACTTGTATGAATCTTCTCCAGAGCAATCGATCCATCTTCCAGTAACGAACGTATGAAGTGATATCTGATGGTAATATGTTTGGTCCTTGAATGAAAGGCTAAATTCTTAGCCAAGTGTATTACACTCTGACTGTCACTGTACAGCTTGCAATCTGCTTGCTTCTTACCCAACTCTTCCATAAAACCATGCATCCACACCATCTCCTTGCATGCTTCTGTAGCCACAACATATTCTGCTTCTGTCATACTGATAGATACTATCTTTTGTAACTGAGAGACCCAACTGACTGTAGCACTACTCAGAGTAAAAACATAACCTATAGTGCTTCTTCTGCTGTCGATATCTCCTGCCAAATCTGAAGTCACATAGCCTTGTAACTTAATTTTCGATCCACCATAACACAGCCCTATGTCCTTAGTACCTACCAAGTACTTAAGGATCCACTTCACAACTTCCTAATGTTCCTTCCCGGGGTTGTTCATGAACCTGCTAACAACTCCCACTGCTTGAGCAATGTCTGGCCTCGTGCTCACCATAGCATACATAAGACTCCCAATAGCTGACGCGTATGGAACTTTAGCCATGTAGTCCTGTTCCTCCTGCATTTTTGTACTTGCTCCTTAGATAGCTTGAAGTGGTTGGCTAATGGAGTGCTAACCGGCTTAGCACCTCCCATATTGAATCAATCAAGTACCTTGGCTATGTACTCTGCCTGTGACAAAACTAATTTCTTATTTTCTCTGTCACGCTTTATCCTCATGCCTAGGATTTGTTTTGCAGCTCCTAAATCCTTCATGGAAAATTCTCTAGATAATTGTCTTTTGAGATCTGAGATGTCCTTCATGCTTGAACCGGCCACAAGCATATCATCAACGTACAGAAGAAGGATGATGTAAGACGTATCAAACTTCTTCAAGTAACAACAGTGGTCTGCATGACATCTCCTAAAACCGTTTTCCGACATAAAACTGTTGAACTTCTTGTACCACTGCCTCAAGGCCTGCTTCAGGCCATATAGACTCTTCTTCAGTCTGCACACCTTGTTCTCATTACCTGATGCCACGTATCCTGCCGGCTGATGCATATATATCTCTTCTTCAAGGTCCGCATGAAGAAAGGCTGCCTTAACATCTAGCTGTTCTAGATATAAGTCTTCTGAAACCACTATACTCAAGACCATGCGAATTGTAGACATTTTCACTATCGGTGAAAATATTTCAGTGAAATCGATACTTGCCTTTTGTTGAAACCCTTTCACAACCAATCTGGCCTTATACCATTTCGAACCATCGTGCTCCTCCTTCAGTCTGTAAACTCACTTATTATGAAGAGCTTTCTTACCCCTGCGTAGAGTGACTAGCTCCCATGTACGATTAGACTCAAGAGAGTCTATCTCATCATCCATGGCCTGCTCCCACTTAACCCGTATATCTGACTGTAACGCCTCTCCAAAACACTATGGCTCACCATTATCTGTTAGTATTAGATAATGTAAGGAGGGTGAATATCGGACCGTGGGTCTCCTCTCCCGAGTAGACCTCCTCACAACCGGTATATGCGGCTCTACCTCATCCTGTGGCGTTGTAACACCCATGTCCGGTAACTCTTCCAACTATACGAATTTCTTTTTCTCAGCCTTATTTTTCTGCACACTGTCCTTATGTATCACTTTTTCATTGAAGAGTACGTCCTTGCTTCTGATGATTTTTCTATTTTCTGCATCCCAGAACCTGTAGCCAAAATCATGCTACCCGTAGCCTATAAACGTGCACCTCCTGGACTTCGCATCCAGCTTGTTTCTGTGCTCTGCATCAATGTGAACATATGAAGTGCAACCGAACACTCTGAGATGTGCAAGGTTCACTTCCTTCCCAGCCCACGCTTCTTCTGGTAACCCACCATCCAATGGTGCCGAGGGACTTCTATTGATGAGATATGCAGCAGTATTCACAGCATCTGCCCAAAAGGTCTTGGGCAACCCTGCATGTAACCTCATGCTCCTGGCGCGCTAAAAAATGGTCCTGTTAATGCGCTCAGTCATACTACTCTGTTATGGTGTTCCTGGAATCATTTTCTGATGTTTGATTCCATTTGCTACACAATACTCCTCAAACCTTTTATCACAATACTCTCCCCCATTGTCAGATCTGAGATACTTTATTATTTTACCTGTCTCATTTTCTACCATAACTTTCCACTTCTTAAATATATCAAATACATCAGATTTATGTTTTAAGAAGTAGACCCACAGTTTTCTACTAGCATCATCAATAAAGGTAACAAAATAACGTGAGCCACCAAGAGATAATACCTGTGTCGGTCCCCACACATCAGTGTGTACAAGCTCCAACAAATGTGTCTTTGGAGCGCGTCCCGTCTTCTTGAAGCTTACCCTCTTCTGCTTGCCATACACGCAGTCCTCACAGAATTCCAAGTCAATAGACTTCAGCCTTGGTAGCTTCCCTCTTGACAATAGCACTTTCATCCCTTTCTCACTCATATGTCCCAGCCTCTGATGCCATAACTGCCCATTCACTCCAGTTGATGTGACTGCGAATGAACTATACGATCCTAAAGTCACGTATAAAATACCTTCTTTTTTACCTCGAGATATTATTAAGGCACCTTTTGTGAACTTCCAGGAGTCACTAGTGAATGTCATCACATAACCGGTATCGGCCAACTGTCCCACTGAGATCAAATTACGTTTCAAACTCGGTACATATCTGACATCCTTCAATTTCAAGACCGTTCCATCTTTTTTATTTACATGAACATCCCCCTTTCCAACAATATTGCACGGCTCATCATCACCCATGTAGACTCTCCCAAAGTCACCTGACACATAATCACGCAGAACTTCCTTACATGAAGTGGCATGAAACGAAGCACCCGAATCTATAACCCAAGACTCATTCCTCGCATCAAAAGACAAGATCAACGCCTCTATGTCACTCTCCTCAAACAGATTCACTGAATCCTTCCCGCCTTGAGAGCTTCCTTCTTGTTTCTTAAGCGCCCTGCAATCACGTTTCATGTGCCCCTTCTTGCCGCAATGCCAACACCCGTCTTTGTCTTTCGTTCCCTTGGACTTCTTCCTCGACTTAGAATGCCTATGTTTATTGCCTCCTTTGTTCAGTGATCTTCCTCTTCCTTCAACGTTTAGAGCATTCCCTGAGTCCCCTGAAACTCCTGATGCCTTCCTTCTAGATTCTTCACTGAGAATTAGACCGGCCACATCATCAAATTTCAACTTTGTCGACCCTGAAGAATTGCTCACAGCAACCACCAAACCATCCCAACTGTCTGGCAAACTGGATAAGATCAATAATGCCCTGACCTCATCCTCAAAAGCAATGCCAACGGATTCCAACTGGCTCGTGACTGTATTGAACTCGTTTAGATATTCTGTCACGCTCACACCATCTGACATCTTCATGTTGAATAGCTGTTTCATAAGATGAACCTTGTTGGATACTGAGGGCTTTTCATATATGGTGGCTAGGGCTTCCATTAATTCTTTTGTCATTTTTACTTTGGATATATTGAAGGCGATGCTCTTAAACAAAGAGAGTCAGATCGTTCCTAAAGCCTTCCTATCCAATAAAAATCATTCATCATCTGTCATCTTTTCTGGTCTCTTCTCTTTTCCTCCTAGAGGAATATAGAGGTCCTTCTGATACAGATAATCCTCCATCTGCATCTTCCAGAAGGTAAAGTTTGAACCATCAAACTTCTCAATTCTAGTTTTTCCATCTTCCGCCATCGCTCCCAATAGAACTAAACCAATAGCTTTGATACCAGTTGTTATGCAGCACGCCAACAACGCAGTGAGCCTAGATCCAATCTCAGGCCTCACCCACAAACGATAAATAGGAAGAAATATAAACTAGAAAGGAATAAAAGCATTCAAACAAACCACAAGACAAGATATACGTGGAAAAACCTCAAATTAGGGTAAAAAAGCACGGATGTAAAATTCCACTATGAAGAGAAACAAAGCTTACAAGGCAATATACTAACCTCTCCCTTGGAAGTACAGAGAAAATCCCTTGCCCACACCTTAGAATAATTTCCTAATATTCACCTTTTAACACTAGAATAGCCCTAGGGACCCCAATTTATAGTTTTGGCAATTTCCTTTTCGCATCCCAATTGCGAAAGTACTTGCGACACGAAATCTGCGAAACTCCTTTTACATCCCAATTGTGAAAGGACTTGCAACACGAAATCCACGCATGTGGCTCCACTTCTCAACACCACTACCATTTGAAAAGTCCTATAACCCACCGTGATGCTTGCACGTCATCCAACCCATTCATAAGGTAGGACCCACTTGGATGAAGGTAAACTTCAAATATAAGCCTACCTGACCCCCAAACTTAGGTGCCCCCTACCAATGGCAGTCATCCCCATCCCTCACTATTTCTTGAGTTGCAGCTTACTCCTGGCTTGGATCAGCCTGATTTTTAGGTGCACGTCCTTGATCTAAACCTAATGAACTTAGGGCGTGTTTAGTCCACGGAATTGAATGGTATTTAATTGTATTAGATGGGATTAACATCATTATTGCACAATGATTGCATGTCTGGAAATACCATGGTATTGTAGCCATCCAATCCCATGTTTGGGATAAAATTTTTGCTATAAAAAAATACCAGATTAAGCAAAATCATGTTTGGTGGACCATGGAATTATCATCAACATACCAAATTCAAAACCGATGTCATTCACTTGTATACATATAGAATGTCACGTGTAAACGGTGTATATGGATGGACGGCATGGATAAACACATGCATTAATGTGAAGCCCACTCCATGGGACTAAATGCAATTCCATCCAACCTAATCCCAACCTTTCCCACCCTCTCCAGATGCTGGATGGAATTGTACGAACCAAATGCAATTCTATCCCACCTAATACGCCCCCTTAGTGGAAGCCGGCCACACATTTAAGTGTACCCCACAAACCTTTTGTTGCACGGACTGCTGGAGAAGATTCCCGTCCGGGAGGTGCACCTTCAACACGGACAGGATATGCTCATGTGAGACAGGATGGATTATATGATACTCCAACTGGGTGTAACGCTTGACATGCAGGTGCTTGGAAATGACAACCTATGGCTTATGTCAACCCAAATTAAACCTGCCTTGAGTTACAGTAAAAAAATCCTTTAGCCTTTGTCATTCCATTCATATATGGCTATCATAGTAGATAGATCAACTAAATCTTTAAAATCCATTATCTCGAATTTCTTCCAAAGTTCAACATCCGGTTCTTCCATGACCAATTTGATGAATTACGCCTCTAGCATGAAAACTCTGCATATGTTTCTTGCTCTCTTGAACTGAGTAATATGCCTTTCAGCCAATTCACTAGGTAATTATTTTAGGTGAGATAAGTTGGATACAGATATTTTAGGTTCAGTTCGAAAAAATTGAGAATGAAACATTTATTCCATGTCTTGTCAGTTGTCATTGAATTTAGCGGTAAACCTATATACCATGAGAAAGCAGTATCAGTTAATGAACTTAAAAACCATTTTAATTTTACATATTCGTCAGCCAAAAATTCACCACATTGCATGGTAAAGCGGTCAATATGTTCGACGGTAGATTAGATCGTTTCTCTAAAAAAATAAAGTAAAATTCGATATTCTATAGCATCTCGGTACCTCAACGAGTTAATGCACCCAATCTGGATAAGGCTTGGGATATGTTGGCCGATTTGTTCTTCGGTCATGCTATTGATCAACAACTTCCTATATCAAGTTAACCAATTCTTCCTTACCTACTTATGGAGGCAAAATAGTTACTCTGTGGTCATAGGGTCCTTAGTTAACCATCTGAGAAGATTGCACAAAAGGACCCTGCTCCCTAAGTGTTTTATTGTTTGCCATGAATTATCCCCAGGGGGTATGCCATTGGTCCTTTCATATTCATTTTGATTATTCGGTCGACCATTACAGTCGTTTCTCCTAACACTAGCTTGAGGTGGTATGTTTTGAGTGACTTGGCATTGATCCAACAGAACGTTATGTAGAGATGGAATCAGTGGTTCTTGTGGAACATTTCCAAAAAGAGGTACCTCCATATTATAATGATGCACTATGAGAAATCTATCATTAAGAAATTCCAACATCCGATTGACAATTTCAACCCGAGCCTTAGACTGCTCAATTGTTGTAAACTTGCATGCATTTTGCTTAATACCCAAGTTACATATTCCAGTGAGTTAGCATACATTCTGGACAATCGAAGGTGCTGGTTCTAGAACTTTAGGTTCGACTTGCGTTGAAAATACCTTCGGAGCCTGATGAAGTTACTATTTGTTGATGTTACCATTATTTCTTGTAGATTAATGAGTTATTTTGTTAAATCACTCAATTGATTGGGTCTGATTAAAACTGAAACCACTAACCTCTAGTGTCGAGATAGAGCGGTGCTTAATCAAGTCTGCCACTAGCCATCTATTCAACCAACTGTTGAGTGTGTTATTAGACGATTTGCAAAAGCTAGGGATATTCCTCGAAATAACTCTTATTTTTCTTGAAAATCAGGGGCTTTTAAAGGTGCAACGATTATAAAATTAAACAAAAATAAATTGAAGATGGATACAGAAAAGTAAGACTTACCACTAAAACGGAATCACCAACCTGACTGAGCGCAACGGGATGCTTCGCTGAGAAGCGTGCTGATGAGCGAGGGATAAACAATATCGAGATTACAAGCTACTGTCGACCCAGCATATGAGTGTAGGTGGACTATTCCTAAGACTAAGGTCTTCCTTAAGATCCAGCACATAGGCGCAGATAAAAGGGAATTACAGCTACCGACTATCACTAAGTCGATCTGTCTTAAGCTGGGGATGAACTGAGCTAATCCTAGATACTAAGGGTTCCACGATTACTGAGTGATGAAGAAAGTTAAATGTCCCGAAGAACTAGATAAATGGTGTTGCATTAGAGTTGGGTTGTTTGTATTAGATTTTATTGATTGACCGTGAATCATTCTCCTTGTATTTTTCTCTATTATTTATAAACTACTTGATGAAAGCATGAAAATAACTATTGTCTACATGGCGATTTCGTATGTTGCTAACTGTAAGTAGTGGTTACTTTCATTTGATCATGCACGGCCTTTTGTCGGATGCGTCTTTATCTCGTCCATAATCTCTCATACATGCTTTAGTGTTGACATAGTCTTAACAGTTACAAGCCCTAATCTCCAAATCATATGAGTAGCACGAATCCTTAACGGTTTGCTTAGTTATGAGTTATGTTCCATATACTTGGTGCATGCTATGAAGATATCATACTTGCCACGTAGCCATATCTATGCTATTAATTTAGAACTGTCATATCTTGTCCAAACAGATATCAACCATCTTTTTGTAGTTCATTTATGCAATGGTCAGGATCTTCCAATATTAAAGATTTTTTAGGTCGATACCATCAACTCAACAATTTAGGTCACTAAAACATGGCCCCAGATGTGTGTTACTAGGCCATGTTACTAGATCAAAACATGGCCCATTTGAAGATTGTATACCAAATCAATGCACATCGAAAAAAAAAAAACCATCTCAAAAGAATCTACTAAATCCTTTTCCTACTCATGTCGGCCCACATATGAATGGCCCATATTTCACATTAGCCCCCAAAATGTTTTTAATGGTGGGTATTTAATCTCCACAATGTAGTCGCACTTGAGCGAAGTCAACTAGGCAATCGACAAAAATCGAATTTCCATTGGGTCCTCTATAAAAAGCAACCACTCCCCCACAGAGAGAGAGGAGGTTAGTTGGATATTAAGTGATCTCAAGAAAAAGAGAAGAGAGAGAGAGAGAGAGAGAGAGAGAGAGAGAGAGAGAGAGAGAGAGAGAGGAGGAGGAGGAGGAGGAGGAGGAGAAGAAGAAAAGATGAAGGAAAAAAGAAAAAAAAAAAAAAAAATTAGGGAGAGGAGAAGAAAGAGGCTCCACCTAATTCATCAAATCTTTATATTAAGTCATTCTGAGCCATTTAGATATCCCAGACCATGTGAAGTAGGTTTGGAACTCAAGATATTTGATCATCTTTTTTAACTCAAGAGTGTCAAGTCTCCTCTTTCCCCTCTTATATCTCCTTAATGCACACTACCCCATGTAGCTATTGTGTTGTTTGTTATTTTATTTACATTGCCGCCACAACATTTTCTTCTCATACACCCCCTACTACCATTTTCATGTTATTTTGTTAATGGTTACCCAATGTATGCATGGTTTGTACATTGACGAATAAATGAATCATGTCGCATTATAAATCAGGAAATCAATTTATCCCTTTTCTTTTAGTGTTATTATCTCATCGGTAACAACCGGTGTTGACTACATTGTCTCCAAGGTCTCGATAATTTCTAAAAATTAATAAATTTCACAAAGTAGAGTGTACCTTTGTACAGACCGATAAAGGGGCTTAACTCCTTCCTTTTCCTCACCAATCTCCTGACAAGACTAGCCACAAAAGTCATTAAGGTTAGAAAATTTTTTATCCGCCAAATCAATATTGACATAATTTTACGGAACCTAGCTGACGGTAGATTCCGAGTGCATTTGACTCGTGGTGACTGTAAGTCAATTATACCATTAGTATAAGACCCTAAAAAACATGAAATGAAGAGTAGGCACTTCCATGTGCAAATCCACAACATATTACTGAGATCAACACCTCCAGAAAATTTTCTTTAATAAAGTGATTGCAAAAAAAAAAAGAAAAAAATCCAGCTATAAGCAGTAGCAAAGGCCGTGGTTTAACTAGTGATGCCAAAACCAACTAGCTAGCTGGTGTCAAAGCCATGCAAGCCCCCACCATGATGCATGTGTTTTATCCACGCTGTCCATTCATTTTTCTCATTTTAAAGCATGCATGAGCTCAAAAATGAAGCAGATGCAAATCTTAGATGGACCACATCACAGGAAACCGTGGAGATTAATTGAATTGAACGCATACTGTAGAAAACTTTTTAGGGGTCACAAAAGTCCTGGATCAAGCTGATATTTGTGTTTACCATTCATCCATGTGACCTTTTGAACTGATTGGATGGCAAATAAAAATTAGGGTGGGCCCTCAGAAGTTTTTAAGGGTGAACGTTCAATCAACACTATTTTTCATTTAGATCCGCTTATTTTTGAGCTCATGCTTAAAATAAGCTAGAAAAATGGATGGACAAGGTGGAAAAAAAACGCATATATCATGTTGGGCTCAACGTATGCATCATGCTGGGCCCACAAAGCTTGGGTCACCAGCCAAACGGTGCAAAGCCAGACAACCTGGCCTGGTCGGGCCCCTCCATGATGTATGTGTCCCATCCACATCATTGATCCAATTTTTCCAATATCATTTTAGGGCATGATGCAAAAATCAAAGCATATCCAAAGCTAAAGTCGATTACACCGTGTAAACATGCATGAAAAAGTGTGAAATGCATGCCTACCATTGAAAACTCTTTGGGCTTCACACAAGTTTTGAATGAAGTTGATATTTGTGTTTTCTCTACAATCATATATATATATTACCTTATGCACAAGTTAGCCCTAAAAAGGTTTCAACTGTGAATGTCATTATATTGGCGTGATCCACTCGAGCTTTGGATATGCTTCAATTTTGGTCTCATATATCGAAATGATTTGGAAAAATAGATGGATGGAGTGGATAAGGCACCTACATCCATGGTGGGCTCTATATAATTTTCTCGATACCATTTGGTAATATGAAATATAAGATCTTAAATTAATTTAAGCTTAAAGGGTTGAATTTCAGTTCTTATAAGTATTAAAAAATCTTATAATTTATTTGAAAAAAGTCATAATATCTTTTTAAAAAATTTAAAAAAAAAAAAAACACTAGTAAACACAAACTTTAAATGTCTTAAATTTGAAATTTTGCCATATTTGCAATTCTTGTCCCCATTTATATCTTTGGTTGAGCATGAGACAAAACTTGCCATTATCGTGCCTCCAAATTTGGCATACCTCTAATTGTTTCCGGGAGGTAGGTTGCGTCCTACCCAGGCCGTCTCCAGCTGCGAACAGGCAGGAGCTTTGAGCGGCCACTGTGATGTAGGGGTCTTATCCATACCGTCTATTCATTTTATTATTATTATTATTATTATTATTATCATTTTAGGATATAAACTTAAAAACGAACATATCCAAGGATCAAGTGAACTACACAATGGAGATTAAACTCTTACGGTTGGAAACTTCTTGAGGCCACAAAAGTTTCCGAAGGAGCTAATATTTGTGTTTTCTATTCATCTAGCGCAATATAATTTTATGAATAGGTTAGATGGCAAATAAACATCATGATGGGCCCTAAAAAAGCTTCAATGATGATAATCATTATCACTGCTACTTCCAATGGTGTGGTCTACTTGAGCCTTGGATTTGCTTTGTTTTTTGCTTTGCATCCTAAAATAATAGGAAAAAAATGATGAACGGTGTAGATATGACCATACATCATGGTTGCCACTCAAAGCTCCTATCCGCTCCCAGCTGGAGGCGGGCCGGGGTAGGACACAATCCGCGTCCTAGTTCAAGCCGATATTTGTGTTTTCTTTTCACCCGTGTCTGTGTGACTTAATCAGCAGATGGCAAATCAACGTTATGGAGACCATATGAAGTTTGTAATGGTGGTCATTTAATTACCGTTTGTAATGGTGGTCATTTAATTACCGTTTTTTCTGGCAGTGGGTTCACCTAAGATTTGGATATGAAAATCTGAACATGTACGAGCATATCTGTGTGATGAGTATCATCAAATCCTCACATAATAAATTTATATAAATGCACGGACGCGGATTGCGTCCTACCCCCGCCTGGACGGTAATCCGTCCGGGTAGGGCTCTATGGGCCCACAGTGATGTGAGTGTTTTATCCACGCCGTTTAACGCTGTTTTCAGATAGTTTTAATATATGAACCAAAAAATGAGGCGGGTCCAAGACTTAAGTGGACCACACCAAAGGAATCTACACTGATAATGACACCCACAGTTGAAACCTTTCTAAGGGCGTGATATTTTCTTTTACCATACAACCTATTCATAAGGTCATGTAGACGTGGATGAAGTGAAAACACAAATATCAGCTTCATCTGAAACTTCTCCGACTCCTTGAGAAGTTTTTAATGGTGGACGTTGAATCCTCATGTTGTGGTCCACCTGAGCTTTGGACCCGCCTCATTTTTAGGTTTACATATTAAAATTATTTGAAAACAGCGTTGAACTGCGTGGATAAAACACTCACATCACTGTGGGCCCCATGGAGCCCTGCCCAGACAGATTACCGTCCGGGCGGATTGCGTCCTACCCCCGGCCGGACGGTAATCCGTCCGGGCAGGGCTCTCTGGGGCCCACTGTGATGTAAGTTTTTTATCCATGCTGTTCAACGCTGTTTTCAAATAATTTTAATCTATAAACCAAAAAATGAGGCGGGTCAAAGCTCAGGTGGACCACAACATGAGGATTCAACATCCACCATTAAAAACTTCTCAAGGTTAGTGGTGTTTCCCTTGAGAATACTCCGTGGGCCTTGGATTTTGGGCTTGGGCTTATTCTTGACCTTGAGCTTGACTAGATGGGTGGATTGGGATGAATCTACTATGTCAACTAAGTGAGTTAACTGGGTGAGTTGTCTGGGATGAATTGATTAGGTGAGTTTTGTGGAATAATTTGACCGGAATCTCTAGGGTTGATCCAAAACTTTTATTGCCCAAAAATTTTTTTAACGATCCACGTTCATTTAACATTGTTTCCTATGATGTGGTCCATTTGAGATTTGGATATACCTCATTTTTTGTCTATTACCATAAAATAATCTATAAAAATTTATGGACAGCATAAATGAAACACCTACATCATGGTAGGGCCCACGGACCATCAATCATTGGCTGGAGGCAGGGGGAGTAGCCAATCCCTTTCCTAACGTGTTATCATCTAAAAGCTGCTTCCAGCTGTTGTTGACGGGATTGCATGCTGTACAACACGGCACCTGGGTAGGTACCGTGTTGACATGGCAGAGTTATGTAGGCCCAACAAGATGTATATGTTATATCGACACCATTCATTCAATTTGTCAAGCCATTTTAGGGCATGGAACCAAAAATGAGGCTGATGCAAAGCGCAAGTGGAGCGCGTCACATAAAATAGTGGAGATTAAACACCTATCATTGAAAACTTCTTAGGGGACACAAAAGTTTTGATCAAATAGATATTTGTGTTTTCCGTTTATCCAGGTCCATGTGACCTTATAAACTGATTTAATGGTAAATAAACATCACAGTAGACCCTAGGAAGACTTCAACAGTGGGTGTCATTTTCTCTTCAAATTTCTATGGTGTGGCCCACCTGAGCTTTAGGTTTACCTCATTTTATTATTTTTTTGCATATGCACGTGGACACTACCATCTTAGGCAGACAAGCCGATGAGGTTGGATGGAACCTAAGCCGAACCAAATCTAAACCTAATCCTAACTCTAGAAACCTAAGTCTTGGAAGCCTAAAAATTCCACTAGCGTGAGTGTGTGGGAGTGTGTGTGCGTGTGTTAAAAAAAAATTAAAAAATATATATATATACCTAGAAATTCCAGTCAATTTATTCCACAAAACTCACCTAATCAATTCATCCTAGACTACTCATCCAGTCAACTCACTTAGTTGACGTAATAGATTCATCCCAATCCACCCATCTTGTCAAGCTCAAGGTCAAGAATAAGCCCAAGCCCAAAATCCAAGGCCCACGGAGTATTTGAGAAGACAACAATGATGTAATCATGATGCAGGAGTCCTCCTTGCCAAAGTAGGAGACCAACTCGGGATTTATTCAAACATATGCTATGTGGCTTATCGATATAATTGGATCATGCCCATCAGAAATTTAGATAGATTGGTTTATTACTTTAACAAGTGGTTGCCCATTAGAAACTTGGACTTGTTGGTTATCGCTTCAACAAGTGGGCAATTAAGGTGAATTTATCCAAATGAAGTAACAACTTTGTTATATGCTTTGTATTTAACAGAACATTGTACACACTCAATATCATTAGTTTACAAGAGCTATCTTTAATCCCTAATTATTTGTGAGATTTTGTGAAGATCTGCGATTTGTTGAGCATACACTTATACTTATAATACTCACACTATTTGTGTAGCAACATGTATTAATATTTGTACTTCAATACCCTTCTTTACATGCCTCACTAAGTCCAAAGTCATACTCTACTTTCTACAATAGTCATTTTCTTTGTACAAGTATCCACTTTGATTTTTTACAAACACCAAGTAGAGTGGGTGCCTAACCCTTTCCTACTCTGCATCCGTGGTCCCTTACTCAAATCTCCAGCCGTAGATTAAGGAGAGGTGGGGAAACCTTAGATTCTCTATTCTAACGTTCTACGATGTCTAGTCGACTATGAAATCGGTCTAATCGACTAGTGGTGACTCCAATCAAATACAATCCCCTCACCCTTTTACTTCAAACACTTTTCAATTCCACCTGCGTGAGCTTGGTCCACTCTAGGATCCCATATCCACAATACCCTAATATGATATCACAAAATGGATGGATGGTGTTGATATAATACGGGCTTGTTTGGGAGCGTGGATTTGAAACCCCCTGGATTCGGAACCCTCAGGATGGGAAACTCCCTGGCTTTGCAATCCTCACAGTGTGTCTGTCACTCTGGAGTGTGAATAACTTTAATCCAAAAATACCTATGCATGGTATATTTACAGGATTTTCAATTTAATTACTAAATTAACTTTAATATCTGTAATTAGTGAGATATATAATTTTTGACACCATGGTTGTGATAAGCCTGCTGAAATATATGTGCTTTGCCTGAAAATGATGAAATTCCAAGTCCCAAGCTTATCTGAATCAAATATTAACTTAACATGCAAGCACAAGTTCATCTCTGAGTGACTAACTAACGATTTTTAATTGCTGATTAATATGTACAATGTTTGGACGGTGTTGGAAAATTAATGTTTGGAATGTGCTGATTTACATGGACAATGTTTGGATGGTGCTACATGAGGTTTTTGATCATCATTAGGGCCATGTGCCCAATAGAATGGTAGTGTACAGTGACACACATGACACACCTGCAACTATTGAAATGATTTTAGGTGTAATCCAAGCTCCCCCCACCCCCCCATGACACACATGACACATGACCCCTACATACATTAGTGTACAGTGACACACATGACACAGTGACACACATGACACATGACCCCTACATACATTATGATGGGACCCATAAAGGTTTGTCACCTAAACACAATTTCTATCATGTGAAACGTTGCATGTAAGTTAGAAAAGGATAAATTTATTATTATTAAAAAATAAAAAAATCCAAAATCACTCACCCAAGATATTAGAGGAGAAAAACTTAAAAAAGTAATATTTTTTCAGTGAAAAGCTGAATTAACTGTTTAAACTTTTTAAATTTACCCAACAATCTAAGTCCGAAAAATCACCCCAAATAGCGCATCTCGCTAATAAGCTGTGGAAATAAGCGCCTCGACACAGAAATAAAACACAACCAGTTGAAATAAAACACAAGCAGTTAGAGTGACGTTGCAACTTGAAAAGCGGTGTTTTCTGATGAACGGCTGGATTGTCAGCCATAAAAGCAGGATGGTAACCGTTTGAAAAAAGCGCCTGGGCTCCTGTGACTGTTCAACCTCATTTTGACAATGATAGGAACTCATCCACACGTGACACTCGTGCGTGGTTATCTAAACCATCTAAATCGTGGTGCATATTGTGGATGGAGCATATCTCCTAAGTTGACGCTGATCAAGCAATCCTAACCATTCGTTTGAAGGCTATAAAGTGGATGAAAGTAATGTAAGTGGTGACTGGAAGTGGATTCCAGGAAGTTCCTGTGTTCAGAATCTAGTGGTGCCCACCATGATGTGTGATAAATCCAGCCTCACCATCCGTTTTTCCGAGGCAGATCCAAAACTTAAGTGGGCCGAATGACAGGAAACAGTGAGGATTGAACGTCCACCGTTGAAATAATTGTGAGGCCACTGAAGTTTTGTATCTAGCTAATATTTTTGTCTTTTCAATTTATCCCGGAAGGAATGACCTTGTGAACGGTATGGATGGCTTACAAACATCACGTGAGTTTCAACTGTAGGTACGGCCCACGTGAGTTTTGGATGTGGCAAAACAGATGGACGGAGTGGATTCAGCAGAAACATTACGGTTGGCTCCACCTAGCTTCTGAGTTCCTGCACAGGGAGTCCCGGGCAATCCGCCCCTGTGGCTGTTCTGTCATGCGACGTGTACGGTTGAAGAGTCACCACAATTTTTAAGACGGCAGCCGACTATCATAGGATGAAAGGCATGAATGAATCACATACATCATGGTGGGGCCCACAGAGCACCGACCATCGGCCACGGGGGCTGGTGGCAGGAGGGAGTAGCTAGCCAATCCGTTTCCCTCCAAAAGAAGAATAGAGCGCAAGGACATGCAGATGCAGGGGATCCTACGCAGGACAACTAGGCCACCGTCAGTTGGGTGCCAAAGATGGACGCTCCTGATGTCAAAGATCATATCATGAGCCATCTTGGCCGTCCACACGTGGGGCCATTTTATAAATTTTAAAAAAAAAATAAAAATTAAAAGAAGCCTAAATGGTCAATACTCAACGGTAAAAGACTAGTGTCTAAAATTATAAAATTATAATATAGGCATCCAAAACGAATAAAAAATCAATGGCTAGGATGACTGGATCCCTAAAGATGATATCTTAGACATTAGATGGACGCTTGTGGTGGCTAAGATCATATCACAGGCCATCTTGCCCCTCCACACGCAGGGCGTGTTTACATAAAAGCCTAATGTTCAACCCAAATAAAATAAATGGTTTAAATGGTTAGGATGAAGGTAACCATAATAAACATTAAAAAGAAAAAATCAACGGTTAAAGATGGAGATGCATGGGATCGAACCTTGTACCTCTCGCATGCAAAGCAAGCGCTCTACCATTTGAGCTACATTCCCATGTCAAAATTATAATTAAAACGATAAAATCTTTTTCTAATCTACATCATTCAAGCGGTGGACCTTTCATTTTGTGTTTCATTTATACAACGGTCAGGATCTTCCATTATTGAAGATTTTTTAGGCAGGTACCATTAAGTCAACCGTTTAGATCACCGAAACATGGCCCCATATGTGTGTTACTAGGCCTAGTTACGGGATGCCCATTTGAAGATTGTGTACCAGTTTTCATCTCAAAAGAATCTACTTACAGGGGTCCATATGAACGGTTTATATTTCACATTTGCCCATAAAATTTCAATGGTAGGTTTTTAATCCCCACTATATGCTTCACTTGAGCATCGGAACTGCCTCATTTCTTTTTACATAAGGATGGCGTGATGAGGTTGATACCGTCTTCCTTAAGGGGATAACTACTCCGAATCCATGAAGCTTTCTTAGACTCCTCACAGGCATACCTCGAATTCAAGATGGAAAATAAAAAAAATATATAGAAATAATTCTTAAAAAAATCAAAATTTCATTGGTAGATAATAAAAACAAATTTACAATCTTGAAATAGTAATATCAAACTGTAGGAGAAGTTTCATAATCAAACTCCAATTCAAACTCCCTAAAATTCATAACTTACTATAAATAGTAAATTTACTGTTTATAGTAAGTGTCCTATTTGGCTAAATTACGCTATTCTCCTAATTTTTCTAAGCACTTTTCATGTTAGACACAACTCTAAAAATCAAAGGATGAAGAGTTATAATCAAACTAAAACTTACTATAAATAGTAAAAATAGAAATAAATTGGATTTTCGACTGTCGATCTGATGGAATCTTGCAAATTTGGTGTAGCAACCCAACATAACCAGGTTGGTTAGCTAAAGTAGCTTCTCCTACCCAAAATCATATATGGTATGTCAAGTAACTCATTCCTAGTTGCAAAATATGTCTGTTGTAAGGTTCTGACGGTCCAAATCACCTCTGCCTCTGATCGGGCCTTGTCTGGTCAATCCTGGACATGAAAGTGTCTATGACCCACTTTACATCAGTCTCTTCCACTTCGAAAGAACTAGTCTTCGAGTTCTCGTCCTGGTTCAGTTCATAATAGTCTGTTAGGTGCGCCCCGTAATAATACTCAGATCAAAAGTTATGGCTAATTTACAGTTCACCTTCTTTTGGTCCAACCATGCTAGGAATGTATCGGTACCACATCTACATCAGACCCCTCCACTTGAAAAGAACTCATCCTTGAGTTACTTAAGAGACTTCGCTTGTGATACTCAAATAATTTCTGACATCTATGTTTATCAGCCTTTTCCTTGTATCTTGCATTAGGCTCTTGAGCTAACACAATACATGTACTCATGCTATCCTTGACTTAACTAGTATGGATCAATTCCTTCACTTGCCCTTACAGAATATTGCACTCTTCGGATTCATCCGATAGTAAGGACGATTGGGTAAACTGGACATGGGGACAAGGTCGATATGGTGCTGAATATCTCGCATGGGAGGCAATCCATTGGGTAACTCTTTAGGCCAATTTTTCTTGAATTCATTCAACAATAGCCTTAAACTTGGAGGAATGTTTAAGGGTTCCAATTCCTTGCTTTTTATCACTATAGCATACACCTCGTTGGTTTCTTTGAATTTCTCCGTAAATTCCTGAATGGTCAGGAGGGAATTCTCATTCACTTTAAAAGCTTCAAGGTGGTTCTCTAGTGTCATATGGGTAAGGACCATCTTTCAACTGTCCTTGATGAAGACATAAACATTGTCTCGTCCTTGATGGGTCGCATCACAGTCCGATTCCCATGGTCGACCAAGTAATATATGGTATGCTTGCATGTCAATTACGTCACAAAGTACTTAATCTTTATAATTTTTACCAATTGAAAATGAGACGGTGCATTGTTCGGTTACTTTGGTCTCATTCACATTTTTTATCCAGCCAATCGAGTAAGGGGAATGATGCATTATCTCAGGTAGCCGCAACTTGTCCACCATGACTTTTGAGATGATGTTCTCGCTACTACCACTGTCTATGATTATATCACAGACATTGTTGTTGACAGTACACCATGTACGGAATATATTGTGCCGCTGTGAATGCAACTCCTTCCATGGGGTGTACAGTAATCGCCTCACAACCACGATTTTCTATGATCTTCGGTTGTCTATTTTTCGTCACTAGCTCTTTCCTCAGTGGCTTACTTATCTTCATCAAAGTTAGGGTCTTCTTTTGCTGCATCACCTTCAATGCCCCCTTCGTTAATGGTCAAGTGGGTCACGTAACATTAAGGGCAAGTGTTTAATAAGTGACCCGGGTGGCCACAGTGATAACAAGTATTCGGCCTTAGCCAATCATAAGGATTCGGAATCTTAATCGCGCCCGCTGTTGTGGGTACTACACGTTGAGGCCTAAATGGGTCACTCCCCATGTCACAGTTTACAGTCGTGGGAGGTTAAGGACGTCCTCCTACTGATTCTTTTCCTCATGTCAACACTGAATCTTATGTACAACCCATAATGGGGGCTGAGTTGAAGGATAAGGCTGAGTAGGAACTCTTGCAAGCTGCGTTTCCGTCATACTTGCTAACTGAACCGCTTCATCTATGGTCCTGACCGGGTACATCTGAACTCGGTCTTAAATCGTTGATCGTAATCCACCTATGAATCATGCGATTCAATTTTTTACGAGTCATTACATGTTGCTAGTCTCTAGAATTCTTCGGTGTAATCTGTGATTGTTCAATTCCCCTGTTAGCAATTTTGGTATTTCTGGAACAATAACTGCTCGTAATCATGAGGGAGGAATCATGATCGAAGAAGATGTCTCATCCGTGGCCAGGATCGGATGGGTTCCTTGTTCTCTCGAGCGCGTGAGAGTTGTAATTGCTCCCACCATGCAGAAGCACTTGATTTTAATTTGAATGCTACTAATTTTACATTTTTATGGTCCAGCACGTCCATGTAATCAAAATATTGTTCTACTTCGGCCAACCAGTCGAGGAATAAGTAATAAACCATTAAAATTAGGAAGTTCGAACTTACCTCAATAGTCTTTTTCAACACGATCTAGATGATCGCCTCCATAGATTGGTCATCGGGCAAAGCCGTCATCAAGGTCCTTGTCACTAGAGCTCAAATCATTTGGAGTAGCCCTAGGATTCACCACTGGTAGTGCTCTACGGAAATCGGGGTTATGCCATACAATAATCATGGGTAGTTGAGCATCGCCTTGGGCTCAGAGTGAAATTAGCGTATCCACAAGACGATTGAGGGTTGCTTGTAGCCCTTGTATAGTTAACTGATCTCTTGGTGGAAAGCTTCCATTCTTTGCGAAAAATAATACATCCCTGGATCATCGTCCACAAGATTTTGGTCGTTATTTTTCATCGATCCAAGGGGAGTCCTTGCTTTGAGACTAATTAACGCAGGGATAGGCATGATGAGGTCAATCACCGTCTTCCTCAAGGGGATATCTACTCCGAATTCACATAGCTTCTTTGGACTCCTCAAAGAGATACCTCAAATCCATGATGGAAAATAAGAAAATAAATATAAGTTCTAGAAATTTCAAATTTTCATTGGTAGATAATAAAAACAAATTTACAACCTTTAAATAGTTATACAAAACCTTAGAAGAAGTTTTAGAATCAAACTCTAACTTAAACTCCCTAAAATTCGTAACTTACTATAAATAATAAATCTACTATTTGTAGTAAGTATCCTATTTGGCTTAACCAAGTTATTCTCCTAATTTTTCTAAACACTTTTTAGGTTGGACACAACTCCTAAATCTAAAAGGAAGAAGAGTTATAATCAAACTAAAAGTTATTATAAATAGTAAAAACAGAAATAAAATTGATTTTTGACCGTCGATCTAATGGAATCTCACAAATTTGGCATGGGTAGCTTCTCCTACCCTAAAATCGTATATGGTACATCAAGTAACTCATTCTGGTTTGCAAGATACGTATATTGTAATGTTCTGACGGTCCATATCACCTCCACCTCCGATCGGGCCCTCTCAGGTCCATCCTGGACATAAAAGTGTCCGCAACCTGTTCTACATCATTTTTGCACTTGTATTCTAAAATGATATGAAAAATGGATGAGTGGTGTGGATAAAACCAATAAATCACAGTGGCCCCTCAAAACCCATCTGTTCCTGGCGATTGTTGAGCAAATGTATGTTTCTTCCAGTATACCCGTAGAGGTGGGCTTGGGTGGGATAGAATTGCATTTGAGCTACTGTAAATTCCATTCAACATTTTCCAAAGATGGGAAAGATGGTATTTACTACGGCATCATCCAGTCTCAATAGGAGATGCAGAGAAATTTTTTGTGAATTTCCAAATCTGTTGTATTTGTGGCCCCCACAGTAATGCATGTGTTTTATCCAAGTCGCCATCCATAAACATCTTTTACACATGACATTCAAGTGGCGTATGTGTATAGATGACCACTGGCATCAGCTCCATTGATTACAATTTCATTGTCCACCAAACGCATGTTTCACTTAAAGACTTTTTCTTTTCTTTTCTTTTCTTTTATTCAAATGAAGAATTTAATTTCAAAATGGGGATTAGACAGTCAAAATACCATGGTATTTCCAAACAAATAATTATTATGCAATAATGGTGTTAATTCCACCTAATGCAATTCAATACCATTTAATCTGGTTCACTTTGGACCATTGATAGAATGATTAGTCATCCAATCAAAGTAATTTTTGAGAGTCTTGTTCAAATTAAAGGAGAGGAACCCACATTATGGAATGCCCATATTAATTATCAAACCTTTCTTTATAATTAATTTGGACCATTCATTTTCTTTACTAGAGATGGTTGGATCGTGTAATCAAAGGTGGCCATGTGCCATGGTTAAAACTTATCTGGTGTGATTAAAGAGGTCCATCTTTTTTGGGTTATTAGTTAGAATTGTCCAATCAATATAACTATTAAAAGTAGAACAAACAAAGTTGAAGCACAATGATGGAAGGTCAAAATTATTGATTGAACATTTTAGGTAGAGTTAATCTAGGCCATCTATTTCTTGCCATCATCTAAAAGCACGTGTTACACCCCATACTTCGGATACAAAGTGTGCACGCTCATAGCTGCAATCTAGTCAAGTCAACCCGACCTTATCAACGACTTAGTCATTGTTTGAATTTGATTAAACTTGACTTTCTTGTCACTAGTGTTATTTTATTTCTCAAGAAAAACTTTCTATTTTTAGTTTATGTTTAATTAAGTTAAGAATCCATGTTCCACTAGGATTAAAAGTAAACATAGAAGTTGATATGCATGTGTATAATGGGGTTATTAAATGCCTAGCCAAACAATAAAGTTTTCTCTTTCTTTTGTCTATAGTTGAGTATATGAGAAGGCTACTTGTTTTGGTGGAACACCAGAGTGGGTGAATTTGGGTTTTCTAGTATCTCAAAAGTTGCATGAGCACACTCTCTCTCTCTCTCTCTCTCTCTCTCTCTCTCTCTCTCTCTCTCTCTCTCTCTCTCTCTCTCCATTTTCTTTTAAAAGATGGGCATTTTTTGCATTCATCATAAACTTTTATATAAATCAGAACTTAAATGTCAGGTATGACAATAATAACTGCTATAAAAGCAATGCTTGAAATAATTTGCTGGTTAAAGTGCTAATTGGAAGTTTTGGATGACCAAAATACGTTTATATCTCGAAATTTATGATTTTTGAAAAGTTATTGGTGTTAATAATATTAAAATGTTAAAAAATGATAAATCAGGTCTGGTTTGGTAAAGGAAGAACAGAAAGAAAGAAGGGAGTGGATTAACTTTTACAAGGAAACAGCTTAGTGAGTGTTATTCTTAACTTGTGGGGCCCACTTTGCTGAATGTGTTTCATATCTAGGCCATTCACCCGTTTTCGAGTTCATTTGAGGACTTTATTCTAAAAATTAAGCAGATCCATATCTTGGATGGACTATACCAATGGTAATTTCGGTGAATGACAATTAAAAGCTTTTATTAGGCTATAAAAGTTTTGATCAAGTTAATATTTGTATTTTGCCATCATCCATTTTTGGTTGAGCAGTACTGATGCATTGAAAGGGGGAGTGGATGGGTGATACTCGGATAACATCTTACCCTATGTAGGGCCTACCTTTATGAATTCTTTGTATATCCAATCCGTCCATCCGTTTTTCCAGCAAGTTTTAGTATGTGATTCCAAAGATTAAGAAGATCAAAATGAAAAAAAAAAAAAAATCAATGACCATTAAAAACTTTTTGTGGGCTACAAAGTTTTAGATGAAGCTGATGTTTGTGATTTCCCTTTATCCAGGTTTCCTTGACCTTATCAACATGTTAGATGGCAAATAAAAATTACGGTGGGCCTATGAATTTTTCATGATGGCATTCAATCACCACTTTTTCCTTTGTAGTGGTCCATCTGAGATTTGGATTTGCTTAATTTTTGGAACCATGTACTAAAATGATCTGTAAAAACAAATGGATGGCGTGGATATACAGAAAACCATCAAGGTGGGCCCCACAGTAAGGATAACACCCACTAAGGTGTAACCCGGGTAGCAATTACTGGGCTCGCATTGGAACGAGGGGTTTTTTATCGTTTTCATTGACTAATGGATTGGCCACCAGCCATAAAGGCATGACCTAACCGTTGGAAAAAAGGCAACTCATATGATAGTCCAACGCCATTTTGATAATGATGGTGACTCATCCTCATCCAAACGACCCAAACGTGGCATTTTAGCATGGCGGACGCAGATTGCGTCCTACCAAGAGGTGGGCACTCCGTTCGAAACTTTCAATACCTTGAACGAACTTGATCCAATCCGGGGCTGAGTACGGGTCATTTGACTTGATACGGTCCATCACATTGCTGGCCTAACCTGAACTGAGTCCGACTCGGTGGTCAAGGAAACCGAGTCCGATCGGGTTGGGTATGGTTCGGATCAAGTCCTCCGTTTCAATGGTAGACGTTCAACCCCCACTGATTTTTGCAGTGTGGTCCACTTGATCTTTAGATTTGTCTTATTTTTTAGCTCAAGCCTTAAGACGAGCCCGCCAAATGGATGGACGGTTTGGATATAACACATACCTCATGATGGGACCCCATAGAACTAGCTTACATCAATACACCAGCTGCAGCCAGCATAGTGCATGGTACACCTGCCAGTCTGCTTACATACATCTGCCAGAGGGGTTACGGTTACCCTCCCATTAAAACATCATGATTATTTTTTGGGCCCACCGAGGTGTGGTTCACAAATCTAAACCATCCATTATGTGTGTCCCACTTGGATGAGGGGTCTGACCAAGTTTCAGATGCATCCAAATTTTAGGTGGGCCCCACACAGCTCGACCTCATGGGAAGTTCCCACGAGTTGGACGACATAGAACCTATTCCCCTGCTCTATATAGCTCGGTGCTCGATGCACCTCGAGCCTTAAGCACAGCAAAGGGATTGGGTACTCCTCCTTCCACCAGCCAATGGTGGATAGTCGGTGCTCTGTGGACCCCAACATGATGTCTTTATTTCATCCATGGCGTCCATCTATTTTTCTAGATCAGTTTATGATATTAAAGTAAAAAATGAGGTATATCCCAATCTCAAGTGGACAACATTACAGTAAATAGTGTTGAATGAACATTGTGTGGATCGGGTCGGTTCGGATCGAATCTGATCCATTCAGATCAGATCAGTCTATATTGACCACAATCCGAACTTGATCCGAAAAACTGTCGGATCTGAATGTCCCTACTCGATCTACACCAATCCAGGCCGTCGGTTCAGTTCGGAACGGTTCGGATCAGGTCTAATCAGGTTGGATCCATCGGATCAGGTCTTAAACTCTTACCATTGAAAACTTCTTGTGGGCCACAGAAGTTTTGGATGGAGCTAATGTTTGTGTTTTCTCTTCATCCAGGTTTACGTAACTTTACGAATAAGTTGGATGGCAAATAAATTTCACGGTGGGCCCTAGAAAAGTTTCAACAGTGAGAAACATTATCACTGTTGCTTTATGTGGTGTGGTCTACTTAAGCCTTGGATCTGCTTCATTTTTGGATTTATATCTTAAAATAATTGAAAAAAAATGGATGGACAGTGTGGATAAGACCCATACAGCCGGTGGCCACTCAAAGCTCCTGCCCGTTTCCAGCAGGAGACGGGCAGAAGTTGGACGCAATCCACGTCCATGCATTGACTATCCAGATCATCTACATTGTGGTACATATTGTGGATAGAGCATACCTCTTATATCAACGCTGATCAAGCAAACCTAACCATTCGTTTGATGGCTATAACGTAGATAATTGAAAGTTACTAATAAGTGGTCCAAATTCCAAACGCAAAAGTCATGGTAAATGATGACTACCTTATTCTCAGTTACAGATTAGGTATCTAGAACTGAATCGGTGATTAAGGCGGCTTGAATTGGGACGCAGTCTGAGACTCTAAGACGCCACCTATATATATAGAGAGAGAGAGAGCTGGCCTCCTACAAAATGTACCGCACATAATTTATGTACGAGCCTTCCTACACCGTAGGATGAGGAAAGTGGCTGGGATTCCACTTAGTTGAGAGAGAGAGTCTTAGAAGAAGGAGAAATTTACAACTATACGGCCCATTTATGGCCCATTTACATTTTTAAGCACACTTCTTTTTACCTCGCGAGAATAATCCCCATATGCACGGACGACTTGCCAGAGGTCGAAAATGCCCTTGCTTTTTCAAAAATGTGATTTCTGAAAGCTGGGGTTTCTTATCGCTATGGATAATAACCGTAGCCATATCTGTAGCCCCCACTCTTTTGATCTGTCTTTCGATATGTATCGAATGTCTTTCGATATGTATTGAAGGTCTTTCGATATGATCGAAAAAGGTCAAGAACTGTCTAGCAAGTTTGCCTAAAAAATCCTACAATTTTCGGTGCATATCAAAGAGTATTCGATATGTATCGAAGGTATTTTCCCTATGGCTATGGATTATAACCGTAGTCATAACTATAGTTTGTGTTAGTCTGTGCATTTTTTTTTAACATGGAGAACTTTATTCTACCTATAATTTTCTCTAAAACATATTTATATAAATATGTATATATAAGCATATAAAAAAAAAATCTCTTTTTTTCATTTCTTTCGTTATTCATTTAACTAGAATATCTTCTAAACCAAAATTAGTTACTTGACGTACGCTATATGATTTTGGGGTAGGAGAAGCTACTTTAGCCAACCAACATGGTTATTTTTCAAGATTCCATCAGGTCGATGGTCGAAAATCCACTTCATTCACTTCGCGACCAATTTCAATCAGTTCACGATCAATTTCATTCATTTCATTTACTTCACGATCAATTCCATGCATTTCACGATCAATCCCGGTGATTCCCCTTCACTTCACGGTCAATTCCATGCATTTCACGGTCAATTCCCTTTACTTCACAGTCAATTCAATGCATTTCACGGTCAATTCCCTTCATTTCACGATCAATTCCATGCATTTCACGATCAATTTCGGCGATTCCCCTTCACATCACGGTCAATTCCGTGCATTTCACGGTAATTCAATGCATTTCACGGTCAATTCCCTTCATTTCACGATCAATTCCATGCATTTCACGGTCAATTTCGGCGATTCCCCTTCACTTCACGGTCAATTCCATGCATTTCACGGTCAATTCCCTTTACTTCACGGTCAATTCAATGCATTTCATGGTCAATTCCCTTCATTTCACGGTCAATTCCATGCATTTCACGGTCAATTCCGATGATTCCCCTTCACTTCACAGCCAATTTCATGCATTTCATGGTCAATGCCCTTTACTTCATGGTCAATTCAATGCATTTCACGGTCAATTCCCTTCATTTCACGGTCAATTTCAGCGATTCTCCTTCACTTCACGGTCAATTCCATGCATTTCACGGTCAATTCCCTTTACCTCATAGTCAATTCCCTTCACATCACGGTCATTTCCATGCATTTCATGGTCAATTCCGGCGATTCCCCTTCACTTCACGGTCAATTCTATGCATTTCACGGTCAATTCTCTTTACTTCACCGTTAATTCAATGCATTGCACGGTCAATCCCTTCATTTCACTGTCAATTTCATGCATTTCACGGTCAATTCCGGTGATTCCCCTTCACTTCACGGTCATTTCCATGCATTTCATGGTCAATTCCCTTTACTTCACGGTCAATTCAATGCATTTCACAGTCAATTCCCTTCACCTCACGGTCATTTCCATGCATTTCACGGTCAATACCAGCGATTCCCCTTCACTTCACGGTCAATTCCCTTTACTTCACGGTCAATTCCATGCATTTCACGGTCAATTCCCTTTACTTCACGGTCATTTCAATGCATTTCACGATCAATTCCATGCATTTCATGTGAAATGCATGGAATTGACCGTGAAATGAAGGGAATTGACTGTAAAATGCATTGAATTGACCGTGAAGTAAAGGGAATTGACCGTGAAATGCATTGAATTGATTGTGAAGTAAAGGGAATTGACCGTGAAATGCATGGAATTGACCGCGAAGTGAAGGGGAATCGTCGGAATTGATCGTGAAATGCATGGAAATAATCGTGAAGTGAAGGGAATTGACCGTGAAATGCATTGAATTGACCGTGAAGTAAAGGGAATTGACCGTGAAATGCATGGAATTGACCGTGAAGTGAAGGGGAATTGCCAGAATTGACCGTGAAATGAAGGGAATTGACCGTGAAGTAAAGGGAATTGACGGTGAAGTGAAGGGGAATCACCGGAATTGACCGTGAAATAAAGGGAATTGACCATGAAATGCATTGAATTGACTGTGAAGTAAAGGGAATTGACCGTGAAATGCATGGAATTGACCGTGAGTGAAGGGAAATCGCCGGAATTGATCGTGAAATGCATGGAATTGACCATGAAATGAAGGGAATTGACCGTGAAATGCATTGAAATGACCGTGAAGTAAAGGGAATTGACCGTGAAGTGAAGGGAAATCACCGGAATTGACTGTGAAATGCATGGAAATGACCGTGAAGTGAAGGGAATTGACCGTGAAATACATGGAACTTACTGTGAAGTGAAGGGGAATCGCCGAAATTTACCGTGAAATGCATGGAATTGACTGTGAAATGAAGGGAATTGACTATGAAATGCATTGAATTGACCATGAAGTAAAGAGAATTGACCATAAAATGCATGGAATTGACCGTGAAGTGAAGGGGAATCGCCGGAATTGACCGTGAAATACATGGAATTGATCGTGAAATGAAGGGAATTGACCGTGAAATGCACAAAATTGACTGTGAAGTGAAGGGAATTGATCGTGAAATGCATGGGATTGACCATGAAGTGAAGGGGAATCACTGGGATTGATCGTGAAATGCATGGAATTGATTGCGAAGTAAATGAAATGAATGAAATTGATCGCGAACTGATTGAAATTGACCGTGAAGTGAATGAAATGGATTTTTAACCATCAACCTAATGGAATCTTGAAAAATAACCAGGTTGGTTGGCTAAAGTAGCTTCTCCTACCCCAAAATCATATATGGTATGTCAAGTAACTAATTTTTCTTTAGAAGATATTCTCGTTAAATGAATAAAGATAAAATTGAAAAAAAAAAAGAGAGAATTTTTTTTATATGCTTATATATACATATTTATATAAATATGTATTAGAGAAAAATGTAGGTAGAATAAAGTTTTCCATGTAAAAATAAATAAATAAATAAATAAAAATGCACAGACTGCAATGGACTACAGTTATGGCTATGGTTATAATCCGTAGCCATAGGGAAAATCACCTTTGATACATATCGAATACTCTTCGATATGTATCGAAAATTGCAGGAATTTTGAACCAAACTTGCTGGACAGTTCTGGACCTTTTCCGATCATATCGAAAGACCTTCGATACATATCGAAGTACATATCGAAAGACCTTCGATACATATCAAAGGACATATCAAAAAAGCAGGGCTACTACTATGGCTACGGTTATAATCACTAGCCATAGAAAACCCTGTAGCCATAGGTTATTGGTTTTTTTTTTTTTTGTACTCCCCACCACTTTTTGTGGGTCCTATTATGAGGTATGTGTTATATCCAAATCGTCCATCTATTTGGCGAACTCGTATTAAGGCTGGAGATGAAAAATAAGACAGATCTAGCTATCAAGTGGACCACACTGTAAAAGTCAGTGGAGGATTGAACGTCTACCATTGAAACCCTTTTAGGGGTCACAGAAGTTTCGGATCATTATGAAATTTGTTTTTCCTCTTCATCCAGGTCTTTGTGACCTTATGAATATATTGGATGGAAAATAAATGTTATGGTGGGCCCTATAAAATTTTTAATGGTGAAAATCAATTTTACCGTTGCTCTTTGTGGTGTGGTCTAGTTGATCTTTGGATATGATTCTTTTTTTATATATATAATGCTCCGAAATGATCTCGAAATATGGATGAACGTTGTGGATATAATAAATACATAACTGTGGGGCCCATGTAACTTTAATATCTTTTGAACCGTTCGTACAACTCGGAGTTCGAGGAGCATCAGCGCTTGTCTTCGAGCACCACCGATCCACTTGAAGGAAAAAGCAGGGTCATTTTTTACCTTTGGCAAGTCGTCCGTACATCTGGGGCTTATTCTTGAGAGGTAAGAAGAAGTGGGCTTAAAAAGGTAAATGGGCCATAAATGGGTCATACAGTTGTAAATTTCTCTAGAAGAAAAGACTCTCTCCTACACTCACGGAGAGAAATTTGGAATGCAGCAGGAGAAAGCCTTTTGCATGAAGATCATGTAAAAGGATTTTGTGTGGGCCTACTATGATGTTTATAATATATCCAACCTGTCCATCCAGTTTTTTAAATCATTTTAGAATATGGGACCAAGAATGAGGAGGTTCCAAAAATTAAATGGGCCACATGAGAGGAAACAATGAGAATTTAGTGACCACGGGTGTTGAGCCCATAATTGAAGCACAAGCACAGATCAATTGGATCATACACTTTAGAGGCTCCATAGTGATGTTTATTTATCATCCAACATGTTCATAAGATTATACAACATAGATGAAGGTAAAACACAAATATAAGCTTGATTTAAAACGTACGTGACTCTCAGGAATTTTTTGAAAGGTGGGTGTTCAATTCAACTATTTCCGGTGGTGTGGTCAATTTGAACATTTAATATGCCGGATTTTTTGTGTCAATCTCTAAAATTATCTGGTAAGATGAATGGACGGAGAGGATAAAATAAATAAATCATGGTGGACCCACAGAGTTTACTCAGTACGCTAAGCGTGAGTCTGGATCCTCTATTTGCGAAAGCACGACTCTCCGAGCACAGATTAGAAACTGAAAGGTTGCGAAGTGAGACTTGCTACCAAGTGACGTCACCAATTTCTGTGGGCCCACCATGATGTATGTTTTGTATCTACACCTTTCATCCATTTGGAGAGATCATTTTAGGGTAATATCCAAAGAATAAGTTAAATCCAAATCTCCAGTGGACCCCGGCACAGAAAACAGTGGGCACAGTGACGTCCACCGTTAAAAACTTCTAAAGGCCACAGAAGTTTTAGATCAAGCTCATATCTGTGTTTTCCCTTCTTTCATGTATTTTTTAACTTTTGAACAGGTTAGATTTCAAAGAAACATTATGGTGGGCATTAGGATAGTTTCAACGGTGGGAATCACTTCTCCACTGTTTTCTGAGGTGGGTCCACTACAGCGTCCCAACTTTCATGCTTTTTTCCAGGTTTGCTGAATACTGATTGGTCCATCTCAATCACAGAAGCAATTACACAATCACACAATCCAATTAAATTGTAACAATACGCAAACAGAGGATCCATATTCTAAGCGTAATCCGCTTCCCACATTGGCAAACGAATTAGCTACTCCCCCTGCCACTAGCCAATGGCTGATGGTCAGTTCTCTGTGGGCCCCACCATGATGTATGTGTTTCATCCATGCCGTCTATTTATTTTTTCAGATCATTTTATTGTATGAAATAAAAAAACGAGATATATCCCAATCTCAACTGGACCACATTACATGAAACAGTGTTGAATGAGTGTTGACCGTTAAAAACTTTTTGGTGGCCATAAGAGTTTTGGATCAAGCTGATCTTTGTATTTTCCCTTCATCTGGCCTGTATGACCTAATCAACAGATTGGATGTCAAATAAACGTTACAGATTGGATGGAAAATAAACGTTATGGTGGGCCCCACAAATTGTTTAACGGTGAAAATCATGATCTCTGCTGCTATTTGTGGTGTGGTCCATATGATCTTTAAATATGATTCATTTTTTGGATAATGCTCTAAAATGCTCTCTAAAAATAGATGAACGGTGTAGATATAATAAATACATCACTGTGGGGCCATGTAACTTTGATCTCCTTTGAACCATTCATACAACTAGGAGCTTGAGGAGTGTCAATGCTCATCTTCGAGCGACACGTACCTACAACAGCTATATAGTAGGTGTGTGGTACACCAGCCAATCCACTTTCGTGAATCCGAAGGTTTTTGTACTATTGTCCCTTGTTTTTATGGTGGTGGGCCTAAAATATTGTGTACAATGTTCTCAACTAGGGCTACACAGACTATCTAAACTGTGGGGTATACTACGGATGGCACAAATGTAAGAGAAAATCCCTTGTTAGATGGACACATCACATCTGACAGCATCCAAAGCTCCCAATTGAGCTTAAACTGATAACATTGTCACCAATGTGGCATCGTCTTGCTTAAAACATGCAAGCTTCATATTTTTATTTTTATAGCGCCCGGTTTTACTTAGCGCCCGCAAAGGTTGGCCCCAAACACTAGCTATGTCCGATTTTGTTGTACTGAAAACTCAAATCTTGTAATGTCTAAAAGCAACTTACGCATTTAAAAATAAAAAAATGCAAGCATAGTTGAATTAGTGTCCAAATTGAACAAAATAATGGATGCATTATTCATGTAAAATGCAAAGTAATTACTTAAAATAGGAAATTTCACTACATCATTTAAAAATAAGACGTCCTGCATTAGTGGGTGAGGGTAGTATAGGTTCGCATGAAAGACTTGTCACTACTGAGATTGTAGTGTATCATGACCTAACATCTCCACCTCATCACCTAATAGTTCTTCATGCATATCAACCTCTACATTCAATGGTTCTTCATGCATATCAACCTCATAATCCGATGGTTCTTCACACATATAACTGCATTCATTGATGGTTCTTGGCATGTGGAAGATCTTATTCTGCAAGTAAATCATTTTAAAGAATGAAGAAAATAATAATATAATAATTTAACAAACAAATTAAAGAATCAATCAAATATAAATGAATAAAATGAATTAAACACTTACAATTTGTTCCATATTGGACAATTACGTTTGTCATGGCTAGGACCCCACTTCCCACATCCGTTGCATCTTCTTTTATCTTTCTTACGAGCCATCTTTTCCCTTTCTGAAATTAATCCTTTTCTACTTCCTTTAGTTTTAGCATGCACAGGGTCTTTAATGATGACTTTAATAATTTTCTTTATTTGTTTCTTATTTATAGGCACCAATATCTCACTAGCAACCAACTTCAAATCTTGAACTCTTTTGAGAATATCATGTAGCCCTTCTTTACACATGATATGTCTCTTTAAAATTAGTGCTTTCATTAGCAAGATTTTTAGAAATGTCTAACAAATCACTATATCAAAGAGCATACGATTCATGTTTCTCTCTATTTAACTCCACACAACTTGCATCGTAGACAAAATCCAGTTTAACATCCTTTATCCATCTTTTCAAAATATAGTTGTCACGCCCCAAACTCAGAAAACGAGCTCACAAAATTTTTGATCGCTGAATCCGGCACCGACAGCCTCCGTAGTGCCTCATTCTCGGCTCCCGGTATTCATATGCCAAATTCCGATCCTGGGATCCTACAAGGAGAATTTTCAGGATGATTTTTTTTATTTAAATGGAGCATAACCACAAGCATAACCAAGTCACAAAACAACATCACCACATATCCACTGTATCAAAAACTCAAGGTGATCAAAAGACTTCAAAATAATTTGATACATGCTCCAGCCTCAACGCTGCTGCGATCCAATGACACCTGCACGCAACGGTCGTGCCTAAGCTTACAAAAGCTTACAGGGTGGTGTAAGTGTGTGCGCAAGGCAAGTGCCAAGTATACAATATCAGAGTAATATAGAAATGTGCCGGTAAGTCCATGAATACTATTAGTCATACCAAGACTATGCGATGCAAGGCATGAAATACTATTGGCCATACCAAGGCCATGCGATGCGAGGCCTACGTAACCGAATGTCATATGCGAGATACAATGCAAGCATGTCAGTCCTCATCTAGTACATATATCAGTACAGTTCCTCTCTGGGATATCACCGGGGTCTAGTACACTCCACACTGACTGTCACCTCCCTAGCCGCGCAGCCCAGCTAGTGAAAGAGACCACACTATCCACCTGACCAGTAGTCTACCAATACCTACTCGGCTCGTCGATAGCAGACTCATTTGTAAGCTGGCCAAACTCAGCCTAACTTACAACCCCCTCACTCGGGCGAATAAGTCCACACCTGCTTCCAACCTACCATGACACAGTGAGAGACACAGCTTACTGGTATTTGGTACTCAGGTGCTCATGTATCCACTCGGTCTAGATGTTGAAGCATCTCTTGGTATCAAAAAGGTTCTGCGACTTTCACCTAAGGACATCATACGCGCCCGCAGTGCTAGAGCCAATATTTCCAGTATCCAATCCAGCCATCCACGATGTGCCTGTGGAGGCCACGGCCCTGATGTCACTAGGGCGTACAATGATCATGCCACACATATGCGAGATGCATGAGTACATCGTTCAGTCATGCAACAATCCTACGCGTACCGCACGCTCATGTGGGTTACTCTTATCAGTGAGTCCCATAAATAGTCAGCCCAATGGCATATGCTATGATCAGTCACTACTCATATCAAGCATACATATGATGCGTATGGGTATGAGTCATGGAATTATACTAAGCATGTTATAAGGTGATGAATTATCCTCACAATGAAGATGGGCCTAGATGGCCTACACAGAACCAGTATGGGCCTATCAATGGGCCCTAAGGAGAGTTATAATGTCGACATTTAACTAACATTGTTCTTACAATATGGGCGTTAAACCATCATTGCTCCCAAGGCATGACTCGCCATAAACATCATTATATACATCACATGGAATCACACATTGTAATGGACTTTGTATACATCCCATTGGGCCTCAACCCATGGGCCTCAATGGATGGGCCAGAAATACATCAAGATGGGCCTCATATATATACCAAGGTGGGCCTCAATGGATGGGCCATAAATACATCAAGATGGGCCTAATCGTATGGACCTCATATATATACCAAGGTGGGCCTCAATGGATGGACCACAAATACATCAAGATGGGCCTCATACATACCCAAAAAGAGTTATATTGAAGGATCATTTGGACCATACCCCAAGTAACAATGGAGATAATAATTTTCACTGTTTAAACAATTCACAGGGGCCCACCATAAGGTTTATTTTCCACTCAATCTAATCATAAAGTCTTAAAGACCTGGATTAAGAGGAAAAACAAATATCATATTGGTCCAAACCTTGTAGTCCAAGGGTTTTAATGGTGGACGTTCAAACCCACTGTTTCTACAATGTGGTCCATGTGATCCTAGGTTAGACGCATCACGGTGTGGCCCGCCGTGATGTATTTGAGATCCAACCATTTCATAAGTTAACATAGTGATAGATGAAGTAAAAATAAATATCAACTTTATTGAAAACTACTGTGGCCCTTAGAAGTTTGAATGGTGGATGTCACTATCCACTGCTTTAAATGGTGGGGTCCACTTGAGCTTTAGATCTAACTCATTCTTGACCCCATACCATAAAATGATATCTCAAAATGGTTAGACGGTGCATCATGATGGGCCCCACCGTCTAAATAGTGTACGGTGTAGATAAAATAAATACATCAAGTGGGTCCCACGCTGCACAGACGTAGCTCACGTACAGGGGGGCAGGCGCAGATGAAACACATACTTCATGGTGGGGCCAACGGTTGGGACCCATGGTCCCTGCCCGTTCACGCTACAACAGCAGCGCAGGACGTTGTTGTCTCTCTCTTATTTATTATTAATTTTTTATTTTGTTTAGGTTTTTCCTAGGTGGGGCCCGCATCAATAGAATTCAACCCAACCATTGGATTCTAGGACTCAAGAAGGACCAAACAAGCCCAATATTTGGCATGTTTCGATGTGTAGAAAGATTAGAGTGGATTTTAACAGTAAAAATCATTATTTTCAATGAAATGACCCGCCAGATAATCGGATTAACTTCATTTTCGGCTCAATGCCTAAAATGAACAGGGGAACGGGATGGACGGCGTGGATCAGCCCCATAAATCAAGGTGGGGCCCGCATGAGTAGCCCACCCCAAAAGCTTAAACCAAGCTAATATATTTTTTTTTAGTACATCCACTGTCTGTTCACACTTCATAACGCCCACGTCCAGCGTCCAGGGACGTTGGACGGGCTGTGTGCATATATTAATCAAGGTGGGTCCCACATAGACGTGGCCCACTTGATTTGGATCAATCTGATACTTGTGTTTTCCTATCACCCCAAGGTAGGGCCCACATGGCTTGGATGGTGTAGATCTAACACGTCCATTAAGTGGGTCCCACGAAGGTGGACGACTTGGATAAAATGCATACATCATGGGGCCAACAACAAGGGAAAAGAGAGAGAGAGAGAGAGAGAGAGAGAGAGAGAGAGAGAGAGAGAGATCGAGTGATGGAGGGACCCCGGCACTATGGGCCCTCCCTTCCATACATCACAACATACATCAAGTGGGTCCCATTATATGTGGGCCCACCAAATAAAAAATTAACGGTGGAGATTTCTTCTCCACCAAAATGGAAGGCCTAGATGACCTCTTTCAAACTTAAAAAGTTAAACATCATAATGGGGTCCATGGAGAATGACCCATCATGGAATAATCATGAGAATCAAGGTGGGTCATTAGCCACACCTAGGGTCCAAAGTGAGATCCATACCATCAATCGGTAGGCCTCACTTGGCCCATCATAAAAAAAAAATCACCTTCTTGGTCTGATAGAACGCCAATCTTCTTGTGTCTCACTTGGATAGAGGGGATGAGAAATGAAGGGCTAGGATGATGGATCTTAGGATGGGAAGTGGGCCACACACAATACACTTTTCTCTCCTTGGAGTGCTTGGACGTGCACTCCTTTGGTTACTTGGAAAATGTGAAGAGAAAGAGAGAGAGAGAGAGAGAGAGAGAGAGAGAGAGAGAGAGAGAAGGGTGGTTATAAGAGAGGTGATGGGTGTGAGTGATGGATGTGAGTCGATAGATGTACTTGACATGTATGGGTGTGTAAGAGAGAGAGAGAGAGAGAGTTGACTTTGGGGTTGCTCTTGTACTTGACATGAGGTAATTGATTGATTGATTGATGAGATATGTTGTAGAGATTCTCTTAGGATTACAAATACGCTGTGTTTTCCTTGAACTGAATGCGGGCCCACATCTCCTGGCCTGGGTATCGCCTCGGCGGGTAATACGCGGCGTTGGAACCGCGGCGATGGCATGGTCGCAATGGTACAAGTCTCGGATTGAGCAGACTCAGATCTATGGGATACGACTTAGGGTCATGCGTAAACATCGATCATAGGTCGTGGGTTACCGGAATTCGACGAGAAAGATCACAGAAGTCTACGGAACGGTACGGACTAGGATACGGGCCTTATAATAGTGGTCTGGCAAATTAAGTATCCGAGATTGTCGTAGTATATATAATATGTGCCTACATGGTATGCCCTCAAATTTAAATTTTAAGCAACTACATTTTGCTTGTTTAGATTGCATCTCGAATTCAACTAGCATTCGGGAGTTGTTCCTTCACATACCCCAACATTGTAAATGCAAAGACCTTCTATATTTTGTAAAAGAATTGCAGTATAAATGGTGCTTTCATACAACTCTCCTTAAAATTTATAAAAAAATAGACCGAGTATAAATCTCTTCAAGCTCTCTTTCCATGACAAATAATGTTTTCAACTTTGGCTTGCTACTAATCGTTTCATGATCGGTGATTAACTCATTGTGTCTCTGTCATGCTACTCCACGATCAAAATGACTTATGAAATCCATTAACGAGTTTTTCTTCGAAACATATTTATGAAAAAATGCATTCGTGCTTTCGCTTCGTTGACTACTAGACATACCCGCAAAAAAAAAAAAAAAACATGTCTTAGATATGCTGGTACCCATTTGTGACGAATGTTGAATAAAGAGGCAAGTCAATCATTATGATTCAACCCATTTTCTTCAATAACTTTGCTCCATTTTACTTCAAATTCTTCGGGCTTCTCAGAATTCTATATGTTATCAGAAAAAGGTCCTTTAAATTCATCTTTGTAGGCAACGTAACATAACTTTTCAGGGACCTTCTGCAAAATGTGCCAAATACAATACCAATGGAAAGCATTTGGAAATACAGTAGTAATGGCTTTCTTCATTGCCGGATCTTGATCTGTTATGATCGCTTTCGGTGGGTCTCCTGACATTGCTTCACGCCATTTCTCAAATAACCAGATAAACGATTCAGTGGTCTCATTATGGATAAAGTCGTAGCCCAATATAATCGATTATCCATGGTGATTAACTCCTGCAAATAGTGCAAATATTAACTCATAGCGGTTTGTATTGTACGTAGTGTCAAATACTATAATATCACCAAAGTAATAATAAGCCTTACGTGAAATCGGGTCAGCCCAAAAACAATGTGTTAATCTACCCTCCCCATTAACCTTCACATTATATGCGAATGATGTATTCAATTCCTTCATTTCAGAAAAATATTCATACAATAGTTGAGCGTCACAGCCATTGGTTTCTTTTCTTTTATCTCTTGCATAATTTCTCACATCTTGTTCAATAAATCCAATATTTTTGTAACCACCCGATTCAATTGCTAAAATATTCATAGTTTGCGAAATGCCTATGCCTGATTGAATGAACGTATTTTCCAAATTCTTTTGCGCATTACAAACCTCACGATGTGATCAAAGAAAATGTTTCTTCCGAGGAGTTGTTAACTCATGACTGTGCTCCTCAACAAACTTTTCATTGTATATTTTGATTCCCCATCCTCTTTTTTAATTGTCATGCAAGCTTTACAACTTTCTTGAGTAATACTCCGTCGCCTCTTTACTATACCATGCTTCATTTCTACCTTGTTATCTGTAGTCCCCTCCTTCGAATATACAAACATCTTTCAGATCTCTTCTTGATTCTTATTGTATTTATTTGAACATCTACGAACACTGAAGCCTGCTTTCTTTGCATAAAAATTGTACAAGGTAGATCTAAAGTTCAAGTGGACCCCACCAAAGAAAATAGTGGGGACAGTGACACCCACCATTCAAAAATTCTTAGGGGCCACAGAAGTTTCCGATCAAGCTTATATTTTTGTTTTCACTTCATCTATCTATGTTAACTTATGAATAGGTTGGATCTAAAAAATACATCATGGTGGGCCCTATAAATGTTTCAACGGTGGGTGTGACTGATCCCACAGTTTTCTGTGGTGGGTCCACTTGGACTTTTGATCTATCTCATTCTTTTTATCATGCCATAAAACGATCTCTACAAATTTTTGGACGGTATGGATACAACACACGCATCATGGGGGGGGGGGGGTGGGTCCACAGAGCTTGGTGACGTCACTTCAGTAGCAATTTGGCTATTGACCTTGTCAGTATCTAATCCGCACCCGGATGGACGCGGATTTCCTGCTAAAGCCTTGGCAGGATGTTCCTGCGTTGGGATGTATGCAGGGTCCACCGTGATGTTTTAGATAAATCCATCCTGTCCATCCATTTTTCCGAGCTCATTTTATGACATGCTATCGAAAATGATATGGATTTAAAAGTCAAGTGGGCCATATAAGAGGGAAAACTAGGGAAATAGTTTTTTATCGTTAAAACTTTCCTAGGCTCTATCTTGATTTTTATATGTCATCCAAACGGTTTACGCCATCCAAACAGTTTACAAGATCATTCCCACTGGGATGAAGTGAAAACAATAAAAAAAAAAATTAGCATGATAAGAAACTTTCGTGGCCTTAAAAATATTTCAACAGTGGTGACTGAATCAAAATTGTTTCCTCTAGTGCGGCACACTTGAATTTTGTATCCATCTGATTTTCTATAGCATGTCTTAAAATGATCTCATAAAATGGATGAACCGGTTGGATTTATCACAAACATCATAGTAAGCTCCACAAAGAATACTTACGCATGATCTTTATGCGAAGGACTTTCACGTGAGACTCCGTGAATGTAGGAGAGAGTCTTTTCTTCAAAGACTCTCCCTCTCTCAACGAAGCAGAATCTCAGCCGCATTCCTCATCCTACGGTGTATATGAAGGCTCGCACATAAATTACGTGTGGTACGGTTCTTAGGAGACCGGCTTTGTGTGTGTGTGTGTGTCTATAAGTTTTATCCATTCCATTCATTCATTTTTTTCATATCATTTTAGGGCATGAAACAAAAATTGAGGCAGCTCCAAGTCTCAAGTGAACCACACCACAGGAAGAAGCGCCTATAAAGACACCCATCGTTAAAACCTTCCTAGTGCCCACCTTAATGTTTATTTTCTATCCAACCTATTCATGAGGTCAAATAGACCTGGATGAAGGAAAAACACAAATATAAGGTTGATCCAAAACTTCTGCGGCCTTAAAAAAGTTTTCAACTGTAGGTATTTAATCACCACCGTGTGGTCCTCATGAACCTTGAATCTGCCTTTTTTTGAGCTTATACCCTGAAGCCCCATACATCACGGTGGCTCGATGGAGCCCCAGCCTATGCCGAGCTTGGGATTGCTATTCCACGGTGAAAGAGTCCCCATCATTTTCAAGATGGCAGGGGACTATCACATGGGTGCCGATTGGGTAAGTCCAAGCTCGGGACATGCTATGGCTCTTATGGCCACCGTGATGTATGGATTTTATCCACACCGTCCATGCATTTTTTTCATATCATTTTATGTAACGGGCTCAAAAATGAGGCAGATCCAAGGCTTATGTGGACCATGAAATGGAGATTAAACTCTTACCATTGAAAACTTCGTGGTGCTATAGAAGTTTTGGATCAAGCCGATATTTGTGTTTTCCCTTCGTCGAGGTCTCTATGACCTTATGAGAATGGCAAATAAAACTCACGATGGGCCTAAGAAGGTTTCTGTAATGGGTGAAAATGAACTGATCACGAGCGACTAGTATGAGAAAAACATAAAAGCACATCAAGGAAAACAGTTCAGTTCCAACGTCTGAGCACGACCTCTGTGTACAGATCAGCGAACCGACCACCTGATGGAGAGTTCAGCTCTAATTAGCTTCTCGCCTATCTCGACCAACAAACTATCATAAGGACCAACCTAACCATAATTGACAATCTGACTCTAGAAGATCGACCTTAACCCTTGACCTACCTCGATCGAAGGCTCGATCACAATCAACCTCAAAGTTCGATTGTGGAAGATCAACCTCAACCCTCAGATCTGTGCGATGACCACCTTGGCCTTCTGACCCAGAGGTCGGCCTCGGTCATCTACTCCGTTCTTCTTGGATCTCGACCACTCAGAGATCTTATCAAAAATGTCTCTCCGAGATCTCTGCCGAGGATCTCGAAAGACAACCGAGACATGCATGGGAGGAGCTTTCTTCCATAATACACACCTATTATTCAAAGGCATTGCCATACACGTTACCGCCACTAGAAAGCTATAAATAAGAGACCTATCTACAGTGAAAGGTGCGTATAAATACAAACCAAAAACCCTACGTTCTACCTGACACAGCTTTCCTGTGCTGACTTTGGCATTGAAGGATCCCCTATAGTAGTCAAGGTCTCCATTGTTTTTCTATTTTACAGGTCTATCGGCGGTCCAAGGAGGACGTCCGAATTTCAGCATCAACAGTTAGCGTTGTTTGTGGGAACGACATCAAAGTCGTTTCCATCTCATCGGGGCTTTATAATGGCTAAGGGTAGGAAGAAGGCACCGGCTGCCTTAGCCACGACTCCCTTCACACTTGTAATGCCCCTAAAATCAGTACCCGAGTACAAAGACCCCGATCTCAAGTTCTCGGGTGTTAACCTAATGAGAATGCACATGTGACATCATTCAGATTCACATTCATTTCGCACACGGCTAATCAGAGTAACCAATTTACTTAGCGAATGCAAAGCGAGATAGAGATAATGAAAGATTTAGAATTATAGGGCTAAAAGTTAAAAATACAATTTCAATAGTGGTGATCATCCAAAATGAGGATTACACAAGCCATAATCTACAATATACATACCCAAGATGGTTAAAGTGTAAAGTTTTCAGTTTATGCCCAATTCTCCAATACATAATGACGTTGGCACAATCCAATATAAGCCTACCTGTCTGAGGTATCACTAGTACCTGTATTAATGATATGCACAGTTGGTGTTTTAAAACACCGTCCTAGGTGAGAGTGAATAGCTAACTCGGTGGTTCTATTAGTTCTAAGTTACACATGTTATCAACTCAATCAGCGCAGGTAATAATAAAATAAGAAATCAAACGATTCTTAAATACTCTTTTAAATGCACATGTGAAGATATGACATGATGCATGCTCTTTCCAAATAACACTCCCTCCCAAGTGACTTCAACGCCTATTTCGCATATACCAACACTCCCTCATCACGCGACTTCAATGCTAAATCACCACATCTTATCTAATGTAATACGATTGATGCGTATGTTAACTGAGTAATTATTATATTTCATTCATCCAGCATATTTGCGAAGCTAGGACACTGACGTCATATCACTAGTCCTTATCCGGATCACATGGCTCGTTGCGGCACATAGCAGCTTCTCACCAGTGTCCCTTGATCTAAATTTAAGTGTCACCCATTTATATCATAAATCAACAATTCCAAAAGTATGGTATGATACCTAAATGTATGAGGATCAACTCGGTATGAGTCATCACCCAAACACCGACTATGATCACTCAGTTTTGTGGTGCGAGCTTGTCACATAAAACTAAACCACCACAAAGGAAATGACATGTGAAAAAATGGGACTATTATTGCTAGCCAACATGCTGCCTTGCCCGACTGGAGAGCTATTTTCAAAGAGAGTCTGGATCAAACAGCTCACCTCAACCCACGCTCGGACCATAGCATAGATGAACCGTGGCTAGGGCGTTACAGCGCGTCACCCAATTCCATTCAAGCCCGAGTCGTTCGAATAGTACTCTGGCACGCAACCATCTGCTAGGTAATTTGATGGGGACCGTTCGAACAAGGATTTATCACCTCCATCAGTGCTCATTGGTCACTATGGGGAGGCTCGTCACCCCGGCATAGGCCAACAGCTCGAACATGGTATCCCGTACTACCATGCCTGACTCATGAGTCTTAGTTTCTCACTGGTCACTACGGGGAGGCTCATCACCCCAGCGTAGGCCAACAACTCGGACACAGTATCCTATACCACCATGCCCAACTATGAGTCTTAGTGGGATTGTATCGTACTAATGGTTATGAATCGACTCATCCACTGGGAACGGGGTATCCTAGATTCGATTTGGTCGTGTCATACATTATGAACATACATGATTAGCCGGCTAGTGGACCAATTTGATAACCTGGGAGAACCCCGGCACAACCGGCATTGGGTGCAAGCATCCTGTGTAATGCAGCTACTGTCGATCATCCATGTTTGGCCTGGGTCGATCAAACAAGCCGAGAGTGGCCAACCTAACTCAGACCACCCCTTGATTTTGGTGATTTACCAACTGACCCAACATCTTAGCAATCCTACATATTTCTATGGACTAAACTCTATATCACATAATTATAGCATAAATTTTACTACGCAACCACTTAGACATGTCATCGAACACGTGAGCATCCATAGGGTATCACGTTTACTAAAGCATTAAATCAAACATATGGGCATGCATAAAGTAATACAATCACTTAGGCAATAAATCAAGCATGTGAAGATCGACAAAGGAAAAACCCAGGAAGGAAGAAGAAGAAGCTGATGCTGCAAGCCATCTCTCTCTCTCTCTCTCTCTCTCTCTCTCTCTCTCTCTCTCTTTCTCCCTTTCTTCTTCACATTCAAGCTTGATCTCTCTCTCTCTCTCTCTCTCTCTCTCTCTCTCTCTCTCTCTCTCTCTCTCTCTTTCTCCCTTTCTTCTTCACATTCAAGCTTGATCTCTCTCTCTCCCTCTCTCTCTCTCTCACGTTCTTCTCCTTTTATAGAGCCTGGGAGTCAGTGTTGGATGGTGGAAAAGAGGCGGTGGAGAGCTTTCTTTCGCAGGTGTGTGCGTAGCCACGAAACACAAGCCAACTTATGTTTGAATGGATTTTTCAGCCAATATACGTCTAAGAAACTGATTTTGGCTCCATGGTTGGGGTAAAGACCCCCTGCCAGAGCTTTTGGACGGTTCAGATCAAAGATTCGACCATCACATAGGCCATAGAATGCCCCGCAACATCCGGGAAAATCGGACGTGTGTAAGGTGCGAATCTGTCTGCACTACGATGCTCGGTGGGCCCTACAGTGATGTTTCGAAGAAATCCACCCTGTTCATTGGATTCCTGACAAAATTTCAGTTGAAAAGGAGTGGTTTTGGTCGAGTCTTGGTGCAGTCCACTGCATCAAATCAACTCGTCGTCCATCATGCGTTTTCTGGCGATCCACGTGTGTACGTGCGCAAGGGACCAAAAGGAAAGCATGGTCAGGGTCTTGGCCACCCTCTGGAGCAGATGGACGGTGCGATCCGGATGATGGGTGGGGCCCACTAAGCAAACCCGGTCGGACAGTGTCTGGCCGTTCGGATTCCTGCGCGAGATGGGTCGGGTCAGCTCGACTTTGACCGGGCTGCCCGACCGATGCACATCCAATGCACATGTATTATGTGCACGCGGGTCCCCATGTGGGGTCCATCGTGATGTAGATAAGAGATCTGCTCCATCCATCCGTTTCGTCACCCCATTTAAGGGGTTGAGACCAAAATTAAAGCATATCCAGATATCAAGTGAGCTCCAAATCAGAGTTTAATGGACCGATCTATCCGTCGGGCAACTTCCAGAAGGATCCAATGGCTAAAATTCGATGTGTACGGTTAATTTGGGGTTCTTCGGCCAAATGTAAAGTTTTGAGCCGAACAGATGGTGGGATCCCTGTGATCTTGCATTCTGGATGATTTTTAGGCCTCTTTGGCGTGAATGGCTTGATTTTCTCGGATCTCTGGCATGTAAATTCTTCGATCTTGGTCCCCTGGGGTCTGTCCATTGCCTTGGTGATTTTTGAGCGTTAAATCCATGCTTTTAGTACCCTTTTTCAGTCCGGGCTCTTAAATTCACCTTGCAACACAAACACGATTAAAATAAGCCATTAAAAAGTATTATGTTCATAAAATTAGGTAATAACTATGGTCTAATATGCAATATTTGACCCTCAACAGGAAGACGAGCTGCTAAAATACTATATTATCTTCTTCAAAAAGGAGGCGGTGCAGGTCGATGACCATTCAACCAGATAGCTCTGGCCGCCATGATATTTGGTTTAAGGGCATGAAAGTTCCTCTTCTCGATTGGTAAGAACCCCTTGACTACCTTAACCGACCTCCTTAACTGAGCCCAGAAGTACTCAAATACGAAGGAGCTTTTTAGCTCAAGAAAAGTTACTCGGAACGCAGGTAGCTCAGCTAAAGAGAGGAAGCAAAAGGAGAAAAGGGATCCGCCCACCATCAACAAAAAAAGAGAGAAAGGAGGACGATCTAAATAGAGGTCAGCGCCCAAATTGATGACCGAAAAGCCAATTCTGCTCATACACACCACTTAATGCAACTCCCGAGCAAGTGCTCATGGAGATACACGACAAAAGGATCCTGAAATGACCTAGCGGAATGAAGGTCAACGCTGACAAGAGGGACAAGTGGAAGTGTTGCTACTTCCACCGCAACCATGGCCACACCATCGCAGAATATTTAGATCTCAAGGAGGAGATTGAGTCCCTCATCTGGGGCAGGCACTTGTGGGAATATGTCAATAGGAGGGATGACTGACCAGACAAGCAGGACGAGCAGCAAGATGATAGAAACAACAATGAAGCGACATGTGAGATACGTACGATATTTGGGAGAATGGCCGAGGTGGAGACTCAAACAAAGATCGTAGGGTTCATGCTCGAAACATCAATAGTAGCAGCATGAAGCACAAAGTATAGGAGGGGAGCATGTGTCAGTCTACTCTCGTGGAGGCTGACCGACTTCGGCTTCAACGATAGCGGGGCCTTCGGGAGCTTCATTGGCCAAATGGCGAAGATCGAGGTCTGGGTACCTCTCCCGGACATCCTCTCAGCACTGTTGGTAACTAAGGTTGAAGTAATCCTCCAACTCATTAGTTCGATCTTGGGAAGCCTTGTATGTTTCCACCGCCGATGCTTGCACTGCACGGATAAAGGCCTCAGCCTCTGCCAGCTTAGTCTCAACCTCAGCCAAGCGAGACCTCGCCTCCTCTCTTTCGTCCATCATTTCAGCCTTCTTCCACCGCTCCTCGGCCAGTAGACCCCCAAGGGTCACTCTCTCCTCCCCGGAAACCCTCAGGGCTTCTCGAAGGGACTCGACCTAGGTAATGGCCACATCCCTAGATGCTACAACGGCCTCTAGATCCTCGTCCTTAACTTGAAGATCAACCCTTGCAACCTCGAGCCTCCGACCCACCTCCTTGAGGTGGCTCCTCATCTCATGGAATGCTCGACGGAAAAACTTCTACCTTAAGGAACGTGGTCTCTAACCCTCCTAGGAGGGGCTCGGGCTGCAAAGATAGCATCATCGCGGCCTCGCCCTTGGTCACATTGTGGTTGCTCCAATGAGCTAGAACCGCCGTATGTCAAGTAAGGGGTATGGGGGACCCTGAGCTGGTCGCTGCCACCTCCGGAGCTTGGTGTTCCGAGGTATCTCCCATCTCTACCTCCTAGTGGCCGATGACTACAGCGCCCTCGGCCTGACAATCCTCATTCTGAACTAAGGACAACTCTAAATCTACGACCTCCATCGTAGTCGGTTCCAAGGGGGGATCTCCCTCGTTGCTTCACTTGGATGAACCTCTTGAGTCGCCTTGGCTCCCTCGCTAGCGGTCGCCTCATCCGACCTTGGCTGCTTAGCGATAGGCCCCTCAGGGGTAGGCTCGGACCCTCCCTTAGCAGCCCTAGAAAATTCCCCCGGCGGGCTAAAGGAGGGTCATCCTTCCTAACAACCCTCCTCAACCTCTCCATCTCAGTCATGGAGGGAAGTCCCATTCTCTGCAGCGGACAAGGCTGGTCTGTCATTCCTGAAAAAATTAATAACACTAAGTCAGCAAGGATCATCAATCAATAAGCAAGTATGAAACTAGGAGCTAAGCAACTGCAACATACATGCTGGTTCAGCTATCGATAAGCCGACCTAGTGCATGAGAGTGGGAGTGATCAGCCTCCTCCAATTTCTTTCAGTCAATCTTTACTCCGCAAGTCTGATCTGGCGAAGCTACAACTCAGAGAGCTCTGTTTGCCTCTGGGGAAGAGCTGCAAGAAAGCACGACCAGAGTCAGCAAATAAGAAACTGACATCTGATCAAAGTAATATATATATATATATATATATATATATATATATATATATATATATATATAAAGGCTACAACTCAACAATTCTGACCTGGGAAAGCGAACGCAGGGGGAACCCGAGAATGTAGTCTACCCACCTCCACCGTTGGGGCCTCCTACTCGCCTGACTCGAAGAACCACTTATCCTTCCACCCCTTGTTAGAGGAAGGATTGTTGGTGATAAGAGCCTGACCTTAACTCGGCCAGGAAGAAAAGTAATACCAACCTCGAGCACTGGGGCTGCCCTTATCTCTATACAATTAGAAGAGCTCATTGGTGGTCAGTTCGGCATGTCCGAGCTGATGCCACAGGACATAGCTACCGAAGATAGCTCGCCACACATTCAGAATTAACTGGCCAGGGGCAAACCTCAGGCAGTAAGTGATCTCCCGCATGATGGGGTGGAGAGGAAGCTGCAGACCACATTGGAGGGCTACGACATAGATGGCCACCTCCCCCAGGCGAGGATGGCCTAGATCTTCCCCGACCTTAGGAGCTTGTAGAGCCACAAAGTTGGCGATATGGAATTCTGACCTGATAGAAGCCAAGTCTACCTCCTACAGCCTCGATCCAAAGGGGCTGACATCTTAGGACGACCCCCCAGCATGCGTAGCAACCGACCTCGCTGAAGCAAATGCCACTTTTGCCTCCCGAGCTGCCATTGCCGAAGATGGTTTGCTCGAAGAGGCACCTTGGTGAGAATCTACACTTTCTGGGATTGATTCTCCCCGAAAAGCCCCTGACACAAAAGCAACATCGAAACCCCATTTATATAAGCTTCGGAGCGGGACACATTGAATGCGTGCATTCAATGCCGAGACCTGAAAAGGTGCCTCGACACACACCTCTGTCCATGTGGCAGCCCAAGGTTCGTAGATAGGCCCCACTACCAAGGCAGGGACAAGTTTACTGTTCATCTGGAGATGGAGTGGCACCGTTCTGCACATGTCTCCTCGTACGAACCATTGCTATCACCATGATATCCGCCTCGATCCCAGTGTGTGCAGTCTTTCCTCTCCCACATTAATGACAGGCGGCAACGGAGTATAAGGATATGTGCACTGATTGAGCTGACCTACTGACCTCCCACACATGAGATATCATGCTCGAACGTCAGTCCAAGTCTATTCACTTCCCAAGTTCTTGGAGATAACGCTCGGAAGTAGGGGGCAATTGTTATAGGTAAAATCGGACTAACCAAACCCCTAGAATAAAACGGGAAGATCAAGGGAAACTCCCCAATGTGAAGGATCGGGATATCAGTTCGGCCTCAAGTGCCGACCATGACTTTTGCGACCAGTCCAAGTAGCGGCCATGAATACTGACCTTATCCGCTGAGCTATGACTTCACAGTCTCGACCAACGACCTTGGAGGTCGGCTTCGTATGCCGACCCCGAGGGATGACCTCGACCATTAGCCTCGAGGACCAGTTTCGACTGAGGACCCCGACATCATAAGTCGGCCTCAACCATTGACCTCGGCCTCGGGTGCCAACCACTACCTGGATAAAAGGTAATCAAGAAAGTTCACCACTGTATGCAGGTGAGATTACCTTATGAGATCTCAACTGAAGATCACGTTGAGAAAGGCGTGATACATCGAGGGACAAATTCATTCTATAATAAGCATTTATCTAGCAAATTCAGTGCCACATGCAAAAGTAGCCCCAAGGGGTTATAAATAGAGACAATTGTTAAAGGTAAAGGTATGCACAACTATCATAACTCATAACTCATATACGCCCATTGTGCCCGATCATAACTTAGGCATAGCAGGTCTCCGGCTACAACCGGCACCCCCAGCGTTTCCTTATTTTGCAAGTATGAAAAGGGCTATCACGGGGTAGAGTAGGACCAACCAGATTACTGCATCAACAAGTGTTATTAGCAACACTGCTTCCCGTGGTGTGGCCCACTTAAACCTTCAGTCGACCTCATTTTTGGGCCAAATCCTAAATAGACATAGAAAAAAAAATATATCATGGACAGAACAAGTGTTATTAGCAACACTGCTTCTTGTGGTGTGGCCCACTTAAATCTTCAGTCGACCTCATTTTTGGGCCAAATCCTAAATTGACATATAAATAATAATAATAATAATAATAATAAAAATCATGGACGGTGTGGATAAAATCCATAGATCACAGTGGCCCTCAAAACCGTACCCTGTCCCGCAGCTTTGACAAAAGCCAATGGCTGGCATCCAAAGATGAATTAAGTGCATTGACTGGGGATCCGTTCGGAGGACTTCTAGAGCTTTCAACGGGCAGGTCCCAAAGATGGATGCTTCTGATGGCTAAGATGACATCATAGGCCATCTTGGCCGTCCGTAAACGGGGCCATTTTACAGAAAAGCCTAAATGGCCGGATTATAGCATAAACCATTCAACAGGAATAAGAAAAAATAAAAATAAAAAACTCAATGGCTAGGATCAAAAGTGGAGATGCAGGGGATCGAACCCTGTACCTCCCGCATGCAAAGCGGGCGCTCTACCATTTGAGCTACATCCCCAACTGTTGACTCTACTTAAATAAATTATTTATAAAACATAGTAATTTTCGTTTATCCACTCTTGCAATCTCCTAATCCTAATTGATCTGTATCTTTTTCAGATATCGACCATTGTTTTGCGGTCCATTTAGGCAATGCTCAGGATCTTCCAATATTAGAGACTTTATACTCAGGTATCATCAGCAATGTATCTCATCAGTTCAACGATTTAGACCCCACATGGGATCAAAACATGGCCCAAATCTAGGCCCTGCCTATCGACGGTCCTAATTGACCCGTGTCATATATATGGCTAGAATCATCCAATTAAAGTGACTCTAAAATGCATGGGTAATCAAAGATGGGCCCTCACATGATAGGTTAGTTTAGTAAATGGAAGTTTTTCAGGTATTATTAATTAAAATTATTCACTTTGGTCTATAATTGAATGATTAGTCATCAAATCAAAGTAATTTTTGAGAGTTTTGAGCAATTAAATGTGAGTGGATGATTAAACATTTTTTTTCTAATTAATTTGAACCATTCATTTTTTTGACTAGCTATGATTAGATGGTGTAATCAAAGGTGGCCAGGTGTGATGGTTAAAACTTGTCTGATGTAATTAATGTGATTAATGATGTTCTTTTTTATTATTAATAATTAGAATCATCCAACCAAAATGATTATTAAAAGGCATGTAGAATCAAAGTTGAAGCGTGATGGAGTGTCAAAATTATTAGTGATAGGATGTTTTAGGTTTAGTCAATCTAGGCCATCCATTCTTACCCAGTCATCCGATACTGTCCTCTAATCAAAGTGACCGGTGAAAGGCACGGTTGATGAGTTTGCTTGTTCCATGCGACACACGTGCCAATACGACAAACGTGTTGGACACTCGAGTTGGAAATATTGTGGACCCTACTCCGAAGATGGCTATAAGAATTTTTATTTTTATTTAAAAAAAAAAAAAAAAACACTACACTCAACTGATACTTGTCACCTTCCTGATGAATAACAACCGCTTGATTTGCGCATGTGAATATCCTCAAGATGGGCCACCTTATGAGCCGCTAGATTGACTATATGCTTTCGTGATTATCTCGTTTGCCGCATGCAAAGGTGAAGTAATGGTTGCCCCGTCGGGTTATAGCTAACCCCTCTGCTAATTAGAGCTTATTTCTTTATTCTTATTTAAAATAAAAATTTTAAATTTTTTTTTAAAAAAAAAACAACTTATTTTTAAAATTTATTACCCAGTAAAGCTCTAATTTTAGGGTTTAATTTTTTAGAAAGTAACCAAAAATCTCTTTAAAAAATAAGTGATTAGGAGAATAATTTTTCTTTTAAAATTTGTTTGGCTTAAATGGATAGACATTTTTTATTAAAATTTTGACAAATATGTCATTACAATTTTTTAAGTAATTTCCATCTTACTCTCCTCTTTTCTCTTGATGATCCCTCTAAGGCGGACCCACATGATGAGCAACCCATATTGAAGGTGGGGCTCCACATAATGAATGGTCCACATCAAGGTGGGTTTACATAATGCACAATCGCATCAAAGGTGAGCCCCACATTATAGATGCCCCACATCAAAATGTAGCCCTACGTGATGGATAATGCACATTAACGGTGGGACCTACATGATGGATGGTGGACATTGAAGGTCAAACCATATGATAGAAGGCTGACATCAAAGTTAAGCCTATGTGATGAACGACCTATATTGAAGGTTGGCCCCCACATGATGGACAGTCCATGACAAAAGTGGGGCCCACATGATGGATGGTGAACATTGAAGGTGGGTCCCACATGATGGATGGCCCACATCAAAATATGGCCCCGCATAATGGGCTATCTATATCAAGTGGGCCCTACATGATGGACGATTCATAGCAAAGGTGGGACCCACATAATGGATGATAGACATCAAAGGTAGGCCCACATAATGAATGACCCATATTGAAGGTGCTCACATATGATGAATGGTCCACATCAAGGTTGGCCAACATAAAGCATGGTCCACATCAAAGGTGGGTCCCACATGATGGATGACTCACATCAAAGTGTGGTTGCATGATGGAGCAGTTGTGTTAAATGGGCCCCACTTGATGGACGATCCACAACAAATGTGTGACCCAGATAATGGATGGTGGACATCAAAGGTGGGCCCATGTGATGGACAATTGGCATCAAAGGTGGGCCCACATGATGAACAATTCGTGTTGAGGGGGGCCCACATAAAGAAGTCCACATAAGGGACGGAGTAGGCCACACATGATGGATGGTCCAGGTCAAAGTATGGCCCTTCATGATAGATAGTCTGCATTAAGTGGGCCTCGCCTAATGGACAATTCACATCCAAGGTCTCGCACGATGGATGACCCAACATGATTGATGATCCACATAGAAGGTGTAACCCACACAATAGATGGACATCAAAAGTGGGCCACATATGATGGACAAACCACTTCGAAGGTGGGGCCCACATGATAAACACATTAAATGTGGATTTCAATGCAGTGGGTAGTAAATATTGAGGGACCCCACGTAAAGGACAATGAGCAAAATCGGATTGTGCACTGAGTCACTAGGTGTGCTTTTATCGCACTGAGTAAACTCTGTTGGGTTCATCATGAATGTATGTGGTTTATCCACGTTGTTCATCCATTTTTCTAGCTCATTTTAGAGGTTGATTCCAAAATTGAAGCATATACAATGCTCAAGTACTGGACCATACCACTGGAAATGGTGGGAATAATTATTTCCATCGTTGAAACTTTTCTAAGGTCCACAATGATGTTTATTTGCCATCCAACCTGTTCACAAGATCACACAGACATGGATGAAGATAAAACACAAATATTGACTTGATCTAAAACTTTTGTGGCCCCAAGAATTTTTCAACAATAGACGTTCAATTCACTTCATGAGGTATAGTCCACTTGAGCTTTAGAAATGATTCATTGTTGGGCTCAAGATATAAAATTATCTGATAAAATGGATGGATGGAATGGATAAAATAAATAAATCACTATAGGCCCCACAAAGTTTACCCAGTACACTTAGCATACTAAGTTACCCAGCCCACAATCCGCTTCCACAATTAGCATTGATGGTGGGCCCAATTTGATGGATGACTTACATCAAGGTGGTCCCCACATAATAGATGGTCCTTGTCAAAGGTCAACTACTAATGATGAATGGTCCACCTCCAAGACAAGCCCCGCACGATGGACATCTCACTTTGAAGGTTTGGCTCACAAGATGGATGATCCACATCAAAGGTGGGCTCTATATGGAGGATTCATATCCAATGTTCAGCATAATGGACACCCCAAATACCTTGAAACATGAAAGTTATTCTTTTGAGATCTAGCACAGCTAATTTATGAAGAAATTCACCAAAATAATTAATTGGATTATTTTTATAATGGAATTGTTGTAATTTTTAAAAATGACATCAACCAATACCTAAGAAAAAAAAAAAAAAAATCTTATTCAAGTGTTTTATCAAATATACTTATTTATTAGAATAGCTCTTATTTAAAAAGATCTTATTAAATTAGAATAAAATGCTAAACGAGAAGGAAATAGTCAAATGCATTGTTTATAATATTAGTAATTTTGGTAAATCTATTTTACCCGTAAATGTCACATCTATAGAATATTAAAGCCGTTCATAAGATCAGATGAATCACGATAATCCACGCAGATAAAAATAAAGTTGGCCCACTTATTGTGTGGCCCACACCATTACACTAATTCATACCATTGCTTGATCATTGATTTTAATGTCCTATCCTTCTATATGAGTAGATCGTTCTGATTTTCATATCAGGCTATAACTATTTTGTGGCCCACCTTTCCAACCGTTGGATATTCTACACGTGTGAATGTGGGAGGGGAAAATGGCTGCATCAAAACTTCAGATGGAGCCGCTGTATGTGATCATTTCCCAAAGAAGAAATGTTACAGCGTACTTACTGCTATAGCTGTTGGATCTGACATCATATTTCAATGAAACTAGATCGTTTGTATGATCGGTCTCCAGAGGAGAGGTACCAAAAACATCACTCTCTGATTGGGATATTTCAACTTAGAGAAATGCGCCAGTGCTCCAGGAACATTATAAGTTATAGTGCTCCTAGTTGCCTAAGTTCTGTTTATGTCCAATCAATCAATCTGAACTGTTCACCATGTCCACCACATATATCTTAAGCTATGTAGAAAAATTGCATTGATTGGATGGTCCAAACCATCCTTGATTTGGCCTTATTTTCTATAGCCATCCTTTTTCCATGTTTATTTGTTTTGGATCAAGCTGATATTTGTTTTTAACCTTCTTCCATGTTTATTTGTTTTTAACCTTCTTCCATGTTTACGTGACCTTATCAGGAGGTTGGATGACAAATACACATTTCCAAAGCATTAAGATGGGTCTTGGAAGTTTTCAGCGGTCGGATGTTTGATCACCTTTCCTATAGTATGGTTCACCTGAGGTTCATGGTATGGTACCTGAGATGCCCTAAAATGGAGGTTTTTTTTTTTTTTTTTTTTTCAGTACAATGACTTCATGGTATGATGCAGTTTAGGATTTAGCCTCCCCTCTTGTTATTATAGTTTTTCTTTTTTATTTTTTTCTTTCTTCATTATAATTTTTCTTTTTTCTTCTTGACTTTTTTTTATTTTTTTAAAGATAAAAATACTCCAATGTTAGTTGCTCATGCATACAATGATAGCTTGCCTAAGAAGATGAAAAGGCTTTTTGAAGATGGGATCATGGGTCCCACTAAACTATAAATGAGTCTACTCATTAGCCAATCTAATCCATTCATTTTAGTCGAATAGTCGTGAACCATAGAATGATGTTTTTCAATTCGAAGAGAAGCTCTGTGGCCCATAATGGTATTAACATTCTCTGTTAATTTTAAACTATTTTCTCCTGTGTGGTCTATCTAAGATAGGTTTTACGCTCAAACTTTGACTGATGACATGAAATTAAAATCCATTTCATATAGAATGGTTGGATTTTCTTCACTACAAGCCAAAAGGCTCCACATAAGATCTCATATGAGTTCTCATGGGGGTTTATGCCACAGGAAGGCCATTTGACATTTTTCTTCTTTGTTTTTTTTTTTTTTTTTCATGTGAGGGAACCATTCGAAGATCCAAAGCTCCATCAATCTTTGACGAAGCTCCGGGGAAGCTTAGTACACCCTATGAACCAAAAAGGAGTTTTTTTTTTTTTTTTTTTTTTTTGAAGTTCTCCCGCTACACTCTTCGATGTAAAACCTATGACAGCCAAAAGTAAGTTCTTTTGTGTGTTGTATTTGTTTTTGTTAGTGGGTATCAAAAATCTAAGTTTGTGAAAGGAATGAAGGTCTGGTTAGGGGTGTACACAAGTCGAGCTGTCCTCAGCTCGGCTTGGCTCGGCTCGAACAGTGGTTGACCTCAGCTTGAACTCGACTTGAACAGTGGCTGACCTCAACTCGGTCCTCAAGCCTGACTGGCCAGCTCGGTTCGGTCAGCAGCTCAGGCCAAGTACAAGCCGAGTTCGCTATTGAGGCATTTCCACAAACACCTAAACCGTGACTTCAAAAACCCACTGTTTTACAAACAATGTCAATGGTTTTACAGGTCTTTTCTCAAACACCTTCTAAGTAACATAAAAACAAAAAATAAATAATAAAAAAAAATAAAAAACAAAAAACAAAGAGAAAAAAGGTATTTGTTTCATGTACAAACCTTCCTTGCCACCAGCCAGCCAAACCTTCCTTGCCACCAGCCACATTTCGTTGAGTCATTTTATCAAACAGTTGGTGAGCAACATCAATGGCAAAGTAACCAAGTCACCGAACTAGTTCGATTCGAGCTGGATTTGATCTGAGTCGAGTCGAGCTGGGGCCTGCTCGAACTCGGCTTGAACTCATTTTTTAGCTCAAAAAATTGGCTTGACTTGGCTCGAACTTAGCATCGAACCGAGTCAAATCGAGATTTTTCGAGTCAAGTCGAGTAAGCTAGCTCGGTTCATGTACACCCCTAGGTGTGGTAGTTCCCTTTAAGGTTTTTTGTTGTTGTTGTGTATGAATGGTAAGAGTTTGTAAATGGGAGGAGGGTGTGAAAGAATAATGAATGGATGAATTTTGTAATTGATGAATTTATTAATAGAAGAATTTTGTGATGGAATAATGTTATAATGTGTGAATGTGATGAATGCTGGAATGAATGAATGAATGTTATAATGGATAACTATTGTAATGGATGAATTTTTGTAATGAAAAAATATTGTAATTGATGAATGGTATAATGAATAAATGTTGTGATAAAATAATGGTGTAATGGATGAATGCTATATAGTAGATCACCGATGTTCATTGTGGATTACTGATATTCATTATGGATCACCAATACTCACTGTGGATCACTAATAATCACTGTAGATCACCGATAATCACTATGGGTCACCAATCCCACAAAAAATTGTTATAACTCCCTTATTACATGTCCAATTGGAGTGATCTTATGCTCATTGGAAACCTAATTTGATAAACTTTAAATAGATTTAGAATCATCTCATTTGAAAACCATTTAATAGCTCAAAAGTGAGCCTAAATTTCATCATGTCATAAATTAGACAATAATAAATTTTAAGCCCACTTTAAGCTATCAAATGGTGTCCAAATAAAATGATTTTAAATCCATTTGAAAGTTTATCAAATTATCTTTCTAACGAGCATAAGATCATCCCGATCAGACATATAACAAGAGAATTATGACTGCTTTCGTGAGATCAATTACAGACAACCATGATGAAATTTAATCCCACTTTTATGTTGGGGACCTTACACAAAACCTTAGGATCTAGCTTCCCGAAACAAACCAGAATTATGGAATAATAATGTAATGAACTAAATCAAAACATAAACCACACCACACCAGGGATTTTTATGTGAAAAATCCTCAAAGAGTTAAAAACCATAGGACCTCGTCCAGATCAACAATCTACTATAAAGCAGAACGTTACAACCGATCACAAGCACACACCGCTTGGATCAAACCTTCTTTACTCACGCAGAAGTGGATAAATAATAAGAGAAACAAAAGAAGACGGAGAGATCTCACCGATTACGAGGACATGGAAGTGCTGAGATATGGTAGATCACCTCTACGAGCATAGCCTCCCTTCCACAAGCTTCCTCTCTCTCTCACACACCTTTGATAACCCTAAGCCCTTTAGCAAACCCTTGCAAAGCTTTAGGAAATCCTAAAATACCCTGAAATATACCTCAATCCCACATACACCCCTTTATATAAGAATAGAAAGAGGTAGAATCAAAATAGGAAATAAAATCTGTAAAATCTGTGTTTCCGTAATCGCATCTGCAGAACTCTTCGATGATATCGAAGGTCTCTCGATGACAGCTTCGATATCGTCGACAGTCCTTCGATGATATCGAAATATGACCAAAACTGTCCAGTGACCAGGGGTGAAAATTCTGTTAATTATCGATGTCATCAAACCACTCTCGATGACAGCCTCGATATCATCTAAAGTCCATCGATGATATCTACAGGACCAAAAAAACTATCCAGCAACCAGTGGTGAAAAATCCAGCAATTATCGATGATATTGAAACTGTTTCGATTTCATCGAAACCAACAATGAGGAGAAAATTCCCATCAAATCTCTCACTTTTCGACTTAGGAGGAATCCACCTTTTTCAAGCCAGCCCGGTTTCTACAAACCTCAAACTTGCCCTTGAGTAAAGCCTTAGTCATCATGTTTGACCCATTATCGTCCATGTGGACCTTCTCAAGCTGTAACACCTTCTGTTCCAAAGTATCTTTGATCCAATGATACCAAATCTCTATGTGCTTCGACTTGAAATGTTGACTTGGATTCTTGCTCAAGTGTATTACACTTTGGCTATCGTAATAGACCACGTGCTGCTCCTGCTCCAGGCTAAGTTCCTGTGGAAACCTTTTCATTCAAAACATTTCTTTACATGCCTTTGTGACTGCAATGTACTCGACCCCTGTCGTCGATAATGCTACGACCTTCTGTAGCTTGCTCTACCAAGAAATCGTTCCCCCTGCAAACGTGAACATGAACCCCGATGTAGACTTCCTGGAGTATATGTCACCTACCATATCTGCATCTGTGTAGCCCTCTAACACAGGTTTTTCATCACCATAGCATAGGCTCAACCTGGATGAACCTCTTAGATACCGCAGTATCCACTTCACGGTTGTCCAATGCTCTTTGCCAGGATTGGTAAGATACTGGCTGACAACACAAACCACATATGCTATGTCTGGGCGTGTACACACTATAGCATACATCAAACTTCCTACAACTGACGCGTAGGGTATCTTTTGCATCTCATCCACCTCTGCCTTCGTCTTGGGATACTGTTTGTCACTCCATTTGAAGTGACCATCTAATGGAGTACTGACCGGCTTCGCTGCATTCATATTGAACCGCTCTAGGACTTTCTCAATATACCGCTCTTGTGGCAGCTAAAGTTTCCTGCTACTTCTGTCATGGGTTATCTCCATTCCTAGGATCTGTTTAGCAGGACCCAAGTCTTTCATTGCAAAAGACTTGCCCAACTCCTGTTTTAGCCTGTCGATCTTCTTGATATCTTTTCCCATGATGAGTATGTCATCAACATATAATAGTAGAACTAAGAAATCACCATATGAAAACTTGCGCGTGAACACACAGTGGTCCGACTCCGTTCTGTCATACTCATGCTGTAACATAAACAAGTCAAACTTCTTGCACCATTGCCGTTGAGTTTGTTTTAGCCCGTACAAGCTCTTCCTCAGACTACACACCATATGCTCCTTACCCTTAACTTCAAACCCCTCTGGTTGGTGTATGTAGATATCTTATTTTAGGTCACCATGGAGAAAGGCAATTTTAACATCTAACTGCTCTATCTCCAGATCCATGCTAGCCGCCAACCCAAGCAACACACGTATGGATATCATCTTCACCACTGGTGAGAATATCTCCTCGAATTCTATACCTTTCCTCTGATCAAACCCTTTCACCACAAGTCTAGCCTTGAACCTCGTCTATGAATTCTTCTGCTCAACTTTCTTTTTGAAAACCCACTTGTTGCTCAAAGCTTTCTTGCCCTTAGGTAGTTTCACCATGTCATAGGTGTGGTTCTTATGTAAGAATTCCATCACCCGTTGCATAGCTTTCAACCATTCCCCCTTATGCTCGTCGGCTAGGGCCTTAGAATAATCTTTTGGCTCTCCCCCATCAGTCGGCATAATGTACTCATGCGGCGAGTACCTCTTGGATGACTATCTGTCCCTAGATGACCTCCTCACCTGTGGCTCAACAGGTGGATCAAGTGGGGGCTGCCCCCTGGTCCATCTTTTGAAGGAACTCCCTCGTCCTCTGCACCTTGTCGTACTCCACTATCATCAGGCACCATAGGAGGAATAACCGGATCCATGTTCTCTAGCTCACCTGAACTAGGTTGGTTCTTCTCTAGCTTACCAATGTCTTCTATACACTGATCTTCAAAGAAAACCCTACTCCTGACGAGCTTCTTCTCGATCGGATCCCACAATCTATAACCCAACTTTTCATCACCGTACCTCAAGAACACACATTGCTTGATCTTCATATCGAGCTTGGACCTCTCGTCCTTTGGTACATGAACGGATACCCTACGTCCAACACACTCGAGATGGGCGTACGACGGATCCTATCCAGTCCACACCTTCTCAGGTACTTCTCCATTCAACGGGGCTGATGGAGACCTGTTTATCAAATACACTACCGTGTGCATTGCTTCTCCCCAGAACATTTTGGACAATTTCGCATGGGATAACATGCATCTGATTCTCTCAACAATAGCGTTCATTCGTTCAGCTACACCATTATATTGGGGGGTCTTAGGAACCGTTTGTTCATGCCATATACCCAGGGACTTACAATACTCATGAAAGTCGCCAATGTATTCACCACCATTGTCAATGCGGATGCACTTTAATGATCTACCTGTCTCTCTCTCAACCATAGCATGAAACAATTTAAACACACTAAAGACCTCGTCCTTGGATTTCAAAGAATAAACCCAAACCCTCCTAGATGCATCATCTATAAAAGTGACAAAATACAATGCCCCACTCAAAGTTTTTGTCCTCATAGGACCACAAACATTAGAATAAACCAAATTTGATGCATGCACTTTATTAACATGAGAAGCAATTTTAACGAATGAAACTCTATGTTATTTCCCTGATAAACAATCAAGACAGGTTTTGAGAGGTGTACCTGTCATGTCTAGAAGGTGCCGCTTCCTCGCTAGTAGTTAAAGCCATTTTTCACTCATGTGGTTTAGACGCCTGTGCCACATGTCAATAGCCGAATCTTTCATTGCGTTCAACCCACCCTTGCACATACTGACACTTGCCTTGTAAAGGGTGCAACACTTATTTCCTTTGACCACGATCAATGAACCCTTGATGAGCTTCCATCGCCCACCAGCAAACCGACTTTCATAGCCATCATCATCCAACCTTCCCGTCGACATCAAGTTGAGGCGAAGTCTGGGATATGCCTCATATCCCTGAGAACCAATGTGCAGCCCACATCAGTCTTCACACAAATATCACCGACTCCCACGATTTTTGATACACCAGAATTTCCCATCTTCACGGTCCCATAGTCACCTGACTTGTAGCTTGTGAAGAAATCTCTGCGTGGAGTCGCATGAAAAGAGGCTCTCGAGTCTATCACCTAGTTGGTGTCCTGACTCGTAGCCGTGAGACAAACATTATGATCTGCTGAAAGAATAACTACAACGTCGCCATCTGAAGCGACCACAGTGGAATCTGATTCATCTTCCTTCTCCTTTCCTTTTCCTTTCTTGTCGTTCTTATCCTTACGACATTTATACTTATAGTCGCCCTTCTTGCCATAATTTCAGCATTTAACATCTTTCCTGGTACTTGACTTGCCTCTTGATTTATCTCGGGCCTTCCCACCCTTCCTGTTCTTTCCTCTCCTCCGTTCCTGTGTCACAAGGGCCTCTTGATGAGTAGACCCCTAAGACTTCCTCATTATCTCCTCATTGAAGAGACAGCTAGTAACTTGTTCTAAGGATATCTTTTCGTCTGGTGCGGAGTTACTTAGAGACACCACCAATGTCTCCCAACTGTCAGGCAATGAATTAAGCAATAACAAAGCCTGCAATTCATCATCTAGGACCATCTTCATAGCGGAGAGATGGTTCACTATATTGCTGATCTCATTCATGTGCTCAACCACAGAACCACCATCTTTGAACTTAAGATTCACAAGTCACCTTATCAGAAAAATCTTATTACCGGCTGTCTTCCTCTTATACAGCCCTTGTAATTTCAGCCATAGGCTAGCGGCTGAGGTCTCTGTAGACACATTGTGGAACACAGAATCATCCAGCCATTGTCTAATAAACCCCACTGCCTTCCGGTCCATCTTCTTCCAATCATCATCAGACATATAATTGGATTTTGCTGATATGCTTAAAATTGGAGAATATAGGTCCTTGCAATAAAGCAAGTCCTCCATCTTAGCCTTCCATATGGTCCAGTTAGAACCATTGAAGCTGATCATCCTTGATGAGCCACCTTCCATAATTTAAAATTGATCCTACCCGTTGTAACGCCTCACCCAAGGGCACAATATTGTCCGCTTTGGCTGGCCCAGTGTCCATCTTCACAGTTTTGTTCTCACAGGCAGAAGCGGTTAGCGCACCACCCGCAAAACGTGTCATATCCTTTAAGTTAGAACCCCACATATAGCCCAGATCTTTAGGCATTCCCTTTTCGATGTGGGACAGGTGCACTACACACCCACCCTCCCTCAGGAAACAGAGCGCCCTCGCTCTAATACCATTTGTAACGCCTCACCCAAGGGCAAAATATTGTCCGTTTTGGCTGGCCCAGTGTCCACCTTCACAGTTTTGTTCTCGCAGGCGGAAGCGGTTAGCGAACCACCCACAAAACACATCATATCCTTTAGGTGAGAACCCCACATATAGTCCAGATCTTTAGGCATTCCCTTTCCGATGTGGGACAGGTGCACTACATACCGATTGTAATACCCCAGATTTTTGTTAACTTGGAGATAGACGTCCTTAGGCAATGAGTCGATCAGGATACCTTAATTGACTTCTCAGAACTCAATCCCAAAGTCTCAAATCCCCTTTCAACTCATTTCCTTCACAATCTCTCATTTCCTTCAAAAATCTCACCTTTCACTACCTTATTCTTCAAATTTTTCTAAGTACTTTCGCATTAGACACAAATCCTAAAGTTTAAATGATGAAGAACAATACTTAAACTAAAACTTACTGTAAATAGTAAATACATAAATAAAATGGCCTTTTGACCATTAACCTTATGGAATCTCACAAAACGAATAGGTTATTTGGAAAGATCAGCCTCTCCTGCCCTAGGACCTTATTCTGTCGTAATTATGGTATAATTTAGTTAAGTACTAAACTGAATAATCAATAGGATTAACTTGAACCACTTTAAATACGATCTATAAGACCCAAAATAAGTAGAACCATTAACGCTACATTACCTAAAAACTTAGGATCCATCTCAAAACTCGGTTGCTCTCGTAAGCACGTCGAAACTCCGTATCGGACGTGGACCACGCGTCGAAAGTCCGATTACTCTGAAACTATACGGTTACAACCGCCTTGCTGGACTTAACAACAACCTCGAAAATCAAGTCCTAATAGTACTTGGAAACACACAACTTGAGTTCGGAGCGAAGTGTGTGAGAAACGCGAATATCTTTAGGAAATGAACTGAAACTTAAGTGAATTGAGTCGGTTCGTTTACAGGCCGAATCTAAGGATTCTGACCGTCGAAATTTGACTCAATTACACTATCGGATCAGGAAAAATTTTTAACACGTGTCAGAGTAATTGTGACCCTAATCGAGTACCTGTGACCGTTGAACTGAAACGGGTCTGCCGCGGTCGATCCCCAAACCTGATCGAACTAAAAACTTAGCATGACTTAGATCCAATGTCAGGGAGCTTAAGTCCGATCGCATGTAGAAAAGAGGCCTCCAGAACAGTTCCGTTGAGCCGAAACAGTCAAGTTTTGGCTATAACCTAAGTATACTATGGCCCTGGGGCCATTGAAGTCGATTTTGGGCCTATATAAGAACCTTAAACCCTCTCTCTCCCTTCACATACGAATTTCTAAACGCTAGAGAGGTAAGAGAGAAGAAATAGAAGGAAAGAGAGGGAAAGTAAGAGTTAGAGTTAGGGTTTGTTCTCGGGATTCAATCTCGTCGTTCCACGTACTTAGCTACCACTACCGTATCGCTATTCCGGCGATTTTGATTCCGTTTTCGGGTAAGAAATCCTAACCCTAATATATTTTAGGGATTTAGATAGTGTACGTGATGAAATAACTAACTTATTTCATACTATAGGTTACCGTTGTACCGTAGACGAAGGCGGAGTGTTCAAACTGAATCCGTTACGAGTTTACCGGCGAAAGATGCGGACTATAAACATTTAGGTTATGGTTTTCAAGGCTTTCAATGCCGGTTAATGATTTATAACTGACGTGGGTGCCATTTCACATGCTATATGCGATGCATGATTCGCTTTACGATTATATATGAACTATGTTGAATATAGGTTATTTCATGTGTAGGTTGAAATGACTAGATATGTCGGGAATTTGGTTTTGTGCTTGCCATGATTATTCACCGTGAATATGTGATTGTTGAATACGTGACAACTCCTTCTGAAAGGATTTGCCCTAATATATCTTATAACTGAGTTGTATCGTGTAGGTTGAAATGTGTAGTCTAAGTGTTTGTGGAAATGATTGAATGAGTATGGAATTTGAATCCCTGCTTGCCATGATTATCCGTCATGGATATATGCCTGTTTGTATTCGTGACAACTCCTTAGTGAAAGGATTTGCCCTAATCCATGTTATGGCCAACATACGTCATGTATGTTATAGTGTGTAGTCTAAGTGTTTGTTGAAATGACTGAATGAATATGGATTCATGATTTGTGTCTGCCATGTGTATGGAATGTAAGAACATGATTGATGTGTATTAGACAACTCCTCAGTGAAAGGATTTGCCCTATTATATGTTGAAATCAACATACGTCATGTATGTCGGTTATGTGTAGTCTAAGTGTTTGATAAAATGCTTGAATGAGTTGTTGTTAGATGAACTATATTTAATAAGGTAGTTGAGATAAGATTTTCAACCACCTTAGCTATGTACATAAATTCCTTCAAGTAGCTGTAAATCTATATGGTGTGTTTGAGTAGAATATGTATATGTAACATGGCATGTTATATGTGTTTCATTGTATTTTCAAATGCTATCCATGGTTAAAATGGTTGTTAAGTGTTGTATGATTACCACATGTACATATTTCTTACATCATAATGTGTTTGGGACTACGACGTAGTCCAGACAATCGGTAACAATTCCTGTTTGAGTGGCCGAGCTAGTCTCACCACAGTTGATGCGTTCGGTGAATCCAAGTCATACGATGATTTTCGACAGTGGTTAGTGCTCCATGTAGATTAATTCAGCGTACGCTCTTACCAATCGAACTTGTCAAGTAACCCGATTGACCCGATGTATGTTCACCATGTATGGACGTCATTGCTTGAACCTAAGGTACCAAACTCACTAGTGAAAATCCCGTTTAAACCTTGGTATCTCGATCCGCTAAGACTCATGAGCCGGACATGGTGGTATGGGACACCGTGGTCGAGCTGTCGGCCTATGCTGGGGTGACGAGCCTCCCCATAGTGACCAGTGAGCAACACCGCCTCGTGAGCCAAATACGGTGGTATGGGATACTGTATTCGAGTTGTTGACCTACACAGATCAGGTGACGAGCCCTTTGTAGTAACCTCGAGCATACTCTGAGACTGCGTTGAGGCGACGAGCCTTTCCATAGCAACTAGAGTATAAACTAGGCCTACACTGATTAGGTGACGAGCTCTTTGTAGTGACCTACAACTGCAACATCGTATGAGATTTGCTAGGACTGACTACCCTAGAATGGATCATTGTTTGGGAATTGATATAAGGGAGGTACCTTAGCTTCCCAACATTGTTGTATAAATCAATCTAATTAAGTATTGGCTAACATGAGCATGCACCGCACTGCATGTGTTTTGGAGAGGAAGAACACTTTCGGGAGGTTGTCATACGCGCCGTGAGATGAAGACACTGAGGGAGTATAGGCGAGGGCATGCATCATTAATACATATCATGTTTGCATTAATCAGAGTACTTAGGGATGCTTGATTGTATTGTTTTATCATTACTGCTTGATTGAATTGATAACATGTTAACATTTACCTTATAGTTCCACTGAGTTGATCACTCACTCCCACGTTACAGGATGGTGTGTTAAACACCAACCAGACCCTATTTTAATTTCAGATGATGGCGATGCTTACGAAGCGGAGCCGGACTTTTATGATGATGAGGAGGGTTTCTCCTATATGCAGCTATCAGGCGGGTCTATGTATACCATGTTCCGATCGACGGGGTTACAAGGTTGCTGATTAGATGCCATTACACTTGTTATTTTGCACTTTTGAAATACCCATGTATATTCATTTTGTTCATTTTTGGCGTATACATGTATATATTTAACCTGCTAACATGTTCACACTCTGGAGACCTGTGGTTTATATATTTTATATATCTATCATGTCTTACGCTTGCGTAATTTAACTATCTCTGAGTATGATATGCTGATTTGGTATAATCCCACTCATGTTTAATGCACTAATACGAACAACATTCAATCATCATTATCTATGTTGCATAAGTGATGCGTTGGAACTTGGGAGCTGAGCTTCTGCTCGACCTCCGATTTTCAGGGCGTTACACCCGTTCAATGAACTTAGCTTTGATACCACTTTGTTAGGGGCCTTGCACAAAACCTTAGGATCTAGCCTCTCGAAACAAACTAAAATTATGGAATAATAATGCAATGAAATAAATCAAAATATAAACCACACCATACCAGAGATTTTTACGTAGAAAACCCTCAAAGAGGTAAAAACCATGGGACCTCGTCCAGATCAACAATCTATTATAAAGTAGAACGTTAGAACTGATCACAAGCACATATCTCTTGGATCAAACCTTCTTCGCTCACGCAAGAGTGGATAAACAATAAGAGAAACAAAAGAAGACAAAAAGATCTCACCGATTACCAGGACGTGGAAGTGCTGAGATATGGTAGATCACCTCTACGAGTATAGCCTCCCTTCTACAAGCTTCCTCTCTCTCTTTCTCTCTCTCTCTCTCTCACACCTTTGATAACCCTAAGCCCTTTAGTAAACCTTCGCAAAGCTTTAGGAAACCCTAGAATATCCTGGAACACACTCCAATCCCGCATACACCCCTTTATATAAGAATAGAAAGAGGTAGAATCAAAATAGAAAATAAAATCCGCAAAATCTGCATTTGCACAATCGCATTTGCGAAACTCTTCAATGATATCAAAGGTCTCTCGATGATAGCTTCGATATCATCGACAGTCCTTCGATGATATCGAAACAGGACCAAAACTGTCTAGCGACCAGGGGTGAAAATTTCATCAATTATCGATGTCATCGAACCACTCTCGATGACAGCCTCAATATCATCTAAAGTCCATTGATGATATCAACAGGACCAAAAAACTGTCCAGCAACCAGTGGTGAAAAATCCAGCAATTATCGATGATATCGAAACCATCAATGAGGAGAAAATCCCCATCATTTTGGGCTATCAAATGGTAACTAAATGAGATTATTCTAAAGCCATTTTAAAGTTCGTTGAATTAGCTTTCCGACGAGCATGAGATCACCCCAATCGAATACGTAATGAGAGAGTTGTGGTCATTTTCGTTGAATTGGCAACCCATAGTGATTATCGACAATCCATAATGAGTATCGACACGGGTCGACGATCCACAATAGATATTGGTAATCCATAGTACAACATTTATCTATCACATCATTCTTTCATCTCAACATTTTTTTCATTACAAAAAATCATCCATTACAACATTCATCCATTCTAACATTCATCACATTTATTCATTATAGCATTCTTCCATTATAAAATCCATCCATTCAACATTCTTCTATTTGACCATTTTTTTTTCTTCTTCTTCATTTTTTTCACGAGATCACTAATGTGCACTGTGGGATCGCTGATATGCATCATGGATCGCCGATAACATTATGGATCATCGAAAATACTGTGGATTGTCGATACTCATTGTGGATCAATGATATTTACATGCATTAAACGCGTTATAGACCGAAACCCCTCAACTTCCAAATGCATTTGTTAGATAACGAAAATATCGACCTCAAGAAGTAAATTGTCATAACACAACCGTTGTTCTGCTTATATATGCTTTCTAACCTTTAAGCATCCTCATTCTTATTCCCATCCTTTCAGCTTTATAATCTTTTTACAGAAAATAATCTATATTGCTATGGCTTCCAATATTGCTTGCAGGCCCGTTTCCCCAGTGGCCGGCTAGTGGTAGCAGAAAACGAACTTGGGTGGGCTCCACATGGTTTGTGTTTTCTTTTGTGATTTCTCACTTTTAGTTAGATTTTGTTGTCTCTATGTCTTATTGGAAGGGATGGAGAGATTATTGTGCATCTTTAAGAACTTCAACCCTTTGAAACTACAAACACCGTGCGGAAAACAACCACCATATTATGACCGATTCAAGCCATTTTTACGAGGCCTGACACTTTTACATTTTGGTAACACAACCGCTTCACACTCGTCAAGCTTGTCAGGAACAACTTAGACAAATGTAAGAATACAATAATGCACACCAAGCCACTGTAAATGCCCTCTGCATGGATTACCATAATGGTTAACAATCTATCCAACAACTCTATAGGCTTGAAAACTGATTAAGACGTCAAATTAAAAGAGAAGGTCGTCTCATAGAATTGAAAGATCATCTTTGTGAAGTCAAAATCGAGCTTTAATTAACTCAACAAGAAGTACTATTGATGGCCAAAACTTTAGAAGAGGTCAAAATAGTCTTAACCATTGCACAAGAGTTCCGTGTGACAATACTTATCCTCTACAAATAGGAATAGGTCTAAACAATTTAATGGAGGGAAGTTTTATATAGGATTGCTATAACCTTGGCTGATCATACCTCTCGATATGAGTCAATGCAAAATTGGCCAAATTCATATATTAAAATCTCTTTTTTTTTATATATGCAGTCTTCCAAACATCTTATATATATATTTTATATATTTTTATATATATATATAACTTTTGAACTTTTTGCTTTATTAAGCATTATACTTTGTCTTCTCTCTCTCTCTCTCTCTCTCTCTCTCTCTCTTTTTTTGTAGTTGATAGATTTAGCCTAATTAGCTTTGACCAAACATACTAATTTTCTTACTCATCTATGGCTATTTTTCACAATGGGGGAATGTATCTTTTGATATATTGTCCACTGATAGCTGATGTACTTATATTTTCTTGAAGATCTTATAATATGCATGCCCCATCTTATAATACTTTGTAGATGTGATGAATGAATGGATTTTTATAATGGAAGAATATTGAGATGGAAGAATGGCGTAATAGATGAATGTTGTGTTGTGGATCGCTGATATTCATTTTTAATGACCAATACTTATTGTGGATTATTGATACTCATTGTAGATAGTCGATATTTTACTATGGATCGCCGATAATCACTATGGGTTATTAATCCCACAAAAACAGCCATAACTCTCTCGTTACATGTCTAATTAGGGTGATCTTTCGCTCGTTGGAAAAATATTTCGATAAAATTACAATTATATTTGAAACTATTTCATTTGGACACCATTTAATAGCAAAAGTGATCCCAAAATTCACCATGGCTTTGGGTAGCTAATCACACGAAAACGGTTATAACTCCCTTGTTACATGTCTGGTTGGGATGATCTTATACTCGTTAGAAAGATAATTTGATGAAAATTCTAATTGTTTTAGAATCATCTCATTTAGTCATCATTTGATAGCCTAAAAGTGGGGACCAAAGTTCAATATCGTTTGATTCATGCCATGATGAACTTTGGGCTCACTTTTAGCTAGGATATCAAATGATATCCAAATGAGATGATTCTAAAGCCATTTAAAAGTTCGTCATATTATCTTTTTCAATGAGTAAAAGAGTACCTTAATTAGGCATATAACTAGGGAATTTTGGTCGTTTTCGTGGGATAGATGACCATAGTGAATATCGATAATCCACCGTGAGTATTGACGATCCACCATACAACATTTATCTACTGCACCATTCTTCCATCTTAACATTCATTAATTACATAATTCTTCCAATATAACATTCTTCCATTATAAAAATTCATCCGTTATAATATTCATCCATTACAATAATCATCAATTTCAATTTCATCACATTCATCCGTTACAATATTCTTCCATTACATTATTCCTCCACACCTTCTTTCCTTTTACAAACTCTCACATTCATAAAAAGAAAATAAAATAAAATTATAAAGGGAACCACCATACCCTCGTCCGTTTCACAAATTACGACCATTGATTCCCACCAATAAAAACAAACACAACACAAAAAAGAACCTACATTTGGTCGTTATAACTTTTACGTCAGAGAGTGTGGCTAGATAACTTTTAAAAAAAAGCATTGTTTTCGTTCCAGTGAGTGTGTTGAGCTTCATTGGAGCTTTGACATTCATCGGAGATTGACATAGCTTCGCCTCTTGGTGTGGTCCACTTCTGTAAAGAAAAAACAAAGAAGAAAAGAAGAAAAATTCTAAATGGCCTTCACGTGGTATAACCCCCATAGGAACCTATCTGAGATCTTATTTAGGGCTCACTGGCTTGTTGTAAAGCAAATCTAACCCATCCACATGAAATGAATTTTAATTTCGTGTCATCAGACGAAAGTTCGAGGGTAGAAATCATCATAGATGGACTACACTGTAGGAATAGTACATAATTAACAAAGAGCATTAACACTATTTTGGGCCATAGAGAGCTTCTCTTGAAAAACTGAAAATTATCATTTTATAGTCTACGACTGTCCGATTAAAATAAACAAATCAGATCACCTAATGAGTAAGCCCATCATGGTTTAGTGGGACCCACAATTCCCTTTTCGAAAAGTCCTTTCATCTTCCGAGGCAAAGCTACCACCATACAAAAGAGACGAATGAACATTTTTGTCATGGAAAAAAAAAAAGAACAAAAAAACAAAAGAAAAAATATCCATCAGCCATAAAGCTTAGTTTCGTAAAAAGGAGGCAAAAGTTTTGATTCCATTATATATTAAAGCCATTGTAGTAAAAAACTTCCTAAAATAATATGGCAAGAATATATGAGCATTTCTCTTCAATTAATTGAATATTTAACTGAATTTATTTTCATATTAACCCTTCATAAAATGTTGTGTTGTGAGCCGCTGATTAAAAGTCTTCAATCTTCAAACATTGACGATTTTCAAACCAAACACCATCAGAAAACTATCCTATCAGATTAACGGTTTAGATCATTGAACAGAACCTGCATCTATAAGATATTTCTTCGAGGTATCTTATTTAGGGCCCGTTTGGCTAACTACATTAGGTGGGATTAAGGTGGATGAAATTGTAAAAGTAATAATAAATGTATGTGTAAGGTATTGTCCCAAGATTGGGTGGATCCCATGTTTTCCAATGCCATGTTTGGAATGTATGCAATTAAAAGTAAATCCTGAGATTTCCTTTCAAATTACGCTTGGGTAAAGGAAAAATTCATCATCCATGAGATTTGAGATTTGGAAATCTCATCTCACACTTTCCAACACAAAGCTCATTTTCCAAAGCCTATAAAATTAATTTTAATCACATCCTACATTCCTTCCAAACATGCCATTCCCAATCTCACGTTAGGATTAGTAGTGCAATCCCACTTAATACAACTTAATACCACTAGCCAAATAGGCCCTTAAAGTACGTGCGGACCGACTGTCGCAAACCTTCTATAGCCGGGGTCAGAGAACTGGACAAAGGAAAAAAAAAAAATAAAAATCGAAATCAGCTTATACAAAACTTTTGTGGCCCGAAGAGTTTTTATTTGTAATTTAATCCATGCTGCGTGGTCTACTTGATATTTAGATCTGCTTAGTTGTTTCATCATGCCCTAAAATGATAGGAAGAAATTGATGAACCATGTAGATATATGACGCGTACATCTAGGTGGCCCAAGGTTCACGTAAACGCCGACTGCCGGGTTACTAACAGCTAATCCGCGCTCTCTCTAGTCAAACTGAAATTGGGCGCTTTTCGTTTTTTGCTTTCACTAATTGGAGTGCTTTTCAGAAAAGAACATTTCACACTCTGCAAAGTGGGTTAGATGATATGCAGGCACTTATTAATTACTTATAAAAATTTTAAGTTGCATGTAAGTAATTAAATTAAACTGTCCCAATTATGGGTACCTGTTTAGGAGGTGTATGATGAGTGGAAAACCTACTTTTATATGATTATCTGAATATCGGATTGGCACATTTATTAGACAGTTAAAATGAGAAAATATCTAACAGTCCTATTTATACAAACAAGTGCCCATGAATCATAGAGAGTAATTGTTCAAAAAATATGATTTTAGGGTCGTGACTTAGCACCAATGTGGTCCACAACTTAGACGGTTTAATTTTAGCTAATATATCAACGGTGATGAATTTGGAAGTCCTGCGTATCAAGCGTAGTGCTTTTCCAGAGCATCAAATAACTCCCCTTGCAAAAGAGAAATTGATACTCTGGCAGAGTGTGAGGGTTGATACGCAGGCGCTTAGAAACTGCGTACGGTAATCCAAATCCAACTGTCCAAATAGTTTCCAGTTTTAGAGGCATCATCAAACATCTGACTATTGGATTGGTAGGCATTTATTGGACGGTTAAGAGATGAAATATATCCAACGGTCATAGTTCAACAAAAGAGCTTCCATGAATCAGATATTAAGATGATTCAATCAATCTGATTGGGATCGTTATTTATTGGCTGTAACTTGATATAATGTATTCCAGACTAACAAGTCCTGAGTGCCTGCGTGTTAAGCGTCATACACTGCCGGAATATCAAATAACTCCAGAAATGATCATATAAACAGCCATGAAAGGGAAATGTACGGCTAGGATGAGGCCACTTAAAGATCGAACAAGACTCCAGCGGTTATCATTCAAACGGCGAATCCAGCTATCACATTTCCAGTCTTCCTTCCCCAACTTGCTCGAATCCTAACCACCCGATTTCCTATATAAACACCTTTTCTTTCGTCATTTCAGGATCGTTTACCATTTCTCTCTTTCTCTCTCTGTGCATTTTCTCGTTCATTTTGCTTCTTCTCTGTAGAGAATCTCTATCTCTCAAAGGGATTCCGAGTCTTGCAATGTCGACGGAGAAGGAGAGAGAGAACCATGTCTACATGGCGAAGCTTGCCGAGCAAGCCGAGCGGTATGATGGTGAGGCTCTCAGATCTGCATTTCCCTTTCTCTCTGCACTGTTTTCTTCTTCGGTATTGTGATCTTGGGATGTTTTTGCCCTAATCTTGGATCAGATCGGGCTTTGTACGCCGTGGATTTTCTTTGATATGGTATTCGTGCTCGGTTCTTGATTTTTCTTGGATTTTTTGTCATCTATTTTTGCCCTAGATCGGGGTTTGTTAATCTCTTATACCGTTTTTATATTCCTAATGCTATTTCACTGTTCGTTCATTCGGTGCTTTTTTCTGCTTTTTTTTTTTTTGTCCTACATTTTGCATTTTGGTCCTAGATTTTCTTTAGGGCTCGTTTGGTACCATGGATTTGAGGGGGTTTGAGGGGATTTCAAATCCCCTGGTATGTTTGGCACCATAAAGTAACTGGGGGTTTGAGGGGATTTCAAATCTCCTGGTATGTTTGGCACCATAAAATAACTGGGGGTTTCAAATACCCTCAAATAGGGGGTTTAAAATCCAAGGTGAAAGCTTGGATTACATCTAAAATCCTTCCAAGAGTTACATGTGTGTCACTAGACTATTAATCTACTGGGCACATGGCCCACTAATGATATCCCAAAACAATTTGGTTATCAATTGCATCACTATAATTACTTTAACACAATGATCCACGCCGTCCAAACATTGTCCATGTAAATCAACGGTTAAAAAATCATTGGTTAGTCACTCTGATGTGATTTTCTGCTTGTGGCCCATCTAAGACTTGAATTTCATCATTTTCGGGCACAGTATATATTTCAATGGGCTTGTTACAACCATTGTGTCAAACATTGCATACATATACTAATTAGAGATATTAAAGTTGATTTAATAATTAATTTTGAACCCCTGTAAATATACTATGCATAGCTACTTTTGGATTAATTCTGAATCCAGGGTGCTAAACACAACAGGAGTATTTCAATCCAGGGGGTTTCAAATCCATGGGGTTCCAAATCCAGGGGTCGCAAATCCACGCCCCCAAACAGGCCCTTTGGTTAGGTCTTTGATGCTTCTTTTTTCTTAAAACAGCATTTTTTTTTTCCTAATCCCACCGTAGATCGGGTCATATCGGGCTTCAATGCCTCGATAGCATTATTTTCAGAAGTTTTCTGGCTACATGCGGGTGGAGCACTGTGTATTCACGTGTCATACATGTGCTGATCCAAGCTTTCCATCTGGTAGGACACATGTGTAGATCTTTGGCTCCAAAATCAGGTTGTTTCACTCCCTGAGGTGGGGCCACTAATGGCAAATCAAATGGGTGGATGAAGAAGTTGTTTTCGCTGTTGGTCTTTTACCCGGTGGTGCAATTTTGGAGTGAACGGGCTTACTTTTGGCCTGAAGATCTAAATAGTGTGGCCTGCCTGATGCAAAGCTATGATCATGCCATGTTGGCATGTATGCTTGCATGTGCATATGCAGGGCTACAGACGTGCTGAGGGCTTAGAAAATGTCAATTGTTTATTATACGCTGGTTTCTTCTCATTTGCTGATTGATCTGGAGTATTTTCTGTGATTTTGTCCTAGATCTTGTTTTTTATTCTTTGATTTGCTGTTTAATTCTTATAAAAACTGCAGTTATTCCTATAACTGTCTCTGCAGTCTTCTTGCCCTGTAATTTTTCTACAGTCTACACAATTTGGTCCTCTTCTTTTTCTTTTTCTTTTTGAGATTGAGTGGGTCTTCCTGTGTTCAATTGTGAACCTTAAGGATGGTGGCGGCGTGGGCCCTTCACGCCTTGATGTAAGATATTATGGAGGAGGATGCTTGCACCCACTTTTATGTGGGGCACACAGAAAGAAAGAAGAATATTTGAAAATAAATCCTCAGCTCAAGTCATTTCTAGAGTGGAATGGTCTTTCATATCTGATGAAGCTTTAGAGGTTCAGTGGAATCTGATTGTATTTGCCATTAGAGGATTATTGACAATTTTTTGGAATCTGCCCATTTTTGCTTGTCCGTGTGTTGCTCCATCGCACCCTCCTGGGTCGGTGGAAGCTCAATGTTGACAAGAGTTCGATGGGTAATCCAGGCCCTCCATTATTGGGGTGTGCTAAAAGATGAGTAAGATTCCATCCAGTTTACTCTATGGGCTGTTGGGTTTTTGCTCATGCTATCAAGTTAGGGATGAAGACTTTTGTTATTCAGTACTGAGCCTCTAATGGTGAAAGGGACTCAGGCTTTCTCTCTTGGAACTTTTTCTTCTTCAATATTTTAACTCTGCATTTTGCTACATAGGTAGTGGTTATGATCAGATTCCTAGAGGTCAACAGTATTCTTTGATGGATCTCTGTATCTTCTTCCTGGTGGACTTCTTAAATAAATTCTTTTGTTTATCAACCAAAAAGGAACTTCCCCTGCATTTTTTGTCGTAAATGTATTCTAGGTTGGATTGTTGATGCATTTGAATCAATAATTTTCCTAAATTTCATGATATTTCTTCATTCTTTCCCCGATCTTGTTTTATTTTTATTTTTTAAATCTTTGATTATGTCATCTTTCATATACCATTTTTTAATATACTTTTCTTCCTTCATCTTGCTCTTCTTTAGCATCTTTGGCCCAGTTTTCCCTGGTGAGGTTTTTGATGGGTATGGTCTTCAGTTTTTCCTAGACATGTTTCCAGTAGTTTTCTTTTTTTCTTTTGTGATTTCTGCCTTTTCCCCTAATTCAGACTTTGTTCGGGTTTTTGATGCTTTGCTAGTATCAAGTTTTTGTGACCTTTCCCTAGTTTGGTCCTAGATTATTACATTTTTTTACCACACATATTCCCGGACATTCCTTTCGTTGCTTTCATTGCTCAATTTTGTGAATCTTTTGGCATTGTTCAGTCGTAACTAAAAAATGAGAGAGAGAGAGAGAGAGAGAGAGAGAGAGAGAGAGAGAGAGAGAGAGAGAGAGAGAGAGAGAGAGAGAGAGAGAGAGAGAGAGAGAGAGAGAGAGAGAGAGAGAGAGAGAGAGAGAGAGAGAGAGAGAGAGAGAGAGAGAGAGAGAGAGAGAGAGAGAGAGAGAGAGAGAGAGAGAGAGAGAGAGAGAGAGAGAGAGAGAGAGAGAGAGAGAGAGAGAGAGGCTCTCAATGTGTTTTTAATTAATATGCAATTCTTCATCAACCATAAGAAGACACTTCTTGATTTTGTAATGGTTGATGATCCAGAAATGGTGGAAAGCATGAAGAAAGTAGCAAAACTTGATTTGGAACTGACAGTGGAGGAGAGAAATCTCCTATCTGTCGGTTACAAAAATGTTATTGGTGCTCGACGTGCATCGTGGCGCATCATGTCGTCGATTGAGCAGAAGGAAGAGTCAAAGGGGAATGAGCAAAATGTGAAACTAATCAAGGGTTATCGGCAAAAGGTAGAAGAAGAGCTCTCTAAGATTTGCAATGACATTTTGACCATCATAGACGAGCATCTGATCCCTTCTTCCAGCTCTGGAGAATCAACTGTTTTTTACTACAAGATGTAAGTTGTGTTACTTTAAAACATCGTTGCATTGTTTTAGCATGTCTCATTTTTATTTTATTAAAGAAGATCAAAGCCGGAACAGATACCTAATACAAAGGGTCTCGCCTTAGAACACCATCTTTAATACATCAGCTTTGTAGTTTGTTGTTTCACTTTTATTGGGAGAAACTCCTTTGCTTCCCTGTGCTGATTAGTGGGGAAATCATGATATGCTTCTAAGATTTAAGTAAGCTATTCTTTAGGCTAATTTTCTCTAGATAAAAACCTGGGCTGCCTTTGTTTGTTGGTAAAATTCTGTCAACTTGACCATGACTTCTTTTGGTTGGAGTGAGTCATGTTGAGTTTGACAAGCTTTCTTTGATGACTATAGGGGACACTGTTTATATTGGTTTGTTTACTATACATGTACTATTTAATTGTGATATGCTGTTATTATGACATTCAAGATCATCATCGTCATCATGGCCTTGCCCCACTAAATTCAAGATCAACTTGCTAGGTTATCTAGTTTGACTTAATTGAGTCAATGAAAGAGCCATGATTTGGTCATGTCACTAAAAGCTTTCTAGAGAGGAAAAAAAAAAGATAAATCAGAAATGGAAAAAGAAGATATAATGAACAAAAGACAATATTGGTGTTCTGGTCCATTGGTTACCATGGACTCAAATAAATTGAGAGTGTGCACTTTGAGTGAGTTGCACCAAATCCTTTTTTTAAAAAACTGATGGGATTGAAAGATTGTTAGGCTTCCTTCGGAATTGCACAATGGAGGCTGAGGTTTGTTCCACTTCTTGTTTGCCTAGTCCAAAGAATCACTCTTTCGCTTGATGCACTTTTTAGGGAGACTATTGATTTGGCAAATAATTCTCTAGAAACGGATGGAGTCTCAAGTAGGCCACCAACTTTTGGCCAATCTTTGCTTCTTCCTTGAAATTTCATACTCCATTTGTTCTAATGAAGTTTAACTTCTCTGTAAAGAGGGGGTAAGAAAAATTAGTAGACAAGAATCAGTTAGAGCTAACTTCACTTTAGGTTAGGAAAGCTAACATGGAGAAGAAAATGATGGAGCTGTTTTTTATTTTTTATTTTAGTTAAAACTATGATGGGAATTTTAAAGTGATTTGTTTTCTTTTTCTTTATTTTTTTAGTTTGTTATACGCATGCACGTGGAAGGGAGACACCCCTTTGGTAGAGTCATTCAATTTGGAGTTGTCTCCGTCTCCCTTCCCAAATGAGAAGGTTTATTGATTGTTATGCGTTAATGGGGAGAGCCAATGTGTACAAATGTCAAGCTTTGAAGGAGTCTTAATAATTATAAGTTTTGTGCATGTTGGAACCATATGGCCAAATTGAACAACAAGGTCTCTATTGTTACCAAGTTGAAGATATGAAAGTTTGGAAATGGACTCCAAATGGGAATTTCTTTGCCATATCTTTCTCTAGCTAATATTTACCTTAAAGGAATTTAGATTGTTGTGTCTTGAAATCCAGAAGGCCTTGTATCCCATCAAGAGTTTATACCTTAGGTATGCCACGACCAACAAAATCAAGAACCTTAAGTGATGAAACAAAGCTATCCTCGGTTACTGTGTCCTTTGCAATATCTTAATTGCAATGTTATTAGCTCTATCTGGGGTAATTTCTTCGACTTACTTGGAGCAGCAAGCACCCTAAATGGGTTCCTTAAGGAGCCTTGTCGTGCATTGTCTAGCCCATTTCGTGCATGGAGGAGGGTGCTACAAAAGATGGTCCCTTTGTAGAAGGAACGAATCCCACTTGTTTGATCTTTGGTTTGGATGGACCATTGGATCGATGGCTTTGATCATTAGATGGAGCCAAATGGATAGAGATATGCGCCCAATCTCCCATTCTTTGTTTCTCTCATTCTTGAAAGGAATTGCTTGCAAATGCTTTTTTTTTTTTTTTTTTTTTCTGAGGATCCTTTATTAATAAATATGAATGGAAGAGGGATTAGGAGATATGGTTGATAGGGATTAGGATAAAATCTCATCTCCTATCTCCTTTAATCCCTTTATCTCAGTTGAATTCAAGTGGGGATAACAAGATAGGGGATATACAAATAGGGTATTAAAAGAGGCAAACTATGTGGGGCCATTCACTATTGGTTGCCTACACATCCAACCTATATCCCACTCAACCACGTTGTAAGATGAGATGAGTTATACCTCACATATGATGACTCTGGATTGTAGACCTGATGTATACAATATACCTAATATTGTATGTTTTAGGATAAAATCTCATCTCCTATCTCTTTTAATCCTTTTATCTCGGTTGAATTCAAGTGGGGATAACAAGATAGGGGATATACAAATAGGGTATTAAAAGAGGCGGCAAACTATGTGAGGCCATTCACTATTGGTTGCCTACACATCCAACCAATATCCCACTCAGCCATGTTGTAAGATGAGATGAGTTATACCTCACATATGATGACTTTGGATTGTAGACCTGATGTATACAATATACCTAATATTGTATATTTTACAACGTGGATTTGTTGCCTCGTGGGTGGACCTATTTACCTACCAAATGCTTTGATTCAATTATTGCATTGTGTGAGCAGTCAGTTCCATAGGTGACTCCACATCCTTAGCTATCTTCTTCTTATGTATAGGATGGGACTGAGCAGTGCTACTTTACTGTATGACAATGAGGGCCCCGAATGGATTGGATTGGACTTTGTTATGCTAAGAAAGCAACTTAGTTGATTTTAAATCTGCTAGGAGCATCGATTTTTTGGTAGGGTGTTTTATGCAAGCAATGTTTTTTTGGAAAAAAAGTGTATGTATTATACTAACACTTTATAAAGGAATTAAAATGATTTGTGTGAAAAATAAGGTTTTCTATATAAACTTGATAGGCCGGAGTGCATATGTTGGCCAATTACTCTAGATCGGGAATCAACAACATTCATTGGGTAGGGAATCACGGTCCGGTGGGCCATTCGATGGTGAATGACAAGTATTCCTTGTCCAATGGGCAAGCCAAGCCAGTAACGTTGAGGTTCAACAGATTCTTGCTCTTTGTGGAATGGGTGGAAAAAATTCCCATTTGCTTGTTCAAGAGGGCCTGGAATCCGATTTCAAATCACTGCCCAATTCTTTTGGAGGTAGAGGTGAAGAGTTGGGGGCTTAAGTTGAGCTATCTTGGCTGGAGGCGGAGGGGTTTACTAATCTTATGAGAGATTGTTCGTCCTTCAATGTCGAAGGATATGCCAGGTTTCAACTTGGTTGAAAGTTTCAATCTCTTAGAAGAGGGGGTATCGAAAGATTTCTGGAACTGAAGGGTGCGACTATCCTAAGAATATTCGAGTTGTCTTAATGAGGAGGAGATCAAATGGAAGTAGTGCCCGGGGGCCACTTGGCTCAAGAAAGGAGATAAACATACTAGTTTTTTTCATCGTATTGCCAACTCACCGGCGAGATGTAAAAAGATTGACAGTACTGTTGTGGAAGGAAGAAGAATTGAAGAAAAAGATCAGGCATGTACATTGGTGGTTGATTTCAAAAAGTCGTCTCACCCTCACGGATGAGGGCTAGGAAGAGCCATTGGTGGATGACTTTGAGATATATTGATCACGATTTTGCCTTTTTGGAGATATCATTCTCGAAGGAGGAAGTCAAGGCTGTTGTGGAGTCCTTAGGAAAGGATAAGGCCTTGAGTCTTGATGGCTTCTCGTTGGCCTTCTATTATGAATTTTGTGAGGTGGTCAAAGGGGACATCATAAGCTTTATGTCGGAATTCTATGCGAGGGGTTGTTTGTCGATGGAATGGGGAGCATCGCTTATTGCAATAATCTCGCAGATCACCTACGCAGATAGTTTGGAAGATTTCAGGTCGATAAGCTTGATTGGTAGGTCGTACAAGATCCTAGCAAAAATGTTGGCATTAATATTTCGTGTGGTTTTTTCAAAAGATCGTATCTAAGAATCTAGTTCCTTTTGTTCCGAGAAGGCAGATCATCGACAGTGTCCTTATTGCACATGAGTACGTTGATTCATGGTATAAGGAGAGAGGAGGGGGTATAGTATAGCATGTGCAAGCTAGATTTGGAGTAGGGTGTAGGGTGTAGCTCTCACGAAAAAGCTCGACGACTGGAACCGAGTTCGGGTCAGACGGGCCAATTTTCTAGGCCCGAAAGTTAACTCAGCCGAGTTCGATGGATACCTCCCGTGCTCGGCCCGACTGCCTGAATCCGACTCGCTCGGCTCGACTTACCGCCCGACCCGTGTATGACCGTATTTAATTTGTATAAAATGTTTTATTTTATGCTTTGTCAAATGTATGTAAATGTCCCGACTAGTTAGATTTTTGTGGAGTTTATAGTTCGAATCTAAACCATTGATCGAGGCCTTGTAATGGGACGACACGGGTAAAGCCCTTCCCAAGAACTTGTCGGGTAGGTTCGAACTAGTCCGGTTCTTGCCCAACTCGCCGAACTCGCGCCTCGGCCCGGTTTCGGACTAGAGATGTTGGCCCAAAGGACTGTGCCTGCTGGGTTCGGGCCTTGTGTGGTCGTTGAACGGGCCCGGAGGCCGAGGGGCCTCGACTGCCCGACCCGTGTACACCCCAATTTTCTCACATCAACTAAAAAGTCGAATCACACGTTAAGGCGATGGGTTGTGGTTTGAGATGGAGAGGGTGGATTAGGGAGTATTGCTTAGCTCATTTCTCTATCTTGGTGAATGGGATCTCCGAAAGGATTCTTTTAAGCCTTTGAGGGGAATTTGGCAAGGCAATCCTCCTTGTAGTGGTGCTCGGGGCTTTGGAAAGGATGCTATCTAAAGGGAATGAGGCATGTCTCTTTTGTGGGTAGGGTGGATAGGGTGAACCCCCCGTTTCATCTTGGCCCCCGATGATACGTATTTAATTTGTATGCAAAAATGTTTTATTTTATGCTTTGTCAAATGTATGTAAATGTCCCGACTAGTTAGATTTTTTGTGTGAGTCTATGTTTTCGAGGGGGACTTTATCTAAACCTTGGTCTTGATCGAGGGCCTTGTAATGGGACGTGGAGGAAGTTAGTTAAAGCCCTTCCCAAGAACTTGTTGTAAGGTTGGATAACATGAAGCCTACGAACTCAAAGTTCAGCGTAACCTTGTCTTTGTTCAAATCGGCCCGAACTTGCAAGCAAGAAAAGAAGAGGTTTTTTTTTTTTTTTTTTTTTTTTTTTAGGATGGACTAGAGACGTTCCACCTCTTGGGATGGGAAGATGCTCGGAAATAGCAAGTGTTTTCTAAATGTGTCTCTAGTTGGGTTCGGGCGAATCATATTCGGTGGGCCTTTTGTATTGAGTTTTTAGTGGACTGCAATTTAGTTTGCTTGCTTTCTTTGTGGTTTGCTCTGCCAACTTAGCGCATTGCTTAATAAAAGTTTGCGTTACGCCGTTACCCTTACAAAAATAAAATTAAATAAAAATATATATATGGTGTGGTCATATGGACGAGGCCACAAAGCTTCGGTTATTGAGTGCTAGTGCGACCCGTGTACACCCCTAATTTGGAGTAGTCTTACGATCACATCAACTAAAAATTCTCGAATCACACGTTAAGGCGGATGGGTTGTGGTTTGAGATGGAGAGGGTGGATTAGGGAGTATTGCTTGGCTCATTTCTCTATCTTGGTGAACGGGATCTCCGAAAGGATTCTTTTAAGCCTATTTTGAAATTTAGATGGAGGGAATTAGAGGGGAGAAGAGCAATCCTCCTTGTAGTGGTGCTCGGGGCTTTGGAAAGGATGCTATCTAAAGGGAATGAGGCATGTCTCTTTTGTGGGTAGGGTGAACCCCCCCTGCTTTTCATCTTCAGTTCCCCGATGATACGTTTCTCTTTTATGAAGTTGCAAAGGACATGTTGGAAAAGCTAAGAACAACCATCCTTTTTGGAGTTGTTTTAGGCCAAGTTGAATGTTAGCAAGAGCAAGATGCTAGGGGTGTGGATGTCAGGGAGGGAGGAGGTGGATCGGCTAGTGAGTCTTTTGTTTTCGAGGGGGATCCTTTCCATCGACATACCTTGGTCTTCCATTCTATATTGGGAACCCATCCATTTTTCTTCAAAGGGTTATTCACGTCTCACATATGTGATAGTGGCAAACCCAAAAGAAGCGGTTTGAGAGGAAATTAGTTGAATGCTAGAAACAATGTGCTATTGCATCATCTCATCTCAATGATTTTGGTTCAATCATGAGGATAACTCATCATGAAGCCACCATATCAATTCTCTTTCAAATCTGCATAATTACATACAATCCCATTACAATTCTGTTTCTTCTTTGTTAAGCCTAGGCAATCCATGTTGAACCTTTGTTGGGAGAATGGCCTTAATTTCCAAAGTTCTTGTCCTTCCACACTTGAACTCCCAGAAAAGAAGATCTCCTTTTTTTTTTTTTTTTTTTTTTTTTTTTTGTGAATTGATGAGAGAAAAAAGTTCCACCTCTTAGGTGAATGGATTGAAATACTTGCTTCAAGGATAGACAGACCTGAAGATGAATTATTCATAATAATCTCTGTGAAACCAAAGTGCTTGTACCAAACTGGTGCTTGTCTGATCAAGATTTTGGTGGGCGATTTGGGGAGGGGGGATGGAAATAGAATGCTAGTGGTAGTGTGCATTTCTAAATGTGTCTCTAGTAGGTAACAATTGTGCAGATCAGTCTAAACCAATGGGCAAGAACGCCCACATGGTGTTTTTTACCCTCAAAGAAATAGAGCATGATTTAATCCATGGCTGCATGACATATTCTTGTGGGCCTAAAACAGGCGTCATTGTTTTGTATTGAGTTTTTAGTGGACTGCAATTTAGTTTGCTTGCTTTCTTTGTGGTTTGCTCTGCCAACTTAGCGCATTGCTTAATAAAAGTTTGCGTTACGCCGTTACCCTTACAAAAATAAAATTAAATAAAAATATATATATGGTGTGGTCATATGGACTAGGACAAACTTCACAAAGCTTGGGTTATTGAGTGCTAGTGAGAGGTGGTCACATAGTACTCAAACACTTGTAAGAAGGTTACATTGTTCTAGCTAGTCTCACTCCTAATTCTTTTGATAAAGGTTGATGGCGTATTTCTATTTTTATTTTTGGAGACGAGCTATGTGGACAATTAGCATCATGGCCCTCTCACAATGTGGTTGAGTGGGAGATGTTGGATCTAGGCTTGTGGGGCCTGCTTCCGGACAACTACCAGTGGGTGGGCCTCATACAGTTTGCCTCTCTACTTCGTATGCATATCATACATCTTCCTCATTATCCCTATTCAAATTGAAATTTAGATGGAGGGAGGGATTAGAGGGGAGAAGGGAGGAGATTTTGTCCTAATCCTTGTCAATTGTCTCTCCTAATCCTTCTTTGATTCCTTTAAACTAAGAGGAATTCTTTTGTGAAAAATCATTCATAACTGCTACTGATAAGAGTGAATATAGAGAAAGAGAGTGTGACATATATTTGTTCACTGGCTCCAATAAGATGATTAGACCTGTTGATTGTATCCTGTCAACCATTCAAAGCAATGATCAGAGAGGTGGATTTGTTCCTTCTTGCTTATGTAGTGGTTTTGGTGGATCGCTGGAAAGAAGGCCTCACATCTTTGCCTTTGCATAGGTCAACAAGATTAGATTGTGTGGATTCTTTGGACCCTGTGATTTTTGTTGATCAGGCTTGCCATTGGACTACTGTGGGGCGCTTGGAAGGAAATGGAAGAATATTCAAGGATACAGGCGCCGACTGAGGTGAAAGAAATGAAAAAATATTTGAGGATATAGTCGTTGATTGAGGTGATTTTCAAAGAACCTACATGTGGTGGGTTGGGCTATGGGCAGATGCAAGTTCAAATGGTTGTTCATATTTGATCAGGCTAAGGAAATGGGTTGGCATTTTTGCTGTTATCACTTTCTTTTTCTTTGTTAGATTTTTTTTTTTGGTGGTTCTGTATGACCATCGCTATTGCTGCCTTGATTTCCACCAATTATCTTTGGTATCCTTCCATGCTTGAGTTATCTCATCCTAGAGGACCCCACCGTTTGTGTGAACCCATCCATTTTTCTTCATTAGGGTTATTCATTCCCTGTCTCACATATGTGATTCATGTGATTGCAAACCCAAAAACCGAAGCTTCCTTTTGCTCTGGGCATTCCACCAAACAATTGGCATGCATGCTAGAAACAATGTGCTATTGCATCATCTACACCAATCAATGATTTTGGTTCAATCATGAGGCTCCCTATCTCATCCCCCATGGCATCATACTCAATTCTCTTTCAAATCTGCATAATTACATACAATCCCATTACAATTCTGTTTCTTCTTTGTTAAGCCTAGGCAATCCATGTTGAACCGGAACATTGTGGGAGACTCATTGTTGCCTTAATTTCCAACTCGTCTCCGGTGTCCTTCCACACTTGAACTCCCATCTGATCTGAGAGATCTCCTACTAGTGTGAATTGATCCGTTCTTGCTGTGAAGGTTTGGATTGAAATACTTGCTTCAAGCGCATAGACAGACCTGCATCCTCTTGAGTGAGCATCTCTATTCATAATAATCTCTGTGAAACCAAAGTGCTTGTACCAAACTGGTGCAAACTAAGGTCTGATCAAGATTTACCAGGATCGTAAGTTGCTTTGGTATAGTGGTACTGTGTTACAGGAATGGGTATGCGGTAGCCCCCAATACACAGAATGCTAGTGGTAGTCTCATGTGCATCACTCCAATACGTACAGTGTATGCGATGTTGGTTTTATGCATACACTCATATTGCAATTTATATATTAGGTAACATTGGGTCCGATTGTGCAGATCAGTCTAAACCAATGTTCGCAAGAACGCCCACATGCTCGTGTTTTTTACCCCCAAAGAAATATGTGATGGGTCGCCATGATTTAGCCCATCCATGGCTGCATGACATCACAAGCTTTCCCCGTTGTCTTTATGACTAAAACAGGCGTCATTGTATAGCCTACTAATATTTGCCCATGTTGATTTTCTATAGAAGATCTCTTTCAACCAACACAAGTTTCTTGATGCAGTCAATGTGGGGTTTAGAAGGGCCCTCAATTGCAATTAAATAAGCTTGTATTGGGTATAGGTCCACTGATTCCCCATCACACACATGAGTAGTTGTAGAGATAAACACCAAATGTCTGCAAGTTTATGCAATTTACATCAACTAATGGTGAATTTTCTCAAGTAGGAACCATATTCTACTCCCCAATATTTATTTCTAGGAAGTGCCAATCAAAATCAGCAACCTGGATAAAAAATTCCCCTTAATAAAATAATTTATAACAGACCAGATTCCAGTAGCAATTCTATAGAAGAAGAGGGAAGCTTCAACCATCATAAATCCTAGTGGTTAAAAGCTTCACATGTTTTTTAGAAAAAAAAAAAAAACATAAAACATTAACTAGTCTAATAATTTCTAACATACAGCTGGCAAACGACCTTTATATATGATTTATTGAATAAACCCTAAAGCTGTATTAATCTCAACCTTTGATTTATTCAGGGGATGAAAGATCTAATCTATGCCTATATGATTCCTAAGGAAATAAACTTATTCCTAGCTTTAATACTAGACATCCACCAGAGTTAATTTTCACCCCCATATAATAAGACTCCTAATAAAATAAACAAATAAAAACCCCATTAGTCTGTATGTGGCCTCCCGCCTACACAAAAACCACTTGCGGGAGGCCACATACAGACTAATGGGGCTTAGAAATCTTCCTGAGGCTGTCACACCCCTTCGATATACATAAAAAAGATTGGCTGCAGTGTACATGGGAGACCCTCCTCCTATGCTGATGTGTTCGAAGTATCGGTATCGCTACAAGTTTCGTTAGACAGGGATACGGAAACAATATCGATATTGCTGATAATATAGCTGATAACTGAAAATGCAGGGAAACATGGGAAAAACGGTGTAATTTTCAGTGAAACTTCAAGAGATGTTAAAATGTACATATTTGCATATTTAGAAAAAAAAAAAAAAAAATTACAAAAAAAATGTATACATAACAAGTTTCCATTTAATGAGGACCCTAAAAGCATGTGTTGTTGTAAGAAATCAGTCCAACTATCCCATCCAACCTATTTAACCAACCTTCCATCCGAGCATCCATCAATATTGCAAAATATCAACAACACATGATATTTCATAAAAAAATCATCAACAATTGGAAAGAAAATGAAAGATTGTGGTCTCAATATCGTGCATGTTGCGATATCGATAATATCGGGATATGATCAATATTATCGTTGAGAAATTGAACACTACATACAACCATGTGCCCATAAAAAAAATGTGAAATAATTTTTTAGTTTTTATTTATTTTTATTTTTTATAATAAACAAAATTTTGTTGATATAAATACATTGGTGATATTATTGAAATATAATCGATACACATGCTACAAGCATTACCTAGAATTTACATAGTCGAAAATATTTCAATAAAAAAATCATCAACAATTGGAAAGAAAATGAAAGATTGTGGTCTCAATATTGCGCATGTTGCGATATCGATAATATCAAGATATGATCAATATTATCGTTGAGAAATTGAACACTACATACAACCATGTGCCCATAAAAAAATGTGAAATAATTTTTTAGTTTTTATTTATTTTTATTTTTTATAATAAACAAAATTTTGTTGATATAAATACATTGGTGATATTATTGAAATATAATTGATACACTTATGCTACAAGCATCACCTAGAATTTACATAGTCGAAAATATTGACGATACATTAGTGATATTGATGCATTGGCAAGACAAGCGGCACCTAGAATTTACGTAGTTGAAAATATTGACGATTACATTAGTGATATTGGTATGTTGGCGATACTTAGCGATACATTGCTAATACCTGGAATTTCTGATACTACCAACGTTATTGATATCGCTACCAGTGTTATCGGTATCGTTGAGCTGGAGATATAGATAGTATCGGAGATAATTCGAACACTGGTAAGGGGTGTCCTTTGGGGCTTCCCCCCACCCCCCGATCAGCCCCTGTAATCTTCCTGAATCTGTGCCTCCATCTCATATCTTCATTTTTTCATTATCTTGCATTCAGACATATAGATGGGCTTGTTTGTCGAACTAATTTATTCAAATGTAGTATTTGAGCTGTGAGAAATATAGGAAACACCACTCCAAATAGGTCACTCTACATCATTTTTCTGATTCTTCTATCATGCCAGGAAGGGCGATTACTACCGCTATCTTGCGGAGTTCAAGATTGACCAAGAAAGGAAAGAAGCAGCTGATCAATCGCTGAAGGGCTACCAGGCAACTACCCATTGGCTCAATACATGTTTACCAAATTATTTAAAAAAAAAAAAACCAAAAAAGTCGATTGTTGATTTCAATGACCACAACTTGTAACCTTTGCTTTGCTAATCTGTTAGGCTGCTTCCAACACTGCAAGCACAGATCTTCCTTCGACCCATCCAATCCGCCTTGGTCTTGCCCTCAACTTCTCAGTTTTCTATTATGAAATAATGAATTCCCCTGAGAGGTAAGTTTTATTTTCCTTTTCTTATTATCTGGTTTTGGATATTGGATGCGGTTTTCTTCGTGAATGAATGATAGGGCTTGAAATTTTCAGGGCTTGCCATCTGGCAAAACAAGCATTTGATGAGGCAATTGCAGAGCTGGACACACTGAGTGAGGAGTCATACAAAGACAGCACTTTGATCATGCAGTTGCTGAGGGACAACCTCACTCTCTGGACTTCAGATTTACCTGAAGATGGAGGTACTGTACAGAAAGAAGAAAAACTTTGATGGATGTTTCTTGTAATGCATTAATAAGCACAGCAACTGTTTCTGATTAAAAAAACAGCAAATCATTATAACACTACTATAAAAAAAGCAAGTAAAAGATAAGGTTTTTTTTTTTTTCCCCGGAAAAAAATAAAGAAATATTATTTTACCTGGAGATTTAATGGTACAGGAAGAGACTGCCTTGTCGGGCCTTCCTATTGTTTGTTCAGTTGGGGGGCCCACACAAAATATGGGAGGGTCCTTTCACTTAAGGCAGTGATCACATCTCAAAGTGGGAAGTGCTACACCTATGTTTGAAGAAGATGATTGTAGAACCTGTTATAACTACTCCTTCAGCCATATTGATTCCTTGATAGTAATTCAGAAGAATGAAATCAGGATAATTTCACCCACGGAACTGTTGAAGAAGAATCTTTCTTTCATTCGATCCACGTAGAAGTAAATGAGCGATAGAAAAGTTGATACCTATTTTCCTTGTTCAAAAGATCTGTTCCTTCATTAAAAAAACGACTTGGTTTTTGTCTCTGAATTTTAGCCTGTTATCTCTTTTGCTGTTACTATCAAATCCACATTATATCTTCAAAAATCCAATCTACTCCTTGGTGGCATTTTAGAAGGATTTATTGATTACAAATGTTTTGTGATTAGTATAACTCACACCCATGATTCTTTCATTATGTTTGATTGGGAGAAGCCCACCTTTTATCTATCAATGTTTTCTTTCCCTTCTTTTTTCTTTTTTTTTTTTTTAAAATTTTTTTTAATTCCAGTTCCAAATTTCATATATGCAAAATTCTTACTAAAGGAATGATACTTTCAGATGGCTTTTCATATATGGAGCTTTCCATCAGATCTTGTGATTGAGCCTACACTTATCTGTTGGGTACTTGAACTGGTGGTTGGTTTAACTTGAGAAAAAGATCACTCTATCGGGACATTCCTAACCATCTGAAAGGAGGACCTCTGCCTGTCATATATGGACCATTGGCAAAATTCCCCCCTAGTACTCCTTTTACAGGCTTATGACCAATTCAGCGGTTAGCAGTCCATTTAGAGAGATTTTTGGGCTGGATGATTGATCAGCTGGGGGCACCATATTCCATCTGGTTCATCCTGACGTCATGTGGAGGAACCTGATTACAGGGTTCTGAAAGAAACTCTTTAGGACCATTTGAAAAGTATCATTTTGCTTCTGACTTAGGCGAGCCATACCGCAGACAACAGTTGAGAGTCTATGCCCACCCATTGAAACCTTCCTGATTGTTTATGCACCCGCCCCCCGTCTATGCCCAGATGTGGTTCACACATCCAGCCAATCCATTGCATGTGTCCCACTTGGATGAGGGGTCACATCAAATTTTAGGTCATTTCAAAACTCAGGTGGGCGCCACAAAGTGATTTTAGATGTTTTAGGCATGATGCCACATTGTTTAAGATGGTATGGCCCACCTGAGTTCTGGATATGGCTGATTTTTTACGTATCCCATAACCTAGAGGGGATCCAGGAAATGCATGGTGTGGATGTCTGACAGAACACACATCATGGTGGGGCCCATAGGTTGACCTTATAGTGCCTTTTCCCAACACGTATATATGTACACACACATGTATGTATGTATGTACACCCACCCACCCACCCACCCACATGAATTTCCAGATCTATCACTAATAAGAAAAATTCCAGATATGTTCTTGAAAAGAAAATTGTGGTGACTCAATTTTCTTTTCGACAAAAATGAAGCAGTTTCTTCATAGATTTTAGTTCATCTGCTAAGCGATAAGCAAATAAGCATATGAGAATTGAAGGGAAGGGCTCTAACATGGCCGTTTTGCAGGAGAAGACGGGTTCAAGGGCAGCGATGAGCCCAAAGCTACTGAAGCCGAGGTAGATTGACATTTTGCTGAAATCCCATTATTGTCTTTTCTTTTATTTCCTATCTGGATTTTTTTTTTTTGGCCTCCTGTTTTGATTGAAACAATGTTAATTTTTAAACTTTGCAGCATTGATGGGGAAAGGCATGTGAAAGATTGACATGGGTTTTTGTGTTGTGGATGGATTGACGGAGACTCTTTAATTAGCTCTCTCATAATATTCCTCTCTCATAAGATCCAGGTTTTATTTTTTAAAAACCCAAAGAAGACACTGCTCTTTTTTGGCTCTCTCTCTCTCTCTCTCTCTCTCTCTCTCTCTCTCTCTTGTTCTTCCATTCTCTTGTTTTTCTGTTATAATGATGAGGAGATTTTCTTGTTCTTTTTCTTCTTTGTTATTTTCTTTTCATGGGTATGTCTCCTTCCCAAGAGAATTCTCCTCCATGTCATGGGTGTCTTTTGCGTAATTTTTACATAATAGATGTGACTACCATATATGCATGCTTTTGTTCGATATCGATTCTTTTGGTTCTGCCTGTTGCTGGATGTTGATTTTTTCAAATTTGTGTCATCCTTCTTTGATTTTCATTTAGAAGTTATAATTTAGATTTTGCTTGGGCAATCTGCTGGTATAAAGCGCGTGTTTGGATGGACTATTGAATTGAATTGGAATTACTATTTTAAAAAAAGGTAAAATTAACTGTAATTTCCACCTTAGCATTCATCAAGTATCTGTGCACCAAACTCTGTGATTATGATGCCCCCTAATGTCTTGATTATTAGTGTTGCATTTTGAGGTTACCAGCCATTGAATGCTATGGTTGGTTCAACCACTAAATTTTGGCCCGACTTTCAAGTCGATGGTTCTGATATCAGCGCATGCACGTCTGCAGTCAGGATGTTTCAAGAATCCACAAAGGTCTCTGCAAGTCGCATGTTTTAGCTTTGCAATTTTCAGTTTTGCAAACTTCCAAAGCAGCTGTGGCTCTGCTTGGCATCCATTGTGCAACAAGCTATAGTCTATACAAGCAGCTGCCCCCATTGGAGAAAGGGTGAAAACACTTTGGGTACTTGTGCTTGGGGTTTACAGTAACTCGCATAATATCCTCCATGCCATCCATCAAGTAAACACCCCCTCTCATTGGGCCTTGATCCCAAAGTGGTTCCTGGTTGAGTTCGGTTAGACAGTTGTATTTCTCAGGCCACCATGCGAAAAATGACACTGATGTTTGTTATAGCTGTCCATTTTCCAAGCCATGGATGGGATGGCAACGTATCACAAGCAATCCATGATGGTCTCTAACAAATAGGTTATATTGGACGCGGATTGCGTCCTACCCTCACCCATCTCTGGCCACGAACGGGCAGCTCTGTGGGCGGGCCCACCGTGATGTATCTGCTTATCCATGTTGGCCATCCCTTCTCTCAGATCATTATAAGTTATGTGCACAAAAAATGAGTCAGATCCAACGCTCAAGTGAGCCACACCAAATGATAAGCTTGGGTTGCATTAAATGCAAGATTTATCTGTGGTGTGGTCCAATGGATCGTTGAATCTGCCTCATTTTTTGGTATGATCCACCTAATAATTGGATCTGCTTCATTTTTTCGGATACAGCCCTGAGATGATATGGAAAAACGGATCGATGGCGTGGATGCACAAAACATACATCAAGGTGGGCCCCATGGTAAGGGCCGCACCGTCTTGGGTGATCCCGGGCTGTCTCACCTAATCCGCTCCCTTCCTAGTCCTTTTGAGGTTGAGTTGGAGCATGTTACTGCTATTCTCTCTCGCTAGAGAGAGGCCGTTAAAGCAAACGGTGGTGGAGAGTCCGGTGATGCTTGACTTCTCTACCGCCAATCCGACAATACAAATAGAGCTCTGGCTCCTCTCCCCTCACTCTCAAGCAATGGAAACGCCCTATCGATAGGACGGTGAGGAGTAGAAAACCAGAGGCTGGTGACTGAATCTTCTTCACTGTAGCTTCCAGCGCCGCAAATAATGGAAGAAGAAGCCGTGGGTTTACATCTTTGTATCTAAATCCCCTTAGGTAGAGGTGTATGCGATTTGACGATTCAAGCACATTGGCAGCATAAATGTGGTATCAGAGCATCCTACGTATGTTTTAGGGATTCGTCATTCGTCGGAGAGTTGCGGGCATCTCCATGGCTAAAGCATCAGCAGGCGGCAATGTCGAAATAGCTGATCTTAAAACTTGATCCAACGGCAAAAAAAAAAAAACCTCATCTTCCCCTCTCCGATTAATCAATGGCAGCAGAGGGCATTGCTGCTAGCAGTTGCGGTATCTGAACCCGCAATCGCTGCCGCAAGATAAATAGCAAAGACAAATCTTCAAACATGGCCACTACAAGCGGCAGCCGAAACTTTTAGTGGTCCTTTCCACGGTTGGCTGATGTGAATAGAATCGGAGAAGTAAAGAAACCGGCTTTTTAAAACCCATTTGAGGAAGGGAAGTGTTTTAGGCTTAGAAGTTGAGCTTTCATGTATCTATTGCTGAGCCTAGTAGTTTTCTGGACCAGATGGTGGGGCATAGACCCAGACCCAGTTCATCTTTGTGGCAAAAAAAAGGGCTTTATATAGATCAGATCATCACCATCCGACAGTTCTAAAGAGTTATTGGGCCCAAATCTAAATTCTAGGCCCATCAGATTATCCCATGAGATTCATCAATTTCCACTTGCAGATGGGTAGTGATTTCTCATTTAAGGACTTTATTACGCTACTCGTGTTTGATTTGCTTCTCCGCTGCATGAGCTAAAGGTCCATAATCAAAGGGTCCTAATTTCATGTGAAAATGATTTTATATGTTTGGGTCATGGGGACTACGAGTTAGTCCATTATATTTAAGTTTAGTGCACAAATATTAATAACAATAGTTAGTCCATTATTAATTTTTATTTTTTAGAAGGAAACTTAGATTTATTGCAAGATGAGAGAATCACAGAAGTGGATTGCATTTTGAGTACCTCAGCAGCATATAGCATATATGGGGCCCACTGTCAATGAATGTGTTATCCATGCCGTCCATACATTTTTCCATATCATTTTAAGGCATGAGCCCAAAACTGAAGCATATCCATAGTTCAAGTGGATCACATCACAAGAAATAAAGGGGATAATGACATCCACAATTGAAACCTCCCTAGAGCCCACAATGATGTTTATTGGACCCGAATACGAAATTGAATGTAGGAGAAAACCCAAGAACAAGTCGCAAACAGGAGATAAGAGCACCATAACTTTCCTAAAATTGCAATGTCCAAATCAGTTGTTTGTTCACGACTCTCTCTGAATTTTTACCTCTTTTTTTTTTTTTTTTTTTTGTTGAAAGGAGCTACCAAACATGGTAGTTGTCAACTCATTATAGATTTCTTTTGAACGTAAAGTGTAAGGTAAACATTTATTGTTGAATTAAGTTGAAATCATTATAATTTCTTACAACCTCCATTTGGTCGGTGGGATTAAATGGCATGGAATTGTATTGGATGGGATTAACACCATTATTATTGCACAATGAACGCATGTCATACCATGGTATTTTGGCCATCCAATCCCCATGTTTGGGATATAATTCTTACTATAGAAAAATCACTGGGTTAAGCAAAACCCAATTTGGTGGACCATGGAATTGTAATGGACAAACCAAATTCACAACAAATGTCTCACTTGTACACATATATAACTAGAATGTCATGTGTAAGGGGTGTGTATAAATGGATAACATGGATAAAACACATACATCAATGTGGGGCCCACATGTAGTGGATGTCAAAATCCACCAGAAATCCCACATGGGACCAAATGCAATTCCATCCCATATAATCCCAACCATTCCTGTCCTTCCAAAAAGTAGGAATGAATTTGCACGGGACCAAATGCAATTCCATCCCACCTAATCCCATTTAAGCCCACGTACCAAACACGCCGTAAGGGGGTGTTTGGCGCGTGGAATTAAGTGGTATTAAGTGGGATGGAATTGATATTTTGCAATGATGACATGGTGTCATGGTTTGTCTGCAAATCCCGTAGTTTTGTAGATACGGTATGTTATATTTGGATTGTAAAGATTGAAAAGTTAAATCCTAGGATTCATCTGAAATAATATTTGGATTGATAGATGAGATCAGCAAATCCCACCGTCCACTTGTTGACACTGTTTAGAAATGTCGCAGGCTTTCGTATTGTATTAATTTCAACAAGTTATTTGGACCCCACTGTGATGTATATGTTATATCCACACCGTCCATCCATTTTTCGTGATCGTTTTATGGCATGGGTCAAAAAATAAAGAAAATCAAAAGCTTACATGGACCACACTAGAAAGTAGTAGGGATAATGACATTGACAATTAAAACCTTCTTAGGGGCCACCGTGATGTATTTTTAATTATCAAACTTGTTCATAAGATTAGATATACTTGGACGAAGGGAAAACACAAGTATCAGCTTGATCCAAAACTTCTATGACCCTCGAGAACTTTTCAACAGTAGGCGTTCAATCTGCATTGATCTGCCTAATTTTTTGGCTCATGCCCTAAAATGAAATTGAAAAATGAATGAATGGTTTGGATATATTCCATATATCATGGTGGGGCCCACAGAGCTTGCTGACATCAACGTACTCCTTAGTTGGATCGTCACAGACCATGCCCGAGATGACATGCTACATTTCAAATTTCAAATGTAATTTTCAAATGGATTTGAAAAGACTCCTACAATTCCATGGAATTCTTTGTAATCCTCCACAATACATGGCTCATTTTCTAATGCATAAATACCTAGTAAAACAAACACAATGTGGGATTTAATTGGTGATATTGTCAATTCCATCCCACTTAATCCCATCTAATTCCATGCGTCAAATGCCCCCTAAGAGATTTGGGTGGAATTCTCATTTCTAGGAATTAGTGAGTAGAATTAGTCGTATGTTCTAACAAAGTAGTCGTGGCTGAAAATGCTAGCCAATTTTTACATTCAAAGGGCATTGATGTAAACATCGTGTATTAAGGATCAGTAAGGTGGTGTTTATCTCTAAACTATGATGTTTGACCCGAAACACTTCGTCCTTTCGTGGGAGTCATGTGGATTATGGTATAAGGTGTTAATGGTTTTGAGATCAAAGGGTTCATCTTGCGCTATTGGCGTTTAGATAACTTCACGTTATGAAAACCACTCACAGGTTGTTATCTCGACCCAAAGGAAGGGATGAAAATGATGCACTGGGTTTTACATTTAGGTTTAATGTTTAAGCCCATAATCCTCGATAATCTAATTGATTGCCTCATCAATTAGATAAAGTTTAGTATGATTTTATGCTTAAGATGATGGGATACTTCCTATTATGAGTCTTAAATTGTTCTTATAACAAATATGCTCATAATCTTTTAAAATTATAAATCTTGGTTCTTTATTCCATTAAGATCATAATTTAATCCACTTCTAAGGGCGTTCTCGGTGTCACATTTTTAAAAGGAGATCTGCCAGAGAAACAAATGAAAAGTATTCCTGTCTGCTTTAAATCAAATCTAATTAATGCACTTGAAAATTCATGGTGGATCAATTCAGGAGCCACCACTCACATTTCGAATTCCATATAAGGATTCATAAAGAGTTGTCGGCCAACTGATACGAAGAGCTATGTTTTCATGGCTAATAATGCTCAAGCGGAGGTTAAAACTATAGTGGTCTGTACATTAAAGTTACAGTTGGGACTGTTGTCAGATGCCTTTAATATGGCATATTTATGCGCTGCTCGATCGATCGAGAGCCTGGCTCGACCGGTCGAGTGAGCTGCTCGACTAGTCGAGCACTGCTCGACTCAAAGTCCAGTGTGCTATTATTTTTTGTGTCCGGGCCACTCAACCAGTCGAGGGGATCCCTCGACTGGTCGAGGGGGTCCCTCGACCAGTCGAGGTTATGCAGATCCTGCGCGGACTGTGTAAATTTGAGGCAGTTTCCGGACTTTTCCGGACTAGGTGCGTAAGTAGAGTTTCCTAAACTATAAATAGGGGTCCCTAGGGCTATTCTAGGGTATTCTAAAGCTTTCTAAAAGTTTTTCAAGGGTTCCTAAAAGGTTCTAGGGTTATCAAAAGGTGTAGCAAGGGTGAGATTCGAGGTTGTTTGAATCGGGTAAGTCCTCTCTTGTAATTTTCTTTTCATAGTGGATTTCTGTCGCTTTGTGCCATGGTTTTTTCCCTCAAGGGTTTTCCACGTTAAATCTTTGTGTTCTTCTGTGATTGCTTGTTACTATTGAATTGCTATCCTAGATCTAGATCTGTGTGATTCCGCAGAACAAATTCCCAACAAGTGGTATCATACCAATTGCTGGGGCACATATTTGAATCTGCAGGATTAGTAATAATGGGAAACGACAAGTTTGATATTGAGAAGTACTCAGGCAAAAATAATTTTGAGTTATAGAAGGTTAAGATGATTAGCCTATTAACCAAGCAAGGTGAGATTAAGGCTCTTGAGGAGCGAAAATCTACCATGAAAGATGATGAATGGGAAAACCTTGATAGTAATGCTTTAGCCTCTATCCGTTTATGTCTCACGGATGAGGTTCTTTATAATGTTTTGATGGAGAAAACTGCGGCTAGTTTGTGGGAAAAGTTAGAGAACATCTATGCAAAGAAGAGTAACGTCTCAGAAAAATTCGTACAAAGACCCGAGTACCACCTCAGGCAGAAATCACTCAAGACCAAATCCTTTAGAAATTAGACGAAATTAACTAAGTGCTAAATTAGATTAGCTATGAAATTAGCTTGAACCACTTTAAATACGAACTGCAAGACCCAAAACTTGTAGAATCATTAACGCTACATTACCCTAAAATCTAGGATCAATCTCTAAGCCCAGTTGCTCTTGGGAGCACATTGAAACTTAGTATTGGACCTGGACCGCACATCGAAAGTCTGATTACTGTGAAACTATACGCTTATGACCGCATTACTGGGCTTGACAACCATCTCGAAAATTAAATCCAGATAGTATCCAGAAGCATACAACTTTAGCCCTGAGTGAAGTGTGTGAGAAATGCGAATACCTTTAGAAATTGAACTCAGATTTAAGTGATTTGGGCCGTTCGCTTGCGGGCTAAATCTAAGCTTTCAGACCGTCGGAATCTGACCCAATTACACACTCGGATCAGGGGAAATTTTCAACACATGTCAGTGTACTTGTGGCCCTGATCGAACACCGGTGATCGTTGAACTGAAACTGGTCCTCCGCGGTCAATTTGTAAATCCAATCGGACCTAAACCTTAACTTGACCTAGATCTAATGTTAGGGAGCTTAAGTCCGACCGCATGCAGAAAAAGGGCCACCAGAAGTGCTCCGTTGGATTAAAACAGCCATTATTTGGCTATAACCTAAGTATACCATGGCCTTGGGGCCATTCTCATCAGTTATGGGCCTATATAAGGGCTAAAACCCACCCCTCTCTCATTCCATACAAATTTCTAACCCTAGGAGAAAGAAGAAAGAGAGAAGAAAGAGAGAAAGTGAGAGACCGTCCCTGAGATCCTTCCCTATCACTCCAAGGGCCGAATCAACCATTCTGCATCGCTATTCCAGCGATTCTGATTCCCTTTTTAGGTAAGAAAACCTAACCCTAATTTGTTTTAGGGTTTTAAATAGTGTAAGTGATGAAATAGCTAACCTATTTCATGCTATAGGTGGCCGTCGTGCCGTAGACGAAGACTTGACATACAAACTGAGTTCGATACTTGTTTATCGGCGAAAGGTGCGGACTATAAATGTTTAGGTTATAGTTTTCAAGGCTTTTAATGTTAGTAATGATTTATGACTTGCTTGATTGCTATCACATGTGCTTAGATACTAAGGTTTCCGTGTATTATGTACATATATAAACTATGTTGATTTATAATGCATTCCATGTGTTTGTTGAAATGTATGAATGAGTATGGAATTGTGATTTATGCTTGCCATGTTTATTGACTGAGAATTCATGATTGTTGTACTATGGTGAACCCTTTGTAAAGGGATTTACTATAATACCTGTTATAACTACCTTACTACATGTATATGATATGTATAACTTAAGTGTTCGATAAAATGCCTGAATGTGAAAATGCTTGTTTAAATGCATGTAATGAGAGTGTTGAGATAGGATTCTCAATTCCCTTAACTATGGTTATAATATCCTTTATATAACCTATCTTACTACTATGTGCTGTATGGATGAAATGTTTATGTATGATAATATGTGTAGTATGTGTGTGTTAAATTACTCAAGTAAGATTTATATCTGATTTTAGTTGTCGCATGCTGTTTTGGACTATTATATGTGAATATTATTGTTTGGAATGTGATTGGGGCTACGATGTAGTCCAGGCAATCGGTAATTATCTGTGAACAGTAGTTGAATTGCTTAACCATGACAGACACACCCGATGAATCCGAGTCATACACTGCTTGTCGGCAGTGGTTAGGCCACGCGGAGTGCTTACACATCTCATGTCGATCAATTCGATGTGCGCTCGTACCAGTCGAGCTCGTCAAGCAACCCGATTGACCCGATATATGTTCACCATGTATAGACACTACTGCTTGAACCTAAGGTACCAAACTCACCAGTGGAAATCCCGTTAACCTTGGTACCTCGATCCACTAAGACTCCTGAGCCAGACATGGTGCTATGGGACACCGTGGTCGAGCTGTCGGCCTACGCTGGGGCGACGAGCTTCCCCGTAGTGACCAGTGAACAACATCGCCTCATGAGCCAAATACGGTGGTCTGAGACACTGTATTCGAGCTATCAGCCTACACTGATCAGGTGATGGGCTCTTTGTAGTGACCTCAAGCATACTCTAAGACTATGTTGAAGAGACGAGCCTTTCCGTAGCAACTAGAGTATAAACTAGGCCTACACTGATCAAGTGATGAGCCCTTTGTAGTGACCTAGAACCACAACATCGTATGAGATTTACTAGGACTGATGACCCTAGAATGGATCATTGTTTGGGAATTGATATAAGGGAGGTACCTTAGCTTCTCAACCCTGTTGTATGAATAAACTTAAGTAAGAACTTATTTAACACGATCATAACATTGCATTGCACGGTGCTCTGGCGAGGAAGTAGCATGTGTCTGGAGTGGTACATGCCGCGACTGTGAGATGAAGTTCGCAGAGGGAGTGCAGGAGAGGGCATGCATTATATCATACCATCTTTACATTAACAAGAGTATTTAGGGGTTGATTGTTGTACTGCTTTATCATTACTGCGTGATTGAATTGATAACATGATAACCTTTGCCTTATATCTCCACTGAGTTGATCGCTCACTCCCACGTTCTGGGATGGTGTTTTAAACACCAACAAGACTATTCTTAGTTGCAGATGGCGACGTGGCGTATGAGGCAAAGCCTGACTTCTACGACGATGAGGAAGAGTTCTCTTACATGCAATTATTAGGTAGGTTTACTTAGACCATCCTGATCGACGGGGGCTACAGGGCTTATCATTTGTAGTTAGACTATCTTTGATATTTTATATTTTGAATTAATAAATGTAATTATTTAACCTGACTATGTATTCATACTCTGGAGACCGGTAATGGTCTATACGTTCCATATATGCTTATATACATTCCTCAGTCTTCTGCTTGCGTTATTTAACTGCCTCTGGAGTATGATATACTGATTTGGTATAATCCCACTCATGTTTAATGCACTAATACAGACAACATTCAATCATCATCATATATGTTGCATAAGTGATGTTTTGGAACTCGAGAGTTGGGCTCCTGCTCAACCCATAATTTTCAGGGCGTTATAAGTTGGTATCAAAGCATGATTTGGATTAAACTGGACCTGGGTTATGTTCATACGATGCACACTGACGTATTTTGACTTAGGAGGGTGCAATAAACGCAGAAACAGCCGTAAGATCCCAAGTTTCGTCCGTTGGCGATCATATGACCGTCAAAGCGAAACCGACCATAGAGATCGGACCCATAGGCACCTGTGGTCAGGCGAGACGATCCCAAACCCTCTCTAGGCCGTTGGTCGATGGGCTTGGATCATGATTCAGCCTATTCCACCCTCAAACAGACCATAAAGCGCGAATACGTGTGAAAACCAGCCCCGAAACTACTCCAACGGACTGGGGGCCCAAATCCTGCCATTCGGGGGGAACCCAGGGGGTCCTCACGCGCATACAGCACCCAGGAAGGGGGGTGGCCACCGCCCTACGGAGGTGGCACCCCAGTCAGTCCAGAGGACCGGGGCGCACCCCGCTCTAACTCGCCGGGCCTGTCGGGCTGGCGCATGTGGGGGGCTGTGGGGCCCACCAAACCGTGTGGGACCTCTTTTTAACCTTTCATTTGCTTCATCCACCCCCCACCTAGCTCCAAGCTCTCCAAACCTCAAGAAATTTCTGTTTCCTTTCTTAAATTCTCGCTCCATTCTCACATCTTCTTCATCTTCTTCACCACATACCCATTCTCCACCTTATCCCTCAAACCTATCTCCCATCTCCATCATTTCCCTTCCATTTGAGCACATAAACCCTATTTTCTGTCTCAAAAATTTCAAAGTATCTTAACCAATCTCATCTCTTCATTTTATTTCACTTGCATGGCTCTTATCGAGCTTGTGGCGGCCATATTTTCACTCTCCACACTTCTTTCTCTCATGGGAAAGAAGGGGGCCCCTACCAATGAAGCCGGGCCTAGCCGCTCGACCCGTCCAAGGAAGAAGGAGGGGCCCGAAGCTAGCACAAGCGCCGCCCAAGAGCAAAGGTCAAAGCGAGATTTAGATCCCCGAATCTCAATCGAAAGAGCACTACCGGTGGGCATCGAACACGGTCGGTTTGCTGGTCATAGGGTTGTGCTTGAAGCTCATGTAGACAAAAGGCTATTTGGGCTATATCCGATAATGGACCACCTGATGGGCACTGGGTGGGGTCCCATATTTGAGGGCAAGTCACATGCATGTGAGAAACTGTTCGAGCCATCTACGCCCCCATTCGAAATCCACTACTGGAGCCCCTACAATTCACCCTTTCCGTGGGGAAGCGGGAAGTAATAATCAATGTGATTTGGTGGCCCGGATTATGAGAATTCCACGAGGTGAGGTGCATGCTAGCGAAAAGAATCTCAAGAGCATGCAAGACAGATCACCGCACGCGGTACCTCTGCGGCCGACTTGCTCCCTGGAAGCGTGACAGATGTCTCCCATCGACGGAATTGACGGACGATTTCCACCTGCTTCACCACATATTCAAGTATAACATGTATTCTAGGTGAGGTAATTGTACCGAGTGCACTTACTTACAGTTGAGGCATCCAAGACAGCAGTTATAGCACCACTAGCCTTTAAGGTCACAACGCATATTCAAGGTACACCAGTCTTCTTATTGGTGGACACCGGGTCCACTATCTCTATAGTATCATGTGCTGCAGTCAAACGACTAGGGTTAGAAACTAGTCCTATGGTTGGGTTGAGACTCCTTACCGCCACAGGGACCTTCTCAGACTCTACCAAGATGTGTAGGAGTTGTTCCATAGACCTAGGAAGTAGGGCAGTGCTAGTTGACCTGATGGTCGCACCGCTAATCATTACGATGTGATTCTTGGTATGGATTGGCTCACGAAGATGAAGACAGAAATTGATTGCGACACTAGGGTGGTGACAGCCCATGGACCTGAGGGTTTACATTCCTAGTGAAGGTCAGTTGGTACTACTGCATCAGTTGCTACGCTACCACGTTAGAGCAGGTTGATGGTCCGACGTTGGGGAACACACCAGTAATTCAGAATTTTCAGGATGTGTTCAGGACGATTCCTAGATTACCTCCGCAGCGCGACATCGATTTTACTATTGATCTTGTGCCCGGTGCGACACTCATTTCATTACCAATGTATCGCATGCCTCCGTGTGAGATGGAGGAACCGAGAAAACAGATCGATGATCTGTTAGATGCAGGTTTTATATGACCTAGCGTGTCTCCTTAGGGAGCACCCGTGTTATTTGTGAAGAAGAAGGATGGATCACTGCGGTTATGTATTGATTACCACAGGTTGAACTAAGTGGCAGTGAACAACAAGTATCCTTTGCCCAGGATAGATAATCTGTTCGATCAGTTGAAGGGGGTGCAGTACTTCATGAAGATTGACTTACAGTCGGGGTACCACCAGTTACGTGTCAAGGATAAGGATGTGCAGAAGATAGCTTTCAGGACCAGTTTTGGGCGCTACGAGTTTCTTGTGATGTCGTTTGGACTCACAAATGCGCCGGCTGTGTTCATGGACTGATGAACTGGGTGTTTCAGCCGTTTCTATTCCAATTCGTCATCGTGTTTATAGATGACATCCTGATATGCTCCAAGAGTCGGGAAGATCACGAGGAGTACCTGCGAGTAGTCTTTGATACTTTTAGGAAGAACCAGTTGTTTCCACAGCATAAGAAGTGTGACTTCTGAAAAGAAGAAGTCAAGTTCCTGGGACATGTGGTGTCCAAGGAAGGGATAGCTGTGGACCTTGCTAAGGTAGCCGCAGTTTAGGACTGGGAGCAGCCCGGTTCGGTTATTGAAGTGAGGAGCTTTCTTGGTCTGGTAGGTTACTACCGTCAATTCATTCGGGATTTCTCCAAGATAGTCAGACCGTTATCTCAACTGACTCGGAAGGATCTCAAGTTCGCCTGGAATAAGAAGGCAGAGGCAGCTTTTTAGGAGTTGAAGGACAAGTTGACGTCCGCCCCTGTGCTAGTATTGCTAGAGCAAGAGGTCAAGTATACAATATATACCGACGCATCTCGTGTTGGTTTGGGTTGCGTCCTTATGCAGAAGGACATGGTGATTGCCTATGCATCACAGTAGTTGAGGAAACACGAGAAAAATTACCCTATGCATGACTTGGAGTTAGCAGCTGTCATCTTTGCATTAAAGCTCTGGAGACATTACCTCTACGGAGAGGGGTTCGAGCTCTTTTGTGACCACAAGAGCCTTAGGTACATATTCACTCAGAGGGACTTGAATATGAGGTAGCGACGATGGATGGAGACCCTGAAGGACTTCAAGTTCGAGGTCTCCTACCATCTTGGCAAGGCCAACTTTGTGGCAGATACGTTGAACCACAAGAAGACTATAGCATTTGTGGCTCCGCTGATGATAATAGAGTGGGATATGGTAGAGTTTGTGCGGGATTTTGAGCAGAGGCTTACGGTAGAGGAGCCATTTGAGAGCATCGCATATATGCGTGTGCAGTCATTGATCGATGACCGAATCATAGTGGCTCAGCGAGAAGATGAAGAGTTGTTAGAGTTGAGGAAACGAGCTAGTGATGATGCAGACTCAGAGTGGAGAGTTGGTACAGATGGGAGCTTACGTTATCGTGGCTGCCTATGCGTGCCAAATCTTCATGACTTAAGAAAGGAGGTTCTTAAAGCCGCTCACAATTCGATGATGGCGATGCATCCTGGCAGTACAAAGATGTATCGAGATATGAAGAGGTTGTACTGGTGGGACAACATGAAGGCCCACATAGCAGAGTACGTATCATGTTGTCTCACGTGCTAGTAAGTCAAGACCGAACATCGCCGACCTCCTAGGCTGTTTCAACCCATGCCCATAGTTGAATTGAAGTGGGATTTCATCTCTATGGATTTCATCTCAGAGTTGCCAAAGACGAGGAAGGGACATGATTCTATTTGGGTGATTGTGGACCGGTTGACGAAATCAACTCATTTCCTCCCTATTCGAGTTTCGAACTTAGCAGACGATTTGGCCAGGCTATACATCAAGGAGATAGTACGTCTGCATAGAGTTCCTATGGAGAGCGTGTTGGATCGAGACATGCGATTCACATCTATCTTCTGGACCCATATCCTGGAAGCAATGGGTATGAAGTTGAAGTTTAGTACCGTGTTCTACTCACAGACTGACGGGCAGACAGAACGGGTAAATTAGGTGTTGGAAGATATGCTGCGAGCTTGTATACTAGATTTCAAGGACAGTTGGGATGATTGTCTTCTTTATGCAGAGTTCGCCTATAACAACAACTTCCAGGCGAGTATCGGCATGGCTCCTTACGAGGCACTATATGGGCGTCCGTGTAGAGCACCGCATTGCTAGGCAGAGGTTGGCGAAAGAAGTTTGATTGGCCCCGAGTTGGTACAAGTGACCTCAGAGAAGATCGACATTATCAGGCGTCGACTTCTTGCAGCGCAAAGCAGACAAAAGAGTTACGCCGATACGAGGCGGCGGCAGTTAGGGTTCGAGGTTGGGAACCATGTGTTTCTGAAAGTTTCCCCATGAAGGGAGTCCTTCGGTTTGGGAAGAAGGGGAAGCTCATGCCGAGATTCATTGTCCCATTTCAGATACTAGATCGAGTGGGTGTGGTAGCATACCGCCTTGCTTTGCCCACACCACTCGCAAGCGTGCACAACATATTTCATGTATCTATGCTGAAGAAATACGTTCCTGACCCTTCCCACATTATCAAATGGGAACAGGTATAGTTGAGTGAGGACGCTACTTATGTACTGTGACCGATGCGTATCCTAGATAGGAAGGAGCAGGTATTGCGCAGTAAGGTGATTCCACTTGCTAAGGTTCTTTGGACGCATCACACTAAGAAAGAGGCTACTTGGGAAACAGAAGCCGAGGTTCGTAAGAACTACCCTCAGATTCTCGAGGAGTATGAAAATGTACTAATTTCGAGGAAGAAAATTTTCTTTAAGGGGGGTAGATTGTAACGTCTCGAAAAAATTCATACAAAGACTCGAGTACCACCTCAGGCAGAAATCACTCACGACCAAATCCTTTAGAAATTAGGCAAAATTAACTAAGTGCTAAACTAGATTAGCTATGAAATTAGCTTGAACCACTTTAAATACGAACCGCAAGACCCAAAATTTGTAGAATTATTAACACTACATTACCCTGAAATTTAGGATCAATTTTTAAACCCAGTTGCTCTTGAGAGCACATTGAAATTCAGTATCGGACCTGGACCGCGCATCGAAAGTTTGATTACCGCGAAACTATATGCTTATGACCGCATTACTAGGCTTGACAACCATCTCGGAAATCAAATCTAGATAGTATCCAGAAGCTTACAACTTTAGCCTGGAGCAAAGTGTGTGAGAAACGCGAATACCTTTAGAAATTGAACTTAGATTTAAGTGATTTGGGCCGTTCGCTTGCGGGCCAAATCTAAGCTTTCAGACCGTCGGAATCTGACCTCATTACACCCTCAGATCAGGAAAAATTTCCAACACATGTTAGTGTACTTGTGGCCCTGATCGAACACCGGTGATCGTTGAACTGAAACTGGTCCTCTGCGGTCGATCTGTAAATTCAATCAGACCGAAACCTTAACTCGACCTAGATCTAATATTAAGGATCTTTAGTCTGACCGCACGCAAAAAAGGGGCCACCAGAAGTGCTCCGTTGGATTAAAACAACCATTATTTGGCTATAACCTAAGTATACCATGGCCCTGGGGCCATTCCCATCAGTTCTGGGCCTATATAAGGGCCAAAACCCACCCCTCTCTCATTCCATACGAATTCCTAACCCTAGGAGAGAGAAGAGAGAGAAAAGAGAAGGAAAGAGAGAGAAAGTGAGAGAGAAAGTGGGAGACCGTCCCTGGGATCCTTCCTTATCACTCCACGGGCCGAATCAACCCTTCTGCATCGCTATTCCAGTGATTTTGATTCCATTTTTAGGTAAGAAAACCTAACCCTAATTTGTTTTAGGGTTTCAAATAGTGTAAGTGATGAAATAGCTAACCTATTTCATACTATAGGTGACCGTCGTGCCGTAGACGAAGACTTGACATACAAATTGAGTTCGATACTTGTTTATCGGTGAAAGGTGCAGACTATAAATGTTTAGGTTATGGTTTCAAGGCTTTCAATGTCTGTAATGATTTATGACTGGCTTGATTGCTATCACATGTGCTTAGATACGAGGGTTTCCGTATATTATGTACATATATAAACTATGTTGATTTATAATGCATTCCATGTATTTGTTGAAATGTATGAATGGGTATGGAATTGTGATTTATACTTGCCAAATTTATTGACTAAGAATTCATGATTGTTGTACGTATGGTGAACCCTCTGTAAAAGGATTTGCTATAATACTTGTTATAACTACCTTACCACGTGTATATGATATGTGTAACTTAAGTGTTCGATAAAATGCCTGAATGTGAAAATACTTGTTTAAATGCATGTAATAAGAGTGTTGAGATATGATTCTCAATTCCCTTAACTATGGTTATAATATCCTTTATATAACCTATCTTACTACTATGTGCTATATGGATGAATGTTTATGTATGATAATATGTGTAGTATGTATGTGTTAAATTGCTCAAGTAAGATTTATATCTGATTTCAGTTGTCACGTACTGTTTTAAACTATTATATGTGAATACTATTGTTTAGAATGTGATTGGGACTACGATGTAGTCCATGCAATCGGTAATTGTCTGTGAACGGTGGTTGAACTGCTTAACCACAACAGACACGCCCGATGAATCCGAGTCGTACGCTGCTTGTCGGCAGTGGTTAGGCCACATGGAGTGCTTACGTACCTCATATCGATCAATTCGATGTGCGCTCGTACCAGTCTAGCTCATCAAGCAACTCGATTGACCCGATGTATGTTCATCATGTATGGATACTACTACTTGAACCTAAGGTACCAAATTCACAAGTGGAAACCCTTTTAACCTTGGTACCTCGATCAGCTAAAACCATGAGCCGGATATAGTGGTATGGGACACCGTGGCGAGTTGTCGGCCTACGCTGGGGCGACGAGCCTCCCCATAGTGACCAGTGAGCAGCACCGCCTCATGAGCCAAATACGGTGGTATGGGACACTGTATTCGAGCTGTCAGCCTACACTGATCAGGTGACGAACCCTTTATAGTGACCTCGAGCATACTCTGAGACTGCGTTGAGGCGACAAGCCTTTCCGTAGCAACTAGAGTATAAACTAGGCCTATACTGATCAAGTGATGAGCCCTTTGTAGTGACCTAGAACCGCAATATCGAATGAGATTTACTAGGACTGATAACCCTAAAATGGATCATTGTCTGAAATTGAAATAAGGGAGGTACCTTAGCTTCCTAACCCTGCTGTATGAATAAACTTAAGTAAGAACTTGGTTAACACGATCATAATATCGCATTGCAGAGGGCATGCATCATATCATACCATCTTTGCATTAACAAGAGTATTTAGGGCTTGATTGTTGTACCGCTTTATCATTACTGCATGATTGAATTGATAACATGTTAACCTTTGCCTTATACCTCCACTAAGTTGATCACTCACTCCCACATTCTGGGACGGTGTTTTAAATACTAACTAGACTCTGTCTTAGTTGCAGATGGTGATGCGGCATATGAGGTAGAGCCTGACTTCTACGACGACGAGGAGTTATCCTACATGCAGTTATCAAATAGGTTTACTTAGACCGTCCTGATCGATGGGGGCTACAGGGCTTATCATTTGTAGTCAGACTATCTTTGATATTTTGTATTTTAAACTAATACATTTAATTATTTGACCTGAAAATATATTCATCCTCTGAAAATCGCCTACACTTGAAGCTACAGTGTTATACCTTCAAGATGGTAGAGGGTGGAGATTTAGAAGCCCATATCAGCAACTTTAATAAATTGATGTGCAAATTGCTGGATATGGAGGAAGTGGTCAAAGATGAAGAACAGGCATGTATATTGTTGAATTCTCTTCCTATATCATATGAGTCTTTCAGGGACATGATGTGCACCGCAAATAAAACTCTAAGTATTGACACCGTTATCTCAGCTTTTCAAGGGAAGGCTATGAGAAAGCTAAATGACGACATGGGGGCATCTTCCGATGCACTAATTATGAGGTGCAGAGATTCTGAATGAGGTACAGGATCCTCAAGACCTAGATTCAAATCCAAGGGCAAGGACAAAGGAAAATTAAAGTGTTGAAATTGTGGGTTTGGACACATGAAAAAGAATTGTAGAAATCTTAAAATGAAGAAAGAAAATTTAGTGGCTTCTTCCAAGGAGGCCAATGTGGTCACATCTGATGAAAAATCAAGTGGTGATGAGTTCTGTCTGTTTCCATGATTGGTCACTTACACGACAATCATAAAGACGAGTGGATACTTGACAAATGAGCATCTTATCACATGACTCATCATCGGAGTTGGTTTACCAGTTACAAGGAATGCGATGGTGGACAAGTTTTTATGGGCAATGACAATGCCTGTAATGTTGTGGCTATTAGTATGGTGAGCATCAAGATGTTTGATGGGATGGAGCATACCTTGACTAACGTCAAGCACGTTCCTGATATAAAGAAAAGTCTAATTTCTTTCGGTGCACTCGAGGCTATAAGGTGCAAGTTCATCGGTATTGAGGGGTCTTTAAAGTTTCAAAAGGGGCACTCGTGGTTATGAGAGCACAGAGGCACAAAAATATTTACAGGTTGATTGGGAGCACTTCAGCAGGTGGAGCGGCAGCAGCATTACAGACTCCATGTTTCTACATATGTGGCATGCTCGTCTTGGCCACATGAGCAAGCGGGGTATGAAGGAACTTTCTGATCGATGTTTGATTCCAGCGTTTAAAAATTTTGATTTAGATATATGCGAGCATTGTATATATGGTAAATAATCTAGATTGTCTTCTAAATCTGAAAAACATGTTTGTAAGGGAGTGCTTGATTATGTGCACTCTGACGTATAGGGGCCATTGCCAGAAGTTTCCATTGGGGGGTCGTCATGGTTTGTTTCATTCATTGACGACTACTCTAGGGAAAGTTTGGGTTTACTTCATGAAACGTAAATCTGAAGTTTTCACCATATTCACACAATGGAAGGCAATGATGGAAAAACAGTCAGGGCAGAAAATAAAGGTTTTAAGGATTGACAATGGTGGAGAATTTACTTTCACTGAGTTTAACGAGTATTACAAGGATGAAGAGATCATCAGGCACAACACAGTGCGCTACACGCCCCAGCAAAACGTTGTAGCTGAGCGAATGAATGGACTCTCCTGGAGAGGGCCAGATGCATGTTAAGTAATGCTGTGTTGGGCAAGGACCTATAGACAGAGGCCGTTAACACGGCTTGTTATTTGGTGAACCGGTCTCCTTCAACGACAATTGAATGTAAAATCTCAGAGGAAGTATGAAGTGGTCAGAAAATCGACTACTTAGATCTACACATATTTGGTTGTGAGGCTTACTCTCATGTACCGTCAGTTGAGAGAGATAAGCTAGACCATAGAACCAAAAAGTATATCTTTGTTAGCTATGACATTGGTGTGAAAGGTTACAGGTTATTCGACAAGGTCACATGCAAGGTCATCACTAGCCGTGACATTAGATTCGATGAAAACTCCCTATTTCACAAGAATGATTAAAAGGAGCAAGAGGAACTAGAAAATGTGATCGTAGACGTCCAGATTGACACAGATAATACTCAGGCAGAGACGTATGCGAAGACAGATGTACATAATCAGGCGGAGCAGCTACCTATGAGAAGGAACCCACCGTGTGATCGCAGGTTACTGGTAAGATACAGGGACGACTCTAATATTACATATGCCCTCATTACAATGAGGGGGACCCGTCTACTATGCAGGAGGCTCTTGATGAGCCTGATGCAAAAAAGTGGAAGACGGCTATGAACGATGAGATGAACTTGTTGCACAAAAATCATACATGAGAGCTGATGGAGCTTCCTGTGTGCCGAAAAGCAATCGGATGCAACTGGTTATTCAAAAGGAAACAGGATAGATACAAGGCAAGGTTGGTAGCGAAGGGTTATGCTCAGAGAGAATGAATCGACTTCATAGAGATATTCACACTGGTGGTTAAGCAGGTATCTATCAGATCCGTGTTGGCGCTGTTTGCCCAATACGATCTTGAGCTGGAACAGATGGATATGAAGACTACATTCCTCCATAGGGAATTGGAAGAGCAGATCTACATGAAACAACCAGAGGGCTACGAAGTTAAAGGGACAGATAAAAAAGTTTGTAGGTTAATGAAGTCGTTGTACGGCCTGAAACAGTCGCCTAGGCAGTAGTATAAAAAATTCGATTCTTTCATAGTGAGTCAGAAATTTACTCGGAGTGAATACGATCACTGTGTCTATTACAAGACATCGAGTGATGGAAAATTCATCATCCTAGTACTGTATGTTGATGATATATTGATCGCCTGTCATGATATGTCTGAAATCAACGTACTGAAGACTTAGTTATAAGGGACATTCGAGATAAAAGATCAGGGGGCTGCAAAGAGGGTTCTCGGCATAGATATTCATAAAGACAGGAAGAAGAGCAGGCTTTGGTTATCATAGGTAGAATACTTTGAAAAAGTATTGATCAAGTATGGGATGGACCAAGCAAAGCTGATGAGCGTTCCCCACACGGCTCACTTCAAGCTTTCCACAGAACAATGTCCTAAATTAAATGAGAAAAAGCAAGTTATGTCTCAGGTGCCTTATTCGAATGCAGTTGACAGTTTAATGTATGCCATGGTCTGTACAAGACTAGATATTTTACAGGTAGTCGGTGTTATGAGCAGATACATGTCAAACCCCGGCAAGCAACATTGGGAAGTAGTGAAATGACTACTTGATACATTCAAGGTATGAAAGACTACGTATTAACTTTTGAGAAGACATAGACAAAGTTGGTAGGGTATGTGGATTCCGACTACGCAGGCAGTGTAGATTCTAGAAAGTGTACTTCAAGATACTCGTTTGTACTAGCGGGTGGAGCAATCAGTTGGATGTCAAAGCTTCAGTTTGTGGTGGCTCTTTCCACGACCGAAGTAAAATATATGACAGTGACGGAAGCGTTTAAAGAAGGTGTTTGGCTCATAGGCATGATAAATCAGTTGAGACTTCAGCAGGAGGCCGTGCCGGTTAACTGTGATAGCGAGAGTGCTATCAATTTGGCTAAAAATTCTGTTTATCACTCACATACTAAACACATTGATGTTCGTCACCACTTTATCCAATGGTACTTGAGGAAGGAGGTGTAACACCAGAAAAGATTCATACCAGCATGAATCCAGTAGACATGCTCACCAAGGTCGTTCCTACAAAGAAGTTCAAGTTATATGCAACTTCTTTAGGCATGGCGATGACTTAAAAGAATGACAGAGTGTGCACGAGAAGCGTTGATTGAAGCTATGATATGATGTAGAGATAAGAGAAGAGGGCAGTAAGATACACGGTTGAAGATTAAAGGCATGGTGAAAATTGTTGTCAAATGCCTTTAATATGACATATTTATGTGCTGCTCGACTAGTCAAGAACTGCTCAACTCAAAGTCCAACATGTTATTATTTTTTATGTCCGGGCCACTCGACCAGTCGAGGGGATGGCTCGACTGGTCGAGGGGGTCCCTCGACCAGTCAAGGTTACGCAGATCCTGCGGGGATTGCGTAAATTTGAGGCAGTTTCTGGACTAGGTGTGTAAGTAGAGTTTTCTAAACTATAAATAGAGGTCCCTAGGTCTATTCTAGGGTATTCTAAAGCTTTCTATAAGTTTTTCAAGGGTTCCTAAAGGGTTCTAGGGTTATCAAAGGGTGTAACAAGTGTAACACCCTGAACATCGGGGGTCGAGCAGGAGCCCAACTCCCGAGTTCCAAAACATCACTTATGCAACATATATGATAATGATTGAATGTTGTCTGTATTAGTGCATTAAACATGAGTGAGATTATACCAAATCAATATATCATACTCCAGAGGCAGTTAAATAGCACAAGCGGAAGACTGAGAGATGTATATAAGCATATATGGAACGTATAGACCATTGCCGATCTCTAGAGTATGAAAACATTGTCAGGTCAAATAATTACATGTATATTCCCAAAGTGATCAAAATGAATAAACTTGTGTGTTCCAAAATTTTAGAATAACTGTGTAGGAGCATCTAGTCAGTATCCCTGTAGCCCCGACAATCAGGACACGGCTCACATGAACCCGCCTGATAACTACATATAAGAGAACGCATCCTCATCATCTTTAAAATATGGCTCCGTCTCATAGACATCACCATCACCTGCAGCTAATACAGAGTCTGGTTGATGTTTAAAACACCATCCCAGAACATGGGAGTGAGTGATCAACTCAGTGGAGCTATAAAGCGAAGGTTAACATGTTATCAATTCAGTCACGCAGTAATGATAAGCAATACAATCAAGCATTCCTAAGTACTCTGGCTAATGTAATGATGATATGTATTAATGATGTATGCCCTCGCCTGCACTCCCTCTGCGAACTTCATCTCACGGTCCCGGCATGCACCCCTTCCACAGTGCTCAACTCCAACGCCAAAGGCACATGCAATGCGGTGCATGAACGTGATTATTGAGTTCTTATTAGACCTTTTCATACAGCAGGATTGGGAAGCTAAGGTACCTCTCTTATATCATTTCCCAAATAATGATCCATTCTAGGGTCGTCAGTCCTAGTAAATATCATACGATGTTGCGGTTCTAGGTCACTACAAAGGGCTCGTCACCTGATCAGTGTAGGCCTAGTCTATACTCTAGCTGTTACGGAAAGGCTTGTCGCCTCAACGTAGTCTCAGAGTATGCTCGAGGTCACTATAAAGGACTCGTCACCTGATCAGTGTAGGCCAACAGCTCGAATACAATGTCTCATACCACCGTATTTGGGTCACGAGGAGGTGTTGCGCACTGGTCACTGCGGGGAGACTCGTCACCCCAACGTAGACTGACAACTCGACCACGGTGTCCCATACCACCATGTCCGGCTCATGAGTCTTAGTGGATCAAGGTACCAAGGTTAATGAGGTTTTGCTGGTGAGTTTGGTACCTTAGATTCAAGCAGTAACATCCATACATGGTGAACATACATTAGGCCAATCGGGTTGCTTGACGAGCTCGACTGGTACGAGCATACGTCGAGTTAATTGACATGAAGTGCGTAAGCATTCCGTGTGGCCTAACCACTGTCGACAACCAAAGTACGGTTCGAATCTATCGAACATGTCCTGTGTAGCGAAACAACCTCAGCCACCAAACTAGGATCTGTTACCGATTGCCTAGACTATACCATAGTCCCAAATACACTCCAGATCAATAACATTCAAATGTAATAGCTAAGACAGCATGTAACAATACAATTAAATAGAGATCCCATGTCAGCATTTCAACAAACGCATAGAATACATGTTAACATACATGAGAATTTAATCCACAAATTACATAGTAGTAAAATAGATTACTTGAAGAAAACTGTAACCCTAGAAGAGGGGATTGAGAATCCTATCTCAATACTCTCATTAAGAACATTACATTAAGCATTTTCTTACTCAGGCATTTTATCAAACACTTAGACTACACATATCAACTACATAACATATGTTGATTATAACCTATACTTGGACAGATCCTTCCAACAAGGAGTTGTCACATGCAAAACAATCATGTATTTGCATTCCATAGACACGGCAGACACAAATCATAATCCCACATTCATTCAGTCATTTTAATAAACACTTAGACTACACACTATAACATATATGACGTATGTTAGCCATAACATGTATTAGGACAAACCCTTTCACCAAGGGGTTGTCGCACATACAACAACCCTATATCCATGACAGATAATCATGTCAAACACGAATCCAAATTCTATACGCATTCAATCATTTCAACTAACACATGGAGTGCACTATACTCAACATAGTTCATATATATCTGTAATGTAAAGGAATCTTCGCATTTAGCATGTGAAATGGCACCCGAATTAGTTATAAATCATTAGCCGACATTGAAAGCCTTGAAAACCATAACCTAAACGTTTATAGTTCGCACCTTTCACCGGTAGACTTGTATCGAACTCAGTTTGTATGTCAGGTCTTTTTCTATGACACGACGACCACCTGAAGCATGAAATAGGTTAGCTACTTCATCACTTACACTATTTGAAACTCTAAAACAGATTAGGGTTAGGATTTCTTAACCAAGAATGGAGTCGAAATCGCCGGGATAGCGATTCAGAAAGGCTGATTCAGCCCATGGAGTGATGGGATTGAATCCCAGGAACAAGTGCCAACTCTCTCTCTCTTTCCTTCTCTTTTCTCTCACCTAGGGTTAGAAATTCATATGTGAAGGGTAAGAGAGGCTTTAAGGCCCTTATATAGGCCCAAAACTGATAGGAATGGCCCGAGGGTCATTGTATACTTAGGTTATAGCTAAATACGGGCTATTTCAGTCCAACGGAGCACATCTGGAGGCCCCTTTTTTACATGCGGTCGGACTTAAGCTCTCTGACATTGGATCTAGGTCCAATTAAGTTTTCAGTTTGATCGGATTTGTAGATCGACTGTGGCGGACCAGTTTCAGTTCAACGGTCATCGCCACTCGATCAGGGCCACAAGTACACGGACCTGTGCTGAGAAATTTCCCTGATCCGAGGGTGTATTTGGGTCAGCTTCTGACGGTCTGAAAGCTTAAATTTGGCCCGCAACCGAATGACCCAAATCACTTAAATCTGAGTTCAATTTTTAAAGATATTCGCGTTTCTTACACACTTCGCTCCGGGCTCAAGTTGTGTGCTTCTGGATATCATTAGGACTTGATTTCCGGGATGGTCGTCAAGCCCAGTAAAGCGGTCATAAGCGTTGTAACGCCCCAGATTTTTGCCAACCTGGGATTAGACGTCCTTAGGCAATGGGTCGATCCTAATACCTCATTAACTTGTCAGAACTGAATCCCAAAGTCTAAAGCCGCCTTTGAAGTCATTTCCTTCACAAATCTCACCCTTCATCACCTTGATCTTCCAATTTTTCTAAGAACTTTCACCCTAGACACTATCTTAAACTAGCTAAGTAGTATAACTTGGATCACTTTATATACAAATTACAAAGGCCCGAGTACCACCTCGACCGGAAATCACTTAGGACTAAATCCTTTAGAAATGAGACAAAGTAACTAGGTGTGAAACCAGATTAACTACGAAATCCGTTTGAATCGCTTTAAATACGATCTGCAAGACCCAAAACTTTGAATCATTGACGCTAGGTTGCCCTAAAATCTAGGATCAAACTCATTACCCGGCTGCTCTCGGGAGCATCTCGAAACTCCGTATCTGATCTGGACCGCACATCGGGAGTCCGAACAATACGAAGTTAAGGACTTAGGACCGCCTCGCTGGGCTCGACAACCATCTCGGAAATCAAGTCCAGACAATGTCCCATGGCCATTCGATCGTGTCCGGAGCGAGGGAGTGTGAAAACCACCATTTCCTTTACAAAATAAATATCTTGAATAGTGATCAGCATCATTTGTTTGTGGATCATGATAAGCAACTTGACCGTCGAGAATCGACCAAATTACACCCTCGGATCGGGAAAAATTTCATACACATTTATATGTACTCGGAATCTCCGATCGAGATCCGCCGACCGTTGAATCGAAAGCGGTCCGCCACGCGTGATCCGGGAATCTCGACCGAAATGAAAACTTAATAGAACGTAGATCCAGCGTTAGTGAGCTTAAGTCCAACCTTTGGCTCAAGGAGGCCCGCGAAGTCCTCCGTTGGCCGAAACAGTCCGCTTTGGTTATAACATAAGTATACTTTGACACGAGTCTGTTTTGGGGAATTCTGAGACTATATAAGGACCTTAAACCCTAACTCATGGCAGCCATACGAATTTGAGATTTGAGAGAGGGAAAAGAGAGAGAAAGTGAGGGAGAAGTGGGAGCTTCTCCCTACCGTACTTCCTTGCCGCTCCACGGGCTCCACCGCCTGATTCTTATCGCTTTCCTGGCGATTCCAGCTCCGTTTCTAGGTAAGAAACCCTAACCCTAATCTGTTTTGGGGTTTAGACAGTTGTAGGTTATGAAATAGTTAACATATTTCGTTCCATAGGTTGCCAAACTCCCGTATACGGAAGCTTAGCGAACCTATCGACTCCGTTACGATTTTACGACAAAAGGTGCGGACTTTAGGTGTATAGGTTATGGTTTTCAACGCTTTCAATGTCAGCTAATGATAGATTCATGATCTGCATGCAATTGCACATGTACAAAATGCTTTCCGTTTTCTGTTTCGATTAGAATTGTAGAATTTGGAAATTCACATACTCTAGGTATTCGTATAAAATACCGTATACGTATTTTTTATGGAAATGTGTTTGACATGTTTATTTGTCATATGGATATTACGTATGGATAAAATACTTATTTGGCGAAAGGATTCGCCTAAATACATGTTTACTAATAAACACTATGTATGTAGAAACACGGTATTGTAAGAAGTACCGTATACATGTATATTTTAGTGATGTGTTTGTCATGATTAATTGTCGTATAAATATATTATGTGCATATAAAACATTTGCTTGGCGAAGGGAATCGCCGTAATACATGTTTGCTTGTATACACTATGTATGTTGAAAATGCGTATTCTAGAAAATACATCACAGATAACGTATAAATATTGGGAGATGAATTTATCATGATTATTTTTTGTAGTAATATATTATACATGGATAAAATACTCACTTGGCAAAGGGATAGCCCTAATACATGTTTTGCTAATATACACCATGTATGTTGTAATAGTGTATTCTAAGTGTTTGTGAAAATGATTGAATGAGTACTGAATTCTCATTCGTACTCGCCATAACTAGTTGTCATGGATTCATGATTGTTGTATTGGCGATACCCCTTTGACGAAAGGATTTGCCCTAAATCACGCCACGGCCAATATACACCATATATGCTAAAATGTGTGGCCCAAGTGTTTGTGGAAATGACTGAATGAATATGGAACTTGGATTCATGCTTGCCATGACTATCCGTCGTGGGTGTACGCGTGTTATGATTGGGGCAACTCCCTAGGGAAAGGATTTGGCCTAATGCCTATGTGATCGACATATGTCATGTATGTTGATGTATGTTTGTTTAAGTGTTTCTTGAAATGTCTGAATGAGTAGTAGTTAGCAAATTGTAATGTATAAGGGTGTTGAGATATGATTCTCAACCTCTTTTAACTATGTGTATGATCTCCTTAGATTGTTGTGTGATTAGGAATTGTACATGTATAAACTCATGCTTGTGTTGTGATTCATAACATGCTCAACTGCTTTATGATTATAACTATGTAATGCATATGTTTAAATTTATATTTACGTTTTATGATCCGTCATGGGTGATGGGGGAGCGGAGCAACGAGTGCGTGCAACAGCCCTAGCAGCCCTAAACGGATAATACCATACCTTGATTGTATGAGTGGAATCTTGATCCATTACTACTTTATCTATCTGCAAGTTATCATGTTTGGGGCTATGATTATAGTCCAGACAATCAGTACCAAAATTGAATTCATGGCTGCGATTCATTTGCCACGTGAGATGTGTTCGACGAACCCGAGTCGTACTTCGGTTGGCGATAGTGGTTGGCCACGTGAAGTGCTTATGCACTTCATGTCGTTCAACTTGTTGTGCGTTCGAGTTAGCCGAGCTCGTCAAGTAACCCGATCTGTCTTATGTATGCTCACCATGTTTGGTCGCTACTGCCTAAACCTAGGGTACCAAACTTACCAGTGAAATCCCTTTTAACCATGGTACCTCGATCCGCTAAGACTCATGAGCCGGGCATGGTGGTATGGGACACCGTGGTCGAGCTGTAGGCTCTACGCTGGGGCCACGTGCCTCCCGTAGTGACAAAGGTGAGCAACCGGACTCGTGAGCCGATTATGGTGGTATGAGACACTATATTCGAGCCTGTCGATACTACGGCGAGAGCCGAGTAATGCAGTGAGACCGTGTGCTCGTGGCTTTGACGGCGACGAGTCCTCCGTAGTATCTTCGAGTATACTCCAAGGGTGTGATTGGCGACGAGTCTTTCACAAGGCAACTAGAGTATGAGTTGAGCCGAGTACGGTGAGACCTGTACTCGAGCTGACGGCTAGTGATTGAGCCGAGTACGGTGAGACCTGTACTCGAGCTGACGGCCAGCAATTGAGCCGCATACGGTGAGATCTGTATCCGCGTTGACGGGTGACGAGCCCTTTGCGATGCCTTCGCTATGCTTCTCGAACCATAATATCGTATGAGATTAACTAGGATTGACGACCCTAGAATGGATCATGTTTGGGAATAATACAAGGAGGTACCTTAGTTTCCCAATACTGCTGTTTGAAATGGACTAATAATAACTCGGTAATCATGATCATCATCGCACCGCATGTGCTTAGTAGATGTGGCGCACTGAGGGAGTTAAGCATTCGCGAACGTAAGATGATGTCGCATGAGGGTGGTTTGGCAAGGGCATACAGCATCATGTCATTTCATTCTCGCACTTAATAAGAGTAGTTAGAATTGTTTTATTTGTATTGCTTTATCATTTCTTGCTTGATTGAATTGATAACATGTTAACCTATGCTTTACTATTCCACTGAGTTGATCACTCACTCTCACGTTACGGGAGTGTTGTACACACCAACAGATTTATTGAATTTCAGATGATGGCGATGCTTATGAGCAGAGCCGGACTACTTCTATGGTGATGAGGAGGAGTTCTCCTATCATGTAACTCTCTCGACGGGTCTCTCGAAGACCAGTCTGCATTGACATGGGCTATGGTACTTGGGATAGAAGATATTACACTTACACATTTGGTATATTTTAGAACTCCGTACTTGTAATTATTTAACCTAGTAATGTTATCACACTCGGAGACTCATCACGGTTTATATATTTTATCTATCTATCATCGTCTTCCGCTTGCAATTTAACTGTCTCTGGAGTATGATATGTTGTTTTGGCTTAATCTCACTCATGTTCAATGCACGAATACAGTCAACATTCAATCATCATTCATTTTGTTGCATAAGTGATGTTCTGAAACTCGAGAGTTGAGTTTATGCTCGACCCTCGATTTTCAGGGCGTTATAAGCGTTTAGTTTAGCAGTAATTGGACTTTTGACTCACGATCCAGGTCCGATATGGAGTTTCGTGATGCTCCCGAGAGCAACTGAATTTTGAGATTGATAATAGGTTTTAGGGTAATGTAGCGTTAATGATTCTGCAAGTTTTGGATCTTGCAGTTCGTATTTAAAGCGGTTCAAATGAATTTCACAACTAATCTAGTTTAACACTTAGTTAATTTCGTCTAATTTCTAAAGGATTTGGTCCTGAGTGATTTCTGCTTGAGGTGTTACTTGGGTCTTTGTACGGATTTTTTTGAGACGTTACAATCTACCCCCCTTAAAGAAAAATTTCGTCCTCAAAATTAGTACATTTTCATACTCCTCGAGAATCTGAAAGTAGTTCTTTCGAACTTCGGCTTCTGTTTCCCACGTAGCCTCTTCCTCAGTGTGATGTGTCCATAACACCTTCACCAATGGGATAACCTTACTATGCAACACCCTCTCCTTCCTATCTAGGATAAGCATCAGCCGCAGTACATAAGTAGCATTCTCACACAACTGTACATGCTCCCATTTGATGATGTGGGTAGGATCAGGAACGTATTTCTTCAACATAGATGCATGAAATACGTTGTGCATGCTCGTGAGTGGTGTGAGAAAAGTAAGGCGGTACGCGACCACACCCACTCAGTTTAGTATCTGAAATGGACTAATAAATCTCGGCGTGAGCTTCCCCTTCTTGCCAAACCAAAGGACTCCCTTCATGGGGAAAACTTTAAGGAACAAGTGATCCCCAATCTTAAACTCTAACTGCCGCTACCTAGTGTCGGCAGAGCTCTTCTGTCTGCTCTGCTCTACTAGAAGTCGACACCTGATAATGTCAATCTTTTCTGAGGTTGCCTGTACTAACTCTGGGTCAATCAAGCTCTTCTCGCCAACCTTTGCCCAGCAGTGCGGTGCTCGATAGGGGCGCCCATAGAAGGCCTCATAGGGAGCCATGTCAATGCTCGCCTGAAAGCTGTTGTTATAGGCAAACTCTGCATAAGAAAGACAGTCATCCCAACCGTCCTTGAAATCGAACACACAAGCTCGCAGCATGTCTTCTAACACCTGGTTTACCCATTCAGTTTGTCCATCCGTCTGTGGGTGGAATGCGGTACTGAACTTCAATTTCACACTAATTGCTACCTGGATACAAGTCCAGAAGATATATGTGAATCGCGTGTCTCGGTCCGACACAATCTCCAAAGGAACTCCATGTAGACGCACAATCTCCTTGATGTACCATCCTCGTCTTCGGTAGCCCTGAGATAAAATCCATAAAGATGAAATCTCATTTCCATTCAGTTATGGGCATGGGCTGAAGCAGTCTAGGAGGTCGGCGATGTTTGGCCTTGACCTGCTGGCACGTGAGACAAAGGGACACATAATCTGTTATGTGGGCCTCCATGTTGTCCCACCAGTACGACCTCTTCATATCTCGATACATCTTCGTACTGCCAGGATGCATCGCCATCCTAGAATTGTGAGTGCCTCGAGAACTTCCATCCTCAAGTCATGAAGATTTGGGACGCATAGGCGGCTACGATAATGTAAACCCCCATCCGTACCAACTCTCCACTCGGCGTCCTCATCGTCGCTAGCCTGCTCTCAAAGCTCAGACAATCGTCCATTGTCCCTCTGGGCCTCAATGATCCTATCGTCAATAAGTGGCCGCATATGAAAGTGCGCGACGCTCTCAAACGGCTCCTCCACGGTGAGCTTCTGCTCGAAGTCTCCCACGAACTCTACCATACCCCATTCTGCCACCATTAGCAGAGCCGCAAACTCTATGGTCTTCTTGCGGCTCAATGCATCAACCACAAGGTTAGCCTTGCTCAAATGGTAGGAAACCTTGAACTTGAAGTTCTTTAAGGTTTCCATCCATCGTCGCTGCCTTATATTCAGGTCCTGCTGAGTGAATATGTATCTGAAGCTCTTGTGGTCGCAAAAGAGCTCGAATTCCTCTCCGTAGAGGTAATGTCTCCAGAGCTTCAGTGCAAAGATGACGGCTGCCAACTCTAGGTCATATGTAGGGTAGTTCTCCTCGTATTTCCTCAACTGTCTCGAGGTATAAGAAATCACCATGTCCTTTTTACATAAGGACACAACCTAGACCAACGCGAGACGCGTTGGTATATATAGTATACCTAACCCCCTTGCTCTGGCAATACTAGCACAGGGGCGGACGTTAGCTTGTCCTTCAGCTCCTGAAAAGCTGCTTCCGCCTTCTTATTCCAGGCAAACTTCAGATCCTTCCATGTCAACTGAGATAACGGTCTGGCAATCTTGAAGAAGTCCCTAATAAATCGACGGTAATACCCTGCCAGACCAAGAAAGCTCCTCACCTCAATAATCGAACCGGGCTACTCCCAGTCCTGAACTGCGGCTACCTTAGCGAGGATAACTGTTATCCCTTCCTTGGACACCACATGTCCCAGGAACTTGACTTCCTCTTTCCAGAAGTCGCACTTCTTGTACTGTGCGAACAACTGGTTCTTCTTCAGAGTATCCAAGACTGCTCGCAAGTGTTTCTCGTGCTCTTCCCGACTCTTAGAGTATATCAGGATGTCATCTATAAACACGATGATGAATCAGAATAGAAACAGCTGAAACACCCTGTTCATCAGGTTCATGAACACGGCCAGTGCGTTCGTAAGGCCGAACGACATCACGAGAAACTCATAGTGTCCAAAACTGGTCCTAAAGGTCGTCTTCTGCACGTCCTCATCCCTGACGCGCAACTGATGATACCCTGACTGCAGATCGATCTTTAAAAAATATTGCGCCCCTTTCAACTGATCGAACAGATCATCTATCCTGGGCAAAGGATACTTGTTCTTCACCGTCACTTGGTTCAGCCTGCGATAATAATACACAATCGCAGTGACTCGTCCTTCTTACTCAAATAACACGGGCGCCCCCTAAGGAGATACACTCGGTCATATAAAGCCCGCATCTAACAGATCATTGATCTGTTTCCTCAGCTCCTCCATCTCACACAGAGGATGCGATATGTCAGAAGAAATATAGGTGTCACACCAGGCACCAGGTCAATAATAAAATCAATCTCGCGCTGAGGAGGTAATCCAGGAATCGTCTTGAACACGTCCAAGAAATCCTAAACTACTGGCGTGTTCCCCAACGTCGAACCATCAATACTCTCCAATAGATAAGTGTAACAACTCAAATGGGAATGGTTACTGACCTGAATAGGGAAAATAAAATCTGTGCCCTCAAGTCCATGGGCTGTCACCAGCCTAACCTCACAATCAATCTATGCTCTCATCTTAGTGAGCCAATTCATACCAAGGATAACGTCATAATGATACAGGGGGGCAACGATCAGGTCGACTAGAGCCAACCTGCTTCCTAAATCTATCAAGCAACCCTCGCAAATCCTGGTAACATCAGAAAAAGTCCCTGTGGTGGTAAGGAGTCTCAACCCAACCATCATTCACATTCCAAACCAAAAGGAACTTAATGCATTTCATTTACCAAAATTATCACAATATATGAGATGCGGCATTACATGGATCATGACAGGAAATGCATGTAAGCTAACCTAAGTACGACTTCACACATTAAAACCTACAAACCACCCTACCACATTACTAAGGCCATCAAGACAACACAGAGAAATAAGCAAACAAGCAACACAGTGAACCAAGGGACGACTGCATATATGACTAGTCGTCCGAGTCTGGCGATGGTGGAGGTGCACCCTTGTCCTGCAGACAACACAGGATGGTCCTCAAGGTGCAAGACACCTTACTAAACTTCCTCTTTGTGAAGGTCTGATGCTCTTCGACCATGGCTCGGGTCGCAGTGACCTCCTGTCGCAGGGTGGCCTAACCCTCCTCAAGTTGAGGCAAATGGGCTTCTAAAACAGCCCGATCACCAGAGCGCTCCCATGTAGTAGGAGGAGAGCCCTCATTAGTGTCCTGGACCTCCACTTCCTCTTCCTGGTCTTCCTCTATCTCCTCATTGCCTTCTTCATCACTCTCTTCATCTTCTTCACTGCCTTCCTCGTCCTCGGCATCACGTTGCGGTTGCGGCCCGATCTTCACGTTAGCGAGTGTGGTGTCATTTATAAAGTGTATCGGCACCAACTCACCAGGTCTAAGTCCATAGCCGAACTCACGAGAAAGCTTGCATATGAGTTAGCTAAAGGGAAGTGTAGTAGCCGTCCTTGTAGAACGGGCGGCCAGGACTATCTCGCGTAGGATGAAGGTAGGCAAGCACAAGTTATCTCCCTGCCCGATACGGTACAAGAAGTCTACCATCAAGCGCGTGCACTAAGTGCGATTGCTTCACCTAGGATACACATTGTATGTGAATATATGGTGGAGTAGTCAGAAATCAGAAGTCATCTTGATCGCTAGGAGGCAAGTGCCTCAGTTGCTCCAGTGGACCAAGCGGCCGCAAGGGTATCGCGTGCGGTGATCTCTTTCAATGCACTCTTGAAACACTTCTCATCAGCATGCACCTCACCACGCTGTACCCTCATGACCTGAGCTATCAAACCAACATCGACCACTGCTTTCCGCTCTGATACTAACTTGTAATGCCCTGAAAATCGGGGGTCGAGCAGGAGCCCAACTCCCGAGTTTCAAAATATCACTTATGCAACGTATATGATGATGATTGAATGTTGTCTGTATTAATGCATTAAACATGAGTGAGATTATACCAAATCAGTATATCATACTCCAGAGGCAGTTAAATAGCGCAAGCGAAAGACTGAGAGATGTATATAAGCATATATGGAACATATAGACCATTGTCGGTCTCCAGAGTATGAATACATTGCCAGGTCAAATAATTACATGTATATTCCCAAAGTGATCAAAATGAATATACAGGTGTGTTCCAAAATTTCAGAATAACTGTGTAGGAGCATCTAGTCAGTATCCCTATAGCCCCGACAATCAGGACACGGCTCACATGAACCCGCCTAATAACTGCATATAGGAGAACGCCTCCTCATCGTCCTCGAAATATGGCTCCGTCTCGTAGACATCGCCATCACCTGCAGCTAAGACAGAGTCTAGTTGGTGTTTAAAACACCGTCCCGGAATGTGTGAGTGAGTGATCAACTCAGTGGAGCTATAAAGCGAAGGTTAACATGTTATCAATTCAGTCACGCAGTAATGATAAAGTAATACAATCAAGCATTCCTAAGTACTCTGGTTAATGCAAAGATGATATGTATTAATGATGTATGCCCTCGCCTGTACTCCCTCTGTGAACTTCATCTCACGGTCACGGCATGCACCCCTTCCACAGTGCTCAACTCCAACGACAAAGGCACATGCAATGCGGTGCATGAACGTGATTACTGAGTTCTTATTAGACCTTTTCATACAGCAGGATTGGGAAGCTAAGGTACCTCCCTTATATCATTTCCTAAACAATGATCCATTCTAGGGTCGTCAGTCCTAGTAAATATCATACGATGTTGTGATTCTAGGTCACTACAAAGGGCTCGTCACCTTCAGTGTAGGCCTAGTTTATACCCTAGTTGTTATGGAAAGGCTCATCGCCTCAATGCAGTCTCAGAGTATGCTCGAGGTCACTACAAAAGGCTCGTCACTTAATCAGTGTAGGCCGACAGCTCGAATACAGTGTATCATACCACCGTATTCAGCTCACAAGGGGGTGTTGCTCACTGAACACTACGGGGAGGCTCGTCGCCCTAACGTAAGCTGACAGCTCGACCACGGTGTCCCATACCACCATGTCCGGCTCATGAGTCTTAGTGGATCGAGGTACCAAGGTTAACGGGGTTTCCCTGGTGAGTTTGGTACCTTAGATTCAAGCAGTAGCGTCCATACATGGTGAACATATATTAGGCCAATCGGGTTGCTTGACGAGCTCGACTGGTATGAGTGTACATCGAGTTAATCGACATGAAGTACGTAAGCACTCCGTGTGGCCTAACCACTGTCGACAACCAAAGTACGGTTCAGATTCATCGAACACGTCCTGTGTGGTGAAACAACCTCAGCCACCAAACTAGGATCTGTTACCGATTGCCTGGACTATACCATAGTCCCAAACACACTCCAGATCAATAACATTCAAATGTAATAGCCAAAATAGCATGTAACAATACAATTAAATAGAGATCCCATGTCAGCATTTCAACGAATACATAGAATACATGTTAACATACATGAGGATTTAATCCACAAATCACATAGTAGTAAAATAGATTACTTGAAGGAAACTGTAACCCTAGAGGACGGAATTGAGAATCCTATCTCAATACCCTCATTAAGCACATTACATTAAGCATTTTCTCACTCAGGCATTTTATCAAACACTTAGACCACATATCAACATACATAACATATGTTGATTATAAGCTATACTTGGACAGATCCTTCCAACAAGGAGTTGTCATATACACAACAATCATGTATTTGCATTTGTAACACCCTGAAAATCGGGGGTCGAGCAAAGCTCAGCTCCCGAGTTCCAACGCATCACTTATGCAACATAGATAATGATGATTATGATGAGAGCATTGAAACATGAATGGGATTATACCAAAACAGCATATCATACTCCAGAGACAGTTAAATTGCAAGCGGAAGACTGTGATAGATGTATAAAATATATAAACTATGGTAAGTCTCCAGAGTGTGATAATGTTACCAGGTAAATGAATGACAAGTACAATTCCAAAATATATAAAATTTTGTAAGGTCATCTAGTCGACATCCCTGTAACCCCGTCGATCAAGACACGGCTCACATGAAGCTGCCAAAAACAGCATATACAAGAAAGCATCCTTGTCGTCGCAAAGGTCCGGCTCTGCCTCACAAGCATCTCCATCACCGGCAGCTAAGACAGTCTGGTTGGTGTTGCAAGCACCGTCCCGTAACATGGGAGTGAGTAGCTAACTCAGTGGAATCATAGAGCAAAGATTAACATGTTATCAAATCAATCAAGCGATAATGATAAAGCAAGCAAATCAAACATTCCTAAGTACTGTAATTAATGCAAGGATGAGATGCAATAATGATGCATCCCCTCGCCAACATACTCCCTCGTGTGACGCCATCTTACGTCCGCGGCATGCTTTTATCTCTCAGTGTTCCACATCCTTCAGGTACATGTAGTATGATATGAACATGATTACCGAGTTGTTATTAGTCCTTTTCATATAGCAGTATTGGAAAACTAAGGTTCCTCCCTTATATCATTCCCAAACAATGATCCATTCTAGGGTCGTCAGTCCTAGATAATCTCATACGATGGTGCAGTTCTAAGTCATTGCAAAGGGCTATCAGGGCTGTTACACGCACTCGTTGCACCGCTCCCCCATCACCTTATCAATACAAGCCTAGTTTATACTCTGTTACTACAAGGAGACTCGTTGTCTCACCGCAGATTTAGAGTATACTCGAGGTCATTACACTGGGCACGGTCAGGGCTGCCAGGGCTGTTACACGCACTCGTTACACCACTCCCCCATCACCCATCAAAATAGTGCAGGCCGACAGCTCGAATACAGTGTCCCATACCACCATATTTGGCTCACGAGTCTGGGTTGCTCACTGGTCACTACAAGGAGGCACGTAGCCCCAGCGTACACCGACGCTCGACCACGGTGTCCTATACCACTATGCCCGGCTCATGAGTCTTAGCGGATCGAGGTACCAAGGTTAACGGGGTTACACTGGTAAGTTTGATACCCTAGGTTCAAGCAATTATGACAATTACAAGGTGAACATACAACGGTCAATCGGGTTACTTGACGAGATCGACTAGTACGAGCGCCCGTTGAGTTGTACGACATGAAGTGCATAAGCACTTCGTGTGGCCTAACCACTGCCAACAAGCAACGCACGACTCGGGTTCGTCAAATACATCTTGCGTGGCGAATAGAGGCCAACCACAAGCTCAAATCTGTTACTGATTGCCTGGACTATAACATAGCCCCAAACACATTCCACATTAACCAGTAAACATGTACAGTAGCCAGAACAGAAATAACCAAATAATTCAAGCATATTTCCCAACATGTTATAAGATACAACATGAACAAGAATCCATACGCATGCATTTCAAAGTAAAGCAACTAAGTTAAACAACTTGCATAGAGGAAATCATAAACATCGCTAAGGTAGTTGAGAATCCTATCTCAACTCCCAAATAAAGCATTATTTACTACGTATATACTCATACAAGCACTTTCACAAACACTTAGAATACACTTATTTAACATACATAACGTATATTAGCAAAAACATGTATTAGGGTGAATCCTTTCGCCGAGTAAGTATTACACATATATCTAGCATGTACACACAATGATTAATCATGGCAAACACACTTTCAAAATTTGTATGTATACGGTATTTTCTACAAATATACAGAATACACTATATGTCATATTTTGTATACATAACTGAATCGTAAAACGAATATCTAGCATGTACACACAATGATTAATCATGGCAAACACACTTTCAAAATTTGTACGTATACGGTATTTTCTACAAATATACAGAATACACTATATGTCATATTTTGTATAAATAACTGAATCGTAAAACGAACATCGCATTGTACATGTGAAATAGCATTCAGATCATGAATCTATCATTATCTGACATTGAAAGCTTTGAAAACTGACAACCTAAGCATCTAAAATTCGTACCTTACACCGTAGAAGTGTAACAAACTCAACAAAGACTCTAAGTCTTCGTATACGTGGAATATCAACTTGTAATACAAGCTAGGTTAGCTATCAAACTACTAGCATCAATGGTGTAACACCCTAGATTTTTACCAACCTGGAGTTAGATGTCCTTAGGCAAGGGGTTGATCCTAACCCCTAATTAACCTCTCAAACCTCAAATCCTTTAGAAATTAGACAAGTTTAACTAAGTGCTAAACTAGATTAGCTGTAAAATCTGTTTGAATCACTTTAAATACGATCTGCAAGAGTCAAAACTTGTAGAATCATTGATGCTAGGTTACCTAAAATCTAGGATCAATCTCATTACCTAGTTGCTCTTGGGAGCACATTGAAACTCCGTATCGGATCTGGACCATACGTCGAAAGTCCGATTACTACAAAATTATATAATCAAGACCGCCTTGCTGGGCTTGACAACCACCTCGGAAATTAAGTCCAGATAGTGTCCCGAAGTAATTCGCTTGAGCCCAGAGTGAAGTGTGTGAGAAAACGTGGTTTCCTTTAGAAATTAATTTGAATCTAAGACTTGTCATTTGTGGGCCGAATATAAGCAATCAGACCGTCAGAATCTGACCCAAATATACCCTCGGATCAGGAGAAATTTCATACACAGGTCAGTGTACTTGTGGCCTTGATCGAGTTTTGGTGACCGTTGAACTGAAACTGGTCCGCCACGTATGATCTGGGAACCCGACTGGAACGAAACCTTAACTCGACCTAGATCCAAGGTCAGTGAGCTTAAGTCCGACCTTTGGCTCAAGGGGGGCTCCGAAAATGCTCCGTTGAGTCGAAATAGACTAGTTTTGGACATAACCTATAAGACAACTTTCAGGACATGCTACGGGCACTATGAGTTCTTGGTTGCCCTTCGGTTTGACCAACACTCCAACCGTATTCATGAATTTGATGAATATTGTATTCTAGCTGTATTTGGATCAATTTGTGATCATGTTTATCGATGATATACTGATTTACTCTAAGACCAGCGAAGATCATAAGACACACTTAAGAACAATGCTACAGACTCTAAAGAAAAACCAACTGTACAAGTTTTGGAAGGAGAATGTTAAATTCCTCATGCATATAATTATAAAAGATGGAGTAGCAGTAGATCCTGCAAAGGTGGAAGCAACAGTTCAATGGGAGTAACCCAAGACTGTCTCAGATATCAAAAGTTTTCTCAGACTTGCTGGATACTACAAAAGGTTTATCAAAGATTTTTGCCTTGTTGACAAGCTTGACTAAAAAAGGTGTGTCGTTTAAGTGGATGGAGAAGTGTGTAGAAGCGTTCACTGAGCTGAAGTGATTATTAATCTCGACCCCTATTCTCGCTCTCCCTTGAGAGGGAGTGAAGTTTGTAGTGTATACCGATACGTCAATTTAAGGACTCGATTTTGTGCTGATGCAAGAAGATAAAGTTGTAGCGTATGCATTATAGTAGTTGAAGAATCACGAGCGTAATTATCCAACTCATGACCTAGAGTTAGTTGCCATTATTTTTTCTATGAATATTTGGCGACATTTTTTGTATGGTGAGTAATTAAATCTGTTCACCAATCATAAGAGCCTCCATTAATTATTCTCACAGAAGGATTTAAACATGAGGCAGAGCAGATGGGTGAAATTCTTGAAAGACTACAATTTTAAATTATCCTATCATCTTGGTAAGGAGAATATAGTAGCAGATGCCCTAAGTAGGAAGCAATATAAACAACAAGGCATAGCAATGCTAATGATCCGAGAATATGAGACGTTGGATTTCGTAAAAGAATTCGAAGTGAGGTTGCGATTTCTAGAATGATGCATTCATCTCGGTAATATAATGATAAAGCAGTCTATAAAGGAAAGAATTATAGAGGCTCAAGGGAATGATGACTTGTTAATGAAGATGATGGCTAGACATAAGAATAATGATGTATCATAATGGAAGGTTTGGGCAGATAAATGTATTTGATATGGTGATCATTTATGTGTACCTGATGTTCTAAAGTTGAAAGAAGAAATTTTAAAGGAAGCACATTGATCTAAGTTCACAATTCATCCTGAATTAACTAAAATGTATCAGAATGTGAAGCGGTCATTTTGGTAGTAGAATATGAAGGACATACCTGATATGTATCTCGATGTTTTATTTGTCAGCAAGTGAAGGCTGATAATCAGAACCCCTCTGGTTGATTCCAACCCATAAAGGTACCTAAATGGAAATGGGACTGCATTTCGATGGATTTCATAGTTGGACTTCCTTTGACTCAGTATGGGTGATCATTGATTGACTGACGAAGTCAACACGTTTTATTCCCATTCACATTAATTATTCTATGGACGTGCTTGCCAAGTTATATATTAAAAAAGTAGGACGGCTACATGAAGTATCGAGTTTTATGGTATCAAACTGCGACTCGCGTTTTACTTCACATTTTTCAGATGAGTTTGCAAGAAGCCATGAGCACTACATTGGGCTATAGTACAACATATCATCCGTAGTTAAATGGGCAGACGAAGCCTATGAACCAGATACTCGCAGACCTTTTGTATGCATGCACCCTAAACTTTAATAGTAGTTGGGACAATAATCTACATTTTGTAAAAATTGCGTATAACAACAATCATCAAGAAAGTATTGGGATAACTCCTTACGAGGCACTTTATGAGTGTCCATTCCGTGCATCAAATTATTGGATTGAAGTAAGAGAAAAATGGTTAGTTGGACCTGATATTGTTCAAGATTTCATGGAGAAGGTAGAACTTATCAGGAAGTGACTGCTGACAGCCTAAGTAGACAGAAAAGTTGTGCAGATAATCGTAGGCATGATTTAAAATTTTTGGTTGGAGTCCGTGTGTTCCTAAAGATCTCACCGATGAATGGGATGATGCATTTTGGTACTAAAGAGAAATTGGCTCACAGATTCATAAGACCATTCGAGATATTAAAACGAGTTGGAGTTGTGTCTTATCGTCTTGCGTTACCACCTCAGCAAGCTAGTGTTCATAATGTATTCCATAAATCAACGCTAAGGAAGTACGAAAGAGACGCTTCATACATCATCGCTTGGAAAGACCTCGAACTTCAGGAAGATACAACATACAGAAAAAAGACCGATTCATAATTTGGACCAGAAGGAGCACATTACGCAAACTAAGACTGAGCCACTGGTTAAAGTCTTATAGATTCATCATGGAGTTGATGAAGCATCCTGAGAACAAGAAGATGAGATTTGAGAAAAGTACACTCATCTGTTTGATAAGCAGATTAAATAAATTTTGATGATGAAATTTTTTTTTTCTTTTAGGGGGTAGAATGTAACGACCCTGAATTTTGAACCATATCAAAATAGTTTAATCAGGACTAAAAGTTTTAGTTTTGGATTAATAATAAAACAAGACACTTAACACTTTCGATAAAGTACTCTCGATAAAGGGTAAGGTCAGAGGATTGATTCTTAACACTTCTGTATTCAACTTTTTGCATAAAATTACAAAAATTCTGGAGGAACCGAGAGTTTGGAATTCCCTTGCGAAAACCCTATAGGGGAGAGAGAGAGAGAGAGAGAGAGAGAGAGAGAGAGAGAGAGAGAGAGGCATGTGGAATAGGAGATTCTACCAGTAAGTTCTTCCAGCTTTTCTTAAAAATTTCTGTATTTTGATTAAAAATTCTAAATCTGCACAATGAACGGGGCAAAATAGCCTTACATCAATTATTTCAATCTATATGTAACGCCCTGAAAATCGGGGGTCGAGCAGGAGCCCAATTCCCGAGTTCCAACGCATCACTTATGCAACATAAATAATGATGATTTAAATGTTGTCTGTATTAGTGCATAAAACATGAATGAGATTAAGCTAAAACAACGAAACATACTCCAGGGACAGTCAAATTACGCAAGCAGAAGACTGAGAGAAATACATGGAACGTAAAAACCACCATAGGTACCAAAGTATGTACGTGTTGTCAGGTTCAATAGTTACAAGTATTGTTTTAAAATACAAAATGTCAAAATGTGGTGGTCCACTACAAAGTATAAGCCCTGAAGCCCCGCCGATCAGAACGGTCTATATAAACCCACCTGAATACTGCATATATGAGAATGCCTCCTCATCACCCTCAAAGTCTGGCTCCGCCTCGCAGACTGCACCATCATCTGAAACTACAATAGGGTCTGGTTGATGTTTAAAACACCGTCCCAGAACGTGAGAGTGAGTGATCAACTCAGTGGAGCTATAAAGCAAAGGTTAATATGTTATTAATTCAGTCAAGCAGTAATGATAAATCAATACAATCAAGCATCCCTAAGTACTCTGATTAATGCAAAAATGATATGTATTAATGATGCATGCCCTCGCCTGTACTCCCTCTGTGAACTTCATCTCACGATCGCGGCATGCAATCACTTCCTCAGTGTTTAACTCCAACACCAAAGGCACATGCAATGCGATACATAAGCGTAATTACCAAGTTCTTATTAGTCCTTTTCATATAGTAGGATTGGGAAACTAAGGTACCTCCCTTATATCATTTCCCAAACAATGATCCATTCTAAGGTCGTCAGTCCTAGTAAATCTCATACGATGTTGCAGTTCTAGGTCACTACAAAGGTCTCGTCACCTCGATGCAGGGCTAGCTTATACTCTAATTGCTACGGAAAGGCTCGTCGCCTCAACACAGGCTCAGAGTATGCTCGAGGTCACTACGAATGGCTCGTCACCTAGTCGTAGGCCGACAGCTCGAATACAGCATCCCATACCACCGTATTTGGTTTACGAGCTTAGGTTGCTCAGTGGTCACTACGGGTGGGCTCGTCACTCCGGCGTAAGCCAAAAGCTCGACCACGGTGTCCCATACTACCATGTCCGGCTCATGAGTCTTAGCGGATCGAGGTACCAAGGTTAACGGAGTTTTCGTTAGTGAGTTTAGTACCTTAGGTTCAGGCAGTAGCGTCCATACATGGTGAACATACATCGGGTCAATCGGGTTACTTGACGAGCTCGACTGGTATGAGCGCACCTCGAGTTAATCGACATGAAGTGCGTAAGCACTCCGTGTGGCTTAACCACTGCCGATAACCAAAGTACGGCTCGGATTCATCGAACACGTCCCGTGTGGCGAGACAACCTCAGCCACCCCACTAGAATCTGTTACCGATTGCCTGGACTATATCATAGTCCCAACCGCACTTAAACATAACAAGGAATCATATATGAATAAGAACATTAGCATTAAACTAATCCTTCAAGTGATATCAACCATTTGAGCATTTCATGAAACATAACATAAACATGATTTCACACATATGCATTTCATACGTAAAACGGACAATATAATGTAAGTTGCATGGAGGGATTTATACACATAGTTAAGGTAGTTGAGAATCTTATCTCAACACCCATATAAAGTATAATTTACCAAATACTTACTCATACAGACATTTTTACAAACACTTAGACTACACATTCGACATACATGATGTATGTCGACCACAACATGTATTAGGGCAACTCCTTTCACCAAGGAGTTGTCACACACGCAACCACCATGTATCCACGACGGATAAACATGGCAAGCACGAATACAAATTTCATACTCATTCAAACATTTCTACAAACACTTAGGCTACACACTACAACATACATGACGTATATTAGCCATAACATATATTAGGACAAATCCTTTCGCCAGGGAGTTGTCGCATATACAACGATCCTATATCCATGATGAATAATCATGTCAAACATGAATCCAAGTTCTACATGCATTCAATCAATTTGATAAACACATGGAATACACTATATTCAACATAGTTCATATATATCTGTAAAGCGAATCAGGCATCGCATTTAGCATGTGAAATGGCACCCACATCAGTTATAAATCATTAACTGGCATTGAAAGCCTTGAAAATCATAACCTAAACGTTTATAGTCCGCACCTTACGCTGGTAAATGCGTAACGAATTTAGTTTAGACACTAAGTCTTTGTCAACAGTAGAATGGCAACCTATAATATGAATTAGGTTAGCTATTTCATCACTTACACTACTGAAACCCTAAAAAGATTAGGATTAGATTTTCTTACCTAAGAACGGGATCGGAATCGCCCGAATAGCGATACGGGAATGGTGGATAAGCATGTGGAACAGCGAGATTGAGTCCCGAGAACAATCTCCCACACACTCTCTCTCTCTCTTTCTCTCTCTTTCCTTCTCTTTTCTCTCTTTTCTCTCTCTAGGGTTTGCAAATTCGTATGTGAAGGGAGAGAGAGGGTTAAAAACCCTTATATAGGCTCAAATGTGAGCTCAATGGCCCCAGGGTCATGGTATACTTAGGTTATAGCCAAAACCCATATGTTTTGGCTCAACGGAGCACTTCTGGAGGCCCCTTTTCTGCGTGCGGTCGAACTTAAGCTCCCTAGTATTGGATCTAGGTTGAGTTAAGTTTTCAGTCCGATCTAATTTGTAAATCGACCGTGGCAGACCAGTTTCAGCTCAATGGTCATTGCCACTCGATCAAGGCCACAAGTACAAGGACATGTGCTGGAAAATTTTTCTAATCCGAGGGTGTATTTGGGTCAACTTCTGAGGGTAATTTGGCCTGCAAGAGAACGGCCCAAATCACTTAAATCTGAGTTCAATTTCTAAAGATATTCGTGTTTCTCACACACTTCACTCCGGGCTCAAGTTGTGCGCTTCTGGATATCATTAGGACTTGATTTCTGGGATGGTCGTCAAGCCCAGTAAGGCAGTCATAAGCATTTAGTTTCGCAGTAATCGGACTTTCGACGTGCAGTTCAGGTCCGATATGGAGTTTCGTGATGCTCCCGAGAGCAACTGGGTTTTGAGATTGATCCTTGGTTTCAAGGTAATGTAGCGTTAATGATTCTGCAAGTTTTGGGTCTTGCAGTTCGTATTTAAATCGGTTCAAACGAATTTCACAACTAATCTAGTTTAGCACTTAGTTAATTTCATCTAATTTCTAAAGGATTTGGTCCTGAGTGATTTTTACCTGAGGTGGTACTCGGGTCTTTGTACGGATTTTTCCAAGACGTTACACTATAGGAGGTTTTGAAGAAAGAGGCAGGCTTCGTGTGAGATCTCGTGTCACAAAGATAGGTTTCGGGCAATCTAGCAATGTCAGACCAGATCAGTTCGAATCAGAGGTTTCTAAAGACCAAATCATATTAAGGCCCCGAATTCTATAGTGATCTGATTATTGGATTGCCCACAACGATCTAAGGAGAGTATTAATGATAAACTATTATTGTAGAATGATTTCAACTAACGATTGTAGATCTTCGATAAGCTGAATTTGAGTGATCATTTGGTTTTTCCAAACTTGGTGATGGGAGGGAAAACCCTAAAGTTTTCGAAAATCATATTGTGTAACTGACCTGACCGAATTCATTCGATCGATCGAACATGTCAATTTTTGTCTGGCAACCAAAAAGTTTAATATGAAAGTTCACTTAATTGATCGGAGTCTATGTTCGTTCAATTGAAGAAATCCTTGAGCGGTCTTGATCGATAGAGGGTATCGACCGAAGATCGTGAAAATTTTCCATCGACCAAATTGAATTAAATCTAGTATTTGTCAATCGATCGATGAGTGGGATTTAATCAATCGAATGTGACCAAAAGTGTCCAGAGAGTTAAGATATAAAATTCAAATTTCTCCGATCTCTGATTAATTGATCGAAGGGATCGATCTAGGGCCTTCGAGCTGGCTCCATCGATCGACCGCATTGATCGACTGTCCCATGTATTGATTTCCAAATTAAGATAATGAACTAATAAGACCATAATGGATTAATAGTGAGTCATCTGGGATTGATCAAAGGTAGGCCTCACCGGATGGAATAGCTAAATTAATTCATAAATGTTTAAACAATTGTAATAGAGATTCGGATTCTAGATTCCAAAGAATATAACTATTCAGAGAATTTAGATCTACCAAAAATAGGTGAGTGAATCCCAACATGTCTTATATCTATACAAATAAGATGGTTTGTTTATTGCCATGTTGTTTATATTGCCTTGTTATGATAAAATGTTGACATATGATAATTGGGATGATCAGTTATGATTATAATTTGCGCATATGAAAATGTACATCATTATAACCATGAATTCATTGTTTCTTCTCATATGGAGAGATGTACTTGATGACTGAGTATGTCAATGCATATTGCATTGAGCATGCATTACATGCATCCATAATGCTCATGTTGATTCCTAAAGGCTCACTCTAGATGACCGCATGCACACCTCGTGTCTGGGTTCCTGGGGAATCTCCTTGGATGACCTCCTGATAGATTCGTTGCCAGATGCTCATGTTCAATGGAAGGCTACTCACGGAGTAGATGTGGACCGAATTAACGGATATCCAACCCAAGCAAGTGGACGATCATCGCACTTGACATGCATTTCCTAACATCCCTTCACACATAGTCATTCTTGCATATAAACATATTGGATGTTGCTTGTACTATCTTATTTGTGATGTATATGGACCATGATGTGTTCACTCACTAGCCTGGCCAGCTAATATTATGGAATGACAGTCGTACAAAGGCAAACGAGACAGAGAATCTAAATCAATTGTTGGAAAATGAGGTTGGAGAATGAAGCCCGATTGGCGGATGAGTCACAAAACCAATGGTCATATCTGGTGGAAAACGAATTAACTGTACTGGATTGATGAATTGTTTATATGATTCATTGCTTAGGAGATTTTATTTTCTTCATTATAGATATTGATAGTTAAGCATTAATTTTTTATTCATTTTATGGACATGTTATATTAAACACTGTTTGACATTATAGATGCATAAAGTCCCAAATGGGTGGACGTAGTTAAGTTTCATATTTAATTTTATAGTTGAGAATGTGATAGTTGTGGTAATGGAAAGCATGTGATTAAATGGATTGTTGAATGTAAATTTGATGTGAACTTAATACATTAAACTATGCCTAAAGTAACCACATGGTGAATGTTTATGTACACTTGGTGTACGAGTTGTGTATCGTAACTCGGGTATGAAGGTAGACACTCTATATCCGAATTATAGGGTATGACAACAACTCTCTCCCTTAGCTATGATGTTTTTTTGTGTCCACTTCATTCTTTCCCCATGTACCCTCAAAAGACATTCTTCGGAGGAATCCCTATAACCATATAAACATATTATTTATATTATTTATAAGTTCCACACAAAATTAATAATGAAAACAAAACATATTCCATTCAACTTGAGTGGTCATAAATAAATAAGGTCCATCAAAATAAGTATCATTAGCTTTTCAAGGAACACATTAAACACATGGTTGTTGTGCCCACTTTGTTCTTTCTCCGAGGGCCTACTAGAGGGGCTCCAAAGAAGAATTCTATTGTAATGACTAAACTATATACGTTTAAGATTCCATGTAAAATTGAATAAGCCATTAATGACTTTGTGGACAAGTGTTCAAACAAAGCTTGTCCCGGGAAGCCCACTCATCTCAAGGAGTCAATAATAACTCAATTCCATAAGACAAGATCGGATTGGCTTTGTAGGTCACACACATATAAGATAAGCTATCAACGGACTGAGACAATGTCAGCGTAAGCTTGATAGAGTTATTTTGGACAAAAAAAATGGGACAAGAATAGGCCTAGCTGATGGGTCTGAAAGTTAGGATCAAGCACAACCCTTGGCAATTATAAATTGGGCTGCTATTCGAGTCAGTAAGTTGTTCTCAGATATGGGCTCAAATTGGACAACTAGCATAATAGTCTATGAACCATAGATTATCTCCAATCATCAAATAATTCTGGAAAAGAAAAACAACAAAGAAAATGAATAATATTTAACTTCAAAACGTGGATTTATCATTTGTACCTTGACATGATGAGCATCACAGAAATCGACCTCCAACATCAAACCTAAATAATAAAGGAACCACTCCATGAAGCATATCATATTTTCAATGCTTAAGCAATACTTCCTTGTGCTTAATCACAATTCTGAAAGTTAATCTTTTTCCCACCCACCTAATGTTATGATAAGTGGAAGAAAGCAATCTTTATGGGGTTGTTTGGCTTCTCTACTGATAAAAGCTTATTTGTTTGTACTAAATTAATTTCTTATTTTGAAAATAGACTGTTTGGTAAAACTCTATTTTTACCACTTAATTTTTTAGAAACTAGCAAAATAGCTTTTAAAAAATAAGTGATGGAGATATCATTTTTTAAAGAGTTTATTCGGCCTAATTGGGTGGACATTTTTAACTAATTTTTGACAAGTTTGTCCTTAAACATTTTTAGTAATTCCCATCTTGTCCTCTTCTCTTCTCTTTACAATCTCTCTAAGTTGGTCCCACATGATTAACGACTCATATTGAAGGTGGGGCCCAACATGATGAATGGTCCACATGGAGCGGACGGTGCCAATTTGATGCCATTTTTGCGGGTCCCCTCGAACAAAACCTAAATTAGTCATAAAAACATATTTGTGTCGAATGAGGAAGGCTTTGAAAAGGAAAGGGAAAAGCTCAAAAGGACATGGGTGGAGATAGTAAGAAAAAACTTGATGACCTATGATTTAATTGAGGATATGGAGTTTGATAGAGTAAAATAGCATAACAAAATTCTAGCTACCTCAATTATAGTTCAGATAAGGCTTTAATGATGTTGGTGACACTCAATTATCTCAAAAAAACCGCATGATCTTAGGCTCATCCCATGACTTTTTCTTTTTTACATACACTCACACCCACACACACCCCATGGGCACTCGAACCCATGACCTTTAGTGTTGAAACCCACAGAGCCTACCACTGAACCATGAGTAGGGACCCATCTCCATGCAAATTGCATGGATTAGACCATCACTTAACACCCAATGGCCCAAAAATAAGTGATGAAAATAAGGCCACTGCAAGTTGACACCTTAACCCTTCTTCCTTATTTTTTAGCTCTTCAATGTACCATATTCTCTACTTGGTGAGAATCTGTCCTTGAGTATGTTTGTTTGGTTTCTTTTCCATAGGATTATGCACTTTAGTGAAAGTCCTTTGCCTCTTCGGGGACATAAATAAAGCACACTTGAGTACCTTCCTTCACATTCACACCAAAATCTTGTGCCTTCATCCAAACTCTTTTTTTCCCCTCTTTCATGGATCAGGTTTATCTCTAATCTTGGTCCTTGCTTCCATTATAGATGGATGTATTTCTGGCTCATTTGCATCTCACACTTGTTGCGCAGCACGCCAACAACGCAGTGAGCCTAGATCCAATCTTAGGCCTCACCCACAAACGATAAACAGGAAGAAATATAAAATAGAAAGGAATAAAAGCATTCAAACAAATCACAAGACAAGATATACGTGGAAAAATCCCAAACTAGGGTAAAAAAACCACGGATGCAAAATTCCACTATGAAGAGAAACGAAGATTACAAGGCAATATACTAACCACTCCCTTGGAAGTACAAAGAAAATCTCTTGCCCACACCTTAGAATAATTTTCTAATATTCACCTTAACCCTAGAATAGCCCTAGGGACCCCAATTTATAGTTTTGACAACTTTCCTTTCGCATGCAGTTGCGAAAGGACTTGCGACACGAAATCCGCGAAACTCCTTTCGCATCCCAGTTGCGAAAGGACTTGCGACATGAAATCCGCGCATGTGGCTCCACTATTCAACAATCTCCCACTTGGAGACACATCGCCATAAACCTTTGTCTTCTTCATCTGGAGTGCACCACCTCCCCGTCTTCAAGCCTGAAGACTAATTAAAGTTGAACAGAGCTTCAGCTTCTCCCTTGTGACCGCCTTAGTCAGCATATCCGCAGGATTCTCACTTGTATGAATCTTCTCTAGAGCAATCGATCCATCTTCCAGTAACGAACGTATGAAGTGATATCTGATGGCAATATGCTTGGTCCTTGAATGAAAGGCTGAATTCTTAGCCAAGTGTATTGCACTCTAACTGTCACTGTATAGCTTGCAATCTGCTTACTTCTTACCCAACTCTTTCATAAAACCTTACATCCACACCATCTCCTTGCATGCTTTTGTAGCCGCAACATATTCTCGCTTCGTCGTCTTGATAGATACTATCTTTCAGAATCGAGAGACCCAACTGACTGCAGCACTATCCAGAGTAAAAACATAACCTGTAGTGCTTCTTCTGCTGTCGATATCTCCTACCAAATCTGAATCCACATAGCCTTGTAATTTGATTTTCGATCCACCATAACACAGCCCTACGTCCTTAGTACCTACCAAGTACCTAAGGATCCACTTCACAGCTTCCCAATGTTCCTTCCCGAGGTTGTTCATAAACCTGCTAACAACTCTCACTGCTTGAGCAATGTCTGGCCTCGTACTCACCATAGCATACATGAGACTCTCAATAGCTGACGCGTATGGAACTTTAGTCATGTAGTCTTATTCCTCATGTGTCTTTGCACTTTGCTCCTTAGATAGCTTGAAGTGGTTAGCTAATGGAGTATTAACCGGCTTAGCACCTCCCATATTGAATCGATCAAGTACTTTAGCTATGTACTCTGCTTGTGACAAAACTAATTTCTTGTTTTCTCTGTCACGCTTTATCCTCATGCCTAGGATTTGTTTTGTACCTCCTAAATCCTTTATGGCAAATTCTCTAGACAATTGTCTTTTAAGATTTGAGATGTCCTTCATGCTTGAACCGGCCACAAGCATATCATCAACGTAGATGTAAGACGTATCAAACTTCTTCAAGTAACAACAGTGGTCTGCATGACATCTCCTAAAACCGTTTCCCGAGACAAAACTATCAAACTTATTGTACCACTGCCTCGGGGCCTGCTTCAGGCTATATAGACTCTTCTTCAGTCTGCACACCTTGTTCTCATTACCTGGTGCCACGTATCCTGTCAACTGATGCATATATATCTTCTTCAAGGTCCCCATGAAGAAAGGCTGTCTTAACATCTAGCTGTTCTAGATGTAAGTCCTCTGAAGCCACTATACTCAAGATCATGCGAATCGTAGACATTTTCACTACCGGTGAAAATATTTCAGTGAAATCGATACCTACCTTTTATTGAAACCCTTTCACAACCAATCTGGCCTTGTACCATTTCGAACCATCGTGCTCCTCCTTCAATTTGTAAACCCACTTGTTATGAAGAGCTTTCTTACCCTTAGGTAGAGTGACTAGCTCCCATGTACGATTAGACTCAAGAGAGTCCATCTCATCATCCATGGCCTGCTCCCACTTAACCCATGTATCTGACTGTAACGCCTCTTCAAAACACTCTGGCTCACCATTATCTGTCAGTAGTAGATAATGTAAGGAGGGTGAGTATCGGACCGTGGGTCCCTCTCTCGAGTAGACCTCCTCACAACCGGTGTATACGGCTCTGCCTCATCCTGTGGCACTGTAAAACCCATGTCCGGTAACTCTTCCAACTCTATGAATTCCTTTTTCTCGGCCTTATTGTCCTGCGCACTATCCTTATGCATCACTTTTTCATTGAAGACTACTCCTTACTTCTGATGATTTTCCTGTTTTCTGCATCCCAGAACCTGTAGCCAAAATCATACTGCCCGTAGCCTATAAATGTGCACCTCCTGGACTTCGTATCCTGCTTGTTTCTGTGCTCTGCATTAATGTGAACATATGAAGTGCAACCGAACACTCTGAGATGTGCAAGATTCACCTCCTTCTCAGTCCACGCTTCTTCTGGTAGCCCACCATCCAATGGTACTGAGGGACTTCTATTGATGAGATATGTGGCAGTATTCACAGCATCTGCCCAAAAGGTCTTGGGCAACCCTGCATGTAACCTCATGCTCCTGGCGCGCTCAAGGATGGTCCTGTTAATGCGCTCAGCCACACCATTCTGTTGTGGTGTCCCTGGAATCGTTTTCTGATGTTTGATTCCATTTGCTGCACAATACTCCTCAAACATCTTATCACAATACTCTCCCCCATTGTCAGATCTGAGACACTTTACTGTTTTACCTATCTCATTTTCTACCATAACTTTCCACTTCTTAAATACATCAAATACATCAGATTTATATTTTAAGAAGTAGACCCACAGTTTTCTACTAGCATCATCAATAAAGGTAACAAAATAACGTGAGCCACCAAGAGATAATACCTGTGCTGGTCCCCACACATCAATGTGTACAAGCTCCAACAAATGTGTCTTTGGAGCGCGTCCCATCTTCTTGAAGCTTACCCTCTTCTGCTTGCTATACACGCAGTCCTCGCAAAATTCTAGGTCAATAGACTTCAGCCCTGGTAGCTTCCTTTTTGACAATAACACTTTCATCCCTTTCTCACTCATATGTCCCAGCCTCTAATGTCATAATTGCCCATTCACTCCAGTTGATACGACTACGAGTGAACTATACTATCTTGAAGTCACGTACAAAGTACCTTCCTTTTTGCCTCGAGATATTACCAAGGCACCTTTTGTGATCTTCCAGGAGTCACTGGTTAATGTCGTCAGATAACCGGTATTGGCCAACTGTCCCACTGAGATTAGATTATGTTTCAAACTCGGTACATGTCTGACATCCTTCAATTTCAAGACCGTTCCGTCTTTCTGATTTACATGAACATCCCCCTTTCCAACAATATTGCACGGCTCATCATCACGCAGGTAGACTCTTCCAAAGTCACCTGACACATAATCACGCAGAACTTCCTTACATGAAGTGGCATGAAACGAAGCACCCGAGTTTATAACCCAGACTCATTCCTCGCATCAAGAGACCAGATCAACGCCTCTATGTCGCTCTCCTCAGACAGATTCACTGAATCTTTCCCGCCTTGAGAGCTTCCTTCTTGTTTCTTGAGCACCCTGCAATCACGTTTCATGTGCCCCTTCTTGCCGCAATGCCAACACCCGTCTTTATCTTTCGGTCCCTTGGACTTTTTCCTCGACTTAGAACGCCCATGTTTATTGCCTCCTTTGTTCAGCGATCTTCCTCTTCCTTCAACGTTTAGAGCATTCCCTGAGTCCCCTGAAACTCCTGATGCTTTCCTTCTAGATTCTTCGCTGAGCATTAGACCGGCCACATCATCAAATTTCAACTTTGTCGACCTTGAAGAATTGCTCACAGCAATCACCAAACCATCCCAACTGTCTGGCAAACTGCATAAGATCGATAATGCCCTGACCTCATCCTCAAAAGCAATGCCAACGGATTCCAACTGGCTCGTGACTGTATTGAACTCGTTTAGATGTTCTGTCACGCTCCCACCATCTGACATCTTCATGTTGAATAATTGTTTCATAAGATGAACCTTGTTGGATGCTGAGGGCTTTTCATACATGGTGGTTAGGGCTTCCATTAATTCTTTTGTCGTTTTTACTTTGGATATATTGAAGGCGACGCTCTTAGACAAAGAGAGTCGGATCGTTCCTAAAGCCTTCCTATCCAGTAAAAACTATTCATCATCTATCATCTTTCGGTCTCTTTTTTTCCTCTGAGGAATATAAAGGTCCTTCGATACAGATAATCCTCCATCTGCATCTTCCAGAAGGCAAAGTTTGAACTATCAAACTTCTCAATTCTAGTTTTCCCATCTTCCGCCATCGCTTCCAATAGAACTAAACCAATAGCTTTGATACCAGTTGTTGCGTAGCACGCCAACAACGCAGTGAGCCTAGATCCAATCTTAGGCCTCACCCACAAACGATAAACGGGAAGAAATATAAACTAAAAAGGAATAAAAGCATTCAAACAAACAACAAGACAAGATATACGTGGAAAAACCCCAAACTAGGGTAAAGAACCACGGATGCAAAATTCCACTATGAAGAGAAACGAAGATTACAAAGCAATATACTAACCTCTCCCTTAGAAGTACAGAGAAAATCTCTTGCCCACACCTTAGAATAATTTCCTAATATTCACCATAACCCTAGAATAGCCCTAGGGACCCCAATTTATAGTTTTGGCAACTTCCCTTTCGCATCCCAGTTGCGAAAGGACTTGCGACACGAAATCCGCGAAACTCCTTTCGCATCCCAGTTGCTGAAAGACTTGCGACACGAAATCCGTGCATGTGGCTCCACTTCTCAATAACACTGACCTTTTCAAATTTATTTTCTACCCTTCATCAAGCAAGTACATGATTTTCTTAGCAACAAGGTGGCCTTTCTTTCATCCTTTCTAGATTGACTACGTCCACCTGCAAACTCTCTTATATTTTGAGTATTAGAATAATCCTCTATGTGAGACTTCTTCTGAAGGCTTGATATAACTTTGATCTTCTCTCAGATACTGGCACCAATGTTGAAATTTCTCCAATCCTTGTATGGGTTGCTTTTGATCATGTAATCATGATCTTCATCTTCGACAATGGCATCATTGTGAACTTTTTTGAATCTTAGTTAAATAATTATTCTTTTCTGCATTATGGGTAGCTTTCGGCTATCCAACCACGATCTTTGAAGAAGAATTGGAAGAGCATGACAATGCACCACACATATTCAAAGTAAGATTTTTGAATGGAATAAAACAAAAGGCACACATGTAGGATGTTCTTCACAAATCTGAAACTCTTAGAAAATTGGTGGGTCTTACTTTATTTTTATCGTCATGGGATGTTCTGTAAAGATTGGGGTAAGAGAATATTCTTCAAAAGCCTCTTTTCTTGTTCTTCATTCCACCCTACCATGGATCTTCGCAGAAGCTTCATTACCGCCTTCTCGAGTATGAAATTCTCACAACTGTTTCTATTGATTGCCATTTCAGAGACCTTTCCATGTACAATCTCAAACTTGAAAATGATAAGAAAGCATCCACCAAGGCAATCCAACGCAACCTGCATCGCACACATGCAATGCCTGAAATAGTCCCAAGTACACAAACAAGATGCATCGCTGAAAGAACCAAAAACTAACTAGGAGCCGCCTTGAATAGCAATGTCCAGATGGCTAACAATACTCGAAAGGAATCCTCCTTGAAGTCAAGATGAGGCATAGCCCACCCCACAGCCATGAACGAAATCTTCTTTATCAACTCAATCAATGCACCTTGACCTTTAAAAATTTTGCTATTCCTTTCAAGGTTCCCCACAGAATTGCAGATGGCACCATCTTCCGTATCATAGCCCCTTTCAGGAAACTTGCCCGACATGGTCCCAGACATCTCTTGCAAACATACAAGTACCCGACTCTTCATTCTCCCAGCACATTATGCACCTATAAAATATCACAAATTTTCTCCTCTTGAGGTTATCGATTGTGATAATTTTGTTTGACATGGCCATCCGGGTGAACGCCTGGACTGTAGTTGGAATATGATGCCTCCAAACATTGGCTAGAGGGGAAGGGGCCCCAATTACTAAATGAAATTGCCTTCAAAAGAGCCTTGAAAGAACATTGTCAGTAACAGTGGGTTGGAGAACTTGCCATTCGTCAACCATTTCGATATTCTTTTGATCATCATAAGAGGGAGGGATTCAGATGCACTTCTACTTCTCCGGAAGGAAACACATATTGAAAGAACACCATTGAATGCTACACACAAATTTATAATCCACGACTTGGTACTGTTAGCATCATACCAACCCACAGTTGCAAGATCCTTATATCTGCGTGCTGTTCCTGCTTCAAATCACTCTTTGGACTTGCACTTCCAGTCTTGCTTCCTAGCCTTTTATACTTCATAACATATTGAAATAGACACTTCCCCACTTCCACACCTCAAACCATATACCAACCTGCTTTGAGCATCACAACCAAAGAGGAAGAATCACACCAGAGCAAAGAGAAACTAAGCATAAAGAAACTTCAATAATTTATTCATATAATTATGGAAGACTTCGTTTAAAAGTATTCATTCTTTCTAGAAAGTAAAAGAAATCCTAATCTAATCCTAGACATTAAGTACTTTTATCTTAATCATCCAATATAAAACAGATAGTAAGATTAAAACACCCTTGAATCAACAGAACTATATTGTACTTAATACATATACATTCTTTCATGAATTAGCTGTAACACAGTCAATTGATGGCAAAATTGCATTATCTTGTACTCATTTGAAAGCTAACTAAATTGGACAAATTTGGTGCCATTTTTATGTTGTCTCTTCAATGCGTCTGCACCTTTTTTTTTCTACTAAATTCTCCCTTCTCACCAATGCACCTGCATACAAAAGAATCTCACTGAACAGATTATCCTAACTATCTAATCTAATCCACGACCAACAAATAGAAGCTAGAAAAGAATATCAGCAACAGTGAGTGTCAAATGCTAAAAGGTCCACCAATCAAAAGGGTAGGATTGTCCAATCCTGAGAATCTACAGCTAGTGGTCCATCCACTGCAGGATGTTTGTTCTATGGATCTTGAGCAAAATGCATCCCATGAGGGAATTGGTGTGATGCGGCTTGGACTAGAATTCCCATACTTCTATCATCAAGTATACATATATCATACCCAAGAAAAGATATTTTGGGCTGCATAAAAATTATGTGGCAACCAAAAGTACCGCATTGTACACAGATGGATCCAATCTTATTTGTAACAATGACAACCGATAGTTGAAGGAATTGATAATGGTGATACAAACAGAAGGGAATATACTAAGTTATAATTCTTCCTTGATGAAGAAATTCTGTGGCAAGGTGAAATCCTCCTCTTGATTCAGGGTTTCCATCTCCTCATCGTCCGGTTTCTGATTTTTGTGTGGAAAAAAAAAAAAAAAAAAAACAGACAAAAGCTATGAGAAGTTATTACAATTTCAAATATCCATAACAATACTATGCAAAGATGAGAGAATAGCTAAAGATTTTAATTGAAGAGCAAGGATTCCACAGATGGTTGAAAAGTCATGTTCTTCCGGGAGAAGACCACCCTCATTCCCATATTCCAAAGAAACAAGCTGCCACTGCAGATGAAATGATTGTGTACCAGAAGTGAGAGAACCGATCCACTAGACGATATACAAATGCTCAGCTTTTGAGGTGGGGCCCACTTGCTCTGGGAACCAAAATAAAGGGAGCGGATTAGGTGCAGCCCTTACCATGGGGCCCACCTTGTGTATGCATTCTATATCCACGCCATCCATCCATTTTCCCATATCGTTTTCGGGCATGAGCCCAAAATTGAAGCAGATACAATTCTCAGGTGGACCATACCATAGGAAATAGTAGTGATTGACCATTAATGGGCCACAAAAGTTTTGGACCAAGCTGATATTTGTTTTTTTCCCCTTCATCCAGGTTTATGTGACCTTATCAACGGGTCAGAGGGCAAATATACATTATGGTGAGCCTTAGGAAGTTTTTAATGGTAGGACGTTCAATCACCACAGTTTCCTATGGTATGGTCCACCTGAGATTTGAATCCTCTTCATTTTTAGACTCATGCCCTAAAATGATCTGGAGAAACGGATGGACGGCGTGGATGTACAAAACATACATCAAGGCAGGCCCCACAGTAAGGGCCACACCTAATCCGCTCCCCAAAATAAATGGGAAGGGGGTTCCTCACCCCAAGATCCTCGAACATTAAGAATAATGAACAAGTGCATCATATCTATGATTGAAACTAATCGGCAGCAATGCATTGTGGCAGTGCATACCCAGTCTATGAATTACAAAAATGAGAAATATTGGGAGAATGAAAAGAGTGCTGATTAAATTTAGAAAGATAATAAAAGTAAACAAGAAAAGGTTAAGACTATTTGATTCGAAAGAAGAGGGTGAAACTAAAGGTGACGACAATGGCAAAAAGAAGAACAAGAAATTATTGACCAGAAACAATAATTATCATTCTTTACAATTTGAAGAATGATCACCTCCAAACCATTGCATGAAACTTTCACATGCAATGGGTTGTTTTCAGCCAACATGTGACGTGTTTGGGACATCGGAGCCACGAATAAGGTGGGCCCCACCATGAAGACCAATCCATTCATCAGGTGGGCCACATATCCATATTGAATTGGACGAGCAGGTATGATTTAAAGCATCCATTGTCTTCATACAATATATTTTTTTAACGAATTGTCTTCATATAACATGGCCGACCTGGTAAGTGAACCGGACTGATGTGCCATGTTTCTGCATGGTGGAGCCAACCTTATGCATGGCTCAAATGTCCCACAAGTGAGAGATGTTGGTGCGAAACAACCCATTGGATGTGTGACATGCAGTGGGTTGTAACTTGTAAGCATGATATTTTAAAATGGTTACATAATGGCCGTAATAGTGGTTACGTAACAGTAACAGTGGGTGCTGTTACATGATATGGGGTGTTAACAGCGGTAACAGGCCAATACATTTTCTTCCTTCGAAAAAAATTCACCGTTACAGGGCCATAACAGCCATTATGGGGGCTGTAATGGCCGTTAGGATACCATTACCGTGATTGAATACCTTGGCTGTAGGTGATCATTCCTCATTACAACAAACTGAAGAATTGTATGGTCCCAATCATCAGGTGTATAGTGTTATGATATGTCTAGTATGTCAAGATAGCATGCTATGTTTGGGTTCTGAGATAGTGTGTCCATGTTTGGCTTATCTTATATTACATTTAATGAACATATGTAAGGGTCAGGGGCCAAGTTTGGCTGTGCCATGGAGCTACTTAGTTGGAATGTGAGGGGGTCAGGCTGCACTCATAAAAGAGCCCAGATTAAGGCTTTTGACAGGCAGACTGGTGAGTTTTGGTGCTTCTACAGGCAGACTGGCTATTTTGTCAGTTTCAGTGCTTCTTCGGGATAATGCATCCAGCTTCAAGTGGGTATTTAATATAGCATATGGTCCAAATCAGGCTAGTCAAAGACAGTCATTTTGGATTAAGTCAGATCAAGTCCATGCTGTATGGCAAGTGCCGTGGTGCATCAAATGTAACTTCAATGTGGTGAGATTTTCTTTCAAGACACTTAACAGAAGTGTTGAAAGGAATTAGGCCCAGCCCATGTAATAGGCCCCAACACATTTTCTAATATTATAAATAGGTGAGGAGGCTAGGGTTTCTCAACCCTATGCAACTTCTCTCTTTCTCTCTCCTCCATTACTTCCCATCACTACTGCTCTCCACTGCATCTTCTCCATTTTCATTTATCATTATCAGCCTTTAAGAATGACACAATGTAGCTGTCAACATGGTATCTGCTGATCTAGGGCCTTTGATCTGCTCACACCCCGCATCTGCAACTTTCGACAACCCTCGCTTCCACACAACCATACACACGCCGGAAAGCCACCACCATATCCTATCACCATTGATCTGGCAATGACACCTATTGATCAGATATGGCAGCGTGTTTGCCATTGATCCTACCATCCGTTTTCGTGCACCATCTTATTCGGCAACCCCATCTCGCAGCCAACCACCATTGTCGCTCAGACGCTAGGAGGCATTGTCTCTTGCAATAGCCCCGGCTCCCCTTCTTGTGGCTGCCATTTTTCCGGCACTGTCACTAGAATCCCATCGTCATTTCAAACCCCCGTTCCAGCAATCCACCAGATCTGTAACTCAAACCCATCACTAATCGTCTGAACTGCACCACTACCATCTGCAACCCATCACCACTGCAAACCGCCGCCTCATCTTAAAACCATCATCATCAGCAACACCATCGTCGAGATCACCATTGCCATACCACCACCCCCTTCTTCATCTCTTCCTTCTCATTGCCTCTCTTCTCACTCTTCCATTATCTTCTTCTCTTCTTTTTTGCAAGATTAGCACCATGTAGACTCTTACATGGTATCAGAGCCAGATAGCACCAGATCATTGCCATCATTGTTGCTGGCCATCTTCAACCATGGAAAACTATTCCTCCACCGTGAAAACTCATTGTCGAACCTGAAACCATGTGGCTTCACTGTTGCCAGAACGGCCACCACCTCTGCACCCATTCATTTTCCTTCTTGTTTCTAGTAGTCCATCTCCACCAGAGGCAACACCTCTCCAGCCAGCGATAACACTGTCCCATCGCCATCATCCCTGCCCTTGATTCAAGGGTGGCCAAAGATACTTAGCTGCTTCTGCTGTTTGATGACAACAATCCATCATGTGTTGTGATCGGTTTATGGTTTATCACGTGTTGTGGGGCCTGCTCATCACATGTTAAGACATTGCTGCTATGGTGGCCCACCTGCTTGAAGCAACACTATCACCAATTGCTTCTGTTCATTTGGTGCATCATCGATGTCCAAGCCAACTGTTGTTTTAACAATCTGCCCAGAGTATTGATTGTGTGGACGCTAATCTGTTGTTGTGCCACCATGTGTTGCTAGTTAGCATCGGCGCCCGCCCATATCTTAGCATTGAATTAGATGTTGGCACTTCCATATGAAATTCCTTAAAGCAAGAAAACCCTTCAGTGCGATCTTTCATTAAATATAACAATAGAATAATCATCCACAAAAATAACAAAGTGCTTAAAATCAAATAACTTAGTAATACGAACTAAACCCCAAATATCATAATGTACTAAAAAGAAATGAATATCACTCCTTTTGTTCACAAGAGGTGGAACCAAAACTCTATGGACTATGATACTTGCTTAACTCATAAGCTTCATACTCTAACTTAGAAACATAAGACAACAATAGAACAAGACTCTTCAACTAGTTTTTTTTTTTTTTTAAAGATGGTCAATCCTACAATCATGGTATCCCAAAACAGTTGCGTAACAGTGATGACCATAACTATTACATATTATGGGGCTAAAATGGTCGTTACAAAAGAAATGCCCTATAACAGTCCCATAACAATCTATAGTGATCCCAAAACAGTTTTTTTTTTTTTTAATAAAAAAATAAAAAGGTTGTAACCAAGGTATTCAAAAATGGTAGCAGTGACTATAATGACCACTGTCGTTACCGTTACAACCCCCACAACGGCCATTACGCCCTTTTTTATATTTCTGAAAAAACACATTTCGACACTGTTATAGATTGTTACTAGCAGTTTTTCCTGTAATGGCCATTTCAACCCCGTACGCATAATGATTATGGCCGTTACCGTTGTGTAACAGCTGTTACGTAACCGTTTTTAAATACCATGGTTGTAACGGCCCATATCGTAAGGGTAATGAAGATGGCCGTTATGGCCACTGTTACTGTTATGGAACATCTTGCCTACAATGCCACTAATGAGGTGAGATATATGTCCACAATGCAGCTTCACTTATTCCAACGTCGAGATAGTAAAGAGCAATCACTTATTGTCCTCCACCAATCATCCTCCCCACCTTTAAATCTTGAAATTCATAATAGGAAGGATAAAATGTAACAAAACAATTCAAAGATTTGGTTGACTTACTGACAACAAACTTAAAAGAAATTTAGGAATACAAAACATTAATAGCAATGAAAAAGATGGCATAGGATTAGCAATACCCAACCCAAACACACGGGTTGTAGCATCGTTAGCTAACATTATAGAGTAAATTGAGTAGACTTATCCAACTAAGACGAAACACTATGCTCACCAATCAAATGATCTGAAGTTCCAGAATCAATAACCTAAAAAACATTTTCAAAGGAAGCAAAACATATCAAACTTGACTAAACAAAAGTAGCAATGGAGGATGATATATGGGCATAACAATCTTTTAGCAATTTGGCATATTGTCCTTCGACAATGTAACTATATCACCTGAGGTACTTAATCCATAATGGTTGAGATTGGGTTGGTGACAGCCCTCAAAACCATCATCATAAGATCAAACCCGACTTGCCTACCTATGAGATCCCAACACGAACTAATGGTGTGGTTAGAAAAACTACAATGAGAACACTATCGATTATCACGATTGTAGCCGCCACCAAAATCTATACTATAACCTTCTCAACTATTCTTAACTCCAAAACGACCTCTTCCTTAATGTTTACTACCAAAATGTTCGCTGCAACCTTGGTCATCCATGGTGTTGCAGGTGATACAGTTACATTATCCAATGAATAGTATCTTAAGCTACTAAAAGATCATTTTGCTCATGCTTCATCCTCCACAACTATTATTATTCAATCATGTATAATTTGTCTTGCCTCTTCTAAAAGTGTCCCCCGGATTATTGGCTTTGGAGCTTCCAATCGTGTGACTAGTAAGCACATGCATTTTCTCAGTTGGTCAAGTCTACGTCCATTTCTTCCATGGCATTACCAAATGGTACTTAACCCATGTGTCTAGGTTGAGTATTGCTCGCCCCACTCTATCACTTTCATTATCGCCATTGCTTTGTATTCCTAAATTTCCTTTGAGTTTGTTGTCGGTAAGTAAGCTAACTAAATCCTTAAACTATTCTATAACATTTTATCATGTCTATTGTAAATTTCAGGATCTGAAGACGTAGAGGATGATTGGTGGAGGACAAAAAGTGAATGAACTCTATCACCTCGATAGTAGAATAACTAGAACTGCATTGTAGACAGATATCTCTCTCCTCATCAATGGCATTCCAAGTTTAGTCACATTTCCTTAATTAGTTTAAAGAGTCTTTTTCTGTCATTGTTGTATGTGCTTAGGTTAGACTGTGAGGCATGTGAGTTAAGCAAGTATCAAATAGTGTTTTTACTACCTTATGTGGACAAAAGAAGTGATAAACCTATTTATTTGGTACATTCTGATATTTGGGGTCAAGTTCGTACTACTATTTTATTTATTTTCAAGTATTTCATTATCTTTGTGGATGATTATTCTCAAAATGACATGGTTATACTTAATGTAAGATTGTTATAAAGTATTTTCTTATTTTTTAGTAATTTCATATGAAAGTATTAACACAATTCAATACTTAGGTTTGAATTCCATGTTCAGACAAGGCTAGGAAATATGTATCTCGTGACTTTACTCATATCTCATCTCGTGGCACTATTCATCAAACTTTGTGTGCACATACGAATGTAAGAATCAACATTTACTTGAGGTTACCAAGATATTGTTGTTTAATATAAAGGTTCTGAAAATATTTTGGAGTGACGCAATCTTAACTGCACACTACCTAATAAATCAGATGTCATCATCTGTCTTAGACGAAAAAATCTCCCTTTCTCTCTTTTATATCATTGTATTCTCGCCTTTTCCATTCCTCGTAAAATATTTTGTTGTGTGTGTTTTTGTATATCAGTTGGACAATGTCCTTGAAAAGTTTGAACCACAGCCTATCAAGTGTACTTTCTTCAATACTCTTGTACTTAATGAGGATACAAATATTATAATCATGTCTCCTACAAACGTTGTGTATAAGTTGATGACACATTTTTTTTAACAACCCATATTTCTTTGAGGGGGTCAAATCTTTGCAATTTGAAGAGGGTCTACCACTCTACCCATTGTGCCGGACACAAAAACATTAATCGTGGAGATGCCTATAAAATGTGTAGATTCACCTTTGCAAGTCTACTCCGAATTATTCGAACGTAGAGATGGATTGCATACAAGTGTGTCTTCTATCAACGCTCCTACTCTGTCAAAAGATCGTAGTTCCATAATCTTCACATGTACCGTAAAATGAAGGTGATTTGTCCATCGCTCTTCGTAAAGGTATACGTTCTTGCACTCAACATCCCATTTCTCAATTTATTTCCTTTGTCGGTTTGTCTCCTCGATTTTGACAATTTACTCGGTCCTTGTCATCTGTGTTTATTCATCATTCTTTTCAAGAGGCCCTCAGAAATGATAGTGGAAATAAGCTATGGAAGAAGAGATGGTAATGCTCTATCAAAATCAAACTTAGACATTAGCTGAACTACTAGCTGGAAAATGATGAGTTAGACATAAATGTGTGTGTATTGAAATATAACCCCGATGGTTCAGTTGATCAGTTAAACGCTTGATTGGTTGTAAAAAGGTACTTTCAGACCCTAGGAGTTGACTATTCAGAGACATTTTTCCTTGTGGCAAAGCTTCACTTTGTACTTATTGTTGTTTCCATCGCCACAAATCTGGATTGGCCCCTGTATCAGCTTGATGTAAAAAATGTTTTTTTATGGAGATTCTATTAAAGAAGTCTATATGGAACAACTGCCTAGCTTTGTCGCTCAAGAAGAGTCAAGCAAAGTATGCTACCTTAAGAAGTCAATTTAAGATTTAAAACAATCTCCAAAAGCTTGGTTCGACAAGTTCAGCAAAGTGGTATTTGAATTTAAGATGAAACATAGCCCGGCGGACCACTGTCTTTATAAGATGAAGTGAGCCAGGAATTATTGTGTTGGTGTATATGTGGTTGATATCATCATCAGCAACAGCGACAGTACAGATATTGACAAGTTGAAGAAATTTATATAAAGGACTTGGGTCGTCTTCGATACTTCTTGAGTATTGAGGTAGCAAGTTCCAAGGTGGGCATCAATTTGTCACAACGGAAATATGTGATGAATTTACTGGATGAGACAAGTCTTCTGCAAACCAAGCACACCGAAATTCCCATGGATACGGGGAAATATAGTCGACTTGCTAGAAAACTAATTTATTTAACGACTACCCGACCTGATATTACTTATCCAGTTATTATGGTCAATCAGTTTATGCAGGCTCCTTGTGTTCCTCGTATGGAGGCCGTGTTTTGTATTTTTTGGTATTTAAGGAAGCACCTTGCTAGGTTATCCTCCATAAGCGGAATGGTCGTATCCAAGCAAAAGGGTATTCTGATGCATATCGGGTCGGTTATCCATCTGACAAGTGATCTTCTACTAGCTATTATACATTCGTAAGGAGTAATCTTGTTACATGGAGTAAGAAGCAAACTGTGATAGCTTCTTCAAGCGTGAAGGCAAAATACAGGGCAATGACCCATGCAACATGTGAACTAATTTGGCTAAAAACGTTAATGTACAAGATTGGGTTTATGGTTAATATTCCCATGAGGTTGTATTGTGATAATCAGGTGCCTCTCACATTACCAATAATCCTATTTATCATAAAAGAACCAAGCACATTGAAGTAGATTGTCACTTCATCAGGGATAAAGTTGCTAGCAAGGAAATTTACATGTTGTTCATCAAGTTCAAAGATCAATTGGTAGATATGTTCACTAAGGCTCCCAAATGTACTCATTTAAATGGTCTCTTTGTTAAGCTGGGCATTCATGATATATGTATGCTCCAGCTTGAGGGGGAATGTTGATGGTCCACATTGATCACACAAGTGGTCCCACATGTGCTTTGGTGGTCCAGCTTGGTCTCTCATGTGGTTTTAACTGTCTTAGGTTGAGGTTTAGGCTAATGTAATGTAATACTATGCGAGAAAGGGCATTTTTGTACTTTTCCTTTTAATGAAGAAAGCCTTAATAATAAAAGAAGAATGGGGGCCTAAGAGGCTATTGTTGTCCTCTCTCTTTCTCCTCACTTTTTCTCTCATCTTCTTTCTCCTCTCTCTCAATCACAATTTGGAACAACATGTATCAATGGTGTATTAAACCGTTCTTTGATAAGAATGATGTGTGTCAGCTTGTCGGCTTTACCTGCTGCAAGTTAATCAAATAGGCACTAATCGCAAACAAATCAAGCATGGTTTGAAGATAAGGATAGATTACTACCCATTATATTGAAATCAAACAAAAGAAAAGGAAGAAAATAAAAACACAAGAAGAATGATAGTTTTCCCCCTCTAATTTTTTCCAAAATGGTTCATGCTACTTCAATTCATTGAATATCACTCAAAAGCTTGTGTTTAGATCCCCAAAATAGATCTACTATAAATGAGCTTTTAAACTTCCCTACATGGTTGAAATGAAGAAACAAGTGGGGGAAAAAAAAAAGGAGAGAAGTTTTTTAAAAAATGAATTTGGCCTTTTGTGGTCATATTGGCAGTATTGGCACTCTCTGTATCGACACCGATATGGGGGTGTATAGGCTCATACATGCCAACAGGGACCTTTGTTTTTAAATAGACCATTTCACCTCCATATCACATAATGGGACCGATACAATTACAATACAGCCTTACCAGTCGTATGGTAACCAATTTTCAGAACCAAGGTGAAAAGGTGAAGCAGCCTTGCTACCCACGTGCCAACAAGGAGAAAATGTATTGTGTCTGAGAATAGGGCCATTTATGAAGTGGCCAAGTGGGTCCCACAGCAAGATGAGCTGATAAAAAAAGCAGGCCTTGTTCAGTCTTTAAATAGGCCACAAGTGTTCATTGAATACAGACCTTTGGTCATTCTTTCCCAGCTGTCCATTTTCCTCATACTATGGCCTGCCTAATGGCTACACTAGCCAAAATTTTGAACTAGGGCATGTTCACAATGCACCTTACCTCTGTTCTTCATGAATGGCCCAGATATTGCTTGAGTTTCCATGTTGGCATGTGTGCATCAAGGACTACTCCCATTCATGCCAGTCATGCGAGTGGGGGTAAAGTACAAACCAGAGTTTAGCAAAGCAGACACACACATCTACATGCAGCGATACACACCAACCAGGCAAGTGCTTGGGACATCACAACCTTCTTTAGGCGAGTTCACGGAAGAAATGTTGTGGCCAGATAATCAAGCATGTTACTCATCCAGCAGGACATGTGTTTGGTATTGACCATTGGCAAATTTACTAAACCATTCATCAGGCAGGCCTCAAGTACAAAGCAGAGTTTAGCAAAGCAGACACACATCTACATGCAGCAATATACACCAACCTGGCAAGTGCTTGGAACATCACAACCTTCTTTAGGCGAGTCCCACCAAGGAAATGTTGTGGCCAGAGAATCAAGCTTACTCATCAGGCAGGCCACACACTTTGTTCAGTATTGACCATTGGCAAATTTACTAAAACCATTCATTTCGTTGGCTACGTTTCAGGCCCACCTAATCGGTTGACTACCATTATTTCCAGGTTGAGTCATGTATATGATGAACCCAGCTTGATGCATGGCTTGAATGCTCCACAGACATGTTAAGTTTGCACATGAGGCTGCATGTAAAGGTATATATGCACTTGTAGACATTACAAAACCAACCCCTACTTTTCTTTTAACTGTCAGAGGAACTGCAAATTCACCATCCAAATGCTATAGCAGTAGAATTCCTGGGTGGTGGTAAAAACATGGTCAAATCTCTCCTTTCTCTTCCAAAAACTATTTGCCTGACACAGCCTCTTTGCTGGATATATTGGTGGATGCACAGTCACTGCGAAGTTTGTTGGATTGCATTGTAAGGGAGTCATGGATCCTTAACTATAAGGTAAGAGCGCTTTTGGAACAAAATATCCAAGAGCACCCATGTCTCTTAACAGAAATGGCTTCCTTGGATAGTTTTTAAGAGAGGGAGTTTTGTGGTGTATAACGACAGCCAGGTTTTTCTAGTCCCAATAGTATATTGTTTGGGGGCTTTGGTCGTTTTCCAAAGAAAGCGAAGGCATAGTTAACTTCTCATACAGACTCGTGCAAAAGAACCAATCTATGTGCCACACTGAGATAGTGAGAAAAATAATCTCGAGAGCATTAGCCCTCAAGATGTTCAAAGGGAGACTCAGAGCCTCGTTTATATTCAAGCTCCTCTTATCCATTCCCTTCATGGATTCCTTGTGCATTCTATCCTCTTCTGGTTAATAAACTTATGTTACCAATAAAAAAGGGAAACCAAGTCCAAGTCTTCAGATTACCAGCATTTCTAAATTGAAGAAACGATCAAGTAACTGCAAAACCTCATCAGGGGAGAAGTGCCTACCAAAGCTGCAAAATCAAACCACCAAAGTGTTAGGGGAACACAAACATGATAAGCAATTAAATTAGAATCTTGCTCCACATTGAGAGGCATTCCCTTCAGGCAAGAATTGAGCGGAAAGCGTGAAACTAACCTCCTCCTCAAAAATTCCATCAGACCATAAAGGACAAAATGGCGATGGATACCTGCAGAGAAGCAATCACTTAGAAGTACAACACCAGAACCATAGCCAGAACTGAATGCAGGAAGAAAATAAAAAGTGACAAATATATCCACAATCCAACTCCTATTTCTGTTTTAAAACATAAGGATAACCATGGCAAGGACTGAAGACCAAGGTATCCAAAAACAGTTACAGTACATAGCAATAATGGTGGCAACCATTACGCCTTACGGGGTCAATAAAGTATTGGCCATTAAGTAACAATAGTGGTGGCAACCATATTACGCCTTACAGGGTCGATACAACTTCTTTTCAAAAAAAAAAAAAAAAAAGGCTGTAACAGCAGTTACGGCCTGCGTCATAATGGTAATGACAGTGGCCGTTACCACGTTATGGCCACCATTACCATTATTGAATACCTTGCTGAAGAGTGACTAGAGCTGGACGCAAAGCTGAACCAAGTCGAGCTTGCCACAGCTCGGCTCGGTTCAGCCAGCAGCCTACCTCAGCTAGAGTTCGGCTCAGTTCGGTCTTCAAGCCTGACTGGCCAGCTCAGTTCGAGCCAGCTCAAGCCAAGTTCAAGTTCGAGTCCAAGCTTTCGAGCCGACTTTGAGCACCCAAGTAGAAAGAGGGAGAGAGAGTCGAGAGAGAGGGTTACCGGCTCGAATGCTCGGACAGGGACGGCTGAGTGGACAAGAACAGTCAAGTGCCCAAACAAGGACAGGCGAGTGCTCGGACAGGGAAGGACAGCCGGAGAGGGAGAGAGTCAGATATTGAGAGATTGATTTGAGATTGAGAGGGAGAGAGGGCCGGTCAGGTTGGCGGCGAAAAAAAAAGGAAAGGGGATATGAGAGGGAGGGAGGGCTGGTCGAGTCAGCTATGGCGAAAAAAAGGAAAGGAAATTTAGGGTGATATTATATATATACCAAACCGAACCGAGTCGATTTCAAGTCTAGCTCGGGTCGGCTCGAGCTCCGCTCAAAATTTTTTCGAACTCAAAAAATAGGTTCAACTCGGCCCAAACCCAGCTTTCAATCCAAGCTGAGTCAAGCGAGTTAACCGAGCTGGCTCGATTCGTGTCCAGCTCTAAGAGTGACAGAATAATAAAACTGCCTAGCACGCACCTCAAGGGTCATTGAGACACAGATGTCGTGTATGATACAGAAGGGTGTTTTGTGTACGTTGCAATCAATCCAAGTTATTGAGTCTTTTCGGGCCTGTTTGTTTTCCAATTTACAATGTAAATAAGGTGTAAATGGCTAATTATTACATAGCCTTGTATTTACATTCAACAGCAGCCACTTGATGTTGACAGTAGTCAGCATGTTTGGAAAGCTTTTAAGCTCGAATCGAGGAAAAAAGAAATTTTTTTCCACTAAAATGTGTTGGACCCATTGTTATGTATATATGTATGATCCACGCCATCCATCTATTTTTCCCGCTCAAGTTCAAGTGGACCACACAACGGGAAAAAGGAGGAATTGAACGCTTACCGTTCAATTCTTCCTGGGGGCCACAAAAGATCAAGCTGATATTTCTGTTTTCCCTTCATCCATGTCTGAGTGACGTTGTGAACAAGTTGGATGAAAGGTACACATCCTTGTACCGTTCAATTCTTCGAGGGGCCCACAAGTTTTGGATCAAGCTGATATTTGTGTTTTCCCTTCACCCATGTCTGAGTGACGTTGTGAACAAGTTGGATGAAAGGTACGTATCCCTGTGGGCCCAAGGCTAATTTTAACTTTCAATGGTAAGCATTCAATCCCCCCTATTTCATGTGGTGTGGTCCACTTGAGCTTTGGATTTGCCTCATTGTTAGGCTCATGCCCTGAAATGAGTACATAGAACAGATGGATGGCATGGATCAGACACATACATTATGGTGGCCCCCACAGATTTTACTGCTACAATTTCAGTCCAATTTCAACACTTTTACGCCACAATTTTCAAGGCCAAATTACGGTGTAAATTCCTCTCTTCCAATCAGGTATAAAAAGTAATAATTATTCATTTACACTCCATTTATGATGTAGATTGAAAAACAAACATGCCCTTAGTGTAGAGGAAAAAAAAATATTTGTGTCACTTGCTGGTGCATGTCAATGTTTCTGCAAAGAGATCTCAAGTTACCCAAATATGAAAGGGCGAGCGGTCAATGGTGGAAGCAGAAAAAATCAAGATTCCATCCATATTGGCGTATATGTGGTAGAATGTGATCCTCTCAAAATGTGATTGGTGGGTCTGCCTCACTGTAATAAGGGCCCGGATATTTCTATTTTAAGCATAACATACAAATCGATATGTGGAGCCCACTATGATGTTTTAACGACATCCACTCCATCCATCATGTGTGCCTCTATTTTTCCCTCGGAGCCTTAAGCTCAGACTAATTAAAAAACTCAGATGAGCCACACCACAGGGAACAGTTAGGATGGGGATGCCACCATTAAAAACCTTCCAAATTGTATGTGAAGCCCAACTGTGAGTTGTGTATTCCATCTAATCCATTCAAAGATGCATTTGACTACAATGGAATGCAAACTGAAAAACTCATGCCATTCTACAACTCAAGTTGGCCACCACACATCATTTTAGAGGGTTTAGGCATGATTTTACATAGTGTAACCCACCTGCAGTTTTGGAAGACAAGGACAGAAGGAGGGAGCACATATGATGAGCAGATTGGATGTCACAAAAAAATCACAATGACCCCACATGTCGACTTGTCTGTTAAGCTCAACATAGAAACGTCTTTATTGAATCCAGCCTAATGTACAAAAGCTTTGCAAGGTGTGCTGAATCCATTGCATAAAGATTGTATCAGCCATTACATAATGGTATCGGCAAACCTCGATATGCATTATAGAGTCGTAACGGTGTGACCCTAGAAAAGTGAACTATAACAGCCATTACAGGCATAACAGACGAAAAACGACCATATTTTTTTTATATAAAAAACCCTTCCAAACCCTCTTTTTTCTACTTTTTCTTCCGCTCCTTCCCATTTCTCCTCTTCTTACTTCAATTTTGACCCATTGAGATGGGAACATCACGCGCATGCACGCCACGCCCCTACGCATGTATGCACGGAGGAGGGCCCCACTGTCGATTAGGCTCGATGACGACGTCCAGGGAGGGTCTCCTAGTTAGAAGACGGAGTTTTAATTTAAAGAGTGGGCCCGATAGTCAAGAAAAGTCCATCTTGGGATCTCATGATTGTGGCCCACTAGTCGAATTAAGTTCATACTCTAAGTTTTGCTTATTTATATTATTTAGAACATCATGAATGCTTTAGATTTCTTTGATTGGTTTTTATTTTAGTTTACATCATCGCCAAGTAATAGGTTGCGCACATGGCGCGAGTTTTGGGGTATAAAGTTTTCTTATAAATAGGCACTCCTTGTAGTTCTTTTCATTCATTGAAATTGAATAAAAATTCATACGTGTTTTTCTGCTCTCTGAGTTTCTGAGTTGTGGAAAAATTCGAGTGGGTACGAAGCCCTCCCTTTTCAAAGGGTTAAATTCAAGTGGGTGTGAAGCCCTCCCTTTTCGAAGGGCTAACTACCGTGGTGCGAAGCCACGTTTATCATAATCCACCCCTCCATCTTATTTCATCCATTCCACGATCATCCTCGCTTCAAATCCGCTTGTTTTGCAGTTGTTCGTCTCTCTACAACTAGTTTTCAGAATCTGGCCCTGCAGGAGGGCCGAAACTTCGATGGAGCACTGCGCCTCGACCATACGTCAGATCACCACAAAACTTGGCGGGTTTGGAGACCTCCCCTAGCCGACCAAGGCCAAGGAGTCTGTTTTGAGAAACAGGCCTCGCTAGCACGTGCGGCCAGGCTCATGCGCACGTGCGCCAGGCCCTACCGCTGTCCGCACTCATGAACGTTTGCTGATTCAGGTTTTTCTTCTTATTTTCTCTCTTTTATACCAGTTTTCATAAACCCTAGCCCTAGATTGCATTTTTCCTAATTTATTTGCCCATTTTCTCACCCTAGGGTTCCTTGAATTGAAATTGGGGAATCCCTTGGATTAGGGACTGATTACCATGCATGTATAGCTAATTTCTATTTCCCTTTGAGCATCGTTTGGTCCATAATTTTATTGATCCAGTCCTAGCCTGTGTAGGCCTAGACCCGTGCAGATTCCCCTTTACTTGAATGTTTGAGCTTTTTGTGTGGGATGTGGAATTATTATGTGATTGTTCTGAATTAGTATGATCTAAGCCTGAAATCTTGCATATCATATTTAAATTTCATGTCCTGCAACACACTGCATTGGGGGATTAAAAACTCCTCATTTAAGGGGAAATTTGAAAAAAGAGGTAAGTGGTTTTTTTTTTCTTGCTAGAAATTGTTTATATGATGATTAGAAGACCAAATTGACCACATCTTGCTAGATTTATGGTTGGTTTGGTACTTGGGGTGTCAACAGGCTGGGTCATAACCAGGCCAAGCTATGTCCAAGCCCGGCCCGGATTATTCAGCATAAGCCCGAGTTCCTAACCAGCCAAAATAGTCCAGCCCGAGCCCAACCCAACATGTTTATGATGGGCCCAAACCCAAGCCCGAATTTGGTGGGGAGAGAGAGAGAGATGCCTTTCTTTTGTCTTCTTCAAAGAGTCATGCCTTTGTCAACCTTTGTCCACAAACTATGAAATATTAGGAGTTAGAAGGAAATGGGAAATGGATTATGTTTGGAGGGAGAAGGAAAAATACCCAAATTGCAATCGGTGCGATTAAGCGATGAAAAATGTTGTGGGAGAGCTAAGAATCTAGTGTTGTAGACGAGAGATTTGGCCTTTTTGAATCTGGTTCTTCCGTTTTGGGAGGGGGATGCTTCGACGACACCATGAGAGAGAGAGAGAGGAAGGAATGGGTTGGGAGAGGGGAGGTGGCGGGTTGGTGTTGTTGGAGAAGGAGAAAGTATTTTGGATTATATTTTACAATATTACATGATTGTCCCTGTATGCCCTAATGGTCGGGTCGGGCCAGGCCGGTGGGCGGGCTGTTGTACGTTGTCCAAGCCCAGCCCGTTTAAAAGAAGGGGCTTGAGTTTAAAGCCTGAGCCTGGCCCTCGGGCCTAATATTGAGGCCCAAGTCCAGCCCAAAAGCCCGACGGGCCAGCCTGGCCCATTGACAGCCCTATTTGCTACATTCTTTTAGACATATTTCATTTTAATATTGTTGTATATGTATGTATGTATGTATATATATGGGAAAAGGTACAATGCGCTCGAGCTCACGGCTCCGTCCCATGAGGTCGAGCTGTGTGGGCCCCACCGTGATGCGTTTCGAACATCTACCCCATCAGTCAGATGCACCATTCCATCGTGGGCCTAGGTCCCAAAAATCAAGTCAATCCGTGACTTGTGTGGGCCACACCACATACAGAAGTTGAGAGGGGGCCATACACCATTAAAACATTCATAACCATTTTTGAGGGCCCACCGAGATGTGGTTTGCAAATCCAGCCCATCCATTATGTGTGTCCCACTTGAATGAGGGTTCAAACCAAGTTTCAGGCGCATGCAAAACTCAGGTGGGCCCCACCAAGTGCTTTTATATGTTTTAACGGTGTCCTCGCATAATTTTAGATGGTGTGGCCCACCTGAGTTCCGTATACGGCTGATTTTTGGGATATCCCATAATTTAAAGGGTACCCATCAAATGCACGGTGTTAATGGTCGACACGCATCACGGTGGGGCCCACACAGCTCGACCTCACGATAAGCTTATCGTCAACTCGAGCGCATTGTCCCTTTTCCTTTATATATATATATATATATATATATATATATATATATATATATATATATATATATATATATATATATATATATATATATAAACGTAGCATGATTAGGTCACAACACTGTGTTTTAGATTAGGATTGATATACTCTCTTTTTTCTCTGGTTTTCAGATGAATATTGACTGAAAAAAAAAAAAAAAAAGACTTATTTTTTTATGTTCAAAATCTAGTGTTGATGCTTGGAAGAAATGTAGCATGATTAGGTGTACAAAACCATGACTTAGATTAGGGGTGCATGCTAATTTAGTTTTTTTTTTTTTTTGTTATTTTCGAATGAACAGTAACTACTAAAACCCCAAAAAAATTATTTTTTATGTCCAATATTTATTTTGGAATACACTAATATATATAGAATGATTATGTGTACAAAACCAAGCTTTAGATTAGGGAGTGATATACTCTAATAAATTCGCATGGACAGTAACTACGAGCAAAAAAAAAAAAAAAAAAACCCAAATTTTTTACTTTTTTGTGACCAATATTTATTTTGGAACACACTCTAACATGTCTATGATGATTAGGTGTACAAAACCATGCATTAGATTATTCTTGATATGCTAATTTACTATGTTTTTAATTTTTAAAATTTCTGGCTATTTTCGTATGAACAGTAACTACAAGCAAAAACCCCCCAAAATTTTTATTTTTTGTGTCCAGTATTCATTTAGGAATAATCTAACATCTGCAAGATGATTACATGTACATAACCATGCTTAGATTATTCTTGTTGTGCTAATTTACTATTTTAATAATGCAATTATTTTCTAACTATTTTCGCATGAACAGTAACTACGAGCAAAACCACCCCACAAAATTTTATTTTTTTGTGACCAATATCCATTTTGGAATACTCTAACATGTGTATGATTATTAGGTGTACAAGACCATGCCTTATATTATTCTTGCTAACGTCATTTAGTATTTTCTTCAAAAAAAAAATTTCCTCTGAATAATTGAATAGTGAGTGGAAATAAACATGTGGAAAAATAGTTGATTTTTTTTTTTTTAAATCTTCCTCTTGATAGGTGATTCTTGAACCTTAATAATATTTATATTTTTGAAAATTAATAATATTCTTTAATCTTTCTGTTTATATTTGTTTCAATAATATTCTTGAATCTTAATAAAGTTTATATGGACAGTAAATTAATTATTATTATCTGCTTATATTTTGAGCAGATGAGCAGGAGCTTGATTCGTTTTCAAGTCTTTGTCGTTTATTATACTTTAGTTTACAATTTTGAGTAGAGTTTGAACCTTGGTTTAAGACTATAAAGTTTAGACTTTAGACTTTAATTTTCGAGGCTTAGAAATTAGAGACTATATTTTAGAATTAGTTTACTTTTAGATTTGTAGTGTTTGTCGAGCAGTGAGAAAATGGTCGGCCAATTAGGATCTAGAACTCCAAGTGAGGATATTGAATGGCAAATATTGTGGGTGGGTGGGTGGGTGGGAGGAACTCCATAAAGTGCAACTATTGTGGTTCACGCAAGCGCATCAAAAGGGCCAAGTCGCAGGTTGCAACAGTGTGCCAATAGAGGTAATGCACCCAATGCAACAAAGTTTGGGAGAATCAAGGGGGAAAAAGTTGCCATGCAAAAGAAAAAATAGGATACTCTTGATGCAACCAGACAAGAGGTGTTGGTCCTAATTACATGGGTGTTAGTGAGCACAAGAATGTAGTGTCTGGTGACGATTCAAATCAAGAGATCAAGTTAGCTAGGAGAGAGTGTGCGCACCGCTCATGAAGATGAAGAGCGTCAACGCATGTTTAGCGAGAGGAAGTCCTATGTGATTTGGGGAGCTAGGAGTACGATTGGGAGTGGGGGCATGTTTAGTGGGTTACAGTTTGCCTTCAACTGTCGAAGAGAGTCTTCAAGTGTCCCCCCGAGGCTGATGATGTCGATGTCATGGAACCTAGGAGACCCTCATGTGATCCGATTTTGTTTAGAAAGGATACGAGAAAACAGAACATGCTCAAGCAGATTTGGACTAGAGCTTCCATTGAGAAGGTTAGCAGGACAGCAACCAAGCTATTCATACACGGCAACATAGCTCCAAATGTTGCCAACTCCACCTACTAACAAGTGGTGATCGATGCAGCGATGGATGCAGGCAAAGGAGTAAAGGCGCCCACTGCTAAAGAGATTAGGGGGAAATGGATAGAAACAAAGTATTAAGATGTAAAGGCATATGTACCTTTAAACCCTTCTGGCAAAGCCGAGGATGCACAATCATGAGTGATGGTTAGACTAGCCCAACCCGGCACAGTATGATTAACTTCCTGGTATACTACCACTTGGGAATGATATTCAATAAATTAATAGATGCATTGACAAAATTAAAAAAAATGTTGACTACATTTTCTCCCTAATGGTTGGGATGGTGGATGAGATTGGGAGGAGAATGTAGTGCAATTTATGATTGACAACATAGCAACATGCAAAGCTACAAGAAAGAAGTTGATGGAGAATAACAAAATTTATTTTGGTCACCATGTGCCACACATTGCATCAACCTCATATTGGAAGATGTTGGAAAGAAGAAGTGTCACAAAATTAATGGAGACGGGAAGACAGGTGACGACTTTCATCTAAAACATAACCACTTGCTATACACGAATGGGAGAGAATTACTTAGGCCTACGACGACTCATTCCACCTATGATATTCCTAAAAGGAAACGAAAGGGAAAAAAAAAAAAATTAGATAGGAATCAATGAATGAAATCAAGAGGAAATCACTACAAAGATCATATATACAGAGAGAGAAAGAGAGCAGAAGAGGGAAGATCTAGGCCTGGAGAATGAACAATGAGATTGTCCTTTTCTTCTTTCCCCATGTATTCCATCTCCCTCCCTCCCTTGGAACTAACACCATTCTCCTTTCCATCTCCCTCCCTCCCTCCTCCCTTGGAATTCACACCATACTCCTTACAGATAGCATGGATTGATCAAAAGGTTGGCATGACTGTGACATCTGAATATCAAGATCACCACCTAGGGTTGGTGACTACGATAGTGAAGCTGAATGGGAAGAATTTCTTGGCATGGTAATGCAGGGGCATTTTCACACCGGGCTCGAGTGGGGTAACCTGTTGGATGCAAGGACACACTCGGGGTGGGCGGCCCGTGTGAGGCGGGTGGCTCGGGAAAGGTGGGCCCATATGATTTGGGGCCCACGAGGGGGGTTCAGCCGAGGTCCTAAACCATGAGATGTCGGGGCCTGGGCTATGAGATAAAGGGATTAATTTGTCATGCTCTATCAGTTCGAGCTTTTAGAGCAAGTGATTAATTATCTTGCATCAAATTGGTATCAGAGCGGGAGGTCTCGTGTTCGAAACTCCTCACCGGTGGTGATTAATGCAGGGGCATTTTCACACCGGACTCGAGTGGGGTAGCCTGTTAGATGTAGGGACACACTCGGGGTGGGTGGCTCGTGAGAGGCGGGCTGCTCGTGAGAGGCGGGCCCGTGTGATTTGGGGCCCACGAGGGGGTTCGGCCGAGGTCCTAACCCATGCGATGTGAGGTCTGGGCTATGAGATAAAGGGATTAATTTGTCGTGCTCTATCAGTTCGAGCTTTTAGAGCAAGTGGTTAATTGTCCTGCATCACATGGTCACAGTCAGCCATAATGTTTATCGGCAGTCATAAGTTGGACCACGTAACCAGCAGCAAGGAGCCAAAAGCAAATGACCCATCCCATGATCATTGGATTGTTATTTCTTAAAACTACTCCAGAAATATGGGATGCAGTTGCTAGCACAATCTCCTCAACATATCATAGACTTCGGCACCATAGATCATATGTTAGGCAACAAAAGTAACTTACTTTTGTACTACATTTTTTTTTCTAATCGTATAAAACTCACTGTTGGGTCCTACTAGAGTTTCTAGAAAGGGGTCATGTCAGTTTACCCCATCAACCTTGAATTTTGTTCTTCATGTTCCCTCCTTTCCTCCTATTTTGTTATTTGAGTGCCCTTACCAAGTAATTGAACTGTTGTGATACATTTTTCCTATCTCATTGTGTCATTGAGGATCTAAAGACCGAGAGTATTGGTGATGAACATAAAGCTAAGGTTGCATCTCTTTGATGCTGGTGATACCTCTGTTGCATTTGTTTCAGAGTCACATGTTGGCAATAAATAGCGTGTGCACTTATGGCATACGCAATTAGGTCATGTGTCCATTAGGTTTCTTAGGTTGTTATTTCCAAATAAATTTTCTGATTATGTTAATTTTCAATGTGATACGTGTCAATTGTCTAAACATTGTCGAAAAACTTATCCTTCTAGAACTACTAAGCACATTGCTTCTTTCGATTTAGTTCACTATGATGTTTGACATCCTGCCCCAATTGTTTCTACTTTCGGTTACAAGTATCTCATTTCTTTTGTAGATGATTATTCTCGTTTTTTTTATGACATCAAGGTGTCCCCGCCCCATTTTAAGGTGAGACTATTCCCTACGGATGCACGCAAAATACAAGTGCCATTTATTACAAAATTATTTCATTAGATGGTCCATACTCAATTCAGTGCCCAAGTGAAAGTCTTTGGGCCAAACAATCCCAAGAAATATCCAACCCATGATCTACCGAGTTACTTGTTTGACCATGCTGTAGAATTCCAAACTTCTCCATGTACACCCCAACAAAAAGGAGTTGTTGAACAAAAAAAATCCCTTCTAGAAGTATCCAGATCTATGTTGATAGGGATGGTTGTTCCCAACCCCTTGGAACTAGTTACCAACTTAAACTCCTATAGCCCAATTTGCCATTGTTCCACATTCCGCAAAAAGTGTTAGTGTGTTTGCTTTTTTAGGTCCTCATTCCACGTGTGTCTTTCCGAGATATGCACAAATGTGGAAATGATCCAAGTGTTATTGTCTTATGGGAAAAAAAGTGTATCTCTAAGGATGTTACATTCTTTGCGAACATCCCTTGTTACTATCCAGTGATTAAGAAAAGGTATATCTCCAAGGATGTTACATTCTTTAAGGATGTTAGATTCTTTGAGAATGTCCCTTACTTTGGTCTAGAGACAACAAACACCAGTCCATCCTATGATGGTGCTCTCCCACTTCCAATCATTGAGTATTTCTCGAGTCCCAGTCAAGTGTATTCTGAGTCTGTAGAGGCCTTTAAAAATGTACACTCACAGGAAAGATAGGGAATAACAATAGATAACCACCACTTGTCCTCCAACTTGGCTCAATGACAACTCCTTTGTTGCTTTCTCCCGAGTTGCCAATTACCCTCCACAAATCCAAGCGTTTGTACTTCGCATCCAATTAGTAACTTTGTTTCATATCAAAAAATCTCAGCCATCTTTCCGGGCCATGCTAGATGTTTTATGTCTATCCCTTCCGAGTGGCAGATGCTCTGGGTAATTGATGTAGGACGGATGGCCTAACCTAGAATGATGCAATGAGATCATCAACAGATTAACTAGAACAATTTAAAGCACAAAATAAAGCTAACCTAACACAAGTTTTATTTTTATTTTTTTTAATCAGTAATGTTACATGTTCGAATTCAAGCCATATGACAATCCAGCAACGTAGATTCAATAAAATACCAAATAATCATAATCAATGGAAGGTCGGACTTCCATCTAAGCATAGGGGTTGTTCTCAATTCAAAGGGGTTCACTTGACTTGTGAGGGTTTGGGTAGGTTAAGGTTAGGACTTTAGGGTTTGGGAATCGGATTTTGGAAATTAGGGTTTGGAAGTAGGGTTATGGGGAATTAGGGTTTTGAGAGTTAGGGTTTTGAGGAATTAGGTTTGTGAGAATTATGAGTTTGAGAATTAGTGTTTGAGACTTAGGGTTTTAGGGTTAGGGTTTTAGGAAACTACGGTTAAGATTTGAGGATTTGGGGATTAGGGTTTGAATTGGGGATTTTGGGTTGTGATTTGGGATTCTATGGATGGGTTAGGTTGCGGGTGTATGGATTGGAAGAAAGAAGAACAAGGATGGAGATGAAGATGGTTTGTTGTTGGAGAAAGAACAAAATAGTTCTAGAAAAGAGACAGAGACAGAGAGAGAGAGAGAGAGAGAGAGAGAGAGAGAGAAGAAATACTTTTTGATCGAAGAGAATGAAAGAAAAGGATAACTTGGATTCACTCCATGGCATCACACCAAATCACTCAAATCACAAGAGATTTGCTTCATCTCAAAGCAAAGAGAAAGAACAACTTTTGTCATATATTCAATAATGGGGCTAGGGCATGGACGTCCAAGCCTTTATAGTCTTAGAAAAGACTTTTTATAAAAAGACGCACTCAAATAAAAAGTTTCACATAAAGACGCTCAATAAAATAAAATTTGTTCCTAACTCTCTAAACTCAACAAATATACAAGCCAAACCAAAAATAACAAACATATAAACAACTAAATAAACTAAACTATTTTATGGCCCACGATGAAGATGTCTAATGACGATGATCCAACGGTCAGAATGGTCCAACTAAATAGCCCACATGCATCTTCCCAGTGTGGGGCCTTCAAAGATGAATAAGATGCATGATCATGCATGTGGGGTCTTCGACGGGCTAGGCACTTGAATTAGGCCCACGGGGCCCCATGTATGCATCACTTAGCCATAAAGAAATGGGAGCTCTCCTCCTCTGCTATACTCTGACTAGTGCTCGGATGTCCTCATCACTAACCCATGTTGGAAAGCAAGTATGATGGAGAAAATGGTTGCTCTTGGGATATGGTGGACATTCCCGATTGTAAACAAGTGGTTGGATGTAAATGGGTAATTGGGCATACACCATGAAGTATAACACAAATGGATCCATTGAGAAACACAGAGCTTCTTTGGTAGCAAAGAACTCAAACATTCGGGGTGGACAACCATGAAACATTTGCTTTGGTTGCCAAACTGAACTCAGTTCATGTTCTCCTCTCCATTGTTGCTTGTCGTGTCTTGCATCTTGACCACTTCGATGTAAAGAATGTGTTTCTCCATGGGGATTTTCATGAAGAGGTATACATGTAACTTCCTCTTGGATCGAAAGAGAGATGAGCAAGTTAACAAAGGACTTGGATGGCCTTAAGCAGCATGGTATGAAAAATTCCAACAAAGCTCTCTTAGATCGGGTTTCACCACAACTCATGTAATCATTCAACATTCATCAAACGAGCTAGCTCCTATGCTACTCTAGCATGAAGACGACATAGTAATTATAAGAGGAAGTGAAACTAAGATAGCTACTATCAAGAATTCTCTTGCAAGGACCTTTAAAATCAAGGATTTTGGCTTACTGAACTAATTTCTTGGATTTGATATTTCTAGGTCCAAGAAAGGGATATTCATTTCTCGACCAAAATATGCACTCAACCTACTCAAGGAGATTGATATGTTGGCTGCTCATCTTGCCAACATTCTGATAGAGATGAAACACCGTACTTGACATGAGGAGTTCGAGTTGTTCTATGATCCGAGTATGGGTGTCAATGGCCGGTTTGGCTCGTCGAGCTTCTGGGCCTGGCCCGCCTTGAGACGAGCTTGGACTGGAGTATCAGGCTTGAGGGTCGAGTTCAAGCTTAAAAATCAAGCCTGCTTGCCTTGGATGTAGATATCCTAAAGCCTGGAAACCTAGCCCGGCCCGTTAGGGTTTGCAAATTTTTTTCTATAAAACTCCCATCTCTCTCTCTCTCTCTCTCTCTCTCTCTCTCTCTCTCTCTCTCTCACAACCCACCAACACATGCCCCTCTCTCTGATTTGGGCTCGAGCTCGATGTAAAGCCTTGTTTCTTACGATATCCTTTTGAGAACGTGTGCATGATGTCCAACACCCCTGGTGGGCCTCGGACTGCCTGTGCGTAGTGCACACCCAAGTGACCTGAGCCTCGAGACCCCCGCCATATTGACCACCCCATCGCCATGAATGCAGAGGTACCACTCACTCGTCCATGTGACGCCCTATTGGCATCCTTTGCCATAAAGAATTCGTCATTTTTCATGAGCACATGGCGTCACACATTGCACACACACCTTTATAGAATCATGCATGTAAGGAATCTCTAACCCACTTACTCATGGTGATCTCATTACCATGATATCATACATGCCATACATTTCCTCTCCCCTCTCCATACCACCCCATACCCATGACATCATCACCCCATACTCCCATGCTCCTCTTAATCATGTATTAAGCCCCTAATTATGGATTAGTTCCCTAATCCTAAGTAACTTAATTCAACCATAGTTATATGTCTAACCTTAACCTAACCAACCCTCAACCTTAGTTAATTCTCTACAAAAGCCCATTCCTTGGCATTTTCTCCCCATTTTCTACTCTAGGGAGGAAGAGAGGAGAGAGAGGGCTTAGTGGGCCATCTCAAGATCTAAACCCTTGATCAACTGAGTGCTCTCCTTCACTTTTTCCTTTATTTTCCTTGCTTCTTTTGGATCGTGGATGTGGGACCCACTGATGGTGAGGCCCCCTCATGATGTTCATATGCCATCCGAACTATCTATCAATGTGGATGTGATGGGAAAACAAAAAAAAAAAAAACAAAACAAAACAAAAAACCAGCTTGATCCCAGTCTTATGTGGGACCCACTGATCGTGGGGCCCGATTGTGATGTTTACAACCATCCAACATGTTGTAAGGCCACAAAAACCTGGATGAATGGGCCACACAAACATCAGCTTGATCCAGTTCAATGTGGGACCCATTGTGGCCCACCATGTGGTATATTTGTGCAATCCAAACCGTCACCTACATCAATTTCCAGACATTCTTCAGAATCAAAAATAAATACAGCAATTCCTTAGCATTGTCAATTACATCTCTGACTTCATCCCTCACATTTCTGAATATAGAAGCCTCCTCTCGGCCCAACTGAAAAAGAAGCCTCCCCCTCCATGGAGTGACATTCATACCAATGCAGTCAAGAAGTTGAATCAATTGGCCACATCATTACCTCCTATCCAGATTTTAAACCATACAGATAAGAGAATTTTGCAAACTGATGACAGTGAACTTTATTGGGGAGCAGTTCTCTTAGTCGAAGACAGCTTTGGAAAAAGGAAAATTTTGTGGATACAAAAGCGGCACTTTCAAACCCTCGGAACAACATTACCACTCTACCTTCAAAGAGATATTATTTGTCAAACATGGAATCTCAAATTTCCGATTCCACCCAATGTTTGAAATATCGGTATTGTGTTACATATCGCATCCTTGGGATACAGATACGTATTGGTTATTGTGCAAGAAATATCGTTTGTATTGGGTACTTTATCGCATTTTTTGGGAAACATGGTGAAAACATTGGGAAAATGGTTGAATTTTTTTATGAAACTTCAGGGATTATTAAAAAAGACCTTAATACATACTTTTAAATCATAACATCTCAAAAAAAAAGTGCACATAATAGGTTTCCTATGTATAGGGTCCTAAGCTATGCACTATCTGACTGAACGAATGCAACTGTATTCAAATTGAATGCATAACATTTAGAGTGTATGTGATGATCATTTCATGAAACACTCCTAAATACTTCGAAATTAGTCTTAAATTGACAGCTAGTTGAAGGGAATTTTTGAAAAAAAATTAATATTTTAATATTTTTTAAAAAAAAATAATTAAAATGATTTTTATTTTCTAAAAATTGACAAGGACTTAACAAATCGGTGGATCAGCCCTCACACATACTTGATTTCACGTTTGGAGTGCAACATTGCAAGCAATTTGGGGAAATTGGGGAAATTTTGAATTTTCTCCAATTTTTCCCAAATCAGACCACCTACACCCAAATTTCCAAATTAGAGTATATGTGATGATCATTTCATCAAATACTCCTAAATACTTCAAAATTAGTCTCAAATGACAGCAAGTTGAAGGAAAATTTCGAGAGAAAAAAAAACATGGAGAACATGAAGAACCAATGGATATCGAAATCAAAACTCCAACTCCATGATTTTTCATGCAAAACATAAAGAATCAATGGATTTTTTTTTTTCAAAGATAACGGGATTATATTAAGAAAAAAAGAAAAAAAGACAGGATTACAAAGAGAAGGCAACTGCTGAGATAGCAGAAAAGCCGAAAACCTACAAACCTAAGAACAGAAGGTCATAATCCTTAAGCCCATAAACATTAACCACCCATTCTATAATCATCTCTTTGGCTCTAGAACATACTGCTTGAGACAAGGATTGTTTATCGTTAAAACATTTGTTGTTCCTCTCCTCTCAAACTAACCACCAAATAGCAAGGAGAGCCATTCTCCAGATACGATTTCTGTTTTTGCCCAACGTGAAGCCATGCCAGTACACTAGCAAATCTGACTGTTTTTGAGGAGGAATCCGGGATACGTTCACTGATATTGAATCTACTGAAAAAATCCGACCAAATCTGAGCAATAAACGGGCAGTGGAGCAGCAGGTGATTAACCGATTCTTCATCCTTCATGCAACAAAAGCACACGTTGACGAGCTACATGCCTCTCTTTCTCAATTCCCAACCAGCCAGCCGAAACAAATTTGGGGGGGGCAGGATATTTCTAGATGAAAAGAATCAATGGATTTATAACCCTTTGGTATAGATTTAACATAATTTCAACCAAAAAAGGAATCGGAAATTGAAAATGCTCACTGGATCGAACATTTGGGATATATCGACACTACCTATGCATTTCGTATCGCACAAGTGGGATACAAGATATATCGTGTGATATATCAGCCGATATCGTCAATATTTAAAACATTGATTCCACCTTATTGGGCATAAATTTCAGATTGAGATGGATATGTCCTCCTTCTCAAGAATGCTGCAATTCAAAAAAAAAAAAAACCTGCCCAATGCTCAGCTTCTTCGATGGGCAGAATGGTTTTCCCAGTGGGACCTTAGCATCGAAAAAATTAAAGGAAATGGTTTTACCAGACAACTTCACAACCCCCATTCAAAAGTCCAACTCCTCTCTATCCCTGGTATTTAGCCATTGGAACCCATACCAAACCTACCTCCAGAAATCATTGAATCCATGGCCACCCTCTTCTTTATAAAAATAAGCTCCCATATTTTTAAATAATTTCTTAAAATCCACTTGTTCAGAAACTTACCAGTATTTGAACAAATTCCCCATCCAGACTATCATTTCCTTATCCCATTCTCTATTAAACCTTTACAACTTCCCAAAAGAAGTCATTTGTCTACTATGGTTCTTATTGGAGGCACACACCATTGCCTTTATTTTCGATGCTCTACGCCTCAATGCCTATTTCTTGCAAATTGACCTAAATGGCTAAATCACCAAGTGCTTGGTGAACAAAGGAATGGATTCAAATGGCTATCATGGTTCCACACCCTGGACAAATGGAAAATTCTCCTAAAATATCATTTCTCCATATGCGTGCTTATAACATTCCATATAGATAGAGATTTTGTCTAGACTAATCATGGCAGTTATTCTCCCTCGTTTCAAAGAATACTAGCATGCTTGCATAGGGATCATTTAAACTACACTGAATGCAGGAAGAGTGTTTGTCACATTGTTTCCTAATTTTAACATGTACCTTGATGATTGGTACATCTTTGAGGCCCTAAAGGTCCAAGTCCAACTCACTAGGGCTTCAAAATTCCATCGTAGCTACTGTTCACTATCAAGTGGCTTTCCAGGTCCAAAACCATGCTTTGGATCTCTCCTTTCCAAGATTCCAAAACAATCCCATCAATTTGGATGGTTTGGATACACACACACCATAGTGGCCACAGCGGGTCCCACGTTGAACTGGATCAAGCTGATGTTTATGTGGCCCATTCATCTAGGTTTTTATGACCTTACCAACAGGTTCAATGGCTGTAAACATCATGGTAGGGCCCACAGTTAGCAAGTCCCACATAAGTCTTAGATCAAGCTGATTTTTGTGTTTTCTCATCATGCACATTGTTGGATGGTTCGGATGGCATACAAACACCATAGGGGTGGGGCACCATCAGTGGGTCCCACATCCACATAATTCAAAAGAAGCAAGGAATGGAAATAAAAGGCCTAGTTGACTTTGTAGTGTAAACTAACTAATAGGAGGCGGCATTTATTCAAACAAAGGGAACCTAATGTTACCTGCACTCACGCCTTAAAGGACCTTCTTCACCTTAGCAACCAACCGATCGCTAACGCTCCTGTCACAAAGGAAAAAGTGAAGGAGAGCACTCACTTGATCAAGGGCTTTAATCTAGAGATGGCCCACCAAGCTCTCTCTCTCTCTCTCTCTCTCTCTCTCCCCCCCCCTGAGTAGAAAATGCCCTTAGAGTAGAAAATGCTAAGGAATGGGCTTTTGTGGAGAATTAACTAAGGTTGGGGCTTGGGTACTTGGGTTGGGTTAAGGTTAAAAATGCAACCATGGTTGGATTAAGTTAGGATTAGATAACTAATCCACAATTAAGAGCTTAATACATGATTAAGATGAGCATGGGGATATGGGTTGATGATGGGTATGGGGTGGCATGGAGAGGGGGAGAGGATAGCTATGATGTGTGTGATGCCAACAGGGCATCGCACGGACGCACGAGTGATACCTCCGCGATCATGACCACGAGGTGGTCGATATGGCGGGAGTCTTAAGACTTAGGTCACTCGGGTGCGCGCTACGCATAGGCAGTTTGAGGCCTGCCAAGGGCATCGGACATCGGGCACAAGTGCCCTGAAAGGCACCAGAAGAAACAGGACTTTACACCCGAGCTACACTTGAGCTCAGGCCCAGCATAAACATCTCAAACTGAACTATTTTGGCCTGTAACGAGCCTGGACTGAGCTTGGGCCTACATTGGACAGAGCTCGGCCTCGGCCCATTGATGCCCCTAGATCTAAGTCTGTTTGTAAAGACAATTTATATGACAGTCACTCGTGCTGACAAAGCATAGGACATGAGTGTGTCTACCCTAGACCTTCTCGAGGAGACTGGTATGTTGAGGTGATCATCCCGCCATCATTCCAATAGAGATGAACCATCATATTCACCATAAGAGACCAAGTTGCTCCTAGATCCGGGCATGTAACATCATCTGGTAGGCAATATCATTTATTTGACAATCACTTGTCCTGATATAGCATATGATGTGAGTGTGGACAGTTAGTCTATCACATTCTTCAATATATGTTAAGCCAACTCCTAGAAGGGGGCTCCTCTATGTTAATCACAATTATATTCATATTAGCACATATTGATCTTTCAAAAAGGAAAAAATCACATTAGTGCATACCATGATGCAGATTGAGCTGGCTCTTTTAGCTAGAGCCGAATACCGATTCATTGATCATCCTATGCGTGAAGTTCTCTAGTTGAAGCCTCTTCTTCGAGATTTGGGCATGGTTGTTTCTACTCCCATCCATTACATTATAACAGTCAGGGCGCTATCCATATTGCTTCTAATCTTGTTTGTCATAAGAGGATGAAGCACTTTTCTTTTGAAGGATTCACTTTCTAAGTCATGACGATGAAGCACATTGAAGTGGTAATTGTCATTTTGTGAGTGAGAAAGTGTGTGGTTTATTCCTCATGTTCACACCAAAGATACAGTTAGCAGTTATTCTTACCAAGGACGTGCATTTTACTCATCGTCATGAGATGTTGCAAGCCGGTGGCATGTGTGATGCCTGCTCCAACTCGAGGGGAGTGTCAGAAAGATTTTGTGTGCGTGTAGAGAAAATTCATACCCATACAATGTGCTATATTCATTTTGGTTGGTGTGTACATTTATGTATTGGTGGTCAATCAGGACACCATTCTTTTTTTGGTCATACGGTTTTATAAAATAATTAGAGTTAGAGAGAAAGATCCCCAACCTCTTTCTCTAATATTCTTCTCTCGTTTTCTCTACGACCTGGTTTGCAACTTGCGGCATGTTTCTTCCAAAGAATGCATTAGTTAGACAATTAAAATCATTTACAGGAAAACAGGTCCATTGTCCATTTGAAACATCCATTTGGCAAGCACCATCTCAGATTCCTTATGATCCAAAAGAATCACTTCAATCAGATTATCTAATGCAACCGTACCCCATCCACACATGTGCACAAGAAGGGCCTAGATGGGGTCCTAAGCACACATCGATAGAGTCCCTAGTGTTCTGCCTTCCATTTTGTTTCAGCTTATTTACTTTTTCTTTGAACTTTTAGAAAGTCCACTTGCAGTATATTAGGAATAGCAATATTCAATGAGGATGTATAAATCAGTGTATTAAATAGCGTGGTAGCGTAGCGTGTAGCGTACGCTACGTAGCATAGCGTAGTGTACAAAAAACGCTACGTAGCGTATAAAATAGCGTTAAAAAAAATTGGTAAAAAAAAAAAAAAAAAGTGTACCTTTTTTTCTTTTCTTTTCTTCTTCTTCTTCTTGTTCTTCTTCTTCCTCTTCTTCCTCTTCTTCTTCTTCTTCTCGCCCCGCGGCATGCCATGCGAGCCTCCTCTCTCTCTCTCTCTCTCTCTCTCTCTCTCTCTCTCTCTCTCTCTCTCTCTCTCTCTCTCTCTCTCTCTCTCTCTTCTTTCCCTCTTTTTCTTTTCGGTTTCCCTCTCCCGTTTTTTTCTTTTGAAATCGGAAGCGGTTTGACTGGTGTAGTATAGCTGCTGTAGGTACGTGTCATGCTAAGACGAGCGCTGACACTCCTCGAGCTCCGAGTTGTACGAACGGTTCAAAGGAGATCAAAGTTACATGGGCTCCACAGCGATGTATTTATTATATCTACACCGTTCATCTATTTTTAAATATCATTTTAGAGCATTAGCCAAAAAATGAATCGTATCCAAAGATCGTCTGGACCACACCAAAAATAGCAGCGAGATGATGATTTTTCACCGTTAAAAAATTCGTAGGCCCACCATAACGTTTATTTTCCATCCAAACTGTTCAAAAGGTCTTTTAAGACCTAAACGAAAAGGAAAAACAAATTTCATATTGATCCAGAAGTTCTGTGATCCCAAAAAGGGTTTCAATGGTAGACGTTCAATCCCCCACTGCTTTTTGCAGTGTGGTCCACCTGAAAATTAGATCTGTATTATTTTTCGTGTCAAGCCTTAAGACGAGCTCTTCAAATGAATAGACGGTTTAGATATAACACATACCTCATGATCAAACCCACAGGACTTGCTTGCGTCAAATGAATGGACTGGTACGCCATTACGCAGCAACGTTGCACAATTTAATTTAATAAAATGTACATGTGCTACATGGGCCCCACCATACTATATGTATTTTATCCATGCCGTCCATTCATTTTGCCACATCATTTTAGATTATGATTCAAAAAATTAGTAAAATCCAAATCTCAGGTGGACCATAGCATAGGAAACAGTGGTTATAAAATGCTCACCATTAAAAATTTCTTAGGGTCCACTGTAATGTTTATTTTCCATCTAACCTGTTAATAGGGTCACACTAACGTGGATGAAGGGAAAACACACATGTCAGCTTGATCTAAAACTTTTGTAGCCCCGATAAATTTTTAATGATAATCGTTTAATTATCATTGTTTCTTATGGTGTGGTCCACCTGAGCTTTGGATCTGCCTCATTTTGGGCTCATGCCCTAAAATTATTTGGCAAAATGGATGGACGGTGTGGATATAACACATTCATCATGAGTGGGGTCCGAAAAACTTTGACACTCGTGTGCTACCCTTCACAATCTAAGTCCTACCTAATTCTGGCCCTTAAAAAATTGTACACGAGACATGTATTAACTTAAAATTTACCAATTAAATTATGGACTGTAATTGCTAACTCAAAATGCCAAAATATTTCGTTTTTTCTTACTCTTTAATATTTATCACATATATATATATAATATTTTTTTTAATTAAAAAGTAGAAGTATTGTGTAGCTTACACTACACGCTACGCTATTTCGCAACACGCTACGGAGGGTTGAACGCTACGCAACACGCTACCGCTATTTAAAACACTGGTATAAATAGGCTTTCATGACTGCACATACAAAGAACATCTATTAGATTTTTCTCAACAAGAACTGCCCATACTTTTTCCTACAGTAGAAGAGTGGATAGGGTTGGTGTCATCCTAATGTAGAGCGGGTCGCGGACACTTTAATGGCAAAGATGGACCAGAGAATGCCCGATCAAAGGCAGAAATGATCCGAATCGTCAGAACCTTAAAACTGTCATCGCTCGCAGACCGGAATGAGTTTTTGGACGTATCATATATGGTTTTGGGAAAGGAGAAGCTACTTTAGCCAACCAACCCGGCTATGCTGGGTTGTTCATGCCGGATTTGTGAGATTCCATCAGATCGACGGTCAAAAGTCCATTTTATTTTCGTTTTTACTATAAATAGTAAATTTTCGTTCAATGATAAGTTTTGATCCTTTGAGTTGTAGGCGTCGTGCCCAACATGAAAAGGGCTTTAAAAAATTAGGAGAATAACGTGGTTAGGCCAAATCGGACACTTACTATTTTTGGCCGAAAATCATGAACTCTAGTAGGAATGATGACCGTCTATAAATAGTAAGTCTACTATTTATAGCAACTCACGTTTTTAGGGAGTTTGAGTTAGAGTTTGAGTCTAAAACTTCGTCCTAGGTTTGAGCTCATTATTTAAAGGATTGAAAATTCATTTTTTATCATCAATTAATTTATTTTCGAATTTATTAGAAATTATTTCTATTTTATCCCTTGTGGATTCGAGGAAAATCTATGAGGAATCCAGAGAGCTCCGTGGATTCAGAGTAGTTATCCCTGAGGAAGATGGTGATCGACCTCATCACGTCCTTCCCTGCGTCACGTCCCTAGTACAAGGGCTAGAGGACTGTTGAGCTTTGATCTCCGCCTTTCTTCTTCTTTCTATCTGTGCATGTGGATATTCTAAGCTCTAATCTGCTATGTGAATCTCGGTTTCCAATTATTTTCAACTTCTTTGATTCTATTTGCATTATAGAGAAATGATCGCCTACTAGTGAAGGCATGCAGACTTGTCACAAAGGACCATTTTTACCGCCAACGTGCCAATTCTGTTGGACATCCATATGATGCAAATGATAGGCCCCACCATGAAAATCATCTAGGAAAAAAAGGCAGAACTGCTCTTCAGGTGGGCCACACTGTGGGGATCAACGGACAACAAGTGGTCTGACTCAACATAAAGGTGCATCCCAGCTTATTAGTGGATCAGCCTGATTTTTAAGACAGGCAATCTTCATGGGGGGACCACCATTTCCATGATGCATGTCCTACACAAGAGCATGTTGGTGGGAAAAGCATGCATGACAAGCTAGAATACCTGTGGCTGTAGGTGATCAGTTCTTAATCCTAATAACCCTATGCGCTGCTTGGACAATGTCATCAATGAAAAAGGAGGAGAAGAACGACAACAAAGCTTGGATGTTGTCTTGGATTGATACAATCATGTGATCGGTATTTAGCACAGGGACTCGTGGTGTGTGGGCTGGACCTAATGGACGGTCCAGATTGATCAATTTACCCGTCCTAACTCCCTAATGGGCAATGAGAGTACGGGATCGTTTCTCAATGTTTTGAAGATACAAGAAGAGACTTTCCAGAACAGAGATTTCAAAGCAATTGATAGTAACTATACCTTGTAATTTGGAAGGAGGATAGATTTCCAGAGCTTCCAAGACTCTCAATTCCAACTCCACCTGTGAATGTTCCTAATTCCAAAGAAAACGAAAGAAGACAGAAATCAATGAATGAAATAGAGTGGAGAAATTCGCTGCAGAAATCATGGAGAGAGAGAGAGAGAGAGAGAGAGAGAGACCTTGGGGAGAGAAGATGCAGAAGATGGAGGAGCTTGGCCGGGAGAATGCACGGATAGACCGTCCTGTTCTTCTTCTTCCCCTGCGTTTTCCATCTCTCTCTCTGCGCTAGGGTTCTGGTGTTTGATCTTCTGAAAATGAAAGTTGCGTGTCACGTGTTTTGAAAATACGGAGAGGAATGGAGGTTATTTTGGTCTTTTGGGCGTGTTTGGATTGGTATATAACAAAGGCAAACAAAAAATGGTTGGAGGTTGTTGGAAACCAGGTTCCAAGAAAAGGTGTTTCCTTTTACATGCTTATAAACCCTTTAAAATAATAATAATAATAATAATATTCTGACTCTTGACAACATTTTTACTCTTTTGTTTGGGTAAACAGGTGCAATCGAGAGTAAAAGAAGGAATATGATAATTGATGTATATTTTAATTAGAGTAAATGTATGTAATTGAAATGAAATGTGAGTAGATGTAAATGAAATCTTCATCTTCTCCGCCATAAAGGATGTGGAAGCAAATGTAGTGAAATACCTTTATGAGATCCCTTATAGAGTGGCACTTGTAAATAAATGTGCTGCTATGCACAGTGTGTTATGCTAATGATACTTCGAAATAATAAAATGATGAGCTATATTACTAAAATCACACCAAAAGAATTATTCAAACTGTCTAAAGGATTGCAGTATAAATAAATAAATAAAAAAAGTTAACAAGTTGCTTGTTTGTGATCATTACATTTGTGGCTTATATGAGGTTTGAAATTTTCTCATTTTTTGTTAGAGTATATGTTTCAATGGGCTTATTATAATCATTTGTTAAATATCGCATATGTTTGCTAAGTTGGGATATTAAAGCTAATTTAAAATATCACATATATTCTTGTAAATATATCGAAAAATTCAAGTGCATTTAAATTCTTCCCATTTACTCCATCCAAACAGAATATTTTAATTTAAAATGCATTTCGTTTACTTCCATTCAAACACAACTATGTAAGCCATTTACCCCCGATTCATTTACCTCCAATTCCATCTCCCATTTAGCTCCAATTACAAGATCCCAAACGATCCCTTAAATAGACATTGCATTTGGATCGAAATTAATGAGATTTTCTTACCCATCTCTTTTTAATTTAGAAACCTAGCCCACCTCACATCCTCACCAGCAAACCTCCTTAACATTGAAGACCCCACAACTTGACATATTTGGATTGATTACCATAGTAGTGTAACAAAAAATCACAATAATTACAAATTCCTTTAAACCTATATCCTAAAAAGATCTAAATTTAACTGAATTTAACTGAGGATCGTTTTGTTTGGTTTATTATCGGTAATAACCTATATTATGATACTTTTTCATTACTTTAATGTCAATTAATCAAATTCATACATTAATGTGCCTATTTAGATTCAAGATCTCCTCAATAATATAATTAAGAAAACACAATTATTATAATTTCATTTATCTATCTCCCAAAACATTTACATTTGACCAAGATTGCCGTGTTAGCAAGATTGCCGTGTTAGGTTTTAAGGTGGTAAAATCATATTTATGACACTTTTTCATTGCACTAGTATGATGATTCACCATCCAAACAAGCTCATGAAAATACCCTTGCATGTGTCATAGCATGTAAAGGCAGTTGCGTCCAAGAATGTTTGTGAGGCCACATCTATGTTTGATGTGAACTGTTAAAATCTTCCTTGGGTCCACTATTAGAGTCATCTGATCCATTCTTAAGGTCAAATGGATCTGGATGAGGGGGAGGCAAATTTTAGCTTGATCCAAACACCTTGTTGCCCCACCATGTACCTTGCTTAAGTGGGTGCAGTGGTTCTAGATTTTTCTATTTTTAATTTTAAGGTGGAAATGAATGCTAGAGATGCAAATTCTAGCATACGGATGTTGGATACAATAACTATAATCCCTTAAATTTTATGGGGTTCTATTTATCAATTTAGGTCACCACTAGTGGAACTAGAGAATCCCTAATGAAGTCACCATTGTGTGAATGTTGAAAATCATGAGGATCGTGCTAAAGGGGGCCTTTTCAGGCTTTTGTTCGTATGGTTATAACTAAGGGTATTAGTTATTTGACTTAGAGTTATCACTAACTGGTTAACTCATATTTTTATAGTCGGGTAAATCCTGCAAAATCCTTAAATCGTATAATCTGGGGATTCCTTGCTTTAAAATGACTCCTGATTTGCAACTTGGGATCTTAAGTAGGGGACCACGGTGATAGAAAAGGAAGGTGTTAGACATATTTTCTACCCGCACGAACATGTAGTCTCTACTTTGCATAACTCAATTAATTATAATGGATTTGATTAATCTAGTGTCCAAACATTGTGATAAAATGGATGATAAGTATTATAATAGTGAAATGTATAACTCAAGAATGGGTGTGAGGGATTGGTAAGGGCAATCTGACATGACCCATTTACCTGAAGAAATACAGTAAAGAAAGGAAAAGATCTTTGGTTGATCTGAGGAATCGGCTAGTCGTATAGCATACACTCGAACCAATTAGAGTAACGAGGAGATTGAGAAGTGATATGCTGATGTAAATGCACGGGATGTATGGATGATGCGAATGGGGGGTGCAATATCCAACTCATGAGTGAGACTGGGGGATTGATGAATGCAATCCGATAGGACCCATTTACCTGACGAAAGATTGTAAGAAATAGAAAATCTTAGTCGATTCAATTTTTTTATAGGCAATATCGGGGAAACCACCAACCATAGAGCATACACTCAGGTAGACGAGGGAAGCAGAGATTAAGAAGGGAGATAATGATACATAATGTTGATGTGAAGATGGATGCAACCGATATGTAGTTGGATTAATAGATGGATGGGTTGTCGCAATAATTGATTAGTGTGTAAGTTGGATTAGCCTTCGTATGGCTCAAGTGGCTGGAATTTGGGCTTGGCTAGGCTTACCTAAGGCTAGTAGGGCTCTCTCCTTGTACTCCCCTTCTCTCCTTTGTGGATGGATGGATGATTAGGTGATTATATGGTTAGGTGGCTTTTTACTGTTAAGGAATAACGTGAGTGAAGGGAAAATGAGTATTTATAGGTGCGAGGGGTGGCATTTTGGTGATTTTTGGAAAGTTGAGGGGTTAAAGGAGGCTAGGAGGGTTGTGTTTGGTTGTGAGAATGAGCGTGTCACGTGGCATCTTGCATTGGTTGGAGGGAGGGTAAAATGTATCATTTTGAAAAAATTAAGGATAGAGTAGTCATTTCAACTTGAGCGGGACTCCTGGGTGAGGGGTAGAATTCTCTCTCCTTCACCTACCTTGTTGTTAAATTTTGTAATATTCCACGTAGCGGATGCGCTGCTGGCCATATGGACAGGACCCAATTTTCATCAAGAGCTCCAGTCAAACTTGAGAACTCCTTTGGGCTTTTTACTCTTAATTTATTAGGGTCCTAATAGTAAGTGGGCCTAGGTTTGAGCTTCGACCAGGCTTCAAACTAAGCTTTGGCTTTGGACTGGGTTTTAGGGTTTGAAGGCATACAGATCAGTTGTACTATCCTGGGTGTGGTGTCTACAATCCATTATGCAAAATAAATATTATCACCCACTACAAAGTAAACGTCATGTCATGCCCCAAACTCATAAACTGGGCCAACGAAAAATTCGATTGCGGAATCCGATGCCAACAGCCTCCGTAGTACCCCATTCTTGGCTTCCAACGCCCATACGCCAGATTTCAATCCTGGGACCCTACAAGGAGGATTTTCAACGTACATTTATTTCATAAAAGCATAACCACAAGATTACCCAAATCACAAAGGCAACATCATCATCACATATCCACTAATATAAACATTTGAATATAATGTTGAAAGGAAAATACATATGTCAAAAATCAAAGCTCCAAAAGTCTGCTACATGCTCCAAGCTCAATGCTACTGTGACCTAACACCACATGCATGCGTCTATCGTGCACAAGCTTATAGAAAGCTTGGAGGGTGGTGAAAGTGTGTGCACAAGGTAAATGCCAAGTAAGGAATATCAGAGTAATCAGAGTAAGCGGAAATACTGACAAGCCCATAAATCATACAATATCAGAAATACTAGCAAGTTAATAAATCATACGATCTCGGAGTAATGCGAAAAATATACTGATAGGCTCAAAAATACCATCAACCTTGTCCAAGCTATGCGATGCAAAAATATAACAAACCAATATAATATACTAAGGAAGCAATGTAAATCAGTTATGCAATGCGGAGACATAGTAAGCCAAATATCAGATATCAAGTCTACGAATACCGTAAACCTTATAGGCCTTTAGCTACTGTTTTTATCCGTAGCCTTTGCCCTGTTTTCTGGTAGTGTTAATTAGGTTATGCAATACAGAAGCACAATAAACCAAATGCTATGTGCTGAGGATGCAGTGCAATATACGATGCGAATAAAATGACTAAGCTAGAATGTGAAGTTGGGATGATAGTACGTAGTATCGCAGGCTACGGGTTCCACCACAAGGGACTTCTATCCAAACCAGTCCCCTAACTAAATTTAGATAGTCAGACTCAATGTGGTAAACTCCTGATCTCAAGTTAGTCGCGCGCCCCAACCGAAATCCTGGACATTGCGAAGGTACATGTAACAATAGTTGTGCACCGCCAGCCCGAGTGGATAGTGAATGAATAAATGAGTATGCAACTCCTGCTCAATAAGTCCACATATCAGTACGGTTCCTCTCTGGGATCATCACTGGGGTCTAGTACACTCTACATGCAATCGCCGCCCACTGACGCGTGACCATGCAAGTGGAAGAGACCTCACCATCCGTCTGGCCAGTAGTCAGCCAATATATACCTGACACGTCGATAGCGGACCCATTTACGAGCTAGTCAAACTCAGCCTAGCTATACCCCTTTCCCTTAAGCGGGTAAGGCCACACAGTGGGAGACACGACCTACTAGTATACGACCCTCATGCGCTCATATATATCCACTCGGTTTCGACATTGGGGCGTCCTCTGGTACCAAGAGGGTTTAGAGATTTTCACCCAGGGCCATCTATGGCGACTCGATGCTAGTAATAGATTTTCGGTGTCCCATCTGGCCGTCCACGATATGCATGTGGAGGCTGCGGCCCTGATGTCGCTAGGGCGTATAGTAATCACAACATACAATGAAAGATGCATGAGTCATACAATCCATTTATGCCTCAATCCTACGTATACCGTATGCTCGTGTGAGATAATCTTCACCTATCAGGGAGTCTTATAACAACATGCTCAATGATATATGTAATGGTCAACCACATCTCATAACAAACATGCGGATGATGTGTATAGGCATGTATCATGATGTTATGCTATCACATACTCATAATCGGCCTCGACAATCGAAATTGGCCTCAACAATCAGCCTCGACAATCGGAATTGGCCTCGACAATCGGAATCAACCTCAACAATCGACCTTGACAATCGGAATCGTCCTTGACAATTGGCCTCAACGATCGGAATAGGCCTCGACAATCGGAATCGACCTCAACTCGATAATCGGAATCGGCCTCAATAATCGGCCTCGACAATCGGAATTAACCTCGATAAACGGAATCGGCCTCGACAATCAGAATCGGCCTTGATAAACAGAATCGACCTTGACAATCGGAATCGACCTTGATAAACGAAATCGGGCTCGACAATCGAAATCAACCTCAACAATCGGCCTCGACAATCGGAATCGGCCTCGATAAACAATCGGAATCGACCTCGACAATTGAAATCGACCTCGACAATTGGAATTGGCCTCGACAATCGGAATCGGCCTCGGCAATTAGAATCGGCCTCGACAATCGGAATCGGCCTTGATAAATGGAATCGGCCTCGATAAACGGAATCGGCCTCGACAATCAGAATCGGCCTCAACAATCGGAATCGGCCTCGATAAACGGCCTCGGTAATCGAAATTGACCTCGACAATCGGCCTCATACAAGGGCCTAATATACATCACCATGAGCCTAACTTCAAGGCCTCAAATACATCACAATGGGCCACATGCATGTGCCTTATACAAGGGCTATATACACATCACTATGGGCCGCTCACATGGGCCTAACACATATCAAATCGGGCCACATCATGTGGGCCTCAAATACATCAAATCGGGCTGCATCATGTGGACCTCAAATACATTACAATGGGCCCTCTCATACATCACATTGGGCCTTACCATCTGGGCCGGAAATACATCACAATGGGCCACAACCCATGGGCCTCAATATACAACGGGTGGACCCTGCAAGATGGGCCTCAAATACATCAGGGTGGGCCTCATAGATGGGCCACAAATGCATCAGGGTGGTCCCCACAGATGGGCCATAAATACATCAAAGTAGGGCCCACCATAACGTATATTCTCCATCCAATCTGATCATAAGGTCACAATGACCTGGATTAAGAGGGAAAACAAACATCATATTAATCCAAACTTCTGTGCACCCAAAAAGGGTTTCAATGGTGGATGTTCAATCTCCATTAATTTTTATAGTATCGTCCACTTGATAGATCTGCCCCATTTTTGTCTCAAGCCTTGAGATGAGCTTGCCAATTGGATGGACAGTTTGGATGTAACACATACATCAGCGGGCCCCACAAAACTATTGATGTCATGTGGTCCACTGATGGACGGTAAGGATGAAACACATATGTCACAGTGGGCCACACCGTCCTCAGCTAGACGGTGTGAAGGAAACACATACACAATGGTGGTCCCACGTGCTGGATATAGCAGGGTATGCCCCACCTAATATTTGCATCTATCTCATCCTCTGCAAATGGCTGGACGGTTTGGATATGTCACATGCATCATGCGGCTTACACTCGTCTAGATGGACGGCGTGGAATACAAAACATACATCACAGTGGGTTTCCATAGATAAACGGTGCAGATGGAGCACTGCATCATGCTGGGGTCCACATCCTCAAACGGATGGACGGTGTGCATAAAATACATGCATCAGAAATGGGGTCCACCATCCTCAAACGGATGGACGGTGGGCATGAAATACATGCATCAGAGATGGTTCCACATCCCTAGACGGTGGTGACCCCACACGTGCAGAGTGGGTCCCACCGTTCCAGGGATGAACGACATGAATAATATACACACACACACATATCAATTATATCAGGTGGGTCCCACACGTGGGGCCTACCATATGATATTATATATTATTAATATTTTATTTTTTTGAAAGACGTCCAACGTCCAGACCCTGGACGCTGGACGGTGTATATAAAACACATACTTCATGTGGGGTCCCACTAATCTGGATGGTGGGAAAAACCCGTACATCGTGGCCTAGTGTCCACACTTCCCACGTGCGGACGGCTGAGGGTGGACGGTGTGGAGATAACACATACCTCATGATCAGCGCCCACAGAACTTGTTGCGTCCATACAACATCAATTAATGTTGGCCCACCGTCTAGATGATGGACGGCTGGGATCAACAAATACATCACGGTGGCCCCATGTGCTGCACTCAGCACGTTATCAAGGTGGGCCCACGATCATCAACACCAACAAAATAAGAAAAAGGGAGAGGGAGAAAGAGGGAAAAAGAGAGAGATCGGTTATGGGAGGGGCCACGCCACTATGGGCCCCTCAATACATACATCAAATTGGTCCCACCACATGTGGGCCCTTAAATCATCAAATCTAAACAAAAATCACCCACCGATCTTCTTCTTAGATTCTTCTTCCACCGATGCATCCTAGAGCTCCATGGAATACATTTCAACGGTCGAGATGAAACTTGGATGGTGAAGATGGGAAGTAGGGAGGTGGGCCACAATAGCTTCTCCATGGAAGCCATGGATGTTGGGTGCTTAGATTACTTGCAAGAATGAGAGAGAGAGAGAGAGAGGATGAGATGTAAAGAGAGAGAGGGATGGGTGAGTGAGTGATGGGTGTATTTGACATGTATGGGTTGTAAGAGAGAGAGAGAGAGTTGACTTTAGGGAAGGGGTGGTTGTACTTGCTTGAGGTGATTGATGGGATATGTACTTGACTAGATGTGATGTGATTCTCCTGGGTTTACAAATGCGTGGCGTTTTCTTGAACTGAATGCGGGCCCACATCTCCTGGCCTGAGTATCGGCTCGGCGCCCGAGACAAAGCATCGAAACCGCGGCGATGACGCGGTCGCTAGGATACAAGTTTTGAGTCGAACCGGCTCTGATATACGGGACACAACTCAAGATCGAGCGCAAATGCCGATAACAAATCGCGGATCACCGGAATTCGACTGAGAGGACCGCGGAGGCCTGTGGAACGGTACGGGCTAGGATACGGGTCTCACACGTCAAGTGTTAAGGTACAATGTTCTTTAAATAATGATAATGACTAGAGTTCCTTATAACACAAAAGATTCAAAATTGTTAGGTGTCTGTGTTTAGTGAGAGTTTATATAAACAAGCACTACAATTGTGCACATATTCTAGTTTATTCAAGTTTAGTTTATGATTTTAGTTTGTAGCATTTTATTCTTTATGCATTATTAGCATTTAACATGCATGCATAAAGTGAGTGAATAAATGGCATAATTTTAACTTTTATGTGAGGCACGGGGCATCTCTTAGTACATATGATTAAATTGCTTGGAAATTAGCATGCATAACTTGGCATGTAATTTATATACTACAAGTCCATGCTAAAAGGAATTATGTCTAAGCACTCGGCACATGCTTTTTAAATTTGTGCGTGATGGTGGACCATGGCCTATATGCAGAAGCTTAGGGAAGCTAAGGAATGATGGTTATATCTTTTAGGGGGGTGATTAGGACCAAATAAAATTTTCACATTTTAAACACAATTTTTTACTTAAACTAATATAAAAATTAAAATAAGGTAATTAACTCTAAGGCTTATAGGCCAATAGAGGGTCCAATCACATAACTACAAATGATACGACATTTAAGTAACTAGTCTAAAAATAATAGTATACAAGTGTGTGTAGGATGTGTTACTTATCAACTCCTAGCATTTATCTAATAATGCATACATATAATTAAACATTTAATCATATAAGCATAATTAATAAGTGTTCGAAGACAATCCCAAACACAAGCATATATAGTGGTTCGGTTTCCCCACTCTGCTCCCGGCAGACGCACTCAACCCATGAGTGTCAGGCCCATGTCCTAGTATCTGTTCTATTCCATAGGATCCCAAGGTCCTCTCGGTCGAATTCTGACGACCTGCGACCTTTTGATTTCATTTACGCGTGACCCTGAGTCTCATCCTGTAAACCTGAGTCGACTCAAACCGAGACCTGCTCCATTGCGACCGCGCCGTCGCCGCGATTCCGACGCCGTGTCTCGTGCGTCAATCCGACATCTAGATCATGAGATGTGGGCCATGCATGATCATGGCCGTGGACAACACGTTGCAAGACCCACCTAACCCATGGCGCATTTTCCTAGGTCATTATGAGGATAACATCACCCCTACACCTACCTACCCTAGCTACCCTACTCCATAGCCCCATGCCTCTCTTACAACTAATAATTACCCTTACCACCTCTCTTCCCCAAACCAATCATACCTACTTATGAGAGAGAGCCTACCTAGTTACTTTCTCTCTCTGCCTCTTATCTCTCTCTCCCTCCCATTCTCTCTCACTCCCTCCATTGCTAGAGCTTGGGACTCTAAGCAATTTTCAGCCGCTTTCTCTCCCTAATCCTCCCAATCCAACCATCAAGACTTCATCTCAACCATTGAACCTTGCTCCCTTGAAGCATTGGAAGTCATTGGCGGTGTTTCTTTTATGTACTTGCTTGGATATTTACCTTTTCTTTAGCATAGAGCAAGTGGGACCCACCAATCAATGGTGAAGATCTCATCTTGCTCCTTAGATGTGGCCTTAGACCCATCACATTATGCATGTATCTATCCATGGTGGGACCATTCTCCATGGATTCCACCATGAAGTTCCTATGATATATAACTTGATATGGCCACCTAAGCCCTGATTTGTGGTGGAAATGGGATTTCCACTCTTGATATTTTTATGATTGTGGGCCCACATATGGATGGGACCCATTTGATGTATATGTGGTAGATCCATAAGAAGAGCTCATAGTGGTGGAGCTCCTCCCACCACCGACCATTCTCTCTCCCTCTGTCTCTCTCTCCATTTTTTTGTGGCCCACCTTGCTGCCCTGGGATAAACACAGATGTCGGCTTGATTTTATGCTGGTGGGTCACAAACGTGGACCCCACCCTAATGAACTTTATACCCATACCCTTCATAAGTAATCCTGTTTTTGTTCCTAGATAGCAACTTCTAAAAATCGTATAAAATCAATCACGCAAAGATCGAGGTTAAAACTTGGGAATAATATGAACCACAGTATGAGCTAACTCTGGACCAAATTTCATAGCCATTCAACAATCCAATCATCCGTGGCATCAATTTTACTTGGCTGCTATTCAGCAGCACATGCAGGATTACGATTTGCCTAAAATGGACCCATTTTTAACTCCTTTAATGAAAATATTATAAATATATGTTCCATTTAATTCGTAGGAAATCGAGTTAGCTTTTCAACGGTATATAATAAGCCTCAATCGAAATTTGGATGGTTGAGATCTTTGTCTTATACAAAAGATGTATTTGGGAGCTTATTATGACCATTCTTGTTTGGGCCATATCCGTAATTCCAACAGCCGGATGTATTTGATATTTGCTCTTAACTTACTTGAGATAGTTAATAAATGTATGGTCCCTATGAACAGATTCTTTCATGATAGAATTTTGAAAATTCTGGACCAATAGATACTTCCGTAAGGACAAATCTTAAAATTTCTATGTGTGGTCCAGATGGATCTAAGGCTCTGTATGGTTGGAAACCTATAAACAGCCTCAATGACTTGTTCCCAAACCATCCATTGGATGAGATCTTCCAACAGAGAGTCTGATTATAGAGATCTCATCAATATATATTTCATGTGCTACTTGATGAATATGCTGGATCCATGTTATACCTAACAATTATCCTCTCATTGACCCACTTGGATGTGGGGTCACTTGTGATCTATACATTTTAAAAATGACACCCATGTACATTGTTGTGTGTTCCTTATCTATGCTTCGCTAGCATGTGGGCCCCACTTGCCATTGGATCTATTTCATTCCCTTTACATTTTCTGTTTGCTAAAATTTTTCTAAGTACAACTATATTGCATGTAGGCCTCTTTGACACCTTGTAGTGGACCCCACACCCTGTAGTTAAGGGTCCCACTTTGAGGATGTTTAACCATTATATAAGTGAGTTGGGATGTCCCACCTTTTTGTCAGGAATGATTCCCTAAGTGTTTGGAAATTGGGCCCTAAGTTGTGATAGACCCCATTTCTGAAAACTGTCTGATTATTTGTGTTTTGTACCAACTTTGGGCCTCTGTAGTGGACCATACACTAGAGGTTTGAGTAGGCCACTACTTGGAACCTCTAACTTACACTAATGAATAGATAAATAATATTTTAATTGGGCCAAATCAGACCTCACATGATCAGGGAGTGGATCCCAAAATGAGGCCAGGTATGGTTGTGTAGAAAATTAAAGTGCATATGCTTAGCCCTACACCAAATATCACGTGTGCACAACCAGTTGGTCCCAACTTATAATTTTTGAAGTGCATATATAGTACATCAAAGGGCACTTGGCGGCACACTGAAATGTAGTCCCTTGTGATCAAGGGATATACTTAAAATTGAGCCAAAACTAATTCTGCACTATATTTCCTGCACGGTTTCTCCAAGTACCCATGTTTAGGCCATCACCGTAAATTGTACTCACCCAACCAACGAGGCCTGCCTTATAATTTATAAAGCCCATACATAGAGTTACCAAGTGGTTAGTTTCTTTCACCATATATAGGCCCCACGTGATTATGAATCTGACTCTAAAATGACCAAGAACCAACCCTACGCCAATAGTCTGTTTTACATAGAATTTATGTGAGGCCTATTGTGGTGTACATGAGGCCCATATGATGAAGTCCATGGTGATGTATATGAGGCCCATGTGATGAGGCCCAATGTGGTGTATATGAGGCCCATGTGATGAGGCCCAATGTGATGATGTAAGGCCCATGTGATAAGGCCACTGTGATGTATGTGAGGCCCATGTGATGAGGCCATTGTGATGTATGTGAGGCCCATGTGATGAGGCCTATGGTGATGCCTATGAGGCCCTTGTGTGAGGCCCATTGTGAAGTATAACCCATTGCATTGTATATATGAGGCCCAATTGTGTTGTGTGATTCCACTGTGATGTTGTGATGATGTTTATAATGTCCATTCATTTTCCTAGTTAGTACAAAGACCATGGATCCCATTATAGGATAGGTTCTAATGGGCCAAGCTCTGGGAGCAATAGTGGTTAAATGTCTACATTGTAAGAGCAATGATGGTTAAATGTCCACATTGTAACTTCCCTAGGGCCCATTGTTAGGCCCATTCTCATCTTCTCTTAGTGGGCTAACTCAAATTGTTGGGCCCCCATTATAGATTATGCTTCCACCATGCCTTGTAGAGCCCACCTTGTACTTATTGGGCCCTTAGGAAACCCAAAATTGCCACGTAATGGAACGGGCGAGAAAGCCCACTCCTTGTTCTTAGGCCCAATCCTCATATGAGTAAGCCATCTAGGCCCATCCTTGATATGAGGAGAGTACATCATTATCGTACATAGAAGAATCTGTGGTATCAGATTTGGTATATCCACTATTGAGGACCGATCCTCATGTTACGGATTAAATCTGTTGTCCTTCTATGGACCCCACTATATATATAGGCTGATTATTGATTACGACTATGTTAATATACGCACTGAGCATGTGTTAGCATAGCATTATAATTGCATAAGGCCATTGTGATTGTATGCGGCCCATTGTGATTATATGAGGCCCATTGTGATTATATGAGGCCCATTGCGATTATATGAGGCCCATCGTGATTGTATGAGACCCATTGTGTGATTGTATGAGACCCATTGTGTGATTGTATGAGGCTCATCGTGATTATATGAGGCCCATTGTGTGATTGTATGAGGCCCATTGTGATTGTATGAGGCTCATTATGATTGTATGAGACCCATTGAGATGGTATGAGTCCCATTGTGATTTATGAGGCTCATTGTGATTGTATGAGGCTCATTATGATTGTATGGGACCCATTGAGATGGTATGAGGCCCATTGTGATTGTATGAGGCCCATTGTGATTGTATGAGGCTCATTATGATTGTATGAGACCCATTGAGATGATATGAGGTCCATTGTGATTGTATGAGGCCCATTGTGATTGTATAAGGCCCATTGTGATTGTATGAGACCCAATTATGATGTATGAGGCCCATTATATGCGTAAGGCCCATTGTATGTGTGAGGCCCAATTGTGATGTGTGAGGCTGTAACACCTCGAGTTTTTAGGGGTCGTGTAGGAACTCGGCCTCCAATTTCCCGAGTGTCGTTTACAACCAAATTTTACTGTTTTATGTTTAATCCGGGTTAATGAGCAGTATGGAATTACTTGGAGCATGAATCACAATCACATCTAATCTACTAAAAAGGAAAAGGCTAAAATGTATACAAGTTCACAAAATATATCAATGGGTCGCACAAGGCGTCGCCTAGCAAAAATACAAAAGAATGACATATTCAAAAGAATAGTGCACTGAGTTCACCACTCAGCAATCCAAAATCCTTCTGCTAAATCTATGGTGAACCGCCCATCAGCTGGAAGTAGGACAATTCATCCTCCTCTTCAATGCTCGCGCCGCACGGTTCATCGAACTCAACATCACCCACAGCTACTGAAGAGTCTGGTTGGTGTTTTAAAACACTGTCCCAGAGTGGGAGTGAGTGATCAACTCGGTGGGTGCTATTAGCCTTAAGTTACAACAAGAATCAATTCTATGATGAATTTAATGAAAGACAAACATTTATAAATTCCTAATTAATCTTGTTAATGCATATGCATGATATATGATATGATGCATAACCTCTCAACAACTCTCCCTTGAGCGACTTCATCTAACAATCACGCATGACCAACACTCCCTCACTGCGACCTCAACTGCCGAGTCGCCAACCTAACTAGTGCAATGCGATCGTGATTGTGTTAGCCGAGTTTTTAATTAATTTCGTTCATCCAGCAGATTGGAGAAACTAGTACACCCCACAATATCAATGCCCTTAACTAGTTATGAGGCCAAGGCCCCTCAACGTGCGAGGCCAAGACCCCGCGATCCTTGATCCCATCGGGTTCCCCATCCCCGATTTCAAGCACATGGGGAGTGCTGGGAAGTGGGATCGCTCGCGATCACTACGGGGAGGCTCGTCACCCCAACGTAAGCCGACAGCTCGGACATAGTGTCCTATTCCACCATGCCCGGCTCTCGAAACTATGGATCAGTTTCAAATGGTTATCAATGGGTTTCAGTGGGCGAAGGGTGTTCCAGATTCCATACAGGCGTGAGCAGGCATAGTTGGTCAGTAATTGAACTAGACCGTGCGAGTTCAGGCGAAGATACAACGAACGGCATCGGGTACAAGCGACCCATGTAGTCCAACTACTGTCGTCCATTTGTATCCGCCCAAATTCGCTGGTCTAGCCACAGGATGGTCCCACCAACGGAACTACCTTCTCCCACCGCAGTTCCCTGACCAACCTAGGGATTTGATGGTACTCAATAATACTCCAACAATTCAGGGTTCATCTTCTAACACAAGTGATGGTAGACACTCATACATCAACCAAAAATTCAGATTTTCTATAATGCAACTACTAACAATAATACGAAATAAATGTGTATGTGTGTTGTATGGGGTTAGCGAAGAGTCCAAGAAATATAAATCACTCATGGCACAAGAATACACCAAGGTTTAATGAATCCTACATGCTACAAGAAAACATAATACAAAAACCAAGTATGAGATGAACATGCAATAACCCATTTTCATGCCCAATCATGTGGAGGAACAAACAAACAATATTTAATCATTTCATGTAAATTGGGAAGACCCATCATGTAAGGTCTTGGCTAGGTTATCTCTAGATTATTTAAGCACATCACCCAAACATTCATAATCATTAAATTCATACTAAAATTGGTGCTAGGACACCTAAGAATAATAGTCCACACCTTGTGACGTTTCGCCCAACTCATGGCGCTCCTTGGGTTAGAAAATTGGGAAAAATGATTCTTATACAAATTTAGAAGTAATTAGGTAAGATTCATGCAATTCATTTTAGAAAAACCTAAGTTGAGAAGTAGGTTTTGTTTCTTACCTTTCAATCGCGAATGAGGCGGATTCGGCAAAGGAAAATGATCGATGCTAGGGCTTTGATTGGAAGAAACCGATGAAGGGAAGCACTAAAACCTCTCCCACCCTACTCTCTCTTCTTCTCTTTTTCTTTCTCTTCCTTTCTCTCTTTCTCTCCTTTGAAAATGCAAATTCGTATGGAAAGAGGGGGTACCCAAATGAAGCCCTTATATAGTGCTAGATTTGGTGTAAATGGCCCCAATGTTGGGCTTTTACTATACTAGCCCTATGGGAGGGTCTTTTTAACCTTTAGGGTCCATTATGGGATGTACAAGTCGATATACATCGTAGGATAGTTAGCCCTAATGATGATCTACATATGGATATGATCGACCCGCCATTTGGATGTGTCAATCAATGGATATGATTAGAAGTCTGTTTAACGGTCACCGATGGTCGATCGGGGCCGTGACTATATAGATATGAGCAGGAAAATATTTTTACTCCATGTGTGAAGTTTGGTCATATACCGACGTTCGAAATCCTCAACTTTGCATAAGAGTGGACAACCCAATTCACTTAAGTTTCAACTTCTTCTTTTAAGATATTTGCACTTCTCATGCACTCGTCCTTTAGCTCAAGTTGAGCGATTCTGGACAGTACCCAGGTCCAACTCCCACGATGAACGTCGAGCCCAATAAGACGGACATTATTCTATAGTTTTGGAACTAGTGGCCCACCAACGAGCGACCTAGAGCTTGTTCCAAAAATCGGGGCATTTCTGAAATGAATTAGGTATTGAGATTTCTCGTGAGCAATTATTAGGATTTAGATTTACTATGTTCATAATGTGACTTATTTATATCTAGTGAAAGTGGAGATTTGGTCATGATTACTCTAAACCATCAGTTTTTAGGCTAAAAGAGTAACGAGGTTGGTTTGGTCTATTAGTAAAGATCCGGGCCTTATCCGACTCGGTTTCGGTTAGATCTTTAATTTAGTTATGATTATCTTGATTAGTTAGCGATGGGTCGATTAGATTTGGGCCCTCTATGAGTAAATCACGGGGCTAAACTTGATGTTCAAGTGATCGAGTGGATTCGTTGGCTTCCTATGATTGATTAATCAGACTTGTACGGTTCTTTACTGGTACCACTCATGTATAAACTAACATTGAGTGCTAACGGTCAGTAAGTGATAATATAAGTTAATTACATAAAAAAATTCAAAGAGTTTTGGAAATCCAAAATAGTAAAAATTCAGGACGTTATAGAGGCCCACCATGTGTGGGTGACTATGTGCACACCACCCATTCACTTATATGGGCAATGGGCCATCTTATACCGGCCTACTATGTTGTATGTGATTATGATCATGCTTAGTATACTTCATGCTACATGCCCATACGCATCACCTGCATGCTTGTTATGAGGAGTGATTGAGCATAACATGTGCGATTGGGCTAATTGTTTATGGGACTCTCTGAGATGCGGAGTTACCCCACATGAGCATGCGATACGCGTAGGTTTGATGCATGACTGGATGGTATGACTCGTGCATCTCGTATTTTATGATATGACCACCTTGCGCTTTAGTGATATCAGGGTCGTGGCCTCCACAGGCATATCATGGATGGCCAGATGGGACACCAGAAATGTTTGGTTCTAGTATATGGGCACGTTGGATGTCCGTGGGTAAAAGTCCCTAAACCCCCGTGGCCAGGGGATGCTCTAACATCGAGACCAAGTGAATGTATAAACTAACATTGAGTGCTAACGATCAGTAAGTGATAATATAAGTTAATTACATAAAAAAAATTCAAGGATTTTTGGAAATCCAAAATAGTGAAAATTCAGGACGTTACAGAGGCCCACCATGTGTGGGTGACTATGTGCACACCACCCATTCACTTATATGGGCAATGGGCCGTCTTATACCGGCCTACCATGTTGTATGTGATTATGATCATGCTTAGTACACTTCATGATACATACCCATATGCATCATCTGCATGCTTGTTATGAGGAGTGATTGAGCATAACATGTGCGATTGGGCTGATTGTTTATGGGACTCTTTGAGATGCGGAGTTACCCTACATGAGCATGCGATACGCTCAAGTTTGATGCATGACTGGATGGTATGACTCGTGCATATCGTTTTTTGTGATATGACCACCTTACGCCTTAGTGATATCAGGGTCGTGGCCTCCACAGGCATATCATGGACGGCCAGATGGGACACTAGAAATGTTTGGCTCTAGTATATGGGCACGTTGGATGCCCATGGGTAAAAGTCCCTAAACCCTCTTGGCCAGGGGATGCTCTAACATCGAGACCAAGTGGATGTATGAGCACACGAGGGCCGTATACCAGTAGGTCGTGTCTCCTCCTATGTCGTGGTAGGTTGGAAGGGGGTATGACCTTACCCGCCTGATTGAGGGGGCAATGTCTAGGTTGAGTTTGACCAGCTTGAGGAATGAGTCCGCTATCGACAAGTCAGGCCCGATATTGGTAGGCAGATAGTGAGGTCTCTTCCACTTACCCAGTTGTGCGCTCTGATCGGGGGCGACAAGCTAGCGTGAGTGTTCTAGACCCCGGTGATATCCAGAGAGGAACTGTACTGATTTGTGGACTTATTGAGCAGGAGTTGCGTACTCATCATTTAACTCATTCATTCACTATCCACTCGGACTGGTGGTGCGCAACTAATATGTGTACCTTCGCAATGGCTAGGATTTTGGTTGGGTGCGCGACCAAACTGAGATCAGGGGTTTACCACATTGAGTCTGGCTATCCAAATTTAGGTATGAGATTGGTTTGGATAGAAGTCCCTTATAATGGACCCCATAGCCTGTGATACTACGTCCTATCATCCCGACTTCACACTCTAGCTTGGTCATTTCTTTCGCACCTCATATTGCATTGCATCCCCAGTACATAGCTTTTGGTTTACCATGACCCCGTATTGCATAGCTGATCTGCATTGCATACTCTGAAATTGTATGACTCATGGACTTGCCAGTGTTTCTGCTACTCTGAATTGTATGACTCATGTACTTGTCAGTGTTTCTGCTTACTCTGAATTGTATGACTCATGTACTTGTCAGTATTTCTACTTACTCTGATATTGTATGACTCATGGACTTGTCGGTATTTCCGCTTACTCTGATATCGTATGATTCATGAACTTGCCAGTATTTCCTACATTATATGATTTATGGACTTGTATTGTATACTTGGCACTTGCATTGAGCACACACGTACACCACCCTCTAAGCTTTCTATAAGCTTATGCATGATAGATGCGTGCAGGTGACGTTAGGACGCAGTTGAGCTGAGGCGGGAGCATACGGCAGAGCTTCTGGAGTTTTGATACCCATCTTGTATTTTTCCTTCTGCATTGTACTCAAACGCTTTGATTATAGTGGATATGTGGTGATGTTATTTTATGACTTCGTTATGCTTATGTTATGCTTTTAAAAAAAGTTTTTATGTTGAAAATCCTCCTTGTAGGATCCTATGATCGGAATCTAGCATATGGGTGTTGGAAGCCAAGAATGGGGTATTACGGAGGCTGTTGGCGCTGGATTCGGCGATCAGAAATTTTGTAAGCCTAGTTTCCGAATTTGGGGCATGACAATGAGTGTACCAGATTTCACTATTAAAGGTTTTAAATCAGGTTCGTCTCTAACCTTTACAATCTTACGCAATGATTGGTTCCCACAAGAGACTACATGATTTTCTATAGGCTTACCATGAACCTCGGTCCGACAAAAGAACCTATTGGCATACACTCTTGTCAGAAGCTTCCGCAAGAGACTTGAGTTAGTTTTCTATTGGCTAACCAACAACCTCGATTGTAGTCCAAGGGCTTGTGTTTACTCCCGCTAGAGGCTCTCATGTAGACTAACACGCACACACTCGTGTCTGGTAAATTTGACTCTATATAAGAGCCTAGGTTCTACACAAAAACCTATTGAGTTTGAGTCACGAACTCTTACCCTCGATCCTATAGATAAAAAGAGAATATAGACCCACTCAATGACACTTGTTAAATTGAGCCATGTTGATCTATTATTCTTGAGTTGATTCTTCAAAGCTCTCTCGTGCTTGAATCCGCTCCTCAATTGCTTCCTCGATCACGATGCCGATACGTTGTCAATGCCCCAGCTCCAAGATCAAATACCTTACATGCAATGCTCCTATGCGATGACCAATGTGATAGGAGGTTGGGTAGAATCTCCTATAACTAATGGAATGTTGTAATTCATAGGGGATTCACCTAGATGAGTCTTCTATAAGATTTAGACAAATGGTATACCAATAAAGTTAGGTCCAATCTCTAAAAAATGATGGAGTTCAAACTTTTTTTCGAAGTGGAGGTTGAAATCCTTATTAGAGTGTTAATTTCAATAAAGATGACTTAGAACTTATTAATTTATAGGCTTAGGATAATGGATATGATCATGGAATCACCTAGGCTTCTATTACACTAAAATATACCCTTATACCCAAGATTTGAATGCAAATTTATAAGAAATTGATTTACAACGGCTATAAAATGGCAAGTTAACGGCTCTTTCAATGGGATCGAAGGACCTTCGATGAGATCGAACCATGTGTCGATCTTATCAAGAAAATTCAGATATATCTCTGTATGATTGTCGCACTCTTTCTTCGATCTGATCGAGTGGTCTTTGATGGGGATCGAGAAGACCATTTGATGTCATGGAAGGTTCCTCGATTCCATCGAGAAACTCATATAAAAATCATATCTTGTTGAACATATTTGAGTTACCTACTTGATTCCGTTGAGTGGTCTTCGATGGGATCGAAACCCATCGATAAACTATTGATGGGATCGAAGTCCACTCGAAAACTATTATTTTTTTCCATGTGATTTCACATCAGCTCCACATCTCTTAAAGCCTTACTTATCATGTTCTAATTAGGCTCATAAGGCTAAGGGATGATCAACAAGATTTACTTATAAGGTTAAGATCATGTAGAGATTTAATGGTTGTTTTGGGTCAAAAGTTAAGGTCACCAAGACACCTCATTTATCTGTTATTTACTCATTGATGCTCATGTCCTCTTGTGTCTTCAGTTTTCAACTTCGAATGACTCAACCGACTACATGACACATGGACTCACATGATTGGAAAATAAGATGTACAAATCAGTGCACCAATACTTCCTCCACTACCCTTTGCTCTGGGTATGAGGGTTTACAAACAGTATAGTGTCGCTTAAGATAGGATGAGATTGACTTAGAGTCACCACTAGCCAATGAAGCTCGGGATCAATGTTCAACTAGACATCGGAGAATCATTATAAGTTGAGGAATCAAACAACTCTCTAGCTCAAGTTACTCTTATGGTTGATTTGCGATTGTCAATTCTGAATAAGGGCCTCAATGACAAAGAATAAAGGAGTTAGGCATCCTTTTTCACTCATACATTTATGTGGCATCTACTTTATAGGATTTTGGATTTTTGTGGATTTACAAAGCTCTATGAGTTATTGCAGTCAAGGTTGGAACTATGGAGATGAAGCACTTAACATTAGCTAAAAACTTAAAAAAGAAAATTTGATATAAAAGAACCGTGATTATTATCTCAGGGACCGGGTGCTCAACGATGATCCTAATCATAATCTAATGAAATAAATAAAGATAAAAATATTATGGAAAAGTAAATATGGTTTCACGCTTTGAGATGTGATAAGGAAAAATGGGAGATTCAACACTTTTTAATAGAAGAGATAGTTGAATATCCTCAATTTCAACCTTACTTATATTGAATTCGAGTCGACGCAGGCTTATAATTTTCTTTTTTTTAAAAATCATTATCTTCTTTCTTTCTTTTTTCCTTTGCTTCCCTTCTTGAGCTTTTTTTCACTCTTATGAACTTGAATCAAAGAAAAATAAACTACAAGCTTCACCTCTTAGTTATAGCTAAGAATTTAGTTAACCATAGACATGATTAAGCTAAAACTCTTAAATAAAAACATTAAAAACTAACTAAAATCAAAGGATTTGGTGAAGATGGATGACTCCTTGAAGTTCTCCAGCACATTGACCTCTTCATTCAACCCTAATTCGTGATTAGAAACAACTAAAGGTCTCTTATTTATAAGATTTGTCTGAACCGACTTTGAAACCGCCTCAATTTATGCAGTTGAGTTCTGCTTCGAATGCACCGCAGTTACCTTTGGTCGGACCGAAGTCGAATTTGAATTGCTCCCCCACTCCCTTCTCTTCACTCGCTAGTCTTCCTAGCCATGTGGAGATGGCTTGCATATATTGGTAAAGTCTTCGAGAATTGGATTTTCGTCGGCTACTTACATGGCCAATCTTGAATCCCGAGGCCTCCCTTGATTTTTGTGTGTTCAGTAATCTGTAATGATGGACTATCATGATCTTATATCAATAATCTCAGTAAAATCAGATTATTTGGGATACTATCATGATCCATTCCAGATGTCTAATAGAGGTCAGAGCTTATAAGATACACACTAGATACACATGCTTCTTAAGGTGGGCTACACATGCTTCTCATGTTAGAGAATGGTGGCATTGATCTTGAGGTGGGTTACACATGCTTCTCATGTCAGGGCAATAATTTTTAACGGTTTAGATCATCTTGTTAGCAAGCAGTGGGCCTTACATTAAAATGGTCATGCATGTAAGTGTATAGAGTTACAACTTATGTGCTTTCAAGTTTAAAGAGTAGTATTATGGTTGAACTTTCCTTCTTTAGTATATAATGACATCTTAGTGAAGGTGTTTGTGATGAAAAGACTTGTAAAATGGCCATATATTCGAGCCTCCATCCCCAATCCAACTTAAGCATGCAAGATTGGAAATCCCATTACTAACAGCGTGTGAATGGAGTGGAAGATCCAAAGCCAGTATTTGTCATCTTCTCCACCAAGCTCCAAGTATCGTAGTTAATGGCAAATAAAGCAAGTATAATTTTAGGTCTTCATTCTCTTCATGCCTGAGATCTATGAGATTACAACCGTGTGTTTACAATGGGTGTGGATTAGGTGTTACCTACGTAACAACTCAGTGGGTATTACCCTTACCGTAGCGCCCACCTTCATCATATGTTGTATATCCACTCTGTCCATCCACTTTTATAGTCCTTTTTAAGACAAAATCCCAAAAATTAAGCATATCGAAATCTCAGGTGGACCACACCACAAGAAACGGTGATGATTGATTGAACGCTCACTATTAAAAACTTCCCAAGGCCCATTGTAAGCATATCCGTAATGTTTATTTGACATCCAACCCATTGATAAGGTCAACTAAAATAGGATAAAGGGAAAATACAAAGATTAGCATGATCCAAAACTTTTGTGACCTATAAAAAGCTTTTAATAGTCATTTGCCACTTTTTTTTGTAGTGTGGTCCGCTAGAGATTTGGATATACTTAAGTTTTGTATAATGTCCTTAACGGAGCATTTGATTCGTAAGTTACTTTGGATAAGCTAGTTATGTCATAAGTAGCTTATCTTGGTTTCTACTTATTCAATCGATAAGTATGTTTGGTAACATCAATATGCTTATTAACCAAAAAGTAGAAAAGCACGAGGGCATGTTTAAATACCACTCAATAAGTTACTTTTTCCACTTAAAATAGTAGATAAGTAACTTATCTAAGATAAGTTTAGTTTATGATCAATTATAAGTAATTTTATTTTTAAAAAATTTAAAATCACATAATTACTTCAATTTAATAAGTAGAAATCAAGATAGGCTACTTAAAGCATAAGTAACTTATAATAGACCCCTCGTTTCCAACATCATAAGTAATTATCCCTCAAGTTTGTTTGGTCCCCCTCACATCCACCATCCATCATGTGGGGCCAACCTTTGATGTGGACCATTCATTGTGCAAGCTCCACCTTTGATGTGGGTTGTCCATCATACGGGGCCCACCTTAGATGTGGACAATTCATCATTACGGCATGACCTTTAATGTGCACCATTCATTATATAGGGCCTACCTTTGACATTGGCCATCTATCAAGTGGGTTCCACCATCCATGTTATTGTCCATCATGTAGAGCCCACCTTTGATGTGGACTGTCCATCATGTGGGCCCCACCTATGATCTTGGTCATCCATCATGCAGGGCCCGCCTTAGATATGGGCCACTCATCATTAGGGTTGAACTTTGATGTGGACCATGGATCATATGGGGCCTACCTTGATGAGTATTGCCTATCATATGGGGCCAACTTAATATGGATCATCCGTCAAGTGGAGACCACTTTTAATGTGGATTGTCCATCATGTGGGCCTCACCTTCAATGTAGGTTGCCTATCATGCAGGGCTCACCTTGGATGTAAGTCATTCATCATTGGGGGCCGACCTTTGATGTGGACCATCCATCATGTGGGGTCACTTCAATATGGGCCATCCATCATGTAAGGCCCAGCTTCAGTGTCCACTGCCCATCATGTAGAGCCCACCTTTGATGTGGATCATCCATCATGTAGGCCCCACCTTTGAAGTGGGTTGTCCATCATACCAACCCGCTTTGGATATGTCATATGTGGGCTATTTATCACTACGAGCTAACCTTTAATGTGGACCATCCATATGTGGGCCCACATTAATATGGGGTCATCCATCATGTGGGGCCCACCTTTTTTGTGGACTGCCCATCGTGTGAGCTCTACCTTCAATGTGGACAGTCCACTATGTGAGGCCTCCTTTGATATGGATTGTGGGAGAGATCTTGATGGTAAGAGAAGTAGAAAAGTTAAAAGTTAAAAAGCTAAACATAATTACTTATTAAGATGGTAGCTTTTGGCATATAAGTTACTTTTACCATGATGCTTGCCAAATTAACTTAAGTGAAAAAAGTAACTTAATTACTTAACATAAATTAAAAAGTAACTTATTTGGTGGTATCCAAACGAGCCCTAAATGAGCTTAAAAAACAGATGATTGGCATAGATATGAAACAAATTTATCAAGGTGGGCCCCATACGGTAAGGGTAACACCCACTAAGCTATTACCTGAGTAACAACCAATCCACTCATGTTCATAAGTATTAAATATACAAAGGTAGTACACCCATGTTTTTAAGTTGTGGCTATCAGATGTTGTATGTGGTGAGGCCATTCTAATCGTATATTATTGGGATTTTGGCCAAAATAGCCTTGTGGTATTGGCAAACGCACCAAAAAGTTTCTAAAAAAAACATTTATTTGGCCTTGATAACCTTTTGAAATTTTTTAAGGGACAAAAGTGCCTTTTCCGTTAAGCTCAATGCCCATCAGGGCATGATGGTGGGAGGGATGTAGGACCGACTATAGTGTTTGTGAGAAATCCACACCGTTCACATGTTTTGCCAAATCATTTATGACGTGAACCCAAAAAGAGGTAGATCCAAAGCTTAAGTGGGTCACACAATAGAAAATAGTGGGGATCATACGCCCAGAGTCGAATCATTCACAGGGCTGCATAAGCTTTGGATCAGGATAATATTTTTATTATTTCAGTTCATCCCCGTGGTAAGGACCTTATGAGCATTTGAGTCACTTTATGGCTAGTTTGAATTGCATATAAACATCACGGTAGAGCCCATAGAGGTTTAAACGCTAGGCAACCCCTTTTCCAATATTTCCAGTTGTGTGGTCCACTTGAGTTTCATATCTATATAATTTTTGGTCTCATTTCTTAACATGATCTTCCAAAATGGATGGATGGAGTGGATTTCCGACAAACATTACGATGGGCCCAACACAGTTTCCAAGGGCAGGAACTTCTTATAAAAGGCTTTTGCTCAAAATTAGCATCAGCGTGATGCGACGTGACAAGGCGAATTAGGTAGTGAGACCTAGCTAGAGATGAATGGTTTGGTGGGCCTTTATGATGTATGTATTTTATCCATGCCATTCATCCATTTTGAAAGATTATTTTAAGGCATGAGCTCAAAAATGAGGCATATCAAAGGTTCAAGTGGACCACACCATAGAAAGCAATGAGATTGAAAACCAACCATTGAAAACTTCTTAAGGGCCATAAAATTTTTGGATGTAACTCATTCTTTGACCCATGATGTTAAATTAAATTTTAAATCTAGTAGATGGAGTGGATTCGACACATCCCACAGTGGGCCCCACAACTCTTAACACATGACAACCTAGATCCTTCACACATGACAACCATGACCGTGACCCTTAACATATGACAACCTCAACCCTTAACACTAGACAACCTATACCGTTAACATATGACAACTATGACCCAGACCCTTAACATATGACAACCTCAACCCTTAACACATGACAACCATGGCCCAAACCCTTAACACATGAAAACCTTGACCCTTAGCACATGACAACCTGAACCCTTAACAAATGATATATGTTCATCGACTTCCATGACAATACATTATAAAATTCAAATTATATCTCCTTCATTGTCCCCCACATGACAACGACAACCAATCCATCTCAACCTCAAATCTTTTCTGACAATCACTTCTTCCCATGAAAACAATCACGACCATCCCTCTCTATCCACAACCAAAAGTGGCTTCCATCTTTAAGAAAACATTATTCTGCAAAAAAATAAAATAAAAAAATCCATTAAAAATATCTTCCACCTATCAGTGGCTTCCATCTATGAGAAATGTAGTCATTAGAACAAAAACAACATTCATTTTTAGAGTTGTAGAAGTTATTGGTGGTGCCCATACACCAGAGAAGTTGACGGAGGTAACTGTGCACCGAAAAATGCAATCGGAATGGGTGGTGGTGGGTCCCCGGAAGACATGGTTAAAAAGATAGAAGAAGAGTCTTGGGAAAACAATGAAGGAAGAAGAAGAAGGTCCTTATGGGACTAGGCTCTAAGCAGGGGCAATTTCGTCCCAAGTAGTTTGATGATGTGGCCCAATTATGGTGCAACAAACACAGGAATTTCCTGTTTGTGGCAAGCGGATGATCCATATTCAAATAGGTTGGATGGCAAATAAATGTCACCATGGCCTTAGGAAGGTTTCACTGGTGGATGCCATCATCCCAACTGTTTCTTGAGTTGTGGTCCACTCAGCTTTTGATATGCTTCAAATTGGGCTCATGCCATTAAAAAAAAGCTAGAAAAATGGATGGATGGTGTGGATATAACATATACATAATGGTGAGCCCCATAGAATTTACTTAGTAGGCCATCCACGTCCCTTCTTCAAATGCATGTAAATGGTATTCACCTGCTGGGTAGGGTCCACTATGTTGTGCATATACCATCCACTATGTTGTGCATATACCATCCCACCTTCTCCGTGGGTATGCCATCTAACCCATGCATCAAGTCCCACCACAATGATAGGATGCCCAATCAAGTTTATACAATTGTCAGGTGGGCCACACCATAAACCCGCCCAAAACTTCCAAGCTCACATGATAGCCCATGCAATGGCTAGATTGGTTTGTTTTTGGCTTCCTACCTTTTGAGTGAGGCAATCTTTCTCAACGGATTTGATTCCCTGGTTAGGCTTTTATTTTTGGAGGGTCCCAACCTTTTGGCAAGGATTTCCTTCTGGACGAATTGAATTTTGAAGCAGCGAGAGTCAGGTGAAATGCGTGTTTTATGCAGCGCAAGCAATACTCAAGCTTTGTGGCACACATGTTTGTGTGTTTGACATTCACTCGGAACATCAGGTACGCACTTCAATTTCAGATTATATGGCCAAAATTCTCTCCATTCGGCAACTCGACCACACCAAAGGGAATGGTGAAGAATATTTACACCCTTTTTTTTTGCGCCCTGATGTGGTCTAATAGAAAATCATGCATGGTGACACTATGTGTTTAGCACACAGAGAAGTTGTACTCGCACTCAAAGAGATCTTTAGGCATTACGCTATTTGGTTATTAATGCGATAGCATAGACACTTACGCATGCCTTCAAGGGATGAATCGTCGCATGCCACGTGGCCACGATCAACGTGCCTATTAATAAGGCAACATAACTGGCATGGCTATAACAAGACTCACTGAGAGAACAGATCTAATGATGTATATGGCTATGATATTCTCGTTGAGGCCGTCTCTTACATTCTTTCTAATATGTGAGATCTTCTCATAGACATTCGGATAACCATCAACACTTGAGAATGTTCTAAATATCAGGATAGTAGACCAATGTCCAAGCCAAATCGACTTTGGTTCATACATAAGTTAGGAGAAACAGACACATCAACTCGATTACGTTCCCTATTCCATACATCATTCAAAATTAAGAGAATGGGAGAGCTAGGTCTAACAGGGTCCAATAAAAGTGGGCTATCGGGTGTCAAATCTCACCTCAATCCAAACCATCACCTTGAGTTGGTTTGATCCGAACCGTCCAACACCTTGAAGTCGACAAGGTGGGCCATTAGTAGAGAAGTTTACTGGCTATGATCGGTTCAAGTCGAGCCCTTAAGGTTCCCAGACTTTGGTTTGGTTGTCTTCATCAGAGAAACTTTAGTGGTCCCAGGCCTAATCTTTAGTGGGTCATAACCATTTCTACAAAGGATCAGCTATGAGACGAAGATCTGGGAAGCCAGAAAGTCTGGATATGACTGGAGTCCTTTCTTCTTAATGCCATTTGACAGTTCTAGATCAATCAAAGAGGTTCTTATATTTAGAATTGCAACCTAAGCACAAAGGATCTAGAAGCAATAATGAGGCCAAATAAGGGGTTTCACGCCTCGACAAGCTATAAAAGGTGTAAATGAAGAAGAGCCCAGGGCCCCAGGCCAAACACATCTATTGACTTTATATTCATATTTCCTCGGTTTAGCCTAGTTATAACATAGATAACTACTGCATAGCGACTCCCTCTACAGTACCTTATGAGTATAAGTAAGTATCCTCGACCTTAAGTTGTAAGATCATGTTCAACTGAGTTTCGATTTAGTTGATCATACCAATCCAATCGCATCTTGTTGACCACCCACTTTAACCGTCTGTTCTTATAGGCATATCAGGCATTTATCTTTTGTTTTCGATTATTTTTCTGGTTGATTATTACTTTGTCAATTATAATGAGTCATACATTTAAATATCAATAAAATAGGCATTGTTAAGCCTTATATTGTTTATTTGTACATTGTTTTTCATTTGAGAGGCATACAAACCTAATGACTGGTGAATGAAAAAGTCATTAAGTTCATAAACACACGTTTATTGTCACAAGGCAAAAATAATTCATTCAAAAGGGTAAACCCCTACTATTTCACTAATCGGCTGAATGGAGCACAAACCGGTGGTTGAGACGATAGCTGGATGCCAGTCCATTCTCTGATTAGTCAATCTCGACGTGGGTGACACCAATGATTTAAAGCTTGGATTTAGAATGCATTGGAATTCAAATCACATTTGTATTGGATTCAGAATCCTCATTTGTGTTTGGTTAAAATGCACTAGAATCTAAATCTTATTCTTATATTTGGGAGCTTGCATTTGGCGAGCATTGGAATTCATCAAAATTTCACAACAACTTATATTTGTTTCACTAAATTAGCTTTCATATTCCAAATTATTATATATATGTGATATTTGATAGAATGATTGTAATAAGCCCATTAAAATATATACTTTGGCTAAAAAGGAGAAAATTTTAAACCTTGGGTAAGCCACAAATGTAAATATTACATATAGATAACTCACCAACAAATTTTAACCATCCATTTTAATGTCCAACATTTGGATAGTTTAGATAAATTTATTGATGTAATTTTAATGTTGTAAATGATAATTAAATTATTTTGGATATCATTGGCCTACCATGTGTCTAATGGATTAATAGCGTAGAGACACCTTTGTTTGATGTGCAACTCTCTAGCACTTGACAAAGAGGAAAAGAAGACATTTCCCGTGTATGTCACTAAAATTTCATTATTTTACTAGATTTCAAAACACTATAAAAATGTAAATTTAAAATACCTTCAATTTATTTACCATCAAATCTAAGGTCATCAAATACAAAAACCAATTATTTGATTTTGAAATACACGCATTTGCATTTCCAAAGTGAGAAGCCAGTGGTAAAAGTCATGTATGCCAGTTTACATCCATCTCATTGGCACCTTAAAGCAAGGAAGGACATGAGGTAAAACACCGTCTTCCTTAGGGGGATAACTGTTCCAAATCCACGAAACTTCTCTAGACTCCTCACAGAGAAACCTCGAATCCACGAGGAGAAGAAAATATAAATAATTCTAATAAATTTGAAATAATTGGATTGATAATTGTCTAATACCTATGTACCTGTTACACTATTAATATAGAAAAAAACTTAGAATTCGTAATTACCAAATCGTAAATTTCGAACTCTAATAAAAAATCTTTATTATACTAAAACTCTATTGCGCAGCACGCCAACAACGCAGTGAGCCTAGATTCAATCTCAGGCCTCACCCACAAACGATAAACAGAAAGAAATATAAACTAGAAATAGATTAAAGCAATCTAAAACAAACCATAAGACAAGACAAGATATACGTGGAAAAACCCCAATCTAGGGTAAAAAAACCACGGATGTAAACTTCCACTATGAAGAACGAAGATTACAATGCAATATACTAGCCTCTCCCTTGGAAGTACAGAGAAAATCCCTTGCCCAAGTATTTCTCAATATTCACCTTAACCCTAGAAAAGCCCTAGGGACTCCTATTTATAGTTTAGGCAACTTCCCTTTCGCACCCTTGCGAAAGGCGACACCAAAATCTGCAGTCCGTATCAAATTCGGAAACCAATCTGCGTAACCTCAACTGGTTGAGCAGACAGCACGACCGGTCGAGAAGACCCCTCAACCGGTCGAGAATGATCCTCGATCGGCCGAGCACCTCGAAACTCAAAAAACTATGCTCGCTGGACTTTGAGTCGAGCCAGTCCACGACTGGCTATGACCAGTTGAGTGAGCTCCTCGACCGGTCGAGCAGGGGTCATAACTGGTCGTGCGCGACCCCAGATGTGGCTCCACTTCTCAACAATCTCCCACTTGGAGACACATCGCCATAAACTTTTGTCTTCTTCATCCGGAGTGCACCACCTCCCTGTCTTCAAGCCTAAAGACCAATCAAAGTTGAACAGAGCTTCAGCTTCTCCCGTGTGACTGCCTTGGTCAGCATATCCGCAGGATTCTCACTTGTATGAATCTTCTCTAGAGCAATCAATCCATCTTCCAGTAACGAATGTATGAAGTGATATCTGATGGCAATATGCTTGGTCCTTGAATGAAATGATGAATTCTTAGCCAAGTGTATTACACTCTGACTGTCACTGTAAGTTTGCAATCTGCTTGCTTCTTACCTAACTCCTCCATAAAACCTTACATCCACACCATCTCCTTTCATGCTTCTTTAGCCGCAACATATTTTGCTTCCGTCGTACTGATAGATACTATCTTCTGTAACTGAGAGACCCAACTGACTGTAGCACTACCTAGAGTAAAGACATAACCTGTAGTGCTTCTTCTGCTGTCGATATCTCCTGCTAAATTTGAATCTACGTAGCCTTGTAGCTTGATTTCTGATCCACCGTAACACAGCCCTACATCCTTAGTACCTACCAGGTATCTAAGGATCCACTTCACAGCTTCCCAATGTTCTTTCCTAGGGTTGTTTATGAACCTGCTAACAACTCTCACTGCTTGAGTAATGTCTGGTCTCGTGCTTACCATAACATACATGAGACTCCCTATAGCTAACACGTATGGGACTTTAGTCATGTAGTCCCGTTCCTCCTCCGTCTTTGCACCTTGCTCCTTAGATAGCTTGAAGTGATTGGCTAATGGAGTGCTAACTGGCTTAGCACCTCCCATGTTAAATCGATCAAGTACCTTGACTATGTACTCTGCCTGTGATAAAACTAGTTTCTTGTTTTCCCTGTCACGTTTTATCCTCATGCCTAAGATTTGTTTTGCAGCTCCTAAATCCTTCATGGCAAATTCTCTAAACAATTGTCTTTTGAGATTTGAGATGTCTTTCATGCTTGAACCAGCCACAAACATGTCATCAACGTATAGAAGAAGGATGATGTATGACGTATCAAACTTCTTCAGATAGCAACAATGGTCAGCATGACATCTCCTGTAACCGTTTCCCGACATAAAACTGTCGAACTTCTTGTACCACTGCCTCGGAGCCTGCTTCAGGCCATATAGACTCTTCTTCAGTCTGCACACCTTGTTCTCCTTTCCTGGTGTCATGTATCATATCGGCCGATGCATATATATATCTCTTCTTCAAGGTCTCCATGAAGAAAGGCTGTCTTAATATCTAGCTGCTCTAGATGTAAGTCCTTTGTAGCCATTATACTTAAGACCATGCGAATCGTAGACATTTTCACCACAGGTGAAAATTATCAGTGAAATCGATACCTACCTTTTGTTGAAACCCTTTCACAACCAATCTGGCCTTGTACCATTTCGAACCATAGTGCTCCTCTTTCAGTCTGTAAACCCACTTGTTATGAAGAGCTTTCTTACCCTTGGGTAAAGTGACTAGCTCCCATGTACGATTAGACTTAAGAGAGTCCATCTTCTTATCCATGGCCTGCTCCCACTTAACCCGTGTATCTGATTGTAATGCCTCTTTAAAATACTCTGGCTCACCATTATTTGTCAGCAATAGATAATGTAAGGAAGGTGAGTATCGGACTGTAGGTCTCCTCTCCCGAGTAGACCTCCTCACAACCGGTGTATGCGGCTCTGCCTCATAATGCTCCTTTGCATGATCATCCTGTGGCGCTGTAACACCCGTGTCCGGTAACTCTTCTATCTCTACGAATTCTTTCTCCTCGACCTTATTTTCCTGCACACTGTCCTTATGCATCACTTTTTCATTGAAGACCATGTCCTTGCTTCTGATGATTTTCCTGTTTTCTGCATCCCAAAACCTGTAGCCAAAATCATGCTGCCCGTAGCTTATAAACGTGCACCTCCTGGACCTTGCATCCAGTTTATTTCTGTACTATACATCAATGTGAACATATGAAGTGCAACCAAACACTCTAAGATGTGCAAGGTTCACTTCTTTCCGAGTCTACGTTTCTTCTGGTAGCCGACCATCCAATGGTGCTAAGGGACTTCTATTGATGAGATATGCGACAGTATTCACAGCATCTGTCCAAAAGGTCTTAGACAACCCTGCGTGTAGCCTTATACTCCTAGCGCTTAAGGATGGTCTTGTTAATGCGCTCAACCACACCATTCTGCTGCGGTGTCCCTGTAATCGATTTCTAATGTTTGATTCCATTTGTTGCATAATAGTCCTTAAATCTCTTATCACAGTATTCTCCCCCATTATCAGATCTGAGACATTTTACTGTTTTTCCTGTCTCGTTTTCTACCATAACTTTCCATTTCTTAAATACATCAAATACATCAGATTTGTGTTTTAAGAAATAAATCCACTGTTTTCTACTAACATTATCAATAAAAGAAATAAAATAACGTGAGCCACCAAGAGATAATACCTGTACCGGTCCCCACACATCAGTGTGCACAAGCTCTAACAGATGTGTCTTTGGAGCACGTCCTGTTTTCTTAAAACTTATCTTCTTCTGCTTACCATACACGCAGTCCTCGCAGAATTTCAAATCAATAAACTTCAGCCCTAGTAGCTTCCCTTTTGATAATAACACATTTATCCCCTTTTCACTCATATGTCCCAACTTCTGATGCCATAACTGCCTATTCACTCCAGTTGATGCAATTGCGAGTGAACTATACGATCCTAAAATCACGTATAAAGTACCTTCCTTTTTGCCTCGAGATATCACCAAGGCACCTTTTGTGATCTTCCAGGAATCACTAGTGAATGTCGTCACATAACCGGTATCGGCCAACTACCCCGCTGAGATCAAGTTATGTTTCAAACTCGGTACATGTCTGACATCCTTTAATTTCAAAACTGTTCCGTCTTTCTGATTGACATGAACGTCTCCCTTTCCAACAATATTGTATGGCTCATCATTACCCAGGTAGACTCTCCCAAAGTCACCTGACATAAATCACGCAGAACTTCTTTACATGAGATGGCATGAAATGAAGCACCCGAGTCTATAACCCAAGACTCATTCCTCGCATCAAGAGACAAGATCAACGCCTCTGTATTACTCTCCTCACATAGATTCACTGAATCTTTCCCGCCTTAAGAGCTCTTTCTTATTTCTTAAGTACCCTACAATCACGTTTCATATGCCCCTTCTTGCCGCAATGCCAACACCCGTCTTTGTCTTTCGGTCCCTTGAACTTCTTCCTTGACTTAGAACGCCCGTGTTTATTGCCTCATTTGTTCAGCGATCTTCCTCTTCCTTCAACATTTAGAGCATTCCCTGAATCCTCTGAAACTCCTGATGCCTTTCTTCTAGATTCTTCGCTGAGAATTAGACCAGCCACATCATCAAATTTCAGCTTTGTCGACCTTGAAGAATTGCTCACAGCAATCACCAGACCATCCTAATTGTTTGGCAAACTGGATAAGATCAATAATGCCTTGACCTCATCCTAAAAAATAATGCCAACGGATTCCAACTGGCTCATGATTGTATTGAACTCGTTTAGATGTTCAACCATGCTTCCACCATCTGACATCTTCATGTTGAATAGATGTTTCATAAGATTAACCTTATTGGATGTAGAAGGTTTTTCATACATGGTGGTTAGGGATTCCATTAATTCTTTTGTAGTTTTCACCTTAAATATATTGAAGGCGACGCTTTTAGACAAAGAGAGTCGAATTATTCCTAAAGCCTTTTTATCCAATAAAAACCATTCATCATCTGCCATCTTTTCTGGTTTCTTCTCTTTTCCTCTTAGAGGAATATAGAGGTCCTTCTGATACAGATAATCTTTCATCTACATCTTCCAGAAGGCAAAGTTTAAACCATCAAACTTTTCAATTTTAGTCTTCCCTTCTTCCGTCATCGTTCCCAATAGAATTAAACCAAGAGCTTTGATACCAGTTGTTGGGCAGCACGCCAACAACGCAGTGAGCCTAGATTTAATCTCAGGCCTCACCCACAAACGATAAACAGAAAGAAATATAAACTAGAAACAGATCAAAGCAATCCAAAACAAACCACAAGACAAGATATACGTGGAAAAACCCTAATTTAGGGTAAAAAACCACGGATGCAAACTTCCACTATGAAGAACGAAGATTACAAGGCAATATACTAACCTCTCCCTTGGAAGTACAGAGAAAATTCCTTGTCCACACCTTAGAAGTATTTCCTAATATTCATCTTAACCCTAGAAAAGCCTTAGAGACTCCTATTTATAGTTTAGGCAACTTCTCTTTCGCACCCTTGCGAAAGGCCACACCAAAATCTGCAGTCTGTATCAAATTCGGAAACCAATGTGTGTAACCTCGATTGGTCGAGCAGACTGTACGACCGGTTGAGAAGACCCCTTGACCGGTCGAGAATGATCCTTAATCGGTCGCTCGCCTCGGAACCCAAAAAACTATGCTCGTTGGACTTTGAGTCGAGCCAGTCCACGACTGGTCACGACCGGTCGAGTGGGCTCCTCGACCGGTAGAGCAGGGGCCACGACTGGTCGTGCGCGGCCCCAGATGTGGCTTCACTTCTCAACAAACTCTTCTTAAGCTTAATTTCTAAAAATAAAAATTCCAAATAAAATTTTGCTAGAAGAGTCCTAGCATAATTACAAGTTATTTCTAAAAAGTAAGAAAATCTAAAACTCTAAAAATGTGAAAATATTAAAAGATTCGGAATTACTAAAAATAATATTTTTTCTTAAAAATTCGTTTTTGAGCTGAAAGCGCGCATTTTCTGACGAAACGGATAGATGCGAGTTCACCTCGGATGGCTCATTTTAATAAAGATTGATAGGTTGTGCGCCCCATAATGATACTCGGATCAAAAGTTACATTCCACCTTTTGGCCCAACCATGCTACGAACATATCTATGACATGTTCTACATCGGACCCCTTAATTTGAAAAAAACTCGTCCTCGAGTTGCTCAAGGGACCCAGCTCATGATTTTGAGATAACTTCTGACGATGTTTAGTAGCCCTTTGTACTTGGCATTACGCTTCTGAGCTGACACAATACATGTATTCATGCTTTCCTTGACTTGACTAGTATCGATCAGTTCCTTCACTCGTGCCTTCAAGATCTCACATTTTTTATGATAATGTGGGCAATTAGGTAGACTTGCCCCTGAGATGGGATCAATATGGTTTTGTATATCTCGCATGAGAGGCAATTGATTAGGGAGTTCATTGAGCACAACCGCCTTAACTCCTACAACAATGGTTCCAAATCCTCCGGGATGTTCACGGGCTTCATATATTTTTTATTTTCAACTAATGCATATATATCTCATGTTTCCTCATATTGTTTAACAAAGACCTGTTTAGTTATGAGAGACTTTTTATCCACTTTAGAAGTATTAAGTTGGTTCTCCGTTCTCATAGGGGTCATATGTTTGCCACCAATGAATCCTGTGGCCTGTTGCAACTCCGTTTTGACGTGGACATCCCTCATTGACAAATAATAAGATTTATTTACATATCCCCTTATTGATCGGTTATCCTGCCAGTAACGTTGGTTTTGTTGGAATAATATATGATCGTAGTTGCCAGGGAAGAATTGCATGCATAATAACTTTTTCATCCACGACCACGTGTGGATTAATGCCTTCATCTGTCTCATCTGCTCGAGTTAAAGTTGTTTCCACCAAACTGAAGCTCCGCCCTTCAACTTGTAGGCCACGAGCTTGATCTTCTTCGCTTCAGGGATTTCCATATATTTAAAGAATCACTCAAATTTAGAAAGCCAATCAAGGAAATCCTTAATGTGAAGTTGGCTATTAAAGCTAGGAAAATCGACCCTCATCTTGAATTCTTGATATATCATATCAATGTCTCATCTAAGATGTTATGGAATTATGTAGCTGGATCTCACTTTCTCATAAGTGAACCTGTGGTTCACTGCTAGCACCATCCCGCGATCAGGGTGATTATGAGTTCCAGCAATTGTTGGTGGCAGATCACCACAAGAACACGAAGCTACCCTAGGGCCTTTGTTATGAAACTCATTGCGATGGCTTTGCCGATTCTCTTGTTGCACCTCTTCGAAAACTGTCGCCGTTCAAAGTAAATTCCCTAGAGTATTGTCCATGAGATTGTTATCTGACCCGTCCTTGGAAGCCATAGATCCGAGGAAAAGTCTCACTCTGATACCAAATTGACGTAGGGAAGGACGTGAGGTTGAGCATCGTCTTCCACAGGGGGATAAGTATTCCGAATCCACGAAACATCTTTCGACTCCTCACAGAGAAACCTCGAATCCACGAGGAGAAGAAAATAGAAATAATTCTAAGAAATTCGAAATAATTTGATTGATAATTGTCTAATATCTATATACCTGTTATACCATTAATATAGAAAAAAAAAAAACTCAAAATTCGTCATTACCAAAAATAGTAAATTTCTTACTTAAAAAAAAAAATCCTAATTCTAAAACTTTTATAAAGTCTAATTTTAAAAAATAAAAATTCTAAATAAAATTTTTCTAGAAGAGTCTTAACATAATTACAAGTTATTTATAAAAATTAAGAAAATTTAAAACTCTAAAATTAGAAAAATATTAAAAAATTCAGAATTACTAAAAATAACAATTTTTTTCAAAAAAATTATTTTTGAGCTGAAAGAGCGCGTTTTCTAATAAAATGGACAGTTGTAACTCACTTTATAGATTGGTTCACCTCAGATGGCTCATTTTAGTAAAGATTGATAAGTTGTACAACCCATAACAATACTTGGATCAAAAGTTACAGTCAATTTAATTTATAGTACATGTTCTTTTGGCCCAACCATGCGAAGAACGTATTTAGGACACGTTTTACATCACACCTAAAATCTCAGCCTTTTCTATCGGGCTGAGTTTTAGGATTTACCTTAGAATTGCTGAGGCTCACCTGATCAATGGAGAGGATCTCTTGCTATGAACACGGTGGGCCCCACATGAACTGGGTGTTGTAACCGCTTGTGTAGAGGATTGTAGTCCCAGCAGAGATGTATAAAAATAGGGCTGTCAATGGGCTGGGCCTAGAGTATAAAAATAGGGCCGTCGTGTAATCCCTATAAAAATTCTGTATTTTTAGGCCCGAGCCCGACTCATTGACACCCTAATAAAAATGCCCAGGAATTTATTTTATATGATGCAAGAATACCAATGTTTATACACGTGAATGTAGGCCCTAAAAGAGAGGCATACACATAACTTAATCCAAACCGTCCAAATTGCAGGCCCCACTGAGATGGGCCATAAAGGGGAGCTTGTTCTAACTTCCTATTGGAGGCCATCAGATAGACAATGGAATGAAGATGGACAACGATGGACAGCCATAATTGAAATAACAATTTTCCACGAATCGCTAATTTAGTGAACCCCACTTATGCTCGAAAAATGGACAGCTAGGGAAAGATTCAACGGTCCACGATCAACTTACACAGATAGGGTATGCCATTTTTAGTCTAGGGCATGCTCCCAGTCGTTGGCACGTAATGAGTGGACCGGATCTCTCACTTCTGTAGCAGGTTGGCATGTGCGCTGCGAAGCCCCATTTCATCTCACGCGAGACCCAAAAATAAATAAATAAATTCAGGAATCAGCTGTGAAAATTGTGGTCTATGGTTTTGTAATCGAGACCGTTGAATTGTTGAGCCCCACCACGGATAGAGAACCCCATAAAGCTTTCTCAGATTTGTAAGTCCCAGCGGCCATATTAGGACCCTTCATAGTTGAATGTGGACCGTCATTATCTTTTTTTAAACGGTCTATCTATAGTCCTCAAATAGAAAGGATAGCTTTCTCCTGTCAAGAAGATATATTACTAATAGCTCATCCATGCCAGGCATTATCTGACGAACGGTCTCAATTTAAAAAACAAAAGGGCCCCACCACTAGAAACTGAAAAGCGGCACGCTCAGCAGAAGATTGGAATCGTTTATCACACCAGTTTTACTCAGCGTGTAAAAACGTCAAGCTCTTTGCAGTCCTCCATATTGTACATGTAAAATCCACTCCGTCCATCGAGCGGAAATCGTTATTTTAACCGTACATGAAAAATATCAGCCTAATATAAAATAAATATGGAAAATACCAACCAAAACAATATAACATTGTACCTAATACCTATAGGTTCACGCATTTCGGCCTAACTGAATTTATAATCAGGATAATTTATGTTTGAACCCTTCATCCTAGTGATTCCAACCTGATGAACGGTTTTGATGAAAGATATAAACCATGGTAGACCCACATATAAATCTATGGTTTGCATTCCATCCCCATCGTTCCTAGAGGTGTGCCCAAGAATAGTTGTACATCTGGCTGATTTTTAGCTACATGTCTTTAAACCGTTGAACATACCTGATGGATGGACTGGATTTAATAATACAACGTGGTGGGTCCTTAAAAGCTCTGGTGTTTTACGCCCTGAGTAAAACAGGTGTGGCAGAGGATTCCTGTCCCCGGCACATACATGAATCCGGGCTCACAGGGCATCTCAGCCTAAATTAGCAAGAAAGAAACTTTGATACTCCGGCAGAGCGTGATCGATGATACGCACGCACTTTGTAATTACTTAGAAATTGTATATGTGAAATATAAATTTATTTAAATTAAACCGTGGAATAATGAGCCTCACTTTAGATGTATAAAGAAACAAAAAAGTTATATTTATTAAGTTTTCTAATTATCGGACTGGTGGACATTTATTGGACGATTAAAAATAAAAGTACCCAATCATCCTATTCCAGTAAATAAGTTTCGGCCAATCAGAGGTTAGGATTGTTCTACCAATCATATTTTGGAACTGCGACGGTTGATTCTGTTTGATTTCAGCGAATGAATGTTGCATGTACAACTCAATTGCCTACCAATCAAGTGCCATACTTTGCCAGAGTATCAAATAACTGGAAGCCGATAATTCATGTGTATTATCAACACCGTCCATACATTTTATGAGATAATTTTAAGGTATGATACAAAAATTTAAGAATATAAAAATCTCAAGTGGACCACACAGAATGAAAAAGTGTGAAATGAATGCCTACAATTGAAAACTTCTATGGGCCCTCAAAAGTTTTGGATCAAGCTGATATTTGTGTTTTCCTTTCATCTATGTCTTTGTGACATTATGAACAGATTGGATCATAAATAAACATCATCGTGGGCCCTGGGAAGGTTTCAATGGTGGACGTTACGTCCCCACTATTTCCTGTTGTGTAGTCTATTTTAACTTTATATATGCTTCAATTGTGGGGTCATGCCTTAAAATGTTTTTTAAAAACGGATGGACGGCGTGGATAAGACATATACATCTACGGTGGGCCCCACAGAGTTTGCTCAATACGCTGGTGAGTGAGTACGAATCCGCTTCGCACAAAACTCCTCAATTAGCAATCCCCGCCTTCTGTTTTGCACGGCTCCTATGTGATCACCACCACTCAGCCTCGGCTCCAAAGCACAATGCTTCGGCATCCGAACCTCTTTGCTTCGGGAGACGAACCTAAGCCTCGGTAGAACAGACCCTTTATCTTGCTCGCCCTGTTCCGAAAAAACCCTTTTCCTCCAACAACACAAACTCACCCAATAAAAAAAAAAAACAAAAAAAAAGGAAAAAAAAAGGGTTTTTGCTTCTCTCACTCAAACCCTAATTCTAAAAACCTAGAATCGGGAGGAATCGATCGGGCTGCTATATAAGGGGCCATTCGATGCTCCCCAAACGCCCAAGCATCTCAGCCGCTCATACAAGTGAGGAGCTTCGATTTAAATGCTCCTCTCCTTCTTATACTTCTCTTATCGTTTCATGCCTGGAATCAAAGGTTCTCTCCGTTCTCTGCTCAAAAACGGGGTTTTTGCGTATCGGATTTGTGGAAAAACGAAGTTTGGTTTGAGGATTCAAAGCTCGACGGTTTGCAGTCATGGGAGAGATGAGTAATCCGGTGAGTGGCTCTTTTTGTAGTTTTAATGTCATTGGAGGGTTTTTTTTAGGGAAAGTCTAGAAATTTTTTTTTTTTTTTTTTTTTTTTTTTTTTTTTTTTGTAGAAGAGATTTTGCGTATGGAGTTTGTAGCGATGGTCGTTGGTCTCCCGCCGATCACTGGTAGTGGGCGGAACTCTATCCGCTGGATCGAGATGAGTTTTGGGAGAACCCGTTTTGGATTTGTGTTGGGATTTGGTCGTGATGTTCTGTGGGTGGTGGGGTTTCGAACACCTAAGCCAACGAGTCTACGGAGCCATCCCTTCGTGGTCCTGCTCCGATTGGACGGTTGGATTGTGTGATTGTTGTTGTTTTCGGACAATGCCCCATCCTTGATGGGCTTTTGAAGAACATCCGTTTTGGGTTGGTGTGGGATTGGGTGTGTGCCATGGACGGCAGTGGGTTGGTGAGTTCAGACATTTGTGGCTGCTACCATGTGGATTTCCCTTTTAGGTCTTCTTAAGTTTTCTGATTGGATGGTTTGGGGATCGAATGATTGGCGTGGTTTTTTCGGACAATGGCCCATGTGCAATCAGGCCTGCCTGATGAATGGCCTTTATATCTTGGTTTAACTTATTATGTTTGTGCTTTGTGGGATAAATCTTCTATAAAGGTTTCTTTTGATTTTATTAATTTTATTTTATTTAAATGGTTCAGTGATGATAAAAGACTATCTTTATGTTTTCCCCTTTATACTTTGATAACAAAATTCATGCTAGAAACGAAGTAAAAACTGCTCATTTTGCAGTAGTGTTCAGCATGAGCATGGGAGTTGTGATTCAGGCCCGCATCCCGTTATATAAGTGGGACTCACATTTTGTTTTTTCTGCATGACTAGTTATGCAACCCATAGGCCCCACAATTTAATGACCGTTGATCGCATCCAACTGATCATCAGACTGATGATTTGGTCTAGATCATCAATCAACACAACCTGAATGATAGTATTGATCAGATTTAGATCAACCAGTTTCTATTTATTTATTGAAAAGGTAACAATAACTCTTTTAAAGAAAGGGAAACCCCCCCCCCCCCCCCCAAAAAAAAAAAAAAGAAAAAAAAAAGAAAAGATAATAAATAAAAATCGCGCTATAAAAGAAATAAAAACTGCTCGGTTTGCAATAGTGTTCAACATGAACACATGAGTAGTGATTCGGGCCAACTTCCCGTTATAAAGGTGGGACTCACATTTTAGTTTTTTTTTGCACTAATTAGTGATGCAACCCATAGGCCGAGAATTAAATGACTGTCGATTGCATCCAACTCTGTTGAAATGACCCGTAACAGCCCTGTAATGGACCTTTGTAGGGCCGATATAAGTTTTTTCAGTTTGTTTTTTCAATACAAAAAAGAGAGGCCGTAACAGCTCTTGTAATGGCCGTTACACTCCGTATCATAAAGGTAGCGGTGGTGGCCGTTAAGGAACTATTCAAATTATCCTATATGAGGGTGGGATGTTCACATTGTGGATTCCACCCAGCATGTCAAGATTAAGATTCCGGATTACGATGGTAATATGATCCCAATGTGTTCAATGGCTGGCTAAAGCCAAGTGGAAGAAACCATCAATCTATATTTTGTTGCCTTGAAACCTAAGGGCGCGGCCAAAGACTGGTGGTACACTATCGAAGAAGACTTGCATTGATGTGAATTTGAAGGTGGGACTGAAAGGGTTTTTATTGCGGGATTATGGGACAACTTCCTTCTAGAAGCTTCTTACACTGCGGCAAGGCAATCTGACTGGGGAAGAATACACACAATGTTATTATAAACTGGTTATTAGCTGCCACCTAACAGCGGAGATGGGAAAGCAACAACTGACATGTTATTGCAATGGACTAAGGTTCAATATTAAAAGGGAACTGGTCAATATTTGGCTCAATAGTGTAGACAAAGTGATTTAGAGGATGACGATCAGGAACATAATGAAGGCATCAATGCCTCAAGGAAAATTAGTTATCATTGGTGGTGGTTAGGAGGATTCTCACAACATCAAAAGAGAAGGCCCAAGAAGACTGGTTGATAACTGCTATCTTCCATATGAACGTGGCCTTGCAAAGTGTGGTGGGCAAGTTGAAGCCGAAGACTTGAAAGCATCCCTAACTATTAAGATTGCGTGGGTGAATGACACGTTTATCCCTGCCACCAGGCGGTGCTTAGTGAACTCCCCCTTGCATCGTTACGAAGATTCACTTTGGTGTAAACATTATTCAAATGAAAGTAACATATATATATATATTATTAGGGTGCCGAGGGATATATGATAGTGTTTTGACTCATAAGGGTCACAAAAATATGTATAGCTTTGCATACAAAGGAAATCCCATCACTCTCAACCCTATGAGTGATGACGGACCCAAAGAGGTAAAGTCAGCTTCCTCGGTGTTGAGTATTGCTTGATTCATGGAAAATATCTCTGTACTAGGGAATCATTATTATTAGATTTTCATATTTGAGATTTTTTTTTTTTTTTTTTTGAGATCTTGACTGGCAATGAATTCTATTTTTAGATTGAGCTGGGGAGAAAGGGGAAAGATGAAAGGGAATTATTAAGATGAGGAAATTGGCTTGTTTCAGTTTCTTAAGAGCAAAACTGTTTTGATACCAAAATAGTGCAACTCGATCAAGGAAGCAACTAAATGCATTGAAATTCGTAGTACCATATTGGAAGTTCTAATCACATGAGAAAAGATGCAATGATCGTGAGCAAGCTTGACGATCCTCTAGTCTTATACTAGAGATCACCACTTTCCTCCCCCCTACATACTACCATAGGGAAATAAGAGAACTTGCTTAAAGGAAATATCATTCAACTGTCTTATTCCACAGAGCCTATGCCTTATTTATAATGAGTGTTTACTAGGTATTTATAATGAGTGTTTACAAGGTATTTATAGCGAGTATTTACAAGGTTTACTCTTTGGAAAAGTCTCTAGCATAATCTAAGGAAACTAAAAATAGAATTCCTTGCTAGTCTCTAAAATAAGAAAAGTCCTTAAAAATAAACATGAAAATTCAATAATACTTCTTTCCTAGCATAGAGATATTTTCCTAACATATAAAGACGAAAGTAAATTAGGAACAAGTTGAAAAAGAAAATTGGGCCTTTTCTTGTGCACAGTTGTGGAGCGTGCACATGTGGGACTGTTTGTGATCGTATTAATTAGTTTGGTGGGACCTAGTATGGATGGATCGTGGACCTAAAAATCTCCGTCAGTCGATTCCAATTTCCATCTATCTGATAGGATCCCATCTGTCTGATAGGTGGGCTTTCTCCTTTTGCATATGGACCATCGACTGTATTTTATCATTAAGCATCCACATATGGACCATCGATTGTATTTTATCACTAAGCATCCGCATATGGAGCATCGACTGTGTTTTATCATCAAGCATCCATATGGAGCCAGCCATTGTATGGCCAGGTATTCCTGCATTACTGCCCATTCATGAAGTTCCTCCCACTGGGCAGCTGATCTTGAAGGCCGGAGTCCACCTGCACTATTAATTGCTTCCCCAAACCAAAAGGCTGCTAGTTGGGTTGGGCATTGTAAATTCTGTCTGAATTTGAACCATGCAAGGAAAACAGAAACTGCGTGAAAATTTTAAGCCCGATGAGAGATGCTCTCATTGTGGCACACCTCAACTTGATTACTGAATGAGGATACTGTGAAGGTATTGGGAATTTAGGGTTTAGGGTTTTGTGATTTTTGACAAACCAGTGTTGTTTGCTGAGCTTGGAGATAAACAGGGTGTCATTTATTGCGTTGTGTCTTTTCTGGGCCTTTCCAAGGTTGAATTGTCTTTGAGCTGCTTGGCAAGTGTTGCTATAGCTTGCCTATGAAGTTTGTTATGGTATTCTATCGAAGATAATAAGCAATTTTGAACCGGCTTATGGTTCCACATGAAAGGTGAATGAAGGGATCATTTGATGATTGCTTGTAGTTGTTGAATGATCAACTGATATATTGTTGTCCACAGTACACATGACGAATTATATGATCCTGGACCCAATATATACATGGCATACCTTGGTTTGTTTTAGGTTGTTGAGCCACATTTTAGTGATCCAGAGCATTGCTATGTTAGGCCCACTGGTGGATGGACCATGTCTACGAGCTCTCCCAGAGTGGGAGCTCCAAGTCACTGATCATGTGCTTACTATCAGTTGAATCATGAACGTGGACCATTGTTGCATTTCTCTTCTTAACCATTCACTTCAAAGCCACAAATTTAAAGGTTGGGGTTGTTCTATTTAGGAGATTTATGGGGCATGGTCCACCAATGGTGGGATCCAGCATGCCAATGGTTTGGGTCACAGAACATCATGGCCCACTTGTACATGGTAAAATCCTGAGTATACTGTGCACATCCTCATTCAAGGATCATTTGATTCGCCGTGAAATATATCCAAAATATAAATCCAGATGCAATAACTTTGTTACAGTGAACTATTCACAGATTGTTTGATTCCATAAAAACATCACTATCATCATCATCATCATCTAAGCCTTATTCCAATTATTTGGGGCTTGGTACATGAATCCTATTCCACCCTTCCACTCTATAAAGGCCCGTAACTTTATTTTAATATTTTAGGATAAAAATGCTTTATTGTAATACCTAGGAGTGTTATGCACCTGACGTGACTGACTGATACATGATGTTAACTCAGTTAGTTAAGCTTTGCCAATGATGGGTGACAATCAATAAAGTCATTTTGTTTTCTGCTGGTATCTGTGTTTCTTAGAAGCCTCTTCATGTTTTTGACAATATTGTTTATTTTGGTTTGTACTCGCTTAAACAGGTTGTTCTATTTGGGTCATTCAGTGAAGATGAAACTAGGTTATTCCAAAGGAAGTCACTGGTAAATGCTGTGCAGCCTTTGGAAAAGAAAGAGCTGCAATTTGGCTCTTTGGACTATGCTACTATAAGTTCACTAGGAAGTCGCAAGGTTCAACCCCAACAGAATGATTCTTCACAGGGAACAGAAGTTCACCCGCCATCGAAGCCGGTTATGAAGGACAAAACCTTAAAGAATGAAAAAGCAACGATAGGTGAAGATTTGCAAGGGGTTTCAGGAAATGCAAAATCAAATGGGAGTATCAAGGATTGCTCTCATGAAGTTCCCCCAACTGATGGGGTTACTGAAAATGACAAGCCCGGTTTAGACTTGAGTTCTTTGTGTATATCTCAGAATAAAAGTGGCCCTGCAAAGCTACCAGCAAAGCCAGAACTGTATGTCATTGAGGATGGAAATTCAGCAGAGAAAAATTTGCTCGTGGAGGGAAACTCTGTTCAGAATGAGTTCCTTGCTGATTCATCTACATTTGCATCTTTCAAAGAGACTGTTGGCAAAACAATTACTGAGCAAGATATGGCTGTTAAAAATCTACTGCCACGAGGCCTAATCAACTCAGGGAATCTATGCTTCCTTAATGCAACATTGCAGGCACTTCTGTCCTGCTCGCCATTTGTTCAACTTCTGCAGGAACTAAGAACTCGTAATATTCCCAAGGTTTCTATCTGGATGATTTCTGTTTTCCCATCTTACCTTATGTCATGAAATCTGATACATGCAATAGAATGTTAATTGATTTACCCACCTGAGGTTCTGTATCATTTATGTCTCATCTAATTCTCGTTATGAACTTTGATTTCCTTTTTAGATTGGCTATCCAACGTTACGTGCATTTGTTGAGTTTATCTCTGACTTTGACATGCACACTGATTCAAGCTCGAAGAAGAATGAGACGGTGGTTCTTCAGTCTGGCAGACCTTTCAGCCCTGTCATGTTTGAGCCTGTTTTGAAAAATTTCACTCCAGACCTACCGAGTAGCATATCTGGCAGGCCAAGGTTTGTGTTTATTTTATACCATGGATTTTAAGTGCTCAGTTTTTAAAAGCATTGTTCTTGACTTTGATGTGAAATACTTGCCATTTCATGGAATGCTTCTTAAAAGTTCTTTCTTGTACTAAAAGAATATAGATTGGCTGCAGGATTGAACTTTTTTTAGTTCTCACTAAAACCTTGTGTTGGGGAATATCCACCATCCTGTTGAACTTCCAGTAGTCTGTTAGATATCTAACTGCAAAATACACCACCGGCCTGTACTGCTTGAAAAATGTATAGAGGAACACTAGTGTGCAGGTGCATGCATCATGGGGTTCCATGATGCATCTGCCAAAACAGTTTGAATTTTGTGGAGATTTCTCCATGTCAATCCCATAATAAATCATTGTCATCCATTGTACAAGGTCTTTATGTATGTGCTCCTTTTGTTTTTTTTTTTTTTTTTTGGCAAAATGGCCATTAGTAGAGGGGAATGGCGGAACAGAATTCAGGTAGTCGACCCCAAGTAATTGGGTAAGGCTTAGATAATGGTGATGATTGTCAAATTTTGGTGAGGCATGATGTCATGTCATTGTTAGTTATTTGAGCAAAAGAATTTTTGCCAAGCAATAATGAGAATCCTAGTTCGAAATATACAAAACAGGATTCTTAAAGCCAATCCCAATTAGCTGGGACAAGACCATGCTGCTATTGATGACAATAATTATGATTTAATACATGAAGAAGCTGACTCCAGATAGCTTGAACAAGGTTGTGATAATCGTGATGGTTAGATGGAAAAAAAGAGCTTAATGAAGATTATTGGGCAACACATGAAGGCTTTAATATACACAATTATGCTGATTATGGACATGAGCCCAACTGTTCACGGTTCTCAAAACTGTCATACACATATGCACATGCAGTGCTATCACTATTACAAGGTTTTTTTTTTTTAATGTTCTAGATGTCCTGTTGATTGCTTTAGAGTCTTACTTGACGTGGCATTATTACATTTGATGATAACTATTTTACCTGTACTGGATGTTTTATCACCAAAATCCCATTCCTGCTTTTTGAAATATACAAGGTTATGCATATGGCTAAATGATTTTGTACTGAGATTACTTTCAACTGAGAGTCTCCATCTCACCAAAAACATCTTTCAGCCAAAAATTCTTGCTATAGTGAATGATGGAATCATGGCATCCTATTCCTTTACAGACAAGAAGATGCTCAGGAGTTTCTAAGTTTTGTCATGGACCAAATGCATGATGAATTACTAAAGTTCAAAGGTCAATTTTCGAGTTTGAATGGGGGTAAACCGTCTTTAATTTCATCTGTAGAAGATGATGATTGGGAGACTGTTGGGCCAAAGAACAAGTCTGCAGTGACAAGAACACAGAGCTTCATGCCATCAGAATTAAGTAACATTTTTGGAGGACAACTAAGAAGTGTTGTAAAGGCAAGAGGTAGGCCTTTTTATATATGTGTGATATCATATAAGAGTTGTGATGTATTTTTGACTGAGTTCACTTGGTTTAGTTTACTTAATCAATTTTGTTGTGCATTTACTTTTTAATGTTTGGTTTGACTTTCTTATCTATCTTTTGTGATATTCGTCAAAAATAAATATGGAGGTGTAGTTGTACCATAGAGATGTTGTCTAGCTGTTGTGGACATGGAAATTTTCAATTAATCATTGGGTCATCGGCAGGATGACTGTTCAACTTGTCAGGTTGGTGAGTTATACTCTCCGTTATGTATGCTTCTTCCTATAAATGGTATTTGTTTTCTACCCAAGCTGAGAAATTTGGGCAAATTGCTTGAGAGCCGGAACCCTTTGATGACCAAATGTAAGTTGATAAGTACTTTTTTACACTTGTACTGCATGCGTTGCAGATTTTGAGCTGTTGATATGTAGGCAGAAACATTGATCCGGAATGTTCAAATGGCTGTTGGATCTATCTGAGATGATCCTGCGAATTCTCTGTTGAGATTTGAGAGTGATTTCCTCAAATTGTCTGATGGGCCCAGAAGATTGGATTTCAGCTTGTGGGGAATAATTATGTGTTAATAAGAATATGCACCTCCTATCTCTTTTTTAGATGGATATCCTATCTAAGTTGGTGGATTTATGAAATCACATCATAAAACTACAAGATGCATTGAATTGTGAAATAGGATAAACTATAGGCATTTAAAGAGCAAACCGCAATCTAGGTAACCTTGTTTGTGTCGAGATGTGTTTAAATTCAGAAAGGAGGGCCCACTCAAAAGCCAAAGAGGCAATTGAGCACTTAAAAGAGTATCAATAGAGACCAATTTTCTCTAAAAAATTCTATCATTCCTATCCTGCTGAATGCCCCACAGAATATCAAATGGGAATAGATTCCAGACAAAATTTCCCCAAGTTGGAAAAGGCCCCCTCAGATCACTCAGTGATCACATCTAATACCGACCTGTTGAGAACCCATTGAACCTTGAAAATCAGAAAAAGATGCTCCCACATTGCGTTAGCTGTGTGACAATGGAGCATTTAATGGTCTGCAGATTATTCATTTTCCCTGGGCATAACACATTCGGGATATTAATGTTCTTCCTTTTGAGGTTATCAACTGTGAGAATTTTGTTTGCTGTGGCATTCTTCACAAATGCATGAACTGTAGGAGGAATATGAGCTTTCCACACTTTAGCACACAGATAGAGAGGGTTGATACTAGCACAAATCCTTGGCAAAAGAGATTTGCAAGGGCAGCACCCACTAGACTCCCACATCCAATTCTTTCTATCTTCCCGAGTTGAATCCATTTTCGTCTCATGGTACTCGTACATGAGCAAAACATGCTTACACATGTCATCGTAAGGTTCCTTCAATGATCCATATTTCCTGCTTTGTATCCTGCTATGATCTCCTAGTAGCATTTGACCTTAGCACCAGGGTTCATTTCCAACGAAAATAAGATGCTTACAACTTAGGGAAGCAGTAGATGCTTAGAAGTTCTTCATGTTGATTGCCCTAGCAATGTATTTTTTGTGCTGTTATTTTTTAAGCATCTTTTGGTGATTTGTTACACTTACACTTTGTTCAGGTAACAAGGATTCAGCTACAGTTCAGCCGTTCCTTCTGCTCCACCTTGATATTTTCCCAGAAGCTGTCCATACTATTGAAGCTGCACTTCATCGGTTTTCTGCTACAGAGACACTTGAAGGTTACAGAACATCAGCTGGGAAGGTAATATTTGGGATCTATCTAGTACTTAACTCTGTGTGTTTAATTCTGAGGGAAAAGATGATATTTTATTCTGTATTTAATATGTTTATGAGTGGAGAGTTTGGTGAGAGAGCCAATACATTTGGAAAAGCATGAAATAATTGGCATCTGCTACAGTAAGGTTCCATTTGGTAGATGCCTAAAAATTGGTTCATCTCATTTTTTAGCTAACAGCAATTAGGCATTAGAAATCTTGATCTCCAATACATAAGGAGTTCATGTTAGTGGTAATTAATTATCTATGAGAGATCAATATCTCTACTACATAATTACTATTCACTAAGGCCCGTTGGGATTTGTGAAAAGCATGGGAAATGTAGTGTTTCTCAGGAAAAAACCTTATTACCAGCATACCGTGGTAAAGGAAACATAGTTTTCTTCGTTTGTTTTTCAACAAGATTTTCCAAAACAATTTGGACCAATTGTCAAATTTGTTGTTTGGTGAAATAAATATTTTTTTTGGAAAAAGCAAATTCCTAATAGCTGTTTGCATGTATCATATGAGCTCGTTTGGTACATATGACGCCAGAAAATGGACAGCTGCAAATGTGGCATACACAGCATACGTGGGGCGCTGGAAGTTGAATTGTGGCACATGTGAGGTGCTTGAAGCTATATGGTGCATATGTGGTATAAGAGACACATTGGCACATTTGACACATGTGGGCACTTAAAGCTAGAGGGTAGCACTTGTGCACATTGGCACATTGGTGTATGTGGAGTGACTGAAGACAGATGAAGGCACGTGTCACATTGGCATGTGGGGTGTAGGAGGAGATGGATGGTGGCGCATGCGGCGTAAGAGAAGATAGATGGTAGCATATGTGAGGTGCCTTGCACATGTGGGTTGCACGTGTGGGGTGCAAAAGAAATGGATGGTGGTATGATGAACTCATTTTTAGGCTTCTACCAAACAGGGCCTGAGGATTCCTCTAGACTCCAACCCATTCAACCTGGTTCTGAATGTACCTGCAAAATGTCGGCATCTTTTTCATTACTTTACATTGCCTGACCTAATCTGCTTCATGCTTTCACATCTTCATAAAACTTAAAAGCTTTTCCATCAGCTTAGAATTCATTGATTCAGGACCATGCCATTTTCTGTTTCTCCTATAACAGGAAGTCCTTAAAACTCAAAACCAATTCAAAGCAGTTCTTGACTTCCCTACCTAATCATTTCACCAAGATGTTATACTCTCCTGGGCAGAAGAAGGTGCTTGTTGTCACATTATCCTGAAGCAATTTCCCACTTGTACAAATTGGAAGAGGCATTTGAGTTTTATTAAGAGGAAACATCTTTTCACAAATGGATTCTAGTGCCTAAAGGACCTCTGATTCTTGGTATGTAAAGGCAGAGAAGTTAACAGAGGAAGACCTCAATAATGGTTTGGTAGGTTAAGTGGTGTGGATCTTGGAACTTATTCTAAAGAAGGATAGGTTGGCACTTACGTAAAATTGATGGGCGAGGAAGGATATTGTGAAGCTACAAAATCTAGGGATAATTTTAATGTTCTAAAAAAAAAAAGAAAAAGAAAATCTAAGGCTAATTTAGATGTTGGAGGTTCGACGTTGGCACCTTAAGGGCAAGTCAACGCCCAAATCCTTTGGGAACTTTTAACCTCGGATGCAGAGGATCCTTCGTCTCCATCTCTCTGAGGGCCCGTTTGGATCCTAAGTTGCTTAAGATAAATTACTTATGCCACAAGTAACTTAGTTTCTACTCATTAAGAACATAAGTATGTTTGGTAAACAACCTACTTATCAGCTTCTCCTCTCTTTGGTCTCTCCTATGCCTCTCTTCAGCTACTTATGAAAAGTAGAAAAGCTAAAAAAATTAACTGAAGTGATTAAGTACTTTTAAGTAGAAAATTTAACTTATTACTAATCATAAACCAAACTTGACTGAAATAAGTTACTTATCTACCGCTTTAAGTAGAAAACGTAACTTATTTGGCCGTATCCAAACGGGCCCTTAGTGTCAGGCTGGGCAACTGATCGAGTGGTCTCCACTGTTGTTGATGAACAGATCCGATAACTGGGTAGGTCGATGATGTCGCTGTACCAGACATTTGTCCTAGCATGACACCTTTGACAATTATCTCATAACTGGGAATGCTTGATTGTTGATATATCTTAGCTAGCCAGCTCAAAGGCAATTGCTTGTAACAGGGATCTGTGGTCATTGCTTTGTCTTGTTCTTTTTTTTTTTTTTTTTTTGGTTATTCATGACAAAAAAGAGATTTGTTAGTATTTTATCACTGGCTTAAACATTTGTAGCATGTACTCTTTTAAAATAAATTGCATGGGACACCCATGCTTTTCTCTTGTTTTCAAATATAGGTTTATTTTCTGTGGATCCCAGCAATGGAGTTGGCTATGCCGGGTTTTATGTTCCTTCTGAGGAATTGTATGATCCAGGTGCATCAGTAGTGTCCTGATGCTGTCATTTTGTACAGCCGGGTTCCATGTTTTGGCTATTCAGACCATTTATCTTTTGGACCATACCCCCATGGATAGGGGTTGCCCCAAGAATCCCTAGATCAGAAGATCCTAACCCTTTGTTCACTAGATGGCAAAGAAAAAAAAAGATACATCAATGACCTGAAAAAAGCAAAGACTGGATGGATGGCTAGGATGGGTACCATTTGACTCACTAGATGGTCGAGAAAAAAGAATAACCTGAAAAAAGTGAAAGACCAGATGGCGAGGATGGGTTTCATTAGACAGTAGTTGGATCATCAAACCATGGACTCCCTGCATGTTTTCAATGGTGGCGCATACATTACAGTGTACAAGTCTTTGTGCATTAGGAATCCTTGTTTCCTTTTTGGGGGTTTTCCATTTGCCTTTTTCTTTTCTTTGATGCATCTGATCAACGCTGATTGGGAGATACTGAAGGCTCCCTAGTAGTTGAGGATTTTGCCTGCTGCTCTTGGGTATTAATTATCATTGATGATGATTATTCTGTGTAGGCTGGGGTGGTGAGTGCTAGCAAGTTTGTGAAGATACAGAAGCTCTCCAATATGATGATACTGCACCTGATGCGATTTGGATACGGAAGCAAAGGAAGCACCAAACTGCTTAAACCTGTCCGCTTTCCCCTTGAACTGGTCCTGCGCCGTGAGTTGCTTTTCTCTCCATCTTCGGAGGTGAGATTCCATTTTAGTGTAACTGCTGTTATGCCTTTTTTTATTTTTTTATTTTTAATTTTTATATAAAAAAAATAATATATTTTTTGTTCTTTGAAAAAATCTGTCTCGGCTCTGTCACAGGCCATTTTTCTATAACAGCCGTTACAGCTGTTTTGGCCACAGAATGCATACCGGTTACCACTGTTACCGTGACGTGACCGTTTTGGCATACCATGTTTATTAGGTGCTCATTTATCTCTGTTGATGGTCTAAAGTTGGATCCTAGTACGAGTCCAACCACCAATGGTTGGATTCCAAATAAGCTCTAGTTTTTCTACTTTATCCTCAGTAAAGTTCTACTTTGAAGATCTGGACAAGAATAGATTGAAGACGATGATTTGCAGAACAGGTGGCAACCTGAATCTGTATGCCTGCAAGATCTAGGCTGTTCATCAGGCAGGGCTTTCATTCCACTGTGGCCCAAAAAATAGGCCTGTCCCCTCCAAGTGCGCAGCGTGTTTGAAGAAAAAATGGATAATTGGCAACTCTTACACCTCTGGGCCACCTTACTTTTGTTGATGGGATGGTCATCTTGGGTCCCACCTGATGAAATGTCCTGGATCTCGCACTAGTGTCCATGTTGGATCTTGTGCTGTGATTCCACCAGACAATTGCATCCAATGGACAGTCTGCCAGAGTGGTGGTTGAATGCAAATGGGCTGGAAAAGAAATTCCTATCTAGAATGGCAAAGATTTCCTGGTGGGGAAGATTTAGGGCCTCAGATGAGCAGTCTTGGTTACTGGATGGCAGGCCCACCCTACACATGCAGTACTTGATGCATGTCTTCCTTGGAAGCTTGCTTAAAAGAAATAAGATCCAAGTTAGGACCATGTCATGAACCAGTTTTTTTTTTTTTTTTTTTTCAGTGTCGGAGATACGAGCTTGTTGCAACTATCACACACCATGGTAGGGAGCCCTCAAAGGGGCATTACACAGCTGATGCCAGGTACTCTGACGGCAAGTGGCTTCGATTTGATGATGCATCTGTCTCCGCCGTGGGCATTGGGAAAGTGTTGCATGATCAGGCATATGTTCTCTTCTACAGGCAGCTACATAGCAAAACAACTTGCTGTTGTAATTGATGTTTTTTTCCGTGATGAGATTGCTTAGGAGGACGAATGGGTGGCTTGTTGGGAAGCATTCATTTTCAAGGCACATATTGTGGCCCGTGTGAGGGGAGTGCAGCATCCAAAGGGTGAGATTTTTCGGGCTCAAAGAGCAGGTGGGCCTTTAACCGTTAACTTACAAGAATTTGGCCCAAGATATGAGGTATTTACTTTCATTTATTTGAAGGCCTCACTGATTAAAGATAGTCTTTCTTATTTTCCTACTTCTATCATGTCAAGAGATGCAGAAATTGTCTCTCACCTTTTTGTCTGTGTATAAGATCTATCTAAAAGACAATCTGAAACCAAACGCCTTCAAATAGTAGTTTTCCAACCTTGTATATGCAACTTCTTTCGATTGTTGTCTTGGATGGAGACAACATTGATCATGATGGCCCTTGCACTTGTCATGTATAGTTTTCCTTGAGTACCTGATTAACCCGACCTGATATACATGGGTCCAGGTCCAATTTTCTGGAACGGTTTAGTAATCAGGACGGGTTCAGGTTTTCCATTGGATCAAGTTTTATCACTAACACACATAGACAAGCACATATAAGTTATGCTAAAATACAACTAGTTGAGTGAGGCCCACCATGGTGTTTGCATAATATCCAACCCTTCTATCAAGGTAGGCTCACCATGAAAAAAAAAGATAACAAAAAGGTAGGCCCACTGTGAAAATGAGATGCCCCAAAAATTAGGTCGATCCCACTCAGGTGGGCCACACCATAGAAAATAATGAACAACCATCCAAAACCTCCGTTGTCATATGGGCTCCATCTAATGGTTGGATTAGCCTGCATTTGAAGGCATTCCATTTTCATTGCGGGGTACCATAGTGGATGGGTGGGCTGTCATGCAAACACCCCGATCGGATCTCACACAGCAACCAGTTTGGATGTACAATCATGTGTGAGCATTCCTGTGTGTATGTGCTAGTGCGTTAATTGATACAGCAGTGGGTTGGCTTGCTCACGCTTGCGTACCAGAGACGCGTCTTTTGCCATCTAATCCATCTGTTGGGTTGTCTACACCATATAAATGGACTTACTTGACTCTGACCCAACTCGAAACCATGGTCCAAAGTCCCCACCTGATCAGACCTGGGTCCGGGCCTAAAGAATGAGGCTGGACCAGGACCCGGATCCAGTAAGACCCAAACCAGCTGTGCTGGGTATGGGCACACCAGGACCCGACCAGTTGATAGCCCCAAGCCGCATGCCACAGGCAGCCGTTCTGAGCAGTGAGCATCAGATGGGGAGCACTATCTAGACGTTGCCCAAAACATTCTTCTGGTGTGCAACTAGTTTCGGTTGAATGTGGACTGCTGGCAGACTTGTTAAACTGTCTGTTGTTGTTGTACACACGCCCGGCATGCATGAGTTGAGTGGCCTGATTTTTGGCTCAACTCATCAGTACATGGTGGGGCCCACTTGATGCAAGGCTCATATGTCCCACATGGTTTGTTGAGAGAGAGAGAGAGAGAGAGAGAGAGAGAGAGATACGCCCTTGTTTAAGATTTGTTTATGGTGCCTCACGAAGAGTGCTGATTAGGGGAATGTTATAATGTGGTTTGCTCGAATGCATTCCGATGTACGTATATTAGGACTTTTAGCCTTTGAATATTTCAACCCTTTGATGGCTCGTTGCTTTGAACATGAACGATAACTGTAATCTTTGTTTAATCAAGGGGTTAGATATTCAATCTGCGAGTTCATTTTGGGAGCCTTTTCAAATGAACTGTTTGTGTCATTAAAAAAAGCTTTAATCCAACACAAGAAGCGATCTCTTTTGGCCCATATAATCGCCATTTTGTTTTGACAAGAAACAATGTATTTTGATAAGAGAATTATCATTCAACATTAACAAAGAACAAGAGAGAACATTCATAATCAATTATATTTTTATTATTTATAAAGTTCATTTATATTCTCATATATCCCTTGATTCCAACATAAAGTATAGAGTGTTAAGTATAGATCATGTGAAATAATTTAAACAATAATTTCGATAGCATTCTAGTTTGCGATGCATTCATCTCAACAAGAGAAGTGTTGTGCGGATCCAAACATCTTTCATTCTCCTTTTTTAGTTATCCAGAACGACATCTCTTATAGAAGAATGACTGAGTTCTAATAAGATGAATTGTAGAAGATGCAGAAATCTGGCAACATATTTGCTGTGTATACTGTTGGCGTGCAATAGAGCCTTGTTGTGCGGGCCAGCGCAATAGGACTCTGTTGTGCGGTCCGATGCAACAGGCCTCTGGCCATTCTTTCTTTCTTTCTTCTCTTTCTCAGAATACTTAGCAGAGATATTCAGAAATCTTTCTCCGGAAGCTTTGATCTTGCATGTGTTTCAAATGAAACTTGACACTGTGAGAGAGAGAGAGGAAGCAAGTCGGGGCGTATTTGGGTGCTACTAAAAATGTGTTTTAATATGTTTGTGTTTTTGTTGATGGTGGCGTGAATGGCACATGTTTGGCATGTGTGAGAGGCTGTCCATTAACATCTTCTCTAAATGTGTTTCTTAAAAAAATGAGAATAATTCAAAGGACGATTTCATGTGTTTTGACAATGTGTAAAGCTTTGTGGTCTTGACAGATAACTTGTAGGACAGAATGTAAGTGATGGTGGCATTGGTCCCAAGGAAACTCTAAAAGACTGCACCATGTATACTACAGCAGGGGCATTTTGAAAAGATGTTTATATGCCATCTAAACTGTTCATAAGGCAACATGGATGCAGGGAAACACAAATGTTGGTGTTTAGCTCAAATTCAGTTTTTTGCTATATGTGTGCGTGCCATAGCTAAATGCAGCTTGAGTTAAATCATACGCCTTGTGAGCCCAGATGTCAAAATGGACTGATTAAAACTGAATTTGTGCAAATCAATCATTTATCCAACCATCAATTATAAAGAATCGGCAATTTACAAAGGGGAGAGTTCATCATTCTTTTTGCCTTTGGACGAAAGAACTTTCAATTAAGTGCGTAATAGCTTACACCATTCAATAATGAGTCAATATGTATTAAAAATAACAATCAGGTCGAAGCCAATAATTTAAATGTTGTTGTATGTGTAACTACAACTGGCTAATTATTATTATTATTATTTTAAATTTAGAGGATGACTAATGGTAGTTCATTCGTTGCCTAGTAAGATACCAGACATCATAAGTAAGACGGTTGTTGGTCATAAAGGGTGGTTCTTCGTAGGTAAGATGGTTGTCAGGATCCGCGGTCCGTTTGTCACATGCCTGGGCTTCATTAAACGAGACAATCGTGGTTAATGGGAATGGTCGTCTGTTCGTCACTTGGCTGCTTTCGTGGCAAGGCTTTTGGGGATGATTGCCTATTTATTACTCAAAACCATGTTCCATGTCGAGGAGGTTGATGGTGGGTGGATTTTCGACCATATGTTCGTCAAACAACTGTGCTTTGTAGCAAGACCATCATTAGAAATGTCAATCTATTCGTGACCCCATACGACTAGGCTTCTTGGACAAGATAGTCGTAGTTAGACAATCAATTGTTCCGTACTCGGCCTGTAATTCATAAGCGAGAAGGACGGTGTGGTGATAATTTATTCATCACTTGGAACCAAACCTCATATGCAAGATAGTCATAGAACAAGTATATGTTCATTGCTTGGGACCTTCGCAGGCAAGGCTGTTATGATTTAAGAACTTGTTCGCCGTTTGAATCTAATTCTGTAGAGAGACAACCGTAGTTAGTGACGGTCTATTCGTTGTTCGGATCAAACCCTGTGGCCAGACAGTTGACAAAATCTATAAGCACGTAAGCAAGAAAGCCCTACTAGCCTTCTATTTGAAACTTAGACATGTTCCTGGAGGTCAGGCGGCATGACGTAGACATGTGATGGCAAGCTAATTAATTCTAATATAATCAATTCGGGTTACTGTACAACATTGCGCTGGCTAAATTAAATAAAACTAATGTAAGTGTTCATGGTGGATAAAGGATTGGCAATGTTGCGCTGAAAGAATAATGTTGTGTTGGAGTGGCATGGGCTTGGAGCTTTTCATTCATGTGGAATAGAAGAAGAAGAAAACAAGATATTCCACGTAATTAAGAAAGAAGAAGAAGAAACTGAAAAGGAAGCTACCAACTCAAACTCATTTTCGAGAGAATGCAATACATTTTACAACATGTTTTCTTCCATCAGAATTTGGAATTGATTTTGAGGGAATGATGGTGAGGCGGTTCTTCTGAATAATCAGACAGATCTCTCAACCCTGGTATTTTCTTCCTGTATTTCTGGAGAGAGAGAGAGAGAGAGAGAGAGAGAGAGAGAGAGAGAGAGGAGATTTGAAATAGGTAGTATGAAAATGGCGGGATATATTTTTAAGTTTTGAATTTTGAATTTGAGATGAGAGCTGTTGGGGGGAAAATGTGACAAGTAAATAAGTTGGCTTATGGAATGAACCAACTCTACTGACATGGCTTGGATTCACTAGGTGCCGAGCCTGGCCGAGGCCCACATGTCCAGAGCCACAAGGCGAGACCTCTAAGGAGGCCGATACACTTTTAAGAGCATTCAAAGGTTCCTTCGAAGGCCGCTTCATATCGACCCAGTTCATGGGTCGGCTATTAATCAAGCACAGGCCGACCAGACCTTGGCCTAACCTCAGTTTGACCTATCCTCTAGGTCGGTCATGGGTCGGCCGTCAGTCAGCAATAGGTCGATTACGGATCGACCATACTTCAGCTAATAGCCGATCGAAGGCCAACCATTTACAGTCGACCACAATTTGGCGGAGAATGAGTTGGCCAGCGTAAGCCATCCGAACATACCGATACTCCGAGATCAGTTGGCGACCGACTGAGCTCCGTCAGTCATTCCCATCTGGACGCTTAGAGCCAAGCCAAGGAGTTGACACGATATCAAGATCCTCTTCTGAGATCCTCGGAAGATAACCTCCGATTCCAGAAATCTAGGAGATCGAAGATCTCGGGATCGTCTTGGATAACGATCAATCCCCTATGAGGAAAGGTCCCGAAACCACGGGATAACATCTCCTCTATAAATAGAGGACCTATCTACGGTAAAAAGGTATGAGCATATAGTTATTCTTCACCCCTAAACCTTTACCATTAGACCCATATTCCAGGCCTGACTTAGGCATCGGAGGGTCTCCTGAACTAGCCAGGGTCTCCTTAGTCCTCTTCCAATGTAGGCACCAGGTATTCAAGTGTGCAAAGGGGGGTGAGCCGAAAGCTACATCAACAGTTTGTCCTCTTCCTGTGTAGGCACCAGGTATTTTGTGGGAAACGACATTACGAGTCGTGTTCCGCTCTATCATAACCTACAACTTGTCATGGTAAGAGGGAAGAAGAAAGCCCAAACCCCTCCAGAAGTAGTTACAATCGCGACCTTGCCTTTGGCAGAACGCGGACCACAAACCGTGGACTGGCCAGAACAATAAGAGAGCTGCCAAGGCTCTTCGGCTCGTCGAGCTGCCTCTGGCCTGTCCAGGTATGGATAGTGGGACACCGGAGGAAGCAGGCGATGAGATTCACTGAAAAGAGAAGTCGAAGATAAGAGTGCCGACATGAACTACATGAAACAAATGCTGGAACGAATGTAGCCTTCGCAAATGCAGCAACTCGCTCCGGGGGAAGAGCGGTCTAGCGATGTACGACAGTTCGCCAATCCTCAACCGTTAGCCCCCCAGGCCCCTCCTCAGCCGAGCCGACATCAAGGCCCCCCTGAGCCCGTTCCGACTCACATCTCGGAAACAGCTCCGTTGCCAGCTTCTGACCTTCGACATGAGATAGACCGGAGGAGACGTAATCGATCCCCGGCTGAGGGAACAGCAGATAGTGAAGCACCCTCGAAGGCCGCGTTCCTAGCTCTAAAAAAGAAAATTACGGACATGAAACAAAACCGGACGAGCAATGCATCCAGTCTGGAGGAAAAAGAATCATCATTCGTGACTGACATAATGCGTGCTCGGCTCCTTGACCGGTTTCGCTTGCCCCAAATTGTATCATACAACGGGAAAGCCGACCCTACTGAACATATAGAGTCCTTTCGGACTTATATGAAATTACATGATGCCTCGGATGAGGTGATGTGCCGTGCCTTCTCGCTCACCTTAGCCGATGCTGCTCGACTTTGGTTCAAACAATTGAAACTGAGGTCCATTAGCTCGTTCGACGAGCTCAGCGAGGCCTTCGTCGCAAACTTCATAGGGGGCAAGAAAAGGCTTAAAGCCTCGGCCCGTCTCAATAACGTGATCCAGAAAGACGGAGAGCTCCTCAAAGATTACATTCAACATTTCAACCTCGAGTCACTACAGGTCCGAAAACATTCGGATGAGACAACCCTAAATTCCATCATGCAAGGGGTAAGAGACAAACTATTTCTCTTTTCCCTGGATAAAAATCATCCATCCACTTTGGCCGAGTTCATGGCCTGATCAGAGAAGTACTCTAATGTCGAGGAAATTAGAATCTTAGGAGAAGCAGCTCAGAACAAAAGCTCCTCAGCCAAGGGATCGACAAAGAAGGAAGCCGACTCGGCCGATGCCAGCAAAAAGCACAAGGAAGATCGGCCTCGAGATGAACGAAGGTCGAGCAAACGACTCGATAGGAAGTTCACCAACTACACTCCTCTCAATAAGCCCTAGGAACAAGTCCTGATGGAGATAAAAGGTAAACGATTCGTTAACTGGCTGAACAAGTTGCGAGGCAATCCTGACCGACGCAACAAAAACAAATATTGCCACTTCCATTGCGATCATGGACATAACACGAGTGGCTGCTACACTCTGAAGCAGGAAATCGAAAAGCTCATTCGTGAAGGCCATCTCGATGAGCATGTGGACCAAGGAGCCAACAGGACCGCCACACCAGAAGAACGCCCGAGTGAAAACTGACTATTAGAAGAAATTCGAACCATCGTAGCTGGTCACAAGGGCGGAGGCGACTTAAACAATGCTCGAAAAACCCATGTGAGAGATATGAGTTGACCTGAGTCTGAGATCATGATCTTGGCCTAACCCTCGAAGGAAAGAAAACTGGAGAAGTATAGCGTGACCTTTACTTAGGCCGAAGCCCGAGGCATCCATCATCCGCACGACGATGCTTTGGTCGTTACCATCACAATCGCTAATCGCAAACTCTTCAGGGCCCTTACCGATACGGGGTCGTTCACTGACGTGCTATTCACCTAAACGTTTAACAAAATGAGCATCGAGCGGTCTGCATTACGGCTCATCCGAACTCCTCTGATTGGATTCTTAAGTGGACAAGTCCTACCTGAGGGAATCATTCAGCTCCCACTCACTACTGGGGACGCACTGAACTAAGCAACAATTATGGTCGACTTCCTGATAGTCGACCAATCTTCGGTCTATAACGGTATTCTCGGCCGTCCTTCACTTTATCTTCTCCGAACAGTAGTTTCGACATACCACCTTTCCATGAAGTTCCCGACTGAGTTAAGAGTTGGAGTCATCAAAGGAGATCAGCACGACGCCCGGCGTTGCCATACCATCCCCTTAAAAGCTCCATCTGAAGTAGCAACGATTGAGTCTCTGGACCTGTGTGATGAAGCTCCCGAACAAGGCCAACCGATGGAAGACCTTGTCCAGGTCCCTCTGGATGAGTCTGACCTCTCCAGAACCGTTCGAGTTGGCTCGTCCCTGACTCCGCCGCTAAAAGAGAAGTTGATGACCTTACTGCGCTGATACGTCGATGTCTTCGCATGGTTACACGAAGACATGCCCGGGATCGACCCTTCGATCATCACTCATCACCTCAACATCTATCCGACCTACAAGCCAATTAGACAGAAGTGGCGTGCCCTCGGCCCCGAGAGGTATGCTGTCATCGAGGAAAAAGTCAGCAAGCTCCTCAAGGCTAAATTTGTCGAAGAAGTGTACTTCCCCGACTAGGTAGCTAACAACATGCTCGTCAAAAAGGCCAATGGGAAGTGGCGGGTTTGCATGGATTACATTGACCTAAACGAAGCCTGTTCGAAGGACAGTTTTCCTCTCCCTAAGATTGACCAGTTGGTTGATAGTACTGTGGGGCATGAATTACTTAGTTTTATAGATGCCTACTCAGGATATAACCAGATTGTAATGCACCCCTTTGATAAATCGAAAACCACATTTGTCACTAACAAAGGTCTTTCTTGTTACCGAGTGATGCCATTTGGTTTAAAGAATGCAGGAGCGACCTACCAAAGGTTGGTCAATAAAATGTTCACCCAACAAATGATGGAAGTATACATTGATGACATGCTCATCAAGAGCATCAAAGCAACTGAGCACATCGTCGACCTCGAAGAGATGTTCCTCATCCTCTAGAAATACCAGATGAAACTGAATCCGAGCAAGTGCGCGTTCGACGTAGGCTCGGGTAAGTTTCTCGAGTGTTTGGTCAACCAACGAGGAATTGAGACAAATCCAGATAAGATCCACACTCTGCTCGATATGGACTCGCCAAAGACGATCAAAGATATTCAGTGGCTGACCGGAAGAGTCGCTGCGCTTAATCGCTTTATGTCCCGAGCTACAGACAAATGTCTTCCATTCTTCAAATAGCTGAAGGGTCGGCAGATGGTGAATTGGATAGATGAATGCGAGATAACCTTCTAACAGTTGAAACAGTATTTGGGATCGCCACTGTTGCTCTCCAAGCCCGAGCCGGGTGAAACACTGCTGATCTACTTAGCAGTATTCGACGCAGCTGTAAGCTCGGCTCTGATTCGTGAATACGAGGGGAATCAGTTTCCAGTTTACTACATCAGCAAAGCACTAGTCCTGATAGAAACAAGATATCTGACCTTGAAAAAAGTGGCCCTAGCGCTAGTTATCTCTTTCTAATGCTTGCGGCCATACTTCCAAGCCCATTCGATTATTGTTTTGACCGACCAACCGCTATGACAGATACTTCAGAAACCAGAAGCATCCGGACGCCTCACTAAATGAGCGATCGAACTAAGCGAATTTGACATTCAGTACAAGCCCTGAGTCGTAATCAAAGGACAAGTAGTATCCTACTTTATCGTTGAACTCACACAGCAGTTCAAGTCAATCGTGGTCGATCCTCAATAGGTCGATCCACCTGAAAGCTCGGCCGATGCTCCGAATTCAGAACAATTCGATTCCGCTTCCCTACCTGCCCTACCCCATTGGCAACTATACGTCGACGGCTCATCCAACTCCAAGGCAAGCGGGGCAGGGGTCATCCTGGAAACTCCCAATCATACATACATGCAGTATGCCTTGAGACTCGGATTTCAAGCTTCCAATAACATGACAGAATATGAAGCACTGCTCCTCGAACTTCGTTTAGCGGCCAGCTTGGGGGTCACTCATCTTGATGTATACAGCGACTCACAGTTGGTCATCAATCAAATATCCGATGTCTAACAAACCAGGAAAGAGCGGATGAAGGCTTACCTCCAGAAAGCGAAGGAACTTATCGGCGGTTTTCAACACTATACCGTCATCTAAATCCCACGAGCAGAGAATGCCCAAGCCAACTTACTGGCTAAGCTCGCTATAGCTGACGAAGATGAGATCCCCAGGTCTGTCTCGATCGAGTACGTCACCAAGCCGAGCATTGACGAGACCAAGGCAGCAACCGTGCTCCCGATTGATTCGAGACCCTCTTGGGTTGATCCGATCATTTATTACCTTGAATCGAACGAGCTACCTGAAGACCAAGCAGAAGCTCGACGACTGAAGATCCGATCCGCCCGTTACACCTTGCTCAACGTGATATTATACAAGAAAGGATACTACATGCCTCTGTTGAAATGCTTGTAACCGGGCGAGGCCGACTACATCTTAAGGGAGATAGACGAAGGTATCCATGGAAATCACTCTAGAGGACGATCCTTAGCTCATAGGGTGATACGACAAGGGTATTACTGGCCAACCATCCAACATGATGCACGGAAGCTCGTTTAGAGTTGTGACAAATGCTAAAGGTTCTTAACCGTCCCTCGACAACCACCCGAAGAGCTCACCACTATGGCTGGCTTGTGACCTTTCGCTCAATGGGGGATCGACATCTTTGGACAATTTCCTACGGGAAAGGGTCAGATAAAGTTCACCGTTTCTGCCATAGATTACTTCACAAAATAGGTAGAAGCTGAACCATTAGCCAAGATAACTGAGCAAAAAATTACCGACGTTGTTTGGAAAAACATCATTTGTCGATTTGGCGTGCCTTGGACCATCATCTCCGACAACGGGAAATAGTTCGATAATAAACAGTAACGAGAGATGTGTGAGAACCTCGGAATTAGAAATATATATTCGTCTCCGTGCCATCCTTAGGCGAACGGCCAGGTCGAAGCCATCAACAAGATCATCAAACAACATTACTGAACTAAGCTCGATCGAGCCAAGGGAGCTTGGGCCGAGGAACTTTCGAAAGTTTTGTGGGCCTACCAAACTACAGCTCGGACGGCAACAGGGGAGACCCCGTTCTCCTTGGCATACGGGTTAGAAGCCGCTACTCTAGTTGAGATCAGACTGCCGACCGCCTGAGTAAGCTCTTTCGATGAACAAGACAATGAAGAACTCCTAGCGCTCGGCCTCGACCTCCTGAAAGAACGTAGGGAACAAGCACGACTCTGGGCTATCGTCCGACAACAACAAGTGTCATGATTCTACAATGCCTGAGTTAAAGTAAATTAGAAGCCTCCACTTCGGTTGAGATCGGACTGCTGACCGCCTGAGTAAGCTCGTTCGATGAACAAGACAACGAAGAACTCCTGATGCCCAGCCTCGACCTCTTAGAAGAACGTAGGGAACAAGCACGAATCCAGGCTATCTTCTGACAACAGCAAGTGTCACGATTCTACAATGCCCGAGTTAAAGTAAGAAGATTTTGAGTTGGGGACTTGGTCCTTTGAAAGACATTCCAGAACACTAAAGAGGTTGACAGAGGCACGTTAGGGCCCAATTGGGAAGGACCTTGCATGATTGCGAATACCATCCGACTTGACACATATCAACTGGAAGACTTAACAGGCCAACTACTGCCTCACCCCTGGAATGCCGAGCATCTCAAGATCTATTATCCCTAAATTGGCCAACAGACAAAGCATCGCTTGAGTTCTATTGATAAACATGCAAAAAATTCATAACCATGTAAATCAGACAATTAAATGCGAGAAAAAAGTGTATTCATTGATCAAAATAAGATTTACATCTGGAACACATCATCATGTACATCGGTCTTACATTAACAGAGGAGGAGAGGCACAAAATGTACTAGTATCGAGGATCGGCGGCGCCCGTGGTTGCAGATGCTCTTGAGCTCAGTGCTCGGTGTGCTTGAAGTCCTTGAAGCTTAAAAGGGGAGCAAAAAGGAATTTTGCTCCACAGATCAACTTCAAGGCTCGGTCACATCATCAGAGCCAACTCAGGAGCAGCCTCAGAAGTTACCTCAAGGTTGACGACGACCATCGAAGAACCAGCTGCAGCCGACTCAGCCTCGGGATTAGCGTCTCCCTCAGCGCACGGATCACCGGATTCTGACCCGCTCTCATGGAAGCCAGAGAGGTCGAGTTGAGGAAAGCTCTCCCTCATCAACTTCACACATTCAGCGTAACTGTCTCGGTAGAGATAATCTCGCTCCTCTGCGAAAGATTGGGACGAGAGAAAGGCTTCCATAGCCTCCGCCCGTCCCTCCTCCTGCGCCTGATCTCGCGTAATGACAAAGCAACCTTGGTCTCTGTCCTGAGACGGTTCACCACCTCATAGAGTCGGACGTACTCGGCGTGACATTTATCGTATGCCGCCCTAACCTCTTCCAATCATGAGGCCAGGTGAGTATTCTCCATCGTTGCCTCGTCAAGGGACTCCATTGCCGAGGCCAGATCGGTCGTCACAGTGGCAACTCTAGCCTCGGCGGTCGCCAACCGAGCCTCTGCATCATCTGCACGCTTGTTGGCATTGCATAGCTCAGGGCGGGCCCTCAGCGCACATGGCGCGAACTGCAAAAAAGAAAAGAGAAATTATTATCGGATAGAGAAGCAGAACGAAGAACAGTAGATTTCGCTCTTACCTCGAGGAGCATCCTCGTCATTTTGGAGAGTGTCTGCTTCATGGAGGACTCAAAGAGGCTGGTGAAATCCTCCTCGGTCCTCTGGCGGCTCGCCCAATGGAGGATCCCTTCGACTCTCCGAAGGAAGCCCATCCTTTCTCCTTCGGCCGCCTCTCCGCTAGGGGGCTCATCCCCTTCCCCTTCCTCTCTCCTCTCAAGGACTTGTTCTACAACAGGTCCTTGCTCGGAAGGATCCTGAAATTCAGGTGAAACCGTCTCCACCACCTTCATACCCTCGTTCGTGACCTTTATGACGGTCGAAGGAGGTGGGGAAGCCTTCCCCTGGCTCTTGGAGACTGCTTTATGCCTCTTCGAAGGTCAAGTATCGACCCGAGGTTCGCCCCGAGAAGGAGCCTTCATCTTGGAAGGGGGACGAAGAATCGGCCAAGCCTCAGACATTTTTGCATCAGAAACAAGATTCAACAAGTGTCAGCAAAAAAAGGGGAACTATGCCAAGTATTAACGCTCAGCTATGAGTCATACCCGTCGAGGCAAAAATCTAAACTTGACTCGAAAAGACGCTCTGGTTGGAGAAGTTTTTTATAAGACCTAGTCTTCGGGTCTAGCGCTCTCAGATCCTTAATTCGAGCTTCCGAGCTTGGTCCAACTCCTGGACGGTGCACGGGGAGGACTGAAGGAGCATAGACGGTTAGAGGACATTCAAAAAGGTTCAGCCAATTAAGAAGGAAAAATAGTAAACGCCAAGTCACCTGGCTCAGAGAAAGCCCGGGGAACAAAAGGTACGAATGGCTCCGACCCGCCCATCTCCCAACAACCACGAGCCAAGAACCACCGATCCCTCCAGTGTTTATTGGAGGAAGGTGGGTCGGTTATCAGAGCTCTTCCTTTCTTCTGTCAAGAGCAGAAGTAATACCAGCCGGGTTGCTGAGGATTCGGCCGCACTTGGTACAAATGGAGGAACTCGTTTACGGTCAGTGCTGGCTAATCTATCTCGGCCCACAAAATTGCACAACTGAACAAGTCCCTCCACCCGTTCGAAACTATTTGCCTCGAAGCCAAACCAAGGGAGCCCAGAAGACACCGAGTGATCTCTTATAGCGGTAAACGGAAGCCGCACTATAGTGCGACCTGAAAAATCGCAACTGCCCCGGGAGGGGGTCGGTCGGGCAGTTCGTTCAGCAGAGGAAGGCTATGATCGATGGAGTCAGGGATATGATATTCGACCCGAATCCGAAACAGGTCGTCCTCAGTCAAAACTGAGGATACTGGCCCCCTCGATCCTTCCTCGGCCTCGGCTCTTTCAGTCGCGGTTTCATCAGCTTCCTTGGCTTCGTCATCCTCGTCCATAGTAGGAGGGTTGGGCTGCCTGGAGCAGTTTCTATCATGGCCCCCCGCCTAAGAGACGAGTCAGATGCCCCAGCAGAGGCCACCGACCTCTGTACCGGGGACTCGATTACCCTTTGTGAATGTCAGAATGCAGCTTCAACACCGTCCACCATCTCAGCTAGCAACAAGGGTGGTTCTGAAGTAGCCCATAAGCTGCTCGTTCCACCCTCGTCACTTTACACTCCCTCCCAAGGGCTTACGGAGCTTGACATTGTTCAAAGTTAAATGAAACGGAGGGAGAAAAATGCCCACTAGAGTTTGCAACGACGATTAGAAAAGGCAAAGAGGGTAAAGAAAGCTAAGGGCAGAGAGCAGAAAAGAAGATGTGCAAAAATGGGAATGGTTCAGAGGCTAGGGCGTTTTCTTTTATAGTTGTGCCATGTAGCACACGCATTAAATGAGGAGCTGACTCGACGCCTCTTCGGACTCCCCAATCCGACACGTGGTGTCATGCCACACGCCATACAGATCTGCCATCAAACGCCCTACCACGCGCCTAATGCTCATTTTCCCCGCCACTGAGACGACGACCTCTCGCTCATGCGGCCTTGAAAACTGAACCGACGCATGTTCAAGATGAGGAAGTCTGGTTTGGTATTCGAGCTAGCTGTCATGCCAGCAATAAACGCTTCATCATAAGCTTGGACAACGCATAATCGGATCCAACACCGATCTACTCCTCGGCCTTTGCAAGTAGGCACAAGGAGTAGGGGGCTCACTGTTGGTGGAAAAATGTGACAAGTAAATAAGTTGGCTTATGGAATGGACCAACTCTACTGACATCGCCCAGATTCACCAGGTGCCGAGCCTGGCCGTGGCCCACATGTCCAGAGCCACAAGGCGAGACCTCTAAGGAGGCCGATACACTTTTAAAGACATTTAAAGGGTCATTCGGAGGCTGCTTCATACCGACCCAATTCATGGGTCGGCTATTAATCAAGCACAGGCTGACCGAACCTTGGCCTAACCTCAGTCTGACCTATCCTCTAGGTCATCCATGGGTCAGCCGTTAGTCAACAATAGGTCAATTACGGATTGACCATACCTCAGCTAATAGCCGATCGAAGGCCAACCATCTACAGTCGACCACAATTTGGTGAAGAATGAGTCGGCCAACGTAAGCCATCCGAACATACCGATACTCCGAGATCGGTCGGCGACCGACCTAGCTCGGTCAGTCATTCCCATCTGGAGGCTTAGCGCCGAGCCAAGGAGTTGGCACGATATCAAGATCCTCTTCTAAGATCCTTTCGAGATCCTCGGAAGATAACTTTCGATTATAGAAATCTACGAGATCAAAGATCTCGGGATCATCTTGGATAACGATCAATCCCCTCCGAGGAAAGGTCCCGAAACCACGGGATCACATCTCCTCTATAAATAAAGGACCTATCTACGGTAAAAGGTATGAGCATATAGTCATTCTTCACCCTTAAACCTTACCATTATACCCAGATTCCAGGTCTGATTTAGGCATCGGAGGGTCCCTTGAACTAGACAGGGTCTCCTTTGTCCTCTTCCTGTGCTGACACCAGGTATTCAAGTGCGGAAAGGGGGGTGAGCCGAAAGTTGCATCAACAAGAGCTTGGATGGTTGAGGAGGAAAAGGATGATGAGAAATGGGCTAAGACGGGCTTACAAACTTTCGGCCATCTATGTTCAAGCCCGACTCGATTATAAAACGAGTTGGATTTTTAAGCCCGAGTCCGGAACTCGAGCCAGATGCTCCAACTATAGCCTGTCCCGACATAGGCCAAGTTTCGAAGCCCGACGGTCAACTCAGACCTTGACAACCTTAGTCAAACTCGATCTCCACGATCTTTTCTGGATTAATCGGCCAATTAACAAAAGTTACCGGTTGTACTTCTAACTGAAAATGAGTCTTCATGACCTCTCTTCAGTCGGCCAGTTATATAGAAGAGTGCAGATCCTCTGCCTCCCAGAGGCAGGAACTCCCTGCTTCCAGCGTTTTCATTGGTCAACGTCATTATAAGTGCCACCTCGTTAGATTTTTTAAATATATTAAAAAGAGTACATTTAATAAGAGGTATAATGGAGACGTTAACGGAAGCAGTTTGCGTGCTGAGTAACTCAGCAGGGTAAGCGTACTAAGTAAAGTCTGTGGAGCCTACCATCATCATTCGTGCATTGTATCAACTCCATCCATCTCTTTTATCATCTAATTTTAGGGTTTTACAACAAAAATTAATCATATTCAAAGATCAAGTGGACCACACCACCTGAAACAGTGTGAATTGAATTCTACCGTTGAAAAGTTGTTGGGGCCCACAAAAATTTTATATCAAGATGATATTTGCTTTTTCCATTCGTTCATGTCTTTGTGATCTTATGAACAGTTTGGATGAAACATAAACATCATTGGGGGCTTAGAAACATTTCAATGGTAAAAATTAATACTTCCACTGTTTGGTATGGTCTACTTGAGCTTTTGATACTTCAGTTTTGGGTTCAACTGCTAAAATGACATGAAAAAACGGATGGACGGTGTGGATAAACCACATGAATTCACAGTGGGCCCAACAGAGTTTACTTAGTATGATAAGACTCGTATGCAATCCAATTTCACGTGTCGCGGATTTCCTGCCAAAGCCTTTTGCAGTAAGATCCTACGCAAGGATTCCAGATGGGCCCACTATGAAGTTTGTGATAAATCCAACCCGTTCATCCATTTTTAGATATCATTTTAGGACATAATACCAAAACTAAGGTGTATACAAAACTCAAATGGGTCACACGAGAGAAAACAGTGGGGATTTAGTGTCCACCATTGGAATATTTATATGGCCATAAAAGTTTTGCATCGGTCTAATATTTTAGTGTTTTCACTTCATCCTAGTAAAAATGACCTTATAAACCGTTTGGATGGCATATAAACATCAAGATGCCTAGAAAGGCTTCAACTGTAGGAATTTCTTTCTCCGCTGTTTCATCTTATATGGCCCAGTTGAGTTTTTGATCATCCTAATTTTTGGTTACATGTCTTAAAATGAGTTCTAAAAATGGATTGAAATTCTTATAAACATCATGGTGGACCCCACCATACATCCCAGTGCTGGGAACTTCATGCAAAAGGCTTTCCTTGATTAATCCGCGTCCATGGTTTTCATTGAAAACGGACTGGCTACTCCCCTGCCACTTGGTACTATGTGAGCCCACCATGATGTATGTGTTTCATCCATGTCCTCCATTTATTTTTCTGGATCATTTTATGGTTTGAGACAAAAAATGAGGTATAACCCAATCTCAAGTGGACCACATTACATGAAATAGTGTTGAATGAACGTTGATCATTAAAAACTTTTTGGGGGCCATAAAAGTTTTGGATCAAGATTTTCCCTTCATCTGGGTCTTTATGACCAAACCAACAGATTGGATGTCAAATAAACAGTACGATGGGCCTTAAGAGGACTTTAAGGATGGATATCCAATCACCATTGTTTTCCTGTGGTGTGGTTCATATGAGATTTATATCCCCCTCATTTTTTGGATCAACCCCTAAAATTATATGTAAAAATAGATTAACGGAATGGATGAAACACAAACATCATGGTGGGGCCCACAGAGTATCGACCACCACCACCACCACCAGGCTGGTGGTGGGGGGAGTAGCCAATCCGGCCATTTTCATTTCCATTTGGGATTCAGTGTCACATTGAGCAGTGAGACTCGCTACTAAAGTGATGTCACCCATTTATATGCGTCCTACTATGATGTATGTTTTGTATCCACACCGTCCATCCATTTGGAGATCATTTTAGGGCATGAGCCAAAGAATGAATCAGATCTAAAACTCGAGTGGACCCCACCACAGAAAATAGTGGAGAGAGTCATGCCCACATTTATTACGACTGAATCCAATCCAAAACTCATCACTTTGTCTACTGAACCCCATCACTTTGTACTGCAACCACGTCACTTTATCTACTGAAACCTGTCACTTAGTATAGCAACTTCATCACTTTGTACTGTAACCCCGTCACTTTGTCTATTGAACCCCGTCACTTTGTATTGCAACCCCGTTACTTTGTCTACTGAACTTTGTCACTTTGTCTACTGTACTCCATCACTCTGTGCTACAACCTCGTCACTTTGTCTACTATACCCCTTCACTTTGTCTTCATGCCGTCTTTGTCACTTTGTCTAGTGAACCGTCACTTTGTCACTTTGTTACTTTGTCTATCATGAACCCAGAATCACTTTGTCTTTGAATTCTGTCACTTTGTCTCTTGAACCAGATCTTTGTCTTTATGCAACCAGAATCACTTTGTCTCTGTATCCAGTCACTTTTTGTTTGCTACCCCATCACTTTGTCATCTGAACCTGTCACTTTGTCTTTGCCACTTGTCACTTTGTCATCGAATTGTCACTTTGTCCATCAGACCAGTCACTTTGTCTATGAATTGAACCCTTTGTCACTTGTAAGCAGAGACAAAGTGATTGGTCATGGCAGACAAAGTGATACAAATAGACAAGTGATGGTTCAATAGACAAAGTGACAAAGTATAGTAATAGACAAAGTGATGATGTTGCAGTACAAAGTGACGGGATTCAGTAGATAAAGTGACTGAGTGTGCAAGACAAAGTGACGGGTTCAAGAGACAAAGTGACAGGGTCAAGACAAAGTGACAGTGGTTCGAGAGACAAAGTGATGTGGTGGTCTAAAGACAAAGTGACAAGGTACAGAGACAAAGTGACGGCTGTAGGTAATGACAAAGTGACGGGTTCGATGAGACAAAGTGATAAATTGCAATACAAAGTGATCTGGCACAAGAGACAAAGTGATCTGGGTTGCAAGACAAAGTGACGGAGTTCGAGTTCAAGAGACAAAGTGACTGGGGGTGCAAATTACAAAGTGACGGGTTCACTAGACAAAGTGACGAGGTTGCAAAGACAAAGTGACTCGGGGTATAGTAGACAAAGATGATGAAGTTGTAGCACAAAGTGATGAAGTGATAGACAAAGAGACAAATGACGATGTTGCAGACAAAGTGACGAAGTTCAGTAGACAAAGTAACGGGGTTGCAGTACAAAGTGAAGGGGTTCAGTAGACAAAGTGACGGGGTTGCAGTACAAAGTGACGGGGTTCACAAGACAAAGTGACGAAGTTGCAACACTAAGTGACAGGGTTCAGTAGATAAAGTGACGGGATTCAGTACAAAGTGACGGGATTCAGTAGACAAAGTGACGGTGTGGATACAAAACATACATCATAGTGAGACCCATATAAATAGGTGACATCACTTCAGTAGTGAGTCTCACTGCTCAATGTGGCACTAAATCCCAAATGAAAATGAAAGCGGATTGGCTACTCCCCCCACCACTAGCCCGATGGTGGTGGTGGTCGGTACTCTGTGGGCCCCACCATGATGTATGTGTTTCATTCATTCCATTAATCTATTTTTACATATAATTTTAGGGGTTGACCCCAAAAATGAGAGGGATATAAATTTCATATGAACCACACCACAGAAAAACAATAGTGATTGGATATCCATCATTAAAGTCCTCCTAAGGCCCACCGTACTGTTTATTTGACATCCAATTTGTTGGTTTGGTCATAAAGACCCAGATGAAGGGAAAAGCTTGATCCAAAACTTTTATGGCCCCCAAAAAGTTTTTAATGGTCAACGTTCATTCAACACTATTTCATGTAATGTGGTCCACTTGAGATTGGGTTATACCTCATTTTTGGTCTCAGATCATAAAATGATCTAGAAAAATAAATGGACGGCATGGATGAAACACATACATCATGGTGGGCCCATATAGTACCGAGTGGCAAGGGAGTAGCTAGTCCGTTTTCAATGGAAACCGTGGACGTGGATTCACCGGGGAAAGCCTTTTGCATGAAGTTCCAGCACTGGGATGTATAGTAGGGTCCACCATTATGTTTATAAGAATTCCAATCAATTCATCCATTTTTAAAGATCATTTTAAGACATGTAACCAAAAATTAGGATGATAAAAAACTCAACTGGGCCATACAAGATGAAACAGTGGAGAAAGAAATTCCTACAGTTGAAGCCTTCCTAGGCATCTTGATGTTTATATGCCATCCAAACTGTCTATAAGGTTATTTTTATTGGGATGAAGTGAAAACACTAAAATATTAGACCGATGCAAAACTTTTGTGGCCATATAAATATTTCAACGGTGGACACCAAATCCCCACTGTTTCCTCTCATGTGGCCCATTTGAGTTTTGTATACAACTTAGTTTTGGTATTATGTCCTAAAATGATATCTAAAAATGGATGAACGGGTTGGATTTATCACAAACGTCGTAGTGGGCGCATCCGGAATCTTTCGCAGCATCTTACTGCAAAAGGCTTTGGCAGGAAATCCGCATCTCGGCCCGTTAGACACGTGAAATCAAATTGCGTACGAGTCTTATCGTACTGAGTAAACTCTGTTGGGCCCACTGTGAATTCATGTGGCTTATCCATGCCGTCCATCCGTTTTTTCAAATCATTCTAGGGGTTGAGCCCAAAATTTAAGTATATTAAAAGCTCAAGTGGACCATACCAAAGGAAACAATGGAAGTAATTTTCAGCATTGAAATGTTTCTAAGCCCCCAATGATGTTTATTTTTCATCCAAACTGTTCATAAGATCACAAAGACATGGATGAATGAAAAAAACAAATATCATCTTGATATAAAACTTCTATGGGCCCCCAACAACTTTTCAACGGTAGAATTCAATTCACACTGTTTCAGGTGGTGTGGTCCACTTAATCTTTGGATATGATTAATTTTTGTTATAAAGCTCTAAAATTAGATGATAAAAGAGATGGATGGAGTTGATACAATGCACGAATGACAACGGTGGGCTCCACGGACTTTACTCAGTGTACTTACCCTGCCGATTTACGCAGCATGCAAACCGCTTCCGCTTAACGTCTCCGTTATACTTCTTATTAAATGTATTGTTTTAATATATTTAAAAAATCTGATGACATGGCACTTATACTGTCGTTGACCAGCGAAAACGCGGGAGTCCCGGAGGCAGAGGATCCGCACTCTATATAGAAAATGTAGTTGATTATACTTCCGTCTTAAAACGAGTCTTCATGATCTTTCTTCAGTCGGCCAATTATATAGAAAATGTAGTTGATTATACTGGCTAATTGTGTTCTGCCATGTGTCACTAAGTGTATCACTGCCAACTAGTTACTTGATTACATGCACTTCTCTTATTATTCCATAACGTAAGTTTTGGCTACTCACGCTTTACCACATGTCTTTGTCTGTGTAAACCGTTTGCTTTTGCTTTCTTTGGCCATTGACACATGTTCTTGATTGACTCGTCCTCTGAAAACAAGACAGTCATCTAGTTTTCTGCAATTTCCTTCTACCAATCATATCAGCTGCAAGGCTCTCGTCCCAATATTTCATATGGCGGTGCTGCGATGTGTTGACTTTCGTACCATTAGATTTAATGATGTCATACGACCAGTGAAAGTAGTCAGCTTGATCCAAAACTTCTCTTACCCTAAGATTGGGCTTTGGATATGCCCCCAGTAGGTGGGCTTTCGATCCTAACTGTTTCTTGCGGTGTGTTCCACTTGAGCTTTGGATCTGCCCTGAGATTAAGCTTATGTCTTAAAACGAGCCGGTGAAATAGATGATAGAGTGGATATGACATACATTTGGTGGGCCCCACAGGCCACCCATGTCCGTTTTTGAGGATGCGTGCACATCATCCCTACGGTGGTGTGGTGATGTGTTAGGCATTATAAGGCCACCGTGAAGTGTGTTTTATATCCATGTCATTCATCCATTTTACGAGCTCATTTTAGGGCATGAATTTAAAGGTAAAGCATATCCAAAGCTGTGGGACCAAGCCACAAAAAACAATGGTGATTGAAGGCCTACCAGTAAAAACTTTTGGGGCCACAAAAGTTTTGAATCTAAGCTGATACTTGTGCTTTTCCTTTAATCAGATTTGTTTACCCTTATCAACAACTTGGATAACAAATAAATATTACAGCATGCCTAAGAAGGTTTCAACTATGTCATTATCTCCATGACATATGTGGTGTGGTCTACTTAAGCTTTGGATCTGCTTCAATTTTTTTAGTTCATACCTTACTTATATATATATATATATATATATATATATATATATATATATATATAGGGAAAAGGTACAATGCACTCGAGCTCACGGGTCCGTCTCATGAGGTTGAGCTGTGTGGGCCCCACCGTGATGCGTTTCGAACATCTACTCCATCAGTCAAATGCACCATTCCATCGTGGGCCTAGGTCCCAAAAATCAAGTCAATCCGTGACTTGTGTGGGCCACACCATATACAGAAGTGGAGAGGGGGCCGTACACCATTAAAACATTCATAATCATTTTTGAGGGCCCACCGCGATGCAAATCCAGCCCATCCATTATGTGTGTCTCACTTGAATGAGGGTTCAAACCAAGTTTCCAGCGCATGCAAAACTCAAGTGGGCCCCACCAAGTGCTTTTATATGTTTTAACGGTGTCTTCACATAATTTTAAATGGTATGGCCTACTTGAGTTCCGTATACGGCTGATTTTTGGGATATCCCATAATTTAAAGGGTACCCATCAAATGCACAGTGTTGATGGTCGACCCGCGTCACGGTGGGGTCCACACAGCTCGACCTCACGATAAGCTTATCATCAGCTCGAGCGCATTGTTCCTTTTCCCATATATATATATATATATATATATATATATATATATAGAGAGAGAGAGAGAGAGAGAGAGAGAGAGAGAGAGAGAGAGAGAGAGAGAGAGAGAGAGAGAGAGAGAGAGAGAGTGTGGTGTGTGTGTGTGTAATGGTCTCCTGCGAACCAAACCGCAAGGAATTTATGTGCGAGCCTTCATATAAGCCGTAAAATGAGGAGAACGGCTAGAATTTAGCTGCATTGAGAGAAGGAGTCTCAAACTATGTGAGGTCCACCATGATTTTTATATATATATATATATATATATATATATATATATATATATATATATAGGAAAAAGTACTATTCGCTCGAGCGTAAAGCGGTCGTCCATGAGGTCGAGCTAGGGTGGGCCCCACCGTGATTCCTTTCGAAGATCCACACTGTCCACCAGATGCACTGCTCCACGAGGGACCCACACGGCTGGAAATCGACCGTCCACGGAACTCAGGTGAGCCATACCTTCTGAAAACATAAGTATACACGTGAAAACATGTAAAATCACTTGGTGGGGTCCACTGAGATTTGGATACCACCGAAAAGTGGTATAAAATTACATCCAAGTGGGACACACATGATAGTGTTGATCATCAAAAACGTCTCGAAAGGGGGCCACAAGTGGTTTTGAATGTTTGAATGGTGCACGACCCTCTCCACTCTCGGATGTGGTGTGGCCCACAAAAGTCTCAGATGGATGTCATTTTTAGCCGTGTGGGTCTGTCCAGGGATGGTGCATCTGACTGAGGGGGTAGATGTTCGAACGTCATCACGGTGGGGCCCACCCCAGCTCGACCTCATGGAGACCGCTTTACGCTCGAGCGCATAGTACCTTTTCCCTATATATATATTGCTCAATACATCACCACACTATCATTAGGTTGGTGTGGACAACCACTGCGTACTTGGGCCTACCATCATGTATGTATTTTATCCATGCTATTTATCTATTTTTTTTCAGCCCATTTTATGACATGAACCCAAAATAGAAGCATATCCAAAGGTTAAGTAGAACACGCCACCGGAAACAATAGAAATCAAATGCTTACGGTTGAAAACTTTATTGGGCCACAAAAGCTTTGAGTCAAGCTAATATTTGTGTTTTTCTTTGATCTATGTCTCTGTGACCTTATGTATAGGTTGGATGACAAATTAACATTACTGTGGCCTTAAGAAGGCTCTAATGGTAGACTCCATTATCTCCACTATTTCCCATGGCATGTCTACATTAGGGGTGTCAATGGGCTAGACTCGGGCCTGAAAATTCAAAATTTTGAATAGGGCCCGGCCTATTGAAAGCCCTAGTATACATAAGCGTTGGATATGCTTCAATTTAGGGCTCATGCACTAAAATGATATGAAAAACGCATGTACAAATGTATCACAGTGGCCCATGCAGTTTACTAGCATTTCTATTGGGACGCGCCTTACCCCAAATGGGCAATTTTGTCCATGATGTATCTGTTTATCCATCCTTTCTTCCAGATCATTTTAAGGTATGTACACAAAAATGAGGTAGATCCAACGCTCAAGTGGACTGCACCAAATAATAAGCTTAGGTTGCATTAAATACACAAAGCATTATATTAAAAAGTCATCTGTGGTGTGATCCACTTGAGCGTTGGATCTTCCTCATTTTTATGCACATAACTTAAAATGATACCAGAGAAGAGATGGACGGCCTGGATAAACAGATAAATGTGGGCCCGCCCACAGAACCGCCCATTCGTGGCTAGAGACAGCCGGGTAAGACCAATCCGCGTCCGAAATAGTTGAGTAATACGCAATCCGCAGGCAACGCCACTTAATCTTCGTCGGTTTTCGGTGAGGGCGCGAATTAGGTGAGGCAGCCGGTAACAGCTTACCAGGTGAGGCCTTAACTGTAGGTCCATCTGATGTATTTGTTGTATATCCACGCCGTCCATCCGTTTTTCCAGGTCATTTTAGGGGATGTCCCAAAAATGAAGCTGATCCAATTCTCAGATAGACTACAAAGAAAGAGACTGAATTCCCACCATTAAAAACTTTCTGGGGGCCACGAACTTTTGGATCAACCTGCTATTTGTGTTTTCCCTTCATTCAGGTCTTTTTACAAAAAACCTTATTAACAGATCAGATGGCAAATAAACATTATAGTATGCCGTAAGAAAGTTTTTAATAGTGGGCATTAATCACCACTGTTTTTACTGTTGTGTGGTCTATCTGAAATTTGGATCTGGCCCATTTTTGGATCCACACTCTAAAATGATATGGGAAACCGGATGGATGGCGTGGATATAAAACATATATATCGAGGTGGGCTCTACGTCAGGGCCTCACCCACTAAGCTGTTGCCCCTGCCCCCCAACTCTGCGCCCTTTCGAGAAACCTCAGGTCAGGCAGCACGCCAAAGGTCGCAAATGGGCTGCCCCTGGCTAACCTGAGAAAGTCTCAAGTACAGCCGGTTGAACCACAAGTTACGGTCTACCCAGCAGATAACTTATAACCTATTAGAGTTTTGCTACATCCAATCCTTCCAATAGGTAGGTCCATCATTTGGATTGGAGGTTCACAAAAATCAACGCCATATGCTTAATTTGGGCTACACTATTGAAAACAATTTTAGCCACTGATAAATAGAAATATATATGTGTGGTTCACTCAATTAGTGAATGTTATTGATTTTTGTATAATGTAATCTTCATATTGAGACCAATAGGTTAGAAGAGTTTGATTTGATACACACATGAAAATTTGGAAATTATTAGCTGGGTGAACCGTAGATTGTAGTCAACCAGTTGGACTTCGGGACTTTTTGGGCAAACCTAGGGGGAAGTTATTTTATGCTCTGGTTGCCTGTGGCGCTTGATACATAGCCACTTAAAAACAGTACACGTACCAAATACTAACTCATTCTAAATAGACAAAATTGTGGAGCCCACTTTCACTAAGTTATGATTTAAAAAATAAGATTTTTTAAAGAACCCTAACTTTTAATTCGTGGACACTTTTTTTTTTAATGAAATCAGACCACTGACTTTTGTCATATTAACCATCCGAAAAATGTCTGGAAATCTAATATTTATATAGCCAAATAAAAATAAATTTTTTCTTATGATAAATCTAAGATTTTAAGAATAATTTGGACGGTTTATTATGGATAATTTATATTCCACTAATGCGATTTCTCCGTGATTTCAAACTGCCGGCGTATCATCCATCACACTCTGCCGGAGTATCATGAATATTTCTCCAACTTAATCCTCATGCCGGGCCTGTGGTTTGTGAGCGCGAATTAGGTGCGGCTTGGTGGGTGAGGCCCTGATCGTGGGGCCCACCTAGATGTATGTGTTGTATATCCACGCTGTCCATATTTTTTCTAGTTCATTTTACGATAATATACATTATTTTTCCAGATCCAAATCCCAGGTGGACCACACCATAGGAAAACAGTGGTGATTGAACACCTACCATTAAAAAATCCTAGGGCCCACTGTAATGTTTATTAGACATCCAACCTGTTAATAAGCTAAAAAGAACTAGATGAAGGGAAAACACAAATATCAGCTTCATCCAAAATTTTTGTGCCCCCATAGAAGTTTTTAAAGGTCGGAGTTCAATCCCTACTATGTGATTTGCTTGAGCTTTGGATCTGTCTCATTTTCGGAACCGTAAACTAAATTGATCTGTTAAAACGGATGGACGGCGTGGATATTTATTGAATACATCTAGGTGGGGCCCACGGCCGGGCCTCACCCCTATGCTGTTACCCTTGCTTCAACTAATGGCGCTCGTGGCTTGTTTTTAGAAAAAAATAGCGTCGTAGATGAGTCCGTACAACGTTTTTTTTGGCTGCCGGAGACTTATCTCACCAAACTCAATCTGTAGGGCACTGAAGTTGTTTTTTTTTTTTTTGACAAAAATATTCCTACCTGTTAGAGTAAAGCAGCTAAAAAAAACAGGGGTATTTTCATCTTTCTAAATTCGTTCATACGAATAGAGGTTTACTTTGGTGCTTAAGGTTTTTTCAGATCCAATGAAAAAAGGTGAGTAGTACGTTGGGTCTATACAACGCAAGAACCCTTGTTTTTTACTTACTAGGGAAAGAAATACAAATAAATGGAGAAATACTTTAATACTCTGGTAGAGTGTGTTGGATTATATGAAGGCAGTGAGAAATTGTATGATGGAGATTTTCTCCCCAGGCTCGACCGGTCGAGTGCCTCGCTCGACCGGTCGAGAGTGGTGCTCGACCAGTCGAGCCTTGGCTCGACTCAAAGTCTAGCGACTTTGGGTTTATTTTTTCTGTGGTGCTTGACCAGTCGAGGGAGGTGCTCGACTGGTCGAGTGGGCCGCTCGACCGGTCGAGGACTCTGCTCGACCAGTCAGGTTACACAGATTTGAGTCTGAATTTTGTGCAGACTGCGGAAATTTGAGGTGGTTTCGCAAAAGGTGCGAAAGGGAGTTGCCTAAACTATAAATAGGGGTTCCTAGGGATTTTCTACGTAATGCAAGAGGATTTTCTAAAGCTTTACAAGGGTTTGCTAAAAGGTTTAGGGATATCAAAAGTGAGAGAGAGAGAGAGAGAGAGAGAGAGAGAGAGAGAGAGCTTGTGGAAGGGAGGTTATGCTCATAGAAGTGATTTATTGTGCAGTTGATATTTCAGCGCTTTTACGTCCTCGTAATCGGTGAGAGCTCTCCGTTTTTCTTATTCTCTTATTGTTCATCTACTCCTGCATGAGTGAAGAAGGTTTGATCCAAGCAGTGTGTGCTTGTGATCAGTTATAACGTTATACTTGATAGTGGATTGTTGATATGGACGAGGTCTCGTGGTTTTTACCTCTTTGAGGATTTTCCACATAAAAATCTCTTGTGTTGTGTGGTTTATGCTTTGATTTATTTCATTGCTTTATTATCCCATAATTCTAGTGTTTTTGGGAGGCTAGATCCTAAGGTTTTGTTCAAGGCCCCCAACAAAGTGGTATCAGAGCATTCAGGTTGGAGTGGGATTGGTTTTGAATTATGGAAGGTGGCTCATCAAGGATGATTAGTCTCAATGGTTTCAACTGGACCATATGGAAGGCTAATATAGAGGACTTGCTTTATTGCAAGGAGTTGTATTCTCCAATTTAAGGCATATGAGCAAAGTCTAAGGATATGTCAGATGATGATTAGAAGAAGTTGGACCGGAAGGCGATGGGGTTTATTAGACAATGGTTGGACGATTCTGTATTCCACCATGTGTCGACGGAGATCTCAGCCGCTAGCCTATGGCTGAAATTGCAAGGGCCGTATGAGAGGAAGACAGCCGGGAATAAAATTTTTTTGATAAGAGGACTTGTGAATCTCAAGTTCAAAGATGATGGTTTTGTGGCTAAGCACATGAATGAAGTTAGTAATATATTGAACTAGCTCTCTGCTATGAAGATGGTCCTGGACGATGAATTACAGGCTTTGCTATTGCTTAGCTCCTTGCCTGACAGTTGGGAGACATTGGTGGTGTCTCTAAGTAACTCCGCGCCAAACGAATAGGTGTCCATGGAACAGGCCTTAAGAGAATGGCCCAAAGTCCTCATGTATATCACAAACTCAATATATAGCCCAAGTACCATCATTATGGGCCAAATGGAGCATTTATGGCCCATCCCTCATATGCCACTGGATCCATGCATTAAATGGATCAAATGGGCAACCCATAAACCCAAGGATACAAGGCCAAGGCCTAAATTATTTATGTGGGCCTCACAACATTGGCCCATGACTTGGCAAGGCCTAACCAACAAGTTATAAAGTGGGCCTTGCAAGTCAGCCCATACTAGGGGTTTAACTATGAGCATTCAAGATTTATTTGCTCAAGTTGGGCTCATAGATAGCTCATTAGGCCCATAACACAATAAGGTCAGCCCTTGCACAATACTGGGCTCAAATGGAGGGTTTCCAACCCATCTAGGCCTATTGGACCATAAGAATCTGGTTCATACATGGTCCACATTATACCACATGGAATGGCCTCATAATGCATCTATTAAGCCCAGAAATATGCCTAAAAAATAGACTGGATATGTGTGTACTCAACACTCCATTTGGTGGGCCACACATCCCTCAAAACAATATCCCTACATGAATCATACAACTTCTAGTATATTACTGGACTTTTAACCCACCCAGCTTCCTGGGCTTGCTAAGGTCTAGCTGGCGGGATTTATAGAAGAAAATAGATCTAGTGGTGGTTCTTAATAATCATAGTGGGCCCCAACAGATGGAGAGCATAGATACATCACTCAAAAGAAGGTGGGCCTACTGCTGGATTGCAAGTCTAGTAATACTACCAACAAGCTAGACATCCAGGTGGGCCTGGGCGTCCTAGGGCCTGGACGACCTAGAACACATACATCAAAGCGGGCTCCATGAGGTGGACGTCCCTCTAGAGAGTGGTCCACACATCAGTGGGCCACCCCTAGGGAGGACGACCTAGATAAAACACATACATCAAATGGGCCTCAAGGTGGATGGCCAGCCCACACCCTTGGGCTTCCCAAGGGTGGGACAACTGGCCCATCTGGAGGTCCAAGTGGGCCCCACTTTAGGACATCCCCCCAGGGGATGGTCCCCTACTAAGTGGGCCACACAATGGATGGAAGGTTAGGATAAAAATAAACCCAAAGGTGGGCCTAAGGTGGGGTGGATGGTCAGCCTATTGCTGGACATTCAGCCCAGCTGGATGTCCAACAAGGTGCTGTTGTCCCAACCCTAAAAACACCCCAAAATATGATCAGGTATGTGGCCCACAAGCACTTGGGATTATCCTCAACAAGGTGGGCCACAAATTGGGTGAATGGGAGAGCCACCACCACACAAAAGCCTAGGCAAACATGTATGAACAACAAGGTAAAACAATTACAACAGAAAATTAAAAACATTGTTGTCCCTGTTTTGAGTACCCAAAGGGGTGGGCCCAAGTTCTCCAAAAATTGGGAAAAAATATTTTTAACCTCCCCATATATGTGTACTACAAGGTAGGGTCCACAAAAGTGGCCCACCATTACAAAAACTATTTTATATTTAAGGATTTCCAAACTATAATGTTGCTGAACAGTCCAGAAAATCTGGGCTGTCCACCCCACTTGGGCCACTCCTTTGGGACCTCAATCAAGGTCAGATGGAGCTGAAATTTGGGGTACATCTAGGTGGAGTCCACACCTTCAAGAAAACTATATTTAAGGGATAGAAATAGTTCCCTAAACAACCCAAAAATTTGACCCAAAAAACAACCAAAAACTGTCCAGAAAATTTCTGGATAGCAACATGCAGATGAAATAAATTGAGTATATAATTCAAATTAAGGGGAAAACACCCCATGGAACCTGAGTTGTGGTCCGCCTAGTGGGCCCCACAAACATCCAGGCCTATTCCTCACATAAAAATTCATTGTATATGCCCCTAAAAGGGCAAACAAGTCATCACCATCCATAGAGAGGACTGCCATGGGTGTCCACTTTCCTTGGATGATCTGGATATTTCTAAGCCATATGGTGGGCCACACACCTAAAAAAAAGAGATTATTAAGAGAAAAAAGAGAATCGGCTACAAGTGAAGGGGCTCCACCACATTGAGGCCCTTCCCTTCATTACAAACTACACGTATATCACTATATTGATGAAATGACAAGATCTACCCATGCATGCAACTTCTAATCAAAATCCAATGGTGGAGATGCCATCTCCACCAAGGATCAAGGGTCTAGATGACCCAAGAATCCTTCTAACTAAGAAAAGAAACCATGGTGGGGTCCATGGAGAGTGGCCCCACCCATGGGTTATGCATGCACAAAAGGATGGGCCAATGGTCACATCCAAGGATACATGGAGCCTCCACCATCATTTGGTGGGCTCCACATGCTTCAAACATGAGGTGAAGAAGAGAAATAAGAAGAATGAATGCAAATCCTAAGATTCTAAGTACATGCATACCCACCTACAAGGTCTTCAAGCAAACACCTCCAAGATAGTCTTCAAGCTCCAAGGAAAGAGGTTTAATGGTCAAGATCCTAAACTAAGGGCTGAATTAAGGGGTAGAAGGGAGGATGAAGGGCTGAAAAATGGGTGGAGGGTGGGACGTCCAAGAGCTTGGAGAGGGAGAGGGAGAGATGAGGAGAAGAGAGGGACAGAGGGAAATGAGGTGGATTGCTAGCAACTAGGGTTTTTACTCAAACTAATGATGGCATTGTTAGAAAAGAGAGGGCATGATGGCCTCTCTCTCTCTAGAGAAGAGGGAAGTCAGAATTTTTCAGATTTGGGAAGAGTAAAAGGTGGCTAATGCATGGGATAGAGAAAAGAAGCTTTCTTGGTAAGAGAAATAATCATGACTTGCTAGCTAGGGGGTTTAGCAACCTAGCCTAGGCTAGCAACTCTAATGATGGCCTATGGTGATGAAATCAATGTCTAGGGATTTGTGCAAATCCTAGGTGGGCCCCATAATTGCGATCTATGGCCTAAATCATGCACGACCCACAACTCATGATCTACAACTCGGATTGTCGCACGAGACGCAGAGTTGGAACCGCAGCGATGATGCGGTCGCTATAGCATTAGTTTCGAGTCGATCCGAGTCGGGTTTATATGATGGGACTTAAGGGTCATCGCAAATGTAAACCGTAAGTCGTGGGTCACCGAAATTCAACCGATAGGACCGCGGGACCTGACGGAACAAAATGGATACTAAGGTTAAGGGTCTCACACATAAGCTTATAGAAAGCTTAGAGGGCGGTATAAGTGTGTGCGCAAGGTAAGTGCCAAGTATGCAATATCAGAGTAATGTAAAAATATGCTGACATGCTCATGAATGCTATCATCCGTACCAAGCTATGTGATGCAAGACATGAATGCTATCGGCCATACTAAAGCTATGCGATGCAAGGCCTACATGGCCAATGTCATATGCGAGATGTCACTCAAGTATATCAATCCTCCTCAGGGACCACATATCAATACAATTCATCTCTGGAATATATATATCACCAAGGTGTAAGGCCTGTATCCTAGTCCATACCATTCCGTAGGCTCTCACGATCCTCCCTGTCGAATTTCGGTGACCCGCGACCTGTAATCAGCATTTATGTACAATTATAAGTCGTATCCCGTAGATCTAAGTCGACTCGACCCTAGACTTGTACCATTGCGACTGCACCGTCGCCACGATTCTAACGTCGCATCTTGCACATCGATGTGATACTTGGGCCAGGAATTGTGGGCCTGCATTTATTTCGAGAAAAATATCGCGCATCTGTGAATCCTGAGAGAATCTCTACCCAAACATCATATCAATCAATCAATCACTAGTCAAGTACACATCTCATCACAACCCATCACTCTCTTACACAAGCCATCCCCAAAGTCAACCCTCATGTCAATCACACCCATCACTCACCCATCCCTTTTCATCCCATCATCTTCTCTCTCTCACTCTCATTCTCTGTACCATTCCAAGCAACCCAAGAGGAGTGGACGTCCAAGCTTCCCCAAGGAGAACCCCGAGTGTGGCTCACTTCTTACCCACTCATCTCTCATCCTAGCCATTCAATCCTCATCTTCCACCATCAAAGTTGAAGCCAAGGAGCTAAGGAAGCTATAAAACCAAGAAGATTAGCAATCAGTAGGTGTCTTGTAAGATTAGTTTTTAGTTTTTGTGATAGACCAAGTGGGGCCTACCGATTGATGGTATGGATGCTATTTGGGACCCATCATGATGTGTGTATTGATGCATGTATTAGAGGGGCCCATAATGGCGTGGCCCCTCCATCACACCGTTCTCTCTCTCTCTCTCTCTCTCTCTCTCTCTCTCTCTTTCCTTCTCATTTCATTTTTTTACGTGATGATTTGTGTGGCCCATCTGATGTGTCCAACAATCTAGATTGTCCAGATTTTTTTTAGACGTCCAGCGAATGGGTCCCGCCTTGCTGCCCATTTTTGGGCCAGCCAGGATGAAGGGAAATAAACAAACATCAGCTTGATCCAAGTCCTGGTGGGCCACTTGCCCGTGGGACCCACCAGATGCAACGTTTCATCCAGGCCGTTCGTCCGCTGGACGTCCAGCTGTCTGGACTAGATGAAAACACAAATATCAGCTTTTCCTAAAGCTGGTGGGTCCCATACGTGTAGACCCACCTCATACATGTATTTTATATCTGGGTCGTCCATCTGCTGGATGGCCAGTAGCTTGCTGCTGCTGGATTGATGTCAGCGAGTTCTGTGGCTTGACCATGGAGGTATATGTTATATTCAAATTGTCCATTCATTTGGTAGGTGGGGCCCACCATGATGTAGTGTTGTAACCACACCGTCCAGCGTACTGAATGGTGGGCCCCAGCAGCTATAGCTACTGTTGATGTCAGCGAGTTCTGTGGGCTGATGATGCAGGGGAGGACGTGAGGTCAAGCACCGTCTTCCTCAAGAGGATAACTATTCCGAATCCACGGAACTTCTCAGGACTCCTCACAGAGACTTCTTAAATCCATGAGGAAAGAAAGCATAAAATAGAAATAAATTCTAATAAATTCGAAATTGATTAATGACTAATTGATAATTCTCTAATGTGTCTCCTTACACCATTAATAAAGAAAAAAATAAACTAAAATTCGTAATTACAAACAAAATTCTAACTCTAATAAAAATCCTAATTCTAATAAAACTCTTCAAATGCCTAATTTCTAAAAATAAAAATTTCAAATAAACTCTCTAGAAGAGTCCTAGTATAACTAAAAGTTATTTCTAAAAAGGAAGAAAATCTAAAACTCTAAAAATAGAAAAAAATATTAAAAAATTGAAATTACTAAAAATAGTAAAATTATCCTAAAAATTCATTTTTGAGTTGAAAGCGCGTGTTTTCTGACGAAACGGGCAGATGCGACCCACCTTGTGGGTCGGTTCACCTCAGATGGCCTGTTTCAGTAAAGATTGATAGGTTGTGTGCCCTGTAACGATACCTGGATCAAAAGTTATGGTCAATTTACGGTCCATTTTCTTTTGGCCCAACCATGCTAGGAACGTATCTGTGACACGTTCTACATCAGACCCATCCACTTGAAAAAAACTCGTCCTCGAGTTACATAAGAGACCTGACACATGAGTTTGAGATAACTTCTGACGCCGATGTTCATTAGCTATTTTTTTTTGTAATTGACATTAAGCTCTTGAGTTGACACAATACATGTACTCATGCTTTCCTTGACTTGACTAATATCGATCTGTTCTTTCACATCTGCCTTCGAGATTTCATATTTTTTCTGATAATGTGGGCAATTAGGCGGACTTGCCCCTGAGACGGGATCAACGTGATTTTGTATATCTAGTATGGGAGGTAATTATTTAGGGAGTTCGTCGAACACAACCCTCTTGAACTCTTGCGATACTGGTTCCAAATCCTCTAGGATAGTCATAGGCTTCACATATTTTTTCTTTTTAACTAATGGATATATATTTCCCATTTCCTCAGATTGTTTAACAAAGGCCTATTCAGTGATGAGATATTGTCCCTCTGCTTTAGAAGTCTTGGGTTGGTTCTCCATTCCTATAGAGGTCACATGTTCGCCACTGATGAATCCTGTGGTCTGTTGCAACTCCGTTTTGATGAAGTCGTTTCTCGCGGACCAATAATAGGATTTTTTTGCATAACCTTTTACTGATCGACTATCCTGATAATAATTTTGGTTTTGTTGGAATAATTCCTGATCGTAATCTCGAGGGAGGAATCGCATGCACAATAACTTCTTCATCCGTGACCACGTGCGGATTGACACCTTCATCTGTCTCGCCCGCTCGAGTTGAAGTTGTTCTCACCAATCTAAAGCTCTGCCCGTCAACTTATATGCCACGAGTTTAACTTTCTTTTCTTCTACGATGTTCATGTAGTCGAAGAAACGTTCGGCTTCAAGCAACCAATCGAGGAAGTCCTTGAAGTAGAGTTGGCCATTACAACTAGGAAGATCGACTTTTATCTTGAATTCTTGAACCATCCTGTGGTTCATTGATAGCATCGCCCTACGATCAGTATAATTACGAATTTTAGCAATTGTTGGTAGTGGATCACCACCATGAACACGGAGCTGCCCTAGGCTTTCTGCCAAGAGATCTGCTATGCGGTCGATGGAAGCCTGCAGCTCTTGCATGACTTGCCGATTCTCTCGTTGCGCTGCTTCGAAAGCTGCTGCAGTTAAAGGTAAATTCCCTAGAGCATCGCCCATGGGATTGTTGCTCGACCCGTCGTTAGAAGCCATCAATCTGAGGAGAAACCTCGCTTTGATACCAAACTGACGCAGGGGAGGACGTGAGGTCGAGCACTGTCTTCCTCAAGAGGATAACTATTCCGAATCCACAAAACTTCTCAGGACTCCTCACAGAGACTTCTCGAATCCACGAGGAAAGAAAGCATAAAATAGAAATAAATTCTAATAAATTTGAAATTGATTAATGACTAATTGATAATTCTCTAATGTGTCTCCTTACACCATTAATAAAGAAAAAAATAAACTAAAATTCGTAATTACCAAAAATAACAAAATTCTAACTCTAATAAAAATCCTAATTCTAATAAAACTCTTCAAATGCCTAATTTCTAAAAATAAAAATTTCAAAGAAACTTTCTCTAGAAGAGTTCTAGTATAACTAAAAGTTATTTCTAAAAAGGAAGAAAATCTAAAACTCTAAAAATAGAAAAAAATATTAAAAAATCGGAATTACTAAAAATAGTAAAATTTTCCTAAAAATTCGTTTTTGAGCTGAAAGTGTGCGTTTTTTTGATGAAACGGACAGATGCGACCCACTATGTGAGTCAGTTTACCTCAGATGGCCCGTTTCAGTAAAGATTGATAGGTTGTGTGCCCTGTAACGATACCCGGATCAAAAGTTATGGTCAATTTACGGTCCATCTTCTTTTAGCCCAACCATGCTAGGAACGTATCTGTGACACGTTCTACATCAGCTGATCACGAGATACGTGTTATGTCCATACTGCCCATCCATTTGGTGTTTGTGTGGGGCCCACCCCACAGTTCTGCACGTGTGGGATGGGACCCACCTTGATGAACGTATTCTATATCTACACGTCCATTCATGGACGTGTTGTGTGGGGCCTACCTGGATGTATGGGTCTTATCAGCACCGTCCAACAACTGCTGGACGGTCGGGCCCACCTTGGTATATGTGTTTTATCTCAGCCGTCCATCACGTAGACCCCATGATGTATGTGTTCTTCCAACCGTCCATCTGTATGGACGTCAGCAAGTTCGGTGGGTCCCATCTGATATATGTGTTGTATCCACCGTCCATCTGTATGGACCACACGTGATGTATGAGTTTTATCTATACCGTCCATTTGCTGGGGACGCCACCTATATAGCTGCTGTATTGACGTCAACAAGCCTAATGGGGATCATGAGGTATGTGTTATATCCAAAATGTCCATCTCTGGGACACGGGGCCCACACGTGTGGCATCCACGCCATCCAGTCCCTGGACGGGGGACCACCTTGATGCATGAGTATTATCTACACTGTCCAAACATGTGGACCCCACCTTAATGTGTGTGTTTCACCTCCACCGTCCAGCGTGGACGGTGGGGCACACCTATTGTATGTATTAAATCCGGCTTTCCATTAAATGGGCCGCTCCGCAGACCTATTGTGATGTGTTTTTAATCCAGGCCGTCCATCGATTGGGCCACCCCGCAGGCCTAATCATGATGTATTTATGGTCCATTTGGTGAGGCCCCTTGTGATGTATTTATGGCCCATTTGGTGAGGCCCATTGTGATGTAATTGTGCCTCATGGGTTGTGGCCCATTGTAATGTACGTATTTGAGGCCCATGGGTTGTGGCCGATTGTAATGTAATTGTGGCCCATTGTAATGTAATTGTGGCCCGTTGTAATGTACGTATTTGAGGCCCATGGGTTGTGGCCCATTGTAATGTAATTGTGGCCCATTGTAATGTACGTATTTAAGGACAATGGGTTGTGGCCTATTGTAATGTAATTGTGGCCCATTGTAATGTATTTGAGGCCCATGAGTTGTGGCCCATTGTGACATATTTGAGGCCCATGGGTTGTGGCCCATTGCGATGTATTTGAGGCCCACGGGTTGTGGCCCATCGCGATGTATATGAGGCCCTTGTATGAGGCCCAATGTGATGCATGTGAGGCCCTTGTGTGAGGCCCAACACGATGTATATGAGGCCTGATGTGATGTGTGATTCCACCATGACATATGTAATAGTGTTTATGATGCCCATTCATCTTCCTAGTTGGTTCTAAATGGCCCATGCCTTGGGAGCAATGATGGTTTACTGTCCACATTGTAAGAGCAATGATGGTTAAATGTCCGCATTGTAACCCTTCCTGAGGTCCATTGTTAGGCCTATTCTCATCTTCCCTTAGTGAGCTAATCCAAACTGTCGGGCCCCCATAATTGTTAGGCCCATCCTTGATATGAGTAGGTCATCTATGCCCATCTTTGATATGAGGAGAGTACATCATCATCATATAACATGCTCAGTATGACTTCATGATACATGCCCATACACATCATATGTATGCTTGATACTAGGAGTGACTTATCATAGCATATGCCCTTGGGCAGATTGTTTATAGGACTCCCTGATAAATGGAGTTGCCCCACATGAGCGCATGGTACGCGCAGGATTGTTGCATGACTGATAGTGTAATTCATGCATCTCGCATTTGTATGACATGGTTACTGCACGCCCTAGTGATATCAGGGTCGAAGCCTCCACAGGCATATCGTGGATGACAGGATTGGACACTGAAAATATCTTTTTCTACATGGGGTGCGATAGATGTCCCTGGGTGAAATTTCTTAAACCCTTATGGTACCAGGAGGTCGTTCCAATGTCTAGACCGAGCGGATGCTTTGAGTGCAGAGTGCCGAATACCAGGTGGTTGTGCTTCCCACTATGTCGTGGTCGGTTGGAAGGGGGTACGGCCTTACCCGCCCGAGAGGAGGGGGCAAAGCTAAGTTGAGTTTGACCAGCTTGAAGAATGGGTCCGCTATCGACGAATCGAGCCCAATATTGGCAGGCGGATAGTGAGGTCTCTTCCACTCACCTTGTTGCGTGCGATGTGGCGGCAATCTGGTGTGTAGTGTACTAGACCCCGGTGATATTCAAGAGATGAATTATATTGATATATAGACTCCGATGAGGACTGACATGCTTGAGTTGCATTACATCTTGTATATAACATTCGACCAGGTAGGCCTTGCATTGCATAGCCTTGGTACGGCTGATAGCATTCATGAGCATGCCAGCATGTTTCCGCATTACTTTGATACTTCATACTTGGCACTCGCCTTGCACACACACTTTACCACCCCCTAAGCTTTCTATAAGCTTATGCACGACCGTTGCATGCAGGTGATGTTGGATCATAGCAGCGCTGAGGCAGGAGTGTGTGACAAATCATCTTGGAGCTTTTGTCTATCTTTGTATTTCTCTTTCCGCATTGTACTCAAATATTTTATTATAGTGGATATGTGGTGATGTTGTTAGACCTCACTATCCGTCTACCAATATCGGCCCGACACGTCGATAGCAGACTTATTTATGAGCTGGTCAAACTTAGCTTAGTTATGCCCCTACCCTCGGACGGATAAGGCCACACTCCCTTTCAACCGACCACGACACAGTGGGAGACGTGGCTTACTGGGCGGTGATCTGGTGTATAGTGTACTAGACCCCGGTGATATATATATATATATATATATATAATATAGTATATATATCCAGAGATCAATTGTATTGATATGTGGTCCCTGAGGAGACTGGTATGCTTAAGTGGCATCTCACATATGACATTGGCCATGTAGGCCTTGCATCGCATAGCCTTAATATGGCTGATAGCATAAATTTATACATCTTGATAATTAAAATAGGTAAAATATGTAAAATAAGGAGGATTAAAATTTTTAGAAAATTATTTTCTAGTATGAGATTTTTGTTTACAGTCAGAAAGATGAAGTACTTTAATTATTTGGCACTTTGAATGAGTAATCTTATCAGAGTTTTTCTTATATCGTAAATGAGTAAAAATGCACGATTCTGTGTCAATTAGGATAAATTCATAAAATTCTTGTATTTTGGTACCAATTGTTGTGGGCCAGTGCCATTGACGCAGGGATGAACGTGATGAGGTCGAGCACCATCTCCCTCAAGAGGACAACTGTTCCGAATCCACGGAACTTCTCTGGACTCCTCACAGAGGCTTCTCGAATCCACGAGAAAGAAACAAAGCAAAATAGAAAATAAATTCTATAAAATTTGAAATTGATTAATGAATGAAATAAACGATATCATGCCCCAAACTCGGAAACCAAGCTCACAAAATTTTCGATCACTGAATCCGGTGCTAACATCCTTCGTAGTACCCCATTCTCAGCTTCCAGACTAGATTTCCAATCCTGGGATCCTACAAGGAGGATTTTCAACGTACATTTGTTTCATAACAAGCATAACCACAAGTTTACCCAAATCATAAAGACAACATCATCATCACATATCCACTAATATGAACAGTTGATTACAGTGCTGAAAGGGAAGTATACTGTAATGCCTTGAAATTCGGGGATCGAGCATAAGCTCAAACTCCCGAGTTCCAAAACATCACTTATGCAACATAGATAATGATGATTGAATGTTGTCCGTATTAGTGCATTAAACATGAATGAGATTATACCAAAACAACATATCATACTCTAGAGACAGTTGAATTTCAAAAGCGGAAGACTGTGATAAGTATATATAAAGCATATAAGTGATTGTAGGTCTCCTGAGTATGATCATATTACCAGGTTAATTAATTACATGTAAAATTTTAAAATATACAAAATGTGCAATGTCATCTAATCAGCAACCCTGTAAGCCCCATCGATCAGAACATGGTCTACATAGACCCGCCTGATAGCTGCATGTAGGAGAACTCCTCCTCGTCGTTGTGCGTCGCGCTAGAATCTGCATCTAAGACAGAGTCTGGTTGGTGTTTAAAACACCGTCCCAAAACGTGGGAGTGAGTGATCAACTCAGTGGAGCTATAAGGCAAAGGTTAACGTGTTATCAATTCAATCAGGCAGTAATGATAAATCAATACAATCAAACATCCCTAAGTACTCTGGTTAATGCAAACATGATATGTATTAATGATGCATGCCTTCGCCTGCACTCCCTTTGCGATCTTCCTATGACGGTCGCGGCATGCACCCCTTCCTCTGTGCTCAACACCAACGCCAAAAGCACATGCAATGCAGTGCATGAGCGTGATTATCGAGTTCTTATTAGACCTTTTCATATAGTAGGATTGGGAAGCTAAGACACCTCCCTTTATATCATAACCCAAACATTGATCCATCTAGGGTCGTCAATCCTAGTAGTTACATACGATAGATGTTTTCCAAATCGTTATGGAGAAGCTCGTCACCGTCAGCGTAGGCCTGGTTTATATTCTAGTTTACTACGGAAAGGCTCATCACCTCGACGTAGTTTCTAGTGTATGCTCGAGGTCACTACGGGCTTGTCACCTGATCGTAGGTCGACAACTCAAATACAATGTCCCATACCACCGTATTCGGCTCACGAGTCTGGGTTGCTCACTGGACACTACGGGGAGGCTCGTCGCCCTAGCGTAGGCTGACAGCACGACCACGGTGTCCCATACCACCATGCCCAGCTCATGAGTCTTAGCGGATCGAGGTACCAAGGTTAACAGGTTTTGTACTGGTAAGTTGGTACCTTAGATTCAAACAGTAGCGTCCATACATGGTGAACATACGTCGGGTCAACCGGGTTGCTTGACAAGCTTGACTGGTACGAGCATACGTCGAGCCGATCGACATGGAGCGTGTAAGCACTCTGCGTGGCCTAACCACTGCCGACAAGTAGCATATGACTCAGATTCATCGGGCGTGTCTGTCGTGGTTAAGCAGTTCAACCACCGTTCACAGACAATTACCGATTGTCTGGACTATATCGTAGCCCCAATCACATTCCAAACAATAGCATTCACATATAGTAATCCAAAACAGCATGTTACAACTGAAATCAGATATAAATCTTACTTGAGCAATTTAACAAACACATGCTACACATATTATCATACATAGACATTTCATCCATACAGCATATAGTAGTAAGATAGGTTATATAAAGGAAACTCTAAACTATGTATATGGGGATTGAGAATCCTATCTCAACACCCTCATTAGGTACATCACATCAAGCATTTTCTCATTCAGGCAAGTTACCAAACACTTGGACTACACATATTACATATATGTAATAAATTAGTTAGAACGCATATCGTAGCAAATCCTTCCACATAGGAGTTGCCACACGTACAACCATCACGTATCCTCAAACATAAATCATGGCAAGCACAAATCATAATTCCATACCCATACAAACATTTCAACAAACACATGAAATGCATATATTTCAACATAGTTCATATATATATATGTAATATACGGGAACATCGTATCTAAGCATGTGTGATAGCAATCAAGTCAATCATAAATCATTACTAACATTGAAATCCTTGAAAACCATAACCTAAACATTTATAGTCCGCACCTTTCGCCGGTAAACTCGTATCGAACTCATTTTGTATGCCAAGTCTTTGTCTATGGCACGACGGCCACCTATAGCATGAAATAGGTTATCTATTTCATTACTTATGCTATTTGAATCTCTTAAACGAATTAGGGTTAGGATTTCTTACCCAAGAACGGAGTCGAAATTGCTGGGATAGCGATTCAAAAAGGCTGATTCAGCCCGTGGAGTGATGGGATTGAATCCCAGGAACAAGCTCCAACACTCTCTCTCTTCTCCTCACTTTCTTCTTCTCTTTTCTCTCTCTTCTCTCTCCTAGGGTTGTAAATTCATATGGAATGAGAGAGAGAGAGAGAGAGGGTTTAAGGACCTTATATAGGCCCAGAACTGATGAAAATGGCCTCAGGGCAAGGTATACTTAGGTTATAGCCAAGAAGTGGCTGTTTCAGTCCAACGGAGCACTTCTAGTGGCCCATTTTATGTGTGCAGTCGGATTTAAGCTCCCTGGCATTGGATCTAGGTTGAGTTAAGTTTTCGCCCTGATTGAATTTACAGATCGACCGCGGAGGACCAGTTTCAGTTCAACGATCATCGTCACTCGATTAGGGCCACGAGTACATGGACTTGTGCTGGAAAATTTTCCTGATCCGAGGGTGTATTTGGGTCAGATTCTGACGGTCTGAATCCTTAGATTTTGCCTACAAGTGAATTACTCAAATCACTCAAATCTGAGTTCAATTTCCAAAGATATTCGCGTTTCTCACACACTTCACTCCGGGCTAAAGTTGTGCGTTTCTGGGTACTATCTGGACTTGATTTTCGAGATGGTTGTCAAACCCAGTAAGGCGGTCATACGCATATAGTTTCGCGGTAATCATACTTTTGACGCGCTGTCCAGGTCCGATACAAAGCTTCAAGGTGCTCCCAAGAGTAACCGGGTTTAGAGATTGATCCTAGGTTTCAGGATAATGTAGCGTTAATGATTCTACAAGTTTTAGGTCTTGCAGATCGTATTTAAAGTGACTAGTGCTAATTTCACAGGTAATCTAGTTCAATACTTAGTTAATCCTCTTCCAATTTTTAAAGGATTTGGTCCTGAGTGATTTCTGCCTGAGGTGGTACTCGGGTCTTTGTACAAATTTTTTCGAGACGTATCGAAAATCAAAGCTCCAGAAGACCGCTGCATGCTCCAAGCTCAATGCTGCTGTGACCTAACACCACCTGCACGCCTCTATCGTGCATAAGCTTATAGAAAGCTTAGAGGGTGGTGTAAGTGTGTGCGCAAGATAAGTGCTAAGTATGTAATATCAGAGCAATGCGAAAACATGTCAGTAAGTCCATAAATACCATCAGCCTCATCCATGCTATGCGAAGTAAAAACATAATAAACCAATATATTATACTGAGGAAGTAATGTAGATCAGCTATGTAATACGGAGACATAGCAAGCCAAATATCATATACTGAGGATACCATGTAATATGCAAATCCTGACGAGTCCACGAATACCGTCAACCTCATCTAGGCCATATAAATGCAGAAAAATAGAAACCTAAAATGCCATATGCCGTGGATGTAATGCAATATGCAATGCGAATGAAATGACCAAGTTGGAGTGTGAAGTCGGGATGATAGTACGTAGTATCGCAGGCTATGGGGTCCATCACAAGGGACTTCTATCCAACCAGTCTCATACCTAAATTTGGATAGCCAGGCTCAATGTGGTAAACTCCTGATCTCAGGTTGGTCGCGCTCCCAAACAGAAATCCTGGCCATTGTGAAGGTACACACGATGACTTGATTGCGCACCACCAGCTCAAGTGGATAGTGAATGAATGAATGAATAAGTTAAATGCTGAGTACGCAACTCCTACTCAGTAAGTCCACATATTAGTATAGCTCATCTTTGGGATATCACCGGGGTCTAGTACACTCCATAATGGTCACCGCCTCCCTAGCCATATAACTAGCGAGTGAAAAAGACCTCACTATCCGCCTAGCTAATAGTCAACCGATACCTACCCGGCTCGTCGATAGCGGACCCATTTACGAGCTGGTCATACTCAGCCTAGCTTACAACCCCCTCACTAAGGGCGGATAAGGCCACACTCCCTTTCAACCGACCACGACACAGTGGGAGACACCGTCTACTGGTATTCAACACTCGGGCGCTCATGTATCCACTCGGTCTAGACGTTGGAGTATCCTCCAGTACCAAGAGGATTCTGGACTCTCACCTAAGGACATCTTATGTGCCCACGGTGCTAAAACCAAATATTTCTGGTATCCCATCTGGCCATCCACGATGAACCTGTAGAGGCCACAACTTGATATCGCTAGGGCACCAATTAGTGATCATGTCACACAAATGTGAGATGCATGAGTCATACAGTCTAATCATGCATCAATCCTACGCATACTGTGCGCTCATGTGGGATGACTCCGCCTATCAGGGAGTCTCATAAACAACCTGCCCTATGACATATGCAATGGTCAATCACATCTCACAACAAATATGCGAATGATGCGTATGGGCATGAATTATGATGATATGCTGTTGCATACTCATAATTGGTATCGATAACCGACATCGATAATCGGCCTTGATAATCAACCTATATGCAAGGCGGGGTCTATAAATGAACAACCGATCTAAACCAAAATATAAAGATCGGCCCTCGGCTATGGATATGCCAAATCTGGTAGCACGGCGCCATCCGTCTACGACGATGATGGACCATGCAACATCAATGTAGCCAAATGATTAGGGTTAACCCACTAAGAGAATGATGAGAATGGGCCAAACAAGGCCTAAGGAAAGGCCACAATGTAGACATTTAACCATCATTGCCCATCAATGTGGACATTTAACCAACATTGCTCCCAAGGAGTGGCCCACATAAAACCTAACATATGGTGGGCCCATGGCCTCACATAAGGGTCCAATACACATCCCATTGGACCGTACACAAAGGCCTCATACACAATATAATGGACCTCACGCTAGGGCCTCATATACAACATAATGGGCCTTACACAAGGGCTTAATATACATCACAATGGGCCTCCCTCAAGGGCCACAAATACATCACCATGGGCCTCATACAAGGGCCTCACACACATCATATTAGGCCACGTCCCATGGGCCTCGAATACATCACAATGGGCCACAACCCATGGACCTCCAACATATAACAATGGGCCTCATATACATCAAGGTAGGCCACAACAACGGGCCTCATATACATCAAGGTAGGCTGCAACAACAGGCCTCATATACATCAAGGTGGGGGGCCGCATCACATGGGTCGCACCAATGGGCCTCATGTACATCAAGTGGGCCGCATCACATGGGCTGCACCATCTACACCATTAATCTATTTTACAAATCATTTTAGAGCGTTACCCAAAAAAATGAATCATATCGGAAGATCATCTGGACTATACCACAAATAACAGTGGAGATAATGACTTCCGCTGTTTAAATCTCACAGGATCACCAGAACGTTTATTTTCCATCCAATCTGTTCATATGGTCACAAATATCTAAATTAAGAGGAAAACAGATTCCATATTGGTCCAAAACTTCCATGACCCCAAAAGAGTTTCAATAGTACATGTTCAATCCCCACTGTTTTTGGTAGTGTGGTCCACTTGATAATTAGATTTGTCTTATTTTTAGTCTCAAGCCTTAAGACAAGCTCACCATCTGGATGGACGGTTTGGATGTAACACATACATCAGCGGTGGGTCCCACCTCCAGTAAACTGGATGGTGTAGGTAAGGCAAATACATCACTGTGGTACATATATCGTGGTGGGTCACACCGTCCCACGTGCAGGGACGGTGTGGATGTGATCAGATCCACAGGACTTATAGACGTTAATACAACGACTATGTAGCCGGTGGATTCTCATTATCCAGATGGACGGTTGGGATGAAACACATCAGCAAGGTGGGCCCCACCCATCTAGAAAACGGACAGACGGTGTGGGTGAAGTCCACACATCAGGTGGGTCCCATAGAAGTTGCTAACGACGAAGCATCAGCTATATAGCTAGTGTGAGATGCACCAACCAATCTGTTTCAGCAGGCGGGTCCCATGTGGGGCCCACCATATACATATATATAATATTATATTTATTTTTTATTTTTTGAAAGGGGTCCAGCGTCCAGACCTGGATGTTGGATGGATGGTGTGGATTTAGAATACATCCATTAAGGTGGCCTCACACCACCAGTCCAGATGGACGGTGTGGATTTAGAATACATCCATAAAGGTGGGTCCCACGTGGTGGCCCACCAGAATTTTGAATTAAGCTGGTATTTATGTTCTCCAGCGTCTAAGCCTGCTAGACGGTCTGGACATCAGCCGTCCAGCAACTCCTGGCTCACCTGGCCTTCGAATTTAGATGGTGTGGATGCACCACACACATTTAATAAGGTGGGGTCCATATCGGTGCGGCTCACCAGCTGCTAGATCAAGCTGATATTTGTGGTTTTTCCTTCGCCCATGATCGACCCAAAAATGGGCAGTAAAATGGACCCAAATGTGGACAGCAGGTTAGCCCGCTTAAATGGATGGCGTAAATCATCATACAATATCAATGGCGGGCCATAAAACCAAGGAGAGAGAGAGAGAGAGAGAGAGAGAGAGAGAGAGAGAGAGAAGAATCGGTGTGCAATGGGGGGAGCTCCGCCACTATGAGCTCCCTTCTACGATACAATGCATACATCAAGATGGGTCCCACCACATGTGGGCCCTCAAATCATAAAATCAATGGTGAAAATCTTATGATCACCCACCAATTCTGCTTTTTCTAGGCTCCTTGGACTCCTTAGCTCTTAGGCTTCGATTTTGATGGAGGATGATGAAGATTGAAGGGCTAAGATGAAAAATGAAGGGGTAGGAAGTGGGCCATACCTAGCTTCTTTCTCTCCTTGGAAAACTTTGGACAGTTGCTCTCTTGTTTGCTTGGGAGTGAAGAGAGAAATGAGAGAGGGAGAGTGATGTAAGGAGAGAGGAATGGGTGTGATGGGTGTACTTGACTTGAGAGTTGACTTTGGTTGAGAGAAGGATGGGCGAGTGATGAATGTGTACTTAACTTGTACATTGATTGATTCGAAAGGTGGTAAAAATTCTCTCGGGATTCGCAATGCGGTGTTTCCCTTGAAATAAACGCGGGCCCACATCTCTTGGCATAGATATTGCATCGGTGAGCAAGACGCGGCGTTGGAATTGCGACGACGGTGTGATCACAATGGTACAAGTCTCGGGTCGAGCTGACTTAGATCTACGGGATACCAATTAGGGTCGCTCGTAAATGCCGATTACAGGTCGCGGGTTGCTAGAATTCAACGGGGAGGATCGCGGGAGTCTACAGAATAGTACAGACTAGGATACGGGCCTTACAAATGAGTTCACAACCCTTTAAATAGGGATACCAAGCAATGGGAGAGAAATCAGAAGCAAACTACAACTAAAACTCCTAGAATTCGCAACTTACTATAATTAGTAAACTTACTATTTACAGACAGTCATGATGTCTAGTAGTGTGCAAGGTTTTCGGTCAAAAATAGTAAGTGTCCTATTTGGCTTCACCAAACCGTTCTCCTAATTATTTTAAGCTCTTTTCGTGTTGGGCGCAACTCCTAAAGCCCGACGGATGAAGAGTTATAATCAAACTAAAACTTACTATTTGTAGTAAAAATGAAATGAAAATAGGGAAACGACCGTTGATTCAGGGGTATTTCGCAAATCTGGCTTGCGCAACCCAGCATAAGCGAGGTCGGTTGGCTAAAGTAGCTCGTTCTACCCCAAAATCAGATATTTTACGCCTGATAACTCATTCCGGATTGTGAGATACGCCCGATCTAAGGTCCATCTTGGCCATGAAACTGTCCGCGACCTGCTCTACATCAGCCATTCTGGTAGAAACATTACTTGAAGGAGCTAGAAAATACTTTTGTTTTGCAATTCTTTTTCTATTGGGGAAACTATAAAATTTTCTCTCATGTAAACATACTGAGGTTCTAAATTAAAAAGATTTTTTATGTGAAATCAATGATTCTACTGGATCTTGTTTAACTACTTGCTTTTATCTTGTAATAGCTTTTGCAAAGCTTTGAACTGGTCTTGAAGAATGGATAAGTTTTGGATATTGTAATGGACTGAAGGGGTTAGGAGAAAGGGGAATTGAATGTCTTCATCTTGTTCATGTTGTAATTTCTATTGATGATCTAAACTGAGTTTCGAATATTTTTTATGTATGAGGAGTTTTGAGTGATTCATAATCATATTTTCTTATGAGTTTCGAATTTTTAGGCATGTTTGCCTTATATAAATTCCTTAAAAAGGAAATCAGGTAAACTTTTACATTCTCCTTTGATAAGCTTAATTTTGAAATAAAAAACTGATAAATTGGCTTGCTATCTTCCGAAAATTTATTTACTTGCTATATTTTTCACATATTTTTTAAAAACATATTTTATACAATCTGTTCTAAGTAAAAATTATTGGTTTAAAATGTCACTTTGAAATTTTGAAATACATAAAACAATCGATAAAATTTCTTTTTTAATTATACTATAATTTTTTCTGGCATCATTCCATATTCCTGAAGTAAATCTAACCAGTTGTCGTTTTATTTTATCATCTATTCTTTATTTTAGAATACCATAAAAACCAAAATCAGAAGCATTTGGTTTTACAATTTTATAGGCTAAAGGATCTAGTATATGTAATAATGATAATTCTTTAATTCTTATTTTTTACTTGTTTTATTATCTTAGTGTGTTCTTCTGTTCATGATTCTGGGTTCTTTCTTGATCTATCATATAATGGTTTACATAGTTTATGTAAAATTTTGTAAAAATCTCCTATGTAATTTAAACTTCCTAAAAATCTTTGTAACTAAGTATTATATTTTATCTCATCAGGAACTTGTTTGCAAATTCTAAACTTCTCTTTATTGGGATAATTGTTCCCGTGTATATATAGTGTCCTAAAAACCGCACTCTTGTTTAGAATAATTTGATTTTTGGAGTTGAAATAACTAATTTATTTTTTGTTATCATCTACAAAAATAATCTAAGATGTTTCTGGTGTTGATTTATACTTATAAAATATATTAAGACATCATCTATATACACTATAGGAAAACTTGAGTAGGGATTAAAAATATCATTCATTACATTTTGAAATTCTGATGGGTCATTTTTTAATCCAAATGGCATAACATTTCATCTGTATTGTTTGAAAAGAACATTGAATGCCGTCTTATATCTATCTTGTTCTACTATCTGTATTTTTCGAAATCCTGATTTTATATCAAACTTAAAAAATATGAATGCATTGTATAATCATATTAGTACGTATTTTTTTTTTTTTTTTGGTTATGAATGAAATACTGAATCCATTGTAAAACTTTATTTAGTGATTTGTAATTGATAACTAATTTAAGTGTTCATATTTCTAACTCTACATTTTTCTTTTCATAAAAAAATTGAGCAACTCCAATAGAACCTTTCCTAATTAATCCGTCATCTAGAAGTCTTTGAATTTTTGTTTTATAATATTCTAACATTTCTTGATTCATTTGTATAGGTCTAGCTTTTGTATGAATATTTTTTCTTCAAAATCTCTTTCATAGAGTATTTGAATTATATGTCTTTTTCATTCCCAAAATACATGGGGAAGATCGAACAACTTCCTATTCTAATTGTTTCTTAAAATTTTCTATTTTTTGTTTTAATTGAGGCTCTTCTAACCTTTCTTTTATTTTGATATGATGAACTTTTTATCTTAGGTGTTTGATATGTTCTTATTTTGTAGTTATTAAATTAATTGATTTGGTTATTAAAATTGATTTTAGTTAATTAAGATCCCTGATTTGTGGTGGATTAATAAATTCAAAGGTTAAAATCTTCTCATATATTATAATACGAAGTCATATATTGTCAATGCGAAATAGTTTTATTAGTTCTAGAAATGGTGTTCATAAAATTAAAGGTTTGGTTAAGTCTTTGATTAATAAAAAAAATTAGTATTGATACATATTCATTGATTGCATACTTGTGATATGATGACTTGAGTTTAATTCTTAATTTTGATCCACTGGTTGTTCTTAACTATTCTATAATTGTTTTAAAATATTTAGCTAATATTAAACCTTTTTGTATACAGTTTATATCTGCTCCTGAGTCTATTAATAATTATGTTTTAAATATGAACATCTTCATCCATTACTGTTGTCAATAAAACATGCCATTTTTAGTAGTCTAGTTTAGTGATGAGATTTATAATATCTATTTGATTTTCTACTGGAATTAAGGGTGCTTTTTCAGTATTTGTTTTCCTTTATTGGCTTGAAATATTGTTACTTGTTCTTGTAGACATTCTTGATTTATGATTAGCATGTTCACTTGTCTCTTTAATTCTTGTATATCTTTTTTGTTGTCATTTATTTCTTTTTGTAATTATTGTAATATAGGTATTCATTCTTTTGGTGTTTGAAATCTTTCTAATATTGTTGTTATGTTATGGGGTTATGTTTTATTTATTTTTGATGTCTTTGTCACTGTATCTTATAAGTTTTTTAAATATTTTGTCTTACTATAGGGTCTTATATATGTTCAGCATAATCTATTAGATTTTATTGTTATTTAGTTAAAACATATATTTTTATTTTTATTAGGTTTAAAAGAAATCTTAATGATGAATAATCTCCTCTTTGTTGATTTCCTTAAAATTTGGCAGAGGTTAAGTTACATAGTTCCATCGAAGATGGAAGATTCTAAAACTGACATTCAAAATAATTTTTTCATGAAAAAATCAATGCCCTTAAGGTTAGTGGTGAATGAATTTATTCAATTATATGACCTTCTATACTATAATGTTGCAAGGATATACTCTGATTTCATGGAAAAGAGAGAGTAGACGTTTTATAACTCAATTAGGAAATGTTTTTTCTGTTAAATATGATGCATCCGAAGGTAAACCCATTGTTATCTTAATTTCTTTCCCAATCAACATCAGTGAATTCATGTACTTCCAGACTATCTTTGTGATAAGAAAATATAAAGTCTATGGTGTCTTACAAATAATGAAAAATTCTCATAATAACTAGTCAATAGTTAAGCTCAGAGTTTGATTAGAAGTGTCTGACTAAACCAATGACACGGCAAACATGGGGATGAATACATAATATAACATCTATAAGGCTACCAATTGCATTAGCATAAGGGACGTTTGTATTTTTTCTTATTACAAATCATTTTTAGGACATGTACGCACACTTAGCTTGAGACTATTCTCTATTAGCATAATGATATATTTTCATCCCAATATTTTAAAATGATTAATAATACTTTATATTTAAAGTTATTGAAATAAGCACATAAACTTCTTACAATGACTTCAATCAATTTTAAATCCCAGCATGCAAACTACTTTACAACTATCTTTCATCTCAAAATTCAGAGATTATCAATGGTTATTAGCATTTATCATCTCTAAGTCATGTCTAGCGAGAATAATATTGTCCACATACAGAGATATGATTAAAAACTTCTTCCTAAATATTTTCATATAGATACAATGGTCCTCCCTATTCATGACAAACCTAAAGGTTGTAAGGCCCATGTCCCGGTGACCATTCCGTTCTGTAGGATCTTGCGGTCCTCCCAGTCGAATTCCGGCGACCCGCGACCCGTAGATTGTATTTGTGCGTGACCTTATGTTGCATCCTGTAAACCTGAGTCAACTCAAATCGAGACCTGTGCCATTGCGACCGCACCGTCACCACGTCTCACGCGCCAATCCGACGCCTAAATCTCAAGTTATGGCCCGCACATTATTATAGCGGTCGTTCGCGCATTGCGGGACCCACCTATCCAGATTGCACATTTCCCTAGGAAATCCATCATTAGGATGATGCCACCCTAGGGGTGACATCACCCTACCCTAGCCACCCTAGCCCCATGCTTGCTTGTAATCATGCCTTTCTCTTCCCCAAACTCATAATTACCTTACATAGCAATCATTCCAAGCCTTTATCTCTCTCTCTCCCTCCCTTTCTCCCTCATTTCTCATCTCCCCTAGCTAGAAAGAAGCCATGGACTCCCAAAAATCCAACCACATCCCAAGGTCATTTCCCCCAATCCAACCATCAAGAGACCATCTCAACCATTGAATGTTGTCCCCTTGGAGCATTGGAAGCCATTGATGGAAGAAGGACAAGAAGCTTAAGTGGGTGTCTTCTATGGTTAGATCTCTCTCTCTCTCTCTCTCTCTCTCTCTCTCTCTCTCTCTCCCCCCCTACATCTCCTATTTTATTTTTCTGATCATCATGGCCCATCTAGGTGGTCCAATCTTTATGTGCATGGTGATTTTTATCGATTTCCAGCAAGCTTTTGGCCTGAAATTTGGTCAGCAATATGTTGCTGTCTAGATTTTTCTCCAAGCCCATTTGATGTAGTGGAGGGGTTTTTGTTTGGATTTTTCTTGGGATTTTGTGTTGGGATGGTGCATGTGGACCCTACCTTGATGATCATCAGCACTAGGCCCCCTGGACCTATGTATTTGTGCATCTTGACCGTCCATCTATGGGCCTAACCATGCTGACCATCCAGCAAGGCTGTCCCGCCTGGACGGTCAGATTTGGGGCAAAGAAAAACACAGATATCAGTTTGATCCAAACCAGGTGGGCCACGTGTGCGTGTGGGGCCCGCCTTGTAGCATTTTAATCCAGGCTGTCCGTCTAGACCAAGGACGTAAGACCACCTTGTTGTATTCCATCCAAGCCGTTCGTCCGCTGGATGTCCGAGGCGTTGGATGGATGAAGGTGAAAACACAAATATCAACTTTATCAAGAGCTGGTGGGTCCCACATGTATGGACCCACCTATGATGTATATGTTTCAATTCATGCCATCCACCGTCCAGGGGTCTGAATGGTGGAGCCTACCTATGATGTATGTGTTTTACTCTCACATTGTCCATCCATTTCTGGCGTGGGACCAACCCCACACGTGCTGCACGTGTGGGGGTGGGGCCCACCTTGATATATGTATTCTATATCCGCACCTTCCATCTCTGGATGGTGCTGAGTGGGGCCAACCATGATGTATGGGCCTTATCCTCACCGTCCAGATTACTGGACGGTGGGGCCCACCTTTGATTTATGTATTCTATATCCACACTATCCAGTGGTCTGGACGGTGGGGACCACCTGCGATGTATGTGTTTTAGCCACTCAGCCCGTCCGTTTGCTGGACGAGTGGGGCCCACCTTGCTGATGTATTCTATATCTGCACCGTCCAGCCCCACCCACGTGATGTACGTGTTTGATCCAAGCCATCCATGGGTTGGACATCCAGCAAGCCCCCATGATGTGTGCGTTGTATATCCGGGCCATGCAGCGGTGGGGCCCACCTTGTGATGTGTTGTATATTCACACCATCCATCCACGTGGCCCCCACGTGATGTACGTGTTTGATCCGAGTTGTCCATCTGGCGGGGCCCATTTGGAATTTGCAGGGCCCACCTTAATGTGATGTATTTGCAGCCCAATATGATGTCTATGAGGCCCATATGTGAAGCTTAATATGATGTGTTTGAGGCCCATATGTGAGGCATAATCTGATGTATGTGTGGCCCATATGTGAGGCCCAATGTGATGTATGTGAGGCCATGAGTGAGGCCCAATATGATGTTTATGAGGCCCATATGTGAGGCCCAATATGATGTGTTTGAGGCCCTTATGTGAGGCCCAATATGATGTATACGTGGCCTATTTGGTGAGGCCTAATGTGATATATATGAGGCCTTTGTGTGAGGCTCAATGGGATGTGTATTAGGCCCTTATGTGAGGCTATGGGCCCACTATATGTTTGGCTCTATGTGGGCCACTCCTTGGGAGTAATGTTGGTTAAATGTCCACATTGATGGGCAATGATGGTTAAATGTCCACATTGTGACCTTCCCATGGGCCTTTGTTAGGTCCATTCTCATTATTCTCTAAGTGTTGAACCCAAATCATTGGGCCCCATTGATGTTTTCATGATCCATCTATCGTATCGGGCTAACCCAAAATGTTGGGCCCCATTGGTTGCTAATAGGATTATTTTCTTTATCTTGGAGTCCATCTAGGACTTATTTGGGCCCTCTAGGGGATCTAGCGGGCCATATGATAGTATGGTGAAGGAAGCTCATTCCAGATTCTTAGGATTATAAGTAAGCCACCTAGGCCCAACCTTGATTTGAGAAGAGTTCATCACCGTAAATGGAGGGATCCGTGCTATCGGTTTTAGTATATCCATAGTTGAGGACCGATTTTTATGTTATGGTTTAGATCGGCTGTCCTTTTATGGACCCCGCCTTTACATATAGGTCGATTATCGATGCCGATTATGAGTATGTGATAACATAACATCATGATACATGCCTATACGCATTATCTGCATGCTTGTAATGAGATGTGGTTGACCATTGCATATATCATTGAGCATGTTGTTTATGGGACTCCCTGATAGGCGGATTTGTCCCACATGAGCACACGGTATGTGCAGGATTGATGCATGATTGTACTGTGTGATTCATACATCTTACTTTATGTGATTATGATCACTGTACGCCCTAGCGACATCAGGGCTGTAGCCTCCATAGTTATAGCGTGGATGGTAGGATTGGATACCGAAATTCTGGTTAAGTACGGGGGCGTGAAGGATGTCCTAGGGTGAAAATCCCCAAACCCTTATGATACCATGGATGATGCTCCAATGTCCAGACTGAGTGCATATATGAGCGCATGAGGGCCGAATTCCAGGAGGCTACATCACCCACTGTGTCATACTCGATTGGAAAGGGGTGTGGCCTTACCCGCCCGAGGATAGGGGCAATTGCTAGGTTGAGTATGACCAGCTCGTAAATGGGTCTGCTATCGATGTGCCGGATAGATATTGACTGACTATTGGCCAAGCAGATAGTGAGGAATCTTTCACTTGCACGGTAATGCGTCCAGTGTAGGGCGGCAATGTGGTGTATAGTGTATTAGACCTCGGTGATTATCCAGAGAGAACTGTATTGATATATGATGCTCCAGAGATGATCTGAATTGATATGTGGATTGGTATTCTTGAGCTGCATCTTGCACATGAGATTGGCTATGTAGGTCTTGCATCGTATGGCCTTGGTGTGGCCGATAGCATTCATGACTTGCATCGCATGGACTTGGTGTGGCCGATAGCATTCATGCCTTGCATCGCATAGCCTTGGTATAATTGTTAGCATTCATGGACTTATCAGCATGGTTCTGCATTACTTTGATATTACATACTTGCATTACTACCTTGCGCATACACTTTCACCACCCTCTAAACTTTCTATAAGCTTATGCACGATAGATGCGTGCAAGTGACGCTAGGATGCAGTCGTAGCTGAACAGGAGCAGGAGCGTGCAACTGAGCTTTTGGAGTTCCAATATTGTTATTGTATTTCCCTTTATACACACTGTATTTAAAGTTTTTGATCATAGTGGATTTTGTGATGGAGTCCTGATTATTGCTTGTGGGTTAAGCTTATTATATAACAAATTTATATTAAAAATTCTCCTTGTAGGATTCCAGGATCAAAACCTGGTATATGGGTGCCGAGAACCGAGAATAGGGCACTACGGAGGCTGTCGGCGCCGGATTCAGTGATCAAAAATTTTGTGAGCCCGGTTTCTGAGTTTGGGGCGTGACAAAGGTAGTTACTATTTTATAGAATTTCATGTACCATAAATATGAATTTTATTTTAGCACATATATGTTTTCACTTGATATGAATACTTTATTCTCGTGATATGAGACCCATGTTCTACTAGAACTTTCTGTACGCATATTTTTTTTATGTCGAGATCAGGTGAATTTTTAATTACCGATCTTGCATATATTTTTATACCGCAATGACCAGAGATAGATACCATAGCGATCGCACGGGCGTTGCATTTCCAACACTACGAGACACGCCCCGGTTTGAGAGATACGAACATGTGTCTAAATCGAGGTGGATGCACATTACGATGAATAAAGGTGTGACATGTACCCCATTTGTAAGTATCTAAAGGAATATTTCCCACCCATGTGAAATTACAACTACCCCTACTTTTAGCAAATGACATGCCATACACCCCATTGCGTTTTTTTCTTTTTCAAAGACATCATTACCTAGCCTTTGACAAAAGTCCTAAATACCCCTACACAAGCTACCAAAGTACCCCTAACTACCCAAAATGCCCTTACATTCTGTTTCCCCCCATGCCATGGTACAACAAAGTCAAACATGAAAGTGCCTTGGTTTGGCAATTAGCGTGAAGGTTGAGTCGGTGAGTCAAGTGAGCCCCATATGAAGATTGATCAAGCTATCGCCTCAACCGGATATGCGTTCCGAGCTCGTCACAGGTAAATCAGCCTCACATCCTAAATTCCCAAACACCCAGGTAAACAAAAGCCTTAAAAGGCTTAGAACTACATAGGATGAAAAAGTCTGAAAACTTAAGTTTTAAACAGGAAAAATCTTCTAAGTTTTTCAGCTGAGTTTGATGACATCGAGTCTATATCATTGACATCGAACACCTATGTTCGATGACATCGAACAGTACTCGATGACATCAACTCAAGCCATTATATGTCCAGCAACCACAAAGTATTTTAGACAAAATGTTCGATAAATCGAAAGTATCTTCGATAACATTGAATTTCAAATATCGATAACATCGAAGGTTAGTCGATGATATCGAAAGGCTTAGAGTACTGTCCATTGAACTTCCTTGAAAAATATTCTGACATTACTCGAGGAATCGAATCATCCTCGATATCATCGGAATTCAAACTTCGATGACCTCGAGAGATGATCGATGATATAGAATCTGGACAAATTGTGTCCAACGAGCTTAACAGGAAAATCAAATGGAAATGATCGAGGAATTGAGACAACCTCGATAACATCGATATTCAAACTTTGATGATATCAAGAAAGTCTCGATGATATCGAATCTGGATAAAATATGTCCAGCGAGCTTTCAAGGAATATATTTCAAAAAGATCGAGGAATCGAAATTGGTTTCGATGATATCGGAACTTGAATTTCGATGACATCGAAACAGTATCGATATCATCGTGGTCAACTCTAAATTGTCCAGCAAGCTCTTGTGTCATAATCGAAACATGAATGATGACATCAAAATTCAAATATTGATGAAATCGTATCTGATTCGATATCATCGATAGTCTATCAAAAAGTTCCTAGAATAGTTTTTAAGAGAGTTCGTATCATCGAACTATAATTCAATGACATCGAAAGTATATGTTCGATGATATCGAATCAGGATCGATGATATCGAACTCAGTCATATTCTGACAATTTTATTTCCATTGGAACTTTTTGGCTCTATAAGGAGAGCTTGTTCTTGGTTGCTAAGTAGAGAAAAATAGAGAGAGCTTTAAGAGAGTAATTGCATATCACCTACCCTAAGCTCATTTTCTCATGGAAGTTCATCCTTCAATCCACCCTCATCATTGATATTCAATAGAGTGGATTGAGGAATGAACTTCCCCATTCAAGGATCATCTAGCTACTATCTTAATGGCAAATCATTGAGCTAGGATACCTTGAATGCTTGAAAGCTTGGAATCACTCCATCTCTAAATTAGAAAAACATTTATTAGATTAGGATTCCAACATAACCTTGACCCAACCCGTTGCCTTTATTGGAACATCATCAAGTGTTGTGGATCAAGGGAGCTGAAGAATCTTCATCATCAAGGAGGAGATCTTCATCAACGTGCTTGATGTGGCGTATCTACTTATCTGTAAGTCATTAGAGTCCAGAGACCCTATTGATAATTCTTTTGTGTAGGATTGGGTCACAGGTGCTTCTCACCCCTTCAAGTCCTTATAGGAGGCCTCCGACGGGAGAGTACGTTTGGGTACTGTGTGTTGACCCTTACTCTTGTGTAAGGCATAAACTTCAGTCCTTAGAGTAGGCCCTTGACCTGTGTGGTCTAAAACCTAGGTTCTAAGTGTGGATCCTTTGCTCTTGTGTAGGGCATAAAACCTAGGTTTCAAGTGTAGATCCTTTACTCTTGTGTAGGGTATAAAACTTAGGTGTTTTGTGTTGACCTTTGCTCTTGTGTAGTGCATAAACTTGTATCTTGTGTAGGCACATTTAGGTACCTTATGTAGGTCCTAGAGTCAACCTTGTGTAGGTTGTAACAGTTTGAGGTGAATCTAATTTGAAACCTCCGTTAGTGAATCTAGTACATTCATGGGATGAGTGCGTCCGCCGGGAGTGGAGTAGGCACATAGCCGAATCAGTATAAACGACTATGTTTGGGATTGATATTTATTTGATCTTGCATTATGTTTGCCTTTGAAATTACATGCAAACATGATAACTTGATTGCTTATAACTGCTAAGAATCACATCCCACACACACTGTCACAAAGCTCATCCATCATAGACTAATTACTGCATCTTGTTTGAATATCGAGTAGTCTTGTGATTGGATCCTCTATTTGGCTTGGAAGCCATTAGAGTTAAAATGAGTTTATCTTGATAACTATATGATAAATCAAGAGTAAGGTTAATAGGATTTTAAATTGTCAAGAAAACTCTGTAAAGTCCTATTCACCCCCCCTCTAGGACACTTTGACCTATTCCGACTTCTACTAAAGCAGTCTTACCGCAATTTCAAAACAAACCCATTTCCATCCCCCCTTTTCTCATACAAGCTTCCCTATGTCCTATGCAACCCTCTTCCCTATATCATTCTCTCCCCAAGAAACATACAATCTCTCTCATTTCTCTCATTATAACAAAAGATATCCAAACAAAAATCCCTCATACGTAAGAGCTCTTGCATGAGGAGAGAAAAATAAAAGAAAAGATAAAGAAATGAAAGAAAGAAAAAATGAGAGAAGAAAGCAAGGAAAAAAGTAGAAGATGAATATTGAGCTTGGAATCTCCATTAATGGAGATCCCAATCGGCCTTTGAAGCGCATGTAAAAATCCTAACCGATGATGGTGAGTGTATGATATACTATTGTCACCATGTAGTGCAATGCTTCCCTTTAGTTTCTTTACTTGTACATGTTGTTGGGAGGAAGGAGGTGGACCTGCCACTGATTTGTAAGGTTTGGAAACCACCATCTACCCCGTTATGACTGTCCAAGTGGGTCCCACGATACAGTAAGCTGGATTGTGAGAAGAGCGCCAATACGCATCATTGTGGAATAAATGTCGACTGAATGGCCCTTTTCCTTAATATTTTTTATTGTCCAAGAGGGGTGGGCCACTGACTTGGGACCCACCCATGATTTATGCATTTTATATCATGTCATCCATCCATTTTTTGTGGGGGACCCACCTAGACTACGCTGACCAGTGTGGTCAATGGGTGGGACTATCCTAATGTATTTATTGTTTATAGTATGGACCCTATAGGGAGGGGGGGCATGTTGACCACGCCTAGAGTTGTACATGAGTCGAGCTTGGCACAACTCGGCTCGGCTAGTAGCTAACCTCAGCTCGAACTCTGCTTAGCTCGATTCTCGAGCCTAACTGGCCAGCTCGGCTTGGTTCGGTTAGCAGCTTGCGTTGAGAAGTGGAGCCACATCTAGGGCCACCCACTACCAGTCGAGGTTGTGCGGATTTCGTGTCGCAAGTTCTTTTGCAACTGGGATACAGAAGGAGTTTCGTGGATTTCGTGTCGCAAGTCCTTTCACAACTGGGATGTGGAAAGGAGTTTCGTGGATTTCGTCTCGCAAGTCCTTTCGCAACTGGGATGCGAAAGGGAAGTTGCTAAAACTATAAATTGGAGTCCCTAGGGCTATTCTAGGGTTAAGGTGAATATTAGGGAGCTATTCTAAGGTGTGGAAAAAGAGTTTTCTCTGTATCTCCAAGGGAGTGGTTAGTATATTGCCTTGTAATCTTCGTTCTTCATAGTGAAAGTTTGCATCCGTGGTTTTTTACCCTAGTTTGGAGTTTTTCTATATATATCTTGTCTCGTGGTTTGTTTGGATTACTTTGATATATTTCTAGTTTATATTTTTTCTTGTTTATCATTTGTGGGTGAGGCTTGAGATTGGATTTAGGCTCACTGCGTTGTTGGCGTGCTGCGCAACAACTGGTATCAGAGCTATTGGTTTAGTTCTATTGGGAGCGATGGCGGAAGATGGAAAAACTAGAATTGAGAAGTTTGATGGTTCAAACTTTGCCTTCTAAAAGATGCAGATGGAGGATTATCTGTATCAGAAGGACCTCTACATTCCTCTAGGAGGAAAAGAGAAGAAACCAGAAAAGATGACAGATGATGAATGGTTTTTACTGGATAGGAAGGCTTTAGGAACGATCTGACTCTCTTTGTCTAAGAGCATCGCCCTCAATATATCCAAGGTGAAAACTACAAAAGAATTAATGGAAGCCCTAGCCACCATGTATGAAAAGCCCTCAGCATCCAATAAGGTTCATCTTATGAAACAACTATTCAACATGAAGATGTCAGATGGTGGGAGTGTGGCTGAACATCTAAACGAGTTCAATACAGTCACGAGCCAGTTGGAATCCGTTGGCATTATTTTTGAGGATGAGGTCAGAGCGTTATTGATCTTATCCAGCTTACCAGACAGTTGGGATGGTTTGGTTTGCTGTGAGCAATTCTTCAGGGTCGACAAAGCTGAAATTTGATGATGTGGCCGGTCTAATTCTTAGTGAACAATCTAGAAGAAAGGCATCAGGAGTTTCAGGGGATTCAGGGAATGCTCTAAACATTGAAGGAAGAAGAAGATCGCTGAACAAAGGAGACAATAAACATAGGCATTCTAAGTCAAGGAAGAAGTCCAAGGGACCGAAAGACAAAGACGAGTGTTGGCATTGTGGCAAGAAGGGGCACATGAAATGTGATTGCAGGGCGCTTAAGAAACAAGAAGGAAACTCTCAAGGTGGGAAGGATTTAGTGAATCTATCTGAGAAGAGTGACACAGAGGTGTTGATCTTGTCTCTTGATGCGAGGAATGAGTCTTGGGTTATAGACTCAGGTGATTCATTTCATGCCACTTCATGCAAGGGAGTTCTGCGTAATTATGTGTCAGGTGACTTTGGGAGAGTACCTGGGTGATGATGAGCCGTGCATATTGTTGGAAAGGGAGATGTTCAGATAAGTCAAAAAGACGGAACAACTTTGAAATTGAAGGATGTCAGACATGTACCGAGTTTGAAACATAACTTGATTTCAGTGGGGCAATTCGCCTATACCGGTTATGTGACGACATTCACCAGTGATTCCTGTAAGATCACAAAAGGTGCCTTGGTGACATCTCGAGGCAAGAAGGAAGGTACTTTGTACTTAACTTCAGGATCGTATTGTTCACTCGCAGTCGCATCAACTGGAGTGAATGGGCAATTATGGCATCAAAGGTTGAGACATATGAGTGAAAAGGGAATGAAAGTGCTATTATTAAAAGGGAATCTATCAGGGCTGAAGTCTATTGACTTGGAATTCTGCGAGGATTGCGTGTATGGTAAGTAAAAGAGGGTAAGTTTCAAGAAGACATGACGTGCTCCATAGACGCATTTGTTGGAGCTTGTACACACTGATGTGTGGGGACCGGCACAGGTATCATCTCTCGATGGCTCACGTTATTTTGTTTCCTTTATTGGTGATGCTAGTGGAAACTGTGGGTCTATTTCTTAAAGCATAAATCTGATGTATTTGATGTATTTAAGAAGTGGAAAGTCATGGTAGAAAATGAGACAGGTAAAACAGTAAAGTGTCTCAGATTTGATAATGGGGGAGAGTATTGTAATAAGAGGTTTGAGGAGTATTGTGCAGTAAATGGAATCAAACATCAGAAAATGATTCTGAGGACACCACAACAGAATGGTGTGACTGAGCGCATTAACAGGACCATCCTTTAGCACGCCAGGAGCATGAGGTTACATGCAGGGTTGCCCAAGACTTTTTAGGCAGATGCTGTAAATACTGCCGCATATCTCATCAATAGAAGTCCCTCAGCACCATTGGATAGTGGGCTACCAGAAGAAACGTGGACTGAGAAAGAAGTGAACCTAATACATCTCAGAATGTTCGGTTGCACTTCATATGTTCACATTGATGCAGAGCACAGAAATAAGCTGAATGCAAAGTCCAGGAGGTACACGTTTATAGGCTACGGGCAGCATGATTTTGGCTATAGGTTTTGGGATGCAGAAAACAGAAAAATCATCAGAAGCAAGGACGTAGTCTTCAATGAAAAAGTGATGCATAAGGACAGTGCGTAGGAAAATAAGGCCGAGGAGAAAGAATTCGTAAAGATGGAATAGTTACCAGACACGGGTGTTACAGCGCCACAGGATGATCATGCACAGGAGCATTATGAGGCAGAGCCGTATACACCGGTTGTGAGGAGGTCTACTCGGGAGAGGAGACCCACGATCTGATACTCACCCTCCTACATTATCTACTGTTGACAGATAATGGTGAACTAGAGTGTTTTGAAGAGGCATTACAGACGGATACACGGGTTAAGTGGGAGCAGGCCATGGATGAAGATATGGACTCTCTTGAGTCTAATCGTACATGGGAGCTAGTCACTCTACCAAAGGGTAAGAAAGCTCTTCATAACAAGTGGGTTTACAGACTGAAGGAGGAGCACGATGGTTCGAAACGGTACAAGGCCAGATTAGTTGTGAAAGGGTTTCAACAAAAGACAGGTATCGATTTCACTGAAATATTTTCAGCAGTAGTAAAAATGTCTACGATTTGTATGGTCTTAAGTATAGTGGCTACAGAGGACTTACATCTAGAGCAGCTTGATGTTAAGACAGCCTTTCTTCATGGGGACCTTGAAGAAGATATATATATATATATATATATATATATATGCATCAGCCGATAAGATACATGGCACTAGGAAAGGAGAACAAGGTGTGCAGACTGAAGAAGAGTTTATATGGCCTGAAGCAGGCCCCGAGACAGTGGTACAAGAAGTTCGACAGTTTTATGTCGGAAAACAGTTTTAGGAGATGTCATGCAGACCACTGTTGTTATTTGAAGAAGTTTGATGTGTCGTACATCATCCTTATTTTGTAGGTTGATGATATGCTTGTGGCCGGTTTAAGCATGAAGGACATCTCAGATCTCAAAAGACAACTGTCTAGAGAATTTACCATGAAGGATTTAGGAGCTACAAAACAAATCCTAGGCGTGAGGATAAAGCGTGACAGGAAAAATAAGAAACTGGTGTTGTCACAGGCAGAGTACATAGCCAAGGTACTTGATCGATTCAATATGGGAGGTGCTAAGCCGGTTAGCACTCTATTAGCCAACCACTTCAAGCTATCTAAGGAGCAAAGGGCAAAGACGTAGGAGGAACGGGATTACATAGTTAAAGTTCCATACGCGTTAGCTATAGGGAGTCTCATGTATGCTATGGTGAGCACGAGGCTAGACATTGCTCAAGCAGTGGGAGTTGTTAGCAGGTTCATGAACAATCCAGGGAAGGAACATTGAGAAGTTGTGAAGTGGATTCTTAAATACCTGGTAGGTACTAAGGATGTAGGGCTATGTTATGGTGGATCGGAAATCAAGCTACAAGGCTACGTGGATTCAGATTTTGCAGGAGATATCGACAGCAGAAGAAGCACTACAGGTTATGTCTTTACTCTGGGAAGTGCTGCAGTCAGTTGGGTCTCTCAGTTACAGAAGATAGTATCTATCAGTACGATAGAAGCAGAATATGTTGCGGCTACAGAAGCATGCAAGGAGATGGTGTGGATGCAAGGTTTTATGGAAGAGTTGGGTAAGAAGCAAGCGGATTGTAAGTCGACGTGTGACAGTCAGAGTGCAATACACTTGGCTAAGAATTCAGCCTTTCATTCAAGGACCAAGCATATTGCCATCATATATCACTTCATACGTTCGTTACTAGAAGATGGATCGATTGCTCTGGAGAAGATTCATACAAGTGAGAATCCTGCGGATATGCTGACCAAGGAGGTCACAAGGGAGAAGCTGAAGCTCTGTTCAGCTTTGATTGGTCTTCAGGCTTGAAGACGGGGAGGTGGTGCACTCCGGATGAAGAAGACAAATGTTTATGGTGATGTGTCTCCAAGTGAGAGATTGTTGAGAAGTGGAGCCACATTTGGGGCCGCCCACTACCAGTTAAGGTTGCGCGGATTTCGTATCGCAAGTCCTTTTGCAACTGGGATACAGAAAGGAGTTTCGCAGATTTCGTATCGCAAGTCCTTCGCAGTTGGGATGTGGAAAAGAGTTTCGCGGATTTCGTGTCGCAAGTCCTTTCGCAACTGGGATGCGAAAAGGAAGTTGCTTAAACTATAAATTGGAGTACCTAGGGCTATTCTAGGGTTAAGATGAATATTGGGGAGCTATTCTAAGGTGTGAGAAAAAGGTTTTCTCTATATCTCCAAGGGAGAGATTAGTATATTGCCTTGTAATCTTCGTTCTTCATAGTGGAAGTTTGCATCCGTGGTTTTTTACCCTAGTTTGGGGTTTTTCATGTATATCTTGTCTCATGGTTTGTTTGGATTACTTTGATATATTTCTAGTTTATATTTCTTCTTGTTTATCATTTGTGGGTGAGGCCTGAGATTGGATCTAGGCTCACTGAGTTGTTGGCGTGCTGCGCAACAGCTCGGGCCATTTCGAGCCGAGTTCAAGCCTGTGCGACATTTTCTCAAGCACAGAGTGCATCTTCAATTTCTCACAGAATGTAAAACAGTAACAGCAATTTACAAGTATTTCATCAAACAGTTGGTGGACAACATCAAATTCAAGATATGAGGGTAGTTTTATAACGCAAAGTTTTTTTCTTTGTATCCATTTCTTCCTTGCCACCATCCGATCCCGCGGAGATGTATTCACCCGAAACAACACTTCGTTGACTCATTTAATCAAACACTCGGTGAGGAGCGTCAATATTAAAATAATTGAGTCACCGAGCCGATTTGATCCAAGTCGATTCGAGTTGAGGTTTAATCTGAGTCAAGTCGAGCTCGGGCAAGCTCGAAACGTTTTTGAACTCCAAAAACTAACTCAACTCGGTCCGAATCCAACTTCGAGCCGAGGCAAGACAAGTTTTTCCGAGTCGAGTCGAGTGAGCTAGCTCGACTCTACACAGCTCTAGCCACGCCTGTGGGATAGCAGCAGCGTGTGCCCCACGCTGTGGAAAAGGTAACGGAAGGACATAGAGTGTAGGGCCTACATGATGTTTGAGAGAATTAGCACGTCCATCCATTATTATTATTTTTTTTCTGATAATTTTTAACGGGTCAAATCTAAATATCCAGTGGACTGCACCACTAAGTCGAAATCGGATTGCGTGCTGAGTTACTCAGTATGCTTTTACCGTACTGAGTAAACTCAGTTGGGCCTAAGTTGGGCCTACTGTGGATGTGTGTGGGTTATCCACGCCGTTCATCCATTTTTTCAGCTCATTTCAATGTTTGAACCAAAAATTGAAGCATGCCCAAAGCTCAAGTGGACCACACCACAGGAAACAGTGGTAATAATGACTTCCACCATTGAAACCTTGGAAGGGCCCACAGTGATGTTTGTTTGTCATCCAACCCGTTCATAAGATTACAAAGACATGGATGAAGGAAAAAACACAGATAACAGATTGATACAGAACTTCTGTGGCCCCAAGGAATTTTATACGGTATAATCTCAATTCACACTGTTTTCCGTGGTGAGGTCCACTTGAGATTTAGATATACTTCGTTTTTGAAGCCCTCAAATTATCTGTTAAAATGGATGGACGGAGTGGATAAAATATGTAAATCAAGGTGGACTCCGCAGAGTTTACTCAGTATGTTTATCGTCCTGATTTAATCGGTACGCAATTCGCGTCCCTCGACGTCAGTGTGGATTGTTTGGAAGCGGATTTCGTAGTGGGTTACTCACTACACTCAGCGTACTGAGTAAACTCTGTTATGTCCATCATGATTTATGTATTTTATCCGCCCCATCCATCCATTTTCATGGATAATTTTAGGACTTTGAGTCCAAAAATGAAGCATATAAAATGTCCAAATGGCCCACACTACATAAAACAGTTGAATTTAACATCTACCCTTGAAATTTTTGTAGGGCCCATAGAAGTTTTGGATCATGCTTATATTTGTATTTTCCGTTCCTCCATGTCTTTACGATACTATGAACAGGTTGGATGACAAATAAACATTAATGTGGGGCATATCAAGTTTTTAACAGTGGAAATCATTATCTCCACTGTTTCTTGTTATATAATCCATTTGATATTTGGATATGCTTTAAATTTGGGCTCAACTTCTTAAATTATATGGAAAAAAGGATGGACGGCGTAGATGGCCCACATACATTCAAGGTGGGCCCAGCTGAGTTTACTCAGTACGGTAAGAGCCTACTGAGTAACTCAGTACTTACGCAGCCTATTAAGCAGCTCATGTCGAACTGGAAAAGGGGCCCACACACTTGTCAGCTTGATCTAGGACCTTTATATATGGGCCCCATCACTATAAATTATGGAGATTGAAAGACCACATAGCTACTATTAAAAGCTTCCTAGGGCCCACCATGACCCGGCCAAATCGATGGACGGAATGGATTTTTTAAGTGGACCCCACCTGCATATTTTTATAAAAATATAATATTGTACAAAAAAGAAGAAGAAATAACCCAGCCGCTGACGCTGGCTGCTATGTTTGAAGGTTATGGGGCATCCAGGACGCGGTTTGGCTAGTGACGCCACCAGCGAGGTGGCTAGTGGTTGGTGCTATGTGGACCTACTATGATGTATGTGTTTTATCCATGCCGTCCATTCATTTTGAAAGATAATTTTAAGTCTCTATCCCAAAAATGAGGTAGATCTAAATCGGTGGACGACACTATGGGAAAACAGTAGTGATTGAATGTCCACTGTTAAAAAGCTCCTAGGGCCCATTGTAATGGTTATTTGAAATCTCACCTGTTGATTAGGTCATACAGACTTGGATGAAGGGAAAAAATATATATCAGCTTGATCCAAAACTTTTGTGGCCCCAGGAAGTTTTTAATGGTGGGCGTTCAATCAACACTGTGCGGTCCACTTGAGATTTGGATAAACCTCATTTTTGGTCTCATACCATAAAATGATCTGGAAGAATGGGTGGACAGCATGGATGAAACACATACATCATGGTGGGCCCACAGATCACCAACTATTAGCCATTGGCCAGTGGCAGGGGGAGTAGCCAATCCCTTTCCGTATGTGTTCCATCCACGTGGTCCATCCAATTTTCCCGAACATTCGATTATCCCTTCTTCTTTTTTTTTTCAATGAACAGGGTCCTCTAATTGTGAAGGGTCTAAATCCTCCAATGGGTGTTTTTTCTTTTTGTCTTTTTTAGGCTATGGCCCATTGAAGGTGAGGCCTACTTATGAGCAGTTAATATGTATGTGTATATGCATACATGTATTAACAATGTATATACCTTAACATAAGGGAGGACGTGAAGTTGAGCACTGTCTTCCTCAAGAGGATAACTATTCCGAATACATGGAACTTCTCAGAACTCCTCACAAAGACTTCTTGAATCCACGAGAAAAGAAAGCAAGAAATAAAAATAAATTCTAATAAATTCAAATTTCATTAATGAATCTATAAAAACGAGTTCACAACCCTATAAATAGGGGTACCAAGCAATGGGTAAGAAATCAGAATCAAACTAAAACTAAAAATCCTAGAAATCGCGACTTACTATAAATAGTAAACTTACTATTTATAGACCGTCATGATGTTTACTACTGTGTAAGGTTTTCGGCCAAAAATAATAAGTTTCCTATTTGGCTTCACCAAACTGTTCTCCTAATTATTCTAAGCTCTTTTCACGTTAGGCGCAACTCCTAAAGCCCGACGGATGAAGAGTTATAATCAAACTTAAACTTACTATTTATAGTAAAAACGAAATTAAAACAAGAAAACGACCGTCGATCCAGGGGTTTTTTGCAATTCCGGGCTGCGTGACCCGGCGTAACAGGGTTGGTTGGCTAAAGTAGCTCGTTCTACTCCAAAATCATATATTTTACGTTAGGTAACTCATTTCAGATTGCGAGATACGCCCAATCTAAAGTCCGACTGTCCGGATCACTTCTGTCGTCGACCGTGCCTTTTCTGATCCATCTTGGCCATAAAACTGTCCGTGACTCGCTCTACATCATACCTGCACTATCAATTAAGGTATTTCTAAGACATTCTCCATTTCTGGAAATGTATGTATGTCACAGGTTTCTCAATCTCATGGTTTGCAATTGCTTCCATGAACTGCACTCTTCCGGTGCATTTCATGATCAGTTTCCCATCTGAACTGACCGTAAGGCTACCAGCGAATGGATAGAAGTGGGTCAATATCATGGACAAGGATTGCTTGAGCATTTCATGTGAGATTATATTAGATATCATTAGTTATACATTTGTCATATATAGCATTAGTTATAATTAGCTATATTTGTGAGAGTATATTAAATATCATTAGTTGTACATTTTTCATGTATAGCATTAGCCATAATTAATCATATTTGTTATTAGCTATACATAAATTAGGATTGATTCTAATTAGATATATATATATATATATATATATATATATATATATACACACACACACACGTATGTTCTTTATTTGAATTCGACCTGGGAGTGAAGAATAAAACAGAAAAAGCAATTGAAATTTCTCTGGTACCATAGAATTTCTCCGATTCTAGACTATCACTTCACCATTGGCATGATGATAGAGATGTTTTGATCTGTGAGTGCATCTCCCTTCTCATGCAATCCTTCCATTTAAGCTTTTCTGTTTACATGAACCCATGTAAGTCAATCCATGCATGTTATGGACTAGAATACCCGTGCCGTTGTTTGTTCTTCAGTTGTTGCTTGCTTCTTGTGCTTCAGAAGTCACAATATGGTGATCGGGACCATTAATCTGGCAGCCTTGTAGGCTCCACCATGGATGGTGACATGTATGGTTTGAAATATCCCTATCGTATCAGCCGATACAGCCATATTGTCAACATAGAAAACAATATATTCTCGAATTTCTCAACATTCCCATTTTTTCTTATATTTTTCTGCAAATGTTTTACGTAATTGAAAGAATATAGGGCAGTATAAATATGATATATACCATGTGGCCAGTCCACTGTGGGGCATATCAGATGAACGGTCTGGATCACCATGTGATGAGGCACAAGAAACAAGCAACAGTGGAGAGCATTGCTGGCAAACCTTGTACAATACATGAAAAACCAAAAAGATTTTTTATTTTTAATATTTGTACCTCATATCTGTGAAGAAAATTATTGAAATCTAAGTCCAAGCAGGCCCAAAATAAAATAAAGTAAAAATAAATTTAAATAACTGTAAAGAGGAATATGGAGTTTTGAGTCCAAACAAGCTGAAGAGACTGGTGCTTTTTATCTTCTCAAACACATGCTATTATATAGACGATGGCTATGGTTCAACCATTACTAGTCAGGTCTTTCATTGGCAGAAAATGCTGGGACCCACTTTTAAAATGATGGGGACCATCCAAATAGAAAGAGGAAAGGAAAATTGGGTGGCTACCATTACTTCAGGAGTGGGAGTCTGGGTACTGCCATATCATGTTCTAACCTTAACCGACAGTGGTAAGTTATTGTGCCAGAAATGTAGGCATCAAGGATATGATCGGGACCATTCATCTATTAGCCCCAATGATGAAGGTTTTCTAGATCAAATCTCAAACGGATTGGACATCTTAACCATCCGATTAGTAAAATACAACTAGTCCAGTATAGGCCACTCATCAGTGGGAATGAAGATTATGTGTGTATCATCAGAGCCGTTCATCAGGCAATCTCAACTTCACAGATGCCATTTATGGAAAATCAAGCCGATCTGATTATTGGATTGGCCACACATGTACGTCGAGTGCAGACAAATTGTCAAATTCTCTCAACTGTTGGTCTGTTATGTACGTGTATTGCCCATGTGATGATCATTCGACTTGCTTATTTAGATATGGCATTTTGATGGTTAGGATTACCTGATGAACCTCTCAGATATCACAAATGCGCGGCTGTGATGAAGCTTGCCATGCTCCGTCTTGCAGCATATTATCATCAATGCAATCAGACGGCACTAGGGAAGGATTAATTGCAGGGTCCCATGAGGCTAATCCTACTTGCACCCTGCATCTACACGTGCAAAACCTATGAGCCCCACACATGCCGATATGCAACACACGTGTGAGATCCAGTCCGTTCATCAGGCAGGCCTGCAATGAATGTTGCTTGACCCCAAAACACGACTGGTACACTCATCAGGTGGGGACACACTTGTGCGATGAAATCAATAATGGTACATTCAAAATCCATTCAGGCCCACCTAATGAGTGTGCCGGCCAATTTTAACATGTCTAATGCACGGTCTGGATCTCACACATGTGCCAAGATATCACATTTTCGATATCCAGGCAATGTCATGGCAATTGGGTTAAAGAATCAGTATCCAAGCTTGAAACTAAAGATTTCAATACCTTCCAATGGAAATACCATACTTTGGGAAAAAGGACAGATTTAATAAATGATGGTCCACCATTTCGTGTGGTACCAATCAATGGGAACGGATTGGCTACTCCCCCTGCCACTAGCCAATGGCTAGTGGTCGGTGCTCTATGGGCCCCACCATGATGTATGTGTTTCATCCATGCCTTCCAACTATTTTTTAGATAATTTTATGACATGAGACCAAAAATTATGTATATCTCAGTCTCAAGTGGACCACATTACAGGAAATAGTGTTGATTGAACGTGGACCATTAAACACTTTTTGGGAGCCATAAAAGTTTTTTTGAGCTCGAAAAAATTTCAAACTGATCTCGACTTGACTCGGATCGAACTAGTTCGAGCCGAGTTGAGCTGATTTTTTGAGCTCGAAAAAATTTCAAACCAATTTCGACTCGACTTGGATCGAACCCCAACTTGAATCGAACTTAGATCGAACCCCAACTTGAATCGAACTGGTTCAGTGACTTGGTTACTTTGATATTGATGTTGCTCACCAAGTGTTCGATGAAATGACTCAATGAAGTATCGGCTGGTGGCAAGGAAGGTATGTATGTGAAACAAATACCATCTTTTTATTTATTTTGATGTTGCTTACAAGGTGTTTGATGAAAATACCTATAAAATCGCTGCTGCTATTTTACATACAGTGAGAATTTGAAGGTATAGTCCATGTGTTTGTGAAAATGTTACTTAGGCAAACTCGGCTTGATCTTGGCTCGAACCCTGATCAAAGTGTCCTGAGCTACAGACCAAACTGAGCCGAGCTGGCTAGTCAGGCTCAAGGACCTAGCTGAGCTCGAGCTGGGGTCAGCTAGTGGTCGAGCTGAGTCAAGTTGTGCCAAGCTCAACTTGGTTCAACTCGTGTACACCTCTAGTTGCACTTGACCTGGCATAGTTCACATAGCTTAATGGGACACTGCTATGCGTCAACACTATTGTACGATGGGAGACAAGATTGTACTTGCATGTTGAGAAATCGTTGATTTATACTCTCAACGACACATAGCCTGTTAAAAGTAATATGGCTTGGAGTTGTTCGCATATCTGTGATCGAGAAAGAAAAACTCTTCATGTTTGTGATCAATAGAAGAGAAACACTTTAAAAAGAACACATGATTATTGCAGGATTGTCATGTGTGACTAAGTATGCATGTGACTAAACAACATACTCAAAAAGCTAGATAGAGCTCTGCTGATACCAAAAATCTTATAATCCAAGACATGTATGACAATGCCGTTTTACACTATTATGCTTTTTCAGAGATGATTGATGCTTTGAGGACTAAGAAACAGGTTATTCTAGAATTATAAGGAGATCATGACATGGGGCATAAAGAACCTAATTGTGACTGGAACATGACTGAGTAACCTTCGAGGATCATCGATGAAATCTTTGTGAAATAGCAAGGAAACCCACCGCTTCTAAGTCTATATAAGCAGCATTGAATGAATACCCTAATCCATGGCTCAAGTGGTACACTGAGTGAAAGATACCTCATTTCAACACTGAGGTCTTGGTATTGATCGCTAATGGGAGTGGCTAACAGTGAAGTGTGAACTAACAATGGGGTGTACTAACAAGCTAAAATAATAATAATAATAATAAAGCAGCATTGAATGAAGAACTCCGAGTCCTTGTCATACAGAACCAATCAATATTCATAGTTCAACGCTGTCTACCCTAATTTTAGCTTAGATATTTTACTTTTGTCCAACCTTATTACAACGAGTTTAGAATCTTTAGTTTAATTTAAATTCATTATTGTCCAACGTCATCTTCACGGTATGACTTATGAGTAGATTAATATCCATGACCATTGTTGTCGGATTCCATCGTTCACCAATTACTTGCTTTGTATGACTTAGAAGTACACCGCATACCATGATTGCTTTGTTTGTACAAGCAGTTGTAGGTAATTTTTTATTTAATTTTTCTCTGCTTAGTTTATTTTATTTGTTAATTATAGTGTTCTTATGTGCAAATCACTAAAATTGACAATCCAGCATTAGTTTTTTTTTTTTAATCGTAAAAATTATTGAGAAACTCGAAAACCGCAATCACCATTGAAAGAAAAAATCCTTAACAAAAGATAAAAAGATCTCATTGAAGGACTATCATCTCCTTAGAAAATCTCCTGATGGTTGCAACGTTGGTGGCAAAACAGTTAGATCAACCTTCTTAGGTTTAATCCTAATATGGTTAGGTTGATGCCTAGAGTTGTAAGTGTTCAATCAAATTCGAGTTGACTCTAGGATGTTTGACATCATTCCTAATTGTATCTATTTGACCGGATATGGGTAATAAGTTAACAAATGTGACCTCATGTCCATTGAATAACGATAGATTGTTAATTCCAATGACTGGAATGATTGTAGTCTTTTCAACCGATTGCTTAATTTTTCAATCACTAAAGTTGAATAATCTTAATCTTCCAATCAATGCATAGGAAAAGCGAATTAGGGTGGATGTTGATTATGCTACAAATGTTTCCATCATTAATTTATTATAACCATCATGTGGGTCCCACCCTCAATTTCCCATCCCTATTTAAAAATCGCTTTGGTTGAATTATCCCGACCTCTATTCCATGCCTAGGAAAATGAAAGGTTCATGTTAATTATATATTACAAATGGTTAAATCCAGTATAAACATCCATTGTGAGATTCCCACCTTTAATTCTCCATCCCTCTAAGAAAAAAAAAAGAAGTTACTTTCGACTGGATTTCTAATCATCCAATCATAGGGATGCTCCATATTAACTATATTATAAATTATACCATTATTAATGTAGAGTCCCACACCTTTCGTTGTATATCCCTTTCACATGAAATAAAAAATAAAAAAATCACTCCAGTCTAAAAATACTATCACAAGATTGAGGAATCCTTGATGGGTATTTGAGTGAAATCCATTTTCTGCACTGATCTTGGGTCCCCATTATACTCCAACCTGCCGGACTGAGGAAGCAGATTTCGTACTAACTCAGTACCCTTAGCTTACTGAGTAAATTCTGTGGGGTCTATCGTTATTTATTTATTTTATCCACTCTGTTAATTCATGTTAGCAGATAATTTTAGAGCTTGATCCGAAAATGAAAGCATATCCAAAGCTCAAGTGGACCACACCACAGGAAACAGTATGATTGAACCTCTACCATTGAAAAATTCTTGGAGGCCATAGAAGTTTTGGATCAAGCTGATGTTTGTGATTTCTCTTCATCCTTGTCTTTCTGATCTTATGAATAGGTTGGATGACAAATAAACATTACTGTAGACCCTAGGAAGGTTTCAATGGTGGAAATCATTCCTGTGGCATCGTCCAATTGAGCTTTGGATTTACTTCAATTTTTGGATCAACCCCTAAAATTAGCAGGAAAAATGGATGAACGGTGTGGATAAACCACATACATTCACAGTGGGCCCAACTGAGTTCACTCAGTACGATAAAAGCGATCTGAGTAACTCAGTACGGAATCCTATTTCCCGGACGGACCTGATATTTGGGCCAAGAATTGTCATAGATGGGCCCACCTGATGGATGGCTCGGATTTCGCACTGTGTCAGTTTGCCATGGAAATGGACTGCGTTATTGGCAACACATGCACATGTGAACGAGGATAACAAAAATCTTAGGGGCGTGTTTGGGCAGTGGGATTAGATGGGATGAGATTCATCTGGTCGGTCCTGTGCCAATTCCACTCCATGTTTGGGAAGAATGGAAAAGCATGGAATTAGATTAGATGGGAAGAATGGAAAAGCTTGGAATTAGATTAGATGGAATTGCATTGCCCGTGCCAATTTCACTCAATTTTAGCAAGTTGTGTAGGTCCCACCATGATGTGTGGGCTATATCCAACCGTCCACTCATTTTTTGAGATTATTTTAGAGCATGGGCCAAAAAATCAGGTAAATTTAAAGCTCAAGTAGACCTCGCCTTAGAAAGCAATGAGGATTGAATACTTACCGTTGAAAACCTCTTTGGGGCCATGCAAGTTTTGGATCTATCTTATTTTTAAGCCCATGCCATACAATGAGGTTACAAAACAAATGAACGGTTTAGATATAACACGTGTGTTATTCTCATTAATTTCAAATGATGGTGGGTATATCCATTCAATGTACCACCGTATTACCAACAAAGCATGGAATTAATCTTATCCCATGGCCACAGGGGACAATCCCTACCATGGGTAATAATGATGTTTTTTTAATCCCATCCCACCTAATCCCTTCTAATCCCATCGCCCAAACACGCCCTATAATCAACGGCCGTCCTTATCTCCTTTCTCTAAAAAAAACTCATAATTTAAATTTCTGTGTATGGTACGGTGGGCCACCATCACTTACTTGAGGGATTTCCAAGTTCTTGTAAACCACCGTTGATGCTTTCTTTCCATTTTCAAGAGATCTGTTCACTTCGACGGTTCCCATCTTTGTGGTGCATGATCACCCTCTTTACATCCGATGTGCTCCTGATGCCCATAGTTTGGTGATCCAGGCCATTGATCTGATGGGCCCTGCCGATGGACTGATCACCCAAAAATTCTCCTAATTAGCAGATCCCAACGCTTGGGTCAGTGGCTTAAAATTAGATGGCTAACAAAGAAAGTCAGCAACAGGCTCGTAAAATGGCCAAATCTTGCATGTATAGGATTTAAAAAATCTTGATGGTTTTTAGAGATACCTCATCAACAGTGGGACTCATCAGATCAATGGCCTAGATCATCAAAACTAGCCCCCTAATTGTATGGATGGGGCGCACAGATACTATTGGTGTCCTGAGGAATCAGGACCATTGAATAACTCCATCTACTAGTTAGATTAATGATATTTTCAATCTCCTTTTAATGTGTCTTAAGTCTTAACAATTTAAGCACTGCAGGCATCTTTTATTTATTGTTCCCTTCATCGTGACCGTACATCAATGCATCACCAGTCTGATAGTATATCCTACTCAGGGAGTGTTTGGATGCACTATCGAGTTGAATTGCGTTTATTAGTCTACTATATGGGCCTGATTTTGAAGCCCATTTGATTAGCAGGAAGTCCAGGGCTAATGTTTTCTAATGGGCCTACATGAGCCCAATGACATGCTCCTTCGTGCAGTTACATGAACATGTTTGGGCCTTCATCAAAGCCATCATTGATCAACAGTGGATGGGCCTGGGCCTGAGTTTTAGGCCTGTTGATAATCAGGTGGGGCACGCCGCACGCTGACCCTTCGAGTTTCATGCGTGTGGCCAACTTAATCCATTATGTGGACCACCTTGATGTGGACCATTCATTATGTGGATCGTTCATCGCGTGGGCCCACCTTTAATGTCCACCACCCATTACGTGGGTCCCATCTTTGATGTGGACCGTTCATCAAGTGGAGCCCACTTAATGTGGATGGTCCATGTTGAGCCATACTTTGATGTGGGGCCTACCTTCGATGTGAAGCACGCATTACGTACATTTTAGGGGTCACACTTCTATATGCAATGGAGACATTAAAGTATGGCCTGATTTTGAAGCCATTTACTAAAAGGGTGAGCTCCGCCATTGCTTTTGTAGTGTGGTTCACTGAGGGTCTATTTGGCCAGTGGTATTAAGTTGTATTAAATGGGATTGCATTGCTAATCTTACTTGGGCTTGGGAATGGCATGTTTGGAAGGAGTGTGGGATGAGATTAAAATTAATTTTATTAGTTTTGGATAATAAGTCTTGTGTTGGAAAGTGTGAGATGAGATTTCCAAATGCAGTGATGATGAATTTTCCCATATAATTTGAAAGGAAATCCTAAGATTTATTTTTAATTGCATACCTTCCAAATATGGTATTAAAAAACATGGAATATACCTAATCGGTAACAATACCTTACACATACATTTATTGTTACTTTTATAATTCCATTCACCTTAATACCAGCTAATGCAGTTGGCCAAAGGATCCCATAATGTTTGGATCTGTCTTACCTCAGCTCACGGAACTTGGTGATATAAACATACCATCCAGTTCTGTGGTGTGTCTTACGCCATCCCTCACTTCTGATTAATCCACGTCATTGCCAATGACTTCATCAAAAGTATACGCGGGATTCTCTCTCTTTTCAGTACTCCACGTCATTACCGATGACTTCGGCAACAGTATACGCCGGATTTCTCTCTTTTCATTACTCAACGTCATTACCGATGACTTCAGCTAACGGAAACGGATTGGCTACTCTCCTCCCACCAGCCAATGGTGGTCGCCTGGTCGGTGCTCTATAGGCTTCGTCACGATATATGTGCTTCATCTATACTGTCCATTTATTTTTGCAGATCATTTTATGATATAAGACCAAAAATTAATATATCCCAATCTCAAGTGGACCACATTACAGGAAACAGTGTTGAATAAGGGTTGGCCATTAAAAACCTTTTTGGGGTCATAAAAGTTTTGGATCAAGCTGATCTTTGTTTTTCCCTTAATCTGAGCCTATATGACTTGATCAACAGATTGGATGTCAAATAAACAGTACAGCGGGCCTTAGGAAGATTTTAATGGTAGATATCCAATCACTATTGTTTTCCTGTGGTATGATCCACCTTAGATTTATATCCCTCTAATTTTTGGAATCAAGATCTAAAATAATCTTTAAAAATGGATGAACGTAATAGATGAAACACATACATCATGGTGGGGCCCACATGACCATCAGGCACGGGGCTGGTGGCAAGGGAGTAGCCAATCCGTTTCCTCAGTTAACAGTATACGCCGGATTTCCCCCTCTTTTCATTAGCCGAAGTCATTACCTATGACTTCAGCTACTAAGCACTAGGAAGCGGATTGCGTAGTAACTCACCACGCTTACCGTACTAGTAAACTCTGTGAGGCCCACCATGATCTATGTATCTGATCCGCTCCTTCCATCAATTTTAGCAAATAATTTTAGCATCTGATCTCAAAAATGAATCATATATTATATACAAATGGACTACACCACAGGAAAACGATAGAAGTTTTGCATCAAGATTATATTTCTGTTTTTCATTCATCCATGTCTATATGATCTTATGAACAGGTATGATGACAAATAAACATCACTGTGGGGCTTAGAAAGTTTTCAATGGTGGAAATCATCATCCCCAATGTTCCTGTGGTGTGATTCCCTTAATCTTTTTATATGCTTCAATTTTGGATTCAACCCCTTAAATTATATGGAAAAACTGATGGACGGTGTAAATAGACCACATACATTCAAGGTGGGCCCAACTAAGTTTACTCAGTACGACAATCGGATTTCCTTCAGGTAACAGTATACGCCGGATTTCTCTATGTTTTCATTAGTCCATGTAAGATGACTTCAGGTAACAGTATACACCGGATTAATTTCTCACTCCCAAATAGATTTGGGATTGGGTGTTTCACATGAACCTTTAATCGTTTGTAACTCTAGCCCTCACGATGATTTCCATCCATTTCTACTTATCATTTTAAAACATGAACTTAAAAATAGGCACATCTGAAGCTTAAGTGGTAGACCACGCCACATAAAGTATTTGAAATTGAACAATTATCCTAAGGCACAGGCAGAGATGAAGAGAAAACATAAATATCAGCTTGATCACAGCTTTCTATAATCCCAGGATTGATCTGATACATATTTCATAATGGGCCGGGTCCAAGCTTTTTTTTTTTACACGTGCGTATTCTGTATCATCCCATCCATTAATTTTTTTAGATCACTTTAAAGCATTGTCCAAAAAAAATAAGTACAATCCCATCACAAGGTGGGCCATATTATAAGAAACAGTGGTGATTGACCGTTAATGGGTCACACAAGATTTGGATTAAGTTGATATGTCTTTTCTCTTCATCAACCTTAGGTAAACTTATAATGGCAAATGAAACTTACAGAAACATAAGCCTTAAGGTGAGCCATGTTTTTAATGGTACGGTGTTCAATCACTTCTTAAATATGGTTTACTTGATAATTGGATTTTATTTTTTTCTATGCTTTAAAATTATCAGAAAAAATGGATGGAATACACACATAAGGTGGGCCAGGCTGCTGGTGAAACAGAATTTATTGAGATGTGAAACAGAATTTTTCATTATCCATCGCATCATCTGCCGTTGCTTATCTTACCACGAAAAAACGAAATCCCTGCACTATTCAATCTATCAGACAAGAATGTATACGGTATAAATCTTCCTCAGGTCTGTGGAGCAACTTGTTTAAGATCTTTTGATGGATGGATGATACTGATGGATAAGATGACTGGGTGTTTTCTCTTGAATATAACATCGAGAGACTGTATCCAGCTCCTCCGTCAGATTGAATTTTCAAAATCGGTCACGCAGCGTCGCTATGTAGAAACTTTTTGGAAGCAGTCTGGGAATAGATGCTAGGGCCATTTTATCATCTGACCCTACTTCAGGTGATTGTACGGTTGTGATCACCTGCTCAGGAATTTTTTTATTTTTTATTTTAATGGCCTTATGTAGGGTGGGAGATCCAGCATGAACAATCTTGAAAAGAGAAAGTAATAGATATCAATGCATATCTCATATCATATTCTATAGTGGTCGACTACTTGAGTTTTAAATCCACCAAATGGAGGATGCTTCCACACCCTGAAATAGAACATCCTCACAATGTTTTTGTGTATGGAATCTATCTGATTGAATCATGTGGAGAGTTGTTAATGGTTTTAAGGTTTTTTTACTATTTGGGTGGATTTTCGCAATTAACGGCAGCATTCCGCATTTTTAAGATGGAACCAAATGGTTTCCGTTCGATCAAGGTAGAAAGCTTGGGTGATGAAATGCTTTTCTTAAGCTAATCTAACTCCAAATCTGTTTCCGCTGAAGTATTGCCAGGCTTCAAAGGGAATTGTATTTATTTTACAAAGCATATCATGAGTAAGGATTATTCCGCTATGTTTGACTTAGAGGATATGGCAGTATCTTACCGTTTCTTCCGAGCATTCCTTCTGACATTTACGACCCCTCTCCGAAGCACTAGTTTTTATTTATACATTTACTTTTCATTCAACGATAGTTGTTTTTGCATTCAAATCATTTATTTAAATAAGAAAATTAGCATATTTTATTCAATTCCTAATAGCTTGATTTTAAGATTTTGATTAATCAAGGTTCTCATAGTATACAATCATATACATTGAATTAATTGGCCTTACACATGAGCGGTTGAGATCTTTACACGAAAAATACATTGAAAGATGCAGTTGATGATTTGGTAGAAAATCTTATCCAAAGAAATCAATAGAAAATTGAAAAGCAGTGCTTGCAAATATAATATTAAGTGCTGATTTAAAATTACGTTCAGTGCAAATAAAATTCAATCACTGAAGGCTGATTCAACATTGCATATGATGTTTCTAAAGCTCCTATATCAGCTAGTTCCATAATCACCAGACTCGCGTTCGCCATGATAATTTGTGGCAGCTCATCCAACGTAGATGTTCTATGCATGCTTATCTTTTGAAAGAAAAAAAAAAAAAAAAAAAAAACGAAAAGAAAGAAAATGCTGGCCCACCAATCTAGATTTATGATCATCGTTATAAGGACATAATGATCTGACTTTGACACCCACCTTGTGGATGGCCTGACTAAATGTTCGTAGGGTCCAAAATCAACAAAATAAAATAAAATGGTTATGTTCACCTGATGAGTTTGTATGGCCTATTCTCCATCATTGATGGGGTTGACGATTTGACGGTCTAGATTGCTTTCATTTACGTTACGTGTATTTCTTTTTTTTTTTTCACTCTTTCAGCCCGCACCGAAAAGAGAAGCGGGCCTCACCTATCATATACTGAACCAAAACCAAACAATACAATTAAAAACAACAAGACCTCAAACTATGCAAATGATGCATAAAAAATGAAAACGAAAAAGAAAAAGAAAAAAAAAAGAAGCAGGAATATCACCAGCAGCAGGCATCATACTGGCCACGCAGGCCATGCCTCACTTAAGTAAATAAAAATAATAATAATAATAATAATAAAAAAGAGGAAAGATTGCTTCGCATGCCCCATTTATAGGGCCAAGACAGGGGAGAACAGAGGAGCTCATCACTGACTGGCAAATCCCTTCAAAGGATTAATGGCAAAGCAGCCACTAGGTGGACAAACGGCAACCCAAGGACATCAGCTGCCGCAACTGCAACAGACAACAAAACAGATGTGAATACCCTCCAATGGACTGAAACATATCAGCTGCCACAACTGCAACATACATCAACCCAAGCCACCAAACTTGCCAGCACTCAGCACATCATCAAGCAGCAGTAGCATCCAACTGAATATGGACTCCCAGTAGACATCAGCAGCAACACCGGCTACCACAACTTTCACCCTACAATAGCAGCGGTGAAGAAGAGGACTTCATGGTAGCGCAGGGAGGGACATGATGAGGTCGGTCTTCCACGATAACTACTACAAATCCACTGAGCTCTTTAGACTCCTCACAGAGCTTCCTCGAATCCACAAGGGATAAATGCATGAATAATTCTTAATAAATTCAAAATAATTTAATTGATGATAAAAAAATAAAAAATGAAATTACAGGAACTCAAACCTACGATGGAGTTTTAAACTTACACTCCTACTCAAACACCCTAAAAACATGACTTAAGTTTACTATTTATAAACAACATCTATTCCTACTAGACTTCATTGTTTGTAGCCAAAAATAGTGTCCAATTCGGCCCAACCATGTTATTCTCTTAACTTTTCTAAGCCCTTTTAATGTTGGGCACGACTTCTACAACTCAAAGGATTAAAAGTTATACTCGAAGTAAAACTTACTATTTATAATAAAAACGAAAGTAAATTGGACTTTTTACTGTTGATCTAATGGAATCTCACAAATCTAACGTGGGTAAGCTGGCATAACCGCGGCCTCGATCGACCATCGATAATTGTCGAACAAACTTCTGATCATACTCGTCGATCTACACATCCGAATGGCGGGCCAATCATATCCATGTGTAGATCATCATTAAGGCTAACTATCCTACGATGTATATCGACCTCTTTACCCATAGTGGGCCCAAAGGTTAAAAACACACTCCCATAGGGCTAGTGTAATGAAAACCTAGCCCTTACGGCCATTTACACCACTTCTGGCACTATATAAAATTTTCATTGAAACACCCTCTCTTCACATACAAATTTTGCCTTAGACAGAGAAAGGAGGAGATCTTGGAGTGTTCTTGATGGATTTCCTTTGACCAAGCCTTAGCCTCAACCGTTCTCCTCCATCGAATTTATCCCACTCACAACCGAGAGGTAAGAAACGAACCCTACTTTCAAACCTAAGTTTTTCTAAATTGCATTAGTCTCACCTAATTGCTTCGAAATTGGTGTAGGAATCATTTTCCCCCAAATTCATAACTCTATGAGCTCAAAATTAGAGATTCATTCTTAAATGTGTAAACCATTATCTCTAGGTTATCATTTATTGACCCTTGAAGGTTTCAGTTAATGACTAATTGCTTATAGATGAATTTGTGTATGCTATTATGTTAATATTTTGATTTTGCTATAATATATATATGATATTGGTTGGATATGGATGCTCACGTGTTTGATGAAATGTCTAAGTGGTAGAATGTGTTGCTTTGTCGATGTTCACATGCTTGATTTAGTGCTTAAATGGTTGTATTGCCTTATGCATGCTCATATGTTTCATTTAATGCTTTAATGGATATGGTACCATATGGATGCTCACATGTTCGATGAAATGCTTAGGTGGTTGTGTAGTAGAATATATGCTATAATTGCACAATATAGTGTTTAATCCATAACGATACTTAGGATTGTTATGATGTTAGGTCAGTTGGCTAACCACCTGAACTAAAGACGTGGTCCGAGTCGGAGCAGCCACCTTAGACTTGTTCGATCGACCCGGGTTGAACACGGACGACCGACAATAACGGGACTACATGGGATGCTTGCACCAATGCCGGTTGTGTCAGGGTTCTCTCGGGTCAATCAAATTAGTCTACTAGCTAACTGATCATATATGTTTATAATGTGTGACACAACCAAAGTAAATTTAGGATACTCAATTCCAAATAGATGAGTCCATTATAGTTGTTAGTGCGATACAATCCCACTAAGACTCATGAGCCGGACATAATGGTATGGGATACCATATTCGAGCTGTCGACCTATGCTGGGGTGACGAGTCTCCCCATAGTGACCAGTGATTACTAATGAAGGTGATAGATCGTTGTTCGAATGGCCCCCATCAAATTACTCGGCCGATGGTTTCATGTCAAAGTATCGTTCGAATGACCCAGGCTGAATAAAATTGGATAACAAGCCATTTTCTTTGTGTTGATTTGGTTTTATGTGACAAGCTTGCACTTCAGAACTGAGTGATTATATTCGGTGTTTGGGTGACGACCCATACCGGGTTGATCCTTATACCTTTGGGTATCATGTCATACCTTTGAAATTGTTGGTTGTGAGATAAGTAGGTGATACCTAAAGTTGGATCAAGGGACACTAGTGAGGAGCTACTCCGTGCCGCAATAAGCCATGTGATTCGGATAAGGACTCGTGATATAACGTCGGTATCATAGCTTCACTAATTTGCTGTATGAATTGGAATTAATAATCATTTGATTAATCATGCACATCAATCGCATTATACTAGAATAGGATGTTACGATTTGGCGTTGAAGTCGCTTGATGAGGGAGTTTTGGATTGTAAGGTGCATGTATCATTTCATAATCTTATTTATGCATTTAATAAGAGTATTTAGGAATTGTTTGATTTCTTATTTTATCATTACATACGCTGATTGGGTTGATAACATGTGTAACTTAGAACTAATGAAACCACTGACTTAGCTACTTACTCTCACCTGAGAAAGTGTTTTAAAACACCAACTTGGCAATATTATTAATATAGGTACCAACGAGACTTCAGGAGGGTAGGCATAGATCGACTTGTTCTATTGTCATTATGTTTTGGAGGATAGAGCGAAAACTGAAAATTTTACACTTTAATCGTCTTAAGTATGTATATTGTGGCTTGTATAATTCCCAATTGGGTGGACAACATTTTTTTTAATTGTACTATGACTATTAGTCCTATATTTATTGATTTTTGTTATCTTTATCTCGCATTTGATCCGCTAATTTGAATTACACTACTCCGATTGCTTGTGTGTGAAATGAATTTGAATTTTAACGAGGACACATGTCCATTTTATTAAGTTAACTCTTGGAAAGTCGGGACCAGAGTCTCTGTACTCAAGTGTCGATTTTCAGGGTGTTTCTATGTCCGTGCTATCGACTTGCACTGGGGTGATGAGCCACCCCATAGTGACCAACGAGCATTAATAGAGGTGAGATATTGTTGTTCGAACAACCTGGGCATGTATAGAATTAGGTGACGAGGCATTTTTTCTTGTGGGGACCTGATTTTACGTGACAAGCCCGCACTTCAGAACTGAATGATCATACTCGGCGTTTAGGTGATGACCCATACTGGGTTGATCCGCATTCCCTTGGGTATCATGACGTACCTTTGAAATCGTTTATTTGTAAGATAAACTAGCGATACTTAAATTTAGATCATGCATCACAAGATAATATATAAATGGCATCCAACTTGTCCATTAGTTCCAGGTAACAAAATCAGTAGACATCAAAATATATGGCTAATCTGTGGGATACACCATCTAAAAAGCTTCAAATTTATGTAATCGACAAGCTAAACACTAACAGTATATTTTAGATAGTTACAAGCACCTATCTTATAATTGAAATATTAGATAATGTGCACCAAATGACAAGAATACCTTCACTTCGTAAGCTTTCTTTGCTTGGTGTGGTGTTCGCAAGTATTTATAAATCTAATTTGTCTAACGAGGTCCCTCCACCATAAATATTGAACAAAAAAAATCAAGCTAACCAATTATCAGGTGGGCCATAATCACCCAAAAACATCCAAATATATAAGGTAAGTTGTCTATTGTTGAATTCATCTAATTTATGAGGTCTTCTCGTTTTCACAACAGATTAATTTGTAACAAATCATAAAATTAGCCTCGTTGGAAGAAATTACAAACTTAATAATAAAAAGAACACTTACAAAATATGCTTCAAAAATTAAATTACAAGTTTCTGGTAATCTTGGAATTTGATTTTTTAATACGAGATTCTAAGGTTGGTAGAGGCTGGTATTGAAAGCAACTTGATTGAGAAAGAGAATAGGAGAAAGAAAATGTCTTCTAAAATTATAGCATATGTTCTGCTTTTATAAAGGTGAGGGAGCAGATTTTATGAGCTTTGGAATCTGTGGACTTTATTTGTCTTTAAATCTGAAAGATACCGAAATTTGTTGTATTAAATTTGTCTTTTTCTTTGCTACAGTGGATGTCTTGTCTTTTTTACTTCTAAAGTGACTGCTACATTGATTGCTACAGTGTTTTTTATCGGCTGCAGTGTTATTGTAAAGTGTCATTGCTAAAATAATTCTCAATGATTGCTGTTATAATTGTCTGGTAAAGTGATTCTCGATGATTGCTATTATAGTTGTATACTACAGTGAGTCTCGATTATTGTCGGTACAGTAATCTTGTCTTTTCTAGTCAGTCTAAGTACAGAGTCGGTTTATGTCTTGGACTTGTTACTGAAGAGATTCAAATGTATCATATATAGTTTCTTCATTATGTTGTGAATAGTGACTGTTGAAAATTTCTTTTTCATCATCTTATCCTAACTCTAAACTTACTTCACTTAAAATTTGTTTGTACTCTTGTTTGGTTCTTGCCACTGTTAATCTTTCTTGAATTGTACTTTTGGATATTAAAAACTCTTGTTCTAGAATTACAGGTGTTTTCCAAATTTATGGACACTTCTGAAAAAGTTCTTGTATTGTTGTTCTGGTCACCTTATCAAAATTAACTCATTTCCATCATTTTGTCTTGAACTTGCAAACTAAATATTCTAATTTTAAAAGTGGCTCAATAGGAGTAATGTGGCATTCCCACATCAAAATCCATGATAGTAAGAAATAAGTTTTTTTTTAAATGATCAAATGGAAATTTTGAACTTGTTGGTCTATAAACATGAATTTGTCTAAGAAATTGGAATAACCATCTTGTACTGAAGAGGAAAGATTTTTAATATTTAGTTCAAAATAGTTCCAAAATTTTGTAAACCATAAGAGATATTCTAAAGTATTCTTAGTGGTGATATGAAAAAAAAAAAAAAAAAATCGTGAATGACATAAGCTATTATTTTGTTTGAAAAAAGTATAAATCCATGCATGTTCATAATCAAAATAGGTAAAATGAGAAGGATTAAAATTTTTAGAAAATTGCTTTGCAATATGGGGTTCTTGTTTCCAATTAGAAAATTGAAGTATTTTAATTATTCGGCATTTTGAATGAGTAATCTTGTCAAGATTTTTCTTGTCTCGAAAATGTAAGACCCGTATCCTAGCCCGTACTGTTCCGTAGGCCTCCGCGGTCTTTCCAGTCGAATTCTGGTGACCCGTGATTTGTTATCGGTGTTTGCCTGCGATCCTGAGTCGTGTCCCGTATATCTAAGTCGGCTTGACCCGAGACTTGTACTCTTGTGATCGCGCCGTCGCCGCGGTTTCGAAGCCGCGTCTCGCGTGCCGAGGCGTTACCTAGTTCAAGAGATGTGGGCCCGCGTTCAGTTCGAAGAAAATGCAGCACAATTGCAAACCCAAAAGAATATTACATCAATCACATCAATCAAGTACACATCACTCCCATCACTCACACCCATCCTCAAGTACAACCACCCTCCCCAAAGTTAACTTTCTCTTATAACAAAGTACACCCATCACTCACTCACCCATTACACCCAATCCCTCTCTCTCTTACAACCTCTCTCTCTCTCCTTCTCTAAGCAACCCAAATCGCAACCTCCATGAGAGAGCTTGGTGTGGCCCACCTTCCTACTTCCCATCTCCACCATCCAAGCTTCATCTCGATCGTTGAGTCTCATGCAATGGAGCTCTAAAATGCATTGATGGAAGGAGAAGTCCATGATCAAAGGTGGGTGATTTTATTATTTAATTTTGTGATTTGAGGGCGCACATATGTGGGACCCATCTTGATGTATGTATTATATAGGGAGGGCCCATAGTGGCGGGGTCTCTCTCTCTCTCTCTCTCTCTCTCTCTCTCTCTCTCTCTCTCTCTCTCTCTCCCCCCCCTCCCTCCCTCCCTCCCTTTAATGCCGTGTGGCCCACCTGATGCGTGTCATTTATCCACGCCATCCATCACATTAGGCCCACTTTGATGTGTGTGGTGTCCACACCGTCCAGCAACTTGGACGGTGAGACCCACCGTGGCGTATGTGTATCATCCACACCGTCCATCCATGGTGGAGCCCACTATGATGTGGACTTCATCCACACCGTGCACGTATGTGTATCATCCACACCGTCCATCCATGGTGGAGCCCACTGTGATGTGGATTTTATCCACACCATGCATTCATTTTGCTACAGCACCAGCTGCTGCTGCTGCACGTCAACAGTTCGTGACCCATCCTGGGGTATGTATTGCATATCCCCTACATCCATCCGTTAATCCAAACCGTCCAGCGGTCTGGACGTGGGGCATCACCACCGTGAGGTATGGGTCTTATTTACACCATCCGTCCCCTTGCTGGATGGTGGGACCCAGTCACACGTGTGGGGTCCCCACCGTCCAGCTAAGCTAGGACGTGGCCCTCCATGATGTATATATTACATCCAAACCGTTTATCCATTTAACGAGCTCGTCCTAACGACAGGCCACGTATGTGGACCCCACCCTGATGTATATGGTTCATCCAAACCGTCCATCCATTTGGTGAGCCAGTCCTAAGGCTTGGGAAGAAAAATAAGTCAGATCTAGTATCAAGTGGACCACACTGCAGAAACAGTGGGTTTGAACGCCCACCATTGGAAACCCTTTGGGTTACAGAAGTTTTGGACCAATATGATATTTGTTTATCCTCTTAATTCAGGTCTTTATAACCTTATGAACAGACTGGATGGAAAATAAATACTATGGTGGGTCCACTGGAGTTTTAACAGTGGAAATCATTATCACGACGATTATTTGTGGTATAGTCCAGATGATCCTTTTGATATGATTCATTTTTTTATAATGCTCTAAAATGATCTCTTAAAATAGATGAATAGTGTAGTTGGTGTAGCCCATTGATACGACCCACTTGATGTATATGAGGCCCATTGGTGTAGCCCATTGTGATGTATTTGAAGCCCATATGATGAGGCCCACCCGCCTTATATTTAAGGCCCATATGATAAGGCCCACCTGCTTGAATCTGAGGCCCATGGGTAAGGCCCATTGTGAAGTATTCGAGGCCTATGGGCAAGGCCCATTGTGATGTATTCGTGGCCTATGGGCAAGGCCCATTGTGATATGTATTAGGCCCATGACACGTGACCCTTTTGATGTATTCGAGGCCTAGGTACGTAGCCCATTTGATGCATATGAGACCCATGTGTAGGGCCCACATGTTATGTATTTGAGGCCCATGAGCAGGGCCTACCTGTTGTGTATATGAGGCCCATGAGTGAGGTCTATTGTGATGTATTCGAGGTCCATGTGATGCGGCCCACTGTGACATGTATTAGGCCCATGTGATGCGGCCCACCGTGACGTGTATTAGGACCATGTGATGCGGCCCACTTGATGTATGAGACCCTTGTGTGAGGCCATGTGCCCACTATATGTTTGGCTATATGTGGGCCACTCCTTAGGAGCAATCTTGGTTAAATGTCCACATTGATGGGTAATGATGGTTAAATGTCCACATTGTGACCTTCCCGTAGGCCGATTGTTAGGCCAATTACCAATTCCGATTGTCGAGGCCGATTCCAATTGTTGAGGCCGATTCTGATTTCGATTGTCGAGGCCGATTCCGATTACCGAGGTCGATTCCGATTGCCAAGGCCGATTGTCGAGGCCAATTATCGAGGCTGATTATCGGTGCCAATTATCGATACCAATTACAAGTATATCATCCGATACCGATTATGAGTATATGACAGCATAGCATCATGATACATACACATACGCATCATCTGCATGTTTGTTATGAAATGTGGTTGACCATTGCATATGTCATTGGATAGATTGTTATAATACTCCCTGATAGGCTGAGATCGTTTCACATGAGCGCACGGTATGCGCGGGATTGATGCATGGCTAGATTGTATGACTCATGCATCTTACATTGTGTGTTGTGATTACTGTACGCCCTAACGACATTAAGGTTGTAGCCTCCACAGACATGTCGTGGATGACCATATGGGACACCAAAAATCTGTTACTATCATCGGGCTGGCATAGATGGCCCTGGGTGAAAATTCCTAAACCCCCTTGGTACCAGAGGACTCTCCAACGTCGAGACCGAGTGGATACATGAAAGTCTGAGTACCAAATACCAGTAGGCCGCGTCTTCCATTGTGTCATGGTTGGTTGAAAAGGGGTGTAGCCTTACTCGCCTGAGGGAGTAAGCATGGCTAGGCTAAGTTTGACCAGCTCCTAAATGGGTCTGCTATCAATGAGCCAGGTAGGCATTGGTATACTACTAGCAGGCTGATAGTGAGGTCTCTTCCACTTACCTAGTTGTGCGCTTGATAGGACGGCAGGTGGCATAGAGTGTACTAGACCCCGGTGATGATCCCAGAGATTTACGATACTGATATGTGGACTTATTGAGCAGGAGTTGCATACTCATTCATTCATTCATTGTGAGACCCGACCCGAGTTTGCATGTGTGTGTGTGAGTATGCATCTCGTTCATCTTGGACCCGCGGTCCTACCGGTCGAATTTCGGCTACCCGCGACCATCGGATAGTGTTTGCGGTCATCCTTAAGTCCGGTCATGTAGACCTAACTCTGATTAAGCTGAAACCTGTGCCATCTTGTTCACATCGCTGTTGCGGTTCCGATGCCGTGTAAATCATAAGATGTAGGCAATTCAATTCTAACCCTTGATAATGATCATATGGCCCACCTAGTGAGGAGAGCACATTTTTCAAGGTAGCCCACTCTCTTTTTGGTGCAATTTTTAACAAACACCACACATACTACCTAGTGTTCCATCTCACACACTACATACCCTTAAACACCACTCACATGCCTATTAACCTATTAAACTTACAACTTTAGTTGTAACTCCCTACTTGCAATCATCTCTCCTCTCTAACCAAGGTAAGAAAGCAATGATTACTTTACTTAAAAGGATTTTCTCCTCTTTTTCCCTCATTTTCTCCTCTCTCTCCCATTGCTAAAACCTCCAAAACATCCTACCTTACTGAAAATTTCAGCCACATTTCTTCCATCTCCCTCCTCATCTAACCCTCCACTTCCCATCTTGACCCTTCATCCATGGTCCTTAAAGCTTATGGATTTCAATGCATCAAGAACTTTGAAGATCCAAGCAAGGTGGGTGCTCTCCTTAGCTTCTTTTCTCTTTTTTCTCTTTTCTTTCTTTTCCTTGCAAGCGTGGAAGCATGTAGGACCCACCAATTCATGGCGGAGGTCCTACATGGTTCCTAGGATGAAGGCCATGGGCCTAGATCCTATTAATTTTCTTCCATGGTGGGTCATTCTCCATAGACCCACCATGATGCCTTCTCCTTTATTCTTGCATCTCATAGGCCACCTAGGCCTTTGCATGCATGAAGGAAGGGTGTTCATACCCTCCATCAAATTATCTTGATGCATAATAGCTTGCATGTAAGTGTATACATAGTGGATGGTGTGGATTGTGGAGTGGAAGGTCCATTAGTGGCGGGACCTTCAACCAATGTCCAATTTACTTATTCCTTCTCCTTTTCTCTCTATTTTTCTCCTGTATACTCTAATGATGTGTGGCCCACCAAGGAGTGGTCAGTAACATCTCAGACCCTTAGCTAAATGGGAAGTCCAAGCCCACTTTGACTAGATGTCCAAGCCCACCATGCATGCATGGTTTGGGTGGCCTCCAAAATAGCCTTTTCATGGAGGTCTGAGTGAGCTCCTAGGATTGAAATATTGTTAACCTATCAAGGTGGACCCCACATATTGAATCAGGTTCATAAACCCTTTGATTAATTTATATGGGCTGAAATATGGATAGGATATGTTGCTGTCCAGATTTCAGGCCCAATTTGAGCATGACTTTTGAGTTAAGGTTTGAATCTGTTTGCATGTCTTTTTCTCCCAAATTTCTTTAGGAGTTTTCTAGAGTGTGGACCCCACTTTGATGTGGAATGAGGCCTACATCATTTCCCCCATGCTTGAGGCCTATGGGATGGGCCAAAGTAGGCTGACTGTCCAGAAATTTCTGGACAGTCCAGCAACATTACATGTTAGAAATGCTCATTTTCCATCTTGATTTGGGAGTAAGTGGGCCACTCCAGTGGACCCCACTTGCTGTCCATATGTGGGACCATCAAACGCACCAATTTTCCAGTAATTTGGGCAAGTATAGGCCTACCCCATATGGTGTCAAACATGGGACAGCAATATTTTCTGCACCAGCAGATTTTTTTCTGATATTCATTGCTAACCATAATTTGTATAAATTAAATAAAATACTTATACTACCTCAAAAATTCTAAAATTTTTCAGAGAGGTGTCCCACCCATGGTAGGACCTAACTGCAAAATTTTAGGGCCAATGGATCCCATTTGGGCATCCAAAAGGGTGGGCCAACATAGTGGGCTGCCAAAATTTTTTGTTGTGCAGTCCAGCAGCATAGTTCCATAAAAAAAAATTAATAATTTCTCAGAAGGTGGGCCATATTTATGGGTCCCACATTGTTTTAGACTTGATGAGGGACCTTGGGCCCAAATTTCAAGAATTTTGAAGGCCCAAAACCCACCCATTTGGATGGCCCAAATTCGGGACAGTTATTTTCAGCAACATTTCACCCTGTACAGATTGTAACTCCGGAATTTATTAAAGTACTTTTGAGTATCCAAAAATTATAAAAATTTATAGGGAGGTGGTTCACCCATGGTAGGACCCACCTACAAAATTTTGGGACCAATGGACCCCTGTACACACCGTGGCAAGGGTAGGACTGGTCCACCACATTAGGACATCCAGGTCTGTCTGATTTTCTAGATAGACTCTTTTCTAAAAATAAATTAAAATACTATTAATTATCTAAAAATCACAAAATTTTGTGGAGGTGTGGCCCACCTATGTAAAGACCACCCTGCAAATTTTCAGGGACAACGGGCCCCTGTATTGACCATGGTACGGCCTACAATTTAGGTTAGTTTTGGGCCAAATACCCAGGCTCGTAGGACTACCCACGATGGGACGCCCCTACCTTGGGCTGTTGCTGGGCCTGTATTCCAGCAGCATGGCCTACTTCTAATGTGTGTTGTGCACTTCCCTCTCATCTGGTGGGACCCACAGTGATGTGTGAGGGTTATCAGGAAATAAATACCATAAATTAATTGCTGGACTCCAACAAACCCAGAAGCGGGTGGGCTGGAAATTCAGCAATGGGCCCAACATTGTCGCCCCGTAAACGTCTATTTTGGGGCAGTATTGCCCACTAGATTTGAGGAGGTTTTAAGTCGGTTATCTTGTCATTCTAATTTTATTTTTGGGCTTAATTAGTGCAAGATTAGAGGCTCATTCCAATTGGATTCTTCTTGGGTTAGTCTTCTAGTTAATTAATGGGCCTTATAGCCTTGGTTGGGCTGGAACTTTTGATAGGCCCATTGGACCCTTGGGTCCTATATTTACCACGTCATTGTGATGGGTCTTATGGGCCAAATACTCAAGTAGTTGGGCCCTTGCTTTCCACTATAATAAATCCATACTTGGGCCGAGATGTGAGGCCCAACTTACTTGTGTCAGATATGGATTTCCCATATGTTGGGATAATGGGCTGCCCATTAGGCCCACCACAATGAGTGAACCCATGACCCTTATGGTTGGGCCCTAACCTTGCTTAAGGGCCCACCAGGTTGCCTATATATTGGGCTTAGTGTATGGTCCACTAGGCCATGGATTGATTGGGCCTTGGACTTTTCCTTTCATATGTAGCAGGCTACCCTTTTTAAGACCCAGTTGAGGTTAGATGTCTTCCTTGGTAACCCTAAGGTAGGCCCCTGAGGCCCTTATAGGTGGTTGAAGGCCCACCTTGGACCTTATTAGGCTCGTTTCCTCCTTAAGATTTTAGGACTCCCCTAGCTTGGGGGTTATCCCAAATTGTTGGGCCCTCATTTAAGAGAACTTCATTTCCCCTTAGAGTACTTGTCTGTATATCTTGTCCTTGACCCTCCTTAGGATGGAGGATTCCATATTCTACAGGTAGTGCACTTACATTATTATGACCCATATGTATCATCTGTATGAATTGATTGTATTGTATGGTGGTCATTAAGGGATAGAGTTTCTCCCCTCGTGCACATTATATGCCTGCAGCTAGTGCATGATTTGTATGTGTGACTCATGCATTGGTATCACATTTCATGATGATACCACCCTTGCTTCATCAGGGCACTGCCTCCACAGGGACGTTCGTGGATGGCATATGTGTTGACATCGAAAATATTATTTGAGCATACAGGGGGCATAGGATGCCTATGGGTGAAATTTTTAAAACTTTCATAGTACCAATGATTTGCTCCAACGCCATGACCGAGTAGAAACTATAAGCGCACTAGGGCCTTATACCGTTAGGCCGTGACTCCCACTATTGTGTAGTTGGTTGGATAAGGGTGTGGCCTTACCCGCCTGGTGTGATGCAGTGTTACTAGGCTGAGTCTAACCAGCTCGTAAATGGGCCCGCTACCTTCAGGCCTTGTTGGTTATTGACTGTCCACAGGTGGGTAGTGAGGTCTCTTATGCTCGTTTGACTGTGCGGGGTCTGTAGAGCGGCAGTCATTCAGCAGTGTAATGGACCCCGATGATTTCCTTATGATTGAAAATGTACTTGGCATGTGGGTTGGATATGAGCACTGACATTACTTGCATCACATTAGCATTGGCTATGTAAGCCCATTCACGCAACAGACAACAAAACAGATGTGGATACTCTTAAATGGATACCCTTAAATGCAAACTATTATGGACCCCGTTGTGGATGGAGCATGGTCCATTATCACAGATCAGACAATCTTAACGATTTGGTATTGACATTTGAATTTGGACCCCAACTGTATACTTGATGGCCACCAGTCTATTTGATTGTTCAATATCTTTCGTTTTCATTTTTTTTTTCTTTTTTACCTGTCAAATTAAAGAAAGATTACTTATCTATGATAAATAAATAAATAAAAAAAAAAAAAAAAAACTATAGGCATGCGTCATGCATCATGCAAAGCACACCATTTGATCAAATTTATCACATCACCTTCCCCAATTACAAGATCGAGAAAGAATTACCTTAAGCATATTCGAGAATTTGGCATCATTTCAGTCTCCAATAGGACTTGCAAAGCCAATTTTGAGCATTCCATTGTTATGCTGATGAGATACAGTTCTCATAGCCCATGCCCGTCTTATAATTGTAGTGCCACTTGTTGTTGCTGCTATCTTCTTCTGGAGTGTTATTTTACGTCCACAGGTGGGTATTTAATCTGGGGTGGATGCCTCCTAAAGAGTAATGGAGGTGTGCGAAGGTACGGTACCTATGAAATCAGGGACCGTGATGTTTTTGCTGTCTGCGTAAAAAAAATGTAGCTACTGTTCTTAGTTCTTTCCTGGTTGGTACACATGGAATCATTTTATGGTGTATCAGCTCTTATCATTTTTTATTTTTTTTTTAAAGCAAAAAGAAGAGAGAGAGAGAGAGAGAGAGATCATACTGCGTGGTCCTGTAGAGCATATGATGAGGGTCATGAGGCGCTCTGCGGCAGTCACTTGTTGCACTTCTTTATCATATTATGTCATATCAAATGCATTGCAGTTCTTAAGTCACCACAGTTTCCTTCATATTTTAATCAACTTGGTCTGTTAGTCTTTGGTTGACAATACACTTTGTTTACCCTTTTATGTCATCAGATTATGCATATAATTCTATTTTGTATCATGAATTTGAGGGGAATTTTCTTTTAAATAATTATTGCTCACTTGGTGTTCCTTTTTTTTTCTTTTTTTTTTTTTTGCAGCATATTGAAGATTTGACCCAAGAGAAGTTTGCACTGCAGCGTGCTCTTGCGCCATCTCAAGCTTTAGCAGAGTCCTTGGCTATTGAAAATTCATCTCTAACTGATAGCGTCAATCAACAGGTTATTATTATTATTTTTTATAAATTAGAGTAGATATGTGGTGAATGCTATATATGCTAGTAGAACTGCTGTTATGCTATCTTTTCATTTTTCAAGTGTGGGAGATAGGAGGGACATCCAAAAACACGGCTCGTATTCGGTCCTTTATACATATACGACACTAACACCTGTGAAGAAGCTGCACCCTTCTTATTTAAATCAGACATCTTTTTCTCTCTCTCTCTTTGGTTGGAAATGGCTCCGTTGAGATACAGCAGCATTTTACGTCTCTTTCTTTCTATTCTCATTGCAGAAATCAGCTTCTGTTTTTCTCCTCAGGTGAATTTCTTTTATACTAGATTGATGGGTCTTTAATGCATTTTTCTGGGTTTTCAAATGATGGGGATGAGGGCAAGACTTCTTTGGGAGTTTCAGATGGCCTTCATCTCCCTAGTAGCTCAGCCGACACGCAGGAAAAATGTGATATCGGGTGTTCTATGGAAGAATTCAACATTGACCCGTATAACAAGCGCTTGAAGCTAGCTAATAAGCCACCTCGGATTTTGCAATAAAATTTCACCTACATGTTGTTTGGATGGAATAATACCACGTTTGAATTGGCCCTTTAAATGTTTTTCTTTCCATATTTTTATTCCAAGTAGAAACTAAAATTTCAATTTGAAAAGTGGGTGTGATTCTCATGTTTTTCTCCACTCACATAATTGACAACAAAAATGCAAGTCATTTGATCAATGGCCACTGATCAAATGGCTGGATTCATCCAATCAAAGTAGTTCCCAATAACTTTTTTGTTGGTATTGTGCTTTTATGAATGAATTAAAATGAATTGATTGTATTTGATCGAATAAATGAATGACTATGCACGAGTTTATGAATGGGTTAAAATAAATGATCCAGCCTCAGTTGTTGAGATCTGAGGTTAAAAAGTAAATTTAGCCTCAGTTGATGCCAACAAAGGCTAAATCCATCTTTAGTCTCAGTTTTGTCCCAATTACCAAAACTAAGACTACAACTCCCGTACCTAAAGGCTTTAACTTCGATTGTTGAGAACTGAGGTTAAAAATAGTTTTAGCTTCGATTGGAGGCAACTGATGTAAGAACTCTATCTAGTGGGCTTAACTGATCAACGGTCTGGATTGTCATTCAGTTGAACTGGATGATTGAGTAGACCAGTGGGCCCCACTTCATGTGATTCATTTGTGCAATTCGATTGCGACTTGGCGAAAGGCGTATTAGGGTTGGAATGCTATGACTGTTTACACAGACAGCAGTTTGAGTCGAACTAGGACACAATAATGTGGAGCGTGGGAGAGAGTTTTGATGGGTTTCAAACTCCCCCTCCACAGTCTCTATAAAAGAGAGCTGTGTCTCCAATCCTACACCACGGCAGAATTCGAGTCCCATCTTGTGAATTGCAGAAAGGGTGTGAAGGAGTGGAAGATCCTAAGCTCTACAAGAATTCTGGTATTGGTATTTTTATCCGGCTTCCATGGCGGCGTCTCATTTAGGTAAGACATTTGTACCCTTGATCTTCATGACCTGTGCACAGTCGATCTCTGGAATTTCTGCATCCAGATAATAGTCTTACAGTTGGTATCGAGCCACTGTGCAGAGGCATGTATGATCAGATTCATATCAAATCAGCATTAGGGATTTTCGAATTCCTGAAACAGTTGTAATTAGGGTTTTTTAATCCCAAATCCAGAATTGGGGATTACGATTTCAAAACCCCAAGAATCCAAGTGAGATTAGGGATTTTAAATCCCTGTATCCAGCAATCGATAAGAGATTTTGAAAACCCGAATCCCTATTTGGGAATTTCAAATTCTACTTCCCGTTAGAGACTTTGGATTTCGAATCTTAGATCGGTAATTAGGGGAAATCCAAATTAGCCCCAAATCCGGTTGCACAATTGGGGATTTCCATCCTGTTAGGGTTTTCACCATGATTACCTACGATGACTAGAGGCCAACAGTCATTGACAACCCTAGAATCAGTGAACGAAGGACATGGTTCGCCGTTTCCTTTCTTCCTGGCATCAACAGTAATTGACGACATACCCGGGTTGGTCCATCACCTCCATTGTTTCCGTCGGAATCCCCTGGCTTCTCAGATAGTTGCATGTCATCGGACAGTCAGTGGGTCGGTGATTCTTGAAACCCCATCGCTGGCGCCGGCACCCATTCTGGTTGATTTTGAGAATCGTTAGCCACCAGCATCTATGGAGAATGTGTTGTGGATAGGCCTTAGATATTCTTCTCCATTCCGGCAACCAAACGCTGGTCTTGAAAGAAGACCTGGGTCAGAGACCGACCACATCCAAAGCTAGGCCTTGCAGCCCTTCTACGATCGAAAGATTTCCTCCCTTTCTTCATCTGGACGGGCATTCAGACCCGATTACGGGTGTTAATCGGATCTGAGAATCCGGTTTTCATTAGTCGGGTATACAACATTCTGACCCGCTTACAAGTGTTATTCGGATCTAAGAATCTGGTTTCATTAGTCGGGTATATAGGTTCAACTTTAAATCCCTTGTTGGGCCTGATACTTGTTCTGGGCCCATCTGTAGTTCATATGCATGAATGATTGTCCGACCCATCTTTTAGACCATTTAATCATATTCCATTAAGATCATATGTTGGCCCCATCTTATCTATATATATACCGTTCACAAATGAGCACACAAGCTGGCTCATTCACAAGATAGACGATAAAGAAAATAAGCCTTCAATCATGTGGATCATTTGCATTGGATCTAAACTATCAACCTTAAGGAATCTAATGCAGGGATCTATCTAACCATGTCTATCATGTAAATGTTAAAAGTCAAAATTAAAATGCTCATTGATGGTGAACATATCATTCAGAGTCATGATTCAGCTCAATTATAGCCCATTACCCACCTTTTGTAGTTGATATGGACCATTGGATTCCATTAGATTATATAATGTGAAAATTATCCATATGTTTCACTTTAAGGTTCCTATATTTTCCAATGATCAATACCGACCATCTTGTTGGCCGTATTTGTAACGACCTGAAAAATTTCCGTACATTGGGTCGAGTACCACCTCGACCAGAAATCACGTAGGATTAAATCCTTTAGAAATTTAACAAAGTTAACTAAGTACTAAACTCAATTAGCTATGAAATCCGTTAGGATCGCTTTAAATACGATCTGTAAGACCCAAAAGTTGCAGAATCATTGACGCTAGGTTACCCTAAAGTTTAGAACCAAACTCATTTCCCTCTACTTTCGGGAATGAAACGAAACTTCAGTATTAGGTCTAGATCGCACATCGGGATTCCGATTAACCCGAAGCTAAGGAACTAGGACCGCCCCACCGGGCTTAACAATCATCTCAAAAATCGGCCTTATCCGATGTTCCAGGCCATTCGTTTGAATCGGAGCGAGGTAGTGTGAAAAACACTATTCATATGCCAAAATAAATATCCGGAATAGTGATCTCGGCATCGTTGGCGTTGACGCACAAGATAAGCAACCTGACCGTCGAGAATCGACCAAATTACACCCTCGGATTAAGAAAAATTTCGGGAACATTTACATGTACTTGGAATTTCGATCGTGGCCCACCGACCGTCGGCGAAAGTGGTCCGCCACATGTGATCTGCGTACCGAATGAGTCAAAACGTAATCCCACGTAGATCCATCGATGGTGAGCTTAAGTCCGACGTTTGGTTCAAGGAGGGCCACCGAACTTCCCTTTGAGAAATTTGGAAAAGCGGCGAATATCCTATATAAGCAGTACCCCATGAACCTAAGTCTATTTTCGTAATGTTTGTGGCTATAAAAGGGGCTTAGAACAGCCCCTCTCACAGCGATACGAATTTTGAAGAAAACCCTAGAGGGAGAGAGAGAAAAGAGAGAGAAAGTCTTGGAGATTGTCGCCGATCTTCATCCTCCTGCTTTGGCTTGTTGCACGGCCTACACCGCCTTATTCTAGGCGTTTTCCCGGCGTATTCCACCTCATTTGAAGGTAAGAAACCCTAACCCTAGGTCTGATTTGAAGTGAAATCGATGTAGGATGTATACCGACTAACCGATTCCGCTCTTTAGGCTAGAAATCGCCCGTAGACGGAAGTTCCATCACCCTTGCTGATTCGTTCCGTTTCCAAAGGCAAAGGTGAGGACTTTAAGTGTATAAGTTACGGTTTTCAACGCTTTCAATGTCAGATAATGGTAGATTCATGATCTGCTTGCAATTGCACATGTACAAAGTGCTTTCCGTTTCCTGTTTTGATTAGCGGTATGAAATATGGAATTTCACATATTCTAGGTATACGTAGAAATACCGTATACGTATTTTTTTTGGATAAATGCTTGACATGTTTATTTAATGTATAATTATATAACATATGAATAAAATACTAGTTTGGCGAAAGGAATCGCCAAAATATATGTTTACTTGTAAATGCGCCGTATGTTGAAATTACGTATTGTAGAAATACCGTATACGTAGTTCTTTTGGAATAATGTTTGGCATATTTATTTAATGTATGAATATACAATACATGATTAAAATACTAGCTTGGCGAAAGGAATCGCCGAAATCTATGTTCCTTTGTAAACACTATGTATGTCGAAATTGGGTATACGTGGAAGTACCCTATACGTATAAAAGTCGCTGATGTGATTGCCATGTTTAATTGCTGTATGAATATGATGTATATGTATAAAATACTAGTTTGGTAAAGGGACAATCCTAGTATACATTTCTCTAGCATACGGCATGTATGTTAAAATATTGCATTCCAAGTGTTGGTGAAATCACTTGTGAGTGTAAGTGCTTAAGTGTTAGAACCTTAGTTAGGTGTTGAGATGGAATTCTCCGCTACCTTAGAGTCACATATGACACTCTCCATGTGGTTGTTCACTCTAACCACTCACCTATGAACTCTAAGTATTTGTATCCCTACGTGTATAGTGCTTTATAACATGCTTTACAACATGCTTTACAACATGCCTTATAACATGCTTTACTTCATGCTTTATAATACATACTTTGCCTCATGCTTTACTTCATGCTTTACAACTGATTGAGTTTGGGACTATGCCTATAGTCCAAACATTCGGTACCAGACTTGCGGTTGTGGCCGAGATTCATATCGCCACGATGGACGTGTCTGGCGAACCCGAGTCGTACTTCGGTTGGCGATAGTGGTTGGCCACACGGAGTGCACTGCGCTCCATATCGCTCAACTTGTGGTGCGCTCGAGCTAGTCAGGCTCGTCAAGCAAACCGATATGTGTATATGTATGTTCACCATGTTTGGTCGCTACTACTTGAACCTAGGGTACCAAACTTACCAGTGGCAATCCCGTTAACCATGGTACCTCGATCCACTAAGACGCATGAGCCGGGCATGGTGGTATGGGACACCGTGGTCGAGCCGTCGGCCACGCCGGGGTCATGTGCCTCCCCGTAGTGACCATTGCGCAACCGGACTCGTGAGCCGATTATGGTGGTATGGGACACTATATTCGAGCCGATCGATACTTACGGCGAGAGTCGAGTACGGTGAGACCTGTGCTCGTGCTGACGGGCGACGAGTCCTCCGTAGTATCTTCGAGTGTACTCCAAGTGTCTACGTGATTGGCGACGAGTCTTTCACAGGAACTAGAGTATGAGTTGAGCCGAGTACGGTGAGACTGTACTTGAGCCGACGGCTAGTGATTGAGCAGGTATGGTGAGATATGTACTTGAGCCGACGGCCAACAATTGAGCCGCATACGGTGAGATCTCAGTATCCGCGCTGACGGTGACGAGCCCTTTGCGATGCCTTCACTACGCTTCTCAAACCATAACATCGTATGAGATTAGCTAGGATTGACGACCCTAGAATGGATCATGTTTGGGAATTATACAAGGGAGGTACCTTAGTTTCCCAATCTGCTTGGTTGAAATGGATTAATAAAAACTTGGTAATCATGAGCATCATCGCACCGCATGTGCTTTGTAGATGTGGCGACCGAGGGAGTTAGCATTCGCGAACGTAAGATGATGTCGCTTGAGGGTGGTTTGGCAAGGGCATACAAAGATCATGTCATATCATTTTTGCACTTAACAAGAGTAATTAGAAATGTTTGATTTGTACTTTGCGTTATCATTCGTTGATTGATTTGATAACATGTTAACCTATGCTTTAATGTTCCACTGAGTTAGCTACTCACTCCCACGTTACGGGACGGTGTTTGCAACACCTACCAGACTCTGTCGCAGGTGTAGATGGCGCCTCTGTTCAGGAGCCGGAGCTCGACTTCGAGGAGGATCAGGAGGAGTTCTCCTTTATGCAGTACTCTGACGGCTATGCTTAGGCCGGCTGCATCGCGGGATTTACAGGGCCTCTTTGAGGATTGTACTTTGATTTTTGACTTAGAAACAATACGTGTATATTGGTACTCAGTTAGTACTCATACTCTGGAGTTCACAAAATTTTGATACTTTACATATTTTGAATATAAAATTTGATCTTTCCGCTTGCCTTTATACAATTGAACTGGAGTATGAATTACTGTTTTGGTATAATCTCATTCATGTTTATTGCGCTAACTCAGACAACATTTAACCATCATTGTGTATGTTGCATAAGTGATGCGTTGGAACTCGGGAGTTAGTTCATACTCGACCCCCGAATTTCAGGGCATTACAGTATTAGACTAATTTAGATATAATCCATTTAGAAGCAGGATTATAATCTCAATCCTAAGTCTATATTTGTAATGTTGGATTTGGTTGTGTTAGCCACCATAGTGACCTCAATTGATGAAAATTTTACAAGTACAGACTTGTAACATTGGGATAAGGAGGATTGCATACAGTTGCGTTCACATTTTCTTGCGTACGGTAACGAAAACACAGACGATTACCATTTAGTAGTCATGTGAACGGGTGAAGTAAATGGTGTTGGCGATGTAAAGTTGAAAGACTCATCTCACCCACAAGTGTTGAGTGTCTCATAATGATTGACATCACTTAACTTCATGTTCAGGAGGATCACTAGCATATTATTATTACCGCTCACAGGAGGAATGATGATGATGTAACAGATTCTCACCAAGATGTGATGGTTGGGCCCATCTTCATCTTGAATAATTCGGTTGATGCCTCCCTTACAACTGAATTGATTAACTTTACCTGATATTTTTGTTTACATTCACGAAATTGCTTAATGAAATAATAAACTACTGTGAGTATATATGTATCTCTTCTATTTCAGTATCAATTCCAACTAATACACATCTAGTCCCTGCCTTAAATGGGTCTAATTATGCTCAATGGAAGAACGTCATTGAAATTGTACTGGGCTGCCTTCAATTAGATCTTGCCTTGATAACACAAGAACCATTTGATAATGCCACTGAAGCTGAATATAATCGATGGCTTGCATGGTTTAGATCAAATGATACATGCCTAAAAGTAATCAAGTATTCGATTTCGGAATTTATGAAGGGCGTCATGTCTGAAACAGACAATGCCAAAACTTTCCTAACTGAAATGGAAAAACCATTCAAGAAATCTGATAAGTTTGAAGTGGGCATTCTTTTGAATAAATTGACTCGCTCATCCTACGATGGAAAAGACAATATCCATGAATACATTATAGAGCGGATCAAGGTTGTTTCTAAGATCCGTGCTCTATGGCTTGTACTCACTGATGATCAACTGGTTCATTTGATCATGAATAACCTACCTCTCCAATTCAGCACATTCCTAGTAAACTATAATACTCTGAAGGACATGTAGACATTGGATGAACTCATCACTCAATGCGTCTAAGAAGAAGACAGGATCAGGCAGATGGTCAAAGTTCAAAATGTTAATATGGTGACCTCAAGTCATGGGCAAGCGCACAAGAATAAATGTAAAGGGAATAGAAAACAAGATTCTATTAATGGATTCTCTGATCCTCCATTTGGAAACCAAGAGAATCAATCTGGAAATGGATCTAAACGCAAACGGGTTAAAGGCAAACCATGCTTCTTTTGTAAAAAGGCGGGACATCTAAAGAAAGACTGTGAAGGGTTTAAGAATTGACTCATAAAGAAATGTAATCATTTTGTTCTTGTCTGTTTTGAATCGAATCTAACCGATGTGTCAGCGTATTTATGGTGGATAGATTAAGGAACTACTATTCACATATGCACTTTTATGCAGGAATTACTATAGGCCAAGTCACCAACTGATGCAGAGCGCTCAGTATACATAGGCAATGGTGTTAAGGTAGACATGGAGGCAATAAGAGTCTATAGGCTTAAGTTAAACTCTAGTCATTTTTTTAATTTAGTAGATACATTCTGCGTGCCGTCTATAAGGCGCAATTTAGTTTCAATTTCCTGTTAGGATAAGTTAAGATATTCATTCCAATTTGGAAATAAAAGTTTTAGTATTTACTTTAATTCGATTAAAGTTGAAACTAGCTCAATAGTAAACAACTTATACCAGTTAGACTTGATTGCCTCTCATGTCCATAATATTAATACCTTGCATGGAAATAAAGTAAGATCCAAGCGAAGAATAGACTATGAGAATTCCTCCATGTTGTGGCACAGGCGGCTATGCCATATATCTCATAAAAGAGTAGACAGGCTTATGCGTAAAGGAATTTTGCATTCTTTATACTTCTCTAACTATAAAGTATGCATTTATTGCATAAAAGGGAAACAGACTAGAACGAGAAAGAAAGGTGCAACCAGGAGTGTAGGTCTATTAGAAGTTATACATACAGATACCTGTGGACAATTCTCTACCACCTCATAGAGTGGACACAAATATTTTATTACCTTTATAGATGACTACTCTTGTTTCGGGTACCTATACCTTATTAGTGAGAAATCGGATACCCTAAATGCTTTTAAAATCTATAAGGCCGATGTTGAAAATCAACTCGATAAGAGAATTAAAGTTGTCAGATCTGACCGTGGTGGTGAATACTATAGCAGATATGATGAATCAGGACGTAATCCAGGGTCATTCGCTAAATACTTGCAGGATTGTGGCATTGTTGCTCGGTACACTATGCCTAGTACTCCAGATCAGAATGGAGTGGCTAAAAGACACAATCGCACCCTTATGGATATGGTGCGAAGTATGGTCAGCAATTCGACATTGCCAGAATCTTTGTGGGGTGATGTGATCAAAACCACAGTTCATATACTAAACAGGGTTCCCAACAAAGTAGTAAACCAAACTCCTTTTGAGTTGTGGAATGGAAGAAAACCAAGTCTCCGATATCTACATATTTGGAGTTGTCCTACTGAGGCTAAAGTTTATAACTTGTATGAAAAGAAGCTTGATCCTAGAAACGTAAGTTGTTTCTTCATTGAATACCCAGAAAGATTAAAAGGTTATTGATTCTACTGTCCTTCCCACTCTATGAGGATTGTTGACATTGGAAATGGCAGATTCATTAAGGACACTGAAAACAGTGGAAGCACGAACATAAGAAATTTTGTATTTGAGGAATAAAGGACTGTGACTCTTGTCATAGTCAATCCAGATCACATGGACATTAATGATGCAGTCGATTCTGCAGTTACTGCAGAGCACCACGTAGAACCTCATATATAAACCACTGAGGAGGAAAATCAAGATCAGACCCAACAAACTGAACCATTGAGAAGATCTGAAAGAGAGAGAAGACTTGTAAATCGAGACAATTACATTGTATACTTGCAGGAGCACGACTTTGACATAGCGGCAGAAAAGGATACTGAATCCTTTACATAGGTCAAACAAAGTGCCGATCCTTCTTGTTGGTTTGATGCCATGAAAGATGAGTTGAAATTCATGAAGGATAATAAAGTATGTGATCTTGTAGAATTACCCACTGGAATAAGGCCGATTGGTTGTAAATGGATATTTAAAACTAAAAGGGACTCAAAGGGTAATGTTGAAAGATATAAAGTCATACTTGTTACCAATGGTTTTAACCAGCGTAAGAGCATTGACTTTAAAGAGACTTTCTCATCAGTATCTAAGAAAGACTCATTCAGGATCATAATGGCTCTTGTAGCTCATATAGATTTAGAGTTACATCGGATGGATGTAAAAACTACATTTCTCAATGGGGATCTGAATGAGAATGTGTACATGTTGCAGCTCGAAGGTTTTGTAGCTATTGGCTCAGATCATTTAGTTTGCAAACTTAAGAAGTCCATCTATGGGTTGAAACAGGCATCGCGACAGTGGTACTTTAAGTTTCATGAAGTTATTTCCTCATATGGCTTTGTAAAAAATACCGCAGATGAATGCATTTATATTAAAACCAGTGGGAGTAAGTTCGTTATGATGATTTTGTATGTTGATGACATTCTGTTGACTAACAGTGATATACCAGGATGTTGAGCGACACCAAGAAATTTTTATCTCAAATATTTGAAATGGAAGACCTTGGTGAAGCTTCTTACATCATCGGCATTGAGATTCGCCGTGACAGAACACTTCAACTGCTCAGCCTGTCACAGAGGGCCTATATTGCTAGGGTACTCGAAAGGCATGGCATACAAAATTGTGCTTCAGGAAAGTCGTCCATTGTGAAGGGCGACAAATTTGGTCTATTTCAGTGTCCAAAGAATGATTTGGAAAATGATTGAATGAAAGAATTTCCATACGCATCAGTATTATGGAGCATCATGTATGCTCAAGTCTGTACACGACTGAACATTGCCTTTGTTGTTGGAATGTTGGGAAGATATCTATCTAATCTAAGAATACAACATTGGATAACTGCAAAGAAAGTATTGCGGTATCTTCAAAGAACGAAAGACTACGGACTCACATACAAAAGATCTGATCAGTTGGAGTTAATCGGATATTCAGACGCAGACTTCGCAAGCTGCGTTGAACTAAGAAGTCTACTTCAGGATACATCTTCATGATGGTGGGAGGAGATGTGTCATGGAAAAGCGTGAAACAATCTACCATAGCCTCATCCACTATGGAAGATGAATTTATTGCCTGTCATGAGGCATCTAATCAGGCACTATGGTTGCAGAGTTTCTTCTCAGGTTTGCGGGTACTAGAGCATATCCCGAAACTATTGAGAATATTTTGCGATAATTCTGCTGTTATTTCTTTCTCTAGTAACAACAAGCATTCGTCAAGGTCGAGGCATATCGACATCAAGTATCTTGTTGTAAATGAAAGAGTTCATAATCATCAGGTGTCCGTGGAATTCATCAGTACTAAGCAAATGATTGCAGATCCACTGACTAAAGAACTCCCTATCACTCCATTTCAGAAACATGTAACATCCATGGGAGTCATTAATCCCACAGATGTTTTCAATTAGTGGGAGTTGAGCATACTTTGATTTTCACAGACACTTAGAGATCTCGTTTTATACAGTTTGTTTGGATGATTTTGATATAAAGCTTTATTTCTACTTCTCTATATATATGTGCAAATTTTAAGTAAGTAGAACTCAAGTCGTGTCTCGTTGGAGACAGGTAAAAGCTTCAGGACCTCTTAAAGATAGGCACATATTATCACACTAAAGTGTGTAATCCTTATACCGCATTGCCTAGTTCTTGATCTATATCGTTAAGATTGAAAGTATTTGTGATCGCGCTTAGGCTCATTTCGCCTAAATTAAATGTTGTGATGACTACCGCATTTCGACACTGACTGTCTTGATGGACCAGATTGAATAACATTACTCATATTGTCCAACTGTTTCATTGGCTAACCATTTGGATATTTTCTTTAAAAGATCAAAACTTGTTTTTCAAAATTATTCTATATGCCTATTATTGACGTTACTCAATGAGTCCCAAGTGGGAGAATGTAAGAACTTTATCTAGTGGGCCTTACTGATCAATGGTCTGGATTGTCATTCAGTTGAACTGGATGATTGAGTAGACCAGTGGGCCCCACTTCATGTGATTTGCTGCGCAATTCTGATTACGCAGCAGTGCATATTAGGGCTGAAATGTTATGGCTATTTATGCAGACAAAAGTTTGAGTCGAACTAAGACACAACAATGTAGAGTGTGGGAGATGGAGTTTTGATGGGTTTCAAACTCCCCCTCCACAGTCTCTATAAAAGAAAGCTGGGTCCCCGATCCTACACCACGGCAGAATTCGAGTCCTATCTTATGAATTGCAGAAAGGGTGTGAAGGAGAGGAAGATCCTAAGCTCTGCAGGAATTCTGGTATTGGTATTCTTATCTGGCCTCCATGGCGGCGTCTCATTTAGGTAAGACATTCGAACCCTTGATCTTCATGACCTGTGCACAGCCGATCTCTGGAATTTCCGCATCCAGATAATAGTCTTACAACTGAGGATAAATTTGGATTTAGTCTCCATTGGAAATAATGGAGGCTAAAATTTTGATTTAGCCTCATTTCGAGAAAATTGAAACTAAAAAAATTCTTTTAGCTTCACTTGAATAACCGAGGCTATAAAAGTCATTTTAGCCTCGGTTGATAAAACTGAGGCTAAAGCCTTTAGCCACGGGGGTTTCAACCTCAGTTTGGATAACTGAGGCTAAAGACTTTAGCCTCAGTTTTTAACCTTTTTAGCCACAGTTTTGAACTGAGGCTAAAGCCTCCTTTTTTTGTAGTGAACCCTACCTCTCTTCTATGCAATCCTCTTCCCCATATCATTCTCTCCCCAGGATGCCTACAATCTCTCTCTCATTTCTCTTATTGTAACAAAAGATATCCAAACAAAAATCCCTCATACATAGGAGCTCTTGCATGAGGAGAGAAAATTAGAATAAAATATAAATAAAGGAAAGAAAGAAAAAATGAGAGAAGAAAGCGAGGGAAAAAGAGGAAGAGGAATATTGAGCTTGGAATCTCCATCAATGGAGATCCCAACCCATCTTTGAAGCCATGTAAAGATCCTAGCTGATGATGTGAGTGCATGATATACAATTGTCACCATGTAGTGCAATGCTTCCCTTTGGTTTCTTTATTTATACATGTTGTTGGGAGGAATGAGGTGGACCCCAACTTTGATTTGTGAGGTTTGAGGGCCACCATCTACCCCGTTATGAATGTCCAAGTGGGTCCCATGATACAGTAAGCCAAACTGTGTGAATAGCCCCAAGACGTCCCCTTATTGGATGGATGTCGACCGAATGGCTCTTTTCCTTAATATTTTTTTTGTTGTCCAGAAGGGGTGGGCCACTGACGTGGGACCCACCCATGATTTATGCATTTTATATCATCTCGTCCATCGATTTTCTGAGGTGGACCCATCTGGACTATGTCGACCAGTGTGGTTAACCGGTGGGACCACATCTAGAGTTGTACATGAGTCAAATTGAGTTGAACTTGGCACAACTTGGCTTGGCTCGGCCAGTAGCTAACCCTAGCTCGAACTCAACTCAGCTGAGTCAGAGCCTGACCGGCCAGCTCAGCTCAATTCGGTCAACAGCTCGGACCAATTCAAGCCTATACGAAATTTTCTCAAAAATTTTCTCAAATACATAGAGTGCATCTTCAATTTCTCACAGAATGCAAAACAGTAACAGCAGTTTATGGATATTTCATCAAACACTCGACGGGTGGCATCAAAATCAAGATACGATGGTAGTTTTATAATGCAAAATTTTTTTATTTGTAGTGATTGTTTCGTATACATTCCTTCTTCGCCACCAGTCAATCTTGTGGAGAATATATGCACCTGAAACAGCACTTCGTTGAGTTATTTCATCAAACAATCAGCGAACAGTTTCAATATCAAAATAACTAAGTCACTCAGCCGATTCGATCCCAGTCAATTCAAGTTGAGGTTCAATTCGAGTCGAGTCGAGCTCGTGCAAGCTTGAACTCAGCTTGAAATTTTTTCAAGCTCCGACGACTAGCTCAACTGGGTTGAATTCAATTTCAAGCCGAGGCAAGTTAAGCTTTTTCAAGTCAGTCAAGCAAGCTCACCGAGCTAACTCAGACTCGTGTACAGCTCTAGCCGTGCCTGTGGGATAGTAGCGGCGTGTGGAGCCCACCTTGCTGTTATCCTCCATCCAACCTGTGAACAAGGTCACGCAAGGACATGGAATGTAGGGCCACATGATGTTTGAGAGAATTGACATGTCCATCCATTTTTTTACTGATAAATTTTAACGGCTCAAATCTAAATTTCTAGTGGAATGCACCACTAAGTGTGGATTGTTTACCACAGTGAAAGCTTACTAGGCCCCACTGCAATATGTCCATTGGCTGCCCAACCACTATTAAGCATGTCATGTGGACCTGGAAGAGGGGTCCACACACTTATCAGCTTGACCTAGGACCTTTATGGGCCCCATCACTATAAATTATGGAGATTGAAAGACCACCGTTAATACCTCCTGGATAGCTACCGTTAAAAGCTTCCTAGGGGCCACCTGACCCGGCCAAACCGATGGACGGAACGGATTTTTTAAGTGGACCCCACCTGCATATTTTTAGAAAAATATAATATTATACAAAAAAAAAAAAAAAAAAAAAAAAAGAGAAGAAATAACCCGGCCGCTGACGCTGGCTGCAAGCAGCGTCAGGGACGCTCCTGCCAGTCCTATGTTTGAAGGGACGAGGTTTGGCTACTGACGCTGCTATCGCCCAGGTGGCTAGTGGTTGGTGCTATGTAGACCCCACTACGATGTATGTGTTTTATCCACGCCGTCCATGCATTTTGAAAGATAATTTTAGGTCTTGATGCCGAAAATGAGGTATATCTAAATCTCAGGTAGACCACACCATGGGAAAAGAGTAGCGATTGAATGTCCACCGTTAAAAATCTCCTATGGCCCACTGTAATGGTTATTTGACATCTAACCTGTTGATTAGGTCATACAGACTTGGATGAAGGGAAAAAATATATGCCAGCTTGATCCAAAACTTTTGTGGCCCCAAGAAGTTTTTAATGGTGGGCGTTCAATCAACACTATGCGGTCCACTTGAGATTTGAATAAACTTCATTTTTGGGCTCATACCATAAAATGATCTGCAAGAATGGGTGAACGGCATGGATGAAACACATATATCATGGTGAGGCCCATAGAGCACCGACCACTAGCCATTGGTAGCCAATCCCTTTCCGTATGTGTTCTATGCACGTGGTCCATCCAATTTGCCGGAACATTTAGGCCATGGGCCAAAAAAAATGGACGCCGATTTCATGCCAAAAGCCTTTGGCACACTGGGAATTCAGGTGGGCCCACTTTGATGTTTGTGAGAAATCCATCCGCTTTGTGAGCTCATTTTACGACATTAGGGAAAAAAATGAACGGTTCCAATGCTCAAGTGGGCGAAAACAAGAGACTTGGGCTACAAAAGATTTGAATCATGTTTATTTTTGTGTTTTCAGTTCATCCCTATAGGAATGACTTTACGAACAATATAGATGGCATGTAAACATCACTGTCCACCCAGGGAGGTTTCAGAGGTAGAAATTTTCCTAACCACATTTTCCTTTAGTACGGCTCACTTAAGTCATGAATCTTTCTCACTTTTGTTCCCATGTCCTAAAATTAAGCTCACAAAACGGATGGACGAGTGGATTTCTCACAAACATCACGGTGGGCCCCACTTGGTTCCCAAGCAGGAACTTCCTGTGAAAGGCTTTCGCAGAAATCCATCGTACGTGTTTAAAATTTAAAATTTAAAAAAAAAAAAAAAAAAAAAAAAAAAAAAGGAAACGAGGTGGCTACTCCTGCCACCAGCCCCGTGGCTGGTGGTCAGTGCTCTGTGGGCCCTACCATGTGTTTCATCCATTCCGTTCATACATTTTTTAAGATTATTTTAGGGCTTTATCCCAAAATTTAGAGGGATATAAATCTCATTTAGTCCACACCACATGAAAACAATGGTGATTGGATATCCACAACTAAAATCCTCCTAAGGCCCACTGTACTGTTTATTTGACATCCAATCTGTTGATTTGGTCATACATGCGCAGATAAATGGAAAAAACAAAAATCAGCTTGATCCAAAACTTCTGTGGCCACCAAAATTTTTTTAATGATTGACGCTCATTCAACACTGTTTCCTGTAATGTGGTCCACTTGAAATTGTGATATATCTCATTTTTGGTGTCATATTATAAAAGTATATGTAAAAATATATGGACGGAATGGATGAAGCACATACATCATGTTAGGACCCACGGAGCACCGACCTCCAGCCATTAGCTGGTGTCAGGGGGAGAACCGACCACTGTATACGCAACCTTTTATCCGGCGTCTTTTCGAAGCACTCCCAAAGTTTTCTTTCCTAAAGTAAGCCATTCTGTGCGGACACACTATTTGCAGACGAAAATATTATTGCATTCAGGTGGTCGATACCTATGGCTACGGTTATAATTCGTAGCTATAGTTTTAGAACGTAAAGGCCCTTTCATTTGCAAACAGTGTATCCGTACAGAATGGTTTCCTTTGAGAAAGTAAGGTTTGGGAGCGCGTTCAAAAGACGATGGGTAAAAGGTGGCATTTACAGTCATTAATTTGTCAAAAAAAAAAAAAGGGTCGCAGAGGCTTTCGCATGAATTTAATGCGCTGGAAGCCTAGGTGGGGCCCACCGTCATGTTTTTGAGAAATCTACACCATTCATCCGTATTTTTAGCCCATTCAAGGACTATAAAAAAATTGAGCAAGATCCAAGATTCAAATGGGCCGCACTAAAAGAAAATGTGGGTAGGAAAATTCTTACCATTGAAACCTCCTTGGGATCGACAATGATGTTTACATGCCATTCATACCGTTCATAACATCACTCTTACTAGGATGAACTGAGAACACAAACTTAAGACTGATTCAAAACTTCCGTTGCTCACGAATATTTCAACTGTAGGCATTCAATCCTCACGTTTTCCACCAATTTTAGTATTGGTTCTAGTTCATTTTTAGCCTCATGTACTAAAATGAGCTCAAAGTAAGGATGGACAGAGTGGATTTCTCAAAAACATGATGGTGGGCCCTACCTAGGTTCCCAGCGCAGGAACTTCCTGCCAAAGCCTGTCCAAAAAAATGACATAGATCTGAATCTCATACGGACCGCACCACAGTGAATAGCAGGCATGGACACCTAACGTTGAAACCTTCTTGGACCCACAAATGATTATTGTTTTGCACCCAACCAGGGGCAGTGGGACCCACTGTGGGGTCCCACCATGATATACGTGCTACCCCAGGAGGCTTACCCAATCTAACCCCCAGAAAGGGCCATGAGCTCTGGTGGGCTAACCCAAAAGTGAGGTAGATCCAAGCTCTAGTGGACCACTCTATGGGCAACAGGTTAATGGACCCTCCATGATTTTAATTGTAGCCCACTCTAGGGGTTGTGGAACCTACCATGAACGCCTACCATGATGCATGTGACTTATCCAAGCAGCCCACCGGATCCGGCCATAAAAATGAGCCACGGGCCATTGTGGGCTGTCCAATAATTTGACAACTCATTTTAGGGTATGGGGCTGACTTTTAATTGGACTATAACAAAGAAATCAGTGGTGATTGATGCGTACCTTTAAAACTTTCTAAGCTTACTGTAATGTTTATTTGCTATCCAGACAACATGTGGGCCTGCTGTGGACCCCACAATGATTGTGGGTGCCTTATCCAAGCCATCCAAAGTAGACCCCACCACATGAAAGAAATGGTGGTTAAATGCCGGAAGCGGATTGGCTGGTGTACCACACACCAGCTATATAGCTGGTGTAGGTACGTGTGGTGCGAAGACGTGCGCTAACGCTCCTCGAGCACGAGTTGTATGAACGGTTCAAAGTAGATCAAAGTTACATGGGCCCACAGTGATGTATTTATTATGTCCACACCGTTCATCCATTTTTTGAGATCATTTTAGAGAATTATACAAAAAAAAAAAAAAAAATCATGTCAAAGATCAACTGGACCACACCACAAATAGCAGCGAGAATAATGATTTTCACTATTAAAAAATTCATAGGGCCCATCATATCATTTATTTTCCATCCAATCTATTCATAAGGTCACAAAGACCTGGATGAAGAGGAAAAACAAATTTCGTATTGATCCAAAACTTCTATAACCCCCAAAAGGGTTTCAATGGTAAATGTTCAATTCCCCACTGCTTTTTGTAGTGCGATCCACTTGATAGTTAAATCTGTCTTATTTTTAGTCTCAAGCCTTATGATGAGCTCTCCAAATGGATGTACGGTTTGGATATAACACATACCTCATAATGGGACCCAAAGAACTTGTTGACATCAATACATCAGCTATATAGCTGATGTGTGTTACACCAACCAGAGCTGGGCAATCCTGACCTGATCCAGTGGATCCGACCCGATCTGAACCGATCCGATGGCCTAGATCAGTGTAGATCGAGTAGGGCAGTCTAGATCTGAAAGTTTTTCGGATCGAGTTCGGATCTATGCCTACCCGGACCGATCTGATCCGGAATCTGATCCGATTGGATCCGATCTGATCCGATCCGGAGTGAATAAACCATGTGCATTTGCTGGCACCATTTGTGGGACGTAGCTTCTATACATATTGCGTCGGAAAATGAGAGAAGGATTTGTTGAACATGATGATTATCTTATTACTACTGGTGTGGAGGTGGCTTCACAACCAGATATGGATTAGCTTGGCTCGCTTCCAAACGGCTAGGAGCAAGTAAAGGATACTGCACAGGAGTATTAAATTTCATCAAGTGGACAGAGAAAGCAACTGGTTAGTTCTCTCTCTCTCTCTCTCTCTCTCTCTCTCTCTCTCTTGGGACTAGAATTCTCTGCAACACCTGCTCCCTGTGGGAAACGAATTGGCTACTCCCCCGCCACCAACTCCGTAGCTGGTGCTCAGTGATCTGTGGGACCCACCATGATGTATGTGTTTCGTCCATTGCGTTCATCCATTTTTAAAGATCATGTTATGGCTGGATACCAAAAATGAGAGGAATATAAATCTCAGGTGGACCACACCACATGAAAACAATAGCGGTTGGATATCCACCATTAAAATCCTCCTAAGGCCTATTATACTGTTGATTTGACATCCAATCTGTTGATAAGGTCATACAGTCCCAAATGAAGAGAAAGAACAAAGATCAGCTTGATCCAAAACTTTTATGGCCCTCAAAATGTTTTTAATGGTCGACTCTCATTCAACATTGTTTCCTGTAATGTGGTCAAATTGAGATTTGGTTATACCTCATTTTTGGACTTATATTGTAAAATGATCTATAAAAATAGATGGACGGCATGGATGAAACACATACGTCATGGTGGAGCCCACATAGCACCAACCCTGTCAGGGGGAGTAGCCAATCCATTTCCTTCTCTGTGCGGCCATCATGATATATATCTTACATCCACTCCAGCTGCGTAGGTACATGTCATGCGAAGATGAGCACTGAAGCTCCTCGAGCTCCGAGTTGTACAAATGGTTCAAAGGATATCAAAGTTACATGGGCCCCAAAGTGATGTATTTATTATATCTACATCGTTCATGTATTTTTAGAGATCATTATAGAGCATTATCCAAAAAATGAATAATATCCAAAGATCATCTGGACCACACCACAAATAGCAGCAGAGAATGATTTTCACTGTTAAATAATTTGTGTGGTCCACATGATAGTTAGATCTATCTTATTTTTCGTCTCAAGCCTTAAGACAAGCTTGCCAAATGGATGGACGGTTTGGATATAACACATATCCCATGATCAGACCCCATAGAACTTGCTAACGTCAATACAACAAGTCACATACTTGCGTGAAAAGGACGGCACTGCACTTTCGTGAAGTGCACATCAACACTATAATACGTCCGGTGAAAGCATGGATACAGTTCTTTCAGAGCCATGTTTGGCCCACCTTGATGTATATATTTTATCTAAGCTGTTCATCTATTTTGACATATCATTTTAGGCCTTGAGCACAAAAGTGTGGTATATTGAAGGCTGAAGTGGACCACACCACATGAAACAGTTGGATAAAATTCAAATGATCCGAATCGTACCCAACCCAATCCGACTCGGTTTCCCTGACCGAGTCAGACTCGGTTCGGGTTAGGCTAACCATGTATCGGATCGGTCCGAGTCAGGTGACCTGGACTCGGTCACAGATCGGATCGAGTTCGGGTCAGACTATTGAGATTTTGGATCAAATCGAGTTAGGCCCAATTCGATCCGATCCAGACTAATGCCCAGCTCTGATGCCAGCCAGTCTACTTCCTTAAATGCCTACCTTGAGAAACTTTTCAAACCCATTATAACTAGTATTTGGCATCCAAAATGGATGGACGGTGGCTAGTGGTAGGTGTTATGTGGGCCCCACTGTGATTTGTGTTTTACACACCGTCTATCCATTTTTAAACATCATTTTAATAATTCATCCCATAAATAAGGCATATCAAAATCTCAAGTGGACCACACCATGGGAAAACAGTAGTGATTGAATGTCTACCATTAAAAACCTCTTAAGGCCCACTATAATGTTTATTTGACATCCAACCTGTAGATTAGGTCATACAGACCTCTATGAAGGCAAAAAACAAATATTAGCTTGATCCAAAAATTTTGTAGCCCCAAGAAGTTTTTAATGGTGAGAATTCAATAAACACTGTGTGGCCCACTTGAGATTTTGATCTACCTTAGTTTTGAGTTCATAGTATAAAATTATCTAGAAAAATGAATGGACAGCATGGATGAGATACATACATCATGTTGGGTTTCACAGAACACCGACCACTCCCCACACACACTCATGCCCTAGTGGGATTTCACCACCTATGGATACTTCAACCCTTGACCAGATGTTGAAACTCCTAAGAGTCTGCCACCGGATCAAGAGTAAGGATGTAGCTTGGCGTATGGGTCCAAACGCTTTGAACCACACCATGATGTATGTGTTTTATCTAGCCGTTTGTGCTAGGCTCACCTGTTTCATCCACGCCATCCTTTTTAGCAGGAAGCTAACCTGCTGGACATTGTCCAGCGGGTAGAGCCCCTGGTCAGCAAGTGTGGCCCGCTGTTGCAACCCACCTTATTGGAGTGTTTTATATCCTAGCTATCCATCCTCTTTAACAACTCATTTTAAGTGTGTGAGTCAGAAATGAGCTAGATCCAAAGCTTAATGGGTCGTATGGCCCAATAAATGACTTTTTTTATGCCCACTTTTGAGAATTTTCTTGGGGCCCACTGTGTTATTTTAGGGACCCACAATGGTGGGCCACACGGTGGAAGAAGTGTGCACAAGCACGCTGTCCACACAACATGCACCCCACTCTGTGGGGTCCACTGTAATGCATGTATTAATTACCCACGTTGCCCTTTTTTTGCCCGTCCATATTAGATTATGAGTTGTTCTTTTTGGGCCTTCTTTGGGACATTTAGGGCCCACTTTGATGCCTCTTATGGGCCCATCATGATCTCTGGTGGGCCTTGTTAATGCGCCCTATTTTCATTGTCGTACTTTATACGACGAGGACTATTTTAGTACATGTTTGATGAGTGGACTGCAGTGTTTAAATTATCGACAATATTATCAAATTATCACTGACAATATCATTATCGTCGGGTAATAAAAAAAGACTATAACCCCTTTTTTTGTCTCTCTTTCAGATATTGCCGATATTTTTTATTTTTCGATATTTATTAAAAAATCGCCGATAATTTCATGTTCCCACCAGGTGGGAACTTTAGCCAAATACCTCTCTTTTCTTTCGATAAAAGGGCAACATTTTTTGCGATTTTTTTTACAGTCGTTGGATTGCAAATCATCAACAGTTTTTCAAAAGCTACAAATCAAACTCTAAAAAAGCTCTCTTTTCATCGAAAAATCCTCCAATGACAACTTCTACAGCATTGCCAGCCTCATAGCATGTTGTTAGGGCTCAAATTTTAGAGTTAGAGGGAGAGAGATTTTGGGTTGGAGAGATAAGGGGGATATGGCTTGGTTTTCATTTTTAACGCTTACCAAGGAAGTGGAAGCAGATTGCGTTCTAAGCAACTTACTATGCTAAGCGTACTGAGTAAACTCTATGAGGTCCACCATTATTTATATATTTTATCCACTCATTTCATCCATTTTACCATATATTTTTAGGGCTTGAGCTCAAAAATGAAGCATATCCAAAGCTCAAATGGAGCCACCATAAGAAATAGTGTGAAGTGAAGGTCTCCGGAGGGCCACTAAAGTTTTGGATCAAACTTATATTTGTGTTTTCCCTTCATCCATGTTTCATGATCTTATGAATAGGTTGGATGACAAATAAATGTCACTATGGGGCCTAGCAAGGTTTCAACATGGAAATCATTATTCCAACTGTTTCATATGGTATGGTCCACCTGAGCTTTGGATATGCTTCAATTTTGGGCTCAACCCCATAAATGAGCTGAAAAAATAGATGGACGGCATCAATAAACCACATACATTCACAGTGGGCCCAACAGAGTTTACTCATATGATAAGAGCATACCGAGTAACCCGGTACGTAATCCGATTTCCAAGGGACTTGCATGTGCAATACCTTTAGCATATTGAGTAGACTTTATGGGGCCCATCATGATGTATGTGTCCTATCTACATGGTCCATCCATATTTCCATATCATTTTAGGCATGGTCCCAAATTTTAAGAATACCCAAAGCTCATGTGGACTACACTACATGAACAGTGTGAATTGAACGTATACGATAAAGCTTATATTTATGTTTTCCCTTCATCCATATCTTTGTAATCTTATGAACGGGTTGGATGACAAGAAAACATCACTGTGGCCCTTAGGAATGTTTCAATGGGAGACATCATTAACCCCATTGCTTCCTATGGTGTGGTCCCTAAGAACCTTAGGGCCCATTTGGCCACCTGCATTAAGTGGGAGTAGTTGGGATTGCATTCGTCTGCCTGCGATATCCACCGGACAACCATGTTTCGAGAGGCTTTTTCAAGTCGGGATAATGAGCATCGAGTCTCCCGCCAATATCGTCTGTCAAACAGATAGATTTGGTAATCCCATCTACTATACGCTGTAACCTGCTTCGACTTCACCACCGGGTAATAAACCGCTTCCCTTCTATATATGTTGGTGACAACTACATGAATGAAGCCATTTGTGTATGATGTCGAACCGGAGGCCCCTTTTGCTTGTTGTGATTACATCTACTCCGTCAGGACATTTTTTAAAGTTAAGTTTAGATTGTTACACCAAAACTGGAAATTTTCCAATGCTCAAATCGAACACACCACCAAAAACAATGTGAATGGTTCATCTTCGGATTTTGCTTCCTGGGGACCACAGAAGTTTTGTATCAATTTGATACTTGTGTTTTCACTTAATCAATGTCTTTGTGATATTATCAACAGGTTTGATGAAAATAAAACATAACGCTAGGCGATAGAAAGGTTTCAATGGTGGAAATCATTATTCCCGATGGTATGGTCTACTTGAGATTTATATATACCTCAAATTTTTTTTGTCTCAACCACTAAAATGATCTTAAAAAAAGGATGGACGGAGTGGATAAGACAATACACTCATAGTGGGCCCAAGTGAGTGTAATCAGTACAATAAGTTTTTACTGAGTAAGTCACGTGGATAATGCAGATAGCAATCCGAATTCAATTGCAATTCCTGTGAACGCCTTTCGTAGAATTTACGTGCAAAGGATAGGTAGTTAGGGCCCATAGTGATGTGTATGGGAAATCCACCACGTTCATCAGTTTTAGAATAATATGTAATGACATTGAACCGGAAATTACAATCATCCAATTGTCATATGGGCCACACTAATGCAGGTTGAATGTCTACCATTCAGACATACGTGGGGCCACATAAGATTTAAAACATGAAAACTTAACACCGTACCAATATGTGTAAACAATATACTTTGTGAATGATATAGATGTTATAAAAAAAACACGGGGCCAGGAAGGATTCAACGGTCGGAATTTACCTACAAACGTTTATATAATGCATGGGGCACATGAGTGTTGGATTTAGATAATTTTCGGGCCCATCACCTAAAATGATATTTTAAACCTATTGGGTGTGGTGGATTTCCCTTATTCATCATGGTGGGTCCCACTGAGCTTCATGTCCATGAAGTTCCTGCGAAAGAGGTTCGCGGGAAATCTGCATACATATCCGAAGGAGATTCAGAACGATTTTGTTTGATGGCTGAATACGGAACGAAGTGTTTTTCCAGGAGCAGGTCTACTTTCGGGTTGCAGACGACCTATAGGACGCACGACTCCAGACGATGTACAACCATACCATCGATGGGAGGTGAGGCTGACGGCACAGCTCACTTCTTCCATTGTAGTCAAGTAAGGAAGGAGGTAGAAGTATATAAAGGGGACTTGGGCAGGGAGGGAAACGTGCATTTTGGGCCCACTACGTGATAAGGTATGTGTTGTATATCATCTACAAGACTCTCTCTTTCCTTCCTCTCACCACAGTATCTCTCCCACCATATGGTAATGGCAAAATGGTTTACCGGTAACCCCCAGTGAGCAGGGTCATATGTATTCCAAGTTCAATTTTCAATGTCTTGCTAATGATCGTAACCACATGCAGAGTGTAAACCATAAGTGACAGGCCTACTGTTTCCATGGTTCTGATGCCTTACACAAGTGGCATGTAGCCGGAAAAGGATGATACGGTGATGCAGGTGGTGGTACTGGTATACCATATCTGTAACTTGTTGCCTCTATATGACCGGTCATCGGCAGCGCATGGAAATACTTCCATATACCTAGTGGCATTTTAAACTCATTAGCGTCCACATCACCCATCTGGACCGTCCATTAGATATCTGTGTCGTTATTCATAAGTTGCTTAGGCAAAATCATATTAATTGTATAATCTAAACTATAAATTTCGTGGCATATGAAAGTAGATGGTCATGATTCTTCGTAAAAGATAGTTCCTTTAACGGATATTTCCAGCCAGTTGATTGTTGTGAAATTGTATGAGAGCATGCAGGGTTCGATGTATTCCACGGTGGCCAACCATCCATTTGATTATTCAACAAATGGATGGTATGGATGAACAAAATCCACTGTATATGTTTGGTAATACTCCGTCTGTACTAATTCCCACCATGTACTAAAAACATTTCATTTATATTTTTCAGGTGGAAAGTCACTTTCAAGATCCTTCTTGTTGTCATCGGAATTACAGGTATGTTGTGATTACCCCTAATCCGATTGCTTCTTTCATTATTTTTTATTACTATTTTTCCATATCACTTCATTATATTTGGATCTATTTTATGATTCTATTATCATATAGAGTATGCGTACATGAGTGTCTTATTAAAATATTGGAGATTAAATGTCATATATGGGTGTGTATATGGAGAGGTAATGCCTGAGCACCACATGTAAAGAGGATAACCACTACCATTTTAAAATCGGTGATAAACTACCAGAAGAGTTTGTGACTACAGGAATCATCTATGCTTAGGGTCCTACATTATGCGGGCGATGTTAAGAAAGTTATACTAAAAATGGATGGTTTTGATCATCGGTATGTATGGCCGTTGTGTTCCTGCGTCGCGATGGAGGCAAAATGAAATCCTAAGCAGCGTCGTCGTTTTCACCCATGCTTTTATCAATTATTAATGGCTAAGCTTCTGCTAAAATGGAGAGAAAAGAAGAGTGGGTGAGCATTGATGACGCACAAGATTTGATCATACAAAGCCATTAATCAATAATCCAAACCGTTGATCATATCAACCCATATAGATGGAGGGTATCTTGAAATTTTCAGATTGGAATATTCTTCTAGGCCTCTGACGAGTGGTTTACAAGTACTAATAGACGATTCAACAGTAAAGAAAGAAACGAGCATAACCCCTATTCAATGTGAAATATTGGGGAGATCCAACGGTGGATCTTCCAATCAGATTTTTTTACTCATCACCTGACCATGGTGGGGCACCATAGTTAGAATTCATTACAATGGCCGACGTGAGAACAAACGGTACGTTTGGTGGGCAGTAAGAGCAGGCCCTTGTATTTCCATATGTGCGCACCAATATGAATGGATCCAAGCCAGTTGCGGGAATCCCAGGCAGGCCACTACAAAAACAATGGAATTTTTCAGTCAAAGTTGTTGAAGGGTGATTCAACATGCTAGTACTATGACCTATTTAATAGTTGACCAGCCTAATTTTTACAATCCTAACTTTCCCAAATAGGATTTGGCTCCAATCCCGCTGGATATTAGTTAGTCCCGCATCTTCCAAACATGCCATTAAAAATCATGGGATACACCCAATCTAGAGACAATACCTTACACATGCACTTAATGCTACTTTTTCAAGTCCATCCAGCTTAATCCCACCTAATGCAGGTAGCCAAAGGGGCCCTTAATGGGTGTTACCCTTACAATGTGGGGTTCACCTTAATGAAAATTTTGTATATCCATACCGTCAATCATTGTGAGCCCCACAATCATGGGTCACACCCACCTCAGTGATCCGGGGCCTCACCTAATCCACTCTCACTAACGTGTTGCCGGATGTGGATTTCCTGCTAAAGGCTTTCGCAAGAAGTTCCTGCGCTAGGATACTAGGTGGGGTCCACCATGATGTTTTTGAAAAATCGACCCCGTCCATCTGTTGGTCTAGATCATTTTAGGACATGAGACCAAAAACCAGGTGGATCTAAAACTCAAGTGGGATGCACGGGAGGAAACAATGGAGATTCAGTGACCATAGTCTAAACATTCGTATGGCCATAAAAGTTTCGTATTAAGCCAATCGTTTTGTGTTTTCAGTTCATCCTAGTCGGAATGAACTTATAAACAATTTGGATGGCATATAAACATCAAGGTGGAGCCCAGGAAGGTTTCAATGGTAGGAAACACTTTCTCCACTTTTCCTTCTTGTATGTCCCACTTGAGTTTCCTAATGCTTGTTCTCATAACCTAAAATGATATGGAAAAAAGGATGGACGAGGTGGATTTTCACAAACATCATGGTGGGCACCACCTAACATCTTAGCATAGGAACTTCCTGCAAAAGCCTTTGGCAGGAAATTCGTGTCTCGTGTTACTAGGAAACAGAAGCGGATTGCGTACTAATATCGTGCTGAGTAAACTCTGTGGGGCCCATTGTGATTTATTTATTTTATCCACTATGTTCATCCATTTTACTGGATACTTTTAAGGCTTGACCTAAAAAATGAAGTATATCCAAAGCTCAAGTGGACCTTAGGAAGGTTTCATCGGTGGAAATCATTATTCCGAATGTTTTCTTTAGTGTGGTCCACTGGAACTTTGCTTATACTTTAATTTTGGGTTCAACCCCTGAAATGAGCTGTAAAATTGTAATGCTCTGGTTCCCAAAGCCCGAGTATACAACTCATTTTTCAAAAACCCAAGTGTTAACCTTTAAAGATAGTTAAATTTCACGTATATTTTTTTTCTTTTTCTTTTTCAGAGTTAGCAGTTTAGTGGAAGAGAAACAAATCAAGTATAAAAGGAAGTTTACATGCACATTCAGAATATATGAGCGGCTGCCGTAGGATTATACAAACCAATGTCTCAATACTAACAAATACAGGAAATAATCAATTCATCATATGAAAGGGAATAAAATGCAGCAAATCTTGAGCTGCAAGATTGTGCGGCTTCTCTTGGAGCAGACACGGCCAGACATCCCTAATATCTGTACCATGCTCCTCATTAGTCTAAGCATAAATATCTTTCAAGTCACCTGCATCATCTGTATGGTTATATATTCAAATAATAAGTGGTCAGCTCAATGTAAATTCCCATAAAGATTACACACCACCACATTAGTTAAGCATAGTTTAAACAATAAAATGTATAAAACAATATACGATGTAATCTTATTTAAATGTATGGATGCGTGAATGCACAGTAAATGGAGATGCTCATCCAGTTGGCTTTTAGATAAAACTCATGCATGTGGCCAATCACCTGTGAAAATACATCAATTACGTGCATAGTAACTAGCTCACCAAAAGTGAGTAGATTGTTGGTGGTCTGGGAGCTAGCGAAATGATACCACGACAAGCCACCCATCATCGCCCGTATGCTATGAATGCATGATTAATCCAATCGTTATTATTTCAATTACAAACAGCCAATTTAAGAAAGCTTAAAGGTCATTATAGGGGATTGTCTCCTAACATAGGTCGACAACTTGAATATAGTGGCCCCATACCACCAGCCCGGCTCATGAAACTCTAACATTATGATGTTTAGTGGTGACCTCCTCAATTAGTGGTCAATCATAATTCAACAAGTGAAAATTACCATTGCAGTGTTATACGAAAATAATCCAATAAAGCCACAAAGGGCATAAATTCAATCAAAGCGCATGGGGCAAATGACAAATTGAAGCCGCACGAGGCAAATATTAAATCAAAACCACATAAGGTAAATAGTCCATCAAGTAATGCAATAAAAAGAGATTATCCCTAAAAGCCACATTAGTACAACGATCCACAGATGGTAGGCCCACATCATATTCTATTTAATCCATTAGGTAAAATGGCCACTAAGTCGAGAGTCCATTATAATCACAATCAATTAAGTTACATCGCAAGTCTAGATGTACATATATAAGTGGAGTTTTTCACTGATAAATGTAGCAATTTAAGTTCCACAAGCAATTCACAAGTATGAGAATATATTTAAGTGCAACATATAGATGTTTATACAAGATAAATGTTGAGCTATAATTTTGAAGATCAACTCCAATAACTAGCACAAATAAACATGAAATAGAGATATCAATTATCAGTTGAGATTAAAATGGAAACTATCACTTAAGCTAACATGAAAGTAGAAAGTCCAATGGGAAGAAGTCATCACCTCACGAGTTGAACTGCCTGCTAATATTATTGGGAGGCGCACATGCCCTTAGAATATTCCCGAGATAGAATTAACTCGACTCACTCCCAGCTCGAATAAAATTAAATAAAAAATGCGATATTAGGCTACATCTTAATTGAGATTAGGAAATCAATTAACCAACCAAAGCTCTAATTTGAACTCTAATCCAAGGTTTGAGAGAAAAACTTGTCTAGTTTATTTGGGTTGAATTGACTCAACTCGACACTCGAGTTGACTTGACTCAACATAACCGTCAACCTTACTCTCTCTCACTCTCTTTCTTCTTATTTCCCTTAATACAATCGCAGCCAGCTGCTAGCTGGACCCAAACGACTCCAAGAATCAGTGGGTCGGTGATTCACTTGACCTGACGAAGATTCGATCTAACCTAACATGGGTTGGATTGGCCAATCAGGGAGAACAACCTACTCTCTCCCTCTCCCCTTGATTTTCTTCTTTCTTTCTTCTCTTTATGGACTGAACCAACATCGAACTTGGCTGGACCAAGTTTCAAACGAGTCAGCAACTCAACTGAGTCAACGGGTCGACTTAACAAGAATCTTGCGAAGAGAACAACGTACCTCTCGTCTCTTATTCTTCTTCTTCTTCTTCTTAAACACATCATCCAAATCAAGGCTGTTGAACCCTGACTCGACTTGGGACCCATTCAACTCACCAGCGACTAGGTGGAGTAGAGTTGGTGCAGCAAACCAACACTATATTCTTCCTCTTCTTCCTCTCCTTCTATTTTTGGTATCACCAGCAAGACTTGGAGCTTGAACTCGGAGCGACTCTAGACTCGGTTTAGACACGACTCAAGGCCACTAAACTTGAACTGAGTCGATCGAGCTCGATGCAGTATAGGAAACCGCGCTCACTCCCCTCCTTTTGACTCTCTCCCTCCCTCTCTCTTTGTCTACCTATCTTCTCTCTTTCTTCCAGCACCAAGGGCATCTCCAGACAGAGAGAGCTTGAAAACCACATACCCGAACCGAGTCTAACTCAGTTTGGTGTAGTGGGGAAGAAGAAGTGGCTCCAATGGTAAATTAGAACTCGATGGGTTTTTCTTTATTCCACTACTTATGGAGGGTCTAGCTTAGCTCCAAGGAGCTTGTGGACATGGCTTTTCGAAGGTTCTTGGAGGCTTGGGTGGTGGGTTCGAACGAAGAGGAAAACAACCAGTTTTTCTAGAGCTGCCACAAGAACATGAGAGAGACTCATTGCCACTCGACTCTCTTACCTTATATCATACCCTAAATGCTCTCAGGGCCATCGGATTGAGTTTTAATGACCCGTATTCATTACCATGAGATGGCTGTAAACAGCTGGCACTGTCTAAAACCGACTGTTATTTACTCGAAAACCCTAAACCATGGTGAAATTGAGGGCTGATATCTACCTAAACGGATGATTAGGATAGATGGACACAAAGGCACATGGATTGTCAGCCTATCGATCAGGAGAAATGAAAACTCTCATTTTCAGAAATTCCCAACCACACGTAACTCCCCTGCACTTGTTGTTAGACGCATGCCCTCCCACGGATGACGTGGTTTTGGTTGGACAAGGACGCTTTACAAGATGGATGGTTTGGATCATGTTGGTGGGACATGATGGGACTGCTATTAGCATGCTAAGTGAGATTTCGCATGGTTCTAGGCCTTCCACCACCGAGACAAGTAGTGAGGTCTCTTACCAAACTAATGTTTGTGTATTAAACCCCAGTGATTCCGGATGGGAACCATATTGAGATGTAGATTATACATAAAAATTAGCATGCTTGCATCTCATGGCTACATATAACATTCGGCCCGGTTAGCCTTTCACATAATATATATGTATAGCCTTGGTATGGCTAGTTGCACACATGGACATTGACATACTTGGTCATCTATCTTTGTTGCTTACTTTGATATTGATATTAATATTGATGCGATATATTTGTCATATACATTGCGCATGCACAACTTCGTAGGAAGCTTATGCGCGTTTGTTTACGTTAGAAGTTATGATAGAGCATATCGACAGTATTTAGGTGGGAGCGCGCGCTTGATTTGTAATTTTTTGTTATATCCTGTATTTTATTTTATGTGTTGTACCTTTAACTATTAATTAGTGAATATGTATGATGCTTGTGAAGGTTTTTTATGCTCAATTATTTAAGTTTCCCCTAAGTTCTCCTTGTGGGATCTCACTTTTGGAACTTAGTGTATGGGAGATAGGAACCAAAATTGGAGTGCTACGAGGTTGTCAGTTTCGAATTCAGATTAAGACGAATGGGCACTAGAAACTTAATTTGGGGCGTGATACGTGACCCTCGACCCTATAAGCTATGGGTCGAGATGTATAAATTCTTTAATATATATTATAATTTAATAATGTAGTTTTTATATCAATCTTGAATAATTTTAAATCCACATTTTGTGACGATTGTCAAGATCATTATGATGGAACTAAACTTCGCTATAAGAGAGAAGTTCTCCTTATAATCTAAGTCATTGGTTTAAATAAATTCTCTTGCGATAAGTCCAGCTTTGAACTTTTTGACGTTGTAATCAGATGTTCATTTTATTTTTCAAATTTATTTTCTAACCTCAACATTTTTCCCTGCTGGTAATTCAATTAGTTTATAAACCCTTTTTCATCATCAAATTGAATTCCTCATCTATAGCTTCTTCTTCTTCTTCTTTTTTAAAAATTTGCTAACAAGTAATGATGTAAGTACTTCCTTTAAGAACCAAGTTCACTTTCATCAAAATCACAATGTTAGTATATCATTCCTAGTCAACTTTGATTTTTTTAAGGAATTTTACCTCACATGCTCCTCTTAGGCTGATGATCTCCAAACAACAAGCTCCCACTATCATTAATAGTCGTGGGATTGCTCTCACTATATCAGTTATGGGCAGAATTATCTCTCTTGGTGTATGATCTTTATGATTTTTATTTTTATTTTCATTTTGATTGTTATCCTTTGTATTTTTCTGCGATGATATCCATCATCAAAGAAGTCAACATCTCAGGATTCTGTCTCGACAATAGCTCAATTTGCAACACAACATACTATGTAGTTGCGAGAGTATTCTGGGTAGAGAATATATATATTCAATAGTTTTGAATCCAATTTGTTTTCACGATATGAATGGATTAACACTTGTGACATGGATCCCTATGGTCTCATATGATATGGGTCAAGTTTGCTGCATTTCTATAATTTATATGGGATAGTAAGGATTGAGTTGGTGAGGACCCTATTTAAGATATACACCACAATGAGAAGTCATCCATTTATAATGATATCAATAAGTTCATATATGACATCATTGATCTCACCAATAAAACCATATTCTCATTTTTATAACTTCATTTTGTCGTGGGGATCAATGGTAAATTGTCTCTTTATTCTATGTTATTTGTAAAAACTCTTTAAAAGAGTAAAGGCATATTATTTTCTAACAATTCTAAGGATCTTTAATCTTTTGACTGAATTGATGTTAGGGAAATGACAAAATCACACAGAGATGAATCTAGCATAGCAATCCAAAAGAACTAAGAAAAAAGGAAGGAGAACACAACAATTTAACGTGGAAAACCCTTTCGGGAAAAAACTACGGCACAAAGCGACAGAAATTCACTATGAAAGCAGAAATTACAAAGAGAGAAGGCTTACCCGATTCGAACGACCTCGAATCTTACCCTTGCCACAACCCTTTGAAACCTAGAACTATTTAGAAATCCTTGGAATACATTCCAATCTCGTTTATAACCATATATATATAGCTTTGAAAAGAATCCTAAACGAAATTGGAAACAAATCCTGCAATTTTGCTGTTTTGCGAAAAAATCTGCACATAATCAAATTAGATTTAAGACATCAAATACAACAATCTCCATCATGTCTTCAATCTTCAAATGTGTAGCTCCTTGCCTTGTTCTCTTACCTCTGCCTTACATCATAGCTTTATCAATGCTTCTCGTGCACACTCCGTCTTCCTTTTACGTCATCGCCAAGCCCAGAAAAGTTACACAGAACTTAAACTTCTCATTAGGAATAACCTTGGTGAGCATGTCTGCCGGATTCACGCCGGTGTGAATCTTCTCCACAGTTACGCCTCCTTCTTCAAGCACTTGTCGGACAAAGTGGTGACGAACATCAGTGTGTTTAGTATGGAGTGATAAATAGAATTTTTAGCCAAATTTATAATGCTTTCACTATTACAATTAACCGACATGGATTCCTGCTAAGCCTCAATTGATTTATCATGCCTCTCAACTAAATACCTTTCTTAAACACTTCTGTCACTACCATATACTCTACTTCGGTCGTGGAAAGAGTCAGTACGGACTGAAGCTTTGACATCCAACTAATTGCTTCACCCGCTAAAACAAATCAGTATCCTGAAGTTGACTTTCTAAAATCCACACTGCTTGCGTAGTCTAAATCAACATAGCTTACAAACTTTACCTATCTTCTCAAAAGTTAAGATGTTGTCTTTTGTACCTCGAATATATCGAAGTAGCTATTTCACCGCTTCCCAATGTTAATTGCCGGGGTTCGACAAGTATAGACCATGACATACATTAAACTGTCAACCGCATTCGAATAAGGCACATGAGACATAACTTGTTTTTCCTCATTTGATTTAGGATATTGTTCTGAAGAAAGCTTGAAGTGAGTCGCATGGGGAATGCTCATCGACTTTGTCTGGTCCATCCCATATTGATCAACACCATTTTCAATGTATTTTGTCTGTAACAACCAAAGCCTACTCCTCTTCATGTCTCTATGAATACCTATACCGAGAACCCTCTTTGTAGCCCTCGGATCTTTTATCTCGAATGTCCCTAATAACTAAGTCTTCAGTACGTTGATTTCAGACATATCATGACTGACGATTAACATATCATCTACATACAATTTTAGGATAGTGAATTTGTCATCACTTAGTGTCTTGTAATAGACACTGTGATTGTATTCACTTTGAATAAATTTCTAACTCATCATGAAAGAATTAAAAATTTTATACCACTGCCTAAGTGATTGTTTTAGGTTGTACAACAACCTCATTAACCTAAACACTTTTTCTCTATCCCTTTAACTTCGTAGCTCTCTAGTTGCTTCATGTAAATCTGCTCTTCTAACTCCCCATGCAGGAATGCAGTCTTGACATCCATCTGTTCCAGCTCGAGATCGTATTGGGCAATTAGAAACAACACGAATCTGATAGATACTTAACCATCGGTGCACATATCTCTGTGAAGTCGATTCTTTCTCTTTGAGCATACCCCTTCGCTATCAACGTCGTTTTGTATGTCCTATTTTCTTTTAAATAACCACTTACATCCGATCACTTTTCAGCCCACTGAAAATTACACCAGTTCTCATGTGTTATTTTTGTGCAACGAGTCCATCTCATCGTTCATAATCACCTTTCACTTTTCTGCATCAGGCTCATTAAGAGTCTCCTGAATAGTAGACGGGTCCCCCTCATATATAATATGGGCATATGCAATATTAGAGTTGTCCCTGTATCTTACCGATAACCTACGATCACACGGTGAGTTTCTTCTCACAGGTTGCTGCTCCACCTTCTCCTGTACCTCCGTCTGCGCATCTGTCTCTGCCTGAGTATCATTTGTGTTAATCTAGACGTCTACGATCAACCTTTTTGGTTCATTTTACTCCTCTTGATCATTCTTGTGGAATAGGGAGCTTTCATCAAATATGACATCGCGGCTAGTGATAACCTTACGTGCGACCTTGTCGAATAATTTGTAACCTTTAGCACCAACACTATAGCCAACAAAGATGTACTTTTTGGCTTTATGTTCTAACTTATCTCTCTCTCAATTGACGGTGCATGAGAGAGCCTCACAACCAAATATGCACAAATCTGAGTAGTCCATCTTATGACCACTCCATACTTCCTCTGAAATTTTACATTCAATTACCGTAGAAGGAAACCGATTCACCTAGTAGCAGGCCGTGTTAACGGCCTCTGTCCATAGGTCCTTGTCCAACACAGAATTACTTAACATGCATCGGGTCCTCTCCAAGAGAGTTCGATTCATTCGCTCAGCTACATTGTTTTATTCGGGTGTGTGGCGCACTATGTTATGCCTAATGATCCTTTTGTCCTTGCAATATTCATTAAACTCAGTGGAAGTAAATTCTCCATCATTGTCAGTCCTTAAAACCTTTATTTTTCGCCTTAATTGTATTTCCACCATTGTCTTCCATTGTTTAAATATGGTGAAAACTTCGGATTTGCATCTCATGAAGTAAACCCAAACTTTTCGGGAGTAGTCATCAATAAATGAAACAGACCATGATGACCCCTCAACGAAAACCTCTAGCGATGGCCCCCATACGTCATAGTACACATAATCAAGCATTCTCTTACATACATGTTTTTCAAATTTAAAAGATAATCTAGATTGTTTACCATATATACAATACTCGCATATATCTAAATCAGAATTCTTACAAGTTAAAATCAAACAACGATCAGATAGTACCTTCATGCCCTGCTCACTCGTATGGTCTGGACAAGCATGCCTCATACGTGCAGACGTGAAATCTGCAACAGCCGCTGTCGCTCCACCTGCTGAAGTACTCTCGATCAACCTGTAAAAGTTTCTGTGCCTTTGTGCTCTCATAACCACGAGTGCCCCTTTTAAAACTTTAAGGACACCATCGAGACTAGTGAACTTGCACCCTATAACCTCGAGTGGAAGATCTTGAAGGTGGGTGATGCATTGAAGCTCTTTCTTTCCTTCTTCTTCTTGCATGTTCTTCTCTTCATATTGGGAATATGTAGGACCCACTAATTAATAGTGGAGGTCCTACATAACTCCATGATGTTAGGTCAAAGACCCACATGACACATGCACGTTTCCATGGTGAACCATTCTCCATGGACCCACCATGATGGATTTCTTTGATTTAATGGTTGTTTGGTCATCTAGACCATGACATGCATGGTGGGGATAGCATCCCTACTTCAGCAATTTCCTTGGATTGTAAGATCTCAAGCATGCATGTAAGATGTAAGGTGTGGATTGTGTTGGTGGAGGATTCATAGTATTAGAATTCTCCCCTATGACCGTTGATCTCTCTGTCTCTCTGTCTCTCTTTATCTTCTTCCTTCTTTTTGTTACTGATGATGGTGGCCCACTGATATGACCAAAAACATCCCAAACTATCCAGATTTTTTGGGACATCCAGGCCTACCCTGTCTTGCATGAGTTGGATGGCCCTTAAGGCTTGATTTTCTTGGAGATTTTTGGGAGAGAGAGTGTTTGGATTTTTTGTGGTCCATCTAGGTGGACCCCACTTGTATTATCATAGCTTTAATCCCTTCAAATATTTTTCTATGGGCTAGAAATGGACAACATATGTTGCTGTCCAAATTTCAGGCCCATTCGATGCATGGTTTTGGGTATTGTTTTAGGCCTGTTTGTAAGGCTTTTCTCCATGATTTCTTTTGGAATTCTTTGAGGTGTTGACCCCAACTTGATGTAGGATGGAGCCCATACCCTCTACCCCTGTATTGAGACCCATGGAGTGGGCCCAAGAGGGTTGGACGGTCCAAAATTTTTTGGACTGTCTAGCAGTCCTGCATATTGGAAATGGGCTTGTATTGGCCAAGTTTTTGGGAAGGTGGGCCACCCTAGTGGACCCCACTTGCTGTCCACATATGGGTGTATGAAATCCACCTATTTCCCCTTTGAATTGGCAGGCCTGGACCCACCCCATTAGATGTCAAAGTTGGAGACAACAACAATTATATATATATATATATACATATATATATATATATATGTATATATATATATATGCCTTGTTGTCCATTTTTGTAAAAATTATTTGGGCCTGTGTATGACTCCCAAATTCATCTCCATTATGGCCCACTTTGCTGGGACCCCTTCTATATGATCAAAGGGCATCCGGGGCCACCGCATTTCTTTGGGAACATGGCTGGACAACATCCATGCTGGACGTCCCAAGTGTGGTTGATGTCCAGCATGGGCTGGCCGTCCCACCTCATATGAGCACACTGTGATGTAGAGTTTCATCCTTCCATTCATCCATTTTGTGTGGCCCACTTGGACGTGGCCCACCCCTGGTGGGACGTCCATGTTGGGGGCCCACCTTGAGCTTTGTTATGGCCTGGACGGTCCAAGCCTTAGACCGTCCACCCATGAGGGATGCCCATGGCTTTGGGCTGCTGCTGGACTTGCAGTCCAGCAGCAGTCCCACTTGATTTATGTGATGTATATCCACTCTCCATTTGGTGGGGCCCCCTGTGTATATTGCTGATCTCCATGAAATTAATATTCGCTTAATTTTACCAATTTTTAGGTGGGCTGAAAGTCTAGCATGGTGCCTTAAAAGTACATTGTATATGGCTGAAATTTTAAAGGGTGTAGGGCCCACCATATTGAGATTAATTAGTGCTCTTAGAGGCCCACTTTAGTTGAATTATGAGGACCTTAAATGAACCATATTTTTAGGACATCCAGCAGGCCCAAATGGGTTGGGATGTCCAAGCTTGGCCCTGATGTATGAATGGGTTGTTTCCACCATTATGCTGGGCTTGTGGGCTGAAATATGGATGTGATTAGGCCCTTGTTTGCCCACTTAAATTATCAGTTTTTTTGGCTGATGTTGTAAGGCTCATTTGGCCCAACTTGGACATGATTTTACCTATGTACTTAGGCATATAGCCTGCCTACTAAGTCCAACATAATGCATGGTTTTGGTGACATTGTTATTGGGCCATAGTCTTCCCTATGGGCCCATATTGTTGTTTGTAGATGGGCTATTTTCTTGAGGCCCATTATGTGGAATATATATATATATATATATATATATATATATATATATATATATATATATATATAGCTGCCCATTTATCCTTATGATGGTATTTGGGCCTTGGGCCTTGCTTCTAGGTAGATTATTGTTAGGCCGCCTTAAGGAGATAATGGTGGTTAGATGTCTCCATTTTGAACCTCTCTAGGCCCGTTTATTGGGCCCATTCTCACCTATGGATGGTTAAATGTCCACCATAGACCCTTGGCTAGACCCATTCTCATCATTTAGGCCCATGACATTGTCTACTTAGTCTCGTGGGTTACCTCCCAAACTATTGGGCCTCCACCAGTGGTTGTGTTCCTTCCTTTCCATGTAAAATTGTCTAAGTACCTAGACTCTACCTTGTTATGAGGAGAGTACAACATCAACGCATGATATACTTAGTTATCATCATGACCCATTCCCATGTGCATCATAAGTGTGCTTGGTTGAAATGTGATTGGTCATGGTTAATGCCATTGGGCATGCTGTTATGGGACTCCCTGAGTGATGGAGTTGCCCCTCTTGAGCGCGTTGTACGCGCATGACTGATGTATGGTTGATTTGTGTGATTCATGCATCTGACATTGCATAGCACGTTGATATTTGCCCTCGCTTCATCAGGGTTGTAGCCTCCAAGGTATATCGTGGATGACTAGATTTAGACACCGGAAATGTTTGTTTAAGCACTTAGGGCACGTAGGATGTCCTTGGGTGAAAGTCCCAGAACCTGAATGATATCAGGAGACGCCGCAATGTCGAGACCGAGTGAAAAACATGAGCGCCCGAGTGCATTTACATTTAGGCCGTGTCTCCCACTGTAGCACGATCGGTTGAGATGAGGTGTGGCCTTACCCGCTCTAGTGAGGGGGCAATAGCTAGGCTGAGTTTGACCAGCTCATGAATGAGTTTGCTACCGTCGAGCCTTGTTGCTGATTAGCTGTCCACGGGCGGGTAGTGAAGTCTCTTACGCTTGCTAGGCTATGCGGATAGGAGAGTGGTAGTCGGCAGGTAGTGTATTTGACCCTGGTGGAATCCCTAGAGTGGAACTATATTGATATGTGTACTTGCGATGAGGACTGACATGATTGCATTGCACCTTGCATATAGCATTAGATATATAGGCTCTTATTGCATCGTCTTGGTATGACGCCCAATACTCATATGTCGCATTGCATAGCCTTGTGATGGCTTGTATCATTCCTACTTGGTATAGCATAGCCTTGGTATGGATGACAACATTGATGGTATGCATGTTTCTTATCGCATTTCCGCATACTCTAATATTGCATTCCCGGCACTGGTATTACACATACGTACACCTCCCTCTAAGTTTTCTATGAGCTTATGCACTATTGATGCGTGCAGGTGATTCGAGGCCAGTGAGCGGAGCAGGAGTTGGAGCGTGCCGTTGATCCTTTGGAGTTTTCTTTATATAGACTTTGTGTTTCCCTTTGAGCCTTGTACTTGTAAAAAGTTTAAATTCTTAGTGGATTTTGTAATGATGTTCCTGTAGTTATTTATCTGTGGTTATGATGTTATGATCTTGAGTATGCTCATTATGAATCAGACTTATGTTATAGAAATCTTTCTTGTAGGATCCCAGGATCAGAACCTGGTGAATGGGCTCCAGAAGCCGAGAATGGGGTACTATGGAGGCTGTCGCCACCGAATTCGGCAATCGAGAATCCTGTGAGCCCGGTTTCCCAATTGGGGTGCGACACCTTGAGTCATCAACTTTATGAAATAAGTTTAGGTTATTCTTTCTTTATAACCTACCACAACCCCATAGCTTATGCGAAGCAAGGCCAAATGTAGCGGTGTTAGAGTTTTATTGAATCCCCAAAAAACCCTAAAAGCTCATAAAGTAGAGAGTGCAAGTCATATGGGCAAAAAAAGGGGCGCCCAACCTTCATTTTTTGTCAATGAGGCCCTTACTATAAATATTTGCCCATAGACCAATCGAATGAGTCACTAAAGTTGGAGAGTCTTACGATTTCCTAACTCTTAAGCTGAATATAAGATTTCTAATAACTATAGATTTTAAATTTCATTTAACTAATGTCGACTTTAAATGACTTGCATTATGAGAAGCAGAGGAAGTGAGGAAACCGCTCGTGTAGACGCATTTACACTTCTTCACTGTACATATCACGCACACAGATGGACCAAAGATATTGATTCTCAATCATGTGGAAAGTAAACATTATATATACCATGATATCTTTAGATTTTATGGACTACAATTTTGAAAAAAATGAATGAATATTCATTTCTTTATGACTAGGTTTTAAACCAAAGCTATACACTACATTATCCAATATTTTTTACAAGCCTCTATCTTATAAGAATCCCATTAGACACTAACGCCAATAATTTTTAAGTTATAGCGGTAATGAGGTACACCAAATTTTCATTCTTACTCTTAATTAGAAAACTGAACTACACCATCCAATCATGTAAATTTAATGTGAGATCTCTAAAACTATAATCCTATGTAAAGGATGATACTGCATCAAATTCATAAGTGGATAAAAAAAATATGTCATAACCTTCAATCACTTGTCTTGCACTGTTAAATTGATCACACTTGACATAAACTTTTCAACTTTTAAAAGCAAACAGATTTTTATCTTTACAAATCTGATCCATCAAAGCTCATTCAAAATTTTAATATAATAATATATTATGTTCAAAGCAATTTCAATAAATTTTTAATCATTTATCTAATTCAACACCTTAAATAAGTCTCTTGTGCATCACTACCACTATGTGATCATTTATGTTCTTCTTTTAACCCACTTTCACATCCAAATCTTAATTTGACCGGTCTACTAACATGCTTTTGACCCAACTAAATTTGTGTGCATGGCCTCGAGGATGCATACGAAATTAGCGTCATCTTATCCCGATCTTGCAACATAGCATAGAATGACAAGGATACAAGGTCACCCACGGTACTAGTATACTCATGCAATGACTGAACTATAATTGATCATTCAATTGTAAGTAAATGGTCATATATCACGTGTAACTTAATTTACATATATTAATGATCAGGTATTCGTCATTTACATGATTATCATGTAGGATTCATCCAATGATCTATATTATACCATCTAACTATTTTACGGAGTTGACTGTTCTAATCTCCTTGAAATCTCACGCTAATCATCTCACAAATTAGGAGATTTATATTTCACACATAAATGTATCTTAATATGCATTAGGCCTATTGTGCATATCTACACAATAGTCTATGCCATGTAAGAAGCGCAGCTGCCCTTTAATCATCAAAAGATGGTCACAGCTCACCTGAAGAACAATTTAAATATTTACATGCATATACTATCAAAAGATGATCACATCCATGTATATAAACTAAAACATAAAAAAAATCTTAATATAATTCAATAAAAAAAATATGTACATATGTTAATAATGGTCTGATGAGCTGCATAAAATCTTACAAAAAAAATATATAAAAAATTTAAATACCGCATCTTAACCAAATTTAGGTCTAGTTAAACTTTTAGGTGAGTCTATATTGGGTCAATTTTCAAGCTGCCAGGTTAGGATATCTTGCTGCTAAGAGATAACTAGCTAACACGAATATTAATCAATCTAAAAGTCAGGCCAAACATATTCTAATGGGTTGAAATTAAAATCCGACTGTCAGGCTAGGACTCATCACTTGTTAATTTGATCAAAACCATTTGCAATTGAGCTAAGCTTAATATAAAATTCCTACAATAGTTGTTGTTGGGAGCCTCAATGCAACAAAAATATATACAGGGACGTGGGATGTGTATAACATTGGCTATGATCATCAAATCACTGGCATTAATAAGCTAATTTAAGGACATGAGGTTAAAAAATAGACATTTTTGAAACTTAAACGGGCCACACCACGAAAAAAGGTGAGGATGGGGTGCCTACCATTGAAATCTTCAAGTGTCCACCTATGTTTTCGATGAGACAGAAATTTTATTTTTCCCTTCATGCTGGTGGGCGGCACGTCCCATCCGAGTAAGCATTGTGGTCGAGCTAAGATGGTTTGAATGTGGTTGTCCCGATCCCAACGTGGTTCGCTTCATTTCCGGTCGAACTGATTTTGGGCTTATGTTGTCCCATGGCGTGTTTGGGCAGGGGTTAGAAGGGATAAGGTGGGATGAGATTCATCTGGTCCTGTGCCAATTCCACTCCTTGTCTGGGAAGAATGGAAAAGCTTGGAATTAGATTAGATGGAAATGCATGGTCCGTGCCAATTTCACTCAATGTTAGCTAGTTGCGTAGGTCTCACCATGATGTGTGGGCTATATCGGCACTGTCTACCCATTTTTCGAGATTATTTTAGAGCATGGGCCAAAAAATCAGGTAAATCTAACGCTCAAGGAAACCCCACCATATAAAGCAATGAGGATTGAATATTTACCGTTGAAAACTTCTTTGGGGCACATAAGTTTTGGATCTACCTCATTTTTAGGCCCATGCCATAAAATGAGGTTACAAAACAAATGAACGGTTTAAATATAACACGTGTTATTCTAAGTAATTTCGAATGATGGTGGGTATATCTATTCAATGTACTACCATGTGACAAACAAAACATGGCATTAATCTTATCCCGTGGCAACGGGGACAATCCCTGCCATGGATAATAGTTATGTTTTTGAATCCCATCCCAGCTGATTCCTTCAAATCCCACCGCCCAAACACGCCCTCAGCTCGCGCATGCAATAGACGGACTGGATGCACACATACACTGAGACGGGCTCCTGAGCTTTTCGTGCACGAAATGAATCACGTGTAAGGGCATAAATCAGTGGTGAACTATTACCTTACTCTCGAGCCCCACCAATAAAAGACAAACGTCCGTTAAAAGTTCCGTTAGTAGCGAACGTTCATCCCGAATGCCACCTACAAAACAGTAACGGCCGTCAACATTTTCATCTCCCGTGACCCGGCGGCTGGAAACCCCAGTACCCAAAAATAAAGAAAAAAGAAAAAAGAAAAAACCAAAAATAGTATTCCTAGCTCCGTTTCAATTTCCGTTAATGATCAGATCGCTACAGCTTCGGTATCCGAACCAGCCTCAGAACCGAAGGCTCGTGTCCGAACCAGAGCCCTCGTTTCCCACCTCGTTGAAATTTTCGCACTCTTGCCATCTCACTTTATCTTTCTCGCCCTCGTCCCCAAAACCCACTCTCTCTCTCTCTGAAAAAAGGACGTTTTTCTTCTCCTTCCAACCCAAACCCTAACCCTAGCAGGGGCAAAACCGTAAATCCGGCGCGAAGTCAGGGCAATCGATCTCGATCTCCATTGCATAACCTTATCTAAATCCAAGTAAGTTCCTCTCTCTCTCTCTCTCTCTCTCTCTCCCTTCCTACCTCTCCCTCTCTCTCGCTCGCTTGAAACCCTAAATTTCTATATCGACTCAAAACCCTAATTTTCTCCTTCGAAGATAGATTCCTTGCGGTTGATTATTAGAATCTGGTACTGTTTGTCTCCTGATTGGGAATTTTGATCGCGGGGACTGAATTCCGTCCCTTCGGTAGGCGATCTTGGAGCAATTGGTGGGGAATGGCATGTTTCAGGGATTTCTGGGAAAAAAAGTTTTTTTTTTTGGTTCTCTCGGCGCAAAGGGAATTTTGGTGGTCTACCCTAATCTTGTATATTCCTGTTTGGAATGTGGATTTTAGTGCTTTTGGACTGTAATAATTTGACGAGCTTCAACATATTCCTGTCTAGTTTCAGTGGTTTGGAATGAGAGACATTGGAAAATCAAATGCATGGATAGTTTGATCTCATGACGAGTGCAGGGTTGGGACTTTCTGTGCTGGTGTCTGATTCTTGTGTGCGAGTTGCAGTCCATCAGTATGATGACGACATCATAGTTCAAATGAGTGTGACCGGACGGTTGAAAAATTGTCTGGTCCAGGGTTTTAGAACATCTGTTTTAGGGACTCTTTGTAGCAGCAAAAGTTTAGTGTCGGACGGGCTTATTTGGGTCATGTTGTCTTAGACATGGTTTGTTTGGGCCATAGTGTCCTGGACTAGCTATCTTGCTGCAGTTAGTCGAGCACCATGGAATAAGGAAGATTTACTTGACACATATGCTCATGTACACATTGAAAAACTTGGCATTGGCCTATGCACGGTGTTTGAAAATGTACAGTGGCACATTTGGGATGGTTGAAGATGTACGTGGCACATATGAGGCACACATGTGGTGCATGCATGACTTGGCATATGTGTCAGATGAAGGGCACTTAAAGGTTAAATGTGGCCCATTTGGTGCGCATAAAGATTGATGATGGCACTAGTTGCTCATTGGCCCATGCTGCACATGTGGTGCATGTGTACCACAATTAGATGGTCAGACGTGTACCATGGGGATAAGCAAGCAAGGGATATTTATGGGAATAAAAATCCTCTCCAATGCTCGAGGAATAGGAACAAGTTTTTATTTTTTTGGGGTTCTTTGCAGAATGGTATTGACTAGACAAACTGCATGGCCTTGAAAAGTCAGTTCTAGACTAAAATTTTGCTGCTATCTGACGAGTCCCTAGTGTCTGATTTTGGCATTAGGATTAAGGGCCCATTTGATATCTTCATCTTTTGCCATAGGCAGTTCAGATAAGTTAGGCATTTAGAGAAATTTTGGGTGGATTTGTTGTTAGTGAATGTTTTCAAGGTAGATTCTTTTCATGGTTAGTTTACTAATTAGGTTCCAGTTAGTGTATCCTGCTTAAACATGATAAGGTGGAATTCGAATGACCTTTTTCTGGGCTAGCCAATTGAGAGCATTCAAATGAAATGGAAACCAAGACTATTAGAGGAGGATTGAGGATTGTTTCAGGCGCTTTCTTCTTGGAACCGAAGGTTCTATTGGTAGCATTGAAAGTTTAGTCTCTGGCAGCTTGTCTTCTTTATGGTTTGTCTCGTGTTATTATACATAGAACCTAAGAAAATTGAGAATAACTTGTTCCTATTTATTGACCATTGGAGATAATTTTTCCTACAAATTCCTTTTCCTTGCTTATCTTGGTTGTGGGTCTTGTGGCAGACATTGGATTATCCTGTTTTTGGTGCACATGCACTACATTTGCCACATGTTACACAAGTACCATCGTCTATCTTCAAGAGGTACAAATGTACCACATTCAACCTTCGAATGCCTTCCATGTGCTGCATGTGCCAAGTTGTAAATGCTTATTGTGCCATATGTTTCATCTACATTGTTAATTGCCCCATATGTGCCCCAATACATATTCAAGTGCCCTGCATGTGCCACCATACACTTTCAAGTGCCATGTGTCAAACCGTCAATGCGAACACATGTCACATCTTCCTTATCCCAAGGTGTTTGTTTCATGTGTTTCATCTACATTGTCAATTGCTCCATATGTGCCACAATACATATTCAAGTGCCCCGCATGTGCCACCTTACACTTTCAAGTGCCACATGCCAAGTTGTCAATGTGAACACGTGTCACGTCTTCCTTATCCCACGGTGTTTGATAAGCAAGAAGAAATTAGCTAGTGCAAGACAACATGAACTGGACAAACTGTTCTGGACAACATGAGCTGGACATCCATTTCATGCTAGAACTTTTGCCACTACCAAACAAATGAGATAATATCTTGGGCATTCTGTAAGAGCTTCTGAGACGATCATTTCACTTGCGCATTTAGGTAGAGAGACTGCCATTTGGCTGAGACCTCAGACAAATGTGTAAGAAGGCAAATATTATAAAAAAAACAACCATACGTAATTGATTCCCATTTCATGGGGGCCTAAACCATGCATTGTTGGACGAAAGCAGTTTAATAACATCCAAAATGAGCAATTAGTTAAACACAAACAATAAATCCGAAAACTAAAGAGAACAAGGAATATGCTTTTACCTCAAATCTGTCTAGGATTACAAGGTGTCTCGAGGACATGCTCTTTTGTTTATCGTTGGCACTCATCCTCTCTAAACTGGATATACCAAATCACCATACTTGCAATATCATTTTAAGGGGTAAAATGGAGGAAATGAATCTTAATTTCCTCCATTTTCCTCCCACTCAAAATTTGATTTTTCCCCCTTAATTCCATGTAGGCATGAGAATCATGCATATGCGTGGATTTCTATTACAATTTGTTCTAACATGTGTGCATTGCATAATGCTAATATTTTTCTCACCTTGGAGTTCTGGCCTGTTTCCACTTTGCGTTTCTTCCCTGAATCCGAGATTTCATTTGAAACAACTTCAGAAGAGTTGTCGAAATAACCCTAGGAAAGAGTACCCCCCACCCCGGGAAAAAAAAACAGAAAAGGCTTTTTTAATTTCTGAATTTTCCTTTTAAATTTCACAGGTATTTACGCACCTAATATCAATATTGATGATAATGTCGATACTATCGTCGACACATTTTATTTATGCTAAAGAAAAGGAGCTGATATCTCGTGATACTTTTTGTATCGTGCCATATTGGCGATAATTATTGATATTATCCACCTATACAGTGTAATTTTCATATCGCATCCACTATCTGTATTGTTGACCTGTGTTACAGATAATATCAATATTATCAGCGACATTCGGAATGCTTAGTATAGGTAGGTTATTGTGGGAACTTTTCGGGTTAGTTTTGTGATTATACAATTGTTTTATGTTAGCTTCTTATTGTGTTGGTTTCATTGTTAGGCGACTATTAGGATATCCACAAGTCTATTCTTCGGAATTATGTAATTTAGTTCTGATTACCTGGATAGAATTAGGGTATTCTTATCATTCTTGCTGTTGGAAATCTTACCATTGGCGACTACCATGTTTGGTAGGAATGTCTTTATGAGTCTTTCCATAGTTTGTGGGAATTATATGATCTTGTTTTGGTTATCGTGTTTGACAGTTTGAGTTAACTTGGTAGTGTGGGTAACATAAGCATGTAAAGATGTTAGGATGGTTTTGTTATTAGTGAATTGTGTTAAGATAATATGATATCTTATCACACAATTCTCTAGCCATGGTACCTGTTTATAATAACAAAGGAGATGCACAAAGTTGCACCTAACATCGGGGTATCAGATTTATGAATCACCCGCATTATAAAGCTTTGCGGGAGGGCGTGGTGTTGCAAAAGCTATAAGGCAAGAAAGGACTTAAGAGGGTAAAATCATTAGCATGTTTGACTTCATGCACAAAGGAATTATGATTTTTGCAAGCCAAAATAAATCGTAAAGATTGTAAAATGCATTAACATATCGACTATGATTATCACATCATATGACATCATTAAAACAACAAGTTAAAAAAGATTTTTGAATTTTTCGGCAAAATAAATCATCCATGTAAAACAAGTCAGTTCTACTTGACTTCATGCATTAACAAACAAGGCCATATCCTTCGACAATTCAGTGAGGAGAGGAGGATGAAACTACAATCTGGATGAAATATATCGTAGAGTACCTAGGAAGTTTATATGGTAGGCATGGTCTGCTGTAACAGCCATTACGGGGTCGTAAAGGCTGTTATGTAAAAATAATAGAAAAAATATTAAATATAAATAAATTATATTGGCATCAAACGTCACACGTTATGGTGTTCTAAAGGCCGTGGCACCAAATATGTAAAATGTACGTTAACAGTTTCATGATTAAAATGACCAAAAGAATTATTAAAAAAATTTTTTGAATTTTTATAACCCTCTACGTGCATATTAAAGATTAACACATCATATGACATCGTTACAACCCCATAAACGATCATGGGGACCTAAAATGATGTGGCAAAAGGTGGACGATTTTCATATATATATATATTCAATTGGATGGAAAAAACATACGCCCTACAAATTGACCGTGAAAATCATTACTATTTTTGGTGTGGCTACAATCTCGATATAATGTCAAAGGTAACGATGGTGGCCATTACGACCACTTTGATCTCCTTTGAACCGATTGTACAACTTGGTTGCTTACGGAAACCTTGGTATTAGGTGAAAGGAATATCGGGAGCAAGGTATTCAAAATCGACATGTCTTACGAAATGCTCGAGAAGAAGAAGAAGAAGAAGAAGAAGAAGAAGAAGAAAAGAAAGAAGAAAAAAGAAAGCAAAAAAGGTATTTTTTTTTTTTTTTTTTTTTTTTAGGGCGTAACGGCTGTATTATGGCCCGTACGTAACAGTAACGTTTCATAACGGGTCCCATGTTAAGCGTTACGGGGTCACAAAGAGCCATGAACAACGATTTGACTTCATGCATTAACAAACAAGGCCATATCCTTCGACAATTCAGTGAGGAGAGGAGGATGAAACTACAATCTGGATGAAATATATCGTAGAGTACCTAGGAAGTTTATATGGTAAAAACAGGCCATAAAGGCCTAATGTGGCAATGCGTCACCTCATAGGCCGTAATGAGAAGTTTGGAAAAAAGTCCATAACGGCCCCGTAATGCCATTAAAAGGTTTTTCATATATATATATATTCCTGTAATAAGGTAACGATGGTTTTTTCATGATTAAGGAAACCTTGGTATTAGGTGAAAGGAATATCGGGAGCAAATTCAAAAAAAAGGGCTAATCAAGCGTACGGGGTCAAAACAGCCGTAACGGCCATTACAGAAAAAACAGGCCGTAAAGGCCTTGTAATGGCCTCATACCAGTCCATAACGTAATAGTTTTTTCAAAAAATAAAAAAGGGCTGTTACGGCTCGTATCATAGCGGTAACGGTGGTGGCCATTACGGCCATTGTTACCGCTTTGGAACACCATACTCAGGAGAATGTATCAACATCATTTAGGACCAAGGTTTTTAAAGGCATGAAGTGTATTTGCTGCGGGGTCATACAAGGTAAGGTATAAGCCTCGATGTGTGTGTGTGTGTGTGTGTGTGTGTGTGTGTGTGTGTGTGTGTGTATATATATATTACACGCTTTGGAACTTTTTGGACAACCCATTATACGTGATGAATACTCATGGAGAATGACACCTAGTGAAACAGGACCAAGTTTCATTTATCTAAAACTTTTACCAAGGTTTTTAAAGGAAATTCATGAGGAAAGTGTATTTTTCACGGTCCACCAAAGTTTCGGATCAAAGTAAAATTTTTATACTATGAGGTTTCATGAAGCCTCGCTTTCATGTGTGTGTGTGTATATATATATATATATATATATATATATATATATATATATATATATTTGAGGTGGGGTATAATGGAATTTAAATTACAGTTACTAATTAGCAAATGCATAAATAAACGAAGTATACGACTAAACACAAATGTGCAAAGGATGTATTTATAAATTAGTAGAAGCTAGTAAAAGACTTCTCGGAGATATTCAATAATGGTAACATTGGCTGTGATGGCCACCGTTGTTACCGACACAATGGGGGCCTTTATGGCATTAAAAAAACTATGATGGTAATGCCCATTATGGGGCTGTAACGAGTATAGGTACCACACTTACCATATGTAACTGTTTTTTGGATACCATGCACTTCTCCTACTTTTAGACAACACAATAAGTTACATTGCATTGAGCTTCTTTTGGACACATGGACTGCTTTCTATTTAGTCGATGTGGATAGTCTATTACATTGAGCACATACATCATGGAATGGTTTTAAATATTGTCTAAAACCGGGTTGATTGGTTAAGCTAATTCTGCAAATATGGAGAACAAAACTTTTCATTCAGTGAGTCACACTTTGAAACCAGATCGAGTAAGAATGTCTCTTACTTAGTTGGAATGAGTTGGGGTGAACTGTACCAGCTCATGTCTCTGGGTGAGTCACATTCTAGAGCTGCTATTTAAAACTAGGCTTCATGGTCTACACAATGATCATGTATTTGAAATGATCATGTCACACTCTCCCATTCTAATTTTACACCCACCTGTATTCAAGCACAGGCGGGATGGTAGGATCATTTTATTGTGGTGATTCATAAAATAAAAAAAGCAATCCAAGTTGGGGCCACCAAATGGAGAGCTTAGATAGATGATAAAACCTCTTTTGTAAAACAATCTTCTCTATCGATTTTATAGGCCATTTAGCAGATGTTTAAAATAATCCAATCAATGTGGTTTCAGAAGTTCATTTTGAAATGCGTTGCTAGACTTCCACCTGCTGTTATTGGATTGTGCGGGGTGATACGTTCGCACCAACTGTTGGTAGTTGTTGCTCACTGAATGCACACATCTTCCTTAGGATTGAATAAAAACCGTAGGACAATTATAGAGGCAATGCCTTTGTAGCTAGGTCCTACTAGATTCCTCAAAGTTTCAGGCTTAATTATCTTGGCTCTAGAATTATAAGGATGGAGAGATCAACAAGTATGTTCGTGATAGTATCGGATTTGGGTGGATGAAATGGTGATGCTATGTGGTGGATGAAATGGTGATGCTATGTGGTGGATGAAATGGTGATGCTATGTGATTGTCTCATGCCAATGCAACTCAAGGAAAACTTTTATGAGACTGCTATCCAACTGACTATGCTATATGTTGTGGTGTTGGAAAACATGGAGGAACCATGAGCAGAGGATCAATGTTGTAGAGTTGTGGATGTTGAGATGCATATGTGGGTATACTAGGAGAATAGAAATAAGAATGGGGTCATTTGTAGCAGGATTAAGAGTAGCCCAATAGGAGATGCAATGATCAAAATCAAATTGAGATATTCACCAGGGCAGCATTTTGTAGGAGACCTTTGGTTGGGGATGGAGATCTTGAAAGGAATTGAATCAATGCGGTGAGAAGGGATATGCGGGCTTATTCAGTTACCCATGGTAGGGCCTTGGGAATGATGGATGAAATGATATTCATAAAACTGACTCCAAATAGTTGGGACATGGTTATAATGATTATGATTGGTTTTATAGTTTGGAATATGATTTTGTTTGATTCTACATTTCCTTGCCTTGGGAATTGTGTATTAAGTTTTGATTATTGGAATAGAATTTTATTCGTTTAGTGTTTGTGTAAAATTCTACGAATGGAGAATTTTCACCTGTTCAATGTCTGTGTTCAATGCTTGGATAACTCACAATGAGATATATATGATTTCTCCTTGGTTTTCGAAATCTGTATTGCCCATATAGCTCTAGGGCATGTTTGGATGCCCACCAAAATCAGGATTTGAGCACACCCTAATAAATTAGCATTTGAAGCAACACTTATGGTTTAAACTTCCAGATTGGCTAATAAATGCTGCATTTTTGCCCCAAATCACTAGAAATGCTGTGCGCATGATTTGGGAACAAGCATTTTCTCATTTGAGGCCTTCCCAAACTCTCTATTTGTCTTGTACTTTGTAGTCCATGACATTTAGTTATCTGGTCTGTTCGATATCAAAACATGGTTTCTTTTATTAAATATCTCACTAGTCTTTTACCTCTATATGAGGTGCTTAACAAAATCAGTAAGGAAACTGGAGAATTCACAGGCAAACCTGACCAAAACCCTAACTTAAAAAGCACAAGGACTGACATTTTGAATGAGGCCTTAACCTTCCTTGCAAATTAAAACAAAGTTGTTTCTTCTCTGTGCCTGCATGCTTATCGGCTTATCAGTTAATCACTTAACAAAATATCTTTATATTGCTTGGACAAACCCCATATTTTTCATCTGCATGCTCAGACAACATTTCAGTAACCTTTTCACAAAAATATATAACCAAATAATCAGAACTTCCCTTTCAGGTAAATGATCTGACTGGTAATGTGTTGTTCATGAAAGATTTATAAAGCTTTTGTTCTGCAGATTATTGATTTACCTTCTATGCAGACCCTCCGTCTTTGGGATTTTACGAGTTACAGTCACGATTTTCTTTGATGCAGGTTTTTCGCGTCTGCTTTCTAACGGCTCACTGATTCATGCAGGCCTATTCGAGCTGTTGATGGGATGCTACAACATAGAGACAAAACACGCACCTACAGCCCCTAAACTTGACATTCCATTTTCTTGCAGCCCTGTCATATTATTTGGGTAGGTAGCTGTTGCTAGCATTTCATAGCAATAGCTGATGAACAACCTCATTTTTTAGCCTTGTCGGTTATTGCAGTCACCCAGATCTTAATTCCTTGTTTGGATCTTTCCATTTGTTTTGCATGATTAATGCATTTTTCATTCTATTTCAAGGTATAGTTAAGGTGGTGCATCCTTCTCTCTCTCTCTCTCTCTCTCTCTCTCTCTCTCTCTTTAAAATTTTTTAATTTTAAAATTTAAATTTTATTATTATTATTTAATGAAGTGGAGCTTACTAACGAGTTCTCATATAATGTGTTAGAAGATCAACAAATTTACTTTGATGGTCAACTTGGCATGATGTGTTTTCACAAGCATTAGATGCTAGTTGATTCACATGGATTGTTTACACTGGTTTAGTTGCCTGATTTTCTGCAGAGTGACATTCTGAGGGAACTGGTATCCATAGGATTTTCGCTTGTGTACAGAAAGGAGTAAGCTGTGGGACATTCTTATGGAGTGAATTTGGGCAAAAGTTACTATTGGAGCATCACTTTCTCGCTCTTTGGTAGGCATGAGAAGGTTTTGAGGTTTGCTGATCACCTTCCCTTAGTAGGCAGACCTTTTCTATTTAGAAAGAACAAAATCGATCTGAACAATTAGCAGGCCATCTCATCTATGCCTGGCAACGAAGTTGCAGACAAGGTCCACAATTTCTTTGAGCAAGACAGCTTGACTCAGAGTCAGAACCATTCTCAAGCTGCGAGTGGAAATTGGTCATTTTTAAACAACAACCAGTGGATTGGCAACCAGAGACAGAATGGAGCACCCATAAATTCCAACTCGAAGCACTGCGATGTACAGGCATCAGGTATCTATGATTTCATCGCATTATTTAGTATTATGATTATTATTATTATTATTTGCATAATAGGATCAATAGCCCTTGCTATTTCAGCTTCCAACCGGGTCATGCGTGGGCTTGCTAATTAAGGTGCATCTCATAATCATTTAAGCATTAGGCTACCTTTAACAAACTTTCCAGCATTATACTTTTTGCCGTACTATTATTATGAATTATAAATTCTTTTTTATACATATAAAAAGTTTTGAAGTTTTTCTTATATGCATTTATCTTTACTGTAGGGTATTTCATTCGTTCATCATTATCATTGTCACCATCTAAGCCTTATCCCAATTAATTGAGTTTGGCTAAGGGCTTGTTTGTTTCACCAATTACCACAGTAATGTAAAGGAAATGTGCAATGATTACAAGTTACTTTACCTATTTCTTGACAACATCTGCAATTGATCGTTGATTCCTATGTTTGGTTTATTGGCTGTGAAATCATAATGATGACATTTTTACATTACTTTAATGTCTAATCATCACCAAAATACACTGATGTTATTGTTTGGATTCAAGATTTTCATGGCAATTCCATGAAAAAGTGCAATGATATTCCTTTACCTATCTCCTGAATACATCTACATTTGACTGACGAGTCTCTTGCTTGGTTTGGTAGTGGTAAAATCATAACGATGACACATTTCCTTTACATTAGCGGGGTAATTGGTGAAACAAACTGGCCCTAAATGAATCATTCTCATCCATTCTAGTCTATCGAGGGCTAATGAACCTTCAATTAGACCATGGATCATTAAGTCTTTTCTTACTACTTCCATCCATATCCTTTCGGTCCTTCCCTTTTCCTTTTAAAGCCTTCAACTTGTACCAATTCACTCCTAAATGGCATGGTTCTTGGTCTCCGCTGCACATGAACAAACCATCTAAGTCTACTTTCCCTCATCTTACTTAGCGGAACTACTCCTAAGTTCCCTCAAATGCATTAATTTCTAATTCGATCCTTGTCTTGCCACTCATCCATGTGTGCTGACATGGCAAGTGTTCTGTTGACATGCTCCCGGTCAAAACATGCTGGCCCACTCATAAGATGGCATGTGTATGTTAAATATGGATCACTGATCATTTTCTTTTAATTGTCCTTTTTCTCATTTATGTGCCCCCCACTTGATGCGTTGACTAGTGTTTTTTGGGTTGAGACATGTTCACTGTGGACCTACCTAATGGATGGCCCATATCTTGTACAAGTGCCATGTTGGCATGAGACCCTCTCCATCTCATTCATAAGTCTGGTAACTGTGTTGGGGGCATCTCTCTCTTAAGTACATTGCACGTGCCAGTTGCTAGTCTCACTAAATTGAAGCTCATTTCTTGTTTGTTCTGACAAAACTTGGTGCATTTTTTTTTTCTTCTTTTTGGTATGCGCAGATTCTGAGAGAGCACAAAGTTGGCAGGCTTCACAAATAGCGCTTGGCACAGATCTGACGCAATTGAGTTTGAGACCTGAGTTTGTGAAAAGCCAACCTAGAAACCAACAGCTCAGTTTAAATGGCTTTATGCTTGGTCCTCAGGGTTTCCAGACAGCGCCCAATCAGGCGGAGTTTCTTGGGGATGATACCATTCCTGATCGGCATAATTTAATGTCTAGAAGCGCAGGTATTCCTGAATCACAACAAGGGAATGCTCCAGAACATCCTCCAGGCTTCACAAGAAATTCAGAACAGTTTGAAACTGCTGAGGCACCTGTTAATTTTGACTTTCTTGGTGGTACGCAACAGCTCATGCGGAACCAACAGCTGGGTGTGCCACAACCTCGGCCAAGACAGCAGCCAGGTTTGAATGACATGCAGACGTGGCAGCATCATATCATGTACAAGCAGTTACATGAGCTCCAGAAGCAGCAGCAACTTCAACAACTAGATCAGGAATCAAGGCAGCATAATTCCCTGAGCCAACTGTCTGCCATTACAAAACAGTCATCTGGTGATCAGATGCCTGCACTGGTCAATGGGGCACCTGTTCATGATGCATCTAACTACATGTGGTCAGGTGAGCTTATGGGAGGCGACTCCAGTGTTCCGAGCAGCTCCCAAATGTTTATGGTGGGTAACATGAACTGGATGCAGCGTAGCGGATCTCCTGCTGTGCAAGCATTTCCAAATGGGCTTGTGTTGTCACAAGACCAAGGACAAGCTTTACGTTCAATGGGAATCATTCCTCAACAGTTGGATCAGTCTTTATATGGTGCTCCCATTTCTAGCACGAGGGGTGCTTTGAATCCATATTCTCATTTTCAAGGGATTTCTCATGATGGTGCTGATATGCTGACTAAGGGAAGTGGGAACCAAGTAGAGAAGCCAATGATTCAGTCGGCTGCCTTTGGTTCTTTTCATAGTGATCAGGGTGCTGCGTTCCCAAATCAGGTATGCACCCAGGATGGCGCTTCAATTTCTAAACAGGGGTTTCAAGGGAAAAATCTGTTCGGCCAGGTTCCAATACAAACTTTAAACAATGGCATTATGCCAGGAAATTTTCCGCAAGTAAATCCCCTGCCAAGAAGCATGCCTGTCCAGGAATTTCAAGGGAGGCAGGAGCAACCTGGCTGGGCAGGGAACTTGCAGGAAAGAACAGCCACACATGTTGGCACTACGCAGGGCTTGGTAAATCTAAATCCAACTGAAGAGAAGATCTTATTCAGCACAGATGATGGTATGATGGATGCTTCTTTTGGCAGGAGTGGTGGTATGAGTGCAGGTGGATATCTGCATGGAAATCAGTTGGAAGGTACTGATTACATAAATGCATTTCCTTCTGTTCAAAGCGGGAGCTGGAGTGCTCTTATGCAATCAGCTGTAGCAGAAGCTTCTAGCAATGATACTGGGCTACAGGATGAGTGGAGTGGCTTAAGTTTTCAGAAAACAGAACTTTCCTCTGGGAGTCATCCGACAACACTAAATGACACTGGGAAGCAGCCGACTTGGGTCGATAACAACTTGCAGACAGCCTCTGTAACTGCAAGACCCTTTCCTCTGTTTGATGATGCAAATATGAGTCCCAGCAGTCACAGTGTCCCTGGTCTTCAGCAACCAACTACAAAATTTGCATTTGACCCGAGTGAAACAGCAAGGACTGATGCCTCCCATGAATCCCTTCAGCATTCACCCAAAGAAGCTGGTCATTGGTTAGATCAGAATCCACAACAAAAGCCAGTTTCTGAGGGCAGTCTCCAAGTTCAAACATCTATGCATCTGGAGAACTCTTCGGAAGGTGCTTGGGGAAGTCGGATGTATGAGCAGTCACGTCGCTCTGCACATTCCGAAGACATGGAGTTAAACGCACCAAATGTTCAGGGTTCCTGGGCTCATCAGCAGAGGATGTTGTCATATAATATTAGTAGTCAGCCTTGCAACAAACCTAACAGTCGTGATATCAATGAGTCACTCTCACGAAGTGGGGATGCTACCCTGAAAATCAGTCACAGTGAAAACACCACACAACATGCTCAGAACAATGATGGGAAGAGAGCCATGCATTTGAAAAGAGATGATGACAGTGGTATGTGGAAGGCTGATGATAATCTAGTGAATATTTCCCTCCCTAATTCTGCTGGTGGGCTAGGAGTAAAATCTGGAACAGCTAGTCCACGGGTGAATACAGAAGACCGTTATATGAATAATTTTAGTGTGCTCCAAAATTCAAGCTCAGCAAAGATCAATGAGGACATTAATCAACAGGCCTTAAATTCCCGTCAGCTGGAATATGGGAAGCATGCTTTCATTGATTCTTCTGTGGGCTATAGAGGACAAGAGAATGCTGGAAATTATCATCCCCAGCCAGGCAAGGGCCTACAGATTCTGGAGTCATCCATGAATAATTCTGGCACATATGACAAGCAGCAGGCAAATTCCTTACAGAAAGAGATCTCTAGCACTAGTTATGTTTCTGGTCGTTCTCATCCTGGTCAGCAAACTGTTGGCGGAGATGGCATGAGAGACACTAGCTGGTTAGGTACAAGTGATTCCCGTCCTTTGGTTGGTGCCAACCAAAAGCCTTCTGGGCAGGCTAGTCGAAAAACATCTGGGGCTCGCAGATTTCAGTTTCATCCAATGGGGAATTTGGGGGCCGATGTGGAGCCTGCAGATACGACAAAGCATGTGGCACACACACAGGGCCCTTATCAGCCGATTGCTCAAGGGACGCAAAGTCAAGAGCAAGGATATTTTGGGGAACCGAAGTTTGCGGGTCATGTTGTTTCGAATGATGATGCCACTGTGGAAAAGGTGAATGTTGTACTTCATGCATGCTGTTAATAAGTTTTTCTGTAATTACACCCCCCCCCCTCTCTCTCTCTCTCTCTCTCTCCATTCGAAGTCTCTTTTATCTATTCCTTCCTTTACAGGGTCATTTACCAGATTCCCAAAGTAATGCAAAAGAAACGGAGGAGGTGCTATCCAGAGGAGTTAATCCTGGCTATGGGTCTGCTATGTCTACTTCCTTTGATGGATCCTCAAACAAAGGGACTGTTCAGACAAGGTAGCAAATAACATGAGGCTTTACTATTAAAAAAGTTTACCCCTAAAGTGTAATTTTATAGTAATTAGTCTCAGTAATTCTTCTGAGCATCTCTATTAATTGTATTCATTTGGAATTAACATTGAAAATGGACACTTACAGTCAAAATATGCTCGAGCTTCTTCACAAAGTGGACCAGTCAAAGGAGAATGACACTGCAACACACTTTACCTCTTCTGGCCATTATTCATCAGGAATGCCTGAAGCATTTGCTTCTGATGCATCGGCGGCTCGGCTACAGAACAACAATCAATCTTCTGCCTCTCAAGGTTTTGGTTTAAGATTGGCACCTCCATCTCAGCTGCTACCAATTTCCAACCATGCTTTGTCCCCTCAGGCCTCCTCTCAAACAGTTAATGATCTTAATTCAAGGCACGTTGATCCAGAGGTACGCAACATGGGTCAGATGTAGTTTGCTCTCAAAGCTTTTGTGCGGTCTCTGCCTCCTGTTCCTGGATTATCTAAAGGAGAACATTATTCATTATTTCAGGAAAGACAGGAAATTAAACCTCAATGTTTTTCTCTGCAGGGTAACTCCTCAGCATCAGATAAATCTGGTCTGCCTGCTCCAGCAGTTCAGCTACAGCAGCAACACATCTCCAACCAGTCCAATCTTTCATTTATGAGTAAGGATGATCAAAAGGCAAACAGTGAACCTGGTTCTCGCTTAAGACAGGTGTGTGAATCTCAAGGTGAAGTTGAGGCAGATCAATCTTCTCGGGCATCTTCACGTGGTGCTGCTAGCAGGATTCCACCTTTCAATCTTTCTGCTCCTTCAGAAGCTCATGTACCTGCTGCTTCTATGCGTGATGCTGGTCATTCACAGCCTTCCTACTTGAAGGCTTCAGGCCAACAGTTCCTTGCTTCCCAAACTCCTGTTACAGCAGGTATTTCTCAACAGGGTGCCTTCTCAACTGTGATGCACAATGTTTGGACCAACATACCAGCTCAACAGCGTTTATCTGGTGGCCCATCAAATAAGGTTCCATCCAATTCATTGCAGCCCATCTACCCATCACCTAGAAGTTTGGAAACAACTTCATGGGCCTCACAGAAGGCAGACGATCAAAATATGAAGAAAGGAGGAAATGGTCCATTTGACTTGGCTTCATCTTCTGTAAATTCACAGCAGTTACCCCATGGGGAGGAGCAACCATGTAAAGATAGCTCCTTGCAAGAGAGGGCTGATCAGGCACAACAGACAGCTGGTGCATCCCAAGGGCAAGAATCTATGTCAAAGCATCTTACAGATGGAAATTCTGTTGCCTCTAGCTCACCAACGGTTCATTCACATCAGCAAGAACTTGGAAGAGGAAAGATCACCCAGGAACCATCCCAAAGAGAGCATCTCTCCCTTCAGAAAACTGTTGCTTCCAACCAGAGTATTGAAGCCTTTGGGCGTACTTTGAAACCATCTGATTTTCCACATCAAAATTATTCCCTATTGCACCAAATGCAGGCTATGAAGGGTGCAGAGACTGATCCGAGTAGAAAGGGTGTGAAGAGGTCAAGAGCAGATTTTGGTTCTGATGCTGAACAAACTGTTGCTAAGACCAGTCAGCGTTCTGTATATGGATACAGTAAATATGTCAGAGATCCAGCAGATAATGAACTGAATGCAGCACCCCAAAGATCCTTTCCTTCATCAGATTCTAAAATGCTATGCTTTTCTTCGGAGGGAAAAGATCTAAATGCAAATTCATCCTCTCAACTTCATGTTGGAGATGTTCCTTCTCAGGATATGGCCATGTTTGGAGGGAACAATCAAAATCATTCCAGTCATCCTATGCATCCTGGTACAACATCTACACCTCTTAGAGGAGCTGAGCGACCCCAGATTAATCCACAGATGGCACCATCCTGGTTTGAGCGGTATGGGACTTATAAGAATGGGCAGATCCCGGGTATGTCCGATGGAATGGACAATTCAAGGAGGCCTGCAAAAGCTGCTGCTCAGCAGTTCTTTTTTGGAAAGGTTTCTGATAGCTTGCATGCCAATACTGCAACAGAGCAAGAAACTGCTGTTGATGCCAGTCAGGTTGCCGGTGTCTGGCAAAGTCCAGCAAACTTAGCAGCAGCCAATGAGCACTTGTCTTCCCCCCACTCTTTGCCTCCAGTTGTTCTTAATCAGACTTTGGCTGTTGTGAGGCCAAAGAAGCGTATAAGTGTGGCATCAGAGCTACCATGGCACAAAGAAGTCACAGAAGGGTCTGAGAGGCTTCAAAATATCAGGTGCTGATGCTTCCTAATAATTACAATGCTTGAAGAGACTTTTCAGAAACATTACTTGCTTTTACATTTCCAAATATTTATAATGTAATTTTCAAAAAAGAAAACCTCTGGCATGCATGTTTATAGGAGCAGAGTATGATGCTAGATACTTGGGCACTCAGAAGTTGTAGATGTGGCATACATTAACTCAAATTAAACTGACCACATGGAATCCTTCGTTGCTAAGTCATGGTCCCAAAATCAGATTGGCTGAACAATCCTAACTTCTGATTTGTTGACACTTTTTTGTTGACATAGGACCATTGATTTTTTTATTTTATTTTTTCATTTTCAACCCTTGAATAAATGCCCACCAACCCGGCATTCAGGTAATTAAATGTGTAATTTTTGCTTCATGAAATATCTGAACTGTGTCAATTTGGAAAGTTTAATTTGAATTACTTGTATGCCACGTACAATTTCTAGGTGCCTGCGTATCATGCATTGCACAGTGCCAGAGTATCAATGTTTTTGTCTAATTACAGATACCTGCTCAGTAATACTAGATGTCACATGGTTAAGAGAATCCAATCATTGTGATTTTTTGTTTATCTCCATTTAGAACCTTGTGGAGTTGTTTGGATCATCATATATTTATACTACATATACATTACGAGCGTGTGAGGATGAAAATCATGAAATTTCATCCACCCTGATGTTCTGTATCTCCATGTGGGGTGGTGTCAGGGTGTGTGGATAGGTATATTATTTCAAATTTGTAAAATGAAATTCCTGGCTAGGTGGTTGATTGCTGTGGGTCTATTAATGCTTTAACTGTTTTTATTTACAGCATGGCAGAATTGGATTGGGCACAGGCTGCAAATCGGCGGATTGAGAAGGTATGCTTGTGGCTGAACAGTGATATTGTGTACCTATTTTTCATCCATTTTTTCTCCTAGATCTAGGATCTGGTGAAAATTTCATTGGTTGCATTTCCAATTAAAGGTGGAAGATGACTCTGAAATGATGGAAGACGGACCATCAATGCCTCGACCACGAATAAGGCTTATTTTAACAACACAGCTGATGCAACAACTTCTTCGCTCATTACCGCCAGAAATTCTCCGCGCGGATGCCACTGCAGAATATGACAGTGTGACATACTTCGCCGCTAAATTAGCAGTAGGAGATGCATGCGGCTTGATCTCTTACTCTCGAAGTGATTCTCATGTGCACCCTAACAACAGAAACATGTAAGGAATTCCCTTTCTGTTGCAGTTATGAATATGAACGTTATTGTACTGCTCATGATTGGAGATGTTTTGATCCATATGCTCACCTTTAATGATGATAAATATATTTTTTAACTTGTCCAGTATAACTGAAAAGCTGAAGGCTTCTGAGAGTGTAGAAGATCAATTTCTATCGAAAGTTGTGGAAGACTTCATGGGGAGAGCAAGGAAGCTAGAGGATGATCTGCTGAGGTATGAGTTAGGTTCACTGGATTCCTTTCATGGAAAATCTCAACCTATTGTTCTCTGATGCTTTTGCAGATTCCAGCAGTCGCTAATCGCACTAGTGCCATTTTTTTAAAATATGAGTTGTCTATTTGCCTGGTGTGTTCTGGTTTTGTTGATTTGTGAGTTATTGCTCCTGAGCTGTCAATGGTGATATGCAACTAGTCTACTCTTATTTAGCAGCACTGTGTGTACCTGCGTGTGTGCACTTGTGCGTGAGCGTGCAAGGTTACCTGGATTTTATTTTTTTGAAAGATGAAGATTTTATTAGGGCTAAAGGCCAAAGACAGAAAACCAAAACAACAAGAAAACAAAGAAACAACACTACCCTACAATCAGGGAACCCAATCCCTTATTATACAATTCCACCCTTTTATGCACCTCCTCAGGGGAAGACCTAACATTATGAAAGTAGTGGTTATTCCTTTCTAACCAATCTGACTAAGCAACCCTCCATCTTGGGTTCCTCAGAAAGCCTCCCCCTCTGACATGCTAAGTTCAATATATTATAGAGAGTCAATCAAACGAGGCATCACCCATAACACATTGGCCAATCGAAGAATTCCCAGCCAGATGATGGTGGAGAAGGAACATTGAATGAACAAGTGGTCGACCGACTCCTCTACACTCAAACAAAGGGGGCATGCATTAGGAATGCAAAGTCCTCTTTTTTACGAGGTTATCTGGATTGCTGGTTGCTTTAGTACATTGTATGAGTACATGGCAATGTTTTAAATATCGATGATATCGGCCGATATATCCCACAATATTTCTCGTATCCCACCAGTGCGATACGAAACACACAAGTAGTGGGATATATCCCACATGTTCGATCCAGTGAGCATTTTTTATTTTTGATTCTTATTTATTTATTTATTCTGTAAATCATATTAAATCAATGTCAAATTGTTACAAATCCATGTTTTTTCATGTTTTGCATGAAAAATCATGGATTGGGAGCTTTGATTTTGAGATTTGGAGGAGAAGGAACGAGTTGCGGAAAATTGAAATTTTTTTAAAATTTCCCAATTTCTGGCAAACTGGTTGCAATCAGTGTCCAAACATAAAATCAAACATGTATGTAACCTGATTTAGTGATTCTTCTTTTGCTTTTAAATGTATTGCTTGTGTTACCACACGTCTTCTTACATTTGTAAATTATATGAATAAACTTTGATAATGCTTGCATCAATTTAGTTAGACAACGCATGGATTAGGACTTCATACAAAGAGAACCTATTATATGCACTTGTTTTTTGTAAGTGTTTATTGATGTCTTTTTTAACAATTACTGAAATTTCATTGAAAAATTTGGCCAATTTCAAGTGTTTCCCCATATTTCCAACTACAACAATACAACCGATATATCCCATGCGATAACCAATACGTATCTATATCCCAAGAGTGCGATACGTAACGCGATACTGATATTTTGAACACTGGTACATGGTATGCTACTTTCTCCAATGTGCCATGCTAGGGTGGGGATCTTGTGGATCACTCCCAGGGTGTCCCAAAACGGTTACGTATCGGCCGTAACGGCCGATACGTAACGGTAATGGTGGTACCCGTTAAGCGATACGGGGCCATATCGGCCGTGTCCCTTTTTTGTACACGTAACGGCGTTTGCAGTCTGATGCGTAACGACGTTATCTCGATCGTAACGGCGCTTCAGCCTTAAAAATAGAAAAAAAAAAATTAAAAATTTACTAACCTTTTTTTTTTTCTTCTTCTTCTTCTTCTTTCTTCTTCTCTAATAAGCCTTGACTTGCGGCTCTCTGCTTTCATTGCCGTAGTGGCCTCCTGCTTCTTCTTCTTCTTCTTCTTCTTCTTCTTCTTCTTCTCTTTTCTCTCTCTCTCTCTCTTTTTTCTTTTCTCTCTTCTCTCCCTCTCTCGGTTTCCCTCTCCCTCTCTCGGTTTCTCTCCCTCTCTCGGTTTCCCTCTCCCTCTCTCGATTTTCTCTCTCTCTCGGTTTCCGTCTCAATTTCCCTCTCTCCCTCTCTCGGTTTCCCTCTCTCCACTCTTTTCTTCTTTTTTTTTTTTTCATTTTTCGGAGGCGTACCGCGCACCCGCTGGAGGTACGTGTCAGCTTAAGACGAGCGCTGACAGTCCTCGAGCTCCGAGTTGTACGAACGGTTCAAAGGAGATCAAAGTTACGTGGGCTCCATAGTGATGTATTTGTTATATCTACACCGTTCATTTATTTTTAAATATCATTTTAGAGCATTAGCCAAAAAATGAATCGTATCCAAAGATCGTGTGGACCACACCAAAAATAGCAGCGAGATGATGATTTTCACCGTTAAAAAATTCATAGGCCCACCGTAACGTTTATTTTCCATCCAATCTATTCAAAAGGTCAAAAAGGCCTTAATGAAGAGGAAAAACAAATTTCATATTAATCCAAAAGTTCTGTGATCCCAAAAAGGTTTCAATGGTGGACGTTCAATCCCCCATTGCTTTTTGCAGTGTGGTCCACTTGATAATTAGATCTGTATTATTTTTCATGTCAAGCCTTAAGACGAGCTCATCAAATGAATGGACGGTTTAGATATAACACATACCTCATGATCAGACCCATGGGATTTGCTTGCGTCAAATGAGTGAACTAGTATGCCTAAAGCAAGCTGAACAATTTTAATAAAATGTACGTGTGCCCATGGGCCCACCATATGTATTTTATCTATGCCGTCCATCCATTTTGCCACATCATTTTAGGTTATGATTCAAAAAATTAGTAAGATCAAAATCTCAGGTGGACCACAAAGATGAAAGCACATGGTTATAGAATGCTCACCATTAAAAATTTCTTAAGGTCCACTGTAATATTTATTTTCCATCTAACCTATTAATAGGGTCACACTAACGTGGATGAAGGGAAAACACACATCAGCTTAATCCAAAACTTTTGTAGCCTCGATAAAGTTTTAATGATAGTCGTTTAATTATTATTGTTTCTTATGGTGCGGTCCATTAAGCGGATCTGCTTTCATTTTTTGGGCTCATGCCCTAAAATTATTTGGCAAATGGATGAACAGTGTGGATATAACACATTCATCACGAGTGGGGTCCAAAAAACTTTGACACTCATGTGCTACACTTCACAATCTCAGTCCTACCTAATTCGGGCCCTTAAAAAAATTGTACAGAAAGAGACATGTATTAACTTAAAATTTACCAATTAAATTATGGATTGTAATTGCTAACTTAAAATGTCAAAATCAAATTGTTTAAATAGTTTTAATTGTTAATTTGTGGACGCTTATTTTTTAAAATAAGGCCTTTTGATTTTTTTTCATGATCCGCTATCCAATAAATGTCCACCAATTCACAAGTGGGATAATGCCAATAAATTGCATGAATTTGAGGCTGATTTGGGGCATGGATTGGTCCTCCAAGTTAGCCCCAAATTAGCAACGCGATCTACCTGAATTTAATTTCATTTTTTAAAAGAACTATTGGGAGAAATGATATCAACTTGTTAAGTATATAAATTGGATATTTATAAAATTAAATATATGAATTTTGTAGTCAAATTCAGGTTATCTGGTTCATAAATTCATCAAGTTGATTCGATACAACTTCTCACCAATAAGTGGACCGTTACACCACCATAAACATGTTCCAATTTATAAATGAATGCATATTTGGAATGCTTAGAATATTTCGGATTTAATTTATATTTGTTCATTTTTTTTGCAAAAAAAAAAAAAATTTCGCATTTACTGACTACACCCCGCATCGCCGTTACGCCCCCGTATCCGTATCGGTTTCGGAGGGCACCGTTACGCCAACCGATACCGATACGGGACACCTTGGTCACTCCAAATGCGTACATTGTATATACAGTGTAGGTGCATTGTATATACAGTATATGAATTGATTTTATAATTCATATATTAAAATGGTGACTATTGGTATTATACATCCTGCATGCATAATGCTGTTAGGTGCATGCTGTTGCATAAATCAAAGTATAAATCTCTGTTCCGAATATATCTTCAGTTTACAAGTTAATCTACGCTAGGGATATAGATCCTTTTTTTTTTTTTGAAGGATAACCGATTATTCTTATTAATAACCTACTACGTCAAGCAGAAAAGAATACAAGCCAAGCATTACAATCTAAAGCAAAGATGACGCTATGTCAACATTTACATTTTTAGCCCCAAATACCCATCTAACACCTCTTTTTGGATTTCCAAACTACATCCTCCCACGATCCTTTCCTATTGAGGAAGCATTGCCTATTACGTTCGCCCCATATATTCTATAAAACTGCTATTATGACCTGGCACCAAATTGCTTACTCATCCTTAGCTAGTTTTTTGTTGTGCTAAGCTCATGATAACTCATCAGCTGTTTGTGGCGTAACTAATCAACTTCAAAAGATGCTAAGAATGCAGACCAAACTAGCCTCACGAAAGAGCAATGAATGAAGAGGTGATCTATCGTTTTTGCATCACTCATACACATAAGGCAAATGTTAGGTAGGATCAATGTTGTCATAATCGTTATCGTATTGTAAATCGTAAAGGGGTCTGAATCGTATCGTATTGTAAATCGTAATTTTTTTAAAAAGATTTTCATAAAACATGTCATAAACAAATATAAAAATTGTATATAAAAATAATAATTTAAAAAACACATCAATCATCCATTTTGTCATGAATATGCAAAAAAGAAAAAGATGTGTGATGTTCCATTGATTCATTGTCAATGTGTTGTTCTTGTATGATCATTGTGTCATAATCAAGTTCAAAAAATAACCCCATTACCCATCCCATGTAAATGTAAATTTTCTATATGATTCAAAAAATAACATTTTCCCCATCCCCATTTACGTGTATAACGTATATGTATTCAAATGATTAAAAAAATAAGAAAACTATTGAAAATTTCAAATACATGTGAAAACTCTTGAAAAAAAAAAATACTATTTAGGCCCACATAAACTCCAAATCTCACCACTCCCTCTCAAAAGAAGGAAAAGAAGTGATATTATAATGTATATGGAGCCTAAATAACATTTAAACAAAAATGCCTTAAAAAATTGCAAAAAAACTGAAAAAAATCGAAATATATATTCACCTAAATATGAAAGAAATGAAATAGAAAAGAATGGATGAATATTTTATATGTATTGTTACCTATTTTAATGTAGAAATCGAATGCAACAAGTGACTTTCGATTCTGTTGAGCGACGAAAAAGATATATTGATTTCTCTCTAGGTTTCCTATGGCCCACAAGCTTCAAAATCCTCCAAACTCTCTCAAAAGAAACAAAACGAGTGATATTCTAATGCATGTGGGCCTTGAATAGGTTTTAAAAACAAAAGAACCAAAAAAATTTCACAAAAGAAGAAGAAGAAGAGAAAATACGATTTTTATTACCGCAAATACGGTTGAAGAAAAAAATGATTGCTGTCAAATCATACAATTCACGATATAATCATACGATTCATAGATTCATTCCAGTTTGCGATTATGTAGTACGATCTGAATCATACGAGTGTACGATACGATTGGATCGTAAATTGTACGATTTTAACAACATTGGGTAGGGTCATGGCCCTTTTTTGAAAGTTGTCTATAGTTAAGATTCTCTTTCTCAGCCAACCAAACAAAAGCAACCACCTTAGGAGGGGCATTGTAAAACAAAAAACCTTGAAAGAATTCTTGTATATGAAAGTCTGAAGATATATGAATCATTTGGTAGAAGGATCGAACTGAAAATCTTCCCGAAGGGGGAGCATTCCATACCAAGGAATCCTTTGAAGTGAGGGATGGGTGAAGATTGTGTACTCGGTTCAATAACTTGGCAAAATCTGCTGTCTCATCATTTGTCTACTCTCCATGGTAAGGGGGGCACCAAACACCACTCTCCACATTGAAGGAGAAACAACTAGCTGCCATTATATTTTTCGACGGCGCTAAGCTTGCCAAAGATGGAAATTCTAAATCCGAATATCTGTCCTAACACCGAGGATCCTCCCAAAAACGAATACGGATCTCATCACTAAGAGAGAGCCAACTTGAATTTAAACAAAGGCCTATTGAATTGACAGGCTTCCATATTTCCAAAGCTCGATAACATGAGGTTTTCTTTATCGCCACCCCCCTGGTTGGACACTATATTTGGAAGCTATTACTTCTCTCTACAACTTGCCTTGTTTGGAACCGAATCTCCAATGTCATTTCCAAGTAGAGCCACATTCATAGACTAAAATACTCTAATACCAACACCTTAAAAGATCGGTTTGCATACTTCTCTTCAGCCCCGCTCCATAAGAAATTACACCTCAGTTGCTCTTAAGCTGTGCAAAACTTACTTTGGATACTTGAACAAGGACATAAAATAGAGGGGAAGGTTGAAAAGAGCCGCTTTGATTAGTGTGATTCGCCCTCCTATCGACAAATGATGACTCTTCCACTTAGATAACTTCCTCTCAAATCTTTCAACCACCTTACTCGGCAAACGAGTTGCTGGCTTCCCTAAGCACAACGGAAGGCCCAAATAAGAGGATGGAAAAGTCCTGGTTCCACACCCAAAAACATTTGCAAACCCCCCAACTTCCTCCTTGGATAAATCAATGCCTAGCATCTGCTGCATCTCACTCTCACTGATATTAATCTTTAATCCGGAAACCTCATAAAATGTTAGGATTTTCCTAAAGTGTCCACCATCATCAGCTTTGCACTGCAAAATAGAATTGTATCATCCGCATATTGCAAGTGACTTATCCTGATAGCTCTCTGTGATCATTTGAATCCAGAAATGTGTCCCACCTCTTGACCCTTCAGTAACATTCTACTTAAGGCTTTCACTACCACTACAAACTAAAAAGGGGACAGTGGATCCCACTGCCTTAATCCTTCGAAGCTTTAGAGAAGAGCCATTGACCAAACTGAGAAACTGGCTGATGAAACACATTCTTGAATCCACTGAATCCATTTGTATGAGCCTCATCATTGAGCGCATTTGATTATGGAGAGGAGGATATTTACAACATGCCCGGTGATTGTTGGATTTTTTTTTCCAACTGTTGGAATATGACATCATAAGTGTTGTGGTCTACCAAACCTCTTCAATTTGGGAATTGAGGAAGATGCAATTAATTCTCTGTTAGTTCCTTGGAAGGTTAATCCCAGGTTGACAACCGGAGATGTGAATAACCTAATTGCAGGAATCAAGTTGCACAGGTTGGTTGGAGTGAATTTTTAGAATACTGAATGCATTTGCAGGAGATCTAGAGAAGTTGATCACCAAGATTGGTGTTGGTGCAAACGTTAGACATAATTTATCACATCATAACATTGGGATGATTCAAGAAGATATTTCCATGAAAAATTTCTGGAGTTGAAGTGTTGTGAGAGCATCTTTCCTTCATGATCCATCCTTATTGACATGGAGGATTATTGAAGGCAGAAATGAAAGCTCACAATGCTAGAGGGAGACTGTTCAGGGGTTGAAGGAGATAACGTGGGTCATCATCAAACTCTGATTATACTGTTTGGCTTGGTTTTGCCTTGGGCTTGTCTTTTGATGATGCAAATGACGATCTTATCCATCTCTCTTTTACTGAGGCTAGATGATATGGATGGTGATCTAGCTAAAGCTAAGAAGACAACATCTTGGGGGCATAGGAGAGTTCAAAACCTCGCATGGTTGGTCAATTATGAGAATAACTTGAAGATGAAATCTTGCAAAGAGCAAGGGAGAATGGGGTTAGTGAATCATGCTCAATGAAGATGGTGTCCTTGTTATAGTATACATTGGCTGCTTTGGACCTTGGTTTGGGCCTTTGGGCCTATAAGTTCTATATTTTTTTCCTGTTTCCTATTTTTCCATTTTGGATATTTTAGGTAATTTGGCATATTTTGTCTTATAAATACAAAAAAGTTTGGATGTCCAACCCTACTGGTCTTTCCTTTTTTTCAAAGGTTTCCTACTTTATGGTTATGAAGGGGTTGGGAGCTTCTAAGAAAAGATGAACGATTAAGGAGTTCATTTTCTTCTTATTTAAGAATCAAAAGTAGAGGAGGTCATCACCTTAGTGGTTCGGGAGATGATGGGGATTCTTTTCTTTCAGATGGTTATGTGTGGGCCTATTGATCTATTCAAAAGAAGTCGTATGGGAGGAGCTTCGTGCTCATTGCGTCAGAGCTTTATTGGTGCTTATCTCCAATACTATCCAGTTCTCTTAGAGAAATTGGTAGTTGCGTGACATTGAGCATGTGAAGTTTTCAAGCCAGTTTTCATTTCTTAAAAGAAAAAAGAGCATATGAACTTTTAGGAATTCATCAGTGGAAATGAGTTGATTTATGTTCCTCTAGATGGAGGTAGCTTCACTTTGACATACATGCAAGTGGGGGTCATTAAATGTAAGCTCATCAATCTCCTCATATGGAAAGGGTGGGAGGAAAACTTCTTAACGGTGTTGGTGGTTGTCTTCCTTTGCCCACCACAAATGACAACCCAATACTATTGGACTTGGGCAATTTGGTATGGGGACCAACCCCTTTTATGGTTCGAGAACCCCCCCCCCCCCCCCCCCCACACACACACACACACCAATAAAAAAGAGTGTGGGACAACTCTTTAATCTCATCAATATGGGATGGGAAACATTGTGACTGGGTCTTCCTAGGTGTAGTTGGTCCCTGGTAGTACTTTGTTATACAGAAGTCGAATATGGTAGTTAAAGAGGACTTGGTTGTTGGCCAATTTTCAGTTTCAGTCTTGTTACAAGCATTGCATTTGATCATCGATGGGCATTTACGTCTGCCTATAGGCCCAAAGATCTGAGCAACAGATCTCAGTTGGAATGAATTGGATATATAAGAATCACATGAAAATTGTTGTGATGTTTAGTAGAGAATTTTAGTGTAGTTAGATACCTCTATAAGAATTTGAGTGTATCAGTCACCATTAGAAGTGTACACAAACTTTTGGAATGAAGGTGATGAACTCATTGATTTTCCTCATATCGGGGTCTCCAGACTTCATGAAAGGGTCGCCATGTCCAGGATCAACAAGTTCTTGATATTTTTTAATTGGGAAGGATCTTTTTGAGGATTTGTTCGACAAAGAATGCCTCGCTTAGTTTCCGATCACTGGCTAATACTCTTAGTCTTGTAAGGAATTTTTGGGACCATTAACCCGTTGGTTTGAGTTGGCATGGCTAGAAGTCATTGATTTCATCTCTAAAGTGAAAGAATGGTGGGTTCCGATGGGGTGTGGACTTTGTTGTGCAAAAGGAATTTTCAGGAGTAGGAATTTCTATCCCCGCTAAAGTGGTTTTGGGGGATAAGCCCATCTTTATTGGCAAAGGACTCAATCACATGGCTCATTGGAAAAAAAAAAAGGAATATTCTTGATGCGATCCTTTTATATGTTATCGAAGGGGTTATCTTCAAACCTTATCCGTGCGTGGTGTGTACACTTATTTTTATTGGCATTGTAGAACCTCTTTTAAAGTCGCCACTTTCGCATCATTGGTTGGATGGAATAAGGATCTTGCTATTGACCATTTGTGGAAAAGAATGACTCTTGTCAATGTGTGTTCCTTATGCTTGTGCAGTGAGGAGATGGTCAACCATCTTTTAATTCATTGTCCTTATGCAAGGAAGGTGTGGGATAGTTTCCTCGACAGTTTTGGGATGAAGTGGGTGAACCCTAAATCTATGCAAAGCTTGATTTCCATGTGGAGTGAAGGGGGGCGTTGGAAAAAATGGGCAAGGATATTGTAGGATGGCCTTCTGGCGAGTCTTTGGGAGTTGTGGGTGAACGCAACAATCACCATTTTCAGAACACATCTATAGAAGCTTTAAAGGTCATCTTGAAAGTTAGGATGGATGTTAGGGATTGGGGGTCTTTTTCCTTTGATTGTGTTAGCCCAAACTTACTGTCTTGTTACATTGTGGTTTGGTTTATATTTTTATAGCTTTTAGCCTTTTGCACAAGGTGTGCAAAATCAGTTACGTATCGGCCGATAAGTAACAATAACGACAGATACCGTTACGCACGACCACCGTTATTGATACGGGTAACGACCAATACGGGGGCATAATGGCCGTTACAACCCTTGGAACAATTGGAAAAAAATAAATTGCTCGAAACATTTTTGAAAAATATATAAAAAATCTAGAATAATATAAATATTCCAAATATGTATTCAAAATTTTTTTTGAACATGTTTATGCTAGTGTAATGATCTACAATATTATTTGGTGATAGTGTTGTATTGAGCTGTCTGGTGAATTTATGAACATGGTTAGATTGTCCGGTGAATTTATAAACATGGTTATATTTCTCTAATGTTTTCACATCACAATCAAGTATTATGACTAGAAATCGGAAAAAAAAATGCATAAATACTATTTTTTTTTTTTTGGTTTTTTGAAAAATTCATTCTTCGAGCTTTTATTCGCCCAGATTGCTTCAATCTACGGTTTAATCTTAAAAACTATAGTAAGAGTGGTCAAAATCTACTGTAGAATTATCTAGAGGAGTTTTTGGAATGAGAAAAGTAGAAAAATGAGAAAAAATGGATTTAAATAGATAAAAAAAGTGGTTGTTTTCAACAATTACAAGGATAACGGTTGGGGGTAATGGCTGTTATGCCCCGAAATGGCTGTTACGTTCCCAAAAAACCAACTGCCCTGTATCGTGTAACGGTCATGGCCATTACTTATATGTATCGGCCTTTACGACTATATCATAATTGAATCAAAACACCTTAGTTGGTTATTATGGGGTTGAAATGGGTTGGCCTTATAAAAACAAATTGTAACGATTGTTACGGAGCCATAATGACCGTTACAACCCATTATGGCCAAGAAAAAGGGAAAGAAGGAAAACTTACCTTTGTTTCTTCTTCTTCTTTTACTGCGATGTAGATGCTCATCCACTTCTTTTTCCATTGTATGTGATGCCCCCCACTCTCCTCTTTAAACAAGATCAGGCTACATGGCTATTTCACAACCAAGTTTTAATTTTTTTTAATACTCCAGTGGAGTTTGATTCTAAGTGCATGCACTGTTTCGTGGGACTCACTTGATGTATGTGTTGTATATCCATGATGTTCATCAGTTTTTCCAGCTTGTTTTAGGGCATGATCACTAAAATGAGGTAGATCCAAATCTCAAGTGACCATAGGTTATTATAAATTCATCGACAAATGATCATACAACTTCTCACCAAAGAGTAGATAGTTACACCACCATAACCATGTTCCAATTTATAAATGAATGCATTTTGGATGGGATCTTAGAATATTAGGATTTAATCCATATTTTTTCATATTTTTTGGGTTCATGCTCAAGCGTTATGCCCCCGTGACGTCAATATTCCACTGTTAAAAACTTCTTGGGGGCCACAAGTTTGGATCAAGTTGCTATTTGTGGTTTAGCTTTCATCCAGGTCCGTTGGACATTATCAATAAGTTGGATGGCAAATAAACATTACGCTGGACCTTGGGAAGTTTTAATGGTGGGCGTTCAATGACCACTTTTTCTTGTGGTGTTGTCCACCTGAGATCTGCATTTGCTTCATTTTTGGGACCCTGCCCTAAATGAGTTGGCAAAACATATGTACGACATGGATATACAACACATACATTGAGGTGGGCCCTATGCTTAGGGCCTCACCCACACAGATTGCCTAGATGTAGTTGCTACCGGACGGTGCTCTGGGCCCCACCATGATGTGTGCGTTTTATCCATACTGGCCATCCATTTTGCCAGATCATTTTATGGCATGGGCCCAAAAATGAGGCAGATCGAAATCTCTGGCGGACCACACCATAGGAAATTGGTGATTGAACACCCAACATTAAAAACTTCTTGGGGGCCACCAAAGTATTTGATCAAGCTGATATTTTTGTTTTCCCTTCATCCAGGTTTGTATGACATAATCAACAGGTTGGATGTCCAATAAATATTACAGTGGACCGTTGGAAGTTTTTAATGATGGACATTCAATCACAACTGTTTTCCTGTTGTGTAGTCCATCGGAGATTTGAATCTGCCTCATTTTTTAGACTATGCCTTAAAATGAGTTGGCAAAGCAGATTGACGGCATTGATATAGAACACATACATCGAGGTGGGCCCCACGTTCAAGGCCTCACCCACTAGTGGTCCATCCAAGATTTGGATTTGCCTCATTTTTGGACCATGCCCTAAATGAGTTGTTAAACATATTGATGGCATGGATATACAAAAGATACATTAAAGTGGGCTCTACATACAGGGCCCTAAAAAAATTGTACATGAGGCATATATTAACTCAAAATTAACCAATTAAATTATAGGACCGTTGTTGCTAAGTCACAACCCCAAGATTAAATTATTTGGACGATTTTAACTGTTAATTTGTATGCACATTATTATTATTTATCCTTAAAAATATTATTATTATTTATCCTTAAAAATATTATTATTATTATTATTTTAAACATGACCATTTGATACTTTTCATTCTTCATTGTCCAATGTCCACCGATCCATTAGTGGGATAAGTGCCAATAGATTACATGAATTTGAGGTTGATTTGGAGCATTGAGTGGTCCACTAAATCAGCCCCAAATCAGTAACACTATTCACTTGAATTTAATTTCAAATTTTATTAAGATCTATTGGGGGAAATGATATCAAATTGTTAGGCATATGAATTACATAATAGGACACAAAAGTCTTTAGATTCTATATGTTGAAATAAAATGGTTCATGAGTTGCAAGGTATGTAATACACATACTATAAATAATAGTAAAACCTGCAAATGTGAGATGTTTTGTTATTACATTCATTCTAATAAATTTATCATTGATATTATGTAGTTAGAAAATTAAATATGAAAGGTTTAAAATCAATCGCAGGTTGTCAGGTTCATAAATTCGTCAAATAGCTCGATATAGTATTTTCACTGAGTGGATCGTTACACTATTATAAACATGTTCAAAATAAAAAATGAATGCTTATTTGGAATATTTACATTTTTTCTGAATTTTCAGGATACTTTTTTTATCAAGAAAAAAAATCAACTGATACATGGGTGTATCGGCCGTTATGCCCCTCGTATTGGTTGTTACACTGATACTCCCTATCGATAATGTTGGTGGCCGTTACGGCCACCATTATTGATATGGAACACCTTGCCTTTACAATTAAATGTCTCTGTTAATGCTTTAAAAAAATGGTGGACTAACATGAATATGGGGGGCCAGGCTGGATACAAACTCCTGATGAAGGTCAAATAGTTAAAAGGAAATAAACTGTTGGAAAAAGGCTAATAATGTGTCATTTGAAGAAGAGAAGCTTACGATATTGGAGGCATACTCGACCCATTGATAGCAAAGAAGTAGGGCCCCTCTTGGATGGGGATGTTTAAAGCGGCAAATCCTGAAGGTTGAGTTGGAAAAGAATATAAAATAGGAAGAAATCTAGTGGCGTTAGCGATCTTTCACTGAAAGAAGGTGATAAAAATATGAAGTTCTTTGATGGTATTACAAATGTTAGGAGAAGCAAATGCTTTTAAAGCCTCTTCATCAATGAGGAGCAAGGTTTTGAATATCAATTTCAGGTGGCATATTAGCTGACCCAAAAATGATATGATACAGGACAATTTTGGATCCGCATCAGACGATGTGGGCATGCATCGGTGTTTTTTTCTTAGTTCTAAAGGATTATCAGGAAAATAGAAAAAAAAATTAAAAATGTAAAACACCATAATGTAGGCTGCTTCACTTTCTCGGGCTTGGAGGTCATTTTGTCTCCTCCATATAGAAGACACTTAATGGATGAGGAGGTGTTGGACTTAGCCCGGCTTTTGGCTCGGATTCTGCCCCTCGCCTAATGTGAAGGATGAGATGAATCATTTAAATGAGAGGAAGGGAGGGAGGGAGGGAGATTGTCAAATGGGATGGGATGGAAATGAAGCTTATTTATCCTTGTGACCGAGATTAGAGAGCGTGCAGTGCCGGAAATGAAATCGGTGATTTTTTTTTCTTTTTAGTTTGAACTTTTTTTTTTTCTTCTTGTTTAAATCACTTGGAATCAGTGGAGTGAAGTTCATAATCCATGATATGCATGTTTTGCATGCTCAATCATGGTTTTTGGCCTCCAATTTTCAAATTTGTGGAAAATAGGGGACATTGAGGAAAATCCAGTTTTTTTTTGGCCTCCGATTTTCGACTTTCATGCATTTCTTCCATGATCGATAAGCCCTATACAAATGAAATTTACTGTGTACTTGTTCTGCGATCTTTCGAGTTCTAAGTGTATAATAATGTCTTTTTTAACATCTCCTGATTTTTTCCTTGAAAAATTCAACCAATTTCCCAATGTTTCCCAAAAACAGCGATACATTACATGATACATGTAATATTTCCCATGCGATACCTGATATGTTTCTATATCCCAAGGGTCTGATACATGCGTTCATACGGATATTGAAAACAATGCTGTTGATAACCTTCAGAAGAGGTAGATGGCTATTCGAAATATTTGCAAGATGCGGAGTCGGTGAACCACTTGTTCATCCATTGCTTCCGTTGTGGGATTCCAATCCAAACAGTTGGAAATGCAAGGGAAAAGCATTTTCTAGGACTTTTCTTTAGCAAAACAAACATGCACAAAGGGTGCGCTTCCCTTAGCGCCTATATCACTTTGCTTTCCGCATATGTCACATGTTTGCTTTGCATCACTTTTCTCAACTCTGCATTCTACCCAAACAGAACCCTAAGGGGCATGTGATGTCTGTCGTTTTGGAAATTTTCAAGAGGGGTAGATTACCTAAGTTAATTAGTCCATCATTCATTGCCTTAGTTCCTAAAAAGTGGCGCCGAGAGATGGAGTGTTTACCGGCTGATCAGTGGGACTCCCTACAAACCTTTGCTAAGTCCACACTCTTATGCTTTCTAAGGTGCTGGGGGGGGGGGGGGGGGTGTGCATCATTCAAAGGCCCAAGGTGCTTTTATGTTTGGCAGGCATACATTGGATGTTGCCTTAAATGTTTACGACTGCATTAATTCCAGACAGAAGTCGTGCAAAGCAGTCATCACATGCTATGCCTAAAAAAGGTGCTGAGAGCTCGAAGGATTATTGGCCAATCAGGCTTATTAGGAGTCCCTGCAAAATCTTGGCTCCATGAGGTGCTAGGGGGCATCATTTTGAAGGTTCAAAGTTCCTTTGTCTTTGGCAGGCATGTATTGGATGGGTCCTAATTGGTTGCAAGTGTACTAATTCTGAACACAAGTTGGGCAATTCAGGCACTATTTTTAAGCTAGATATGGAGAAAGCCTATGATTATGTTAACTAGAAATTTGTTCGTTACATGGTATAAGTCGGTTAGGCTTGAACTCTAAGTGGAGAAGCTGGATGTGGGAATGCACAAGTCCAGTTTGTTCTTTGCGTCTGGTGAATGGGTCCCCTTCAGGCCTCTTCAGTGGAAGTTGTGGGCTGTGGCAATGGGATCCCCTCTCCTTTTATTTTTGTGATATTGGCAGGATTGGGCAAGGGATCATGGTTTAGTTAATGGTTTTGCAGTGGAGTATGCTAATTTTCAGATATCTCACCCTCAATTTACTAATGGCACGCTCCTCCGAGTGGTAGATTATATTGAAGTTGATGATCTGCAGAAGATTCTCAGATGTTTTGAGGCTGTGTTGGGGCAAAAGAAAGATATCCAGAAAATTAAGTTGTTAGAGGTTCGAATTGTTTTGAAGATGTTAATGCTTTCATTTAGGCCCTTTAGTTGTAAATTGGGAAAAATTCTATCAACTAGGCTTTTGTGTGTTGGTGAGCTAGCAAAACACCTCTGAGATGTAGTAGTTGGAAGGATGGAGAGGAAATCATCTGGGTGTAAAAGTTGCCATTAATCCATTGGTGGCCACATTACTTTCATCGTCTTTGGCAAGCATGCGGCTTTACTTGATGTTTATGCTATGTAGAGTGTTATAAAGGGATTAGAGAGAACCCAAAGGGATTTTCTTTGGCAAGGAGCTGAGAATTACTATCATCATCATTGTTTATTTTATTTTTGCTTTTTCATTTGGTAGCAGGTAAAAGTTTCGCAAACCAAAAGAATATGGAAGGTGAGTAGCCTTCAGTTTATGAAATGTAGCCCTTTTGAGCCAATGAGTTTGGGGGTTTGAGGAGGAAGCATGTGGAAAAGTGTGACCACTAGCATGGGGTAGAAGGTGGGTTGTTTTCTTGCAATCCACTATATATAGGGCTTCTGGCCTCTAGAAAACAATGCTGCAAGCTGTTGCACTTTTTAGAAGAAAGATATCCTTTACCGAGGGGATAATTCTCGGATTTGGTCGTGGTTGGATAGATGGTGTAGAGATGGGCCTCATCATATAGTTTTGCCTATCCTGTTCAGAATTGCCTTGGAGGAAGGGGCTCCTATCTCCCAGTAAGTTTTCTATGGTGATTTGTGGGGGTAAGTGTGGTCCCCTTGCTTACACAGAAACCTTTATGTAACTTTGTCCATCTCATGGATATGCTTCATGGCAAGGCTTGTTGATGGTGTCGGATATTGGGTCACCCTTTAACCAAATCATTCTATTTGACTATTTTGCTTCTAATCCCTCCTAGAGATCATTTTAAGTACATAGGCTGCCTTGTGTTCTGCCCTTCCGTGGCTTGCTGGTTAAAGTTCTCATGATTGATCATTTGAGTGGAAAGACGATTTTTCCAAATTGTTGCTTTCATTGTCATAGGGATGCATAAATACTGAATCACTTGTCCTTGCATTGTTCTTATGTGCAGAAGATATGATGGAATTTCTTTCTATATATGGATTGGGTCATGTCATCCTCTATTGGAGTCCCTTATAGAGTGGCTGGAGGGAAGTAAAAAGAGGAAAGCTCAATGGCACCTCACTCTGCTTGCTTCATGATGATCAACTTGGCATGAACACAATAGCAAAATAGTTGGGAATAAGTTGTGTTCACAGGAAGTGATGATCTAGAAGGTGAAGTGATTGAATACAGAATGTGTTAAATCGGCTAAGGTTTTCAATAAAAGGCATTGTGATTTGCATGTGGGGTTACAGGTGGATTTCTTTCCTCTGCATGATACCTTCTATGAGTTTTTGCCTTTTTTAATAAAAAAAATTCCCATTAAAAGAGAAGGAAATTTGGTTAAAGCTTAGTTGTGCAAATCCTGACGTGCCTCTCAGGCTCTGTGTTGCGCTTCTCACTCATGCTCCCTCTCCCACTTCCTAGCTATACTCTCTGAAATTTCGAAGTAGACATTCCTACACCAGAATCTGTTGCCTCTTTTGCTCTACACTAGGTGAATCTTTTAAGGAGTGGAGTGAGGCTTAGTTCGAAGGATGGGAAGGCTTCAAATTCTTGAAGATGTTCTCATGGGCTGGTGTATTTGTGAAGATCCTGTCCAGTCTCAATGAATTCTTGTATTTTGCTTGCCTGCCAGGCCTCCTAATAAAATTGTCATAATCACGTGCACGCACACATGCACACGTGCGTGCACGTGCACACACACAGTTCTACTCCGCCAAGGAAGGCCTGCAAGTTCCACGCTTTTTATTGGACAATCCTATCAATTATCTTTTATTAGAATATCATTTTTCTATAGAAAAAATGGATCCATGTGGTTAGAAGTAAACTTAGAATAAGGTGAGCTGGGATTTTTATTTGCCTTTTCATTTACACACACATATCCATGGTACTGACCTCTGTTATGTATGTTTGTACATATATGCATGCGGCATGTATTATTTATGAGGGATTCGGCCACAGATGTTAAAGTTAGAAAGCTATAATATCATCTTTGAAACTTAACGAAAACATTTGCTGGAGCATGTGAAAGTTACATTTGATACCAAATGCAGGACATTGATGTATCGAAGAAACTTCTATGCAACCAATTTCCAAGCATTTACTGGGAACCTCCCCATCTCTTTGATTGAATGAGTAGATTTGTCTGCATTTTTATCCTTTTTTTTTCCCCTCTCAATTCTCTCTTGTCAATGCAGGATGGACAAACAGGCTTCAATCGTGGATATAAAGGTCGAATGCCAGGATCTGGAGCGGTTCTCCATTATCAATCGTTTTGCCAGATTCCATGGGCGGGGCAGCGCAGATGGGGCCGAGAGCTCGTCGTCCTCTGATGCAATGGCCCGGAGACCGTTCCCACAGAGATACGTGACGGCGGTAGCAATGCCTAGAAATCTTCCTGAGGGGGTGCCCTGTCTTTCACTTTAATCATTAATTAAATTGATTTTTTCCCCTTTTGCCGCCATTTCTCTGCCTTGCATTATCTCGCTCCCTACCTTCCGTTCAGTCTCAGTGGTGTGCTGGGCCAATGCCTCGATAATAATAATGTATATTAGATATGTATTTACATATAATTAATATGTAGAAGTTGCTCAGTGGGCCCGGGCTTCACGAACTTGTAATAGGTGTGGGCTCGGGCCCAGTACATCCGTGTCGGCCATAGTTGACTCATTTTAGGTCCAGGCAGGTGCGGACTGAATCTGAACGCATCCCTCATTCATCCGTCTCTCTCATCACTGCACATTATAAAAAAAAAAAAAAAAAAAAAAAAAGAAGGAAAAAGAAGGGAGGATAGTAGCAGCACGCAGAAGAAGGGGGGAATTGCATGCCTTTGAGAGGAACGTTAAAAGGAGTTCCTTACCATTTTTTTCTCACTTTCGAAAGAGAGACATGGGCGACCCACATGCCAATGTGGCATGTGGTGAATCCAGGCTGTTCAGCATGCAGGGTCCATGGCACGTCAGCTGGCTTGGAAGTTTGGGTTCGTGTACTCATCAGGTGGGCTGGATCAAAAGGGTACATTGGATGTAGACAAGAGCCAATTTTCGCTTCCTTTTTTGTTTTTTTGTTTTTTAAATTTAACGTGCGGTCCACCTGTTTAATAGCCGGACTGGCGTTTTGGTAGGATTATCGTATCATGAATGGCAGGTGAGACCTCCCATGCACGTTTTGGTAAAGTTGTTTTGCCCTGACAAGTCTAGAGATGTGCAGGTTTACTTTAATTGGTTGATGCGCACTGTAACTAAAGAGTGAAGAGCCATTTGATTATAAGAGGTGAATGGTGCCAAGCCACTAAGAAATTGCACGACCCAAATAACAGAGTTTGTGGGGCCCACCAGTAATCCTAAAATAGGAAATCCTGGTCTGTGGACTGTTGGGTTGTTTTTCTTTCCAACCGTCCATTAAATGACCCCAATCTGTCATTTGGGTAGCTAAATAAGTGGCCGTTATGGGTGGGTCCTTACTCTTGCTCGGGTGGTAGACTCTCAGGAGTTTCAACTCCTGGTCATGGGTTCGAGTTCCCATAGGTGGTGAAATTCCACTAGCCTGAGTGTGTGGGGTGTGTGTGCGCGTGTGACCAAAAAAAAAAAAAAACAAAAAAAGTGACCGTTACGGGTTTCCCAAATAACATAATGTTGGAATTTGCAAGTGGCCAATGTATCGAATGTGGGAGAAGGGGAACCGGATTGCTTGGAGCACAATTTCGCCCAAGCTCTGTGGGCCCCACTGTGATGACCGTGTTTCTCTCTCCCTCTCTCTTTTTTTTTTTTTTTTTTAACCCATCCATTTACCGGCCCAAATGAAGTAGTAGGGGACCCCACTATAAGAAACAGTGGGGATTGGACGTGCACCGTTGAAAACATCTTGTGGGCCATAGAAGTTTTGGATTAAGCCGATAATTGTATTTTGCCTTCATTCAAGTCTGTGTAACCTTATGAGCAGGTTGGATGGCAAATAATCATCACAGTGGGCACTAGGAAGGTTTCAACGGGGGTGTCATTATCCCCCGCTTTTTCCTATTGTCTGGTCTGCTTTGAGCTTTGGATCTGCCTCAGTTTTGGGCGCATTCCCTAAAATGATCCGGCAAAATGGCAAAAAAACAAAAAAACAAAAAAAAAACACATACATCGGTGGGCCCAACAGCTTGGGCTACGTAGCTCTGGGGATATTCGTGGAGGCTGCTGCAGGCAATCCAAGGTAGCGCATTGTGTTCGATGCTTCTGACTTGGCCTAAAATCAGGCCTATCTGCTCTTTAGCTAGGCCATAGAAGTACTAAAAATCTGAACCGTTGGATGATAACATGCTGTGAAATGAGAAAGTCTAGATTCTGCCTTACATATTTGATCATTACCGGTTATTATCTTAGTAGAAATTAGCTAGGGATGTTTTTTTGGGGCGTCATGCATACCTTAATTTACAGTGTATGGCACGTTTAAACCCACAAATTGGATGGTCTGATTTAAATCATGATGATAATTTCTCAATACCCATATCTCATCGTTCACATAATGCAAGAATATCGAAAGTTCTCTGTTAGTGAAAGCAGACCAAGAACTGTTCGGTAGTAAAGAATGGGGTCCACAATACTGTGAGGTGCTATTCACCTGTATAGGATAGGTGAGTTTTCCTTGTTTAGGTGGAAATTTTTATTTACTAATGTGGGGTTCACATCCATGCAAAAGATGAACGGTGCAAAGGTAATAAAAATAAAAAAGACAACGGCTTACGATATGGAATGCTCATGATGGATCCTACTTGATGGATGAACTGGATCATATCCAAGCTATGTCTATAAAACCCTCGGGCTTGGGAATGACATGTTTGGAAGGAGTGTGGGATGGGATTAAAATTAATTTTATAGGCTTTGGATAATGAGCCTTGTGTTGGAAAGTGTGATATGAGATTTCCAAATCCCATGATAATGAATTTCCGAGTGTAATTTGAAAGGAAATCTCAGGATTTATTTTTAATTGCATACATTCCAAACATGATATTGAAAAACATGGGATACACCCAATCCAGGGACAATATCTTACACATGCATTTATTGTTACTTTTACAATTCCATCCACCTTAATCCCACCTAATGCAGTTGGCCAAACGGCCCTTAAATTTTATAAAAGAGATTCCAAAGGTACCTCAAAAGGCACTTCAGATCCCACAAAACAGAAGGATTTGCAATTTCCACGAGATAAAAGGTGGCGGCTATATCAAATCCAACGGCTTGCATGTCCCCCAGCTTTAACATATACTGTATTATCGGAATGGCCTGAAATTTGGTGTGACCCCTAATTCAAGTGGGACACCACAATGGATGGGTTGGATGTCCGAAATTCATCTCAGTGGGCCATCTAAACAATCAGGAAGGCATTAATGGGTGGGTGTGGTATGGTCGACCTGAGTCATGGATGGTCTAATTTTGAGGCCGATCCCTCACCATGGAAGGGTGCATATGATTTACGGGTGGATGTTTAACAAATATCATGGTGGTGTGCCTTCGTCGTGAGGTTGACTTCATATTACCGAGATTGAATTCATATTGGATTGCGTACTAAGTAACTCATTACGCTAAGCGTACTGAGTAAACTTTGTGGGGCCCACCATCATTTATGCATTTTATCCACTCCGTCCATCCATTTTATCAGATAATTTTAGGGCTTAACCCAAAAATGAAGCATATGCAAAGCTCAAGTGGACCACACCATCGGAAACAGTATGAATTGAACGTCTACTGTTGAAAAGTTCCTGGGGCCACAGAAGTTTTAGATCAATTCGATATTTGTGTTTTCCCTTCATCCATGTCTGTGTGATATTATGAACAGGTTGGATGATAAATAAACATCACTGTGGGCCTTAGGAAGGTTTCAATGGTGGAAATCAATGCTTCCACTGTTTCCTGTGGTATGGTTCATTTTAGCCTTGGATATGCTTCAATGTTGGGTTCAACCACTAAAATAATCTGGGAAAATGGATGGACGGCGTGGATAAACCACATGCATTCACAGTGGGCCCAACAGAGTTTACTCAGTACGATAAGAGTCCGATTTCACTGAGTGTGGTGACAGATTATATATATATGTTTACATGGCACTCTCATGTCCAACCTGTTGGACTACCTCAGGAGGTCCAACCAGTTTGGAAAATAACATTCTGCATGATAGCATTTGTTTTTACGCTTCTATTTCCGTTATGATTTGCCAACTGTGGCAGGACCAAGAGGGGAGGCGGATTTCTTGTAATCTAAGCGGATATTTGTGAGAAATCCACTCTGTCCATCTGTTTTGCTAGCTCATTTTAGGAGGACGTAAGCCCAAAAATTAGGCATATCCAAAACTCAAGTGGGCCATACAACAGGAAAAAGTGGAGCAGGAAATACCTATCATTGAAATCTTCCTGGGTCCACCCTGATATTTATATGCCATCTAAACCGTTCATAAGGTCACTCCCACTGAGATGAATCTCAGTCAAACCTGTGGCCCGTTAATGTTTCAACTACGGGTATTCAGTCCCCATTCTATCATCTGGCCCACTTGAGTTTTTGATCTACATCATTTTGCGTTCATATACTAACATGGGCTGGAAAAATGGATGGACCGGGTGGATTTCTCACAAACATTATGGTGGGTACCACTTATGGGGCCACAGTCAATCCGCCTCCCCTAGTAGAACTAATCACGGACGTGGAGCGTGGTGAATAAAGTCTGTGGGGACGCTGGGTTACCGTGATGTCTGTGTTTTATCCGGCTCATTTTAGGACATGAGTGTAAGAACTCTATTTCGTGGGTCTCACTGATCAACGGTCTGGATTATCATACAGTTGGACTGGATGATTGAGTAGACCAGTGGGTCCCACTTCGGGTGATGTACTGCGCAGCTCTGCATACTAGAGGCTATAGCTGTCTTATGCAGATAGCAGTTTGAGTTGAACTGGGATACTACAATGTGGAGCGTGGGAGGGAGAGAGTTGTGATGGGTTTCAAACTCTCTCTCCACAGACTCTATAAAAGAGAGCTGGGTCCCCGATCCTACACCAACAGCAAAATTCGAGTCCCATCTATTGTATTGCAGAAAGGGTGTGAAGGAGAGGAAGATCCTAAGCTCTACAGGAATTCTGGTATTCTTATCCGGCTTCCATGGCGGCGTCTCAGCTATGTAAGCTATCTGAACCCTGAACCCCTGATTAGTATGTCCCTTGCACAGACAGATCCGTGAGCCTATTCCGCATATAGATTAAGTCCCACAATGAGCTGAAGCATATCTAAAACTCAAGTGGACCACACCACAGGAAACAGTGGAGTTGCAAGCCTACTGTTGAAAAGTTCCGGGGACTCTTATAAGTTTTAGAGTCAAGCTGATACTTGTGTTTTCCTTTCATCCTTATCTGTTTGACCTTATGGACAGGTTAGATGGCAAATAAATATAACTCTGAGTTTTGTTTATTTGTCATCCAAAACAAATAAACAAAACTCAAGTGGGCCCTAAGAAAGTCTCAACGGTGGATGTCATCATATCCACTATTTTCTGTGGTGTGGTCCACTTAACCTCTGGATATGCTTCAGTTTTGGGCTTATGACTTAAAATGAGTCGTAAAAAACAGATGAACAAGACATATACCTCATGGTGGCCCCACATAGCATGGTGAATTCCTCGCTACACAATAGGCTTCCTAATTTACCAGTGACAGTGGTTGGGACCCAAAACATCTTCAATAAGTATTTTACCCAGCGCATAGAACACCCAATGTTTGTGGGGCCCACCATGATGTATATATAAATCTACTCCGTCCATCCAGTGAGACCTCTTATAGAAACCCGTCTCCTGCAAGCAAGACCGCAGGAAACTAGGGTGCGAGCAAAACTAGGTGTGGGCTTGAGTGGGCCACCATAATATTCCGTGAGATTCATCCTAACCACCAAGTGCGTCATTCTATTTTACGCTCGGGACCCAAAATTCAGCCCCACCCATGATTCAGGTGGATCACAGGATTTGAAAGAGTTAAGAGACAAACGCTGACCTTTGATTTTTAACACGACCCATCATTATGTTTACGTGAAATATATGGTGACTGTGAAATATATGTTTACGTGAAATATACTCCAACCATAGTTGTGTCATCCCAAGTAGTCAGGCTGAGGAGCCGATCGATTAGGTGAGACCCAGGACTTACCCAAGACAGGTGCGGCCCTTACCGTGGGGACCACCTTGATGTATGTATTTCATATTCACGCCATCCCCATGTGATGCTTGATTTGCTTCATCTTCGTAATGGTCGGCTTTTTCGATGTTTTTACGATTCTGGTGAAGGGATTTGATTGGATTAGAGCTGCGAGAGGGAGTTAGAAAGAAACCCAGGCTGTCATGGGAGGTTTACTAAAGGGATGTACATTGCTGCTGGAACGTAAATGCTGGAGTTGATTAGAATTAAAGGTAGATGTTATGGTTATAATTGAAAACGACTTCTATTAGAAAGAGGTTGTTAGAATTGATTGGATTGTGATTGAATAGAGTGTGCCTTTTGCATCAATGATTGACTTTGGGAGGAGGAAGTTGGATTGGAAACTGGCTCCCGTGGGAGTATCTGCCACTGCCTATCCGTGGCTCATAGGGGCAGGATGTGATGTAATCCAGACCTCCGTCCTAGGAGGGTATTAGAATTGGACTCAGCTTTCGTTAGTGGAAGCTGATTGGCATTAATTGATGATGGGGTTTTTTTCCGTGCTCGACCAGTCGTGAGCCTTACACGACCGGTCAAGGGCTGGTGCATGACTAGTCGAGCAGGGCTCGACTCAAAGTCTAGCGAATTGAGGTTTTGGATTTCCGAGGTACTCAATCGGTCATGGGATGTGCTTGACCGGTCGAAGGTGCTGCTCGACCGGTCGAGGGATCCACTCGACCAGTTAAGGTTACGCAGATTCATTCCGCAATTTTGTGCGGATTGTCAATTTTGAGTCCTTTTGCAACAAGGATGTGGAAGGGAGTTTCCTAAAACTATAAATAGTGGTCTCTAGGGTTTTCTAGCGTATAGAGATACATGAAAAACACAAGAGGGCTATCAAAGGTGTGAGAGAAAGAGAGAAAGAGAGAGAGAGAGAGAGAGAGAGAGAGAGAGAGAGAGAGAGAGAGGAAGCTTGTAGAAGAGAGGTTATTCTTGTGGAGGTTATCTACTGTGCAATTTATATCTAAGCGTTCCTACATCCTCGTAATCGGTTAGATCTCTCCGTTTTTCTTTTATTCTCTCATTGTTTATCCACTCCTGTGTGAGCGAAGAAGCTTGTAACGTTCTACTTCATAGTGGATTGTTGATCTGGATGAGGTCCCATGGTTTTTACCTCTTTGAGGGTCTTCCACGTAAAAATCTCTCGTGTGGTGTGTGGTTTATGCTTTAATTTATTTCATTGCTTTATTATTCCATAATTCTGGTTTGTTTCGGGAGGCTAGATCCTAAGCTTTTGTGCAAGGCCCCCAACAAAGTGGTATCAGAGCTAAGTTCATTGAATGGGTATGATCGGTTTTGAATTATGGAAGGTGGCTCATTAAGGATGATCAGCCTCAATGGTTCTAATCGGACCATATGGAAGGCTAAGATGGAGGACTTGCTTTATTGTAAGGACCTATATTCTCCAATTTTAGGCATATCAGCAAAATCCAAGGATATGTAGGATGTCTGATGATGATTGGAAGAAGATGGACCGAAAGGCGGTGGGGTTTATTAGACAATGGTTGGACGATTCCGTATTCCACCATGTGTCTACCGAAACTTCAGTCGCTAGCTTATGGTTGAAATTGGAAGGGCTGTATGAGAGGAAGACAGCCGGTAATAAGATTTTTCTGATAAGACGAGTTGTAAATCTCAAGTTCAAAGATGGTGGTTCTGTGGCCGATCACATGAATGAGGTCAGCAATATAGTGAACCAACTCTCCTCTATGAAGATGATCCTGGATGATGAATTGCAGACTTTGTTATTGCTTAGTTCATTGCCTGACAGTTGGGAGACATTGGTGGTGTCTCTAAGTAACTCCGCGCCAGATGGAAAGATTTTCATGGAACAGGTTACTAGCTGTCTCTTTAATGAGGAGACAAGGAGGAAGTCTCAAGGGTCCACTCAGCAAGAGGCCCTTGTGACACAGGAACGAGGGAGGGGAAAGAACAGAAAGGGCGGGAAGGCCCGAGATAAATCAAGAGGCAAGTCGAGTAACATGAAGGATGTTGATTGCTAGAATTGTGGCAAGAATGACCACTACAAGCATGAATGTCGTGGTAAGAAGAATGACAAGAAAGGAGAAGGAAAGGAGAAGGAAGATGAATCAGGTTCCACTGCGATCGCTTCAGACGGCGACGTTGTAGTTATTCTTTCAGTAGATCATGATATATGTCTTACGGCTACGAGTCAGGACACCGACTGAGTAATTGACTCGGGAGCTTCTTTTCATGCGACTCCACGCAGGGACTTCTTTACAAGCTACAAGTCAGGTGACTATTTGACCGTGAAGATGAGAAATTCTGGCGTTTCAAAGGTCGTAGGAGTTGGTGATATTTGTGTGAAGACCGATATGGGCTGCACATTAGTTCTCAGGAATGTGAGGCATAACCCAGACCTTCGCCTCAACTTAATGTCGATGGAAAGGTTGGATGATGATGGCTATACAAGTCGGTTTGCTGGTGGGCGCTGGAAGCTCATCAAGGGTTCATTGATCGCAGCCAAAGGAAAAAATTGTTGCACCCTTTACAAGGCAAGTGTCAGTGTGTGTAAGGGTGGGTTGAATGAAATGAAAGATTTAACTATTGACATGTGGCACAAGCGTCTAGGCCACATAAGTGAAAAAGGGCTTCAACTATTAACGAGGAAGCGGCTCCTTCCAGATGTGACAGGTATACCTTTCAAAACCTGTATTGATTGTTTATCAGGAAAATAATATAGAGTTTCATTCGTTAAATCTACTTCTCATATTAATAAAGTGCATGCATTATATTTGGTTTATTTTGATGTTTGTGGTCCTATGAGGACAAAAACCTTGGGTGAGGCATTGTATTTTGTCACTTTTATAAATGATGCATCTAGGAGGGTTTGAGTTTATTCTTTGAAATCCAAGGATGAGGTCTTTGATGTGTTTAAATTATTTCATGCTATGGTTGAGAGAGAGACAAGTAGATCATTAAAGTGCATCCGTATTGACAAAGGTGGTGAATACATTGGTGACTTTCATGAGTATTGTAAGTCCCTGGGTATACGGCATGAACAGATGGTTCCGAAGACGCCCAGTATAATGGTGTAACTGAGCGAATGAATCGCACCATTGTTGAGAGAATTAGTTGCATGTTGTCCCATGCAAAATTGCCCAAGACGTTCTGAGGAGAAGCAATGCACACGACTGTGTATTTGATAAATAGGTCTCCATCAGCCCCATTGAGTGGAGAAGTGCTTGAGAAGGTGTGGACTGGATATGATCCATCGTACAATTATCTTAGGGTGTTTGGATGCAGGGCATCCGTTCACGTACCAAAGGACGAGAGGTCTAAGCTCGATATGAAGATCAGACAATGTGTGTTCTTAGGGTACGGTGATGAAAAGTTCAGTTACAGATTGTAGGATCCGACCGAGAGGAAGCTCGTCAGGAGTAGAGATGTAGTTTTCTTTAAAGATCAGTGTATAAAAGACATTGGTAAGCCAGAGAAGAACCAACCTAATTCAGGTGAGCTAGAGGACATGGATCTGATTATTCCTCCCATGGTGCCTGATGACGGGGGAGTACAACAGGATGCAGAGGACAAGGGAGTTCCTTTAGAAGATGGACCAGGGGAGCAGCCCCCGCTTGATCCACCTATTGAGCCACAGGTAAGGAAGTCATTTAGGGACAGATAGTCGTCCAAGAGGTACTCGTCACATGAGTACATTATGCTGATTAATGGAGGAAAGCCAAAAGATTATTCTGAGGCCCTAGCCGACGAGCATAAGGGGGAGTAGTTGAAATCTATGCAAGAGGAGATGAAATCCTTGCATAAGAACCACACCTATGACATGGTGAAACTGCCTAAGGGCAAGAAAGCCCAGAGCAAGTGGGTGTTCAGAAAGAAGATTGAGTAGAAGAATTCACAGACGAAGTTCAAGGCCAGACTTGTAGTGAAAGGGTTCGGTCAAAGGAAAAGTATAAACTTCGAGGAGATATTTTCACCAGTGGTGAAGATGACATCCATATGGGTGTTGCTTGGGTTGGCGGATAGCATGGATTTGGAGATAGAGCAGTTAGATGTTAAAACTGCCTTTCTCCATGGTGACCTGAAAGAAGAGACTACATGCACCAATCAGAGGGGTTCGAAGTCAAGGGCAAAGAGCATATGGTATGTAGGCTAAGGAAGAACTTATACGGGCTAAAACAAGCTCCACGGCAATGGTACAAGAAGTTCGTTTCATTCATGTTACAACATTGGTATGATAGAACGGAGTCAGACCACTGTGTGTTCACGCGCAAGTTCTCAGATGGTGATTTCTTAGTTCTGTTGTTGATGACATGCTCATCATGGAAAAAGACATTAAGAAAATCGACAGGCTGAAACAAGAGTTAAGCAAGTCATTTGTGATGAAAGACTTAGGCCCAGCTAAACAAATCCTATGAATGGAGATAACTCGTGACAGAAGCAGCAGGAAGCTTTGGCTGTTACAAGAGCGGTATATTAAGAAAGTCCTATAGCAGTTCAATATGAATGCAGCAAAGCCGGTCAGTACTCCACTGGATGTTCATTTCAGATTGAGCGACAGGCAGTGTCCCAAGACGAAGGCAGAGGTGGAAAAGATGCAGAAGATACCCTACGCGTCAGTTGTAGGAAGTTTGATGTATGCTATAATGTGTACACGCCCAGACATAGCATATACGGTTGGTGTTGTCAGCCGGTATCTTACCAATCCTGGCAAAAAGCATTGGGCAGTGGCAAAATGGATATTGCAGTATCTAAGAGGCTCATCCAGGTTGAGCCTATGCTATGGTGATGGTAAACCTGTGTTAGAAGGCTACACAGATGCAGATATGACAGGTGACATAGACTCCATGAAGTCTACATCCGGGTTCATGTTCACGTTTGCAGGGGGAGCGGTTTCTTGGTAGAGCAAGCTACAAAAGGTCATAGCATTGCCGACAACTGAGGCCGAGTACATTGAAGTCATAGAGGCATGCAAAGAGAAGCTTTAGATGAAGAGGTTCTTACAGGAACTTAGTCTGAAGCAAGAGGAGCATATGGTCTATTGCGATAGTAAAAGTGCTATACACTTAAGCAAGAACCTAAGTCAGCATTCCAAGTCAAAGCACATAGAGATTCGGTATCACTGGATCATGGATACTTTGGAACAGAAGGTGTTATAGCTTAAGAAGGTCCACACGAACGATAATGGGTTAAACATGATGACCAAGGCTTTGCTCAAGGGCAAGTTTGAGGTTTGTAGAAACCAGGCTGGCTTAAAGAAGGTAAATCCCTCCTGGGTCAAAAAAGGGGGAGATTTGATGGGGTTTTTTCCTCGTGCTCGACCGGTTGTGAGCCTTACAAATATTTATTAGAAAAATGTTGCCAAAAATAAAAATATTTATTATAAATTAATAAATAATTTAAAATTTTGAAATATATATTTATATTATAATGAGCTATTTAAGTTGTTTTATTATTATTTGGGCATGTTCTATGAATAATATTGCAATGAAAATAAAACATTTTCAAAATATTTTGAAAATCTTGCAGCAATACTACTTTAGTGTATTTTTTTCCACAAGTTTTCAACGGTGAGTGTCGAATCCCCCACTGGTTTTTTGTGGTGTGATTCACTAAGTCTTGGAACTACTTAATTTTAGAATCATAACATAACATAACATGGCAAAACAAATAGACAACATTCAGGTAAGGATTACAGTAAACTTGTTTAGGTAAGACTTTTCCAAAGATGAGATTTACAGTACAACTCATGTACATGCCACACGTTTGGCATCAGGGCACATGGTGTTCAAGATCCAATCCATCCATTAGAAAGACACCACTATATTTTAGAGAAAAAATACAGTCGCACCAACTAGTGGATGAATTTGATCTCGGATTTACATGTCATGATGGCACGGTGGCCACCCCTATATGAAAATATCATATCAACCCATCCGACAGTCTAGTGGACTGCACGAGCAGTGGGCAACAAGCCATGGTTGGCATGGCCGACGAGCCATGACCGCACACTCGCACAACGAGCCATGGCTGGCCTAGCCAACAGTTTATTTCGTACATCCATTAAGATTTGAGCTCTTAACAAATAAATAAATAATTTTAAATGGAGTGGCCGAGTGGGCCTACCTGATTGGGATCGGGAGTGGTGTGTCGGGCTGCGGAGTGAAGACTCTAAACTTCGGGTAGAGATCGGGATCGAGACGATTTGAGGATTTCGGATCAGGTGCGACGAAGGTTCTTCGGGTGTAGGTAGGGACAGGGTAGGGTAAAAATAGGTCAGGTATTAAGGTTTCTAGATCTTCGGGTGTGGGTAGGGTAGAGAAGGGATTTGGGGATTTAGGGTTCGGGCGGCGAAGAGTTCTTCGGGCACGGTTAGGGTAGGGTAAAAAAATTAGGTCAGATAAAAAAGTTATATATATATATAGGCTACTAAATACGGTACGGATCAGGTCGGTTCGAATCGGATCCATTTGGATCGGATTCTAGATCGGGTCGGCTCGGAACATGACATATCCGGATTCGACCTGAAAATATTTCGGATCCGGATGAGGCTACCTGATCCTGACCGATCGTGACCGTCGGTTTTGCTCGAATCGAGTCAGATCGGGTCGAATCCACCGGTTCGGGTCTGAAATGCCCAGCTTTAATCTAATACTTGGAATTACAGGCCAAGAGAGGCTGACCACTATTTTAATACCTCATCTCCATCCATGTGATTTGGTTTGGATAGTCAATATCTATTTGTATGAATGGATATGATTGTGGTAGAACTTCTCTCTTAGATTTGAAGGAGAATTCGACTCTAGCTGTTATAGAAAGAGGTAAAAACATAAACGATTTTATGTTTTAACAAATAGTTTTGGCGTGTTGGAAGTTTCTTACACGGTTTAGCCTGGATCTGCGTGATTTTGATTTCAATGGTTGGAATGATCTTGCGTGAATGGTCAATAGAAAAGGAAAAACTTCTCCTACATCGCAAGCACTTTAAGCCGAAATAGGGCTTATCTTCGAATTTGAGTTCGCACGCACAAGGGGGCTTTTGGTTCATGATTTACGCACGCATTTGTGCATGCACTCGTGTAGAATTATGGGTTCTGATCAGAATTCCTCGCTCTACAACATGGATGGTTTATATTGTCCTCATGGTCGATGATGGTGGGCCCAACACGAATGCTCCCTTCATTCATTTGAAACGAACATGGCGGGAAGAAAAATGAAGGAGAAGACTCCTTCTCCTGTTTGCTTTGGTTTGGGTCCACGCCTGGTCAGCCACGCTGACTCGGTGGATTCTTTGAAATTAAGGCTGGCCAGCCCGATGAGTCGATCTAACTCGGTATTTCTGATCGAGTCGGACTAGGTTTGGATCAACCTAGCCCAGACCTAGACTCGGATCAAGTCGGGCATGCTGGACTCGGTATCGAGTCTGGGTCAGGCATTTTTGAAAATCGAATCGAGTCGGGTTGGACCTCACTCGATCCGACTAGACTCGATGCCCACCTCTAACCCTAACCTTGACCCAAAAGAACCCTTGAACCTTTAGATGATCTTAACCTTAATAGGTAAACCTTGTTGATCATCTCCTAACTTTAGAAGCTTAATTGGTACATGATAAGGCTAAAAGATGTGTGAAGCTGCTATGAAATCGTATACTCAAAACAACAGTTTTCGAGTGGTCATCGATCCCATCGACAAGACTTAATGGAATCGAATGACTGATCAATCTGGTCGAAAAATCAGTCTAGCAACCCAACGGAAAAATTCTTGTATTTTCTCGATGGGATCGAAAAATTGTTCGATCCTATCAAAGGACCTTCGATCCCATTGAAGGACATTTCAATTCAATCAACAAAGTCGTTAACTAGCCATTTTATAGCCATTGAAAATCAGTTTATTATAAAAGGGCATTCGGTTCTTAGGCAAAAGGATGAGTTTTTGGTGCAATAGAAGCCTCGGTGATTCCATGTTCATATCCGTCATTCTACGCATCTAAACTAATGAGTTCCAACTCATCTTCCTTGAGATTAATACTCTAACGAGGATTCCAACCTTCACCTTGAAGATGAGCTTGAACTCTACCATTTTTTAGAGATTAGACCCAACCTTATTGGTATACCCCTTACCTAAATAATTTAGAAGACCCATCTACGTGAATCTTCCAGGATTACAATATTTCATTAGTTATAGGAGATTTCATCATTTTTCCATCACCTTGGTCACCTCAATGGAGCATTACATGTAAGGTGTTTGATCTTTGAGCTGAAGCATTGACAAATATTGGTATTAATGATCGAGGGAGCACAAGGGGAGCTGATTGAATCACGAGAGAGCATCGATCAAGTAACTCAAGAAGACGCTACAAAATAGGCTCAATCCGATAAATAAGTTGTCAATTGTAAGAGTCCTCGCACTCCTTCCTTGTATAGGATTGAGTGTAGAATTTGTAACCCAAACTTACGTGGGTTCTTGTGTAGGACCATATCATCACCGACACGGTTGAGAACATGTGTAAGTCCTTGTGTGGGCCACCAACATGGGTGTGCACGTAGGTAAGTTCTTGTGTAAGCCACTGACATGAGAGTGTACATGGTAAGTCCTTGTATAAGCCACTAACACGAGTGAGTGCGTGGGTAAGTCCTTGTGTAGGTCACCGACATAGGTGAGTACATGGGTAAAGGCCATTGACACGGGTGAGTACATGGGTAAGTCCTTATATAGGCCTTCAGAGGGAGTGTGCGTATGTAAATATTAGAGGTGAACTTGATTTAAAACTTTCGATAATGAAATTCGGTACATTCAAGGAGAATACATCTGTCAGGAGTGGAGTAGGGAAACCGAATACTTGTCTTTACGATTGTGAATTGCGTACATTCTTATTCATGCTAATGTGATTGATTAGTTAAATCTTATGAATGCTTGAATTGAATTATATCTTAGGCACTTAACTTGTAATGCACACACAAGCTCACCATCTTTTATAAAATAGTTGCTTCAATGGCATACCTATTATGGTCTATGTGATTGAACCCGCGATTACCTTGGAAACTATTACCTTAGAAACCTTAGTGTTAATTTGCTTAGTTTAAGTTAAGCAATTATGTTTGAATTGGCATAATTTTTATTTGGTCCTAATCACTGCCCCTCTAAGGCATAGCCATTTATTATAAGCTCCGCCAAGCTTCCGTGCATAGTCGTGGTAAACTATTTCACGTAATTTAATAACACATCGTCAAAGTGGGCCTCCACAATAGGCCCTACTCACTGGGTAGTGTAGATGTTGTCCATAGTCTAGTGGGTTGGTGTAACGCCCTGAAAATTGGGGGTCGAGCATAAGCTCCACTCCTGAGTTCCAACGCATCACTATGCAACATAGATAATGATAATTAAATGTTCTCCGTGTTAGTGCATTAAACATGAGTGGGATTACACCAAAACAACATATCATACTCCAGATATAGTTTAATTATGCAAGCGAAAGAACTGTGATAGATATATAACATATATAAACTGTTGTAAGTCTCCAAAGTGTGAACATATTACCAGGTTAAATATATACATGTATACTTTCCAAAATGGACCAAAAATGAATATACATGTGTGTTTCAAAAAGATAAAATAACAAGTGTAATGGCATCTAGTCAACATCCCAGAGATCCCCGTCGATCAGGACACGGCTCACATGAACCCGCCTGAAAACTGCATGTAAGAAAATGCCTCTTATGGGGCCCACATTCACTGTACAACACATACATCAAGGTGGACCACACACTGTCTACATTGGATAGTGTGGATAGGTGGATCCCACTTCCATCAAAATGGAAGGATGTCATGGATTTTACTCATACAACAAGGTGATGTAAGTGCATCAGTTTGTCAATGATGTGTGCTAAGGTGTCTTGAGTTGGTTGAGCCCTCATTGGTAGACATTGAAAAACATTGAATATCGAAGACCCAAAAACTTGCAACAGCAAGGCTTGAAGATAACAGGTAAATTGAGGTGCCTCAGTTATCATAGCCTTAGATCCCTTTAAGTTCTAAAACAACCTACCTCTAGATGATATAATTCGAAAGGAAAACTTTGTTTTATCATCCCAAGTCTTAGGATTTAATTGGAATAAGATCAGTTAGGCTTTTGAGGTGTTATAGGGATTTTCGATTCAACTTGGACCAAGTTCGGTCCGACCGAAAAGGACTAAAAGAGTCCAGCAAGCAATTTATAAATTTTACAATTTTTAATCTAACCGAGTGAACTGTCGGTTCGACTGAAGTGGCAGTTCGGTTTGACTGAAATTGGACAATTCTATCTAATAACAAACTGGATTATCCCTGGGTATTTTCGGTCGAACTAAACACACTTAGGTCCAACTGAACATATAACCGTTAAGATCTGTTGGAGCCTTTTTCTTATAAAATGGACACTTGAACCTTGGCTTGATGGGTGATTTTTTAGTATTTTTAGAGACCATATGCTTGAAACTCCTATCCCAAGCTTCTAGACTCTAAATCAGAGAGATTCAAGTTTCTCCTCGTGATTCATCACTCCAATGAGCATTCCAAACTCCATTTCAAGATATACATGTTCCCTTGCATTCTATAGAGATTAAACACCAACCTATAGGTAAATCCTCATGATAGGTGAATCCCCAATTAGAACCAACTATCCTTTAGTTGTAAGAGATTCCACCATTATCTCTTTACTTTGGCATCCTCATAGGTACACCCTACAAGGTAGCTGATTGTTAGAGTTGAAAAAAATCTACATTAAAGATCAAGAGTGGAAAGGAGAAGCCACATCAAGTTGATCGAGCATCTCAAGAAGATGCTATCAACAGGGCTCATCCAAAATGTTTAAGTTTTTAATTAGAGTCCGTCGAGTTTGAAGCCCCAACTTAAATAGGTGATAGGCCCTTGTGTAGGACTGTCTCTGGCGGGAGTGTACGTAGGTCCCTGTGTAGGACCGCATCGGTTTTAGGTTAGCCTATAGAAAATCTAGTAAGTCTCCGTGGGAGCCACCGACATAGGTGTATACGTGTAGGTCCTTATGTAGGATTACTTCTAGCAATAGTATACGTAAGCCCTTGTATTGGACTGCATAAGTTATTAGTTGGCCTGTAAAAAACATTCTTAAGTCTCTGAGAGAGCCATCGACATGGGTGCGTACGTGTAGGTCCTTGAGTAGGACCGCTGCCACTACTGGTGCGTACGTGTAAGTTTGTGGTGAACCTAGTGAAAACTATTGTAAATGTTTTTTGTGAACCTATGGAAAATCAATTGAGATAGTAAAATCCAATACACCAAGTTCAATGCGTTAGCCAAGAGTGGAGTAGGATAAAGTCAAGCCACCATACATTGTGTTTGTGATTGCTTATATGTTTACAATTTTATCATACTTAGATTGTATGCTAGGCACTTAATTCATTGCAAACACATTGATATTTCACATTTCATCACATTAGCTCTTTGCACATTTAGTTATATCTATTATAGTCTATGCTCTCAAAGTCACTTAATCGAATTAATTGATAAATAATTTTAAGTGGTCCTATTCATCCTCCCTCTAGGACTTAGCCATAATTTAAAGTTTTGCAAGCTTCCTCATGCCATGGTATCATGTTAGATAACCGCGAAATTTCATGTAGGTCCCACAACAGTGGGCCCAATATCATATAATCTGAAAAACAAGGGAGGGGGGATGACAGGTTGATCGACTTCTCACACTCATGCTTCGACGGTTAGATGATCGGACGGTCCAATATCCTCTTCTTCCCCTAAACTCTCTCTCTCTCTCTCTCTCTCTCTCTCTCTCTCTCTCTCTCTCTCTCTCTCTCTTCTCCTAATCTTTCTTTTCTTTTCTTTTTTTCTCACTCTTTTTTTTTTCTAGTTCTAATGGTGGGAACGAGTGGGGGCTTATGACCTTGGGGGTATTGTAAAATGTGGTAGGATAGAGAGGGAAGAGAAGATAGAGAGGGGTAGAATGGGGAGAGGGAAAGAGAGAAAAGAAGGGTAGCACGGGAGAGGGCATGGAGTAGTATGGGAGATGGGATGGAAGAGACGGGCTTGCTTGACTTTTGTGGTGAGAAGGGTATGGATAGTAGGGGCATTTTGAGAACTTTAGGTGATAGGCGGGGTTAGTGTAGGGATAATTTAGGTCTTTTGGCTAGGAGGTTATTGTGGTGGTTGAAAATGGGGTAAGGATAGTTTAAGAATTTCTAAAAAGCTGTCTTTATGAGATTCCTTTAAAAATTATATAATTGGGCTCCACTCGCCACCCTAATGTGCATCATAATGTGTGCTTGTCTCAATTTAAATAAGCGGGCATATCTCACTAATTGGTTATTGCAATGGGGCGTGCCGCACAGCATTGGAATATGGTGAATGTTGAATTATTATTCCTCATTTAAGAGGATAAGCAATATAAAATCGGTCCGATAATCTTAATATATTTGAAGTGATGAAAATGAATGACTATGAATTTCTTTTGTCATCCACATAAATCCCTTTTCAGTCGAGATGTAGAAGTTTACTCCACCAAGTACTAATCCATTTGACATATATTGAAACTTTTATATACGAATTTGTGCTATATGCATATTAAAAGTATAATCCCACTGAAGGAATGGAATTTACTACTATGGAGGTGACATTTTCATAATTTGAAAATGAAGTTGTTAAGATTTAGTACTCGTGAGAATCCGAAATGAACGCTAACACATTGTAGAGATCGTATGGCATGTATATATGTCATTTAAGAAAAGGAATGTCTAGTCTGAAAAAAGAGCTTCAACTGAAGATGACAATTTAGGAGTTTTAAAGGGAATAAAAAGTCAACAATAGTTAAGTGTTGGGTTTCCACATCAATATTGATCTCTTAAACATCTACTTTCTTTGTACATGTGGCCCACCTGAAAGACTGAAACCCAACTGCCCACTTGATGAACAGCCTGGATAGTTCATACGTGCACCACACAAATAGTACGAGATCTGATCACATACTGGTGCCGGTGTCACACCTTCTTAGTAGACCTACCATGAAGATTATTACCCTTCTCTCAAATATCAGGCTTACAGGCTTAGTCGGTGGGACACCTATATGTTGAATCGGGTGGCCGTTGTCTTTTCATCCAAGAACGGCCTGATTTTTTTTTCCCTAGGTGTCACCTTGGTGCACACATGCAACATTCAGGCAATCCATAAGGCATGCCCACCACATGCAAACAAAGGCTGATTCATTCACCGGGTTGAGCCTAAGAAAGATCTTATTCGATGCTCTTATCGGATGTTGTTCCACCTTGGACGAGCACAGCTTAAGATGGATAAGAGAGGTGGCCCACTCAGTCCATCCATTGAAGGGACAAATTATTTTTTTTAAAAGAAGAAGAAGAAGAAGAAGAAGAAAAGTATAATTTCCTGATAATCTGGGCACTGAGACCATCAAACAAGATACAATTATCAAAATTCAGCAAAACAAAACCAGCCCCACACCCTATCAAATAAATATGGTTTGCTCCTCTGTCATCGGACATGCAAGCGAAGTGGTGGGAATCCTTATCCTACTTCCTCAGTGAATCGTGACTCTGTCTTCCTCAGGACAGAAGAACAGCCAAAACCAGCCCTTGGATAATGGCCGTGCTCCAATTTTAACTCAGCTGGTTTCACCAGAGTTGAATCCACATTACATTTTGTTGGGATCCATTTACTCTCTCCCTCTCTCAAGATCAAAAGGACAAGTCGCATTTTATCAGGACCCATTGCTGAATGTCTTATCCATGAGAAAACCAGGAAAACAAATTATCAATTGTCAGAGCTAAGGTAAAAACAATAGCAAGAAACGGGGGGAAGCATCTTTACAAAAACAAAAGCATAACATACAACCCTCAAACAAGCACACAGGCACACTCGCCATATGCGCCACTTGTATGGAGTCTACTTCACTCATCAGGAGGGGCCTGGCATGCAAATGACGTGACCCCAAAAATAGGTGGTGAGTGGTCCAAATGTAGTCCTTGAATGTGGACTACTGGCCATTTGTTTATCATCCATGGTTTTCAGTGCATGTGAGGACCACCTGATGAGTGAACCATTCTGATTTTTGGACCAGGGTATCGGCAGAGGGTGATACATGGCAACATGAGACGCTCCCAATGGCAGACAGATATCTGGCACATACATTGGCAGGTGTGCTTGAGTAGGCTTTAGCAAACTCATGATTTAGTTCGATAGCACAGAGAAATCATCGAATTTCCACACTGAGCAGGGAGGGGGAAAAAGCATGTATCATTACAAGACTAGGATCTTCCAATCTGGGAGATTTTGGAGCATATTTCCATCCAGTGGGGATATCAGATCAATGGTTTGGTCACTAGATGGCTGGCCCTAGGACACTATCCATCCTGGGATGAGGGTCATACAAAAAAAAAAAAAAAACACCTAACATTACATGACGGGGATCTTCCAATCTGGGAGATTTCGAAACATATTTCCGTCCATGGGGCATATCAGATCAATGGTTTGGATCACTAGACGGCCAGCCCAAGAAAACTATCCATCCTGGGATGAGTTCCTCATCTAAGGGCCTGTTCCTTGTTTGGGGAAGATGAAAACCTTGGAAAAGAAATTGATTTCCATGGAAATCAACCTTTACCTTTTTGAGTTAAAAACAAAAAAAAAAAAAAAAAAAAAAACACTATGGAAATTGATTTCCATACCAAGGTTCTACTCGAAAAAGGAGAAACTTATGTCAAACATAGATTTCCAAGATTATAAGAGACAAATTCTCACATTTGACAGGTGACCTTTCAACATTTCCATGAAAAACTGCATTCCCAACCAAACAAGGGAATTACTGCTGGATTCAGTAGCTTTCTATTTCCTGAGGATTCCGTAGGGGTTTCCCATGCCCACATGTTGGATTCTCTCTATTCAAAACAGGGGCCAAACACACAAGGAAACAGGAAACCGACTCAAATAAGCCCGGACAAGGCTACAATGATGATGATACATATATGCAATTAGTGCTACTTGATCCACGCGAAGATTGAAGAGGCAATTCAGCAAATATGGCAATGTAGAACATGCGTGCAATATCTGGACAACTCATTGGGATCACTGTAAACAAGTACTAATCCAAAAAATAGGCTGATTCTCAATCGGGTTGTGGGGACATTAGGGCGGCAACAGGTTGGGCTGGCCCAGTTGGTTTTAGCCACTGGCCAGATGCAGGTCAGGCTAGAGGCTGTAATAGAGGTTCACGGGTCACATCTGGGTGTCGATTTGAAGCCCAATTAATAAATAGATCCAGCCCAGCCCTAGTTCCACACTATTTTCTTTTAAAGCCCAATTGAGGAATCAATTATGATGTTGATGGACATGCTTGGACCTGAAATAGGACCAATTAGTAAAGGAGCTAGGCCAGGGCCTGACTATTTGCCTGATTAATAATCGGGTTGGGCTTGGGTTGACCCCGAATCGATCTGAACCTGGCCCATTGCCACCACCCTTAAGCGGAAGGTTAGAAAGAAGATGGCCAATGCCCTAAATTCTACACACGCGTGCCCACTCGCTGAGTGGACCATCATGATCTCGGGAGCAGCCTGAATTCCATACACGTGGAATGTTGGCACCAGTAAGGAATTGCATCTTCAGTGTCTCCTTGTGTAATAGTCTAGGCATTTTTTTCATCTGACATGAAGGACATACTAGGAAAGTTCAACAAAGACCACTAAAGGAAACAGCAAAAGTGAAAACCATGGAACAAAGAATCCAAGTAATACCTCTCTCAGACAGAAATTTCAGAAGAAATGCAAAGCTTCGAGTCAGCACCGCCACTGATTATACTATCACCTTTCCACCAGTCAGCACATAGCACCTGTATCTTGCCAAAGCCATCAAGTTAGATAGCCCGTCTTCCATATAAGATGGATGAGAAGCCAAAGAATGAAAGAAGCTACCTTGTCTTTGTGTGAATCAATTACTGCCAGCGGCCACTGCAACAAAGCATTCCTCAGAGATCAATCTTAATGTGGAAACTCAATGAACTCTAAAAACTTGCCAAGCCACAAATTAATTTGCCTAAAAAGGAACTGCAGTCAAAAGGAATAGAGCCCATTTGAGGTTGAAATAGGGGCACATAGAAAACACAGTTTCTGTCACTTCCTGATGCACGAATTAAGGCTGGATTTGGACTGAGCTGACCCATAGGGCTTCCAGGCACAACCATCGCAGACCAAGCTGGCCCACAGTTGGAGCCCACACCTGAATTTCAAGCACAGCTCATAAATGGGCCTCTTCCCTGTCCTTCATCTATTGAGGCTAAGCTCAGGCACTGGCTGGGCTCATTATGCTTGTTAATAGCTATTACATGATGAACCAAGCCTAAATTTTGGGCCCAACTACAAAACGGACCAGGCTAGGCCTTGGCATGATTTTCTAGCCCGTTTAGTGTGTGGCCAACATCATCCTGGCACAAGACAACCTAGCCCATTTATTACCCGAATGGTCATGCATTCAGCTAAATGCCAGCGAAAGGACTTAACCCTCCTAGTAAAATCGTATTCCCTTTCCTAGAAACTAGAAGAATTTGATCACGTACTTGAAAATGCCACCAATCACTCAAAACTTGTGATCAAGTAATTGAAAATTCTCAACTGAACACTTCAAAATAATATTACAACAACAACAATAATAAAAAGCAATGAGAAACAAATGAGGTTTACAATAACAGTTTTTCTTTTTCTTTTTCTTTCACAACAAATGAGGTGTACAGTGTGATGTCACACAGTCATCATGGCTGGTCCCACACAGCCTTTGCCGCATGAGCTTCGTATAATATTTGTTGGTGTCGGCAACACAGAAAGGAGGGGATCGACAGAATGGGCTACTCGCATGAAAGAATAGTAGGGACAAAAATGCCCCTGGTTGAAGGATTAGACACATCCCATTTTCCTTTTACAATCAAAGTTTATGCCCTGCCCCAAGACTAATTGCGGGGGTAAAATTGACCAAATGATACTTGCATTATATATGGTAGAGATAGGAGTCATAACACACATTTTCAACTATTGCACATGGACAAAAACATTAAGGACAAACCACAAGACAACATAATAACAGTTGAGTTTGTTCTCAACAACTTCCAATTCGAGTTTCAAGTTTTAGAACCCCAAATCCAATATATAACCGGTGTATATATTTATAAAAGAAGAGACCTTACCGCTGTTCTCAAATCCCACAGCATCACCTTTCCATCATAAGATGCTGAAAGCAAATGAAACCATGACTTGGTATGCCACTTGCAAGCTGTGATCCATGATGAGTGAGATGAGAACTGAAAAGTGGGAGCCAGAGTTCCTGTGGGAAACAAGATTTAAAGTTAGATACAGATAATTTTTTTTTTTAAAAAAAAGTTTTTTTTTTTAAAAAAAAAAAGGAGAAAAGAGACTATAAATCCTCTGGTATATCCAGTGCTCAATCAAAACCTGGTTTACGGGGATCCCATATCCTAAGAACAGGGTCAGAGCCACCAGCAGCAATGAGTGCAGAGCCTTCACCACCAACATCAAGGCAGTTAAGGACTTTCCCACAAACCTGTATGCAAAGATATTAGAAGGTTACAACTCGTGAATTGCTGGGTTTCAAGGTGTAGTTTGGACTGAAAACTTTTGAATGCTCCTTTCAAAAGCCACAAATGTGTCAGGGCCCACCAGCAATCAGCAAAGGAGTTATCCTTCTGCAGGTTATTCCTACAAAATAGGAAGTGAATAGAAATTTCCAACTTTCTTTTCAAAAGAGAAACCTGTGAAATGAAAACTCTGCTCATTTGTATGTGGGGACCACCACACTTAAATTTTTTCAGAAACAGACCTTCGAAAGTCTGATAATCCAAACAGTGCAAACAAATAAATAAATAAATAAACAAAGAGCAAAAATGCTCTTTGATAGGTATATTGAATGCCAAAGGCGTGATCTGGCTTAAAGAATGTTTGACAATAGCAAGCCTTGTTTGCCCCTCAAATGTGAAGTTCCCAGCTTTGAGAAGCTCAATTTAATGCTAGCCACCAAAATTGAGCTAACCGGAACAATATCCTTCGATTTTTTTATATAACAAAAATGCAGTAAGAGCAAGATAGCGACAAGAATGTTCTTCCTGTACCAAGTTCAAGGAGTCTTTGCCCGTTTCAACATCCCATCTTCTGAGAGAGTGATCCCAAGATGTGGAATATATAGTTTGATGTTCTGGCCAGATGACAGATGACACACATTGTGTGTGGCCCACAAGTGTTGAAACAGCACCCCCCTGAGTGACATGTAAAACAATCAAGGTTAATAAAAAGCACCTCGCGGTAATAGGAAAAAAGCTCCAGATCACGAGAGGATAATCGAAGGAAACAAATGATCTACCAACTTAAACAGGAAGACTGTTGTCAATGGACATCAACAAACTGGGTTTGGATCAGCCTGAGCCTAGCCAGTTTATTTGTCAGGCCTGAAATACGGGCCCTCGCAAAACCTGCAGGCGTCAACAACAGGCCCAAATTGTGACCATAGGAGCCATGGGTGGGGCTGGATCTGCTCTTTGGATCAGGATTCAATAGAAAAATGTTTGAAAACTTCGCTTGGATCCTCCACCTTAATTTATTTGACCTTAAGGCCCAAGAACGGGGCAGCATGCTTAACAATAAGGCCTTGGCCCAGCCTGTGGCAGGATAGGACTGGAAGACTCATGGGGCCAACCCAGCCCAGCCCATTGAGAGCCCCTAAGATACCAGTACTGTTTATGCATAATAACTTGACCTGTACTCTAGTTAAAGAAAAATCTCACTGCATGGTTTTTGCACCAATACCATAATAATATCCTCTCAGCATGAAGGGACGAACCCGAATATTTAGGAACCCCAACTGGGATTTGTCTATTTTCTTTTTCTTTTTGACAATTGGGATTTCTCATCAGAAATGCAAATCTCCTGAGAAGCAGTTCAAGTGAAACACAAAAAAGAATACCTCTAATTGGGATTCTTCATATAAGCTTGTATTAGCATCCACCTTTCTCTTCTTTATTGCTAGATCACCTTCGGCATCATAATCTGTTTTCCACAACTTGATAGAACAGTCCCAGGAACCGGAACATACCTAAACGAGTGTAACAGAAACAAAAGAACAAGTGTTTAGCACCACATTACTAGGGCAAGAGGAATAAATTGCGAGTTCCAAATTCAAGCATACTATTTACAGTTTGATCCCTGCTAAGGGTATTAGTTTCGAGATGACTGAGAATCCTTTTCACTGCAAATACGTGCTAGATGCTAAAGGTATTCACTTCAAGATGACTGAGAATCCTCTTCACAGCAAATATGTGCAAGATGCTGTCCACCATCAGACAGACCCGGCCATCAACATCTCTTGCCCAAAAGTCAGGCAAGTCCACTCACATGGAGATTTATGCACGTAAGATAAGATGGATTGTTAAATTTTATTTTTAAAAAAAAAAAAAACCTGACCAGTGAGCCAGGCCCACAATCAGCGTCCATGCATATGGCCCAATTGATGAGTATATCTGCCTTATTTTTGGCAAGGGCTTGTTCATGGTAGAGCCTTCTTGATGAACAGCTGGGATCTTGCCAATGTTGTCAAAACCGTTATCGTTTCGCAAATCATCACAGGGGTCAAATCTTATGAAATAACAAATTAGTATTGCAAAGTGCAAGATTTTTTTCCCTATATTCTTAAAAATTTTGAAAAAGAAAAAGAAAAACATGTATAAATCTGGAAAAAAAAAAAAAAAAAAGATAATCCATTTTCCATCAATATGCACGAAGAAAAGTAATAAATATCATGATATTATCAATTGAGAACCCATATAGGGTTATACCTATCATGATAGTATTAAAGGATTCTTGCCCTTGAAGCACCTACATGGCACAACAGCTACAACTGAAACAAAAAACAACAATCGCACCCCTTGGGGGATTTTACACAAGCGACTCCTTCAACAACAAAAGCCCTAGCCTTGCTAAATACCTCCATCACCGACTTAGATTCATTTGAAAGCATCTCCCTTTTTCTCCCCAAATCATCCACAAAAAGGCCAACAAGAACAGCCTCCAAACCACCCTCAGTTTCTTGCCAAGCCCCACTCCATGCCTAGCAGTGAAGAACTCTCCAATCGAACCTGGCATAACCCACACCATATCAAACAAGCTGAGAACCCGCAACACATTCTCCACGCAACCAGGCAATGAATAAAAAGGTGGTCAACTGTCTCTACATCCACTGTAAGCAGCACCCACACATTCAGAAGAACCATTGCCCTCCTTTGAAGAGTATCAATGGTCAGCACTTATTTCCTCCCAGCTAGCCAGGTAAACGCCACAACTTTCAAGGGAGCCCCATAAAGCTAGATAGAACTCCCCACAAACCACCACCCCCCCCCCCCCCAGAACATCCTGTCTCGATCATCTCTCATCAGGAAGTAGTGTTGGAGATGATCCAAAAACGCCACAAACTCCTCCACTTCTGTCTGACCAGTTCCTTCAGCACAAAGGGAGCCAAACAACAATATTGCCACTCAACAAGAAGCATTTGGCGACCGAAACGTTATCCTCCAGAGAGTTAAGCAACACTTGGGAACATCTGCAGGAGGGGGATTTTCCTTCTTTTTTCTTTTTTTTTTTTTGTCTTTTAGATCCCCGAAAAAGATAACTTGATTTTTTTTGTTTTGGATTTTTGAATATTGAAAACCATAAATCTCCATCACTTGTTCTCCCCCGAGGAATTTTTTATTTTTTAAATAAAGGAGGGTCCTTTTACGTGTTTTAAAAGAAAAATGGTAAAAAAAAAAAAAAAATTGAATAAAACATGGAGTTGATTTTAATGTAGTTTTGCGCCCCACTTATGCTTTATATATATATATATATATATATATATATATATATGCTTTGAATCGTAAAACATACGATTTGACAACCTTGGATCCTGTACATGTTTGTGATATTAGCACATGTGCCACGAAGAGGATTACCAATCCTCTTTGCCTGAATATCCTTGACACTTCTCTTTTAGTTTCAAGGTAAAAAAAAGCTCTGACCATCTCCTCCGAAGGCCCAGATGAGACGCTTTGGACGGAAGATGTATGCCCACTCAGAATTTTAAATGCTGTAATATTCATAGGATGATTCAAAGGCTCGTCTGCATCAAACTTTTAAGGTATAAAAAGGAACATCAGTACTTCAGATAAAGTTCTCAATCAAAGATAAGGCATCAGTTATTGAGAGAGAGAGAGAGAGAGAGAGAGAGAGAGAGAGAGAGAGAGCACTAGTTCTGCCATACCTTCCACAGCCTCAATGTGCGATCTTTTGAAGCGGTGACAAGACGGATGCTGCCACGACTCTCAGCACCTGCAGAAGTATAGAACTGTCTAATTGTTGAACCAACTGATAAGCTTTGGTTGGAAGCATACTATGCATAAGGATCTGTAGGCTTTTTTCCCCCTTGTCGATGGATAATACAAGGGCGCATATGCAACAACATATGCATATGACTTACATACAGTGTTTGAAATATCGGTATCGCACAATGTATCGCACCCTTGGGATACAGATACATATCGGTTATCGCATGGGATATATCGTTTGTATCACATAATTTATCGCACTTTTTGGGAAACATGGAGAAACATTGGAAAAATGATTGAATTTTTCAATGAAACTTCAGGTATTCTTAAAAAAGATATTAATACACACTTTTAAATCATAACATCTTAAAAACAAGTGCACACAATATGTTCCCTTTGTATAGGATCTTAAGTTTGCGTTGTGTAATTGAACTAAGGCAACTATATTCAAATATAATGCATAACATTCATAAATGTATTAAGACATGTATATCCACACCGTCCATCTATTTTGCCACCTTAATCTACGGTACCATCTCAAAAATGAAGCAGATCCAATTATCTAGTGGACCATGCCATAAGAAAGAGTATTGATTGAACCATTAAAACCTTCTTACAGCTCACCTTAATGTTTTTGTTGCGTTAATTGCCATCCACTATGTTGATAAGTTCACATGAGCGGGATGAAAGGAAAAAACAAATATATGACTGATCCAAAACTTACGTGGCCTATTAATAGTCACTCACCACTTTTTCCTTTAGCATGGTTCACTCGATAATTGAATGTACTTTATTATTATTATTATTATTATAATTCACACGTCTTTACTTTTTTATTGGTCTTGGCACAAAAAAAGAGGCAGATTATGTGGACCCCATCCATTGTATCCATGCTGTCCATTCATTTTTTCGGATAATTTTAAAGCATAAGCCAAAAAATGGGGCAAATCCAGAGATCAAGTGGACCACATCACGACAAAACAGTGGGAATAAAGATGCCACCATTGAAACCACTGTTTTCTTTGGTGTGGTCCATTTGATCCACATACCTGGCTACACTTTAGGATCATGCACTAAAATGGCCTATAAAAATAGATGGATGGTGTAGATAAAACACATATATCATGGTGGGCCATATAGAGCCCCTGACAGGACCGCCATCCGTCTCTAGCTCGCAATCTGTGCCGGAAGAGGATTTCATGCTCAGTTCCGCACGAGTGATTACGAGAACTTTCTGATAATTCATCATAAGTGATACTATTCCAAAATCTGAACGGTCCACGTGATTCAGTACCCCATAAAACCCATATGTCCCAACTTTTACTTTAATCCAAAACTTTGGTTGGCCATGGAAAAAGAAAATAGTTTACTCCCTTGATTTACATCTTTTTTTACTATGGCCTACTAGAGTTTTATATCAAGGTGAATATTGGTCCTTGTAAGTTTCATGAGATGCCGCATCACATGGACCGTTTAGATTGGAGGCCCATGACAGGTGTGCAAAGGTGCGCACGTGCCTAGATGCGTAGGTGAGGATGCCTCTTCTTGCGAAAGGCTTTTGCAAGAAGTTCCTGCGCTGGGATGCTAGATGGGGCCCACTGTGATGTTTTTCGAGAAATCCACCCCGTCCATCCATTCTCGCAAGCTCATTTTAGGATATGCAACTGAAAATGAGGTAGATCCAAAAATCAAGTGGGCCATACGAGAGGAAAACTGGGGAAAGAGTTTCCTACTGTTGAAACTTTCCTGGGCTCCACCTTGATGTTTATATGACATCCAAACCCTTTATAAGGTCATTCACACTGGGATGAAGTGAAAACACGAAAAAATTATCCTGATATTAAACTGTTGTGGCCATAAAAATGTTTCAATGGTCTCACCGAATCCCTATTGTTTCCTCTTGTGTGGCCCACCTGAGCTTTTGATCAACCTCATTTTCGGTCGCATGTCTTAAAATGAGCTCGCAAAACAGATGGACATGGCGGACTTCTAACAAACAACACGGTGGGCCCCACCTATCATCCCACCGCAGAAACTTCATGCGCGCGCGTTTAGCCCAATAAAAAACGGCTCGAACGCCATTTTTTTTTAAATTGCAGAGAGGTTCCGGAAAGAGGGTTCCGGCCTTCCGGAACGCTAAAACCCCGAAATTCTCTCCCCAAATCTCCGGGTTTCTCTGATTTCTTTCAGATTTTCTTCCAAAATCACTTCCATTTTCAAGCAAAAATCTATTCAAAGAAAGGAAAAAAAAAAAAAAAAAAAAGGAATCGGAGATTTTCTTTACCCTAACCTATGAATGGTGAGCTTCGATTCAAATGGCCCACCAAATGTGGCTTCCAATCAGGGAAATCTCCTCTACAGGTACGGAAATCCACCCTCTTGAAAGTTTCCCCATTTTTTTTTCCGATTTTTTCGGAACATTTACGCACAACTAAAAAATTTCTTACTTTCTTCCGACGAGTTTCGTATTGTTGGACTGCGATACCGATAATATCGGCGATATCGACGATGTATAGCAGATATCGACGATATATCGCACGATATCGACGATAAAATTGTGCGATATCTGAAGTTTTGGATTTTTGGTATCTTCCGAGGGTTATCGGCGGAGTTTCGTCTCGCAGTGGTGCGATACCGATAATATCGGCCGATAGTATCGATATTTCGATCACTGCTTACATATGCACACTAAAAGGTATGTAAACATAAAGACCAAAACACAAGAATGCTAATTACAGACACCCCATCTTCAAGTTCCAAACAGAACTCACCGCTTGTACCAGCATTGCACCTGTGCAGGCTCCATGATATTCATAGGATGGTCCTCATAGTTCATGTCTTGTCCCGAAAATCAAGCCAGCCCATCAGGACTGCAACAGATACTTGTTGAATGCACTTGGTTATCATTTGCCTCACTGATCATTTACCATACAATTGTGGCCCAACCAATAAATGATGCAGTTGAATTTTTTGGCTAAGAAACATTCACCACAGAAACCCCACATTTGCACTTGAAGACGGGATGTCTGGAATTATCATTCCCAACCCAAATATAGGCAAAAGTCTACAGCGTGCCATCATACAATGGAATCCGTCAAATTTACTCGGGGATATTGAGATAAGTTCATCAAAATACCACATGCAATGCTTACAACAACCTTTCGGATTGATGATACTGACAGAAGTAATTGCATCACTGTGGCCCGCTAGAGTGTGCGTGCACAAACCACCAGCTTTCCATATCCTAGCATTAAAAAAGACACATCAGATACTGCACCATCACAATATATCAGCTCTGAAGAATCAGGGCTTGTGACGTGCTCATGCGCCAGCCCCTACAACTGGGTCCATCGTTTGGTGGACCACTAATTTGATGGTCCACACTGTGGATTGGTAATCCCAAGATCTTCTAGAATGGAAGATCATAGTCACCCAATCACAGGCCTTTTCCAAACGGCTGCTGTATTTTCCCCTTACCCATCTGTTTGTTGTCCACTGATCGAGGGTTAGGATGTTCCAACATGAGAGATTTGTGGGCCAACCAACATCCATGGTGGGCCATCAGATCAATGATCGTGGCCAGGGAGCCATGGTCGCCTTGTATAGACTGAGAACATTAGGGCAATATGTCTCCTGATGCCTCAGGATCAGATAAACCCTCTTTCCACATTCACTGAGTACCATCTAATGAAGAAACTAACAGCAATTAATATCGCATTCATAGGGCCTGTTTGTTTCACCACTTATCCAGGTAATGGAAAGGAAAAGTGTCATCATTACAATTTTACGAACACCAAACCAAACACAGAAATCGCCGGTCAAATGCAAAGATGTATTCAGGAGGCAGGTAGGGAAATTTGTAATCATTGAACTTTTTCATGACATTACTATGAAAAAGTCAAATCCAAACAGCAACATTAATGTATTTTGGTGATGATTTGACATTAAAGTAATGCAAAACCCCATCTTTACGATTTAACCATTAATAAACCAAACATGAGAATCAGCAGTCAAATGCAGATGTTGTCAGGAGACAGGTAAAGCATTTTCCTTTACATTAGTGTGGTAATTAATGAAACAACAGGCCCTTAAAGTAAATACAGATGGTAAAATTAACGAAAACTCGTTGGAAAAACTCACCTTCCGTAACTGTCATAGCACCCTGTCAATATGAAGCTGTCAGAGAACATGTGTTAGAGTGACAACGAAATATAAAAGGGCTCAGAAGACATTTTAACAGGAAATGAGGAACACATGGCTCACTATTGTTACAATTTATTCCAGGGTTAATAGTTGAATTTCCTGACCACAGATTCAAAACCATTGCAAAATTTTCTAAATAACAACACAGAGAAGATCAGGGTATGGAGTAATCATGTGAACCTCAAACTGAAAATATGCATGGAACACTGTTCAAAGGGGCCTATGGATCAGTTATCCAGAATACTGATCTTGGACCTACCATAGATCAGGATTCCCTTAAAAAAATCCCTGATGTAGGAGGAAGTGGGCCCAAGATGTACAGGAAGAAGATGCAACCGATAGATTTCAAAGCAATTATGATGGTAGGCTGTTTTTGCCACCCATCGACATGAAAGCCTACTGAATAAGATGTCCAGCGAGCAAAAGATCATGTGATTTGAACACCAATTGAGCAGGTTATGACTAAAATACAGTCATGGTATCAAGTAATCGTGGTAATCTAAAAGATCGCGTACTCATGTGGCAATTTTGTCAAATGGCATATGCAGTAGTACTAAGTGACCAAAGGGGGTTGTGTGCATATCCGATCACACAATTGCATATGCCCTCGCATAGACCTTGTGAATGCCTCCCCCCGCACGCGCGCACAAGCATGGTGGTGCCATTGCTTTGTTGGCTTTCGTATTGATTTTTGCTATTGTGGGCGACATGTGCTATCGACTCGGATGTAAAAATACATTTGATTTGGAGTCGCCACTAGGCAAAATGAAGCATAAAATTTACGGCCGGCTAGGAACCGTAGAATCGCTTAGGAGTTAAGCAATCTCACGATTTTCTAACTCAAGTGACTCCCGCGGTTGGTCTGCAACCGTAGATTCAAGTAAGGGCTTCGGTGACGAAAAAGGAAGGGTTCAAGCACCCTTTTCCGCCCGCACAATGTGCGGTCTCTACTTCACAAAATTTGCAATTTTTGGGGATTTAATGGAATTTCGGCATTTTATACTTAGCCATGCTTCACATAACCCAGGTGGGCCGGGCAGGCAGAGTAGGAAAAAAGAAGTTATCTAGCCTTGTATCACAGAGCCAAGTGACCCTGGGTAGGCAAATAAAATAAAAGCAGTAAATAAGATAAAATGCTAACTAGCCTTACTTCACAGGATTTAAGATTCTGGGCAGGCAAATAAAGTAAAATAAAATAAGTTTATTTAGCCTTACATCACAGAGCCAAGTGGCCCTGGGTAGGCAAATAAAACAAAAACAGTTAATGGAAATAAACGCTAACTAGCCTTACTTCATAGGATTTAAGGTCCTGGACAGGCAAATGAAGTGAAAAATGGAAGATGGAGAATGATGCAGAATAAAATGTGAAAGTGATTAATGTAATAGAAATGTGTGGAGTAGAATGCAAATTAAATAGAAATGGACAGATTCTTAGCTTTTTTGACTCTTTTGATGACCATTTTTGCCTCCAGTGTTGGGCATCATGTCGGCACGTTGGAAATATTTAAGGTACTTTGGGTAGCACCTCCAGGCAAACTCCAACCCTCAGACACTCTCTGTATCTCTGTATCTCTCTTTCTACTCTCTATTTTCTCTCTACCTCTCTGTTTCTCTCTGTCTGTTTAAACTCTCTTCCCTCTCTCTTTCTCTCTGTTAATATTTTCTCATGTCTCTCCCTGTTTCTCGTGTGGCCTGTGGCCTTATATAGGCATCGGGCCACTGTCACGGACGACTCACAGCTTGGGTATTTTGTGGGCACCCGCAATGAAATGTGGGCGCCGCACTATTCTGTGGACCATGCCTAGTACGTTGTATGCATTAATATATTATATTATATAATATATATAAGGTAATGATTTATATATATATATATATATGTATATATATTTTATATATAAAAGTTAAGTATAATGATTACCTTTTTCTTTTATTTATATTTATAAATATATATATAAATCATGTGTTTCATGTGTCGAGGTTAAAAGGTCATATCTTCAAAATCAAGGAAAAATACGGTCGTCCCGATATATGAAATGGTCATGGTATTATTTGAGGCAAATCCTGACCGATTAGGATGATTTATGATTCATTGGAAAGGTGGTCAAATGATATTCCTAACAAACTTAAGTTTCTTTCAATCCGAGTCATGATGAGGAAGATCCAGCCCGTTTATTAAAATCATGCATTCTCGATTGACCAAAATCGGAAAAAACTTTGGCTACGCTTTAAACTAGTCAAACGGGATCTGATCGAGATGATTTTAGTTACAATGAAAAGCTTATTAGACAACGTTTCCAATAATCCTAATATCATCAAAGGCAGACCATTGGTCAAATTGCAAACAACCGATTTCACATATTGGACACGTATTTTCGGCACATCAAACGAGGTCCGATTGAAGTGATCCTAGTCTTGTTAGAAAGCTTACCTGATTACCTTTCCAACAAGATAAAGATTACCCAAAACGGACAAGTAACGAAGAAGAAGTGAGCGTTTGAACATTTGCAATAAAAAACAAAAGGTAATAATGACTTTTTATATATATACGTAATATATATATTTATAAATATAAATAAAAAGAAAAAGTAATCATTATACTTTAACTTTTATATATAAATATATTTATATATAAAATATATATATATATATAAATCATTACCTTATATTTTATATATATATATATATATTATAATATATTAATACATACAACGTACCAAGCATGGCCCACAGAATAGTGCGGCGCCCGCATTTCATTGCGGGCACCCACAACATACCCGAGCTGTGAGTCGTCCGTGACAGTAGCCCGATGCCTATATAAGGCCCCAGGCCACACGAGAAACAGGGAGAGACATGAGAAAATATTAACAGAGAGAGAAAGAGAGAGAGAAGAGAGTTTAAACAGATAGAGAGAAACAGAGAGGAGAGAGAAAATAGAGAGTAAAAAGAGAGATAGAGAGATACAGAGAGTGTTTGAGGGTTTAAGTTTGCCTGAAGGTGCTACCCGAAATACCGTAAATATTTCCAACGTGCAGACATGCTGCCCAACATAGGAGACAAAAATGGTCATCAAAGGATTCCAAAAAGCTAAGAATCTGTCCATTTCTATTTAATTTGCATTCTACTCCACACATTTCTATTGCATTAATCACTTTCACATTTTATTCTACATCATTCTTCGTCTTCCATTTTTCACTTTATTTGCCTGCCCAGGACCTTAAATCCTATAAAGGCTAGTTAGCGTTTATTTACATTAACTATTTTTGCTTTATTTGCCTACCCAGGGCCACCTGGCTCTGTGATGTAAGGCTAAATAAACTTTTTTTTATTTTACTTTATTTGTTTGCCAAGGATCTTAAATCCTGTGAAATAAAGCTAGTTAGCATTTTATCTTATTTACTGTTTTTATTTTATTTGCCTATCCAATGCCACTTGGCTCTGTGATGTAAGGCTAGATAACTTCTTTTTTCTTATCTTTGCCTGCCTGGCCCACCTGGGTTATGTGAAGCATGGTCAAGTATAAAATGCCGAAATTCCATTAAATCCCAAAAAATTGCAAATCTTGTGAAGTAAAGACCACACATTGTGTGGGTGGAAAAGGGTGCTTAACCCTTCCTTTTCCGTCACCGAGGCCCTTACTCGGAATTTATGGCTGCAAACCAACTGCCGGAGTCACTTAAGTTGGAAAATCGTGAGATTGCCTAACTCCAAAGCGATTCTACGGTTTCTAGCCGGCCATAGATTTTATGCTTCATTTGACTAGTGGCGACTCCAAATCAAATGCATTTTTACACCTGAGTCAATAGCACATGTCGCCAACAATAGCAAAAATCAATAAGAAAGCCAACAAAGCAATGACACCGCCACGCTCGTGCACGCGTGCGGGGGGAGGCGTTCACAGAATGGTGACTCCATTGGGGACTATGCTAGTTACCAGCCTAGGCCCAATCAAGGAGCAAGCTTTGGCCGACCATCTCGCAGCACTCTCTGCATGACTATCAACCACTGAAGACTTTCTTCCTTGATGAGGATATCCTATTCCTTAAGGGAGAAGAAGGACTAGAGGCAGATGAATGGACCTTATATTTCGACGGTGCAGCTAACGCTAAAGGAAGCGGAATAGGGGCAATCCTTTACTCTCCAGATGACATCCCCATCCCTGTTTCGAGAAGGCTATCCTTCGGGTGCAAGAACAACATAGCCAAGTATGAGGCATGTATAGCAGGCTTAAAGGAAGCAATCATTTTGGGGGTGAAAAAGCTAAGGGTCTTTGGTGACTCTCAACTCATCATATATATATATATATATATATATATATATATATATATATATATATATATATATATATATATATATATATATATATATATATATATATAAAGTCATTCTTACCTTTTGTTTTTTATTGCAAATGTTCAAACGCTCACATCTTCTTCGTTACTTGTCCGTTTTTAGTAATCTTTATCTCGTTGGAAAGATAATCAGGTAAGCTTTCTAACAAGACTAGGATTACTTCAATCGGACCTCGTTTGATGTGCCGAAAATACGTCCGTCCAATATATGAAATCGGTTATTTGCAATTTGACTAATGATCTGCCTTTGATGATATTAGGATTATTGGAAACGTCGTCTAACAAGTTTTTAATTGTAACTGAGATCATCTCGATTAGATCCCGTTTGACTAGTTTAAAGCGCAACCAAAGTTTTTTCCGATTTTGGTCAATCGACAATGCATGATTTTAATAAACAGGTTAGATCTTCCTCATCATGACTCGGATTGAAAGAAACTTAAGTTCGTTAGGAAGATCATTTGACCACCTTTCCAATGAATCATAAATCATCCAAGATTTGCCACAAATAATACCATGACCATTTCATATATCGGGACGACCGTATTTTTCCTTGATTTCGAAGATATGACTTTTAACCTCGACACAACGCTACCCGGAAAGACTGAATGATACAAAGAGTGATTCGTGGGTAGAGAGTATTCGTTTTATCCATTTTCGTCTGTCTGTTGCGTCATACAGAGAGTTTCAGGGGTTTTGGAGTTCGGACGCTCGGCCGTGACCAAATCGCTACTGGATTTGGTGTCAGCCAATCTAGTCCGTTGTTATTTCCGGCGCGTGCCGAGTATGCTTCCACCATGATCCATTTGAGTTTTCAATGATTTCCCAGTCCGTAGGAGACAATTGATTGAAGTCAAGTTGAAACTCAAAGAATGTCGTATCCTTGTTTTAGGTGGGGTGTATACAAACCCTAAAACGTTTATAAAAAGAAAAAGAAAATTCAAGCAAAATATATATATATACAAAAAAAAATACAAAAAAGAAAAAGAAAAAGAATTTTTTTTTTATGTAAAAAGACTTATAAGTGTAGGGATGTTTTTATAGTTTTATTACCAATTTCATAACAATTTTGTTATTTATTACATTTATTAGACTATTGCTATTACACTATAACAAGTCAACTAAAAAATACACAAATGAATGCATATATTAAAAAATGTGGAAAAAAAAAAAACTGAAATTTTATTGATGTGATTTTGAATAAAGATGACTAAAAATTGAAATACATTATACAAATTCAAATTTTAAAAATTCAAAATTGGCTCAATGTTGTTGCCATTGCTATTGATTCCCATATTGTGTACCAGAAATATACTATACACAGGGAGTAAGACTGTAAGAGAGTAAGAGAGAGTATTAAAATGAGAGAATAAGAGAGTAGAGAATGTGTAATGAAAATGGGGAAAGTGCCTACTTATAAGGAAAAAAAATGGAAACAAACAAAAGTTAGAGAGAGAGAGAGAGAAAAAGTCAACAGTCATAAATACAGGTTCTTATTATCATTGGTTTGTCAACCTTTGAAAATTCTAGAAGTTTCTGAAGTTATTGTGTAGTCAGAGAAATGCTCTCTAAGTTAATTTGAATAGCAACTTGGAAGTCGTTAGTTAAAGTTTATTTGGGGGGTGGCAATGCATTGGGCTACCCGGTACGGCCCTGAAGGCCAAGGCTTCGGCCCCTAAACTCAGCCCGAAGGCTAGGCTTGGGCTAAAAATCTTGACCCAGTGTCTATGCCAGGTTGGGTTGGGCCAATGGCAAATAACACGGCCTTAGGCACTAGTGTATATAGTATGTAGTGTTGGTGTTTCAAAAATCATCAATAATATCAGTATTATCGGTGATATTATCAGTATCGCCAAGTAACCCAATTGTTTGTTTGAGTTTCTAATATTGACGAGATATCACTGATAAATCATTGAGTGTCGATAATATCGTGCATCATTGTTATCAAATGCGATCGAATATGCGCATATGCGCATACTTTTGATGAAATCGCATATGCCATGATGGCATATGCGATCTAGCAAGTATGTCATGGCATACTTTTGTATGCGATAAATATGCGATCGCATATTTCCCAATGCCTGGCAAGATTTTTATTTTTATTTTTTATTTTTTCAAATTGAAAAAACTCATATCCCCTCCATTTTCACTATTCTTTACTCCAAAGCTCTAAATCTCTTACTCACTCTCTTAAACCTCTTTCTTTCTTACTCTAATCTCTATACAATTATTTCAATTATGTTTATTTTTTGTATTTTATAAGTTGTGCTCACTTTTTGTAAATTGAGTTGTAAGTTATAACTTGTAAGTTGTTTCAAGTTATCCATTTATCATTAAAATTTCTTTCTTCGAAATTTATAATAATTAGTTATCTTTTAATGTAGCATGTTGATTGTTTTGTTAAAATTTATCTAATATAAGTAATTAAATATATCACTTAATGAAACACATAAACTATAATGAAATACGTAAAATAACTCAATCCAATCATGTGTACTAATGTTTTTCCCTCTTTTTTTTTTAGATTTTTTATTTTTTATTTTTTATTTTTTGGAAAAAAAAATATATATGCCATGGCATATGCGATTGTGCGATCGCATATGCGAACAGCATAAGCTGATCGCATGCAATCGCATATGCGATTTGACAACATTGTCGTGCATCGTCAATATATCGAGCTTCTCACCTTCATATAAATTCCAAAGATTGCTTGTAGTGGCGATAATGTCCATTTCCTCTTTCTACAGTAGCCCCATGAGTAAATATAGAAAAAATACAAAACAAGGAATCTTCCCTTTTTTTTTTCCATATCTTAGTTTGTGAGTGGAAATTGGCAATTGAAGCTCAAATTTGGGTGCGAAATCATGGGTCAAAGCATCCAGGAACTAGAATTTTAAATTTTAAAAAAATGAAGAAAAAATTCAAAAAAAAAAAAAATTGTTTTCAACCAAAAATAAATAAATAAATTGGGGACCTAGTTAGGGAGTGGATTTCAACCATAGCTCTTCCATTTTCATGAATTAGATCCCTCAATTTGGGAATATTTTTGGAAAATGGGGAAAAAAAGCAAAAAAAAATAAATAAATAAATAAATTGAAAATTAGTTTTTTCTTAGGGTGGATTACGACCACTCTTCCATTTTCCAAAATCAAATCTCTAAATTTTGGGGAAATTTTGGTAAACGGGAAAAATGTATGTAAATATGCGAAAATAATTAAAAAAATTCAAAAAAATTATTTTTATTTTTATTTTTATTTTTGTTATCTGGTTAGGGAGTGGATTTTGACCACGCCTCTTTAATTTTTAGATTTTTTAATCATTAAAAAAAAAACTTTATTTTAAAAATAATGGCACTTTTTCATGATTTTTTTTTTTTAAGATTGAAGATTTTTTTAAGGGGGTGGTAGCAACCCATAAGCAGAACAAGCAAAGAGACAACAAAATAAAAACAAAAAAAAAAAAAAAAAAAAAAAAAAAAAAATCCTCGAAGAAGCTAAACTCTAGAGAACCACAAACAGAAAGAGGAAAAGACCTAAGAGAAGCTATACAACTCGAAACGACCCCCAAAACCACAAGGAGACAAGCAACCCTGAAGTTAATTCGTGGGAAACTTATTAATGTTTTCTTTATGTAGATAAGATGAGTAATTTGTTGCATTTTTCAATAAAAAGTTTATTTTTTGGAGTTTTAAATTATGAAAAAATAAAAAATCTGATTACTTTATAAAATAATTATTTTATTTCATGATTATGGATGGATGTATGATTTGTATGTGTGGATGTATGCATTGATGGATGGATAAATGGATGTGTTATGCATGTCTGCATGGATGTATATGTATGCATGAATGCATGCATGGATGGCTGGATGGATCATGTATGTATGCAAGCATGCATGAATGGGTGGATGGTTGGATGGATGGATTATGTATGCGGTATGTACATATATATGCATGGATTGGGTGGATGTATTAGTGTATGTATGCATAGATGGATGGATGGATGGATTAATGTATGAATGGATAGACATGTATGGATGTATGAATAAATGCATAGATGGATGTGTCAGTGTATGTATGGATGGATGGATTAATGTATGAATGGATGGATGGATGGATGGATATACATGTATGGATGTATGTATGTTTGACTTTTTCCTTGATTTAGAAACAACTTTAAGTGATTATTGTGTTTCTAATGATATTATTGTTATTAAATGAACTTATTTTGATTGCTATTGCACTGATTTCTTACGACAGTACATGCTTCTAGGCCCCATTAAATGGAAACTTATTATCTTTGCACCTTTTATGCAAAAAAAAATTATTCCTAAAGAAGCAAATACGTGTATTTTAGCATCTCCTAAAGTTTCACTGAAAATTCACATCGTTTTCCCCAATGTTTCCCTTAGTCAGCGATGCATTTCTAGGTATCCACAATAATATCAGCGATATCGATATATGTTTCTGTATCCCCAGCCATAGCCAGCGATACTTGTAACGATACCAATATTTCGAACAGTGTAGTGTATAGAATAGTATTAATACTCTGGTGGTGTTGTGGTTTATACATAGGCACTTACAAATTACTTAGAAATCACGTACTTTACATACAAATAATTTAAACTAGAATGCCCACCGATCATATAGTAATATATGCACTTACAAACGGGTAATGATCTTGTAGGCTAACTGCATGGGTACCTTTCAATGGAAATAGTTTTATATGGATTCATTGCTATCCACGTCACCTTTTATTTTTCAAATTTCACTTTTAACTTATAGGGCTGGCCCTGGCCCAGCTCGGCCCTCGAGGACCAGGGTTAGGGCTGAGGCCTCTTTAGCCCATAGGGCCAAGGCTAGGATCAGGTCAAGGCTTTGGGCTCTAGGGTTGGGCGAGGGCCAACCTGGGCCCAGCCCATTGCCACTCCTAAGTTTATTTATCATAACTTAGAATTGCTTACTTTTGGAAAGATCTAGAAGATCTGTAGTAAACTTGAAGTTTTGCTTGGATATGAATAGGCAAAACAGGTTTTAAAAAAGTCTTTACTTGACCTTGAGTTGAGTCAGGAGAGTTTAGTGCTGTTTAGGTGGTTATCCATATGGGCCTATGGAGAGTTACCAATTTAAGACCTATTCTTCTATATTATTGAGAAATTACACTTGGAGAATGTATATATGCTTTTGGGTGTGCTTCATTCATTGTTTACCGTCGGAATTTCCCCTACTCTCTATATTGTTCTATGGGCCTATGGACGGTTACCAATTTAAGACCTATTCTTCTATATTATTGAGAATTTACACTTGGAGAATGTATATATACTTTTGGGTGTGTTTCATTCATTGTTTACCTTTGGAATTTCCCCTACTCTCTATATTGTTCTATATCCTTCCTTTCCTGCTATGCCAATGTCAACACCCAAATGGAATAATCCTTTCCCTTGGATCAGCAGCCTGCAAAAGGACGATTAAAAAGAAAATACTGCAAAGGTGCCTATTCAATGGGAATAATCACTGGCTTGCTGGAAACGAGCTTCCAATATGGAAGATTGTTTGGATCTTTTTTGTAAAGATAGTTGTTTGGGGCGTGGTCTGTCCACACGGGCAACTCATCAGACCATCTACCTGAATCACCAAGACATGGGCCCCATTCGTACAACTAAATGCTCAAGGATACTATCATATCCTGTGCTCGAGTATTACAAAATTCTGCCAGCATATATATAAGCAAGAAAACTGAGATCTACGACCAGTAAAATCTTGTATATTTGTCAGAGCAAAACAAACAGAGAACAGAAGGGTGAAAAAGAATCTAAAATTCCATGTCCTCCTAGCAGGGCAAAAGCTTTCATAGGTAGATTAGATTGACAAGATTTGGTATGTTCTATTCCTGAGCTCCTACTTCACATTGCAGTTTCAGCAACACTCAAAGACTGCTTCAACCTTGCCCTGTCCCTAAGTGTGAGATAAAGCAAAAAAACAAAAACAAAAACAAACGAGAGAGGCAGAGAAATATAAAGCATAAAGATAATACACTTTTAGATGGTTTTACTAGTATCCTCATGTTTACCTGGGACTAGAACCATCAAGTGCACTAACCCAATCATCATGCAAACAAGGTTCCTCTTGCTTTCGTGGTGCAACAGCCTTAATGTATTCAATTTCAAGTATCTTCTCCTGTAATGTGCAACAGAACTTCATTAAAATCAAGAGAAAAAAAAAAAAAAAACACAGAGCATGAATCAGAATACAGAAACCTAATTTCAACTGTAAAGTATGCAGAATGGGTTTCATTTATGGTCGATTAATTGGGGCCCTGCAGTACACCATACCCAGGGATAATTTTGTCAATTATGTATTTAGAGTTTGCAATTTTAAAAAATAAAAAAGGAGCCAGAGGGCTGGACATCTAAGTATCACTTTTCTTCTCATTCATTATCTCTCATCATTCTCCTCTTCTATCCTACACGTGGAATGGTATCAGAGCGGGCCACAACACAATGAACGATTGCAGGTAAACATCTGCATGCCGTCATCTCCATACTTCAACCTTCACAATCTTCCATCGCCACTGTTTATGTACTTTCCATGCATTGTCACACTATTATCTTCTTTTTCTCTACAGCAATCAAATCTTCCCTCTAACCAATGCTGAGTGGTGTGAGTTGAGGTATTATTGAAACTACTCATCATGTTCTCCTTTCAACAACAACCAGCACAGTGATTCAAATAAGCACATGTGAGATTTTTCCGTGTGACATACATGTAAGGATCTCAGGATCAGGCTACTATAGGGCCACAAACAACTCACACATCAGGCCATTCATTCATTTAATTGATTGGAACAGAACTGATTGTTCATCAAGCCATCCAAGGACTGGTTAGTACTTGAGTTATGTCTTGATTAAAACCTTCTATATGACAAAAGAGAGTTCCAGTATAGATCACAAAGTTCAGTGTCCCATGGAAAATGATTTTAAAAAATGATCATCATTATCACCACCACCAAACCATGGGAGGAATTTCTTAGAATGGTGTCAAGCAACTAAAATATTTGTTGGAAGAAGCTTGGATAAATTCCCAGAAACAAGAAAGAGCCCGCTATAGATTATCCATCCCAAGATGACTGGTAAAGTGACAATCTAACAGCGATGTCGTGGTTCCTCCAATTGATGCAGCCAAGTATTGGTCGTGGACTATTGTTTTCAAGAACAATCAAGGGGATATGACTTTAGCTTGGGTTTACCAGCTGTATCGTAAGATAACAAACAAGTAACAAGGAGGGAGGTCAGTTGAGGAGTCTTTTACAGCAATGAGAAGGCATACTCCTTTTCCTCTATCTCCCCCATGTGAAACCCTCCCACTCGAAAACAACACCAGCTAGTCCATTTCAGAAATATTTTCAGTAGCCCTGTCTAAAGCCAAAAGAGATCAGGTACAGGCAGAAGTACATTAACTATCGCCAACCAGGTCTTCCCCCCCCCCCCCACCAAAAAAAAAAAAAAAAAGAAAGAAAGAAGATCACAATATCACATGGAACAACAATTCGACCAGCCTGCTCATCATGTGATCCATACCTTTGGTTGTCCATTGATTCCAATGGTGTGGCCCATCTGGAGCAGATTGACCTACTTTTATACCAGGCGATCTTCATGGTGGGGCCTACCATTTGCATGGTACAGATGTCCTACACAAGTGGCATGTTGGCAGGCAAGACCTGGTTGCACAACTATTAGGGTACCTCAAGCTGTACCTTATCAGCTCAAGCAAAAATATCACCCAGGCCCTTGCAACTAAGGAGAAAAAAATACAAGAACTAATCTCATGAGACAAGTCCTCCAATTACTCATGCAATCTCTTTAACTATCCTTCTCCCTCATCCTCCAAAAGCTCGCAATATATTGCCTTTCCAAACCATTTTGGAAATATAAAAACTACTTTGTCATACATGTACTTTTACAACCCACCTGTCGTCTTTATCAGGACGCTTCATGTGAAACTGCCCCCCTCCGCCATGTAATCTCCTTTCACATCAATCCCTCCACCTCTTGCCCTCACTTCCACATTCGACCACACCACAAATCTTGATGGAATACATGTAATAACCCTCATGTTATGTTCTCTATTTGAATCACCCATCTTCTAGAAGAGCATCTGCCACTTCAGCCCCTTCTTCCCAGCAGTGATCTTTTCCGAAAACCCTGTTTTGGGAAACAAAATCTGATCCAAGTGTGAGATGGAAACCTCCCCTCCATCCCTTATCTTCACTGTAAACACTCTTCCCTACATGATAAAAGGGGTAGCCTAGTTTGATTCAGCATTAGCAATATCAATAATATTTGTTGACATATCAGCCGATAGTATCGGTATCGCCACTGTTGTTAAATGCGACCGCATATTCGCATATGCGAATTCTCCCATGCATTTCACATATGCCATGATGGCATATGTGATCGCAGTGCATATGCACTGCGATCGCATATGCCAAAAATGCGAGAATATGTGATCGCATACAACATATGCACATATTGGCATCCACGAATTGTTTTATTTTATTATTTATTTTTATTTTTTTTGCAAAAAAAAAAAAAAAAAAAAAAAAAAAAAAAAAAGACATTTTGCCAATAAAAAGACATCCAAACCTCCTCCATTTGCAACATTCTCATTCCAAAACTCTCTTACTCTTTTTTTTCTCTTACATTCTTACTTCCAAGTGCAATCAATCTCTCTTACATAGTTCCTATCCTACTTCCAAACAAGTTCCAAGTTCCTACTTCTTTACAAGATTAAAGCAAGAAGATCATTTATTCATTTAAGAAGATAAGTTTACCTCTCTTGGAAGATCAAGATTCAAGCTTCAAGCACTCTCGAGGAAGAATCAACTTTCAAGATTCAAGCACTCTCATTCTACAATCTACATTTCCCTCTCTTACACAATAATCCTAATTCTTGAATGTTAATGACTTGATGTATAATCAATTCATTGTTTAATTGATTTTATTTCTCTAAAATGTATTTTAAATATGTAAAATTAAATATCTATTTACTCAAGAAAGTTCCCCCTAATTTCTTATAGTTTTTCACATTTTTTCTCCTATTTTTTTGATTTTTTTAAATTTTTCAAAAAAAAATAATAATAAATATGCAGTCGCATATGCAATTGTGCGATCGCATATGCGCATAGGCATATGTGATTGCACATGATCGCATATGCGATTTAACAACATTGGGTATTGCTACTCGGTCATACAGAACCTGAACGAAGCACGGGATGTAATATTCCTGAGTATCGACGATAATATCGCAAAACATCGCTCTGTATCGGCAATATCTAGCGATCTATCATCACTTTTTCTTTAAGGATTTTACTATATATCGATAATACATGTCGATATCAACAGATATCGTCAATACATTCCAGGAACCGCAAGCTAAACTCCCAAAAAAACCCCGAAATTTGATTTTTTACACATTTTTCTTCATATTTCTCTTTTTTAAGATATTAGTGGGTGGATTTTCAGGCTATCCTTTGCTTGGATTTGGGAGAAAAAGTCACATTTAAAATCATAATCAAGATTTTATTGCATTTGGGCTCGTTTCTCATTCAGTGAGTTATTTTGCATTTTGATCCTTTTTTCGCAGGGATATCATATATTAAAAAATCTTAGCTATAAACTTCCCCACTTTCTTCCTCATATTCCCTCCACTAAACATCTTAGCTATATGATCATGCAAACAAGTAGCACCATTCAAGACAAACTAATCAATTATTCATGATTCCATCCCCACAACAAACTAATCAATTATTCATGATTCCATCCCCACATAGTAGTAGTACAGACAAGAATTCTTTTTTTTTTTCCATCAATCATAGCATATGAATCATTAATGTAACAAACTGTGATGTTTGAAATAATTCAATTTTCAACGGCAAGAAACATTTAAAAAAAAAAAAAAAAGGAACACAATCACCATAAAAACACAAAACAGCGATATATACTGTGCAGCATTAACAAAAAAAACATGCATCAATAATGTGAAATCTTCTTTCTTAATATTTTTTTTTGTTTAAAATCAGTTCAAAAATATGCATGCATCAATTAGAAATTTTAATACTCAGATTGGAGTAAAAGAAATGTGGAGCAAAATATAAATTTGGCAGTAAGAAGCTACTTCAAGTCCAGATGAGTACCGCAGATATGCCCTTGGCAAGAAGAAACTCTTCAAGTGACATCCGAACTAGCTCACCATCAATTAGAAAATCAAAAGGTTGAGGTTGACAGTGAGGATCTCCTGATAACATTCATGACTGAAAATGAGATCGTAATAACTCTAAAAGTACATCATCAAAAAGAAAAACCAGCTTATAAGAACATAATGCACAGCTTAAAGCTATCAGCAAATAAGACCACAACAAGCACATCCTGGAGCAAATGATAAGTCATGGCTTTTTCTCTTTTGGAGATGAACAAATCATAACTTTATTATCCAGAATCATCTAATTATCTGTCTAGAAAGCTGTAGAAAATCATATTTAACTAACATAAACCAATAAAATATGCACACAATCTGCATCAACAAACAAGAAACATATTTCTATTTAAGAAAAATAACTCTAGGAATTTTGAATCTTAAACATTGCCATTCAAGGCCAAGCTGGGTCTTTCATCAAGAAGAAGTTTTGAATCTTTGGCAGTTGCCTCATTTGCTTTAATATAATTTCATACTTTTCAGAAAAGGGAAAAAGAAGAAGACCATTTTGAGTTTTTTTTCCTTGTTTCATCTGATGAAAAGAGTGGTAGCTAGCAGACCCTACTTGCTTCATTTTTTTTCCTTGACACAGCCCTCCTCTTTGAGAATGCGATGTGCAGTTTGTTAGTGCACTGGTTGGTTACCTGCTCCCATGTGCCAACAAGGCACACGTGTGAGATCCAAGCCACCCAGCATGCAGAGACAACCATTTGGATTCCTTAAGCTAAAAATGAAGCAACCCACTCATCTAGAGTGCCACAAAGCCACATCTAGCATGGACCTTTGGTCATTTACATTAAACTTCAGCTTCTTTTGTACATGTGTGGTCCAAACGGGGTCTCATTTTTTGGGTCAGAGCATCTATACAGTAGGGCCCGATGAGCAACATGGATATCACAAACGTGTGCCATGTTGGCACATGTGATCAGCAGTAACTGGCAATTGGACTTAAGAGGCTCTTTCCAGTTTCCAGTAATAAATTTCATCATTCAATATCAGTCTATTTGGTGCCAAATTTTGTGAAATCAGGTGCAACCAAACACAACCTTAAGTGGAACAAAAATGTGAAAGGTTAAAAAAATAATATATGGATCCACATATTTGTCTATTCATTCAGGTGTGGTGTGTCAGTTTCTGCATGAATGAGAGAGAGAGAGAGAGAGAGAGAGAGAGAGAGAGTACCATTTTTCAGAAGAAGGTTGACAATCTCAGAAAGGCCCATTCTGGTAAGGTTGGAGGGGACCGCAATGGAAGCTGTGGGGGCTTTCAGAGGAGACGGGAGCTTAGTAACAAAGCGGACCCGGACCTGCCTAGTAGCTTCTACGACACTCCCATCAATCTCCATTACTGCATAAAAAGGAAACATGTTAAGAAATAAAAATAAATAAATAATCCTTTGACTTGTTCTTTTCATCTTCTCTTTCTTTGGGTGAGTAAACAATAGTTGCAGAGGCTACTTCTCAATAAAAGAAAAAAGTTGCAGAAGCTAAGAACTTGAAGGGCACTCGGTAGAGTGACTAAAACTCAAGGCTTTGTTTCATCAAGTAGCAGTCGTGCTGCCAAATTGGCAAGCCAATTGCCATTGTTTCTATAAAAATACAAATATTCAAATATGGAAAAACGTTAAAGACAGGTCACCAATAGTATATATGTTTCAAAGATCCATTGGCAATTAAGAAAATATTGTTGATGGAATTGAGAAACATTCAAGGCCAAGTGGCACCAAAACAATGAGCAGATTGCCTCTAATTACGGTACGAAGGTTGCTAACCCCACCACATCTTTGCATGTTGCACATGTGTCAGCCAAGCATATGTATGGGACATCTGAATTGCTATGTTTTTGTTGCACCAGGTCATCTGCATGATGTGGCTCACCTTATGCATGGTTCAGATGTCACCAAGTATGCCACAGGTAGAGGTGTAGCCAGACAGAGTGGACATGCCGTGAGCTATCAAAACTCTAATAACAGTATCCACAACACAGAATGTAAAAGATGTGGGCTTGCACAGAGAATATATGGTTCTAAACATTCATTCACATAGAACAAGATGTTACTCAAAACAACTTGTAATTGCAAAAGGACCCATTTCTTTTCAATGAAAAAACAAAAACAAAGAAGAAGAAAAAAAAGATTTCCAAACCAACATCAAGTTACGCATTGATTCATTGCCAACCCTTCCATCCTTTGTTCCATCCATGACCAGTCGGAGCAATTCCATAATCTTGCTTGCACAATATTTGCCAATTAAATAGATTGTAAAATCTTAACTCTAACAAACATACCAAATTCTAAATAAGCCAAGAGAGAGAGAGAAGAAGAAGAAAAAGAAATAAATAGTTCAGCACATAACGCGCGATGTCGAAAGTACCATCATACAGTGTCAGCATGGTGATCCTTCCAAGTTTTTCGCCAATTGGGCGCACACACAAACCGTGGAAGGATAAATCAGAAAAAGGCTAAGGCAATTAGCACAAAGACTGGAAAGGAGATTCAATGTACATGTGCCAACCTGGCATGCATGATCCAAAGCTATTCATCATGTCCTATCGTGAACATGCCCTTCCCTAAATAACAGGCCGGTTCACTCATCAAAGCAAACAACACATGTTTGAGATAAACAGAAATTCTAGAAAGAATGAAAAAAAGGCCCAATTCAACATGCGTGTGAGCTTGGCCTCTTCTTTTCTCTCTTTTTTTTCTTTGACATAGCATGTCCATCTTGCAAGACCAACCTCCAAAATGGTCCAGATCACATATGTTTGCTAAGTTCACACCTGAGTATGAATTGGCCCTTCTATCTATCCTCATGCAAATCACCTTAGCATTTCTCTAAATAGTCAATATACTTCAATGAGGGTGCAAGGAATGGTAAGGAAAGATTGCCATGCACACCTATGCAAAGACATGCAAGAAAACCAAGCTTGGAGTGGTTGTGGGGTGTGAGTGTGACAAGGCTATCCCAGTGACATAGATTTGAAGCAAGTTCTCAGCATTGGCCTAAAGTGATCATCCATTGTAACAAGGCTATCCAAATGACATGCATCCAACCAAGTCTATTTTGTCTACTCAGCTGAGATGACAAGGATCAACGGTCCTTTTTTTAGAGAGAGAGAGAGAGAGAAAGAGAGAGAGAGATGACTGAAAAAATTTATTAAGACACCTGCCGAAAAGTAAGGAAAGAATACAACCCAGAACAAGGACTCGAAAAAGACTAAAAATTAGTAGCCATTGCTGCATTTACATAAAGAGCCCAACCCAAAACAAGACTCTCATTTCGAAAGCATCAGCCATTCCGCTCCCCCCATATTGACCAAAAAAGAGCCATGATAGTAAGTCCCAACACAGCTTTCCCAGATTTCCCTACTCCACCCCATGCCAAGCCCACAAAAGATCTTCAACAATCTTCGGCATCACCTAGTCAGTATGGAAAGATACAAGAAAAAACTCCCAAACTTTGTGAGCAAAGGGATATTGAATAAAGAAGTGATCAATCATCTCCACATTCTCTATACACATCAAGAAAACATTAGGAAGGACTAAAGATCTCCTTTGAAGAGTATCAACAGTAAGGACTCTCTTTCTTCCAATTAGCCAAACAAAAACCACAACTCGAAGAGGGGGAGAGGGTGCCCAAGTTATGAGGCAGCTCGCTTATCAAACTGAAAAAAGGATTAACAGAGAATTTTCCTGAGCAATGAGCAATCCAAATCATCAAGTCCTCTTCATGAGAAGGACCTATATTCTTCAAACAATCCAATAGCAACTCTTCGATCTCCTCAACAACCATATCCCTACAGGGAGGATTCCAAAAGACGAAACCTCTGCAAAATCGGGCAACAACAAGCTACAGAGATGAATCAGTCCGGAGCAAGATGAGCCATTCTTAGAAAAAGATCTTGAACTTCCCAATCGCCACACCAAACATCCACCCAAAGGTGGATACAATGCCCACTTCAAGCGAAAAGGCAATTCCCGTCCAAAACATACGACGCGATTGCTTTCCAAAGACTAGAAGCTCGATATAAAGAAGAACTCTTCACATACCAGCCTCCCTCCTGCATTTCATACTTGCTCTCTATAATTTGCATGCTTCGTATCCAAGTGTCCAATGCCATTTCCCAATAAGCGCTACGTTCATAAATCCCAAGTTTTTTATCCTAGTTCCAACAGTGGCAATCGGCATGCACACATCTTCCCATCTTTTGAAGATGAAACTTCCTTTCATCCTTGGTCCCTTTTCGGAAAAGGGAAATCTCTTCTTAACTTTTCAAATCTATCTAAGACCGATTTAGGACATTTAAAAAGAGACATGGAGTACAATGGCATGTTAGAAAAAAGCCGCTTTAATGAGAGTCAAACAGTCGCCCAAGGAAAGGTATCGGCACTTCCAACTCGAAAGCTTACTCTCGGTGGCCCATTTTTGTGTTTCTAGAACTTCTCAAACTCCCCTCCTCTCACAAAATTTGTCCATGTAGTATGGAATCATGCCATTCTTCATCATTCATTGTGCACATTAATTCAAATGCCTTCTTGCAATTGCTAGCAGCAAGTCCTTTTTTAGCAGCATGCCCTATTGAGATCAAAAGAATTTACAAAAATAATTATCTTTTTTCCTAAGCAATAATTGAGCTCCATCATTCATATGTTGATGATGCCCATGACGTGTCTTTAATTTGCACCCAACTCACCCCAGGTTCCTTCCTCTTTCCTTCATCTCTCATTCTGTTCCTCACCTTCTCGACATCATCCCACATGCCAAGTTCGGAATATATATTGGACACGAGTACCCATGTTGCAGTATCTTGACCTTCCATCCTAAAAACATGGTCGCTAGCAAGTTGTGCTCGCTGTGCATCCCCAGGAAGCTTACAAAACGCTAAAAATGTCTTCCATATCAATAAATCAGGCTCAAACGGCATTCTATCAATCAAGCATTTCGCTCTATCTAGCATCCCGGCCCTACCAAACATATCAACCGTGCATGCATAGTGTTCCATGGATGGGATGATACCATGCTTATGGGTCATTGACTCAAAGATGCGGACCCCATCATCGACAAGCCCACAATGGCTACAAGCCCATAACAAAGAAATGAACGTCACATGATTTGGCTTGACACCACACTCCTCCATTCTTTCCAACAATTTTAGAGCCTCACCACCATATCCATGCCGGGCACATCCCACAATAATTGTATTCCAAGAGACAATGTCTCTATTAGGAAACTCATCAAACAATCTATAACTCTCCTCCAATGCTCCACATTTTGCATACATGTCTAAAAGAGAGCTCTTTGTGAATCCCTCATCAAAGATCCCATGCTTTATACAACACCCATGGATGCATCTACCTTGCTCCAAACCAGCTAAACTTCCACAAGCCTTCAAAATGCAAGAGAAAGTGAAACAATTAGGATGAACTCTTTCTGAACACATCATTTTAAAGAACTCAAGTGCATCTAAATCAAGGCCCAACTGACACAAGCCTGATATGATTGTTGTCCACGAAACAACATTTCTCTCATGCATCTTATCAAAAAACCATCGAGCTTCCTCAACTGCTCCCCCCTTGATCAGACCATCCAAAAGTGCATTTTGCACCATTGGATCCAATCCAAAACCTCGCTTAATTGCCTGAACATAGACAATCCTTTCATATCCCAAACAAGAACTCATTGTAACAATGAAAGTAGCAAGGTTAACTTCATAGCCACGACGATTCATGTCCATAAACAACCTCATTGCCTCATCAAAATTCCCATTTTTCCCATGTCCATATATCATCGAATTATACAAAACGTTATTTCTTTCCAAAATGCTGTCAAACAATCTACAACTCACTTGAACACACCCGCATTTCATGTACATATCAATCAAAGCAGTAGTAACCACCAAATCTCCCTTAAACTCAGATTTCTCTACAACTCCATGAAGAATTCTCCCCAAATTCAAACATTTTATACCACTACATGCTTTAAGAACACTTGAAAAGGTACACTCATTTGGCCTGAAACCTTCCAACTTCAATTCTTCGAAAAACTCCAATGCAAATTCATCAAGACTGTTCTGTGAAAACCCAACAATCATCGCATTGTACAAAGCAAGATCAACCCATAAGATGCTCTCAAAAACCATTTCCGAACTTCCCATGTCACCGAATCTGCCATACATATCAACAAGCGCTGTCCCAACAAAACAATCCATGTCCAATCCTACCTTCACACTGAAACAGTGAATTTGCTCCCCCATCTCTATTTCCAGATTCACACAAGCCTTGATCACGCTACAAAGAGTAAACTCTGTCGGCTTCAAATCAAAATGACACAGTAATTCCATGAACAACCCAAATGCTTCTTTATAAGAACCAAAGTTTACAAGCCCGGAAATCATCGAATTATACATCACCAGGTCTCCAAATGGACACTGACTAAAAATCCAAAAAGCGGACTCCAAGTCACCAAACTTTGAGTACATGTCAATTAGTGATGTTTTAACAAACAGGTCCGATTGAAAGTCTGAGGTTATCACCTGGGCATGGATTTGCTTCCCATAATCAACTGATTTCAGCTTCGAACATGCAAGGATCAAACTTGAGAAAACGAATTCATTAGGGCTCAGATCTTGCTTTTGCAATTGGGGAACAATATCAAAGGCCAAGTGAGGAGCAGCCGATTGGGAATAGCCAGAAATCAAGGCAGAAAAGGAGACTAAGTTTCTCTCAGGCATTTCATCAAACAGTTTCCGGGCATTGATGAAATCCAGTGATTTTGAGTACAGATTGAGGAGATGATTGAAGAGTTGCGTTTCAGGTAGGAATCCGCATTTGATGACTTGGGCATGGATTGATTCTCCTTTCGGGAGAGATTTCCGGTTTGTGGAGCTCTTGATTGCAGAAATAAGGGAGGAACGCGTTGGTGTTGAGATCCTCATTGCAAAAAGATCTCTGGACTACAAATGTTTGGGTACTCCAGCAAGTTACAGCGATTTTCTGCACCAATTACAAGCAGAAAAGCTGTTGACAGCAGCAGTACGTATTAAAATCAATTCATTTCTATTTTTTAGCATCAATATCAAAAAAAAAAAAAAAAAAAACCACAGGAGATTTTTCTCTTTTACTACGCTCACAGAGCATGACGATCCATCCATGCATACAGAAGCTGTACACATGGCATACAGTCACATCAATCCATATCGTCCAAATTGCAAGGCCCGTGATGGATAAATCAAGAATCCAGATTATTAATAATAATAAGAAGACGAAGAAGGAAAAAAAAAAAAGCAATGGGCAGATGATCTTAATCGTCCATCTGTACCCATCCAACGGTTAAAATTGAACAAAGGAAAAGGAAAAATAAAAAAGATCTACTGTTCGAATTCAACAAACACATATCCGTTGATCGGAAGATACGAAAATTCAATCAGAGATCATTCTCAGAAGCCATTCTGAAACAAAAAAAAAAAAAAAAAAGGATCAGGAGATTGAACGAAAACGTACCTTTGAATGCTCTCTCTCTCTCTCTCTCTCTCTCTCTCTGAGTTAAAACCCTAAAAATGGTGGCTAAACCCCTTAAACCCTAAATCCTGAAGCAAAAACGAAGAGCGGATTCCGTGTCACCCGCCACAAAAGGATATCCCTGTGGCACGACGTGGCCAAAGGTCCGTGGGGGGCCCACCGTGATGTATTCATCTTATCCACGCCGTCCATCAGTTTTTCAAGCTCATTTTGAGGCGTGAACCCAAAAACAATCCAGATCTAAATCTCAAGTGGACCACACCACTGTTTTCAGTGGGGAATGAACGCTCACCGTTGAAAGATTTCTAGCCCTGCCGTGATGTTTTATTTGCCATCCAACCTCTTCATCAGGTCGCATAGACTTGGATGAAGGGAAAACACAATTATAATCTTGATCCAAAACTTATGTGGGGCCATGAAGTTTCAACGGTAGGCGTTCAATCCCCACCTTTTTATGTGGTGTGGTCTACTTGGGCTTTGGATCTACATCAACTTTTTTCTTTCACGCTAAAATGATATAAAATAAAATGGATGAACGGCGTGGATAAAACACATACATCACAGTGGGCCCCACATAGCTTGGCCACGTCGTGTTACGGGGATTCCTTCTGGCCGGTGCCACGGTGATATGTGTTGACTCCCATGTTAGTTTTCCACCATTTAGAAAAGTTGTGGTGGCTCTTTAAAACGTATATGGGGAATATTTTTAAGGCAATCTAGACCGCTCAAGCCGCCAACCCAAATAAAACAATTCACTGGAAAATAAGAGCAGAACTTTGATTATTCCTTGACAACTTATACTCCTATTTTATTTTAAATCTACCGTTTCATAACCATTCATTCAATGGTTAGGATTGCTTGATGGAACCCCATACTCAGATGTTTATTGTAAGTGCACATCGCCTCATCATTGCTGAATAAAATAAATTACCGCTACTTTTTGAATGATGCAGAACTTTTCCAAGATTATAGTCTTTTCCCGGGAGGTCTTCAACGTATTTGAGGCAGAGTTCAAAAGTCATACAGGGGTCATTTAGACGCCCGTGTTTGGGAAAACGGCTTTGGGTGCATTGAGGTAATTTTGTCAGGTGAATTTAATGTCGTCAGGGATGGTGGGTGATTTAGCTTTAGATGCCAATCTCATACCCACCTTTGGTTCTGTTTGAGTGCTGTGGTATTGCAATCATCTCATCAACTAATGTTGTTTGGATAACCCAGGAATTACTTCCAAATACTGTAAGAACCATTAATAGAGAACTGGGTTATCGGGAATCTCTCCTAAAACTGCAAAAAAAAAAAATAATAATAAAATAAAATGGAGAATAGGGAGATCTCCCAACTGACTGCCAACAAAAAAAAGACCTACAAACAGCGAGCTGGGTTTTCATGAATCCTTCTTAGAAATGCTAAAAATAAAACCCTGGATATAGAGAAATTGTCTTTTGCACAAATCTCACAAGGAGCTACAAAAACCCTAGAAACGGTGAAATGTTCTTTCATGACTCCTTCAAACTGCTCAAACCATGGGCGTCCCATAAACCTCTCCAAAAACTGCAGAAAACGGAGAATCGGATAACTGAAAATTCAAGAACCCTTCCCAACACAACAAAAACCCTACAAAACAGCAAGCTAGGATTTCCAGAAATCACTCCCGAAACTGCAATAACACGAGATATAGATAAATGGGTTTTCTAGAAACCCTGCAAAACCCCACGAAATAGAGAAATGGGTTTCACCAAAAGCACTCCCAAAACCGCAAAGCTTCCTAGAAATAGATAAATGGATTTTCCAAAAATCCCTCCAAAAACTGCACAAACCCCAGAAACTGAGAAATGGGTTTTCCAGAATTCCCTCCCAAAACTGTTTTTCAAAAAAAAAAAAAAAAAACCCACACGCACCGGCAACAAGAGCTGAAATCTCTCCTCCTGATCAGAAAAGCAAGGAAAAATTCAACTCTAAGAAAAAAGAGAACTAGGGCTTTTCAGGCAAATGACAAAACCGATGGAGGAATCGAAATGGGAGTTGAGATTTGGAGGAGAATAGAAGGATTTCTTCGGATTTGGGGCGTTAGAGAGAGAGAGAGAGTCGCAGAGGTTTGGTAGTTCGCATCACATGAATCCAGGGAGGGATTTTGCAATCCCTCTGTATCTCCAGCGAACACAGCGAAGGACGGTAGAGAACTTGCAAACGACGCCGCCCAAATATGCAGAGGGGTAGGGTAGGAGGGATTTGACAATCCTATCACACCTAATCCCCTTTAATACACCTAACGCCGTTTGCCCAAACAGGCCCTAACGTGGCTTTCCGCGTATTAAGGGGGATTAGGTCGGATAGGTTGTCAAATCCCTCCTACCCTACCCTTCTTCCTGTTTGGGCGGCGTCGTCTGCAGGAAATCGTCCGTCCTTTGCTGTATACGTGGGAGATATGGAGTGATTGCGAAATCCCTCCTTAGATTCGTCACGGGCTCTCTCACATCGAGCCCATCCCTCTGTGATTTCACAATCCCTCATACAGACAACGGATGGGATTTCTTAATCACTCACACTGGCGAGAGAGGATATGGTGGGAGAGATGATAGGCCAGAGGTTTTTGGCGCAAAATCGATGTTATATAGATGCATGTTCGTCACGGAGCTTATTGCGTTGAGAGGTATTGCAAGGGCGCGCTGCCGAAGAGGTGATTGTGAGGTAGGTTTTTCCAAAATCTTTTTCCAGATTCTGTCTATTCTTATAAGAGGGAGGGTTAGATAGAAAGTGCATCCGAGAGCTTGATCTCTCCCAAATACTCACCAGCCAACAGGGCCTCTGAGATCATTGTCTCGGGGTTTTCTCCCATCTATTCCGAACTTGAACGGTGAGGCCCCAATAGGCGCATGTTGTGGGTGATCAGGTATTGAGGATGAAAATCGTCTATATGTCCCTCTCATGAAAGTGGTATGTGCATATTTTCTTGGTTTGCATGGCAAAGCTGTGGCCGGCGGGATCTTGACGCTATGGTGTTCTCCTACTTCGCAATCCAGGTACCTCATACCAATCATCTTCATTGATGAAAGTATGGTGGTGTATTGATATTTTCCATTTCCTGTTTATCTATTTCCCGAGGTTTTCATAAAATGGATGGTATTTCAATTTTCATTTTCATAAAATGAATGGTATTATCATTTTTCATAAATATGTAAAAGGCATGCCGTACATGATTCTCATTCACTTTGGGGCAAATTTCTGAGGGCAAATTTGGGTATACAAATTTCCTTAGGTTTCAATTTGTTTGCATATGCTGAAGAGTTTAAGTGTTCAGTTTCATGTCTTCGAAAATCGATCAGGCTGTACAGATTCTACTAGGAATTAGCACTATAATCTAATCTTTTGACTGATTAGCAATGTCTTGGCTTGTATTTGGGTCCCCAGTTGTTAACTTTCTTTTCATTTCTTATTTTATGCTATCACTAAACATCGTCTTCCAGTATGTCCGATGTTCTTATATACACAAAAACCCTCTTGACTGTGAATTTGAAGAATCACAATTCGTTGTAGGTTCTAATTTGTTACATGTGTTAGTCATAACTTACCTAACCTGTTCACTTGTATATTCATGTAAATATAATATAACATGCATGGGTCTTTGCAGTATCATATGTTGGAATTCTTACATAATAAAAAATTATTAATAACCGAGAAATAACTTACGTGAGCTTAGAAATCTTCTAAATATAGGGAGAGTTAAAGAAAGTCCAGAAAAATATTTAATTCATTAACCAGAACTGCTTTAATTTCCTTTCCTTTTTCCTTAAAAGATGAATTTCTATATTGACTGAGAATTTTGTGAATGCTTGTGCAAGATCCAAACCACTCGTTAGGTGGGGCCTGCTGTATGGTTGGCCTGGCATAAAAATCAGGTTGGGCTATCTAGATGCGTAACTTGAATGTTGACTACAGGTTAATTTAACCACCGCCTGATGAGTAGGCTAGATCCCATGTCAACTCATGTGAGCCATGAGTCCATTGCCACAAGCTCACTGGTGTCTGGTTAGCTAAGCTCTTGCAATTAGAGTAACAATCCTGCTATATTTATCTTTCAATGTTTTTTCTTAATTGACTTCCATTGGTTTTCCCTACAGAAATCTTGGTCTTCACATCTGTTTATTGGTCTCTCATGCCATACCTCCCACCTCCCACATTAGTAGATACCAATTGTAAGCTTGTAACTCTCAAAGCTGGAAGAAATCAGCTCAAGATCATTAATTTTCCTTCATTCACATCTCTGTCATTTAAATATTAAAAAACTCAGGTAGTTCACCTCAGCTTACTGTCCTTATAAAACATCTGATTTACAAAGATGAGATGAAAGCCGAACGAATGTCATGGAAATTAGGGCATGATAGAAAGCATCGTTGGAAAATTATAGGTTGGCCATCCAAATACACTCGTAAGAGGGATACATTTGCAACCAACATAGCATTTACTATAGAAGGATCCACATCAACTGGTTTCGTAACTCCCAGCTCACAATCTACTCATACTGAAATCTCTTTGTAGGCTAATTCTTCACCTAAGATGGTTTTCGTGTCAGAAGATGAGTTGGAGCATCTGCAACATAAAATATCACCATTGAAAAATCCATCTACCTTAGTTTATGCTCACACAAGCATACATGCATTTGCATTCCATACCAACATACTTTCTTCCTCTAATTCTCCGCCATTGATCATTAATTCTGGTGCCTGAAATAACATGGTAGGTTTGTCTTCTATTTTCTCTAAATACTTTATTTGTTCTAAAAAAGAAAAAAGAAAAAAAATTAAGTTGTTGATGGTTTCCTTTTATTGTTGAAAAGGAAAATATTTTTGTTTATCCCAATTTGTCCATTTCTCATGTGTTACATGTCTCAAAACTCGTAACTTGTGATGAGAAGTAATAGCCCAAGTTATATGCCGCATGAGAATAGAGGTCGTCTGAAATAATGATGAATAGAGATTGAAGTGGCTGGAGTGGAGAATCATTCGTAAGTTGTGAGCAACAATAGAGATGAGATTGAAGAAGGGTTCACCAATGTGGTTGGAGGTTGTAGTACTTAAATTCAGCACTTTGAGAAGAGATGACCAATCAAGTCCATTGATCACTTTGCTGGTCAGAAATCATGCTCTAAGGAAGTGTTGCAACCACACATCACTAAACTCAATAGCTAAAATGCACACGCTAATATCATGGTAAAGCGTAGTAGAAAACCAGAAGAAATAATGGTGTAACAACTTTGAGTGTGTATGGTGTAATCCACCTGAGATACGATAATCTTTTAACTGTCAAACAGATGAAGTTATGGGTTGAGTAAACTACGTACATCAGGTTTGTTGGATATGTTTAACTGTTCATACTATTCTCCCAGGTGGTCAATTGGCTATCAATGTTTACTTTCTCATTGTTTGTTCTAACTAATGTACAACTAATCCCTGAAGGCGAAACTTATAAATTGTGACTGAAAGGTAAATATGACAAATTGTAAGCTAGTTTGCTGATTCACCTACCCTTCTTATACTGGTGTATCTCCTGGGCAAGTATTGGGTGTGTAAGCTACCTTATTGAAAGCATAAAACAAAGGAACACTCTATGGTTGGGCTTTCAATCAACTCACATGTGCCTTGGGTGTAAATCCATTTACTATTATTTGGTTATAACCAACGTTCTATAGATGTAATGCTTCGTAAGTAGCATGATGGTGTTTCCTATATATGTTTCTATTGGTTGTGGCAGGGGTGTTTTGCATAGTTTCATGGCCACATTGTTATTGTATTGGAAGTCTGTTATGATGTAACGTAAAATAATTTTATGTTTCCTTGTAGTTGTGTCAGAGGTGTTATGTATGGTTTCACCTGATTTTGTTGTCTATAAATGAAGTATGTCATTACGATTTTTAAAATATTTCTATATTCCCTCTTGGTTGTGTCAGGGGTGCTTTATATGGTTATATAGCGTGTCTATAAATGAAGTCTGTCATGATGAATTTTAAAATATTTCTCAACTCATTTGCTTGCAGATGTAATTTAGCAGTCTGTTGGATATGTATACTGTTTGTGCAGGTCATTATCCTTGTAAAGAAGAGGGTCATGTCTTGTAGGACCCATCCATAAAGAAGGCTTCCACCTGAGATATTGCCTTCTTGTAGAGCATACTTTGATAAATGTGGCATAAATATATTCCCATACAAAATCTGCATTCAGTTCCATTTTTTGGCTCGACATCTTTTTATTTTAGAATAGTTCCTTCTGCATATAGAAGTGTATTATTGTTTTTGAACTAGAAGCATTTTTGAGTTTTTAAAGTATATGCATTTGAGTTTCTAAACTAGATGCATTTTTCTGTGTGATCATCTAATTTCACTGAGTATAATACAGACTTCAGGTTGGCCCTAGGTAATTTCCTGCAGATTGGTCCATTTATTTCCGTTCACATTTGAACACAGATCTTATACTTACTATAAGTAAGAGAATTCTGCTTCCATGCATTGTGATTTTAATTTATACCATGTACAAACAGATGCACTATATTTTCTTGCTAAATTAAATGCAATTTGTAATAATTTAGTCATGTGAGATTGCAACAAGTAGGATTTTACTACATGTTGGGACCCACGATAAGTAAGAAATACTCTTTGCCAGAATGGCTCAAGACTTCAGTCAATGGTGGTGCACAACAACATGGACCTGATTTATGTCACACAGATCATGCATACGTTTCAAAACACTTCTTCCCTGTATATGCATATTTCTACACATCTACGGTACAGATCATATCTTCTAACCTCCATTGAATTATGACCGTCATATCTTTTTAAGGAATCATTGGTCCAAATTGGATAATGGGTTGGTTATGATTGATATATCAAAGATTTTATCATATAATCAGCATCGTAATAAATGTTGACCAGCAGGGAAATTGAAAGTAGATATATATAACTGGATATGACAACAATGGTTTATATTTAACTAGTGCCCAGAGTCTGAACTTATATCTAAATTGGACCATCCTCACCCACCATTTTTTTAAGTTCATCCTCATCAACCATGGCCCCTCTCCACATACAATTTCAATCACCCAATCTCAACTTTTTGGTAGAAGTTTGTGAAAGTACATTTGATTGAGAGTATGTTGTTCTCTTCCTTGCATTATCATTACAGACAGGTACAAAGTCTGCACATTGGCATCTTGAGTTTAGATTGAGTACCTATTCATATTATATTCATTTTCGTATTAAACTCTTTACAAGTTCACCACAGGGTTTAGCCGGGAATCCAAATCCATACCTAAAGTATGTCATGGTTTAAAAGATAATCCAGTTGCAACAGAGATTGCCCCACCTTACTACTTTGATATTAGACATGTAAATTTGTTGTTGTTTTGGTGCCGAGGAGCGGGTTTCTTTTGCATGTTGCCGCTTCTATTTTTTTTTATGTTTCTATTTTATTTTGTTTCCTACATTTTTTTCCGCCATTTTCATGGATCCTAGACCACTCATCTGCCACATTTCTGTTTTAATCTGAACCGTACATTCTGTGCGCAGGTCTGTTCGATTATCTTACCCATTGACTCGAATTTTGATCTGATTGGAATATATTATACATCTCTTAAAAATGGTTTTTCTTCAGTTAACGGGAGTTGACAGTTATATTTATTGGGTTAGATGATAACAACAGTGTAATTTTTTATAATGGCTGAAAGTTTTAAATTGATTGTTTTGATATTTTCATGTTAACCACGTATACATATTAACATGTGGTGGTGTAAGGAAGTGAGGTGCTATCTTATGATATTGGCAATGGTACATTATAAATTTTCCTTTATTTATTAACGGGTTAGATGAAGCTGATAGTTTACCAGTGATGTGGTAGGTTATGCTACTATCTGGACCATTGAGGTTGTGGCCGACTGATGGCTGGAGCATATGCATTTTGATTAAGCTGTCATAATGGTTGAACTGGTAATTGAATTCCAATGGAAAAATGTCACGGTTATTATAGATATTCAAGTTGTTATTTCATCGTTTTTTATATTTTCTCATCGGGCCAGTCATTTGAATGGTCTAGATTGATCTCCTGTTATGTCGTGTGTGTTGATTTAGCCTATCCCTAACCAAAGAGTTTGGTAGACTATAATTAATAACAAAGAGACGTGGTGGGGCCTAGTAAACCCGCCATAAAAATGACACATACATCATAGTGGGGCCCAAAGAGCACCGAGCACCAGCCAATGACTGGTGTCAGGGGGAGTAGCCAATCTGTTTCCCCTCCCAAACATCATAACAGTGGTACTAACGGTTTGTGGAAGCAATTCATGGGTTACCCAAACGGATACTGTTGGTGGGATAGTTGCAATACCACAACACTCAAACGGAACACTTGCTAGGTATGGGATTGACATCTACGCCCAAAGCACCCGACCATCCACTGACGGCAATTAATGCACCTGACGCGGTAATTTCATACGCCTCATTACACCCAAAGCTATTTGTCCAAACAGGGCCTGAAGTCATTAGGGCGTGTTTGGCGTGGTGAATTAGACGGGAATACATGGGATGGAATTGCAGCTATCCCATCATTTAATATTGGTAAGTGGTTTGTCGTGAGATAGTAGTATAGACCTCTATCCAAGGACAGTCGGTGATCTGTTTGGATTTCCGTGGGATGCTACCATCCCATGGGATATGTGAGTGGGCTTGTTTGGAAATCTCGTAGGATGTAAATGGTAGGGAGTGAGCGTAGTGGACTGCTACCATCTGACGTGGCTAACACATACATCAAGGTGGGCCCCACAACACCCAACACTTCACTTACATCAAGCGGTCCAATGCTGCCATCCCATGGAATGCTTGGACTAAGCATTATCTCGTCAATTGCACCGGCCACCTGCCACAGCATAACGGGCTGACTTCATCGTATATATAAGTAAACATTGCAAATCCACTCCACTAGTTTGCCACTACTTCATACGGTGATCAAACATAATATGGTATTCATCCACATCGTCCGCCATTTCAAAGGACCCAATGTTTGTGGGTTTGACAAATTTTCCTATGTGTCGAACAAATCTAGCCCTTTGTTCTAAATTGGGTAGATCACGGCCGTGGAAATCTCTGGTTAATATGTGATCAACATCGAAGATATACTATATTGAAAGGAATTGATGCCTCAACCAATACATATGTCGGAGTCTCATATTAAGTTACAATTTTAGATCATATCAGTTTATAAATAATTCACACAAAAAAAGGACTTCAACACGGTGCTCCTTCCTCTCCTACAAGTCAACTACAATGTCATCTTGTGGTGATAAATCTGAAAGTGAAGCCACTACACGGAGCGTGAATCGGGACCATGAATAGTCGTCTGCAAAAGCACAATTCGTGGTTAAATTCGAATTACTATCTCATCTTTGAATATCATAAAAAGTCTGCAAAATTTTGAATTAGATCATTCGGTCCATACTCTTTAACTTACACATGCCGAGGGAATCAAGTCCTTGCGTTGGAGTCAGATCTGCGTGGTTGTTTGGTGCATGGACCTATTGTAAAAGAAGGTAAAATCAAGGCAATCAACCCCGAACTATTTATTAAATCCATTAGGCCAGACTACGAATATGTATAAATTTGGGTGGGACACATAGCATACCTCAAGTATGAGAATAAATAGTAACAGATTAAAAAAAAAGTACATCGACCTACTAAAATAGTTCATATCTTTTATTCAGTGTGAGTACTACCTGTCCATACCAGAACATATGTCATTACATGATGACATGTAATGTAAAATGGAAAATGACAATCATACCAATTAAACACACCAGCCTCTGTTGATCTGGTAATTATCCTCCATGCAATCGACTCCTAAAGCTACACAGACTTTCACACATTAGATAGACTTATACATTAATCGATAGGTTTTCAACACATCATACCTGGCCGTGTAAATTTGCCTTCGTTTGGCAGGTCAGAATGTTGTGAACTCCATATTCATGGATAATAGGAGGCCATGGTTAAAAGAATGGAATGTATGCAAGAAATGAAGACACATGTTACATTCATCTGGAATGGATTAGTTACTAATAAGTACATATAAATTTAAAGATGATTATAACACAATCCGATGCATGAATTATACATGTCATTCAAAAAGGATACGAGAATCAATTCAAGGAAGTTATATAGATCTACATCAACGACGGTAACAAACATGTCATTCCGCCGTCATGCACCACATTGGATATCATACACGACCACTAATGTCTATCAAAAATATGTGTGAGAATAAGTGGAGGAATACTGATACTACTGATTATATATAATATGAAGAATGTAACCAGGATGTCAATTACTAATGCAGTCACTCTTTCCCCATTATACACGGGGGTATCATTTGTTTGGGTACTCCTGCACACCATGGATCCTAGAATATGTTAGATCGAATTAGTGAATGAAGTAGGTGAATCAACCTCACTACAACTCCGGGTCATTAACCCACTACTCGTACTTACATGGTTAGAATTCCACCATGTTGTCGCATCATGGATTGATTTGAAGGATCGATGTCTGGCACTGTTGTATCCTTGTACATGCAACCGTGCCTCATCCCAAGACACACACGCGCACACACACACACACACACATATATATGCCAGGTCGACGACCTTTGAGTACAACGTAATATTTACTTGAACCCATCTGCATTCACATAAACGACAAAAGATTTTTAAAAATGCATGTTATACAAACCAAATATATGAAAGCATATAAAGCTAATGCTAGTTGAAATTTAAATGGAATTCCAGTAGGATCCTTGCATACGTGTCATGCACGTGGTATACTATATGAATATCAAAGACATGAAATATGGACGGTTACCAAAACCAACACAAATAAGTGCATAGTTTTTACATATCCTTCAATCAAGTTATTGTAAATCACTTCCTACTAAATAATTATCCAAAATGTAGCATAAATAAGGTTGTTATATCCATCAACTAGAACCCCCACCAACATTTCCATTCAAATCGGACAGTGTTTTTTCAACCAATCGACCCTCCGCTCTGGTCGAAGGCTGACGAAAAAGGATACTAGTTTCTCATCCTTGCTCAGAAGCTGACCAATATCGATGAACTCAAAGTTGGTCAGTCCCTAAACCTCTTCGAGGATGTCCAGGACCTTACTTGTGCGATTGACCTCTTTACCAAGTCCAAAATTGCGCATTGCCTCTACCACACCATTTAGAGACAAGCCAAGGACGTCATAGGGACGAGCAGGTCGCATCCGTTTGGTAGCTGTATTCCCACCACAACTAGTCTCAGATTCAGTCGCGCGGTTGGGAGTATTTTGGAATGAACGATTTTCTATACCCCGATGGCTTTCATTTGAAAAATGAAATTTTTTAGTTGAATCCTCAAGATTTTCCTCAGAAATATCGATAGGTGCATCGGTGTCATCATCCAGGTCTATCCGAGCTTTTTTCAGATCTCATTGAATACGAGATGAAGACGCGGCCATGTTCCTGCTTCCTTGGGCATAGTCGCCTGTTGCATGGTCTGAACTTATAATCACCGTTAAATCGTACATTGTTCGATCCACTTGCCACGTAATCTTTCTGCTTTCGGATGCGACTACATACAAGGAAGGGAGTTGGTAAGTAGATGTTACTCATATACATATAAGGAAAAGAGATATTTTGTCAAATGAACTTCAATGTATTTAAAAGGGTTGTGAGCGATCCTTACCCTTAGGTACTTATCCCAAACCTCGTATGGTGCCGTGACGACCATACGATCGCTATCCCACCCAAAACCACTTGCGGCTAGTATGTCCTTTATGTCGTTGTATTTTCTCTTGTGATACCGCAATCAATTTTTTTACGTTTTGCCAGTTTACAGAAATTTTAGTCCTCCCAGACACTTCGTCAATAGCCGCATGATATGCTTCTCTTTTAAATTCATTATCCGCCTTTTGACCTAAAGCTATTTGCTGAAGCAAGGTGTCGAACAATATCTGATCCATTGTTCTGGTCCACTTGATTTTTCTAGCTTGGGATAGAGGCTTGACAAGCGATTTCACGGACTTTTCACGTGGAGAAAAACGCGTCAGTAGAACTGGAGTTCTCACCAGGGACTACGTCGATGTTGGTGTACGACTTACCCAATTGTCGAACATCCCACCAAATTATACATGGACAAACAGTTATAAATCAAAAATATAGTAAAGTGTATAGTTCTACTAGCAAATATGATCGATATGAAGGCTAAATAATCGCATCAAGCGAATATGTAATATCAAAATGAAAGTCTTCAGTTTGACCATAAATTCTTATACATGGTTGTAAAGTGGTTTAACTGTCTATCTCATCAGTCAAAGTATCTATAAAATAAAATATGCCCATCTATTCCTACTATTTATTTGGGCGTCAGCCCACATGCGCTCCGCAATCTGATCACGAGCTATGATCTAGGCATCTTTCTCCCATTATGTCACTTGAACTAGCCACTGCTGCTCATCCATTGTTGATACCTCATTTGGCGTAGGATTACTCTCTACTTCCCCACGGGTATACCAACATCCTGTAAATCTTGGTCAGATTCGTCTTCCCGATGAATGAAATTATGTAGCACACAACAAACTATCACAATTTTGACTTATATTTTGAATGGATATTGCGCAACCGTCTTCAAAATAGAAAATTTACCCTTCATTACACCTAAATAACGCTCAATTACGTTTCGCAATTGCACATGTAGGTAGTTGAATAACTCCTTCATATTCATGGTCTCCCAATTCGATACTCTTGCAAGTGGCATCAAACATTGTGGTAAGGCGTCATGAAGCCAGGTGAATGAGCGTACCCTGCGTCGACAATGAAATATTTTCCAACAATGTGTAAGAGTTGTGGTTTTCATATTAGTGTGTTGAGTATGATGTTACAGTGAAAAATATGGTTAGATGTTGGTGAAAAATGATTACCGTGTGGCACGATTAGTGGATCATCACTTCGCGTCAGAGTGTTATGTAGGACCATCGCATCCAAAGCAGAACCCTCCCACTCGGCTAGCACGTATAATAATGTCATGTCAAATGAACAAGCAATAAGTACATTTTGAGACAAGATACCTTTCCTTTTGAAAAAGCTTGGGTGTTGGGATGCTTCCACGTGAGTGAAAATACGCATCCCGTCAATTGCACCAACACGATCCTATTCGACATTTTATCAAATTTCATTTATAAGATAATATAAAAAATGTTAACTTATTTCAAAATAATAAAGAAAGAGCCCTACATAAAAAATGGTACCTAGAAGTAAGTGGCCCAGTAAGGATTTGATTGAATATCGGTAGAGGTGTCAGTGCCGGCCTGCTTAACAAATTTGGGGTATAAAGACACTATTGCGTCTAGAACATGATGAAAGTGACCGCTTATGGTTTCACCTGAACATATAAATCCGTGTCTTATCACGCGATTACGCACGTTATATCCAATTATATGTAGGAAAATGACTAATTGTTCCTCAAGACTAACATTACGAGTATTGCGTAGTTGCGTCCTCTCAGCCACTATGTTACATAATTGGAAGAAACCTTCTCGTTTCATCCTCAACTGAGTAACATAATCCATGTCACTTGCACGAACGATAGAGTTGATAAATCTTTCCCTCTCATCATGCCCTTGACGCGCCAGTTGTCTCAACATATAGTGACGAACAATATTTCCCAACAGCGGCAACGCATGCGGCCATTGTGAGAACCACCACGGACTTGGCCATCTCTTCATCGTCGTCGCTATCCATCACATAAACCTCACCTACACTTATGGATACAAAAATACTATAAAATTACCTGTGAAAGCCCAAGTTGTATCTTTGGGTTTTATATATATATATATATATATATATATATATATATATATATATATATATATATATATATATATATATCTCTAAGTGGCTCCATAGAGTTTTCTCAAAACATTCTACATATATAGTATATGCATTGGAAAATCACACAAAACAAGCTAAGTATTTTGTCGTAATAAATTTTACATATAGATAGTTGCACAATGGATATGAGATCTTCCTTTCAACTGTCAGCATGAAAGAAATAAAAACTAATAGACTGACTATATGTGTTCCAAACTCACCATATTTGCATTTTTCACCCTGACAATTAGATGAGAGTTGTAGCTTATCCAAAATATTTTTTCAAGAGGAATAGTGAACTATAATCTAGTTATGTATGTGCAAGTTCACATAACGAATGTACATGGTCAAACAATGAAAATGTTATTGGTGGATGAACAAAATTGAAGAGGACACCACAAATGGAAAATGAGTTAGGACATACCTATTCGATATGACGACAATAAATTTAAAAGGTGAGACTTTCTGCCCAATGATACCGAGAGTAGGATCTGCATATAATTCATCCTCATATTTAACTACCCATCTACAAAGACAATTGTAATTATGGAAAGGGCTATTGAATGTTTGGTTTTGTGTAAATCATGTTACTAGGTGAGAATAATGCCATTCCAACTCAAAAAAGACACAAAAGGGACTGTTGGGCTAGCCCTCAGTCAAAATTTTGAATTTGTTTGGCCAATTGACAACCTTATGTGTCAACTAAAAGTATGCCCATCATGATGATGATGAAATATCTACGTAAGGTCCCTCAATCTGCCTATGGACTGAGAACTCCACACTACGAAAATGAATTGTAATATGTTACGTGAAGGTTAATGTACTTCCTAAATCCCAACAGTAGCATCTGTCCATATTCTTCAAATTCTAAAGGCATGCAAACAGGATGAGTTGGTATAAAAGAAAAGGATAGACATGCACATTACTTAGATGCCTGGCAACACTGTTCACTCATGAATCAAGCCTTTTCCTGATAAATTTACCATCCAACCTGAGGACCCACTACTACCAAAAAAATCGAATAATTTAATTTGGAATCACAACATTTAAGCATGTAGATCATATTAAATGATATTAGAATTTCAACAACAAAATAAATGCAATTTGTGTCTATGGGGTTGTGCTTGTAGAATGCATTGATTTGAGATTTCTTTTTCCCTAGGATGATCAGAAATAACATATTCTGGCAAAATGGAAAGAGGTAGACAAATTCCACAAGTCGATGAATCAAAAACATTACTTACTAGGTTTTCTACGCATTTTGGTTGCATCAAATTTCTTGAGATATCATGAAATTTTACATCAATTATATTGATCAATCATAAAATATCATGATATCTGTTGTAACCTAATACAACCTTAGTAAATTTCATCTACAATTATTGTCAATGGTATTATTAAAACAGATACTGATGAAAATGAAATTTTACCAACCCAAAAATTTTGATATAAATCTCTTAAATCTATAATGATCAAAATCACCTATTGGGCAATTAAAAGTAAAATACAAAGTAAAACATCAACTAATATAAAAAATATATATAGTAAAAGAAACAAATTCAATTTTAAAATGTTTAAAGCAAACCTCTAACAAAAGGAATATGAAAGGAATTCATAATAGATGCAAAAAGATTCCAAAAGAACCCAGATTATCCAAGCAACAACCATCCAAAAGAACCCCAAATCAATAATCGTAAAAGAATGGAAAAATAAACAAAATAAAACAACCACAAAAGCAGAAGCAACCAAATTGACATTTTATTACATTCTCCACATTACAACAACATCAAATAAACCCTAAATGAAAAATGAAAACAAAAAGAAAAAAATGCAACTAAACCATGCCTTCACACCTGAGTGTATCAATTTAGCCTACCCAAGAAGATGAGAGAAAACCCTCCAAAGGCATAATAATAAGCATTTCCATCTGCTGCCAACTATGAATGAAAAAAAAAATAAAAAATCGATCTAAATCTCTTACCCACACCATTTTGATATAAATGTCTTAAATCCATAAAGATCAAAACCACATATTTAGCAATTAAAAGTAAAACACAAAATAAAACATCAAATAATCTTAAAAAAATATAGTAAAAGAAACTATTTCAATTTAATAATGTTTAAAGCAAACCACTAAAAAAGGAATATGAAAGGTAGAAAAGAATTCCAAATCAATAACAGTAAAAAGGTGAAAAAGCAAACAGAACAGAACAAGAACAAAAAGTAGAAGGAACCAAACTGACATGACTACATTTGTCACATTACAACTACATCAACCTGAGAGTTTAATTTCAGCCTACCCAACAAGATGAGAAAAAACCCCTCAAAGAAAGCTAATTTCACATTTCTATCTTTAAAATAATATGAACGAAAAAAAAACAAAAAACAAAAAACAAAACAAAAGAACCATAAAAAAATAATCAAACTATAATCCACTCCCATTTCCTGCCACAACAACCCTCCAATTTCGAAATGCATTAATACTGAATACCCCTTCCCCTTACTCCCCCCCAAAAAAAAAAGATCTTTCTTCACATTTGTTATCTGAATCCCAATCTGTAAATATGAAATAACAGATTATCTAACTCAAGCAAGATGTGAACTCCTAATTACCAGGTGCCCCCACAAGAAAAAAATCAAAACCTACATGGTCATTTATTTATGCACTGTCCAAAATGTTAGATGAGATCATGTTAGAGACTATACAGGAAAATACACGGTGATTAAAGCGCATGCAGCAATCTATACCTTCGATTTTGGGATGAAGATCGAAAGTTCGACCAGGATACCTCTTCCAATCCAACCCTTTGATGCGGCTTCAAGGTCTGTAATATGTAAAAGATCCCACATGAATTTACGAATACTCCGAAGAGAAGAGCATATGATGAGAAGAACTAGAGCAAGAAAGACGTGAGGAGACAACACTCAAAACATACTATCCACAGTGGGTGCCTGTTTACAGAGATCGATTCCTCCTCCCTCTACCACAACGATTCGAGCTCTGGGGGATAAATAATGTCAGATTTTCCACTAGTTCCGTCCGACATCCTGCCATCACAGTCGATTGGATGTGAGAATGCAATGCCTATCTCCAGTTTGTACGGGACTCTTTAGAAGAAAAGATGAAATCTCATATCACAGTCCAAACAACGGTATTGGGAAGAGAAGGGTTTGGCTCGAGGAGGGAAGTAGAATAGACAGCGTATCTTAGTAGGATATCACAATCCCACCGACTTCATCCCACATGTCGCATGTTAGCAAATCCAATGTAAGTACACTTACATCCAAACACACCCTCTTCCGTCAAATCAATAATTACATAATACAATCCACCGCAAAACCCCCTAAACCAGATACCCGAACTGGCCCTTAGGTTGTAAAGACACTACACATAATTGGATTACAAGAGCTGTTCGGATGCATGTTTTTGCTGGATATAAAGTTGTAACCGGAATCCTATTACAAATAAAGTCTTTACAGCTTAGAAAGGCATTATACATATTAGAGCACAATGATTGATATACACTCATGATATATAGGACCCACCGTAATTTGTATGGTACAGCCACTATATTCATTGTGTGCTTACCTTGATGCTCTCATATGGCCCTAAAAAATAGCTTGTTGATTATCAAATGAACCGCACGAAAGAATGATTGGACATCCACCATTAAAAACTTTCATATTATATTTGGTGCAAACTGTAATAGGTGAAAGACAACCAATTCATTTAGTGTGTGCATGCTCTAGCACTCTCGTAGGACCCACAAAAAACAAAACAAAAAAAAAATAAAATCAAGTCCTTATGTGATTTATGGATTTTGGAAGGATCACCGTCTAAGCTTTAATTATGGTGTGAAAACCTACTTTATCCATTGTAAATACTTCACAAGTTAGCCAAATACATCATCTATTTACTTGTAAATAAATTACTACTTAAAAGCCAAACGAAATAGCATGTAAACTATTTACATGTAAAACTCTTTTAAAATGCAATATGTTTACAACTTAAAACTTTACTGACATTCAAATGACCTCTTAAGAAACCTTTGGGTTATACGGTACTTCAATTATAAGTAGCTTATCTTAATTTCTACTTATTAAACTGAAGTGATTAAGTAACTTTAATAACAAAAAAGCTACTTATAATTAATCAAAAGCCAATCTAATCTCAAATAAGTTACTCATTTACTGATGTAAGTAGAAAAAGTTACTTATTTAATTATTCAAATAGGCCCTTAGCATGGATTACTACGTATATAAAATTCAAAGTTTTTTTTTTTTTTTTAATCTCCCTTAAATTGTCATTCTAAATCAAATGCTTTTTTCATGCAGGTAAAAAAGGTGTCATTAAGATATCAAATTATTAACTACATCATTAAAATTACATTAATAGAGTGATCTTAAATTGATGATAAAAAAAATTATTGGCAAATCACTTCTTTGTGATCCTATGCTTATGGACCAACCACATCTCAACATTTCATCATAATTTGCAGAAATATATATTTCAATAAGCTTATTATAATTATTTTTTGTCAAATATAGCACATATATGTTAATTTTGGACATTAAAGTTGATTTAGTAATCATACTATAAAGGGGCATATGATATATAAGTTACTTATGAGTCTACTGTTAAGGGATATAAGTAGCTTATCTTAATTTCTACATATTAAACTTAAGTGATTAAGTAATTTTACACAATAAAAAAAAAGTTACTTATAATTGATCATAAATCAGACTTATCTTAAATAAGTTGTGTATAAGTAGAAAAAGTAATTTATTTGGTGGTATCCAAACAGGCCAAAAGTATACTATATACTTTTATTTGTTTAATATTTGATATGTGACCCATCAGATCACATGATATTAAATTAATTTCTTATGGAAGAGGGCCCACTATAATAATTTGTTGTTGGGGCTCTCAAGTATTGCACTACAATAAGAGGTTTTTTTTTTTTTTTTTTTTCAACAAACACTCACCTAATCACACCATTGCTTTTTCGCCACACTATAGTGGTTTTTCACCACACTAGGTAATCTAACCCATGACCTCTTGTTGCAACTCTTTATGAGTCTACCCTTAAGGCATGAGTAAGGACTCTACTACAAGAGTTGGGCATACTTTATAAAAATAAAAAATTAATTAATTAAGTAATCAAATTCAAATTCTTATAAATGTGCTTATGAATTTTAATATACATATATACTTTTGAATTCCGAATCTAAATACAAATTATGAAATATAACTGAAGATTTAGAATCACTTTAATTTACGATTTCCAATCCAATTCACTCCAAATACACTGCAGAGAGTGGTCGTGGATAGGCACGGTGTTATAAATTACTTTCAAATTGCATGTAAGTAATTGAAGCTAAACAGTTTAAATTATGTGTACCAATTTACATTTAATATGAACCACAAATCAGGCTCAGTTTATGATCTGACAATTAGATCGGTGGATGCATGTTGGATGGTTGAAAATGATATTCGACCATCCAATGGTCTTATTTCAGCAATTGTCTGTGAATCAAAGGTTAATAATGTTAAAATAAAAAATAAACATTAAAAAACTGTTTTTTGGTCTTCACTCAGCAAACAAGCGCTATGTTATTTCGTCGATGACACATCCTATTTTTATAAGTGTCCTACCCAGCCAGAGTATCAGATACAACTCCCAGAAGTGTGAGGAAAGGGGAGTTAGGTGGTAGTTTATCACCATGTTAGAAATGGTGATGACTCGGCCTCCTTCATTGGGACCCAGCATATAGATCCATCCAGACCATCCAAGTGTGGAAAGTTGTTGATAAAGAAGCACATGTATCAAGCAATCACAACCATCCGATTTGTGGATATCAAGTGGATGATGAAAAGTAAACCGTGAATGGTCCAAATTTTCCCTAAAAAACAGATGGTTACAGTCATCTTATACGTGTGATTATGGGTCATGTTCCATGGACAGCTAGCAGCTAGCTTCACATTTTGTACTTACAGATTCCCCTTCAACTACGCCATGTGTACGGTTGATGAATCTCGATGGTTTTGGAAATGGTGGTGAACTAGCACCGGAATTGCTTTTAAACCCGCTCGTACGTAGAGCGCTATCTATTTACTTCGTGAAGCGGATCAGGTTTTGTTGCCAAATCCACGCCGTTCATCCGTTTTTAAAGTTCATTTCAGACAAGAATCCAAAAATAAAGTAGCTATAAAGTTCAAGTGGACCACACCACAGGAAACAGTGGTGACTGAACGCCCACCATTAAAAACTTCTCGTAGGGTCACAAAAGTTTTGGATCTGGTTAGCATTTGTATTTTACCTTCATCCGGGCTAGTATTGATGCAATGGGTACATCATGGATGAATCGTTTCAGAATAATCTTCTAATAAGAAGATCCTAACCATTAAATCTCTGGTCTTTCAGCCATTAAATGTGGCTTATTCCATCTTTTGTGATTTTACGTACAGGGAAGCTGGGCAAGGGAAGATCTGAGCCGCTCATGGATCACCTATGCAAGATCCAGGTCACTCATCAAGTGGTTTTCTTTGTGACCCAAAAGATCAGGCCAGCCCACACCGGCCACATCTTATGAGAAAAAAATAAGAAGCTGAAACTGAAATAATTAACAATTCATGTTCAACCACACACAGTGTTACTTTATGAACATACCCTTAGTTTTCTTTTCTACTTTTTCTTTCTTTTAAGGGATTTTTATCTCAAAATACTTCTAATGAATTGGATTTTACCAACAATGCCTCCACCAATATTCTACTGAATACTTTTTAAGAAGGAAATTACGCTATTGCCGTCCTTTGTTATTTATTTATAGCAAAGTAGAAATCGAAAGTTGTGGCCCATGTGGTATGTGCTAAACGTCCAACTTATCTGATAAATGCACACTATCAATTTCATTAAATGAACAAAAAATATGAGGACCCAATTGTAAGATAGGTTAATCCATTTTTTTTAAAAAAATGTATACTTAATATTCACCCCACCCTGTGACATGATCAATTGTAGTAAAATTCGTACTGTGTATGATATGTAAAGGCCTGTATCCATCAACCCTTGAAAGCATTAATCCAGGCTAAAATCAAGCATACATTCAGGTCATAATTCTAAGTCAAGCCAAGTCTAATTCTAAGGCAAACTTTAAAGTTCAAGCCAAGCCTAAAACCTAAGCCAAATGCAAGGTAAATTTATATTAAATGTGAACTAAATTCAAATTAAATTCAAACATGAATTTAGGCCCAAAATCTAAGCCCATACCATATAAAAATCCAATTAATCCAAAACCTAGAATTCCAAAGGCATCCACAAGACCCACAGGAGCTCCGGTAAAAAAGATAGTGGTGTGAGATATGTCAAGTGGCACATAGTATGCCACCGAACATGTGTCCAATTTCACTATTCAAGGTAGGCATTGCTAGAGCAGGAGAAAGGTAGTTCTCTCTTGGGGACTGCATTCGATTTTTGGAATTTCCAAAATGCCCTTGACCCAATCTCTTCTTACCATCCATACCACCCATCTTCTTAATGAGAGAGTGCCATGTCATACTCCCCTTCTCTCTACCAATCACAATCCTCCATTTGCCTTTTGTCCTTGAAACTTTTCCAAATTACCACTATGCCACTCTCCTCACTTATAGATACCCCCTCATCCATTCATTTTTATACACCAAGAAGGGAAGGAGGAAGAAGGCTCTCATCCACAAGTTACCCACCCCTTCTCTAGCCTATCCCAAGCCTAGCCCAAGTAACCTAGCTCATTTAGCCAAAGCCATTCATCTAGCCTAGCACATCCTCCCCAACCATCCTAGCCCATCTTACCTAACCAACCTAGCCCATCCAAGGCACACAATCTAATCCTAGACTCCTATCCATCCAAATCACCCAAGCCATTAAAACCACCAATACAAACCATCTAAACCAATTTAACCACTCAAATAAACCTTAGATCACATCCAATTTTTATATCACAGACAAGCCAATTCAACCCTTTCAAAGCCAGCATTTAACCAACTCGAGTTATCTCAGCAACCTAAATCTTGTGGAGTACGGTCAGGGTTAAAGATATTACGTCATCTTTTATGTGAAGAGTGTTGGGTCTTTTCTTTTATCTCCCACAACTTCATTTGTCAGTTATCTCACATAACACATTTATTGCTTTCCTTTACCTTTCTTATAATCAATTGCAATACTTCTTTTGTCTCCCATCCTTCTTGCTCCTCTGGGTGTTTTCAAGCGTATGCTCTGTAACTTATCAACTTTTCGGATCTTGTTATATCAGAAATCTAGAATCACCTAGTCTCATTTTCTCTTTCTTTTAGTCCCTCTTAAGTAAATGGATGTTGGCGAATTAAATCTGCAATCCCTGACATCTTTTTTTTTTTTTCCTTTTCTTTTCTTTTCTTTTTTGTGGGTTAGCTTGTTAGTACACACCCATGTCAGTACACACACTCCATGTTAGCCACCCTCACTAGGGATCGATACCAAGACCTCAAGTGTTGAAATGAGGTATCTCCACTCAATCTGCAATCCCTCACATCTAATCCTAAGTATGACTGTAGCAGTTTACGAGGTGTTGGCCTGTGGCTAAGAAGTAGATTAGATCAATTTCCTATTCTTTTCGGACGCAGGCAGATCACCTATGCGATCCCTTACCCTCAATCCTAAGTTAGACTTTAGCAGTTGTGGAATACTTGTCCATAGCCGACTATAAAAATTATGTCCATTTTCTATTTCTTTTTTGGTACACGAACACTATTAGATGCATCTGCAATCCATCACTTCTAACCCCAAGATGCTAGAGTTAATCAATCCCCTTAAATCCCATCATTCCCACTAAATAGAGACCACACTTGCGTGCGGGGAGAAGAAGGCATCTAACGTCTTCCTTCTCCATCACTAAGGCCCCCCATTCAGAGTTATAGGATGCATATTAGTAGTCATTATAAAGTTGGAAATCATCGAATTCTATAGTTTCTAAAGATTATGCAATATCTAATGGTCTACTCGACCTTAAAATTATGAGATAACTGGCTAGTGACGATTCCTAGTGAAATGTCTCATATTTTAGAGTTAAACCACAAACGCACACAAGAAAGACCTAAAAGAGCCCGTGATCATCATCCCAATGATCACAACATCATTTAAAATATCCTAATTCAATTGTAGCCCATTTAATGATCTAATTGACCTTATGTTTTATTTGAGCTATCACGTGTGGTGCAAACATTAACAAGTTGGGTGTTATACACATATCACGTGAGCCCCACAGGTCTTGTGTTTTAGAACTTTTTAAAGAAAATAATTAAATGAGAGCATTTTTTTTCTAATTCCATCCCATAAAAAGCGCCTTCGCATAATTTCTCATTATAGAGGCATTATTTGGTAAAATATAGATTCCCCATAAATTTGTAACAAGAATCTCTTCTCTTAAACGTATAAACCACACCATGGTGATAACATGAAGAAATCAGATGAACTACACTTGAATTGAGATATTTTGAAATGCTGTACATTATTTTTTATGGATCAGCCCATCTTAAGATTAGATCTTACAGTTGGATTTAGCAAAAATGGCTCATCTAATAATAATATTGGTGTGCATCTTAGGTTGGATGTGAGATACATGCCATGTGGGTTTTAATTTCCACTCCGTTGTAAAGAAAAGGCGGAGAGTGGTAATGTAATTTCTAATTTCTTGTAGGCCGGGAATATCCGCTACTAGAGGCACTATGTAGTAAAATACAATTCCTTGAATTTTGAGGTAAAAATCTTTTCCTTTATATATATATATATATATATATATATATATATATATATATATATATATATATATATTAACAGCAACCCATGTCTTGCATACGCCACAGCAACACATGCACCTCCAATCGAGTCTCCTTGGGTGGGTTCCTCTCCATTTCTGGTGTTTATGGGTGGCTCACCGGGCGTGGAATGGCACGTGAATTGAGGAACCTCGAGGTCTGAGCTCATTCAAGTGAGAGGGTCAACGTCCAGTTGATGAGAACATTAATCTAAAGGGTCCTTAATAAATAGAGATGAGGGGTTCTAGCCAATAACCCTGATCCTGTACAGTGACACAGTCCAAAATTTGGGCTTCTGTTGAATCTGTATATATCTGGATGAATTTTCTTCTTGACTGTCGATCTTCATAGCAACGTTCAAGGCCCAGGGTTGTTGTATCCACAACTTCATGATGAGGACGGATTCAATACAAGCGTTTCTAGGACAAGCATACCGTACAAATCGACCTGTGGGAACCGTAATGATTTTTACTGGCATCCAATCCACCCATCATTTGCGCCTCCTGAAATCAAGCAGATCAAAAACTCGGGTGGGCCACACCACAGGGAACAGTTGGAACGGGGGCACCCACCATTAAAAGTCCTCCTGATTGTATGTGCGGCCCATCATGTTTTGTATATGCCATCAAATCCAGTCAGAAGATGCATCCGACCAGGATGAATGCATACCCAAAATATCAGACCACTCCAAGAGTCAGGTGGGACCCAAGATGGGATTTAGAAGTCTTTCGAATCATTTTACATGGGGTGGCTCGCCCAAGTTGTGTATCAACCTGAGTCTTAGAATCTGAGGAGAATAGGTGGCAGAGCACATTATGGACTGATCAGATATCATTAAAACATCAATGTGGGCCCCACTCTTGCAGTTCTCTGCTACAGTGTCATTCACCATAAGAGTATTACAGATGCGTGTGGGCTTATAGCAAAGGTCAGTTTATATATCCCTTTCATGAAAAAGAGGAATAGCATCATTCATCCACGCACATGTGGCCATTGAGCATCATTTCTCTTGTTGCTATATGTATTGACTTCGGGACTTCTTCTTCTTCTTCTTCTTTTTTTTTAAAAAAATAATAAAACAAAATTGCAATTAATAGCTTTTGCAAATCAGTTTCACAAACAAAAATGGGAGCAAATATGCACCGTTGATTTTAATACAGCAGTTTCACTCTCAACAGCTAAGATTTGACTGTTTTGCTAGCTCTACAAAAAGGAAAAAAAAAAAACCGAATACGGTGCAGAAAATCTACGAAGGGATAATCACAATCACCCACCTCACAGATGACAGAACTCTGCTCTCCTCCAATGGGCTCCAAAATTTCCATTTTTGGCGTACACGCAAACAGGTCCAGAATTCTTTCCTTTGTTTTATTTATCGAATTGGTGAGGAATCACACGCCTATTCAATTGTCCATTAGACAGCTACCAAACAGATCATCCATGCTCCATCCATGATGGGTCCCACCATTTTTATAGTCAGAATTGGTGAGGAATCCATTATCGAATTGAGATGGCTCATCATAAGTTACAGGCCTACAGCACAAAGTAATATTCCAACACTGCCTCTCACATTGGTAATAAAAGTGATGGAGTCGAACACATGGAGACGGGAGTTGAGAAACCAAACAAAGGAAGAAAACAGAAAGAATGGGATGAATGAATGAAACAATACCTAAAAAATGCATATTTACGTAGTTTAAAAAATGCATATTTACGAAGTTTTAGCAGCCGCTGGTGGGAATCTACACTGATAGTTTCTTCAAAAATAGCTTCTGGCAAACTAGCAACCTCTGGTCATCATCATTCTGGAATTCAATCACCCTTGCATCCCAACGGTTTTGCGCTGCAAGCATGCGGGCTTTCTCTATCACTTGTGTTTTATCACGCAAAACAACCCAACCCTGCCAACCATGGAAACAATATATAAGAAATCACACGATCAAACCAATCAAGAAAAAATATCAATATAACTATGCAATTTGGCTGATATATGTCCAAGAGCTTTGCTTAAGCCCACAAGCCTGTACAAGGCAGCTCCTGTAGATGCAGCACGTGCCAACATTGGATATATGCATGGTATCAAACCCATCCAGCACAGGAGCACCACTACCTAGATGCCCCAACCTAAGAATCAGGTACTACTTAGGAGGAACATAGTTTACAAAACAAATTTACAGCTGAGAAAAACTTGGCCAAACATTTCTAATCCATGTGCCTGTTTCTATCATTGTGGCCTGTCTGCCTGCTCAGGGGACCAGCTTTATGTTTGAGCAAGAACATCAACAAGACCTGATTACCTAATGGATGGCTTGGATGGTGAACCTGTTTGCCATGTTGACACATGCTAGTGTGTAGATGGTCCACCTGAACACGTGTGTGGCTTAAGGAAGCTATGTCCAAACAGTACTTTTGTGCAACTCGGACACTAATGTTTGGAAAATATGTTTGAAATCTTTGATACCTCCACCAAATGCACTTGACTCATTGAAGAGATAAGTTCGAGATAAAAATGGGAACTTTCTTATAGAAAGAAAAATTCCATTCAGTACTTGAAACACTCGAACAATCGGATTAAAGCATACACTTCTGATCTCAAAACAGTCAAATTGAATACGTGGTTTCATGTCAATTTGGATTTAGGCCATCATCGAGTGCAAGTACAGTTCCAAGTTGTTAAACCTTTTTGGTTGCTCTGCAAAGGAAAAACTTCAATAGTTTTTTTTTTTTCCCTTTTTTGGTGGTTTCATTTTTAATAGTTTTGATACATTTGTTTATTTTATTTTATTTTTCTAAGTGGAGATAGTTGCATTCCAAGAAAAAGGAAGTGCATTGGTAGGAGATTAAATTCCGAATTATAAGAGAATGGAGAAAGGCACTGCCTTTGATAATCTGCCAAGTGCCAACTCATTTCCTCTGCCAAAGTGGGAAAACAATGTGTTCAGCCTGAAGGCAAGACAATAAATTTTCATTGAAAACAAAAGATAGTCTCCAAGACTCAGAATGCCTTCAAATGATGATATTTGAGGAATCGCCTTCCACAATAACCAGGACCTATTACTCCTTGATGAGTTTTGATGCATTTAGCACAGTCTAAAACCAGTAACTAGAAATCAGTTTGGTTGAACAACGAATCAAGACATGAGTCAACCAAATTAGTTAGACTAGTCTTGTAAATTCTGACAAGGTTTCAACCAAAAACTTAAACATAACAATTGAAGAATAAAAAATAAATAATTGAATTAGTCTTTAATACAAAGAAAGAGTGAGGCCTTACCATGTATTTATGATAAGAAAAACAATTTAATAAAATCTTAAGAAATATTAAAATTTTGATAAACAATATGGTTGTTAAAGAGGATGGTGGATTGAGAAAGTTGGAAATACCATAGGGTTACATGAATAGCGTCTTAATGTGAATCAAATTAATTGGTATCCAAAATCTAGGTGGTGGAATTTAAAAAAGAGAAAACAATATTATATGAATAAATTGATAGAAGAGGGAAAGTAGAATGTCGAGGAAGAAGTAAACATTATGTGGAATGAGATGGCTAGGTGCATTAGGGAAGTGGCCAAAGATGTTATATAGGCGTATCTAAAGGGAAAATCCAACCACATAAGAAAACTTGGTAGTAGAATGATGATCTACAAAAAGCTATTAACGAAAAACGTTCATATTTCAAAGCTTGGCAAAGAGATTAGAAACAATGAAAAGCTTAAACAATACACAAATGCCAAAAGATTGCTAAGAAAGTAGTAAGGCTAAACTTAAGGCTTACAATGATTTTTACAATAGATTAGGACAAGAAGGTGAGAAAGATGTCTTCAAAATTGCAAAAATGAGATTGCGAAAATGAGAGTGAGAAAGACTAAGGACCTAGATCATGTTAGATGGATAAGAGCAATGATTAGAGAGTGCTAGTCCAGAACTTGCTAAATGACAATTACCATGAAAGCATAAGGATAAAAGAAACCATAAATGATGTTGGATTCCATGAATACTTTTGTAGGATTAGAATATCTGAAGTGAAAGAAGCTTTGAGAAAGGTGAAAACAGAAAAGGCCACCAATAGAGGTTTGGAAGTGTATGGGAGATATTGACAAAGTTGTTTGACAAGATTGTATGATCAAAGAAAATGCCAAACAAATGGAGGAGTGCTGTGGTACATATTTACAAGAATAAAGGAAACATACAAATCTGCACTAACTATCATGGGATTAAACTTATGAGCCATACTATGAAACTTTACAAAGAGTGATTGAACAAAGACTAAGGCATGAGATGAATGTATCAGAAATCAATGTGGTTTCATGCCAAGGAGGTCTGCTATAGAAGCTCTTTTCCTACTTAAGACAATTGGTAGAGAAATACAAGGCAAGGAGGGATCTCCACATTGTCTTTATTGACTTGGGACAAAGCTTACAATAGGGTCTCTAGAGAGTTATTTGGTGGATGTTGGGAAGGAGTTTCAAGAGGATATTGGAAAATAAAAAAGATGCATGTTCGATGAAATGGTTGTTGTTATATGCTCCAATAACCAATCATGGGTTTAACTGAATAACTAAATAAAATAGATAGATCTTTCTCTTCCTTTCAAGTTTGACACAATTAAGGATATGTATGAGGGAGCAATAGAAAATGTGAGGACCACTTTTGGAGAGATAAGTAAGTTCCCAATTATTGTACATTGGATGAGTTAACAAGGTATTTGTAGGAAGAGATCCTATGGTGTATGCTTTTTGCAAATGACATAGTTTTAATTGACGAGACAAGGGAGGGCATAAACACAAAGCTAGATTTATGGACAGGTGCTTTAGAACTAAAGGATTAAAATCAGTTAGACGAAGAAAGTATATGGAATGCAATTTAGTAACAATAAGAGTGGGACGAGGAATTAGTTAAGATTGTTGACCAAAAAGTTTCTCAAAATCCATTTCAAAAATAAAATAAAAAATAATCTCAAAATGACCACTTTCCATATCTTGGGTCGATAAGAGTGGAGAGATTGAGAACAACATTTCAAATATCAATAGTAGCAGCTGATACTATTGGTATCACACCTAGCCAATACAAAACAACCGAGGGGGGGGGGAGAGTTTGGGTGTCGTTCAAAATATCACGATACAATGTATCAATGATATTTCGATACATTCCAATATATTCAAAATATCACAGTTATAAAATGCCTAATATTGTCGATAAGTGCAATGCATAATGATGCATCAGTCCCCTTGCGGAAAAAAAAAAAAAAAAAAAAACAGAAAATTGTCAAAAATCTTAAAAACAAAAAACATTTTCTTATATATATATATATATATATATATATATATATGTGTGTGATGTACGATTCCTAAGGGGATTTCCATGATTCCTTTTCATTTGTTTACAGAGAAGGAGATTTGGGTGCAAAAATCCAAATCAGAGAGTGTGTGGTACTGGAAACCCAATTGGTGAGTTTTTATTAATTTAAATTGAACTTGAACTATGGAATTTACCGTGCGCTCGAGTCTAGGAGATAGTAATGCCCAACATTCATGAATCTTAGAATTCTAGGATCTAGATTGTTTTTTATAAATCACTCGAGTTTATGGAAATCGTCCTGTAAGTCTCAACTTATTTTTCGCATACTTTGCTCGGGACTAGCAAGATGCTGGTTGGGGGTTGGGGTTTGCTCAGGTCTATAGAATGAAGTTATTAATCCATGATTTTGCGTGTTTTGCATGCTCGATAATGAATTTTGACCTTCAATTTTCAATTTTGGAGAAAATTAAGGAATATAGGGAAAATCCAAAATTTCTCCGACTTCACCCACGGAGGATGGAAAAATCATGTGAGAGCACTTAGAGCTGATCCATAGATTGAAAATGCTTTTTAGATTTTTTGAAAAAAAAAAATCTTTTTTAATTAAAATATTGAATATATATATATAGATTACATTGACCAGATATTATTTGTTCCTAATATTTATGTCTTTATAAGTATTCTTTGATCTTAACTCTTAAAATCATCCACACTCATTTATTTATTTTTTCAAAAATAAATTTATTTTTTTAATTATAAAAAATTAAAAACATTTTTTAAATAAATGCACCACACGTTGTAAGACAAATTTAGTGTAAGCAATTAATCCATTCAATATGCAATAAACTATATGAATAATAGAATTATTACTGATTGTTATATTTATTATTGGGATTTTTATCGCAAAATGCCTCCCAGGAGTCAGATTTTACCAAATAGTGCTTCCTAGAACTGATGTTCTCGAAAAGTGTTTTTTTAGATAAGAAATTACAGTAATGCCCTCATTATTATTATTTTCCTTTACAAGGTGGAGAATCCAGAATTGTATGGGCCACGTAGCATGCATACAGCATCTAACCCGTCCAACAGATGCACACCGACAAGATTATCAGGCGAACCAAAAATATGGCGGATCCAATCATAAGGTGCACCAATAAATAAAAAAGAATATACATCACTTAAAACATCCAAATTCAAGTGTAGCCCATCTAATGATTTGATAGGCCTGATTTTTTGTTTGAATGATCACCATGGTAGGTTGCATATGCTGGATGGTTTGGATCTTATACAAATACCACATGGGTCCCACAAGTCTTGACTTTCACTAATTTTTTTAAATAAAAACTTAGATGAGGCCATTTTCATAATTTCCCTCCCTAAAAGCACCTCCTTGTGATTTCTGATCATTTAGGCATTATTTGGTAAAATGTTGATTCCTGAGGAATTTGGTAGAAAAAATCCCTTTATATTTTAATTTAAATTTAAAATTTGTGAAAATATTTGAGATGATATTATTTGTTGTTCTTAATATTCTTTTTGACTTTTAAATGTATTGGTTGTGTTTTCATACGTGTCCTCTACAATTTATAAATTACATGAACTGATTTTGAATATAAGTGCATCACTTCTGTAGACAATGCATAGTTTAGGACCCTATACTAAGGAAACTTATTATATTTACTTTTTTTAAGTAATATTTTGAGTTTAAAGTGTGTAATAATGTCTTTTTTAATATCCCTTGAAGTTTCGTTGAAAAATTCAACCAATTTCCCAATGTTTCCAAAAAACAATAATACATGTTGCAACACATGCGATATTTCCCATGCAATATCGATAGGTTTCCATATCCCAAGGGTGTGATACATGCATTGATACCGATACTTAAATCACTAAGAGAAAGGTGTCGCTGATAGAAATCAAGCGAAGTGGAAGAAATGGAGATGTGCCTATGGAGTTTTATGTGATTGTTGTGTACCACTCAAACTAAAAGGGAAATTTTATATGATGGATATAAGACTAGCATGCTTTATGGAATAGAATGTTCATAGGATGTGTAGTTGAAATGAGGATGTTGAGATGGATGAGTGGTAAGACAAGGATAGAATTAGAAATGAATGCATTTAAGGGAACTCACACTTTTGTACAAATCAAATCTATCTCCAATTACAGAAGCTATACTCGGGTCTTGACAAAAGCCTAAATCATGGCAACTTCAATATTCAAAAGAGGCGAACTTTTTTCTATCATTACCATAACAATCCAATAATTCTTCATTGTGAAGCACTCAAATAAAAGGAACTAGATTAATCTTCTACCTCAGGGCGAAGAATCCGATCCATCTCCAAGAACACATCTGCCATGTCACATGCTTCTGAAAAGAGAATGTGTGAAAGGAGACCCGCTGCATGAAGCATGTCATATGTCCGAGGGTATGTGGGGAATGGTTCGCACCTGCACAAATATGACAGGAACACACTGCATGTGAGAAATCCATTCTATGTTCAAAATTTAAGACAAGAACCAAGAGATGTGATTTTATTTTGCAATACAAAGTAATGTGTAAATCAGTTAGTAGTTCTCCAACAGCTGAGGAAATTACTGTCATAAATTGTTTATTCATGTATTAAATTACTGCTAATTCGGGCAGTTTCCAAAGGTGGTGAGGACAAAAAAGATTAGGCCTTGTGCAGATTCACAGGAGTGAGAAAATTTGAACCACACCAGCAGGATTATATGAGCCATCCGTAAGTTTGCCTTCTTTTCTGAGCCATCTTTTTCCCAAGCCATGGATGGAATGGTTGAGATTTCCTGACTGTGATTCTTTAAAACCATAAGTAATCCATGAGGCCCCAACAAGTAGATGACTCAAATTGTTGATTGGACCTATTATTGTATGAAAGATCAAGATTGCGCATTTTATAGGCTGTTAATTGGATGGTGAGAATCATCCTATATGTGTAATTTTTCCATGGTAGCCCATGAAATGTGCGCTAGACCTAATGGACAGTTGATGGGGACATCATGCACACGTGCACGCCCCCCCACCCTCCGCACATACTCAAGGAGGAGGAAGGCCCCACTATCGATCTGGATCGATGGCGACATCTATGGAGGACTTCTTAGTTAGGGGGCTATGCTATGGAGTATTGGAGTGGACCCGATCATCATGTGGATTTCACCATTAGATCTCATGAGCGTAGCCCACTACCTTAGATGATCTACGATTTTGAGTTTTGGTTATTATCATTATTAGAAACATCATGAATGGTTTTGATTGCGTAGATTAATTGTTATTTTTGTTACTTCATCTCTAAGTATTAGTATGCGCACATGGCGCAGCTTTTGGGGTTTAGGGTTTTCTTATAAATAGGCAACCCCATATAGGTATTTTTCATTGAAGTTTATGAATAAAATTCTACGTTTTTTCTTCTTCTCTATCCCTCTGAGTTGAAGAAGCTAATTGGGTGTGAAACCCTCCCTTCCTCGAAGGGCTAACTACCATGGTGCGAAGCCACAACCATCCCAAATCGTCCCCACCTCCTACACCCCACATCATCATCTTCCATAGCCCTCCCATCTTCAGATTCACCCTTTTCTTGTACCCAAGTTCTCTTCCACAACAGATTTTCAGATTTTGGCCCTCCAGGGGGCTGAAACTTCGGCGGAGCACCACGCACACACTGGGCCGTAGATCGACACGAAAATTGGTGTGAGAGTGAGCCTCCCCTGGCCGACCAAAACCTAGAAGTTGTTTTCCGATTCCATGGGCCTCACACACATGCGGACAGGGACTCACGCACGTGCGCCTGGGCCAGGTTGCTATCCACTCGCATGGATCGTCTCGGGTTCTGGATTTCTTCTCTTTTTCTCCTCTCTCGCCTTAAATCCGCAACCCTAACCCTAAATAATCCCAAATTCCAAGTATTTTCAACTTTTTCAAACCCTAAATTTTTTCCCGACTTGAAACATGGTGAATCTCTTGAATTGGGGAACAATCCTTTGCAAGATTGGATGAATCTTACACTCCTTTGGGCATTGTTTGGTTTATAATTTTATTTGATCCAGCCCTAAACTTGTATAGGCTTTGACCCCCGTAGATTCCCCTTGTTGAATGTTTGATCGTATGTGGGACGTGGAATTTTGTGATTGTTTAAAATTGGTATGATCTAAAGCTTGGAATCTTGCATGTCATATTTAATTTCATGTCCTGCATCAATTTTGGTATCATAGCTTAAGGTTTTTATAGGGGAATGCATTGCATGTTTAGGGTTTAGTTTATTTATGTCTATGTTGCACTAAGTCCTCCTCATATAGGGCTGTCTAGGACCCATCATTCACAATATGGGCTGCTGAATTTTCTGTTGATGGAAAATTCCCAAGTTTCATGGCTGAATTTTCTGCTAACAAATTATTTGGGCAGTTATATTGCCGGAATTTTAGTAGTGTTGTGTAGTTTCCCTCATATAGAGTCTTATAGGATCATTTAGTCTCATTTAGACACATATAGTTATATTAGAGGGTCTTTGAGTTGAGTGAGTGGTTGTATGCCCACACGTACTGGTCATGGTTTTGGTTTGCACCCTACACTAAACATTGAGCAATTACAAGAGTCAATGAATAACATAACCTAGCAGTTTGAGTCTTTTGGTAGGCGCTTGGAACAACGTATTGACCAACGCTTTGAACAACTTAATGTGTTCGTTACCCAACTAGAGACCTCCACCCGGGCAAACTCCACCATTGGGGAAGATGTCCAATCTCAGGCAGGTGGTCAGGAGGATAGACAAAAGAATGGGGGTGGTCAAGGAATGGGTCATGGGCGCGCACCCGTGCACCCGCCCCACGAGGGGTATCATGATCATTATGACCCAGATGCGCAACTCCTCAAGGGAGTTAGAGTAAAGGCCCTTACGTTTGATGGTCACTTGGACTCTAAAGCTTTTCTAGATTAGTTGGCAGATATGGACCACTATTTTGAGTGGTATGACACGTCGGATGCTCGTCGAATCCGATTTGCCAAGATGAAGCTTGTGGGCCAAGCAAAGAGGTTTTGAGCTACTGTGGAGTGAAAAAAAAAAATGTCAAGGGAGCCCCCAATAGTCCATTGGGGAGAAATGAAAGAAACTTTTAAGGAAAAGCATCTCCCTTTCTCTTATCACTTGAGGTTGGTTAAGGAATGGCAGTCTCTTCGACAAGGTTCCATGATTGTGGCTGAATACATTGAGAAGTTCGAAGAGTACTTGACCCGATGTGAAGTTGAAGAGGATCCTGTACTTACTCTTGCTCGATTTAAGATGGGCCTCCGTTCTGACATTAGAAGAGAGTTGTTCGCCAAGGACATAGACACTCTTGAACAAATGTACCAAGTATTGTTGGAGGTCGAGCAATACCTCAAAGCATCTGTGGGAAGACGGTTTGAGTTTCGTGATTCTGGTGCTAAGGCTAACCCTTCTGGGGCTAAGCCTAGCATTGGATATCAATACAAGCCTTCCAGTAGTTCTCAGTCTAGGCCCAAGGATGATAAGGGTAAAGGAGTTGTCGGGTCTAGCTTATGCAAAAGTGATGTGACTAGGTGTTTTAGATGTCAAGAGTTTGGTCACTTTGTCCACCAGTGTGGCACGAAAAAGGGCACCAAGGTATTCCTTATTGATGGGTAAGTAGAAGTAGTGCCTCTAAAAAGTGACGTTGAGGAGGAGGAAGAATATGAGCCAGCAGAAACCTCTAGCGATGAGGAAGAAGGAGCGCAAGAGTCTGCGACCCTTGCAGTTGTGCGTTGCGCGCCTTTGCACAAGCTAAGAATACCGACTCTTGGCGCCGCAACACGATCTTCTATACTTACACAAAATGTGGTGATAAGAGCTGCAAGATGATCGTGGATGGTGGTAGTTGTGCCAACGTAGCATCAACTGGCACTGTGAGCCATTTGGGCTTGAAGCTTGAAGCCCATCTTCAGTCATATAGAGTGTCCTGGGTTGATGAAACTTCCATTCCAGTCTTGCACCGTTGTCTTATTCCTATTCAATTTGGATCATATAAAGACACTTTGGTGTGATGTTGTTCCCATGGATGTTGGCCACATCATTCTGGGTAGGCCCTGGCTTTATGACAGGGATGTCACCATATTTAGTCGTTCGAATGTGTGTACATTCTGGTTTGAGGGCAAGAAAATCAAGCTAAATCCACTTTCACCCAAGAACATGACTGAAAAGGAGTCCACTACACAGAGTAGTGTGAGCGGCTCAAAAAAATTGAAGGAATCGAAGTCCAAGTCTAAGCCTCTCTTTATTCTAAATGCCAAAGACTTTGAGCTAGAGACTAAGTCGGACTCGATAGTGTACGCCTTTGTGGCTAGGGAGAGTGCATAAGAAGCTAGCGTAGAGTTACCCACTGAGGCCACTCCAGTAGTAGATGAGTTTCGTAATGTCTTTCCTGAGGATCTACTGGATGAGCTTCCCCCTATGAGAGATATACAGCACGCCATTGATTTAGTCCTTGGGGTGACTCTACCAAACATCCCTCATTACAGAATGAACCCAACGGAGCATGCAGAGTTGAAGAGACAGATTGACGAGCTCCTAGAAAAGGGTTTCATTCGAGAGAGCATGAGCCCGTGTGCCGTGCCCGCCCTTCTTACACCTAAGAAGGATGACATATGGAGGATGTGTGTTGATAGTAGGACCATCAACAAAATCACGGTCAAGTATCGGTTTCTCATACCGTGTCTTGATGACATGTTGGATATGATGGCCAACGCTACTATCTTTTCGAAAATTGACCTCAAAACTGGTTATCACCAAATCTGTGTACGCCCTGGTGATGAGTGGAAAATGACCTTCAAGACAAATGATGGACTATATGAATGGCTAGTCGTGCCTTTTAGGCTGACTAGTGCCCCAAGTACCTTCATGCGTGTGATGACCCAAGTGTTGATGCCCTTCGGGGTGGAGTTCCTGGTCGTTTACTTTGACGATATCTTGATTTATATAGCATGACCAAGGAACAATACCTCAACCACTACCCTAGATGATCTACGATTTTGAGTTTTGGTTATTATCATTATTAGAAACATCATGAACAATTTTGATTGTGTAAATTAGTTGTTATTTTTGTTACTTCATCTCCAAGTATTAGTGTGCGCACATGACACAACTTTTGGGGTTTAGGGTTTTCTTATAAATAGGCAACCCCATGTAGGTATTTTTCATTAAAGTTTATGAATAAAATTCTGCGTTTTTTCTTCTTCTCTATCCCTCTGAGTTGAAGAAGCTAATTGGCTGCGAAACCCTCCCTTTCTCGAAGGGCTAACTACCGTGGTACAAAGCCACAACCATCCCAAATCATTCCCACCTCCTACACCCCACATCCATCATCTTCCACGGCCCTCACATCTTCGGATTCACCTTTTTCTTGTACCCAAGTTCTCTTTCACAACAAATTTTCAGATTCTAGCCCTCCAGGGGCTGAAACTTCGGCGGAGCACCACGCACATACCAGGCTGCGGATTGACACGAAAATTGGTGTGAGAGTGGGCCTCCCCTGGCCGACCAAACCCTAGAAGTCATTTTTTGATTCCGTGGGCCCCACACACGTGCAAACAGGGACTCACACACGTGCGCCTGGACCAGGTTGCTGTCCACTCGCGTGGAGCGTCTCAAGTTCTGGATTTCTTCTCCTTTTCCCCTCTCTCGCCTTAAATCTCCAACCCTAATCCTAGATAATCTCAAATTCCAAGTATTTCCAACTTTTGCAAAACTAGATTTTCCCCCGACTTGAAACATGGTGAATCTCTTGAAATGGGGAACAATCCTTTGCAAGATTGGATAAATCTTACACTCTTTTGGGCATTGTTTGGTTTATAATTTTATTTGATCCAGCCCTAAACTTGTGTAGGCTAGGACCCCCGTAGATTCCCCTTGTTGAATGTTTGATCGTATGTGGGAAGTGGAATTTTGTGATTGTTTAAATTTGGTATGATCTAAAGCTTGAAATCTTGCATGTCATATTTAATTTCATGTCCTGTATCAACAGTCCATGTTGATCTATTGGACTGCCCAATTTTCAGATGCAAGTAGGAGCACTATAACTTGTAGTTCTCTAAGAGCATTGGATTGCTTTTCCAAGTTTAATGTCAACTTTTTTAGATTATAAGATATCAATATGACCTTTCCTCACCTTGAATTTATGTTTTGCATATTTTGGAAAATCTAATATTCGTTGCTTCAAATTCAAGCAGGAAATGGGCTAGATCTAGCATGCCTTTACTAGACTGTTAAATGATGATAGTTCATCCACCAAACATGTAGCATAAGTGTATGTCAAATTGTCAATCTAGACTCCATATCATCTAAATCATGACCGCCATGATGGGAGCATAGCCAAAATCCGATTGTTTAGACAAAAACTCATGCTTCCATTTGTTGAGTTTGGACCAGTGACCATTTTCTTTTTGACCATCAATTTGATGCCCATGAATTGGACAGTTAGAATCATCTGATTGCCATGATTTTCAGCCTATGCTCCTATTGGAGATGTGCCTAGAAAAGCAATGTGAACCCTGTCCATTGGTGATGTGGATAAGATATCGAAGATCTCAACCATAGATCATAATGACCAAGGGTCCTAGAGGGACACATTGCTTGCGTTAATTAATACGTGGAGGTGCCTAAAGCATACATAAACATGGGTTAAAGGAGAGGAATTTCCTCTAGTTGTCCTTGGGAACTTGAGACTAGACATGACAGTCACTAACCAATGGGAGTTGTGGTCCATGGATATCAGTAGCCTGTTATACCATGGCCATCTAGTAGGTTATAGGACAAACATGTGATTGTTGTCATCATCATGGTGATGGATATGATCATTCTATGTAAGGGAATTGATGATGAGATAGGATGAAGGTCTCCACAATCAGGCATGATGATGGGTCAGTGAGCATTCACCCTACACCACATGAGAGTGTAAGTGAGCCATGGATACAGGCTCATGGTTTGGACCTATTAGGGACTTGCATTGGTGGATCAAGGTCAAGTCTCTAGACTAGGGCCCATTATGCCTGGATCATGACCAACTTGAGGGTGCATTGGATCTGATTAATCCTTAGGCTTGAGGACATTTGAGGGTCAAGATCTTTAGTTATTTGTGCTCTGACTCACTTTACGAGATCATCAAGTGGCTACTAAAAGTGGGTGTGTCTAAAGGCATCTATCAAGGTCCATTAATACTCGCATAAGCTAACAAGGAATCCACTGGTTTCCTAAGAACTTATTTATGGCATAGATCTAAAAGATCAAATTTCATTAACCAGTTTTTCCATTGGGTCCAGCACTCGAAAGGTTTTAAAAGGCTTTGAAAATGTTTTCTACCATTAAACTTTTTGTTTTAATTGTTAAAAATGTTTTGATCACACTTGATGATAATCTAATAGTCCATATTTGAGGGTCCATCACTTGATCTGCATGGGCACTGGATCTTTGGTGGATAGTCACGGTAGTGGAAGGATTGGATCAGATATGCATGGCATAAACCAGGAACACAGGATTCCAATGAAGAGGGACATATGGAAAACTATAGGGTAATGGAGTACGATAACTGGTGTCTCCTCAGGAACTAAAAATGTTCCTTATAAATAGATCCTATCCTAGAAGGGAGAGCCAAAGACGGAGAGAGACTTAGACGTCCCCCCTTGGGCGTCAACTTGTAGACAGAGAGAGAACTCTCCTCCATTCATCACACGTGCATAAATGTGTGGGGTCCACCTATGTGTGGACGGTGTGGTTTGGCCTGGCCCTATTCCGGGGCTGACCTATTTGGTTCCCATCTCTCCTTTAACTAAGATAGATCAGGGAGAGACCTTGGTTTGGAAGATCAACAACGACAAGATTAAGATCACAACATGCGTTTTCAATCATATAAGCTCTGATAATTGATCTATATTTTCATTATTTATAGAAACTCGAGATTATCAAAACGGGGATCCATTAGGGCCAATACAAAATCTGATCATTTTGAATAAATAAATAAATAAGGTTTTAATTCCTCCGCATTTTGAAAAACAATCCAACAACTCCCATCCGTAATGTCACCCACTCCACTAGTAAGACAGTTTCGATCAAGATGCATGTATTCCATGTTTCTAGTGGATGAGTCACCACAACTTAACCTATTGTGGCAAGTGTATATCATAGGCTAGACCTGAGGAAATACTAACAAGTACACCAAACTATCTGGATTCCTTAGGAACCTCAAATTCTTGAAAATTTATACTTGGATAACGAAAGTCAAGAAATTACCATTTAAAAAATAAAAAAGTTATGGAAGTACTTAAAAAATGTAAAAGTAATGTGATATAAAAAGGCTGCAGATGGTTTTCTTAAGAGAATGAGAAATTTTGACTGATGTTTATTTTACACCCAGCTCTCGAACCAATGTCCAGATTGTCCAGATTCTAAACAACAACAACAAAAAAGGAAAAGTTAAATCAATAGAAGATGGTTTACCAGTCATGCAAAACACCAGCAAAGCCTCGTTCTAGTATCAAAGAAAGTGTATTGGGGGTTCTAATGGGGACAACATTCATCACCCAAACTGATTTCCTTGCCTCCAGAAGTGCAGCATTTAATCCTCCATAATGAGCATTCATGTCCATTACATTGCGCATCATGTTAAATGGAGGTAATGGGTCTTCATCACCTGGCCTCTTTGGATGGTCCGAAAAGATCAATGGTGTAAGCAAAGACCAGTAGTTTTTCAGCGCTGATCTCCAGACATGTGAATCTTCAAGAAAATCCTCGAGATGGACCCCTGCAAAGATCAACAAGAGTCAGGACAAATAGGGCAGAATTAACTTTTTTAAAATTAAAGAGGAATGAGTTTCAGTAAGTCCATCACATTTCAGACACCAAAATAATCAACCCACAACTGCAGCAGAAAATTACAATATGAAATAAGGAAAGAAGAGCTGACACTAAAACTCACAAAAACAATCCACCAAAACAATACTTTCCATGGAGAGAAAGTTCATATGAGCTCAACTGCGCATCTGTGTGCCAGTAGGATCTGTTTTGTATAGGAATCCAACGTCTGCTGTTATTTCCTATTATACATGAAAGGAGGGGTTGATAATATGACTCCACACCTTTCTCATCTTTACAAACATGAGGTATGCCCTCCTGCTTCCTACAATGGAAATAAGAATAAATACAGTATAATGAATTTTCCTCATAAAAGAAGCATTACAGAGAACCATAACTGTAAAATATGAGGTTCACTAATCCCATGGGCGAGTACAAAGCAGACCTAGACAAGCTGCATCAGTCTGGCTGCACCTGCACGTGTGTCTGACATCCAGGCTGTCTGTCATTTGACCCACCATGTTGATGCCTGGGCCAAAACCAGGCTGGTCTCTCATCTGGTGAGCCATGGTGCTTGAACAAATGGATGGCTCCACAAAACTTGGGCAAGGCTCTCTAAGCCGCCCAGTTTTTTTTTTTTTTTTTTTTGCCAATATGGAATGCTTGAGGGGACTGGCCTAATCTTCAGGCCAGGGCCCAGGGCATCTTCATAATGAGGAATACCTGATGATGGATGACTTGGATATTGCACCTTTGTTCCACATTGGCACACATGTTGGCGTGCACTGTACAAGCTTGCGGGGTTAGCAAAACTCTCAAACGAATAACATTGAAAAAAGAAAAAGAAAAAATGTTAACATTTTATTTTAGAAGGCCAACAAGAAAATGAAGCAAAATTTTATTCAGGACAAAAGTGAAAATTATGATCCGCACCGAGATGCAAAGCAATTAATGTCAGCTGTTTTCTGCCAAATGAAAGTCTCATCTTGCTGAGCTAATAAATTCCAACAAATTTTCTGGGTAAAATCCTCAACTCGCATGAACATGATTCTGTTCTTCCCATTTTGTGAAGCTCGTTGAGGTTTGCTTGTGGGTAATGTCAAAACGAAGTAACCTCCAGGCTTAAGCATCCGATCCACTTCAATAAGGAATGCTCCATCTGCTTTCAATAAACACTGTTAGAGTGGAACAAATCAGTGATCGAAACACACTATGCATGGTTAAGAAACTCGATCTCCAAACACAACATTTACGCAGGTTCTGCCACGCAAGAAATCATAGACCTTTTTCTAATATATAAAATAAACCATTCATTTCCCATCCATTGATTTGATGACAAAGATCAAGAGATGAAAGATATTTTTGAGAGAGATGTGCAATCAAAGGTGGGCCCCACATGATGTGATTACTCCTTTTTCTAGTAGAATAATATGGATCATCCATTTCCTAACAATCAATCAGATGATAAAGATGATAAGATCAAAGTAACTTTCAGGTGACATGGGCAATGAAAGGTGTGACCCATATGGACGGCCTAGATCAACGATTAGACTTTTCTAACATAATAAAGATGGATATTCCATTTCCCATTCATTGATCAAACAATTTGCATCATTGTATGAAAGTATTTTTTTGGTGGGAATGCACAATCAAAGGCAGAAACCCAAATGATATACAATGATCTAGCCTTGAATAGTACAAAACTGAATCATCCATTTCATTATCATGGATTGGATGATGAGGGTGATGCAATCAAAGTGAATTTTTGGGAGGGATGGGCAACACACCCACGCATGATGGGCAGTCCAAATCAATGATCAAGCATTTAGCATAGTCAATGTGGACCATTTATTTTCATGGGCACTAATGGGTTGGTTATGATCGTTTAATCAAAGTCACAAGCAGGCGTGTACAACCAATGGTGGCCCCACATGATAGATGGCCTAGATCAACATTTGTTCCTTCTCTATATAATAATAATAAAATTGACAAGTAATAGATGATTTATTAAAAAACAGCTTGAAAACAAGCCAAGAAAAACTACAAGGCAGCAAAGGAAAACCAAAACTTAAAAAAAAGAAGAAGAAGAAGAAGAAGAAGAGATGTGCAAGAGAAGAATCCACTTTAGCGGATGAACAAGCCCAATCCACAATATCCCTTTTGATTTTCCAAAGAACCTCTTGCCACAGACATTCTTTGTTACGAAAACAACTAGCATTACACTCCCCCCAAATATTCCATAAGACAGCTAAAAGCAACATTCGTCATGGCCTCATGGGATCCGAGAAGGATTAGAGAGCTGAGCTTCATGCCACATTCTAAACAAAAGAACTGACGCCGGCATCATCCATGGTGAGTCGAAGACCTTGAGCAAATCTGACCAGATTTTGTGGACGAAATCGCAGTGAATAAAAAGATGATATATGGACTCCGCATTCCTCATGCACATAAGACAAAGTTTGGAAGGATCATGAAGATTGTCGATCATGAGAATGGGCTTGCAGCCTACTAACCAAACAAAGGTAAGGTAGCCACCTTTGGGCGAGACCCATAAGAACAAAAGGCGTAAAAGCCCCCACTGGAAGATGAAGCTGGACTAATTGATTGATAGAGAGAATTGACTGAAAAAATCCAAGAAGGGGAGGCACTCCAAACCAGGCTATCCGGGGAAGAAGGGGAAGAAGGGGAAGGGGAGATGTTGTGAAGGTGCGTCATAAGCCTCAGAAAATCATCCTTCTCTATATAATCAATATGAACCATCAGTTTCCAAGCAATTGATCGAATGGCTTAGAATCATCCAATCAAAGTGCTTTTAGAGAGAGATGGGAAATCAAAGTGCTTTTAGAGAGAGATGGGCAATCAAAAATTGGACACATTATAGATGGTCTAGATCAATGATCAAATGTTTTTCAATATGATCAATTAGGAGTGACCACTTTTTTGGCCATTTACCAGCAGTTACAGTTGTGTGGCCCACAATTTAGGCCAATCCATGAATCATGTGGCCCATTTACTTAATGGATTAGATCCCCCACACATGTAAACAGATGTCTTAAAAGAAGCTTTAAACTTTTCCCAAGATTTTCTCAATGCTAACGAAATATATTTCAGACTTTGCCCAGGAATTCTCTGTCTCATTCCAAACAGAATTAAACAATTTCTGGAAAACATTTACCCTTTCTTGGGTTTCCCTAGTAAAGAAAAACACCAGTGAATAAGATTCCCCAGCAACCACACTTTCATCACTCATATGCTACAACAAGACTTAAAACAGCAGAAAAAATTCTGTTATCTTGAAATCATAACGATGGAACAAAGTAAACAATGCTTTGGGTCAGGGGAGTTATTTGATACTCAAGCTGTGTATGAAACTTGATACACAGTCACTCAGAAATTGTACACGAGGCATACATTAACTCAAATTAAACCGAGTAAATTGCCCGTACTTACTGTTGTCACAATCCTAAACTCAGACTAGACAAACAATCCTAACCTTTGATTCGTGGACACGTTTATTCAAAAAGGACCATTGGATATTTTCATTTTTAAGCAGCCAATAAATATCCAACTGTATAGTCAGCAAATCAAATAACAGTACTTCTTGGTTCAAGATATTTCTAAAACTATGAACCACGATTTGGGAAGTTTAACTTCAATCATGTGTATTCCATGTATGCAATTTCTAAGTAATTTATAACCACTTGCATGTCAACAATAACACATTCTGCTAGAGCATCAAAGTTTTTCTCTTTTATGTTATTCTTCCACTAACTATGCATAGTGCATACAGGGCTTATTTCTTCTTCTTATTCTTCTTCTTCCTTCTATTTTTTTTAAAGGTAACTTAACTTTTATTGAAGAAGAACCAAAAGGCAAAAAATTACAACAAAGACCCTGCTAATCTCAACCCAATCACTTTGTTTGGAGGCGACAAAACAATTGACCCAATCTAATACATCCGACTTTGCTTTCAAGAAGACATCCACTACTGACCTGTGACAACCATTGAAAACCCAACCGCTCAATACATCCCTTAAAATTGCAAACAAAAAACAACCTCTACATCACCTCATCTTTCCTCCCTACTCCTCCCCCCACACAAGGAAGAGATCATCGATAGACCTTGGCATCAGCAATCCACCATGAGACATTGAAAAGAGCAAGAAATCTCCCCCTTTCCACACAAACAAACGCATAGTGAATGAACAAGTGGTTCACCAACTCTGTGTCCCACATGCACATCGGGCAACAATTGGGAATCACCTTTGCCCCTATTTGCAAATTGCCTATGGTGAGCACCTTATTCCTTCCCACAAGTCACGAAAAAGCCACAAACTAGGGAGGGGCCCCGTATAGCAAAATACTCAATCCAGTTCTCTGAACTTAAAATGGTAGTAGAGTACCCTACAATAGTATAGAGTCTGTCTATTGGTATCTGACTATCCTATTAAAGGATAGTTTCCAGGAGTATAAATTCAAGTCCACATTTGATCATGTAGGATCATGTAGGATCATGTTGACTTAATAACCGACGTGACCGTGTTCCTCACTGATTTTCTTTTCTATCTTCCTCTCTTCTAGTCACCCAAAGATCAGCATTACTAGTAATCATTATCATGAGCAATCTCCCTATAGTAACCCTAAACTCATTTTCGTGACAGATTCCCCTATCTCATTGCTGTGACACTTGTGGCCACGTTCTCACTATTGAGACCCTAACCCATAGTAATGACTCAAGATCATTGCCTCATTTCGTTCAATTACTCTACACAAGCTTGTCAATCATACTCGTAATAGTTCACACCATCATTGTCGACTTTTTCTATCAAAAACAGAGAGCAGATTGAGATGGTTCAGCTCATAGTAAAGAGTCAAGATCATTGTGTCATTTCGTGCAATAACTCTACACAAACCCATCAGTCATAACCCTTCATAGTTCACACGTCTTTGCCAATTTTGTCTATCAATAACAGAGACCTCTTAGAAGAGATAAAATGGAAAGAAGACTGAGATAGCTCAGCCATGAGCTATGGAAACCAAAAATAGCCCTAGCATGGAAGTTTTGATTATGGTCAAAAGTCTTGAAAGCATGATGACGGGAAGACCTAAAAGGACTTGGATTGAGGTGTGGTGCCTTACCAAGGATGGGCCTTGCAAATAATTGTCCTTAGATAGGCATTACTTGCAAAACATGATGATGACAAGGATGATGATGGCAACAATGGCAACAAGGATGATGGTGACAATGCAAAACATGATGAGGCAGAACATGACAACGATGACGATGGCGATCATGCTGATGGTACGATGAAAAATGATGATGACGATGGCAATGACATGGCAAGTATAGTGGTGCAGGGCCTTAAAGGAGGGAAAGTTTGATTAGATTTGGAGGGCCTAAAAGAGGGGATGACCTAAAAGGACTTGGCCACTAAGGTCAAGGTGATGCCTACCAGGATAGGGCATTAAATAGTAATTATTGGTGAAACATGATGTTGATGATGATGACGACAACAGCAGACTGATTGAGATTATTTACCCATGTGCTGTGAAAACCAGAAATGGCCCCAGTTGTGTTGGATCAGGCTGGTGACTTAGCCATGAAGGGCTTGAGAGGAGGATGAAGGGAAGATCTAAAAGGCTTTCAATGGAGGCAGTGACTTATCGAGGATAGGGCCTTAGATGGGAATCATTTACAAAAAATACATAAATAAAACAAAACAAAAAAAGACGATGATGGCTTACTAAGGATAGGACCTTAGAAATGATTGGCAACAGATGATAATGATGATGACGACAGCAGCAGAAATGATGATGGAAATTTGGCTCTTTTACAGTAATAGTTTGCAGAAACTCGGATTAGTTAATAGTGACTTGCATGTAAAACAGTGCAATCTCTTTAAGTTCAAAGCAAGACACCGAGAATCAATTTTAGCAAATCATATGCACATATGGTAACCAATTTCATATATCCTAAGCTGATCATGTTCATTGATACATGTCCTTAGCAAGAATAAAATAGCAGTAAATTTTTTTTAGATAAAGAGAGAATGCTAGAAATTATATTTATCAAACATGGAGAACTCAAAACTAGCTTTTGAAGAGGAGGTTAGCATTTGCAATGAATATGAATCACAATGCAGTGGGCAAAAAGCCTAATCCAATCGTATCAGGGAGTACCTTTTGTGTCCCACATGATTCCACATTGAGCGCAGTGAACCATATCAAATGACAAGGAGGGATATGGAAGTTGCTTTGAAATAAAGCTTCCAATCATTGCCGGGAGACCCCTCTCAAGGGTCAGCTGGACTTGACTCCCGGATACCTCATAAGCCGCTATACACACGGTCATCAGATTTAGTGAAAATAAATGAGCTCCAAAACTACCGAATCCACATCCAATATCCAATACAGTGCGGACCTATAATAACCATGAAGAAAATTGAAAATTGATATTGTTAAAGCATACATATAAAAGTATTTCACATATATTTTGCAGTTGGTAACTGTGCAAGACTGTGTATGTGATTTTATAGCCAATTAGGAAAAGAACTATCTGTAGACAACTCCAACAACATCATGAGTATCTACCAACCCAGCCAAAGGAAATGGATGATAATGGATTCTGTTCAGAAATATTTCAGCTAGAGCAGTACACGAACTGAGTTATCTCGGTTAAATCGCTCGACTCGACTCGAAAAGGCTCGATTCAAAACTGAGTTCAAGCCGAGTCAAGCTGATTTTTGAAGCTCGAAAAAATTTCGAGCCAAGTTCGAGCTTGGCCGAGCTCAAATCGACTTCGATTGAACCTCAACTCGAATCGAACGCGGATCGAACTAGTTCGGTGACTCAGTTATTTTGATATTGATGTTGCTCACCAAGTGTTTGATGAAATGACTCAACGAAGTGTTGTTTCGGGTGGATACATTCCTTGGGATCGGCCAGTTGCGAGGAAGGTATGGATATGAACCAAATCACTACCAAAAAAACAAACATTACATGATAAAATTACCCTTGGATCTTGGTTTTGATGCTGCCTACTGAGTGTTTGATGAAATACATGTAAATTGCTGCTGCTGTTTTGCAAACTGTGAGAAATTGAAGGTGCACTTCATGTGTTTGAGAAAATGCCGCACAGGCTCGAACTGGCCCAAGCTGCTGACCGAACGGAGCTAAGCTGGCAAGTCAGGCTCGAGGATTGAGCCGAGCCGAGTTCGACCTAGGGTCAGCTAGCGGCCGAGTCGAGTTGTGCCAAGCTCGACTCGGTTCGACTCGCGTACAGCTCTAATTTCGGCTACAAAATTGAGCAAATGCATATTGAACTATGAAATGCAAATGCACATGGAGGTTTCAAACCAAGTAAACAATATCAAACGGATCACTAGTTCTCAAGCAATTTCAATTCAAACTCACTTCATTAGGAATAAAAATATTCCCCATCACCTCAGCAAATTGTGCAGGGATTGCTGCAAACAAACTTGACAGACTGTAATACAAATTTAACTCAAGTGCATTTGAAAACCAAGATCTCTTTTCCTCGATAGACTTGAGAGTGTAAGGATGTATGATGACATCAATGTATTTGTTTGATAAAGCATTAGTTGTAGATCCGCTACTCGCCTGACCCAATACAAATCAACGAATAGCATTTCCTGCTGCGGTTTGAGCAGCAAATGGTGTCCCTCTTCTTGTGCCTCTGAATCCACAAGTACCAGCGGAGGACCAAGAAACCACCTGACCTAGTACATCTGTAACAGTCACAATGGTATTGTTGAAACTCGCTTGAACATGAATAACTCCTTTTGGTATTCTACGCCCACTCTTACGTGAACCAATACGCCCATTCCTACGTGAACCAACTCTTGGTATAGGTTTTGTCATATTTTATCATCTCATAAATATGAGTCAGAGATATACGGATATATCCATTTCATATCAAAACAGATCCTTTATTTGTCCATCGGGTCCTTTAGAAAATCCCTTTTTCTTTTTAGAAAGATTACCCTTGTCTCTGTTTATGTCTCGGATTGAAACAAATTACTAGAGCATGGATTGGAGGAGAACACCACAAGAAGAGTTTGATGCCTAAGAGATGCCATTTGACTACAAATCGCCAGCACCAGCAAGTATTTATCCCCACAGGTGATTACTATGCACTTTATCTTTATTTATTTAATTAAAAAAAAAAAATTTGTCTACATTACTTACATTCATGGCTATCAATCCTTTTATAGCCATAGTTTCATATTACTGTTCCTGGGTTTTAGCTTCACTGGCTAGTGAAAACAAGATGATTCCTTGAAGAAACGGTCCTCCCAGCGACCGATTCCTTCGGGGCATTCTCTCAGGTATAATGGAAGAAGTAGAATCTTTCAATTCTTGATTTAAAAGCTATGTGGCCACTAACGTGCTTACACAAATTTACATCTCTCACTTGGCCGCTATGACTGATCCTCGCAATTACCAATACAAGATTTAATCTGTCGGTTAATTTACCCAGACAGTCACAATATTTGTCATTTCAACATTCACAAAATAAAGATAATTCAAATTGATTTAGTAATTATCCTCTTCCTTTATACTAGGGTATGGGGATCTTTTCTATCATCCTTGGTTGTCATGGGATACTTCATTTTATCTTACAGTATGAGGATCATTTTCCATCATCTGTGACTGCATCAGCTAACTTATTCCATGTAGCCAGCCATCATTCAATTTTCAGATCCATAGCAAACACATGCCTTTTAAATTTTTCATTAATCACAGCTTTTGCTAATGAGTCTACTATCATTTCTTTATATGGTAAGAAATTCATAATTAATTTATTCTTTTGAAAGACGTCATATATATAATGATATTGCATTTCAATATGTTTTCCTTGAAAGCTTACTATTCTATTTTTTATCGTGGTTATTGCTATGTAGTAAATATGTATTAGTTAGTCAGGGGATTCTCTTGAGTCAGTTATGAATCCTTTAATCCATACAGCTTCAATAGTTGTTATACTGCAGAGGATGTATTTCACCTCCATAGTACATCTAACTACACAACACTGTTTCTTACTTAACTAAATACAACTCCACCTCCTAAGGTGAGTATGTACCCTGTGGTAAATTTTCTATCATCTATATCTCCACAAAAGTTTGCATCAACATAACCTTTAACTGACAAGTGATCATTTCTGTAACACAAATTATAATTTTTAGTTCTTTAAATGTATAACACAATTACACAATGCATTTAACTGCTATCCAATCAGGATTGTGTTGGTATCTACTAACTGGTCTTGTCACAAAATTTAAATCTGATGAGTATGTACCCTATGGTAAATTTTCTATCATCTATATCTCCACCAAAGTCTGCATCAGCATAACCTTTAACTGACAAGTGACCATTTTCTTAACACAATTTATAATTTTTAGTTCCTTAAATTTATAGCACAATGCATTTAACCGCTATCCAACTAGGATTGTGTTGGTATCTGCTAACTGGTCCTGTCACAAAATTTAGATCCGATCTAATACATAACATCGTGTACATTAGGCTTCCAACAGTCTGTGCATAGGATTTATCTTTCATTTAATTTATCTCTTTATCATTTGTAGGTGTTATGCCTTTTGATAATTTTGTTCATTTATATATGAAACATTCTATAGGTTTATAGTTACTCATTTTGAATTTCTTTAAGACAATTTATAGGTATGAGCAAGGTGTTCTGTTGCAGTAACAATGGGTGTAATAGTGCCTACTGTTACCGTTACAAGTTGTATCGGCTGTTGCAACCCCTGTAACAGTATTTTTTTTTGTCAAAAAAAAAATCCAAAAAAATATTCATTAAATCCAGAAATTTCTAAATATTCCAAATATGCATTCATTTAAAATTTTGAACATGTTTATGATGGTGTAACAGTTCACTCTTTGGTGAGAAATCTTCATCGGGCTATCTGATGAATTTATGAACATGACAACCTGGAATTGACCGCAAAACTCATAGATCTAATTTTCTAACTACCAAATACCAATGATAGATACATTAGAATGAATGTCATATCAAAATATCTCACATGTGTAGGTTTTTGCTATTTTTTTTCTATAATTTACTCTAAATTACATACTTGAGGACTTGCATAAATTATAATGTTCATTCTATTTAAAGTTTTCAACATGTTAGAGACTTCTCCCATCTAGTGATTCTTTTCTTGTCATCCTTAAAATATTAAAAAAAATCCAGTGTCTGATTTACTCTCCTGCAACTTGATTGGTTGTCAGGGGAGTTATTTTAAGCATAAGTTCGTCAGTGTCAAGTGTGTGCTTGCTTGGTGAATGTGTGGGTAATGGGTAGAAAAACTTACCTTAAATGTAAATAATGTTTAAAAATATACTTACCTTAATAAAACTCCCACCAAAATGAAATTTTTTTTTTTTGTGGTTGCTTGACCTCCACGTCCTCGACATCATTAGGCTTCAGTTGTAGAATAGGTGTTGGATATCCATAATATTCAGTGCCAAAGGGAAAGACCATGTCAACGAAACTAGAGGATAATTGATCATGACAAAGCAACGACTCCGACCCCAAATAAGAATATCTACCAGTGCTCGTACTCGGGCTATTAAGATTGAGAATGTGTCTGTGAAGAATAACTTGGATTTGGATCTGGATCTGGATATCTATAATCATATGGTGGATCAGGAGAACAACTCCAACATGAATGTGACGGAACAAGCTCTGTACAATCCCATTGACCGTAAGAATATCCATAATGCTTGGGACCATAGGCCTGCTAATGTTCCGGACCTCCCAGTGCATCACTAAAGCCAATCTCCTCCTGCTGGTTGTATCATGACTCAATACACTCATAAGTCTAACCTCGTGTACCCCGTCGATGCTCATCAACCTCGCGATTTGTACAGTGCATAGTAATCATTTATGGGGATAATACTTGCCGATGCTGGCAATTTATAGCCAAGCAACATCTCATCATCTCTTAGGCATACAACGCTTCACGTGGCGTTCTCCTCCAACCCATGCTCTACTCTGATTTGTACTACGTCAGGCGAGTAGCACATCAAATAGTTATGATTATTTCTCTACTCATAATTTGTATATGAACATAAGGCACTATCTTTTCGTCACTTGCACTCTAATACAGAAGATTTTTCCTCATTCCACTTGCTATGATTATTTATTTTCCCATGCTTTTCTAAATGGATTTTTATAAAGACAAACCCTGAATATTCCTAATTTCCTTTTTTTTTTAAATCTCGACTACTCCAAGCTCACAAAATAATCTCTTGACTGTGCATATGGAGGGAAAATTACCAAAATGTTGCTTACGGTCTTTTTAGTGGTAGAGTCGAGCATTGTGGGGTCCTCATGGTGTTTGTATGAGATCCAAACCTATGCAACAGATGCACCATACCATGATGAGCATTCCCCCCATAAAATCAGGCCTATCCAATCATCAAGTGAGCCAAAAACCTCCAATCTCACATGTTGTCCACAGTCCACATGATAATTGGATCGGCTTGATTTTCGGGACATATCATCATCATGATGGGGTGCACCTGTTGGATGGGTCAGATCTCATGCACACATCATACCATTTTGGTGTGTGTCATTGTATGAGAATAGTACTATTAGCATAGATTGCCTCGTGTTTGCATTAACAGGCTATACTCATAGCAAGCTTAGCTAAACAATGCTATTCCATGCTCATTTTCTAAGCATTAATTGAGTTGTTGTGCAAAATGTGGAATACAATTATTTTCATAGCAAAGAACCAAGGGGACTAAGATAGTCTAATTCTCTCTAATAGAGTGTGATGGGTGATAAATAGGCACTCAAGAAATTGTACACATGTCCTATCTTAAATTAAAATAAACCATTCAAATCATAGAATCCAGTGAAGATAGGATGTAATCCAAAAAACTCATCCACGGGAGAAGACGGTTACCAAGAGAAATAAAACAATTGTTTATATTCAAATGATCTGGGACCTCCAAACCTCAAATGATTTTTGGGAGTGGTCCATCCAAAGTTGGACCATAGGAAAACACCATGCGGCAAAAAATAGTACAAGAAATATCTATGTTGAATTTGGTCTTGACCATTAGAAAGACAGTTAAAAATACAGCCAAATAGACAAAAATCCCAAATTTTCGGAGAATGAAAGTTAGGGTTTAATATGGTTCGACTAAAAGAACAGAGTGAAAACATGGCTATATACATGGAATATGTGTATATAAAATATACATATGGGATTAAAATAAAAAAGTTTAATAAACATTATTAAAATTTGTATATACTTTATAAGTGACTTTATATACTATATAAGCGACTTATACACTTTAAAAGTGATAATAACTTTGTAAGTACATCATATATTTTAAAAAGCGACTTTATATACTTTGTAAGTGACTTATATACCATAAAAGTGACAGACACTTTATAAGTATCTTGTATACTTTATATAGTGACTTCATATATTTTATAAGTGACTTGTGTACTTTTAGAAATGTATAAGCACATAAAGTCACTTTATAAAGTACGCCAGACGCCTAAAAAGTGACGTAAAAAGTGGTTATCACTTCTAAAGTATAGAAGTCACCTTCTAAAGAATATAAGGCACTTAGAAAGTTACCATCACTTCTAATCGCTTATAAAGTTTATAAAATCACTTTCCAAAGTATATAGTTAAAATACCAACAGAGTGACTTAGAGACTGACTATCACTTCTAAAGTATATAAAGTCATTTTCTAAAGTATATATGGCACTTACAAAGTGACATGGAAAGTGGCACTCACTTCTAAAGGATACAAGTCACATATAAAGTATATAAATTTGATTTCTAAAGCATATAAGGCACTTATAAAGTAACTAAGAAAGTGATTATCACTTCTAAAGTACATAAGTAACTTATAAAGTATAAGTCACTTTCTAAAAGTACATAAGGCACTTACAAAGTGACTTAGAAAGTGACTGTCACTTCTAGGTATATAAGTCACTTATAGCTTATATTGTCACTTCCCCATATAAGACACGGTGATTTAAAAAGTGATTGACACTTTTAAAGTATACAAGTCATTTGCAACATATATTGTCACTTTTCAAAATAAGATACTTACAAATTGACTTAGAGAGTAAATGTCACTTGTAAAGGGACGCAGATTGCGTTGTACCCCTGCCCGTCTCTAGCCACAAACAGGCAGTTCTGTGGGCAGTTTTGTGGGCGTGCCCACTGTGATGTATCAGTTTATCCACACCGTCCATTCCTCCTCTCGGATCATTTTAAAGTATAAGCTAAAAAATGAGACAAATCCAACGCTCAAGTGGATCACACCACGGATGACTCCTGCATTTAATGCAAGTGGCATTTAATGTTGTCTTTTCATGCAACCCAAGCTTATTATTTGGTGTGGTCCACTTGAGCATTGGATCTGACTCATTTTTGTGCAAGTATCTTAAAATAATCCTAGAGGAGGGATGGACGGAGTGGATAAACCAATAGATCACACTGGGCCCACCCACATAACTGCCCGTTCGGGGCTAGAGACGGGCGGGGGTAGGACGCAATCCGCATCCCTTGTAAAGTATAAGTCACTTAGAAAGTATATAAAGTCACTTTATAAGACACTTACAATATGACTTAGAAAGATTGTCGCTTCTAAACTATACGAGTTACTTTAGAAGATAAACGGTCCATATTAATTATATTAAAGGAGGTCCAATTGTTGATTTGGACCATCCGGGACATGGGGCACGCACTTCGATTCTAGTCCCTCCGAAAAATTACTTTGATATAACGATCATAACCATTTGATCTCTTGATAAGAAATGGACGGTCCACAATTATTATCCTAGAAAATATCCTATCTATGATTTGGACCCTCCATCATGTTGGGCACATCCTTCACTGTCGATCCCTTCCAAAAAAAATAAAAAATCACTTTGATTGGATGATCCTAACCACTGATCAACAGTTAGGAAGTGGATGATCCGTATTTATCATACCAAAAAATAGGTTTGACGATTATCCATAATGTGGGTCCAACTTTGATAGCCCATCACTCTCAAAAAAAAATTCAAATCGGATGTGATGCCAACTGTCTGAACAATGGGCGGGAAACTTAATGGTCCACATTGATAATACTAAAAAGGTTCAACGATTTGGACGTTTCATCATGTGGGATCCACCTTTGATTGCTCATGCCTCTCAAATATCACTTTGATTAAATGACCATTGCCATCGGACAAATAGTTGCAAAATAGACATTGTGCAAAGGGTAGGGAACCATTTGAAGCTAAACCTTAGAAGTCATTGATTTCCTAACTTCATGAATAGGGGAATTTTTAACTTTTATTTTTAATTGCCAAGTTTACAATTTATCCCCCTTTTGGTAATTAAGCAATTAGTGAATTTAATTATTAGGCAACAAGCTTAAATCATATAGTTCATGCACATGGCAATTAAAGATTAGTCAAACTCATGAATTTGCTGTGCATCTAATCACCCCCTATAAAAATTTTGGAGCCCACACATAGACATAGCACGTCCATCTACATGCTAGTGCATATGTCAATGTGGCAAACGTTTGCAACATCTAAGCATCCATCCGGTGGGTCACTCCATGAACTCCATATAGCTATTATTGCCCAAAAATCATATCAGTCCATTCATCAACTCTGCCGCCATGTATGAAAAAATAATTTACATAATTAATATGTGGCATGTCAATATGTGTCATCCAAGCAGGTAGTTCTATCCATACAAGCTTATATAATGATAGTTAAAGTTACTGCAAAATACCAGCTATCCATTGCCATTACAACAGTAATCATCATAAAATAACCATATCCAGGAGAAGTTGTCCACACAATGCTATGACGCGCACCAAATGGACCCACGATAACCATAATGCTCAACTCGACTTTTTAAGAACATATACAAATAACACTTTTTCATAGTTGATGCTTTCTTTCATAAAAATCAGGATAAGCCTAAGGATTTTTTTAATACAAAAATCACTTTCTAAACCTATTATCCTCTCCTTGCAAATGTAATGCCAAGTTCATGCAATCCACGTGCACCGAATCCCTCTTTTCTCATCTTGCTCGCATTAATCAATGAACATCCTTCTAACTTTTTGAGCATAGTACCAAGCTCAGCTCCTAAATGACTTGAGAATCTTCTAAGGTTGGAATTTGGAAAGTGGTGCAAATATAAAAATCCAAGGTTGTAAAGCAAGGCCCTTATCAAAGCAGGGCACCTAACTCTCATCAAAGCCAATCATGGTGAGTATCCCAAATCACATCATGTCTTTCCAATATCTCCCCTGCTAGGTATTATCACAATTGCGAAGGGCACATTACAATTTCTTTGAGGTAATTTTCTAAACAGTTGAACTAAGGATTTTCTCGGTTGGGAGCATAAACCCATCAAATTTAGAGGTATCTGATATGAACCTTTCGATGCACAAATATGGCCTTCTTAGCTAATATTGTCCAATGCCCTCCATGAGGAGGTTTTTGGCTCCACATACTCTCAACTAAATACTTCCACACAAATCCTTCTATGACACACTAAATTGCCTTCCACTAACTCTTAAGGTCCGTTTGACACACGCCATACAGTTGTGTGGTTGATAGTGATGCATGGATAAGATTATTTTATGATGATTACAATTGTGAAAACAACAACTATTGACAATGTATATACCAATCAGTATAAGCTTGTGTGGATAGAGCAAAAGGTTGAATACTGAATACTTACATCACCATGTTTGTGAGAGGCCAGTGCAATTTTTCAGTAATGCTCCATCCATGGTCGAGTACATGATTTGGATGGTCTGGACCAATGCACAACCATGACTAGGGCTGTACACGAACCGGGCTAGCCTGGTTAACTCGCTCGACTCGGCCCGAAAAAGTTCAACTCGGCCCGACCTGGAACTGAGTTCGGTTCAGGACGGGCCATTTTCTTCGACTCAAAAGCGAGTTGGTGAGTTCGAGAACAGTCCCAGTTCGGCCGTTTATATATATATATATATATATATATATATATATATATATATATATATATATATATATATATATATATATATATATATATATATATATATATATTCTTAAATCCTTACCCTAACCATTTGAGATAGAGAAGTGAGAATGCCGCCCGACCCATGAACTTGCTATAAGGTCCGAATCTGGCTCGAACTCGTCCAATTGCTGACTGGGCTGAGTTCGGGCTGGACATGTTAGCCCGGTGACCGGGCCGGGTTCGGGCTGGTTTGGCTGGTGACCGGGCCGAGCCGGGTTGAGCCCAGTTCGACTCGGTTCGGCCCGATGTACACCCCTAACCATGACACGCCACTAGCCATCAGAATTCCCATCCCTTATCAACGTGTAACTCCAATGTTGACTTGCAAGTGGATATAGGGATTATTCTTATCCCTAACATGGGGAACAACTTATGTGCATGACATCCACATCACATGTAAGGTGTGTAGCTCCATGTTTAGCCCTAATCGAAAAAATCAAACCGACCCAAAACACAAGTGGGGCAAAGCATAGGGAACATTATATTTATATATATATATATATATATATAATAATTAAAAAATTATGACGAAACCTCTAAATTCACATGGTGGTGCCCTTACCTTTGGGGGGAATCCCTTCATCCTAGTTGGCCACATCAGATGAACAGACTAGATGGCATATACGCACTACGATGGGCCACACAAACAACTAATGCTAGGTATCCCCATCCCAACTGTTCAGGGCGACCCTACGCCTAGAGCCGCGAGGTGCTAAGGGTTGCAAGAGGAGATGAGAGGAGGAAAACAAAGGATTATAATGCACATAAATGCACTCTAGCAAACACCCTTGTATAGGTTTTTATTATTTATGGTCGGGCCTTGTTCAACATCTGCCCCTCCCTCCCTCTCTCCCTCTCGATCGATCTCTCTCGATCGAATCCTTTCGGTCTTCTTTCTTGCTACTCTTCTTTCTCTTCTTAATTCTTCTAATTCTTACCTTTTCTGGTGAAAGACAACTCCTATTTATAGGGTGGCAAGGAAAGGAAGATAGCCAATAGCCAAATCCTTGCTCTACATGTGGCATCTAGCAGCATATGTGAAGGTGAGACATGGCAGCCAATGGTGAGGTGTCGCTAGAGGGTGGCGTGGCCCAATTAGATGCAAATGTCATGGGGTCCCACAAATGAGGAAGCACATGTGTCACTATGAGGGGGCCACACGAGGTTACACTAAGATCCATGAGATGAGTGTATAGAAACAAATGATGTCTCCAAGTGGTGCCAATCTTGATGCAAGTGCATCTACACGCGAGTGTAGAGCTGCGCAATGCACAATCAATTACAGACGGGAGCTGCTACTTAGGTGAGTTGAGCATTGAACTCAACGGGAATTCTTTCAAGAATTCCGAACCTAATCTTCGCAAAAAAAGCATGTACCATGCTTTTATGCATGTGAGCCAAAGTTCTAGCACACAAAAGTCGAAGAACACACTTCATTCGACATGGTCCTTTTTAGGATCCATTGATAACGAGAAAGATTTCTGTATATCCGCCCAATGGAAGGGTTGCCACTTCTCTTTTTCCTGGCCTAGTGCAGTTATGAGTTCCACATTTTCTAGATTATACCTAGGATAAAGAGGTTTTCTTTTATTTAAGGGCAAGCAGTTCATTATAGTCAAAGTCCAGCCTTTTTGGTCAATGTCCCTGAACGTCGAGCATATAGATATTTGTGCAGCCTTGGGCTGCCCTAGCAGCAACCTCCCTGCCACGTCATTTTGGGCTGCCATTATTCACTGGGCGGTGCTCTAAAGCTCTTTGGGAGCTGGTGTTAAATCTGAACTTTTCGTGGTATTAGAGACGTCCTTTGTGGCTCTCCAGTCATTAGTCCGGATCAGATTATTAGAGGTAACATCGATCCCAAATCTGACTTCTTTCGTTTCCTTTATTCTTCAATCTTTGTTAGTTTATTCTCCATTATTAATTACCCATGGCATCATCTTCCTCCACTACAACAACAACAACAATAGAGATGCGGCAGACTGCAAGGCCTAGAGGGTAACACTCCGCACTCCAAGCATCTGAATATGACAGTCTCAAGACAAATGCAGTCACATGAGCTCACTAGAACAGTAGATAAGACAAAGAACAACAGGGCCAAAAGGCATGGTGATCACGATGATCGAGGCATCAAGGGAAGCTCGCAATCCATGAAAGATTACCAGGTCTGGATGGTAGCAACTACTACTTACAAAGCGCCTTCCTTAGTGGCGTGGTCCTTACAGGTCATCGAGGCACCTGTACAACGTGTACGAGTGGTTAGATTAAGATAGGTACACCCACAGAAGTGACGCAATAAGCGGTCTTTGAATGCCTATGAGCGGATCGATAGGCCTCAAAAAATGTTTTACTAGTTTCCTTCAGCTCACACGCTGGAACACAGAGATGCACTCACATGGAGAAAAACTCAATTTGTTAACTCAAAAACTGCAAATTACAATGTAAAGAAATGTATTCATACTGAAATCTTACCCCTAATCAATCTAAGCCCCTCGTTGTTTATCCAAACTTTGAATCTCAACCACTCAAACTAATGCACTGTAAAAATACAAAAATACTCCCGAACTTAAGCAAATAACTAAATCAAAGCAACTAGAATGAAAAGAAAGGGCAGGCTATGGGGCGGAAATTGAATCTTCACCACCTGATCAAGGCCAATTGTTGTCCACCAAGATAATACACAGCGATTTGTTCATAATTCCACATGAATCCAGTCTATGAACAGTCCAATCGCAGACAAACAACAATAATGGCAATGATCTCGATCTAGATGTTGCCTACATCAGACCATTATTCCACATATCAGCAATATTACTGATAACATTGCCGATATTATTGGCATCGCCACATTAACACTGGTAGTATTAGAAATTCCAGGTATCGGCAATATATCGCTTAGTATCACCAATGTATAGATATCACCAATGTATCGATATCACCAATGTATCTCGATTTTTTCAACTATATAAATTCCAAGTGTCGCTTGTGCAGCTGTGCCACCAATGTATTGGCGATATTATCAATAATATCGCCAATGTTTCGACCTCACCAAAAAATTGTTTATTAAAAAATTCCATTTGAAAACTTTTTTGGGGTGCATGGTTGTATGATCAAATGCATGTATGCATGTGTGTCTGCATCGATGATGATGGATGATTGATGATGGATGGATGGATGTGTATCTGTGTGTATTTATGCATGCATGCATGGATTGGTGAATGGATGGATTTTTTTTTATAAGGATTATGAATGAAATTTTATTGAAAAAAAAAAAAACTGGCAAAACCAGGAAAAATAATACAACTGCCAAAAAGGCTACACTTCCAACATAGAATGGATGGATCATGTATGTGTCTATATATGTACGTGTCATTGTATGTATGTATGTATGCATGGATGGATGATGGATCATGCATGTGTGTTTGTATACATGTATGTGCATGCATGCATGTATAGTTGTTAGGATGGATCCACCATTTTCCCCATGTTTCCCTAAAGTCAATGATTCATGCTTTGAGGTCCCCATTAAGGGAAACTTATTATGTATGTGCCTTTTTTCGTTATTGTTTGATTCCTCAATATGCATATATGTGTTTTTTAGAATCTCTTGAAGTATCATTAAGAAATTCCACCATTTTCCCCATGCTTCCCTAATGTTTCCTCGAGTCAAGGCTCCCATTAAAGGAAACTCATTATGTATGCATCTTTTTTGCTATTATTTGATTCGTAAATAAGAAAATATGTGTATTTAGTATTTCCTGAGGTTTCATTGAGAAACTCCACCATTTTCCCTATATTTCCCTCAATCAGCTAACATTTCTAGGTATCGGTGATATTGATACATGTTTCCGCATCCCCAACCAGTGATAATGTAATGATAATGATACTACAAACATTGCCAGTGTTCCAAATGTTGGTGATATTATCGATGATATCGTCAATATTATTAGTATCACTAGATCAGTTATATCGAAACTGCTATAAGTTTAAAAATTTTCAAATATCGCCGACATAACATCCGTAATATTTGGCGATATTAATGATATCAGCAGTATTTTGAGAAGAACCGCTTACAAAAGTTGAGTGGTTTTGGCAATACTGTCAATAATATCCCCGAGACCAACAATAATATCCCCGATACCAAGGAAACATCTTTAAAGAGGTGAAAATTGACAAAATAAATTTTTTTTTTTTTTTTAAATGGAAAAGAATCCAAAATTCCAAATAGTCTCCATTTCTGGGTGTTTTTTTTTTTTTTTTGCAAAATTTGTTCCTTAGGTGATTTTGATCACTTTCTGTTTTTATTGAATCAAAGTTTGGTTTTGGGAAGAAATCTTAACTAGAAATGCAGACAAGCCAGGACTCAAAGGTGACGAAAAATCCATAAAAACTTCTTTTTTTTTCAAATGTTAACATGGATTGCAATGGAAATCCATATCTATGCATGATTCTCAGGCACTGACATGAATTTGTAAGGAAAAATTAACATTTAAGTGAAAAATGAGAGAAATTGGTGAAATCCTAATTATTCAATTTTTATATTGGAAAATATGTATTTTGCACTATTAGTTAATAGGAAAATTTTATATATTAATTAGTGTTGGCCAATCTATTGATTAACTACAAATTTTATGTATTTATTTTATACTAATTTTTTTCGACGACACATGGTTAGGCCCCTATAAAATAGCAACTTAATATGTATAATTGTTTTTTGCAATATATTAATTCATATATGTGTAAACATGAGCATATCTTGAAGTTTCACTGAAATTTCCACATTTTCCCAAGATGTCCCCAATGTTTCCCTTAGAAAACGATATTTTTCGAAGTATCGATAATGTTGGCGATACCTATACATGTTTCCATCTCCTGATCATCAGTACATGTAATGATACCGATACCTTGAATAATGGATGTAATGCATGTACATATAATGACAATCGAGCTGGGCTAGGACGAGCTGAGTGGAGCTAAAATGACTTAACCCAAGCCAGATCAAAAAATTGATTGGGCCATGCAAGCATGGCCCAAAGCCAAGTCAAGCTCATAGAGTCGGGTGGGCTACCCAGCCCATTACCACCCTTAGTTACCCTAGGACAATATTTTATCACCCACAAGGTGTTTTGTCAATCAAGGACAATTTGGTTGCCCATAAACCAGCTCTTGTCGTTCATGGACGAGTTATTAGAGACTGTTTTGTTACCCAAAAGGGTTTTGAAAGATGAAATGTTGCCTGGGGCCAATTTTGTTGCTCAAACTAGCATCTAGTTTGTGCTCTTGCTGTGGTGTTGTCCTTTGTATACTTTTAAACCTTAAAACAACTAACTATAGTTCCGAAAGCATCATCCTCTATATCTGGGGTGTAGAGAGGGGCTTCATGTAGTCCAAATATTTTCAGGGGCTCATATCGTTGACCATGCGGTTTTTGTGGCCAACAAATGCCCCCATCAAAGAACAAGGATGGAGTCTTTGTATGATGTTGTTGTTCCTTGGTTGTTGGTGGTCATTTGGATGGGATCCTGCGACGTGTAGTTTGCGCCACACGATGACGATGGAACACCCCAAAAACTAGATCAATCCAATCATCAAGTGGACCGCATCTAATAAATCAAGCATAACCAATCATCAAGTGGGACACACACCCCAAAATCAGGCCAATCAAATCATCATGTCGAATAATATGTACATACATATATACATGGGTGTGTGTTTGTGTGTATGCTATTAGGATGTTGGCATTGTCTCCAAAGCTTACACTTGACATTTGGGGCTGCCAATCATTGATCTAGACCAATCATTCATTCAAACAACTAATATGTTGGTGTCACATATAAACAATTAAATTAGCTCAAATCAATCTACGATCTAATCAACCATGATAGCAGCAATGATGAAAAATAAAGAAAGCATTACCCCGGCTTCAAGAAATTCGGAGTCGCTTCCCAAGCCTATCATCTTGGCAATTTGATGGGAGTAGTCTCTGACGCCATTGGTGTTCATGCCATCCTCCGAGTGAAAAGTAATTTGGTTCTCCTCCAAAAACATTAGCCTTAAGGGTACCATAAAGGAAAAGGAAAAGGAGGAATTAGTTATCAACTCTAAAAGCCACAAATAATTAAACTCTATGGTCATTGCACTTGCTTAGGTGCTAGGTGCCTAGACAATCACCTAGGCATAAAGTGTGGGGTCTAGCAAATGGGAAAGGTCGCCCCCACCCCATCAACCTAGATCTAGGCTAGGGAGTAGCTAGACTACTAGGGGTATTGTGTTCACAAGCTATGTACTTCATAATATCCAGAGCTTGTATTTGGCAACTTATAAGAGATGCTGGCCTCCTAGGATATGATGACATACTGTGTACTTTCTTCATGATGCTCCATGTTAGTATAGAAAGAAAATATGACTCTTTCAATGAAGTTCACAATTCCTATGAACAAATTAACAAAAAGGAACAAAAAGGAGAGCACAACAAATGATAGGAATCAAAAACATAATTAACAAAGCATAAAGCTACAAGAAAATTCCCATAATTATCAGAAGCACATACAAAATAGACACATTTTGTAACCACATAAACAACTCTAAACCCAGACTTCTAATTTTAACACACTCCCAATTTAACGTGCTATCAAGAAAAAGTATTTCACCTCAAAATAAAATTTAAAATAAAAATATTTAAGCTCAAAATTCAAGTCCTACCAGCACAAAGACAAGCACTTTCCCATCTTAACCTAGAAATAGAAAAACCCCAAACCTATTCAAATGATCATTTTCATCAAGCCTTATCCCAACTAATTAGGGTTGGCTACACAATCCAGTTTTGTCATTCCACTCTATCAAGGACCATATCCTTACTTAAACCATAGAACCATCAAAATCTTTTCTCACTGCCTCAACCCACGTCCTTTCCAACCTTCCCCTTGCCCTTTTATAGCCTTTAATTTGAACAAAATCACTCCTTTTAACCAGTATAGTTCTTGGTCTCCAATGCTCATGATCATACCATCTAAGTCTACTACTCTAATTTCCCTCATCTTGTTACATGTAGGGGCTATTTCCAACCTATTCGAATGACACTCCTTAATTAATTTGAAATGAAGTAATTGAAGAAACCATCACTAAAAGCTAAGTTAGGAACATGTTTACTAACCCGCTTGGATCAACCTTCTAATATAATGTATTATGAAGTTATTTTATCCCAAAAAATTAAGCAAACCATGTTTAGCTTCTCTAGGGCCCAAACCATGGTTACCTACAACAGCTGACCACATGTTCACATGCCCTTTCAAGACCCCTGCTTGGGTTGTGGATGAGACCCACTATTGGGGCTGCTCACCACCTTTTGTAGGGCTCTTCTTGACGTTGTGTCATTTTTATTCTTTAATAATTATGCGCTTGTGATCTTGATTCCTCGCATTCTTGCATTTAACCCTGTTGTGAAAAAATGAAAGCACAATAATGTATGTTGTTCAGTCCCTATTATTTTTGCATATTATATACATTGTAGCCAATTATGAATAATGACAATATCTATTTACATATAAGTAGTGTAATCAGTAGCAAATTTTGCATGCAATTACTTTTTGAAATTGCTAAAGCTATGCATTATTAAGGGCATGTGAAGGTTTTAAACCAAAGTAAAGGGCATTTACATAAATAAGGTGAACCAGCCAATTGGCGTCCTCTTTCCACCAAACTAGACTCCTGTGATAGTTCAGTACCATTTTGAGCAGTGACTCATCTCTTCATATTTAGCACTCATGTATGGCCATCAACATCACCCAAATTGTGAGATGTATTATGGACGGAGAATATCTTTAAAAGCATGTTGATCAAGCAAGCATAACGATCCTATTTATGGCTATCAACTGCATGGTTACAAGTAAAAATGGTGAGTAGTCCAAACACAAAGGACAAAATCAAATGGTAACTATCATGTTTTTAATGTAGTTTATAGGGTCCGATCACAATTAGGACAGGGTTCAAAATTTGTAGAAACAAAATGTGACATTAAATTGGCACATGTGGCCCGCCTAATGAGTGGGCTGGCCTGATTCTAGAGCCAAGCCATCTACACATCAGGGACCACCTGATGCATGGCATGGATGCCCCACACAAAATCCAAACCAATGATACCTAAAACACGAAACCCCTCATGTTTTCTGTTCTGGATCAAATGAACTGGATAATGGATCATTTACGATCCAGATCCCTTTTTTTAGAAATTATGGCTCTATATTCTTATTATTGATTAAATTAATGCAAAATTATATTTATGATGTAAAGATTTATACTTTTATTTATCTCCACTGTGTATAACGACAGGAGTAAACAGACATTTTGGTCCATCCAATTAGTTTTAGGAGAGTTGTGGCCTTTGAGATTTTATGGCCATTAAATTAGAATTTCAAGATAAGTGTATTTATGGAATTTTGAAAATCTGCCTGCTTACAAGCTGGCGGCTTGGATTTATCGACATAAACAAACAGGATGGATTTTATCTATATGCTCCCACATATGGCATCCTTTCATTCTTTTTCTCTCCCTTACTCTCTCCACATGCATTGCACATGCCACTTCCCCTAGTTTAGTTATAATATAACACAACATGCAAGGTCTATAATAATAACATTCACCATTTCATATACAAACTGCAACATGAGTTCACATATAAAATTATACTTATATACAACATATGTATTGGAGTGATGCACATGATCCTACTCCTAACATATCATGTATTGGATGAAGTAACATACCACATACCCATTCCCACACAACGTACCAAAGCAACCCATGATCTGGGGTTCACATATGAAACTATATCTATACACAACATATGTATCGGAGTGATGCACATGAACCTACTAATGTATCATGTATTAGACGAAGTAACATACCAAATACTCATTCCCACACGACGTACCAAAGCGACCCATGATCCAGGTGACCTTGACCTAAACCTAGCATAAGTGGCTGCAAGAACTTGTTTTTTGGAGTAACTTTTATTTGCATTAGTGTCTTACAGGCTATGTGGATTTAGGTTTACGCTAATCCAAATTTATTGAAAACCATATCTCGAAAAAAAAAAATCATCGGAAAGCAGAACATTTGTGTCATGCCACAAGACCAAAAAAGAAGGAAAGTGATATCATGGAGCCATCTCTATCATGGTATGCTAGATGGCAAAGTAGAGAGCCAATTGAAACCGCCCCACTAGTGGGGGCAATGTCTTGGATGCCCCATGGTTTAAAAACCACACTAAGTCCTAGCCATCCTTATTCTCTCACCCTCCCTACTAAATATCAATGATTAAGTATTTTTCTTCCCTTTACCATCCATTTGAAGGGCACCATATGGAAGCGTGAGATCATCTGCCTCGAGTGAACGTTTAATCATAGACCGTTGGTAGCAAGCTACACTGTGTGTACCACTCACTATCCAATGTTTACCCTGTCATTTGAATGAATGAACGGATCTAATCATATTATTCCCCAAACCAAAAAGATACCTTTTCGTCATGCTTCCAGATGAAAGGAACTGGTCTTTGGTGATCTTCACATTGCCACTCCATATGACATCCCTCCCGACAGGCCACTTCAACGGGATCTTGTAGTCCTTAGGTGGCTGGACCAAGCAACGCAGGCCCACTTCCAATGCTTTACAGTGCCGATCGAATTCCTCCCCATCACGGAACCCAGCTAACCAATTCGCAGAGACATTGTAGCAAGGAACATAGTCCTCTCTTTCCTTGCCACAGAGATCGAGCTCATTTGCTTGACTCAGCCCCAGCAAGAGCGAACTTACTTCCGAAAAATCGCTCGCGGCTTGCACTCTCAGCCTCCTATAATTCTTATAAACATCAGTTACAGAATCGGAATCTCCGCTCGAAGGCAACTTCCCTAAGACGGCGATAAACGCGAGGACGCCAAAAAAGCACAAGATCCACCAGTGAAGTGGTGGTGCCCGCCCGGAATCGACAGAGGGCTGCTGGGCCCAGGGCTTTCTCATTTCCAAACTGAGTTGAGGATTGTGAAGAAGAAAACTGTTATCCCAATTTCCAACCTAGCGAATCGATGTTCGGCTCAGAAGACACGGCATTGATTACTAGGATCGTCGTAATCGGACGGTGTACATTGATTGAAGGGGGATTAGATCGAGATTAAACTGATCTGCACTGCATTATGAGATGTAAGAAAAGAATTTGAGGGAATCAACTTGCCGAAGCACGAAATGCTGCGATCTGGACGACCAATGCAACGAAATCTTCAAGGCGAGACGATAACTGCATGGATCCGCTCTGGGACGAGGAGAAATGGCATGAATAGAGAGAGATTTCTGTTGTTTGTTTTTGAGTAGATTGCTTCCTTTGACGTCACTCCAGTATACGCGAGTTTCCTGCAACACAAAGGCCTGTGGGGCCCACCATGATGTCCATGTGGAATCCAATCCGTGCATCCTTTTTTTCAGCTCATATTACGGTGGGAAAATAAATAAATAGATCTAAGACTCAAGTGGGCCACATCATGAGAAAGAGTAGATATTGTACGCCCACAATTGAAACCTTCGTAGGGCCCACAGAAGTTTTGGATCAGAATAAAATTTGTTTTTTTCCCTTCATCCTTGTAGGATTCAACTTATGAACGGGTTAGATGGAATACAAACATGACAGTGAGCACCAGTAAGGTTTAAGTGGTGGCGTTTCCATCCCCGATGTTTCCTTATGGTGTGGCCCAATTGGATATTGGATCTGACTCTTTTTGGGGTCACGGTAGTAACCTGAGGTCCTAAAACTGATGGACAGAATGGATTTTACATAGACATCGTAGTTAACCCTACACGGCTTTCGTGCTATGGGAGTGTTTCAGCCTTTCGGGAATCTCACGTGCAACTCCCGTCCAATGGAGAGAGAGGGAAACGGATCAGCTACGCCCCTGCTACCAGCCCCGCGGCTGGTGGTCGGTGCTATGTGGCCGCCCCATGGTGTATGTGTTGCATCCACTCCGTTCATCCACTTTTAAAGATCATTTTATGGCTTAATTTCAAAAATGAGTAGATATAAATCTTAGATGGACCACACCATATGAAAACAATAGCGATTGGATATCCACCATTAAAAACTTCCTATGGCCCACTGTATTGTTCATTTGACATCCAATATGTTGATTAGGTCATATAGGCCAGGTGAAGGAAAAAAAATAAAAATTTGCTTGATCCAAAACTTTTATAGCCCTCAAAATGTTTTTAATGATCAAAGCTCATTCAACAATCTTTAGTTTAATGTGGTACACTTGAGATCGAGATATACCTCATTTTTTGTCTCACACTGTAGAATTATCTTTAAAAATAGATGGACATGGCCGAAACACATATATCATGATGGGTCTCATGGAGCACTGACCACAAAACATATATGGTCCTATGGAGCACTGACCACTGGCCATTGGCTAGTGTGAGGGAGTAGCCAATCCTCTCGGAAACGGATTGGCTACTCCCTTGGACACTAGCCCGGTGGTGGGTGGTCGGTGCTCTATGGGCTCCATTATGTATGTGTTTCATCCATGTAGTTCATCCATTTTTTAAAATTATTTTAAGGCTTGATGCAAAAAACAGAAAGGATATAAATCTCAGTTTGACCACACCATGAGAAAACAATAGTAATTGGATATCCACCATTAAAATCCTCCTAATGCCCACTGTACTTTTTAATTGACATCCAATCTTTTGATTAGGTCATGCAGACCTAGATGAAGGAAAAACCAAAGATCATTTTGATCCAAAACTTTTATGGCACCCTAAAAGTTTTTAATGATAGATGTTCAATCAACACTGTTTCCTGTAATGTGGTCCACTTGAGATTGTTATATACCTTACTTTTGATTTCATATTATAAAATGATCTTAAAAAAATTAATGGATGACATGGATGAAACACATACATCATGGTATGGCCAAAGAGCACAGACCACCGGCCACGGGCTAGTGGCAGGGGAGTAGTCAATCACCGACATCCTCGTCAACGGACGCAAATTTCCAGGAGAACGAACGTGTGCAGCAGAAAGTCCTTTGGGGCCACGTGGTATGTATTCCGTCCATCAGATATGCGGGCTGTTAGGACGTGAAAAGAAAAAATCAAAGAGGGCCACCCGGTAGGAAACGGTGGAGATGAGACACCCACCGTTGGAACCTTGTTGAGACCCACCGAAGGTGTTTTTTCTTTCTTCGTTTTTCGCGCTATGGGTTGCATGGCATGTAAGCGCCGTGGAATGGGTTGGACTCACTTTGGAAGCCTTCCCGAGCCAACGGTGAAACTTATTCAAAAGATACATCTAGCTGAAGTGAAATAGAAATATAAGCTCAAAAACCCATTCAAAAGATTAATCCCACCAAGAAAGTTTTAGTAGTGGGCGTCCCATCCCTATTTTCTTGTGGAGTGTCAGGCTTAGTTTTGGAGTGATGGATGGAGTGGATGTCATCACACAAGCATCATGGTGAGGCCAGCACAAATTTCTGTCACAACAAAAATTGACAGTTTGCAACTCAGACAGGATTACATTTTAGAACTTGTTTGACATGTTGTAAATTGAGGTAAATGAGAAATGGAATTGGAGGAGTGAATGGCTTACGTAATTGTGTTTAAATTAGAGTAGATGAAATGCATATGTCGAAAGCAATTGGATGAGATATGGCCTGACCCTACCCTGGCCCAAGTCAAGTCCTGAATTGGGCAATTACGGCTCAAAAAGAGTTGGACTAACGAAAGAGGATAACACGACAAAGATATGAAATGGTGTGTGTATATATATACATATAGGGAGAGAGGAATGATCTCACACCTTTTTACCTGAGCACTCATGCGCACCTTTACACACGTGTCTTCGACACAAAATCTGAACGGTTAATGTGATGCAGCACCTCTAGAAACCTCACAAGTCCAACTTTTAGCCCAATACAAAACTTTGGTGGGCCATGGCAAAAGGAAACAATTTCCTCTCTTGATTTGCATTTATTTCTACTATGGCCTACTATAATTTTGAATCAGGCTGAAAATTGGGCCTAAAAAGTTTCAAGGGGTGCCACATCACTTTGACCTTTCAGATTTTGTGTCGAAGACACATGTGCATAGGTGGACATGGGTGCTCGCATAAGAAGGTTCCTCTATGTATAATGCTCACCTACGCACCATTCGTCCATGTAATGTGGCACTCCATAAAACCCCTTATGCTGACTTTTACCCTTATCCAAATCTTTGGTGGGCCATGGCAAAATAGAGAGACAAATTAAGGGAGGAAGTTGTTTATTTTTTCAATGGCCGGCCAAAGTTTTGGATAAAAAAAAGTTCTCAGAAGTTATAACAGGCGTGCAAGTGTGTATGTATAGAGGCATGCTCACCTACGCACCTACGCACGTGCACACCTTTGCACACGTGTCATGGGTGTCGAATCCGAACGGTCCATAAGATGCGGAATCCCATCAAACCTCAGGGGGTGAATTTTCACCCCGATCTAAGATTTTGGTAAACCATAGCAAAGAGAAATTCAAATCAAGGGAAGAAACTGTTTGCACTTTTCATGGCCTACTGAAGTTTTGGTTCAAAGTAAAAAAAAAATTGGTAACAAGGGATTTCAAGAGGTTCTGCTTCATGTGGACCGTTCAGATTTTCAAGACTCATCAGATATGATGAGTTCTCAAAAAAGTTCGTATGTAATCCGTGCGAACTGGTTTGCATGTGAGCGTTCCCCTACACACACACACACACACATACACACACACACACACATCTGATGTGACTCCAAAATCTGAACAGTCCACGTGAAGCAGCATCTCATGAAACCCCCAGGCCAATGGGTAGTTTGATCCATAACTTTAATGGGCCATGAAAAATAAGAAAAGTTTCATCTCTTGATTTGCATTTCTCTTTGCTATGGCCCACTAGAATTTTAGATCAACGTGAAAATCTATCCCTCGAGGTTTCATGGGATTCCGCATCACATGGACCATTCGGATTAGACGCCCATGACACACGTGCAAAGGTGCGCATGTGAGCATGACTCTCTCTCTCTCTCTACACACACACACACACACACACACATATATATATAGTATTTGTTGATACGAAGCATGCTATTGCAATTGGAATTACTTTAGGAACTTTTGCTCTCATTGTCTCATTTGGTCTGCATACAAGACATCTTTCTTTGTATAATTTCTCCAAAAGTTAACAATAAGAGGGATATGTAAAAGATATATATAGATGAAACTCTCGGGTCGAACTATCAGCCAAATTCAAAACTCTAGTGAGCCATAATAAAGAGAGGCAAATCAATGGAAGTAATTGTTTCCTATTGCCATGACTCACAAGAGTTTTTTATTAGGCTGAAAATTGGGTCTCAGGGGTTTCACGAGGTGGTGCATCATGTGGATCGTTCAGATTTTGTGCTCTTATCATGCATCAAAAAATGCTTATGAGTTCTCATAAGAAATGGTGCACAGTTGAGCATTTCACTCTGTGTGTGTGTGTGGGGGGGGGGGGTTGGTACTATCAAGTCGACCTCATGGTGCCCCATGTGATGCGTGTCGAACATCTTATAACGCCCTGGAAATTGGGGGTCGAGCAGGAGCCCAACTCCGGAGTTCCAACGCATCGCTTATGCAACATAGAAAATGATGATTGAATGTTGTCTGTATTAGTGCATGAAACGTGAATGAGATTATACCAAAACAGCATATCATACTCCAGATACCAATGAAATTGCAAGCGAAAGACTGTAATAGATATATAAAACATATAAACTGTCGTACGTCTCCAGAGTGTGATAATGTTACCAGGTTAAATAATTACATGTACAATTCCAAAATATACAAAATGTGTAATGTCATCTAGTCAACATCCCAGAAATTCCCGTCGATTAGGACACGACTCACATGAACCCACCTGAAAACTGCATGTAAGAGAATGCCTCATCGTCATCCTCGAAGTCCGGCTCCGCCTCGTAGGCATCGCCACCACCTGCAACTAAGACAGAGTCTGGTTGGTGTGTACAACATCATCCCGTAACGTGGGAGTGAGTGATCAACTCAGTGGAACTATAAAGCAAAGGTTAACATGTTATCAATTCAGTCAAGCAGTAATGATAAAACAATACAACAAGCATTCCTAAGTACTCTGGTTAATGCAAAAATGGTATGTATAAATGATGCATGCCCTCGCCTACACTCCCTCTGCAATCTTCATCTCACAGTCGCGGTATGTCAGTCACTTCCTCAATGCTCTACTCCGACGCCAACAACACATGCAATGCAGTGCATGAGCGTGATTACTAAGTTCTTATTAGTCCTATTTCATACAGCAGGATTGAGAAACTAAGGTACCTCCCTTATATCATTTCCCAAACAATGATCCATTCTAGGGTCGTTAGTCCTAGTAAATCTCATACGATGTTGCGGTTCTAGGTCACTACAAAGGGCTCGTCACCTCGATGTAATATAGGCCTAGTTTATACTCTAGTTGCTACGAAAAGGCTCGTCGCCTCAACGCAGGCTCAGAGTATAATCGAGGTCACTACAAAGGGCTCGTCACCTTATCAATGTAAGCCGACAGCTCGAATACAGTGTCTCATACCACCGTATTCGGCTCACGAGCTGTGTTACTCACTGGACACTACGGGGAGGCTCGTCGCCCCAGCGTAGGCCGACAGATCAACCACGGTGTCCCATACCACCATGTCTGTCTCATGAGTCTTAGCAAATCGAGGTACCAAGGTTAACGGGGTTTCCACTGGTGATATTGGTATCTTAGGTTCAAGTGGTAGCGTCCATACATGGTGAACATACATTGGGTCAATCGGGTTACTTGACGAGCTCGACTAGTATGAACGACCTCGAGTTAATCGACATGAAGTGCGTAAGCACCCCATGTGGCCTAACCACTGTCGACGACTCGAGTACGGCTCGGATTCATCAAACACGCCCTGTGTGACGAAGAAACTTCAGGCACTAACTCGAAAATCATTACCGATCGCCTGGACTATGTTGTAGCCCCAAACACACTCCAAGCAATTGTGTACGTATGTAGTAGCTAGAGATAGCATGTGACAACTAAAATTAAATATGAATATCATTTTAGCATTTCAACGAACACATAGTGTACATGTTAGCATCTATAGACATTTCAACAATAAATCACACAGTAGTAAGATAGGTTACATAAAGGAAACACTAACTATGTATAAGGGGATTGAGAATCCCATCTCAACACCCTCATTAAGTACATTACATCAAGCATTTTCTCATTCAGGCATTTCATCAAACATTTAGACTACACATATCCATGTCCATGTAATGTATTAGTTTTAACATATATTATGACAAGTCCTTTCACAAAGGAGTTCTCACACATACAACCATCATACATATACAATCACTAAGCATGGCAAGCACAAATGCAAATTCCATATTCATTCAAACATTATAACAAACACTTGGAATGCATTTTAATCAACATAACTTACATACAATGTAATATACGAGAAACATCTAATCTAAGCACATGTGATAACGATCAAGTCAGTCATAAATCATTAACTGACATTGAAGGCCTTGAAAACCATAACTTAAACATCTATAGTCCGCACCTTTCGTTGGTAGACTCGTAACGAACTCAGTTTAAACACAAAGCCTTTGTCTACGACACAACGGCAACCTATAACATGAAATAGGTTAGCCATTACACCATCTAATCTATTTAGATCTGTTGAACAGATTAGGGTTGGGATTTCTTACCCAAGTATGGAGTCAAAATCGCCGAAAAGCAATACAGATGTAGTGGTGAAGCACGTGGGCGTCAGGGAAGAATCCCAGAAGCAAACGCCAACTCTCTCTCTCTCACTTTCTCTCTCTTTCCTTCTCTCTTTCTCTTTTCTCTCTCTTAAGGTTGAAAATTCATATGGCATGAGAGAGTGAGGGTTTAAGGCCCTTATATAGGCCCAAAACTGATCGGAATAGCCCTAGGGTCATGGTATATTTAGGTTATAGCCAAATAGGGGTTGTTTCAATCCAACAGAGCACTTCTAGAGGCTCCCTTTTTACGTGTGGTCGGACTTAAGCTCCCTGACATTGGATCTAGGTCGAGTTACGTTTTCAGTCCGATTGGATTTACAGATCGACCGTGGCGGACCAGTTTCAGTTCAACGGTCACCGCCACTCGATCAGGGCCACAAGTACACTGACATGTGTATAAAATTTTTCTTGATTCGAGGATGTATTTTGGTCAGATTCTGACGGTCTGAATCCTTATATTTGGCCTGCAAGTGAACGACTTAATTCACTTAAATCTGAACACGTTTTCTAAAGATATTCGTATTTCTCACACACTTTGCTTCAGGCTCAAGTTGTATGTTTCTGGATACTATCTGGATTTGATTTCCGAGATGGTTGTCAAGCCCAACAAAGCGGTCATAACGATTTAGTTTTGCATCAATCGGACTTTCGACGCGCGGTCTAGGTCTGATATGAAGTTTCGTGCTACTCCCGAGAGCAACTGGGTTTTGAGATTGATCCTAGATTATAGGGTAATGTAGCGTCAATGATTCTGCAAGTTTTGGGTCTTACGGTTCGTATTTAAAGTGATTAGTGCTAATTTCACAGGTAACCTAGTTTAACACTTAGTTAATTTCGTCTAATTTCTAAAGGATTTGGTCCTGTGTGATTTCTACCTAAGGTGGTACTCGGATCTTTTTATGGACTTTTCTAAAACGTTACAATCTACCCCCTTAAAGAAAAATTTTGTCCTCGAAATTAGTACCTTTTTATTCTCCTCGAGAATTTGAGGGTAGTTCTTACGGACCTCGGCTTCAGTTTCCCAAGTAGCCTCGTCTTCAGTGTGGTGCGTCCACAGAACCTTCACAAGTAGAATCACCTTACTGTGTAACACTTGCTCCTTCCTGTCTACGATACATATCAGTCGCAGTACATATGTAGCGTCCTCGCTCAACTGTACCTTCTCCCATCTGATAATGTGAGAAGGATCGGGAACGTATTTTTTCAGTATAAATATATGAAATACGTTGTGCACACCTACGAGTGGAGTGGGCAAAGCAAGGCGGTACACTACCGCGCTCACTCGATCAAGTATCCGGAGTGGGCTAACTAATCTAGGCGTGTGCTTCCCCTTCTTTCCAAATCGGAGGACTCCCTTCATTGGGAAAACCTTCAAAAACACATGGTCCCCAACCTCGAACTCTAGCGGTCGCTGTATCGTATTGGCATAGCTTTTCTGTTTGCTCTGCACTGTCAGAAGTCGACGCCTGATAATGTTGATCTTCTCTGAGGTCGCCTGTACTAACTTGGGGCCAATCAAGCTTTTCTCGCCAACCTCTGCCCAGCAATGCGGTGCTCGACAGGGACGCCCATACAAGGCCTCATAAGGAGCCATGCCAATACTCGCCTGGAAACTGTTATACGCGAACTCTACATACGAGAGACAGTCATCCCAACTGTCCTTGAAATCAAGCACACAAGCTCGCAGCATATCTTCCAATATTTGGTTTACTCGTTCCGTCTGCCCGTCAGTCTATGGGTGGAATGCGATACTGAACTTTAATTTCACACCCATGACTTCCTGGATACAAGTCTAGAAGATAGATGTGAATCGCGTGTCTCGGTCCAACACGATCTCCATGGGAACTCCATGCAGACGTACAATCTCCTTGATGTACAACCTGGCCAGCTCGTCTGCAGAGTTTGAAACCTTAATCGGAAGGAAATGGGCCGATTTCATCAACCAGTCCACGATCACCCATATGGAGTCATGCCCCTTCCTCATCTTCGGCAGCCTTCATATAAAATCCATGGAGACGAAATCTCATTTCCATTCAGCTATGGGCATGGGCTGAAGCAGTCCAGGAGGTCGGCAATGTTCGGCCTTGACCTGCTGGCACGTGAGACAACATGATACATACTTTGTTATGTGGGCCTTCATGTTATCCCACCAGTATGACATCTTCATGTCACGGTACATCTTCGTATTGTCAAGATGCATTGCCATCCTCAAATCGTGAGCAGCCTCGAGAACTTCCTTTCTCAAGTTAGGAAGATTTGGGACGCATAGGCGGCCACGGTAACGTAAGCCCCCATCCACACCAACTCTCCATTCGGCATCCTCATCGTTGCTAGCCTACTCTCAAAGCTTAGACAATCGCCCATCGCCCTTCTGGGCCTCAATAATCCTATCATCAATAAGTGGCCGTACACGAACGTGCGCGACGCTCTCGAACGGGTCCTTTACAGTGAGCTTATGCTCGAAGTCTCGCACGAACTCTACCATACCCCATTCTGTCACCATCAGCAGAGGCGCAAACTCTATAGTTTTCTTGCGGCTCAATGCATCAGCCACAAGGTTTGCCTTCCCGGATGGTAGGAAACCTCGAACTTGAAGTCTTTCAAGGTTTCCATCCACTGCCGCTGCCTCATATTCAGGTCCCGCTGAGTGAATATATATCTGAGTCTCTTGTGGTCGCAAAAGAGCTTGAACTCCTCTCCGTAGAGGTAATGTCTCCAGAACTTCAGTGCAAAGATGACGGCTGCCAACTCTAGGTCCTGTGTAGGGTAGTTCTCCTCGCGTTTCCTCAATTATCTCGAGGCGTAAGCAATCACCCTATCCTTCTGCATAAGGACACAACCCAGACCAACGCGAAACGCGTCGATGTATATAGTATACCTAACCCCTTGCTCTGGCAATACTAGCATAGGGACGGACGTTAGATTATCCTTCAGCTCCTGAAAAGCTGCTTTCGCCTTCTCATTCCAGGCGAACTTCAGATCCTTCCATGTCAACTGAGATAACGGTCTGGCAATCTTGGAGAAGTTCCTAATAAATCAACGGTAGTACCCTGCCAGACCAAGAAAGTTACTCACCTTAGTAACCGAACCGGGCTGCTCCTAGTCCTGAATCGCGGCTACCTTAGCGAGGTCAACTGATATCCCTTCCTTGGATACCACACGTCCTAGGAACTTGAATTCCTCTTTCCAGAAGTCACATTTCTTGTACTATGCGAACAACTGGTTCTTCTTCAAAGTAGCCAAGACTGCTCGCAGGTGTTCCTCGTGCTCTTCCCCAGACTCTTAGAGTATATCAGAATGTCATTTATAAACACGATGACGAATCGAAACAAAAACAACCGAAACACCCTGTTCATCAGGTCCATAAATACGACCGGTACGTTCGTAAGGCCGAACGACATGACGAGAAACTTATAGTGCCCAAAACTGGTCCTGAAAGCCGTCTTCTGCACGTCCTCATTCCTGACGCACAACTGGTGATACCCTGACTGCAGATCAATCTTCGAGAAGTATCGTGCCCTCTTCAACTGATCAAATAGATCATCTATTCTGGGCAACGGATACTTGTTCTTCACCGTCACTTAGTTCAACCTGCGATAATCAATACATAGTAGCAGTGAACCATCCTTCTTCACGAACAACACGGGTGCTCCCCAAAGAGACACACTGGGTCATATGAAGCCTGTATCTAGCAGATCATCAATCTGTTTCCTCAACCCCTCCATCTCACATAGAGGCATGAGATACGTGGGTAACGAGATGGGTGTTGCACCGGGCACCAGGTCGATAATAAAGTCGATCTCGCGCCGGGGAGGTAGTCCAGGAATCGCCTTGAACATGTCCTCAAACTCCTGGACCACTGACGTGTTCCCTAACATCGGCCCATCAACATGCTCTAGTAAGGTAGCGTAACAACCAACATGACAGGGCCAAACGACCTGCACTAGAAAAGTAAAGACCGCGCCCTCAGGTCCGTAAGCTGTCACAATCCTGGCCTCGCAATCTATCTCTACCCTCATCTTAGTGAGCCAATCCATACCTAGAATAACGTCGTAGTGCTATAATGGGGCCACGATCAGATCGACAAGCACTGTCCTACTATCCAAATCTACTGAGTAAGCCTCACAGATCCGGGTGACATCTGTAAAGGTCCCTGTAGCCGTAGTAATCCTCACTTCCTTCGTAGGAGTAGTATCCAATGCTAGTTGCTTGACTGTCGCGCATGAAATGATGGAGATAGTGGACCTTTGCAGTGACTTGGATCTTTGCAGTGACTTCGAAAACCACAGGTGCTACATTTGATACCTCAGATGCCTCAGCTATGAGTGCACCTAAGCCTGCTGTGAATGGTTCGGCTATGGTGCCATAGGCTGTTGAGGTGGCCTAGATCGAGTTGAGGGTGGCGGAATGATGGATGAGCTGGTGCCGATCGTAGAGGTGGTGCTGATATAACCTAGGGAAGCTGGCGGTTGATCCTCTGGGGTGATGAGAAGCCGTTATCTCTCATCCTGGTGAAGTAGTTCACCTCTGTAGGGCCAGGCCTCTTGCAGTAAGCACACCACACATCAAGTCACCTCACTGGGGCAGATGAAGCCATCAGCCTCGGCAGTGAGTCTGCGCGCGGCCTCTTGCCGAGGAACGGTCTGCTCGAAAGATCAAGACGCGGCCGGGGAGCCATAAGCATCCGCGTGCGGGACAACCTGTCCCTATCCTGCACAGCTCGCAAGGACATACCACTAGTTCAGCACAGGTAGATATGTTAGCGTAGCACATCTTCGATCGGATCTCGGGTCGCAAACCCTCAGAGGACCACCGCATCTGCATATCCTGATCCCCTAATATCAATGGAGCATACCTGCCCAGCTTCATAAATCGGTTCTCATACTCGGACACCGACATGCCCCCTTAACGGAGGCAAAGGAACTCACTCTCTTTCTCGTGCCGACAAGTGAGGGGATAATATTTCTCGTGGAAACGAGTCTCAAACGCTTCCCACGTCCACACATAGCTGACTGTAATGGTCCGCATGACGCTATCCCACCATAAGCTGGCTTCCTTCTTAAACATATAGGTGACCAGCTCCACCTGCAACAGACTTGTTGATTTCGCTGATGGGCTCAGGTCCGTGGCGGGCGATTTTATGAGGCTTTAGCATCTTAGAGATGCAGTCAAGCCAATACTCAGCCTCCTCGGGTCTATGAGTACCTACAAATGTAGGAGGCCGTAAGCGCTGGAATCGCTCAAAGTGGCCACTGGCACCTGCATTTCCTGCAGAATGTATGAAAGGTACAGGTGGAGCCACACCCATACTTTGGGCAAAGATTCTCCCAAGGGTGGCCAAGAGCTGCTGCTGCTAGTGCTAGTGCTGCATCTGCAATATCATCTACTCAAACCTATCAGTAGGTGGAGTCGTATGAGGCACGTGTAGCATCGAAGAAGACGCACGGGCCTGCTCAGGGGCCGATGATTCAACGGGTGGTGCCACAGATGGTGTCACAGGTGGTGCAGTAGATGGTGGTACAGGTGTTGGCCCATTAGTGGGGCCAGCGGCCGGTTGAGAATCCGGCATAGTGTCAGAGGGCAACGGGCCTGAATCGGGGTCCGTATGGCTATTGCTTAGGGGAGGTGCTAGGTTAAACGACTCGCCAAGTGTACCACATGTCGTACTCCGCGTGGCCTTAGGTGGCATTCCTTATATAACATAGGGCACAACCCGTGTCAGATGTAGCATAGCAATACTCAATTCTTCAAGCATTCAACACACCTTATAGTAAAAGAAACGACATGCATTTCATTTAACAAAATTTGTCACAATACATGGAATAAAGTTCTATATGAATTATGACAGGAACGCATGTGGCTATGCTAAGTCCAAACTACCAAACACAAACACATTTTCTACCTACTACACTACTAGGCCCATCAATATTAAAACACAGACATCCTAAAACAACAACAAAATAAGCTACAAGGCGACGACATGGATGACTAGACATTCGACTCTGGCGATGGAGGAGGGGCACTCTTATCCTGCAGGCAGCACAGGATAGCTTTCAAGGTGCGAGTCACCTTTTTAAACTTGTGTTTTACGAGGGCCCGGGTATCAATAATCTCCTGTCGTAGGGCAGTATGGCCCTCCTCAAGTCGAGCTAAGCGGACTTCCCTAGCAGCCTGATCAGTGTCATGCTCCAGTGTCGTAGGAGGGGAGCTCTCATCCGTGTCCTGAACCTCCTCTTCTTCTTCCTGTTCCTCCTCTATCTCTTCCCTGCTTTCCTCCTCGCTTCCATACTCCTCACTAGTCGTCTCATCGTCACTCTCATCAAGTCGGGCTTGCCGCTGTCGTGGCCCAATTTCATTTGATTGAGAGTAGTTTCGTTGATGTAATGGATCGGCACCCGCCCCAAGTCTGTAGTCAAACTCACATGCAATCTTGCATATGAGTCAACCGAATGGAGTGAATCAGACATTCTAGTAGAGAGTGTGATAAGAACTATCTGTCGCAGAACATATATAGGCACGCACAACTTCTCTCCCTGTCCCACTTGGTACAAGAAATCTACTATCAGGCGAGTGCACTCGCTGCAATTGCTCCACCTAGGGTAGATGTTGAACGTAAAAATGTGGTGAAGCAGGCGAAAGTCGTCAGTCATATTAGACGCCAGGAGACTATTGTTTGGCTGCTAATGAACCAGTCGTCCACAAAGGAAATGCGTGCGGCGATCTCTTTCACGTGCATTCTTCAGATTCTTCTCGCTTGCATGGACCTCACCAAGCGGCATTTTTATAAGCAAAGCTATCAACCCAATATCAATTGTGGCCTTCCGATCTCTACCCACTGGGATCCTGAACTATAAGGGCTCCAGCGTAGGCTCTCGAATGTGGGCGTAGAAGGCTCGGACAGTGCCCACATTTGAGCGGTACTTGTCCTTAAATATCGGACCCCACTTGGCCTCCACCAGGCGGTCCATCAACAGATGCTCCCCAAAGAGCCGCTTATCCACGTGCGCTTCAAAAAGGACCCTGCAACCATGAAATCTCCCATGAGACATATCCATCAGAAGAATTCTTTCGAGGGGAGCCTAGGGATCAAGCTCCCGCTTGGTCCTTATCTCTCGATCGACACTTGAACTTACGGTGGTGGCCCTTTGTCTCCTTGATCGAGTAGGGCAACTAGGCCCGACTTCATCCACAGGAGCCCTTTTCTTTTCCATGATAGAAAGAGTGGTGAGAATCGAGAATATGGCCATAACAAGCTCAAATAAGGCCATGAAAAAGGGAAGGAAATAGGAAAATGGAATGGTTTATTGGGTTCCCCCGGATTTGAGACACAAAGTGGGGTTTGGATGCTCAAATGAAAGGAAATGAAGAAGGTGAACAGCTATGAGAGAGAGGTTCGAAAGGGTGGCGTGAGTGGTGCACGAAAATGGAAGGAGAAGCACTTGGAGGGGCGATTTGAGTGAAGATTTTTGAGTTTTCTTGAGAAAAGGAGAGCTAGGATGGGTGAGATATGAAGAGGGGCAGCCATGGGGGTGTTTTAAAACATCCCAATACAAAATCATGGGCCACACAATGCCCTAGGGGCGTTGGCCCGCACAGCCCGCACCGGTCAGGCCCGCCAGGTGGCGAGGCCTCGCGAAACCGGCGAGGTCCTCACCGACCTTTAGACTTTTCGGCGAGAGGTCACTGGTGGGGCGAGCGGTCATCGGTGGGGCGAGGTCCTCCTTCCCCCTGGGTCCTAAAAATATGTAGGTCCCATTCTAGGTCCCCTTGGAGATGCCCCGTTTGGCCCCCGACTCCCTTTTGAGTCGTTTCGGGTTCCTTGATGATGTATATTTGTATTTATCGATTTATTAAAGGCTGAGATGGGTAAATCGTGGTCTAAACCCATCGATTAATGGTCTAGGGGTGATCCGGGGTCGTCTCAAGCGAACACGGAGGGGTACGAACCCGATCTCGGCAATCGATATCGGTTAATTTCACTGATTGGTGAAACTGGGAATCATTTGCGTGTTTCTACATTTTCTCGCACCCTCCTACATTGAAATGTGTCAGCGTACGTCGTGTGACCATAACCAAGGTCCAGTTTAATCCAAATCATACTCTGATACCAACTTGTAACGCCCTGGAAATCGGGGGTCGAGCAGGAGCCCAACTCCCGAGTTCAACGCATCATTTATGCAACATAAAAAATAATGATTAAATGTTGTTCGTATTAGTCCATGAAACGTGAATGAGATTATACTAAAACAGCATATCATACTCCAGAGACTAGTGAAATTGCAAGCGGAAGACTGTGATGGATATATAAAATATATAAACTGTTTTAAGTCTCCAGAGTGTGATAATGTTACCAGGTTAAATAATTACATGTACAATTTTAAAATATACAAAAGGCGTAATGTCATCTAGTCAACATCCCAGAAATCCTCGTCGATCAGGACAAGACTCATATGAACCCACCTGAAAACTGCATGTAAGAGAATGCCTCATCGTCATCCTCGAAGTCCAGATCCGCCTCGTAGGCATCGCCACCACCTGCAACTAAGACAGAGTCTGGTTGGTGTGTACAACATCGTCCCGTAACGTGAGAGTGAGTGATCAACTTAGTGGAACTATAAAGCAAAGGTTAACATGTTATCAATTTAGTCAAGCAGTAATGATAAGGCAATACAAGCATTCCTAAGTACTCTGGTTAATGCAAGAATGGTATGTATAAATGATGCATGCCCTCGCCTACACTCCCTCTGCGATCTTCATCTCACGGTCGCAGCATGTCAGTCACTTCCTCAGTGCTCTACTCCTACGCAAACGACGCATGCAATGTGGTGCATAAGCGTGATTACCAAGTTCTTATTAATCATGTTTCATACAGCAAGATTGGGAAACTAAGGTACCTCTTTTATATCATTTTCCAAACAATGATCCATTCTAGGGTCGTCAGTCTTAGTAAATCTCATACGATGTTGCGGTTCTAGGTCACTACAAAGGGCTCGTCACCTCGATGCAGTGTAGGCTTAGTTTATACTCTAGTTGCTACGAAAAGGCTCATTGCCTCACGCAAGCTCAAAGTATGCTCGAGGTCACTACAAAGGGCTCGTCACCTTATCAGTGTAGGCCGACAACTTGAATACAGTGTCCCATACCACCGTATTCGACTCATAAGGCTGTGTTGCTCATTGGACACTACGGGGAGGCTCGTCGCCCCAGCGTAGGCTGACAGCTCGATCACGGTGTCCCATACCACCATGTCCGACTCATGAGTCTTAGCGGATCAAGGTACCAAGGTTAACGAGGTTTCCACTGGTGAGATTGGTACCTTAGGTTCAAGCGGTAGCGTCCATACATGATGAACATACATCGGGTCAATTGGATTACTTGACGATCTTGACTGGTACGAGCGCACCTCGAGTTAATCGACATGAAGTACGTAAACACCCCATGTGGCCTAACTACTATCAACAACCCAAGTACGGCTCGGATTCATCGAACACGTCCTGTGTGATGAAGAGACTTCATCCACTAACTTGAAAATCATTACCGATCGCCTGGACTACGTCGAAGCCCCAAACACACTCCAAGCAATTATGTACATATGTAGTAGTCAGAGATATCATGTGACAACTAAAATTAAATATGAATCTCATTTAAGCATTTCAACAAACACATAGTGTACATGTTAGCATCTATAGACATTTCAACAGTAAATCGCATAGTAGTAAAATAGGTTACATAAAGGAAACTCTAACTATGTATAAGGGGATTGAGAATCCCATCTCAACACCCTCATTAAGTACATTACATCAAGCATTTTCTCATTCAAGCATTTCATCAAACACTTAGACTACACATATCCATGTACATGTAATGTATTAGTTTTAACATATATTATGACAAGTCCTTTCACAAAGGAGTTGTCACACATACAACCATCATACATATATGATCACTAAGCGTGGCAAACACAAATGCAAATTCCATATTCATTCAAACATTATAACAAACACTTGGAATGCATTTTAATCAACATAACTTACATACAATGTAATATATGGGAAACATCTAATCTAAGCACATGTGATAGCAATCAAGTCAGTCATAAATCATTAACTGACATTGAAGGCCTTGAAAACCATAACCTAAACATCTATAGTCCGCACCTTTCGTTGATAGACTCGTAACGAACTCAATTTAAATACTAAGCCTTATCTATGGCACAACGGCAACCTATAACATGAAATAAGTTAGCCATTACACCATCTAATCTATTTAGATCTCTTGAACAGCTTAGGGTTAGGATTTCTTACCCAAGTATGGAGTCGAAATCACCAAAAAAGTGATACGCATGTAGTGGTGAAGCACGTGGAGCGTCAGGGAAGAATCCGAGAAGCAAACGCCAACTCTCTCTCTCTCACTTTCTCTCTCTTTCCTTCTCTCTTTCTCTTTTGTCTCTTAGGGTTGAAAATTCATATGGCATGAGAGAGAGGATTTTAGGCCCTTATATATGCCCAGAACTGATCGGAATAGCCCCAGGGTCATGGTATATTTAGGTTATAACCAAATAAGGGCTGTTTCAATCCAACAGAGCACTTCTGGAGGCCCCCTTTCTACATGTGGTCAGAATTAAGCTCATTGGCATTGGATCTAGGTCGAGTTACATTTTTAGTCTGATTGGATTTACAGATCAACCGTGGCGGACCAGTTTCAGTTCAACAGTCACCACCACTCGATCAAGGCCACAAGTACACTGACATATGTATGAAATTTTTCCTGATCCGAGGGTGTATTTGGGTCAGATTCTGACGGTCTAAATCCTTATATTTGTCCTGCGAGTGAACGACTCAATTCACTTTAATCTGAACACGTTTCCTAAAGATATTCGCATTTCTCATACACTTTACTTCGGGCTCAAGTTGTGTGTTTCTGGATACTATCTGGATTTAATTTTCGAGATGGTTGTCAAGCCCAATAAAGCGGTCATAACGATTTAGTTTTGCAGTAATCAGACTTTCGACGCGCGGTTCAGGTCCGATACGAAGTTTCGTGCTGCTCCTGAGAGTAACTGGGTTTTGAGAATGATCCTAGATTATAGGGTAATGTAGCATCAACGATTCTGCAAGTTTTGGGTCTTGCAGTTCATATTTAAAGTGATTAGTACTAATTTCACAGGTAACGTAGTTTCGCACTTAGTTAATTTCGTCTAATTTTTAAAGGATTTGGTCCTGTATGATTTCTGTCTGACATGGTACTCGGGTCTTTGTACGGACTTTTCTGAAATGTTACAATCTATCCCCCTTAAAGAAAAATTTCATCCTCAAAATTAGTACCTTTTCATACTCCTCGAGAATTTGAGGGTAGTTCTCACGAACCTCGGCTTAAGTTTCCAAAGTAGCCTCTTCTACGTGAGTGAAGAAGGTTGTAACATTCTACTTCATAGTAGATTGTTGATCTGGATGAGGTCCCATGGTTTTTCCCTCTTTGAGGGTTTTCCACGTAAAAATCTCTTGTGTCGTGTAGTTTGTGCTTTGATTTATTTTATTGCTTTATCATCCCATAATTCTGGTTTATTTTGGGAGGCTAGATCCTAAGGTTTTGTGCAAGCCCCCTACAAAGTGGTATCAAAGCCAGGTTCATTGAACAGAGTGGGATTGGTTTAAATTGTGGATGGTGGCTCATCAAGGATGATTAGTCTCAATGGTTCTAACTGGACCATATGGATGACTAAGATGGAGGACTTGCTTTTTTGCAAGGACCTATATTTTCCAATTTTAAGCATATCAACAAAATTCAAGGATATGTCTGATGATGATTAGAAGAAGATGGACCGAAAGGCAGTGTGGTTTATTAGACAATGGTTAGACGATTCTGTATTCCACCATGTGTCTACGGAGACCTCAGCCGCTAGCCTATGGCTAAATTACAAGGGCTGTATAAGAGGAAGATAGCCGGCAATAAGATTTTCTTGATATGACAACTTGTGAATCTCAAGTTCAAAGATGGTGGTTCTATGGCCGAGCACATGAATAAAGTCAGCAATATAGTGATCTAGCTCTCCGCTATGAATATGGTCCTGGATGATGAATTACAGGCATTACTATTACTTAGTTCATTGCCTGACAATTGAGAGACATTGGCAGTGTCTTTAAGCAACTTCGCACCAGAAGGAAAGTTATCCATGGAACAGGTAACCAGTTGTCTCTTCAATGAGGAGACAATGAGGAAGTCTCAGGGGTCTACTCAGCAAGAGGCCCTTGTGACACAGGAACGGGGCAGAGGAAATAACAGGAAGGGCAGGAAGACCCAAGATAAATCAAGAGGCAAGTCGAGTACAAGGAAGGATGTCAAATGCTGGAATTGTGGCAAGAAGGGCCACCGCAAGCATCAATGTCGTGGTAAGAAGAACGAAAAGAAAGGAAAAGGAAGATGAATCAGATTCCACTGCGGTGGCTTCAGATGGCGACATTATAGTTATTCTTTTAGCAGATCGTGATATTTGTCTCACGCCTATGAGTTAGGACACTGACTGGGTGATTTACTCAGGAGTCTCTTTTTATGCGACTCCACGTAGGGATTTCATCACAAGCTACAAGTCAGGTGACTATGGGACCGTGAAGATGGAAAATTTTGTCGTATCAAAGATCGAATGGGTCAGTGATATTGTGTGAAATCTGATGTGGGCTGCACATTGGTTCTCAGGAATGTAAGGCACATTCCAGATCTTCGCCTCAACTTGATGTCGACGGAGAGGTTGGATGATGATGGTTATGAAAGCTGGTTTGTTGGTAGGTGCTGGAAGCTCATCAAGGGTTTGTTGATCGTAGCCAGAGGAAAGAAGTGTTGCACCCTTTACAGGGTAAGTGTCAGTGTATGCAAGGGTGGGTTGAACGCAGCGTAAGATTCAACTATTGACATGTGGCACAGGCGTCTACGCCATATGAGTGAAAAAGGGCTTCAGGTACTAGCGAGGAAGCGGCTCTTTCCAGACGTAATAGGTATACGTCTCAAAACCTGTATTAATTGTTAATCAGGGAAATAACATAAAGTTTCATTTATTAAATCTGCTTCTCATGTTAATAAAGTGCATGCATTAGATTTGGTTTATTCTGATGTTTGTGGTCCTATGAGGATAAAAACCTTAGGTGAGATTGTATTTTGTCACTTTTATAGATGATGAATCTAGGAGGATTTAAATTAACTCTTTGAAATCCAAGGACGAGGTCTTTGGTGTGTTTAAATTGTTTCATGCTATGGTCGAGAGAGAGACAAGTAGATCATTGAAGTGCATCTGCACTGACAATGGTGGTAAATACATTGGCGACTTTCATGAGTATTGTAAGTCCCTGAGTATACGGCATGAACAGACGGTTCTCAAGATACCCCAGCATAATGGTGTGGCTGAGCAAATGAATCGCACCATTGTAGAGAGAATCAGATGCATGTTTTCCCATGAGAAATTGCCTAAGACATTCTGGGGAGAAGCAATGCACACAGCAGTGTATCTGATAAACAGGTCTCCATCAGCCTCATTGAATGGAGAAGTACCTAAGAAGGTGTATACTGGACAGGATCCATCGTACAGTCATCTCAGGGTGTTTGGATGCAGGGCATCCGTTCACGTACCAAAAGACGAGAGGTCCAAGCTCGATATAAAGATCAGACAGTGTGTGTTCTTAGCGTATGGTGATGAAAAGTTCAATTACAGATTATGGGATCCAACCGAGAAAAAGCTCGTCAGGAGCAGAGATGTGGTTTTCTTTGAAGATCAGTGTATAGAAGACATTGGTAAGCCAGAGAAGAACCAACCTAGTTCAGGTGAGCTAGAGGACATGGATCTGATTATCCCTCCCATGGTGCCTGATGACGGGGGAGTACAACAAGGTGCAGAGGACGAGGGAGTTCCTTCAGAAGATGGACCAGGAGAGTAGCCCCCACTTGATCCACCTATTGAGTCACAGGTGAGGAGGTCATCCAGGGACAGACAACCATCCAAGAGGTACTCGTCGTATGAGTACATTATACTGACTGATGGGGGAGAGCTAGAAGATTATTCTGAGGCCTTAACCAACGAGCATAAGGGGGAGTGGTTGAAATTTATGCAAGAGGAGATGAAATCCTTATATAAGAACCACACGTATGATATGGTAAAATTGCGTAAGGCCAAGAAAGCTTTGAGTAACAAGTAGATGTTCAGAAAGACGGTTGAGCAGAAGAATTCACAGACGAGGTTCAAGGCCAGACTTGTGGTGAAAGGGTTTGGTTAGAGGAAAGGCATAAACTTCGAGGAGATATTCTCACCAGTGGTAAAGATGACATCCATACGGGTGTTGCTTGGGTTGGAGGCTAGTATGGATCTAGAGATAAAATAGTTAGATGTTAAAACTGTCTTTCTCTATGGTGACCTGGAAGAAGAGATTTACATGCACCAACCAAAGGGATTCAAAGTCAAGGGCAAAGAGCATATAATGTGTAGGCTGAGGAAGAGCTTGTATGGGCTGAAACAAGCTCCACGGTAATGGTACAAGAAGTTCGACTCATTTATGTTGAAGCATGGGTATGACAGAACGAAGTCGGACCATTTTGTGTTCACGCGCAAGTTCTCAGATGGTGATTTCTTAGTTCTGCTCTTATACGTTGGTGACATGTTCATTATGGGAAAAAACATCAAGAAGATTGACAGGCTGAAACAGGAGTTGGACAAGTCATTCGGGATAAAAGACTTGGGCCCGGCTAAGCAGATCCTAAGAATAGAGATAACCCGTGACAGAAGCAGCAGGAAGCTTTGGCTGTCAGAAGAGCGATATATTGAGAAAGTCCTAGAGCGGTTCAATATGAATGCATCGAAGCCGGTCAGTATTCCACTAGATGGTCACTTCGAATTAAGCAACAGGCAGTGTCCCAAGACGAAGGCAGAGGTGGAAGAGATGCAGAAGATACCCTACGAGTCAGCTGTAGGAAGTTTAATATATGTTATGGTATGTACACGCCTAGACATAGCATATGCGGTTGGTGTTGTCAACCGGTATCTTGCCAATCCTGGCAAAGAGCATTGCGCAGCGGTGAAATGGATACTGCAGTATCTAATAGGCTCATCCAGGTTGAGCCTATGCTATGGTGATGAAAAACCTGTGTTAGAGAGATACACAGATGTAGATGTGGTAGGCGACATTGACTCCAGGAAGTTTACATCGCGGTTCATGTTCACGTTTGCAGGGGGAGTGGTTTCTTGGCAGAGCAAGCTACAGTAGGTCGTATCATTATCGACGACAGAGGCCGAGTATATTGTAGTCACAGAGGTATGTAAAGAGATGCTTTGGATGAAGAGGTTCCTACAAGAACGTAACCTGAAACAGGAGCAACACGTGGTTTATTGCAATGTAAAAGTGCTATACACTTTAGCAAGAATCCAAGTCAGCACTCCAAGTCGAAACACATAGAGATTCGGTATCACTGGATCAGGGATACTTTGGAACAGAAGGTGTTATAGCTTGAGAAGGTCCACATAGATGATAATGGGTTAGACATGATGACCAAGGCTTTGCTCAAGGGCAAATTTGAGGTTTGTAGAAACTAGGCTGGCTTGAAGAAGGTGAATTCCTCCTGAGTCGGAAAGGGGGAGATTTGATGGGGTTATCTTCCTCAGTTCAGGGAAGGGACAGTGCAACGGGTTAAAAATTCGGAGTGTTTCATCGCACTACTCGACCGGTAGAGTGGGCTGCTCAACCGGTAGTGGGTGGCGCTCGACCAGTGAGTGAGGCTCGAGTCAAAGTCCAGCGACTAATTGATGTATTTTCTCCGAGGTGCTCGACCAGTCGAGAGAGGTGCTCGATCGGTCGAGTGAGCCGTTCGACTGGTCGAGGACTCTGCTCAACCAGTCAAGCTTGCGCAGATTTGAGTCCGGATCTTGTGCGGACTGCAGAAATCTAAGGCCTTTCGCGACAGGGTGCAGAAGAGAGTTTCCTAAAATATAAATAGGGGTGCCTAGGGCTTTTCTAGATAATGCAAGAGGGTTTCCTAAAGCTTTACAAGGGTTTACTAAAGAGTTTAGGGCTATCAAAGGTGTGTGAGAGAGAGAGAGAGAGAGAGGAAACTTGTGGAAGGGAGGTTCTTCTCGTAGAGGTGATCTACTGTGCACTCGACATTTTAGTGCTTCTACGTCCTCGTGATCAGTGAGGTCTCTCCATTTTTCTTTTATTCCCTTATTGTTTATCCACTCCTGCGTGAGTGAAGAAGGTTGTAACGTTCTACTTCATAGTGGATTGTTGATCTGGACGAGGTCCCGTGGTTTTTACCTCTTTGAGGGTTTTCCACGTAAAAATCTATTGTGTCATGTAGTTTGTGCTTTGATTTATTTCATTGCTTTATTATCCCATAATTCTGGTTTGTTTTGGGAGGCTAGATCCTAAGGTTTTGTGCAAGGCCCCCTACACTATGGTGAAGGCCACACCACGTTGGGTGAGGGTGAGGCCTGACCCCTATATAAATAGGGTCGTTGGTCCCCTCACCAAGACCTAAAGAAAACTCAAGGGTTGATATTCTTCACCTTGCACCTTTTTAAAAGCCCTCAGGTGGGGCATAACCTTAATTGCAGACCATATGCCTTGCAAGGTCCGCCTTATGTGTGGGCTATCCATCATGTGGGGCTCACCTCAATGCGGGCCATCTATTGTGCTGAACATTAGATGTAGGTAATCCATTATGTGGACCCCACCACCTTCAATGCAAGTCATTCATCGTGTGAGGCTTGCCTTGGATGCAGTCTATTCATCATTAGGGGTCGGCCTTTAATGTGGACCACTCATTATTTGGGGTCCACCTTAATGCGGGTCATCCATCATGTGGGGCCCACTTTCAATGTTCATGCCCATCATATGGAGCCCACCTTTGTTGTAGATTGTTCATTGTGTGGGTCTCACCTTCGACGTGGAATATCCATAATGTTGGGCCACCTTTAGTATGTATTGTCCATTGTGTGAAAAGAAAGAGACAAGTAAAGAGTTTTTAAAAAAAATTATTTTTTTATTTTTTTTCTAATTGATGGCTTATACGTAACTTTTAAGGCAATATGTAAAATTACTTTTGAATGAGTGCTTACCAAACTAATTTTTTTTTAAAAAAACTACCATAAGTGTATAAAAAATAAAAAATAAAAAATAAAAACAACCTACGAGTTGGTATTTAATTAGCCCCTTAGTGGATCTCTTTATCAGAATACATGAAAATGGTTTAAGGCTGGAGTAATGGATATTCAAGTATTTTACAATATAAAGGCATTAAACATAAAATTTATGTAATGAAGGTTTATTTCTTGATAAAAAAATTGATACCCTGACAGATTATGATTATTGATAAAACAACACTAAAAACAGATGCATGCGGCATTAATTAAGCTGAGCTAGACTATCCATACTGCGGGCCCTAACTTGAGGGTTTTTAGGTTGAATAACGTAATTTTTAATTAGTTTATTGATAGACATTCAAAGGACGGTTTAAAATGAAAATTATCCATAGTCTAAACCAAGATACCAATGCTCACTAATGGATAATTAAGATCCTTAAATTAATGTTAATTATAATTGTCGGCATGTCTCTATGAATCCAACAGCTCAGATAATTTAATCGAATTAACAACCACCAGGTTTATAATCTAGGAGCGATTAAGCACCGACCACCACATTCCGACAAAGTACAAGACAACTTTTTCCTTTAGGGCCTGTTTGATTTTTCAATGCAAGTGTAAATACCCAGTAAATGGTTATTATGATACTTTCACCCGTTTGGAAATTTTTGGGAATTCCTGCCTTCGAAATCGGTTCAAAAGTGTTGGTTAAAATTTTTGAACCTCACGGTGAGGTATATGACATATCCGTTCCGTCCATCCGTTTTACCACAACATTTTGAGACATGAGCCAAAAAGTATGTAGATTCAACACTTAAGTGGCCCACACCAAAAGAAACAATGGCCCTTAGAAGTTTTTAACGGTAAGTGTTTGATTCACTTTTTTCTGTGGCGTGGTCCACTAGAGCTTTGAATATGCCTCATTTTTTGTTCATGTCATAAATTCAGCTAGCATAATAGATGAACGGTGTGGATAAGTGACATGCATCACGGTGGGACTCACAATTATTTTGCAGCCTTTTCCATTTTTCCGTTTTTGCATCCAAAAAGTTAGCGGTCAAATCAAATATATGGGAGAGTGCGGTCAATACGTACGAAAATAATCATTACTCATTTACACTGCATTTACCGCCTAATTGGAAAATCAAACATACCCTTATATATGTTTATCCTCATCCACTCATTTTCAGGTGTGAATCAACTATCCATGCATCACATGTTTCACATCGTATCTATGAATGGATATACAACTCCAACTAGAACTATGGTATTAATGTACTTTGTTCGCATGCGAACTACTTTTCCTTCATCACATGTTTCGCACGAGTATGTCATATATATAAACGGATAAATAACTCATTTACAACCATAATAATAATGATTTTTAATGTAACAAAAGATGAAAGTTAATGTAGAATAAATGGTTGTTAAAATCTTGCTAAAAATCATGATACAGCCTATCCCAAATTGTTAGAATGAAGTAACATTAAAGATGGTCGTGTCTTCACCATCCAAACCGAAGACCCAACATCTAGACGGTTTGAAGGAGTCACCATCATTTAAAAGGACAACGATGGGTGAAATACTAAAATTGTGTTATGTAATTTGACGGGTTTTAAAAATCCCCATAACTCTAAGTTTTATAAAGTTCACTGTGATGACTATGCTACATTCACTCCATTAGTATAAAATAAGTACAAGTAGGTAATTTAAAAAATAAGTTCAAGTAGGCTACACAAAAGAAATAACGGTAGGGGTCATATCCACCGATAAAACTTTCTTGGTGCCCATTGGAGTTTTTAAGACTAGGCTAATCTCTTTGTTTTCTCTTTGAGGTGGGGATCCCCTCATAAAGGGGTTGGATGGCATGTAAACATCACAGTGGTTGTTGGCTGAATAAAGTTTCAATTGTGGATGTTGGGGGAAAAATATGACAAGTCAGATGAGTCGACTTATGGAGTGGACCAACTATATTGACATGGCTCAGACTCTTCAGGCGTTGAGCTTGACCGATGCTTACATGTCCAGAATGCCGAAAGGAGAGACATGGCCTGGATTTACCAGGCGCTGAGCCTGACCGGGGCCTACATGTCCCGAGCCGAAGGGCGAGACCTTCATGGAGGCCAGTGCACCTTTACTGACAGTCAAGAGGTCTTTCAGAGGTGACTTCAGGCCGACTCTGTACATTGATCGGCTATAAACTGGGCCTTTGCCCAGTGTCAGCCCGACCTATCTTTTAGGTCGGCCATCAGTCAATAGAGAGTCGATTATGGGACTACTGACTACACTGATCAAAGATTAGCGTCCACAATCTACCGACAATTGACAAGAGAGGGAGATGCTTAGCGTAAGCCATCCAAATACACTAATATTCAAAAACAGTGAACGGTCGGCCGAGCCTCGGTCAGCCAAATCTCGACTATTATTGCCTCCTACGGAACTAAAGCCGAGCCAAGAAGGTGGTTCAATCTCCTTCCAAGACTTCGAAGGATAAACTTCGATCCTGAAAATCTAGGGGATCAAAGATCTTAAAATCCTTGAAGATATCGATCAATCCCTTCAGGGAAAGTTTTACACGCCACGAGATTACGTTGCCTCTATAAATAGAGGACCTACCCACGATGAAAGGTACAGAGACACATCCACTTCTCACCTCCAAAATCTTTACTATTAGACCCAGATTCCAGGCCTGACTTAAGCATCGGAGGGTCTCCTTTGTCCTCTTATTGTGTAGGCACCAGGTACTCAAGTGCTGAAAGGGAGGTGAGCCGAAAACTGCATCAATAGTTTGGCGCCGTCTGTGGGAACGACATTACAAGTCGTGTTCTACTCTATCAAAGCACTATGACTTGCCATGGAAAGAGGGAAGAAGAAAGCCCAAACCCCTCCAGAGGCGGTTTCGACCGTTGGCGGAACGCAGCCCACAAACCGTGAACCGGCCAAAACGACAAGAAAGCTGTTAAGGCTCTCTGGCTCGAAGAGCCACCTCTGGCCCGTCCAGGTATGGACAACAGAACACCGAAGGGAGTAGGCGACGTGATTCACTGGAAAGAGAGGTCGGAGATATGCCAGCTGACATGAACTACATGAAGCAGATGCTGGAACGGATGCAGCCTCCGTAAATGCAGTAGCTCGGTCCGAGGAAAGAGCGGTCGAGCGACATCCGACAGTTCACTAATCCTCAACCGTCTACCCCCGGGTCGCTCCTCAGCCGACGCCGGCAAAAAGCATAAGGAAGATCGGCCTCGAGATGAGTAAAGGCAGAACAAACGACCCGACATCAAGTTCACCAACTACACCCCTCTCAATAAGCCCGAGGAACAAGTCCTAATGGAGATAAAAGGTGAACAATTCGTCAAATGGTCGAATAAGTTACGAGGCAATCCTGACCGACGCAGAAAAAAAAAATATTGCCACTTCCATCATGATCATGGACGCAACACGAGTGACTGCTACACTTTGAAGCAGAAAATCGAAAGGCTCATTCGTGAAGGCCATCTCGGTGAGCACGTGGACTAAGGAGCCAACAGGACCACCGCACCAGAAGAACGCTCGAGTGAAAACCGATCAATAGAAGAAATTTGAACAATCGTCGGAGGTCACAAGGGCGGAGGTGACTCAAACAATGCTCGAAAAACCTATGCGAGAAACATAAGCCGGCCTGAGTCTGAGATCATGGTCCTGGCTCGGCCCTCGAAAGAAAGAAAACCGGAGAAGTATAGCGTGACCTTTACTGAGGTAAACGCTCGAGGCATCTATCATACACATGACGATGCTTTGGTTATCACCGTCACTATCACTAATCGCAAACTCTTTAGGGTCCTCGTCAATACAGGGTCGTCTGCCGACGTGTTATTCACCCAGGCGTTTGATAAAATGAGCATCGAGTGGTCCGCATTTTGGCCTGTCCGAACTCCTCTAATTGGATTCTCGGGCGGACAAGTCCTACCCGAGGGAATCATTCAGTTCCCACTTACTGCTGGGGATGCGCTGAACCAAGTAACAACTATGGTTAACTTCCTGATAGTCGACCAATCTTCGGTCTACAACGGCATTCTCAGCCATCCTTCACTTTGTCTTCTTCGAGCGGTAGTTTTAACATACCACCTTTCCATGAAGTTCTCGATCGAGTCAAGAGTTGGAGTCATCAAGGGAGATCAGCACAATACTCGGCGTTTATACGCCATCACCCTAAAAGCTCCATCCGAAGTAGCAACGATCGAGTCCCTGGACCTGCGCGACGAAACTCTCGAACGAGGCCAACCAGTGGAAGACCTCGTTTAGGTCCCTCTGGATGAGTCTGACCTCTCCAGAACCATTCGAGTTGGCTTGTCCCTAACTCCGCTGCTGAAAGAAAAGTTGGTGGCCTTGCTGCGCCGATACGTTGACATCTTCTCTTAGTCACACGAAGACATGCCTGGGATCGATCCTTCGATCATCACTCATCGCCTTAACATCGATCCGACCTACAAACTGATCCGAAAGAAGCGGTGTGCCCTCGGCCCTGAGAGGTATGCCGTCATTGAAGAGGAGGTCAGCAAGCTCCTCAAAGCTAAATTTGTCAAAGAAGTGTACTACCCGACTGAGTAGCTAACATCGTACTGGTTAAAAAGGCCAATGGGAAGTGGCGGATTTGCGTGGATTATACTGACTTTAATAAAGCCTGCCCGAAGGACAGTTTTCCTCTTCTTAGGATCGATCAGTCAGTCAATAGTACTATGGGGCATGAATTACTTAGTTTTATAGATGTCTACTCAAGATATAACCAAATTGTAATGCACTCCTCTGATAAATCGAAAACCACCTTTGTCACCGACAAAGGTCTTTATTGTTACCGAGTGATGTCATTTGGTTTAAAGAATGTAGGAGCGACCTACCAAAGGTTGGTCAATAAAATGTTCGCCCAACAAATAGGGCAGACGATGGAAGTATATATCAACGACATGCTCGTCAAAAACATTAAAGCAGCCGAGCACATTGCCGACCTTAAAGTGATGTTCCTCATCCTCTGGAATACTAGATGAAGCTAAACCCGAGCAAGTGCACGTTCGACGTAGCCTCGGGTAAGTTTCTCGGCTTTCTGGTCAGCCAGCAAGGAATCGAGGCAAATCCAGAGAAGATACAGGCCCTGCTCAACATGGACTCGCCGAAGACGATCAAAGATATTCAGAGGCTGACTGGAAGAGTTGTTGCGCTCAATCTCTTCGTATCCCAAGCCACAGATAAATGCCTCCCCTTCTTCAAACAGTTGAAGGGTCGGCAGATGGCTGTACAGAAGAATGCAAAATAGCCTTCCATCAGTTGAAATAGTACTTGGGATTGCTGTCGTTGCTCTCCAAACCCGAGCCGGGTGAAACACCGCTGATTTACTTAACAGTGTCTAAAGCAGCTATAAGCTCGGCTCTAATTTGTGAGTATGAGGGGAAGCCGTTTCCAGTTTACTACGTCACCAAAGCACTTATCCCAGCATAAACAAGATATTTGACCTTGGAAAAAGTGGCCCTTGCGCTGGTTCTCTTCTCGATGCTTGCGGCCATACTTCCAAGCTCATTTGATTATTGTTCTGACCGACCAACTGTTACGAAAGATACTCCAGAAACTAGAAGCACCTGGATGCCTCACCAAATAGGCGATCGAGCTAAGTGAATTTGAGATTCAGTAGAAGCCCCGATTCACAATCAAAGGCCAAGCAGTAGCAACTTTATCGTTGAAGTCAGCAGCAAACTGAGCCAATCGTGGCCGATCCTAACTAGGTCGATCCACCTGAAAGCTTGGCCAACGCTCAGAATCCGGAACAGTCCAATCCCGCTTCACTTCCCGGCCAACCCCATTGGCAACTCTATGTCAACGGTTCATCCAACTCCAAGGCAAGCAGGGCAGGGGTCATCTAGGAAACTCCCGATCATACATACATGCAGTATACCTTGAGACTCGGACTTCAAGCTTCCAACAACACAGCGGAATATGAAGCGCTGCTCCTCAGACTCCGTTTAGCAGCCAGCTTGGGGGTCACTCACCTTGACGTATACAATGATTCACAGTTGATCGTCAATCAAATAGTCGATGTCTACCAGACCAAGAAAGAGTGGCTGAAAGCTTACCTCCAAAAAGCAAAGGAACTTATCAGCAGTTTTCAACACTGTACCTTCATCCAGATCCCTCGAGCAGAAAATGCCAAAGCTGACTTACTGACTAAGCTCGCAATAGCTGACGAAGATGAGGTCCCTAGGTCCGTCTCGATCGAGTACGTCATCAAGCTAAGCATCGGTGAGACTGAGGCTGAGACTAGAGCTGGGCATCGGATCGAGTCAGACCGGATTCAGTCCAACCCGATTCGGTCCGAAATCTACGTGGCCGGATTCGAACCCGATCCAATCCGGTACCGAGTTCGGGACGCCTGACTCGAACCAATCCGTTGCATGATTAGCCTGACCCGAACTGAGTCCGACTTGGTCAGGGAAACCGAGTCGGATCGGAGTGTATACGAATTAATTTTTTTAACGGTGAAAATCATTATCCTCGCTGCTATTTTCGGTGTGGTCCATTTGAGCTTGAGATATGATTCATTTTTTTCCAAATACTTTAAAATGATCACGAAAAATTGATAAATGGTATGGATATAATAAAGACATCATTGTGGGGCCCACGTAATGTAGATCTCATTTGAGTCGTTCGTACAACTCGAAGCTCAAGGAGTACAGCTGTGATTTTAATTATGACATTGGTAGCTCTAGGTTCAGATGTAGAGAAGGCTTGAATAAGTTGTCACTCCATGAACTTTAATGATTTGTACACATGAACAAATCTACTGTACATATCAACCCACATGCAACTCAATCTAAACCGTCCAAATAGTTTATCATTGTATACGATGTGTCATGACTCAAAAAATCACACTAATATTACAATCTGAAGCTTTTAATTGGTAGGCAACTGACAAACGGCTAACATAAGAAATAGTCAATGGTACACCAATTAATCAAAGGCAGAATTTTTTTTTATCAATCTGGTTGTGAATAAATGCACCATTCACAAGTGGGCCACACTATTTAGATGGTTTGGATTTAGGCATATGTTTTTCTACTCTCCAATGGCTAAGTGCGTGTACATGGATCCCATGCACCGGCAGCAGGTCAAACAACTCCTTGTAGAAATGACGTGCACAACACGCTAGCAGTTGTTACGTGCTGTGCATAGGACTCCTGTGCATGGTGTAATGTTAGCAAGTTCTGTGGGTCTCATCATGGGGTATGTGTTATATCCAAATCGTTCATCCATTTGACGAGCTCGTTTTAAGGCTTGAGATGAAAAATAAGACAGATCTAATTATCAAGTGAACCACACTTAAAAAAAGCTGTGGTGATTGAACGTCTACCATTGAAACCCTTTTTCAATTAATTTGAAATTTGTTTTTCCTCTTAATACAGGCCTCTGTTGCCTTATGAACAGATTAGATGGAAAATAAACGTTATGGTGGGCCCTATGAATTGTTTAACGGTGAAAATCATTCTCAGCTGTTATTTTCGGTGTGGTCCAGATGATCTTTGGATATGGTTCATTTTTTGGATAATGTTATATTATAATCTCTAAAAATATATGAACGGTGTAGATATGATAAATACATCACTGTGGGGCCATAAAACTTTGATCTCACCGTTCGTACAACTCTGAGCTCGAGGAGCGTCAGTGCTCGTCTTCACACGACACGTACTTACAGCTAGCTATTGATTGCTTTGTGTGGTATTTCATGGGCAAATCCTCTTACTATAGTGAGTAAACTCTGTTGGGGCCCACCTTGAATGCATGTGGTTTATCCACGCCGTCCATTCATTTTTCCATATCATTTTAGTGGTTGAACCTAAAATTGATGAATATCCAAAGCTCAAGTGGACCATACCATAGGAAAAAGTATAAATATCGATATGAACCACTCCGGATTGAGCCGGATTAAATCGGTCCGGTTCCATTTAGATCAGGTTTTCAGATCGGGTCGGTCCAGGTTAACCATGACCCGATCTCGATCCGAAAACGGTCGGATCTAAAGGGGCCCTACTCGATCCGCACCGATCCAGGCCGTCAGTTCGGATCGGAACGGATCGAATCGGGTCTGATCGGGTCGGATCCACCGGATCGGGTTAGATGTGCCCAACTCTAGCTGCGACCGTACTCCCAATTGACTTAGGACCCTCTTAGGTTGATCCTATCATTCGCTACCACGAAGCAGACGAGTTACCAGAAGATTAGGCTGAAGCCCGATGACTGAAGATCCGAGCCACTCGTTACACCTTGCTCAACGGGATACAATACAAGAAAGTATACTACATGTCTCTTCTAAGGTGCTTGCAACCAGACGAGGTCGGCTACATCGTAAGGGAGATACACGAAGGCATCTATGGAAATCACTCTAGGGGACGATCCTTGACTCATAAGGTGATACGACAAGGATATTATCGGTCAACCATCCAACACGATGCACGGAAGCTCGTCCAGAGTTGTGACAAATGCCAAAGGTTCTCAACCGTCCCTAGGTAACCACCCAAAGAGCTCACCCTATGGTCGGCTCGTAGCCTTTTGCTCAGTGGGGGATCGACATCGTCAGATCTTTTCCTACGTGAAAGGGTCAGACAAAGTTTGTCGTCGTTGCCGTAAACTACTTCACCAAGTGGGCAGAAGCTGAACCATTGGTCAGGATAACTGAGCAAAAATTCATTGACTTTGTTTGAAAAAATATCATCTGTCGATTTGGTGTGCCTCGGACCATCATCTCCGACAACGGGAAATAGTTCGTCAATAAGCAATACCGAGAGATGTGCAAGAACCTCGGAATCAGAAAGGTATATTCGTCTTCGCACCATCCTCAGGCGAACGGGCAAGTCGAAGCCGTCAACAAGATCATCAATAGCATCTCCAAACTAAGCTCGACCGAGCCAAAGGAGTTCGGGCCGAGGAACTTCCTAAAGTATTATGGGCCTATCAAACTGCAGCTCGACCGAGCCAAAGGAGTTCGGGCCGAGGAACTTCCTAAAGTATTATGGGCCTATCGAACTGCAGCTCGAACCGCAACAGGGGAGACCCTGTTCTCCTTAGCATACGGGTTAGAAGTCGTCACCCCGATTGAGATTGGATTGTCGACCACCCGAGTAAGCTCGTTCGATAAACAAGACAATGAAGAACTCCTGGCGCTCGGCATCGATCTCCTAGAAGAACGTAGGGAACAAGTTGGGCTCCGGACGATCATCCGTCAACAGCAAGTATCGCGATTCTACAATGCCCGATTTAAAGTAATAAGATTTCGAGTTGGAGACTTGGTCCTTCGAAAGGCATTTTAAAACACTAAGGAGGTCGGTGCAGTCACGTTGGGCCCAATTAGGAAGGACCTTATGTGATTGCAATCACCATCCGACCTGGCACATATCGACTAGAAGACTTAACCAGCCAACTATTGCCTCACTCCTGAAATGCCGAGCATCTCAAGATTTACTATCCCTAAATCGGTCAACAGATAAAGCATCGCTCAAGTTATATTGATAAACATGTAAAAAAATTCGCAACCATGTAGGTTAGACAATTAAATGTGAAGAAAAAGTGTATTCATTTATCAGAATAAGATTTACATCGGGAACGCATCATCATGTACATTAGTATTATTGTAATAGACAAGGAAAGGCACAAAATACATAAGTGTCGAGGGTCGGCGGCGCCCAGGGTTGCAGATGCTCTCAAGTTCGGCGCTCAGCGTGCTTGAATTGCTTGAAACTGAAAAGGGGAGAGAAAGGAATTTTGCTCCGCAAATTCAACATCAAGGCTCGACCGCTTCATCAGGAGCTAAGTCAGGAGCAGCCTTGAAAGTTGCCTCAGGATCAACTACGACCACCGAAGGACCAGCTGCAGCTGACTCAGCCTCAGGATTAATATCCCCCTCGGCGCCCGGATCACCAGATCCCGACCCGCTTTCGTCGAAGCTAGAGAGGTCGAGCTAAGGAAAGCTCCCCCTCATCAACTTTATGTACTTAACGTAACCGTCTCGGTAAAGATGATCATGCCCCTCCGTGAAAGATTGGGATGAGAGAAAGGCTTCCACAGCCTTCGCCCATCCCTCCTCCCGCGCCTTATCTTGCGCAATGACAAGAGTGGCTTTGGTCTCCGTTCTGAGCCGGTTCGCCACCTCACAGGCTCGGACGTACTCAACGTGGAATTTATCATATGCTGCCTTAACCTCTTCCAATCGTGAGGCCAGACGAGTATTCTCCAATGCAGCCTTATCAAGGGACGCCATTGTCGATGCCAGATTGGCCATTACAGTGGCAACTCGAGCCTCAACGATTGCCAGCCGAGCCTCTGCATCATCTACGCACTTATTAACCTTGGACAGCTCGGCGTGGGCCCTCAGCGTATACGGCGTGAAATGCATAAAACTAAAAAAAAAGCTACCATCGGATAGAGAAGCCGAGGGAAGAATAGAAGATTTCTTCCTCTTGGCGAGTGTCCATTCCATGGAGGACTTGAAGAGGCCTACGAAATCCTCCTTGGTCCTTTGGCGACTTGTCCAATGGAGGATCCCTTTGACGCTCCGAAGGAAGCCCATCCTCTCTCCCTCGGCCGCCTCCCCGCTAGGGGGCTCATCCCCTTCCTCTTCCTCTCTCCTCTCAAGGACCAGTTATGCAACAAGTCCTAGCTCGGGAACCTCCCGAGGCTCAGGTGGAGCCGCCTCTGCCACCTCCGTACCCTCATTAGCTACTTCTATGACGGTCGGAGGAGGGGCAACCTTCCCTTGGCTCTTGGAAGCTGCCTTCTGCCTCTTTGAGGGCCGAGTATCGACCCGAGGTTCGGCCCGAGGAGGGGCCTTCATCTTGGAAGGGGGACGAAGAATCGGCCGAGCCTCAGACATCTCCGTGTCAGAAGCAATATACAACAAGTGTCAGCAAATAAAATAAAAAAGAAATTATGACAAGGACTGATGGTCAGCTATGAGCCGTACCTGTCGAAGCCAAGTCCGAGCCTGACTCAAAAAGGCACTCTATTTGGAGAAGTCTTTTACAAGACCTCGTCGCCAAATTCAACACTCTCAGATCCTTGATTCGAGCCTCCGAGCTCAGTCCAACCCCTGGACGATGCTTGGGGAGGAATAAAGGAGCATAAACGGTCAGAGGACACATTAAACAGGTTCACACAACTAAGAAGGATAAATAATAAATGCCAAGTCACCTGGCTCGAAAAAAGCCCGAGGAACAAAAGGTATGAATGGCTCCGACTCAGCCATCTCTCAGCATCCGCAGGCCCAGAACCACTGATCCCTCCAGTTTTTGTTAGAGGAAGGAGGGTCAGTTATCAGAGCACCTCCTTTTTTTTCGCCTAGAGTAGAAGTAGGACCAGCCGAGTTGCTGAGAATTCAGCCGCACTTGGTATAGATGAAGGAACTCGCTAATGGTCAACGCTGGCTGATCCATCTCAGCCCACAAGACTTCACAACTGAACAAGTCCCTCCATCCGTTCTGAACTATCTACCTCGGAGCCAAACCAAGAGAGCCCAGAAGACGACGAGAGATCTCCTACAATGGTAAACAGAGGCCGCACTGCATTGCGACCTGAAAAATCGCGACCACCCCGGGAGGGGGTTGGTCGGGCAGTTCATTCAGCCGAGGAAGGCTAAGGTCGATAGAGTCAGTGATATGATATCTGACCCGGATCCGAAGCAGGTCCTCCTCAGTCAAAACTGAGGGTACTGGCCCCCTCAATCCTTCCTCGGCCGCGGCTTCTTCAACCGCGGTTTCATCGGCCTCCTTAGCTTCGTCATCCTCGTCCACGACAGGAGGGTCGGGCCTACCTGGAGAAGTTTCCATCACTGCCCTCCACCTAAGAGACGAGTCAGATGCCCTAACGGATGCCACCGACCTCTGTGTCGGAGACTCCATCACCCTCTACGAATGTCAGAATGTGGCATCAGCACCAGCCACCATCTTCGCAAGCAACGTGGGTGGTTCCAAAGCAGCCCAGAAGATGCTCGTTCCACCCTCGTCACTGTAAACTCCCTCCCGAGGGCTTACAGAGCCTGACATTTTTTAAAATTAAATAAAAGGGAGGGAGAAAAATGCTCACCGGAGTTTGCAACGACGGCCGAAAAATGTAAAAAGGGCAAGGAAAGTGAAAGACAGAGAGCAAAAAAGAAGAGGCGCAAAAATGGGGATGATTCGGAGGCTTGGGCATTCCTTTTATAGTCACGCCACGTAGCGTACGCATTAAATGAGAAGCCGACTCGACGCCCCCTCAGACTCCCCAGGGTGACACATGGCGTCAAGCTACGTGCTGTATGGATCTATCATCAAATGCCCTGGTACGCGTCCATCGCTGATTCGCCCCACTGCTGAGACGACGACCTCCCACTCATGCAACCTCGAGAACTAAACCAACGCGTGTTCAGGACGAGGTAGTCCACTTCGGTATTTGTAACGCCCTGAAAATCAGGGGTCGAGCATAAGCTCCACTCCCGAGTTCCAACGCATCATTTATGCAACATAGAAAATAATGATTAAATGTTATCCGTGTTAGTGCATTAAACATGAGTGAGATTACACCAAAACAACATATCATACTCCAGAGATAGTTAAATTATGCAAGCGGAAGAACTGTGATAGATATATAAAGTATATAAACTGTTGTAAGTCTCCAGAGTGTAAACATGTTACCAGGTTAAATATATACATGTATACTCCCAAAATGGATAAAAAATAAATATACATGTGTGATTCAAAATGGGCATCTAGTCAACATCCTAGAAGTCCTCGTTGATCAGGCCACGGCTCACATGAGCCCGCTTGTAAACTGCATGAAAGAGAATGCCTCCTCGTCATCCTCATAGTCCGGCTCCGTCTCGTTGGCATCGCCTCCACCTGCAACTAAGACAGGATCTGGTTGGTGTGTACAACACTGTCCCATAAGATGGGAGTGAGTGATCAACTCAGTGGAACTATAAAGCAAAGGTTAACATATTATCAATTCAGTCAAGCAGTAATGATAAAATTATGTAATCAAACATCCCTAAGTACTCTGATTAATGCAGGAATGGTATGTATAAATGATGCATGCCCTCGCCTGTACTCCCTCTACGATCTTCATCTAATGGTCGCGCATGTCAGTAACTTCCTCAGTGCTCTCTACTCAATGCCAAATGGCACATGTAGTGCGGTGCATGAGCATGATTACCAAGTTCTTATTAGTCCTTTTCATACAGCAGGATTGCAAAACTAAGGTACCTCCCTTATATCAATACCCAAATAATGATTCATTCTAGGGTTGTCAGTCCTAGTAAATCTCATATGAAGTTGCGGTTCAAGGTCACTGCAAAGGACTCGTCACCTGATCAGTGCAGGCCTAGTTGATACTCTAGTTGCTACAGAAAGACTTATCACCTCAACGCAGTCCTAGAGTATACTCGAGGTCACTACCACCAACACCCTACCAACTGACAGTCTATTTTTGAAGGCTCGTCGCCAACCCGACTAGGAACTACAGCCAGGCTATACCGGGGTAGGCCTATTTCATACTCGAGGTCACTACAAAGGGCTCATCACTTGATCAGTGTAGGCCGACAGCTCAAATACAGTGTCCCATACCACCGTATTCAGCTCATGAGTTTGAGTTGCTCACTTGACACTACGGGGAGGCTCATCACCCCAGCGTAGGCCCATAGTTCGACCATGATGTCCCATACCACTATGTCTGGCTCATGAGTTTTAGTGGATAGAGGTACCAAGGTTAATGGGGTTTCCACTGGTGAGTTTGGTACCTTAGGTTCAAGCAGTAGCATCCATACATGATGAACATACATCAGGTCAATCGGGTTACTTGACGAGCTCGACTGGTACGAGCATACATTGAGCCGATCGACATGGAGCGCGTAAGCACTCCGTGTGGCTTAACCACTGCCGACAAGCAGCGTATGACTCGGATTCATCGAACATGTCCTTTGTGGCAAAACAACCTCAGCCACCTTGTAAAGGCCTATTACCGATTGCCTGGACTATACTGTAGTCCCAAACACATCTAATTCCAACAAGTATTCATATGAAATAGTCAAAGTAGTAATAAACACATAATTCCAATCCTACAATCATTTGAGCATGTTGTGAAATGCAACATAAACATGAATTCGTACATATTCATTCTATAAATATAATAGACATCATAATATAACATACATGGAGGAAATCATACACATCATTAATGTAGTTGAGAATCATATCTCAACTCGCATACAAGTACACCTTGCTAACTACTAGCTCATTCAGACATTTTTACAAATACCTAGTCTACACATCCCAACATACATATCGTATGTTGGTTACAATACATATTAGGACAAACCCTTTCGTCAGGGGGTTGTTGCTTATGCAACAATCATACACCCACACCAGTTAGTCATGCCAAGCATGAATACAAACCCTATACTTATTTAGACATTTTCACAAACACTTAGGCTACACATTATAACATACACGACGTATGTTGGCATAACATGTATTAGGGCCAATCCTTTCGCCAAGGAGTTATTATACATACATCTAGCATATATACACGGCAAATAATCATGGCAAACACAATTTTAAATTTCCTATATATACAATCATTTCTACAAACACATGGAATACTCTAAACTCAACATAGTTCATATATATACGAAAAACGAAACAAACATCGCATTTGGCATGTGAAATGACACCCACGTCAGTTATAAACCATTAACCGACATTAAAAGCTTTGAAAACCATAACCTATACGTTTATAGTCCGCACCTTACGCCGGTAAACGCATAACGAATTCAGTTTAAACGCTAAGTCTTTGTCTGTGGTACCACAACAACCTATAACAAGGAATAAGTTAGCTAATTCACCTACTACACTATTTGAAACCCTAAAGCAGATTAGGGTTAGGTTTTCTTACCTAAGAACGGGATCGGTATCGCCCGTATAGCGATGCAGAAATGGCGGTTAAGCACGTGGAGTGTCAGGGAATGATCAATACAACTATCTCTCAGCCTCTCTCTCTCTTCCTCACTTTCTTCTTCTCTTTTCTCTCTTCTCTCCCTTAGGGTTTGCAAAATTCGTATGACATAGGAGAGAGAAGGTTTAAGCCCTTTATATAGGCTCAAAAGTGAGCCCAATGGCCCTAGGGCTATGGTATACTTGGGTTATAGCCAAAATCCTTCCGTTCTGGCTCAACGGAGCACTTTTGGAGGCCCCTTTTCTACGTGCGGTCGGACTTAAGCTCCATGACCTTGGATCTAAGTCAAGTTGAGTTTTCGGTCCGATCGGATTTACAAATCGACCATGGCGGACCAGTTCCAATTCAATGGTCACCGGTACTCGATCAGGGCCACAAGTGCACTGACATGTGTGGAAAATTTTTCCTGATCCGAGGGTGTATTTAGGTCAGATTCTGATGGTCTGAATCCTTATATTTGGCCCGCAAACGAGACATCTCAGTTTTCTAAAGTTTGGATTTTATTTCCAAAAATATTCGCATTTCTCACACACTTCGCTCTGGGCTCAAGTTGTGCATTTCTGGACATAGACAGGTCTTGATTTCTGAGATGGTTGTCAAGCCCTACAAGGTGGTCATAATCATTTAGTTTCGCGGTAATCAGATGTAACAACCCAGATTTTTTCCAACCTGGAATTAAACGTCCTTAGGCAATAGGTCGCTCCTAACGCCTTATTAACTTGTCAGAACTCAATCCCACAGTCTAAAATCGCTTGTGAACCCATTTCCTTCACAAATCCCACCCTTCACCACCTTATTCTTTCAATTTTTCTAAGTACTTTCATCCTAGACACTATCTTAAACTAGTTAAGTGTTATAACTTAGATCACCTTATATACAAACTACAAAAGCCTAGGTATTACCTCAGACAGAAATCTTATAGGACTAAATCCTTTAGAAATGAGACAAAGTAACTAAGTGTTAAACTAGATTAGCTACGAAATCCGTTTGATCCACTTTAAATACGATCTGCAAGACCCAAAACTTATAGAATCATTGACGCTAAGTTATCCTAAAATCTAGGATCAATCTCATTACCCGGCTGCTCTCGGGCGCATCTCGAAACTCCATATCAGTTCTAGACCGCACATTGGGAGTCCAAATAATATGAGGTTATGGACTTAGGACCGCCTTGCTGGGCTTGACAACCATCTCGAAAATCAAATCCAGACAGTGTCCCACGGCTGTTCGCTTGAGTCCGGAGCGAGGGAGTGTGAGAACACTTGTTTCTTTACAAAATAAATATCTTGAATAGTAATTTGAGACTCGTCGCTTGCGGATCAGTATTAAGCAACCAGACCATCAAAATTTGACCCAAATACACCTTCGGATCAGGAAAAATTTCATAAACATTTACATGTACTCGGAATCTCCGATCGAGATCTGCTGACCGTTGAACTGAAACTGGTCCGCCACGCGTGATCTAAGAACCCTACTAGAACAAAAACTTAACTCCACCTGGATCCGGTGTCTGTGAGCTTAAGTCCGACCTTTGGCTCAAGGAGGCCTGCCAGAAGTCCTCCGTTGAGCTGAAACAGGCCCGCATTGGTTATAACCTAAGTATACTTTGACCTGGAGTCTATTTCGGTGAGTTTTTAGACTCTATAAGGACCTTAAACCCTCTCTCATTGCAGCCATACGAATTTGAGAGAAACCCTAGAGAGAGAAGAGAGAAAAGAGAGAGAAAGTGTGGGAGATGTGGGGGAATCTCCCTGCCGCTGCACAAGCTACACCACGCATTTCTAATCACTTTCTCAGTGATTTCAGCTCCGTTTCTAGGTAAGAAACCCTAACCCTAAACTAATTTGGGGTTTTGATAGTTGTAGGTTATGACATAGCTAACTTATTTCGTTCTATAGGTTGCCAAATCACCGTATACAAAGCCTTAGCAAGTCTATCAACTCCGTTACGATTCTACGACAAAAAGGTGAGGACTTTAGGTGTATAGATTACGGTTTTCAACGCTTTCAATGTCAGATAATAATAGATTCATGATCTGCATGCAATTGTACATGTACAAAGTGCTTTCTATTTTCTGTTTCGATTAAAGATGTAGAATGTGGAATTTTACATATTCTAGGTATTCATAGAAAATACCGTATACGTATAAATTTTGGAAATGTGTTTGACATGATTATTGGTTGTATGAATATACGATATATGGATAAAATACTTATTTGGTGAAAGGATTCGCCCTAATACATGTTTTACTAATATACACTATGTATGTAGAAATACTGTATTGTAGAAAGTACCGTATACGTATATATTTTAGAGATGTGTTTGCCATGATTATTTGTTGTATAAATATATTATATATGCGTAAAATGCTTGCTTGGCGAAAAGACTCGCCCTAATACATGTTTTGCTAATATACACTATGTATGTTGTAATAGTGTATTCTAAGTGTTTGTGAAAATGCTTGTGAGAGTAAGTGTTTGAATGATGGTGCCTTAAGTAGGTGTTGAGATGGGATTCTCAGCTATCTTAGAGACATGTATGATTTCCTCCATGCGGTTATTTACTTTAACCGCTTACTTATGAAATATATGTGTTTGTATTCCTGCTTTATAACATGCTTTATAACATGCTTTATAACATGCTTCATAACATGCTCAACTGATTGTTTGATTTTATCTGTGTAATGCATATGTTTAATTTCATGTTTACGTTGTTTGATCCGTCATGGGTGATGGGGGAGTGGTGCAACGAGTGCGTGCAACAGCCCTGGCAGCCCTAAACGGATAATACCAGACTTTGATTGTATGATTTGAATCTTGATCTATTACTGCTTTACCTATTTGCAATTGAATGTGATTTGGGCTATTGTATAGTCCAGGCAGTCGGTAATAGGATCGAATTCATGGTTGAGATTCATTTGCCACGTAGGGCGTATTTGACGAACCTGAGTCGTGCGTTGCTTGTCAGTAGTAGTTAGGCTACACGAAGTGCTTATGCACTTCATGTCGTACAACTCAACGGGCGCTCGTGCTAGTCGAGCTCATCAAGTAACCCGATCTGTCTAATGTATGGTCATCATGTTTAGACGCTATTGCTTAAACCTAGGGTACCAAACTTACCAATGGAAATCTTGTTAACCATGGTACCCCGATCCGCTAAAACTCATGAGCCAAGCATGTTGGTATGGGACACCGTGGTCGAGCTGTCGGCCTACGCTGGGGCCACGTGCCTCCCCGTAGTGACCAGTGAGCAATCAGACTCGTGAGCTGAATACGGTGGTATGGGACACTGTATTCGAGCTGTCGACACCTACGGCGAGAGCCGAATACGGTGAGACATGTATTCATGCTGACGGGCGACGAGTCCTCCGTAGTGTCTTTGAGTAGACTCTAAAGTTTGTGATTGGCGATGAGCCCTTCGCAGCAACTAGAGCATGAGTTGAGCCGAGTACAGTGAGACCTGTATTCGAGCTGACGGCCCGCGATTGAGCTAAGTACGGTGAGACCTGTATTCGAGCTGACGGCCAGCAATTGAGCCGCATACGGTGAGATCTGTATTCGTGCTGACGGGTGACGAGCCCTTTATGATGCCTTCGTGATGCCTCTCGAACCATAATATCGTATGAGATTAACTAGGATTGACGACCCTAGAATGGATCATGTTTGGGAATGATACAAGGGAGGTACCTTAGTTTCTCAATACTGCTGTTTGAAATGGACTAATAATTACTTGGTAATCATGCTCATCATCTCACCGCATGTGCCTGGTAGATGTGGAGCACTGAGGGAGGTATGCATCCGCGAACGTAAGATAATGTCGCATGAGGGTGGTTTGGCAAGGGCATTCATCATGTCATTTCATACTTGCATTAATAAGAGTACTTAGAATTGTTTGATTGTACTGCTTTATCATTACTGCTTGACTGCATTGATAACATGTTAACCTATGCTTTATTGTTCCACTGAGTTGATCACTCACTCCCACGTTACGGGACGGTGTTTGCAACACCAACCAGATTTGTTGAGTTTCAGATGATGGCGATGCTTATGAAGCAGAGCCGGACTACTACTATGATGTTGAGGAGGAGTTCTCCTACATATAACCCTCTGACAGGTCTATGAAGACCTGGTAATGTATTGACGGGGCTATGGTACTTGGGATAGAAGACATTACACTTCCTCACATTTGGTAAATTTTAGAATTGTACTTGTAATTATTTAACCTGGTAACTTTATCACACTCTGGAGACTCACCACAGTTTTTATATTTTATATGTCTATCACAGTCTTCCGCTTGCAATTTAACTGTCTCTGGAGTATGATATGCTGTTTTGGCTTAATCTCACTCATGTTCAATGCACGAATACAGTCAACATTCAATCATCATTCATTTTGTTGCATAAGTGATGTTCTGGAACTCGGGAGTTGAGTTTATGCTCAACCCCCGATTTTCGGGATGTTACATCGGACTTTCGACGTGCGGTCCAGGTCCGATACGCAGTTTCGTGATGCTTCCGAGAGCAACTGGGTAATGAAATTGATCCTAGATTATAGGGTAATGTAGCGTCAATGATTCGGCACGTTTTAGGTCTTGTAGTTCGTATTTAAAGTGGTTCAAATGAATTTCTCAGTTAATCTAGTTTAACACTGAGTTAATTTCATTTAATTTTTAAAGGATTTGGTCCTGAGTGATTTCTACCTAAGGTGATACTCGGGTCTTTATAGTTTGTATAGAAGGTGATTCAAGCTATTAATACTTAATTAAATTACGCCCTAATCACGACAGAATAAGGTCCTAGGGCAATTCTAAGTCCAAGGATATCCATTGCCAAGTTAGGAAAAATCCGGGTGTTACAGTATTGGAGTTAGCCGTTATACCAACAATAAACGCTCCATCATAAGCTCGGACCATGCATAATCCAACCCAACACCGATCTACTCCTCGGCCTTTACAGGTTGGCACAAGGAGTAGGGGGCTCACTGTTGGGGAAAAAATATGACAAGTCAGATGAGTCGACTTATGGAGTGGACCAACTATATTAACATGGCTGGGACTCTTTGGGTGTCGAGCCTGACCGATGCCTACATGTCCAGAATGCCGAAAGGAGAGACATGACCCGGATTTAACAGGCACTGAGCTTGATTGGGGCCTACATGTCCCCAGCCAAAAGGCAAGACCTCCACGGAGGCCAAAGCACCTTTACTGACTTTCAAGAGGTCTCTCATAGGTGACTTTAGGTTGACAATGTACATCGATCGGCTACAAACCGAGCCTTGGCCCAGCGTCAGCCCGACCTATCTTTTAGGTCGGTCATGGGTCGGCCATCAGTCAATAGAGATTTAATTATGGGTTGACTGACTACACTGATCGAAGATTGGCATCCACAGTCCGCCGACAATTGACAAGAGAGGAAAACGCCCAGCGTAAGTGTAACATCTCAAAAAAATTCATACAAGGACCCGAGTACCACCTCAGGTAGAAATCACTAAGGACCAAATCCCTTAGAAATTAGACAAGAATTAACTAAGTGTTAAACTAGATTATCTGTGAAATTAGCACTAACCACTTTAAATACGAACTGCAAGACCCAAAACTAGAAGAACCACTAATGCTATATTACCTGAAAAACTAGGATCAATCTCTAAACCCAGTTGCGCTCGGGAGCATACTGAAACTTCGTATCGGACCTGCACCGCGCGTCGAAGGTCGATGACTCCGAAATTATATGGTTATGACCGCCTTACTGGACTTGACAACCATCTCGAAAATCAAGTCCTAATAGTATCCAGAAACGCACAACTTGAGCCCGAAGCGAAGTGTGTGAGAAACGCGAATACCTTTGGAAAATGAACCTAGATTTAAGTGATTTAATCCATTCACTTACAGGCCAAATCTAAGGTTTCAGACCGTCAGAATCTGACCCAAATGCAACATCGGATCAGAGAAATTTTCCCGCATAGGTCAGTGTACTTGTGGTCCTAATCGAGTGATGGTAACCTTTGAATTAAAACTGATCCGCCACAGTCGATCCTTAAATTTGATCAGACTGAAAACTTAACGTGACCTAGATCCAATGTCAGGAAACTTTTCCTGGACTGTACATAGAAAAAGGGCCTCCAGATGTGCTCCGTTGGACCGAAACGGCCGCTATTTGTCTATAACCTAAGTATACCATGGCCCAGGGGCCATTGAGGTCAGTTCTAGGCCTATAGAACCACCTAAACCCACCCCTCTCTCATTCTAAACGAATTTATAAACCCTACGAGAGAGAAGAGAGAAGAAAGAGAAGGAAAGAGAGAGAAAGTGAGAGAGAAAGTGAGGGATCGCTGCAGGGATCTAACCCTGCCACTCCATGGGCTGAATTGCCTCATCCGTGTCGCTATACTGGCGATTCTGACTCCGTACTTGGGTAAGAAATCCTAACCCTAACCTGTTTTAGGGATTCAAATAGAGCAGATGGTGGAATAACTAACCTATCTTATGTAATAGGTTGTCGTTGTGCCGTAGAGAAAGACATAGCGTTCGAACTGAGTTCGTTACGTGTCTACTGGCGAATGGTGCGGACTATAAATGTTTAGGTTATGGTTTTCAAGGCTTTCAATGTCAGCAATGATTTATGTCTAACTTGATTGTTATTACATATGCTTAAATACGATGTTTTTCGCGTATTACACATATCTATGAACTATGTTGAAATAGATGCATTCCATGTGTTTGTTAAAATGTTTGTACAAGTATGGAATCATGACTTGTGCTTGCCATGATATATGTTGGAGGATACATGATTGTTGTACGTGTGGTCACATCCTTGTGAAAGGATTTGCTATAATAGATGTTATAACTACTATATTACATGTATGTTAATATGTGTAGTCTAAGTATTTGATAAAATACCTAAATGAGAAAATGCTTGTTGAAACATATTTAATGAGGGTGTTGATGGGAGACTCTCAATCCCCTTACCTACAGTTACAATTTCCTTCACGTAACCTAACTTACTACTATGTACTTTATGTATGAAATGCCTATGCATGATAACTTGTGTACTAGGTGTTTGTTGAAATGCTTAAATGAGTTTGGTTGTCACATGCTGTCTTTGACTATAACATGTGAATGCTATCGTTTGGAGTGTGATTGGGGCTACGATGTACTCCAGGCAATTGGTAATGATTTCCGAGTTAGTGGCTGAGGACGTTTCGCCACACAAGACCTGTTTGAGGAATCCGAGTCGTAGCTGATCGTCAATAGTGGTTAGGCTACGCGAGATGCTTACACACTCTATGTCGATCAATTCAACGTACGCTCGTACCAGTCAAGCTTGTCAAGTAACCCGATTGGCCCAATGTATGTTCACTACTGCTTGAATCTAAGGTACCAACTTACCAGAGGGAAACCCGTTTAACCTTGGTACCACGATCCGCTAAGAATCATGAGTCGGGCATGGTGGTATGGGACACTGTGGTCGAGTTGTCGGCCTACACTGGGGTGACGAGCCTCCCTGTAGTGACCAGTGAGCAAACCAAACTCGTGAGCTGAATACGGTGGTATGAGACATTGTGTTCGAGTTGTCGGCCTACGCTAAGGTGACGAGCCTTTCTCGTAGTGACCTCGAGTATAAACTAAGGCTTATGAGAACGGTGACGAGCCTCTTCATAGTGACCTGAACTTGCATGTCCACTGCTTTATATTCAGGGGTGACATTGCCCTATAACTTGCCTATCATATGTGATAAATTAGGATTGATGACCCTAGATGGATCATCGTTGGGTAAATGAAATAAAGGGAGGTACCTTGGCTTCCCGTATTTGTTGTATGAATAAGTCAAATTAAGAACTTGGCTAATCACGTACATGCACCGCATTTGCATATGCCTTTAGTGTTAGAGTTAAGCACAGAAGAAGGGGTGCATGTCGCGATCGTGAGATGATGTCGCAGAGGGAGTGTAGGCAAGGGCATGCATCATTATAGCATACCATTCCTATATTAATAAGAGTACTTAGGATATGAGTGTTGTACTGCTTTATCATTACTGTTTGACTAAATTGATAACATGTTAACCTTTGCCTTATAGCTCCACTGAGTTGATCACTCACTCCCACTTTGAGACGGTGTTTTAAAACACTAACCAGGCTCTATTTTAGATGTAGATATTGGCGCGATGCATGGGGCTGAGCCAGACTTCTGCGATGATGAGGAGAAGTTCTCATGTAACACCCCGAACTTTTCAATACTCGAGTATTGAAAGTCCTTGAATGTTACCATAAATTTAGCCTATTATATATACGTGTACGGTACCAATCTAGTCAACCTAATCCTACATCCATCCTCCAACATGAATCTAACCGATTATGAATTATATTCATCTATAAATTAAGTCATCCAACTGTTGCTCATGTAGTTTGATATATGTACCTTCCTTTAACTAAATTAATGAATAAGTCTTTATCTATAATGATTTAAATATAAGTCCTTTTGTAAGAATTGTTTAGAAAATGACATATAATCTTCTAGAATCATTAGATTTCACGAAACTCTTAAATCAGCAACAATTAACTGTACACATTCCAATATACATGGTTCCCATGATCCGTTTCATGTGAAATTTTATACCACGCCTAATTATCATAAATTAACTGTACACATCAAATTTCAGCTCTTAGATCACATTAAATTAGCTACTTGATCTCTACATCTGTTCGTACACTTATCAAATCAAGATTCTAATCTGTTCATCTTATTCACACCATAAGAATATACATAACCTACTATTAGAATTACAATATGAGAAACCTACACGTGTGAGAAAGTCACTCGAACCTAACGATATACATGTCCTACCCCTAAATACTCCAGAAACACACTTGATGACCATCCGTATATGAAATTGACCGTACATCCACCTACACACATGCTCAGAGTGCTAACCACCAAGTCCCCCTATTTTTAGCTAGTCATGTGGCCCGTTTGGCGGATCCAAACATGATGGATGGTCAGATGACTAGGTCGAAACTACCCGGTAACTCGTCAATCAAAGGTGTACAAATACTGTTTCTAATTGCAGAGAGTGTTAGCTAATAAAAGAGCATCTCGACCATCCTTGACAGATCGGGCCCCAAATTTAATCGGTTGAGAGATCTTAAGAAATAAGGATGATTGGTAAAGTTTCACTTCTTTTGGATAGCACAGTAGGGAGGAATGGATGACAGAAGATACGGCAAGGGGAAAGGGCAAATTTGTAAATACCAAGTGCATGGCAACCACGTACTAAGGAGGATGGGGTTAAATGGTGAATGACACCTCATGCATCGAAGGATCGTGTGGCCTACCCGGAAATTGGATCTGACTCAACTTGAGGCTGTGGGCTACGACAACATGTAGAAAGTGGTGAATGGCATGGATTCTCCGAAAGATCATCACAAGTGGACCTCACCTAACCAACCAAAATTGGCACCTTCCCGTATAGGCTATAACAACTGTTACAACGACTAAACCGGACGGAATAATGGGTTTCACCCTACCTCCCTACCCCATGTGTGAGTCATCTGATCAATGGATTCCCCCCATATTTTGGCCCCTGACCTAAAATAACCATACAAAACTAATGAATGGATTAGATCTCTGGAAATGCCATCAAAGTGGACCCCACTCAATGCTACAGTAAGTCATAACTCTCCAAGCTAGCATCCCTTCCAAGATAAGTATGTATTCAAATTTAAAATGAACTACCTCCGTTTCTTCCTCCTAAAACAATCACGTTCCAACTAGGATTAACATCAACAGATCTCACCACTCCATTTGAGATGATCCCTACCATCAGTGGACCCACTAACTCAAGAACCGATTTGGAAAAGAAACTCTCTCGCACGCTACAGCAATGCCCGTGAAAACCGTCCGTGTAACGATATGTAGTTTAGATTTGGGGTGTACCCCATTAGCATGGGCCACTTGAGTTTTGATCTTACACCACCCATAGTCAGGTGGCCTAATAGGACCCATAAAACATGACAGACGGTATGGATCTCACTAATCCTCACTGAAGGCCCCACACATTGGTGGTGCGTGTACACATAATGTGTACACTCCCGAGGATCACCAAAACCAAGGCCAGCCCAAATTTCGCTCGAGATTTCAGCGAAGGAAATTCTTTCTTCCTTTCGCATTCACGAATGACAGTCCGCTGGGACGAGTCATGGCCCACCACGATCATCCCTAAGGATGATCTGAACCGTCCATTCAGTTAATTACGTGACAAAACCCAAAACCCCGAAAACTAAAAGACTCTATACAACTCGTGGCGTGCACACCAGCCGACACAAGGACAGTCATTTCCCATTGAAACCGGTAATGGCAATTGTTCTGTGATCAACAGCCTGTCTCTTAGTGCAATCAGAACCGTCCAAACTCATCCTCAGGGGATTCCTAACCCCGACAAGGAGGCCGAATTAGGAGATACCTCACACCTAGATCGTTGGCCGATCCGTTCTCCAAAGGCAAAACCGCAATTGCCTTCTCTACGCACGAAACTGGGGCTGCATAAGTCTAGCCAATCATCCGATTGTGTGAGGGATACGCACGTGTCCTCGTGTCTACAAAAGACCTCTCGTCCCACCAGCATAAGCCCACGACAGAAAGAAAAGAAGAAACGTGGGAGAGAGAGAGGTTCACGATAGCGGCAACAGCCTTGCCAAATCTAGTCGACCGAGTCAGGTAATTCATCAATATTATTTGTATAATGCATATTATTTAATATTAAATACTTTCAATTAATAACATATATATTTATTATATTATAATCTTTAATTTTATATCATATATGATTATTGCAGATTATTCCGTAAATTTAATACTTTCACATTATTTAATTTGTGAAAATTTTTAAATCATATTATCCAATATTTGAATATATAATATTACTACTTTGAAAAAAAATCATATATAAATTAATATCATTAAGTAATGACACATATATATAAATAATAAAATATTAATAATTATTATATTTGAATAATATATATTATTTTTCTATTGTTATAATAATTTATATAATATAATATTAATATTAAATTATAACATTAATAATTTAATAATATATAATTAATTATTATATCTTTATATACTAACATATTACTTGTATATCATATAATATTATTCATGATTACTCCACTTTGAAGTATATATAAGTATATTATTTTTATTTAAACTTATTTATATGACATTAATAATAATGGGTCACCCTTTGGACCATTTGGCTGGGCTGAACCAGGCCCAGTTCGGGCCACAAATGTTGGGCAAATTCAGGCCTAAATTTGAAGCAAAAGCCTAGGTCCAATTTGTGTCATTTGAAGAACAAAATCTGGAGGGCCCAGCCACTTTAAAGCAAGCCCAAGTGATTTTATTCATGGGCCCTTCAAACCTTTAATATGTTTAGAAGTTATTATCTAATGCATGTTAATCCTCTGGGAAGCTACTTACGTAACTTGGGGCCATTAGTTGCACACGGGGTTTCAGATCAAGGGCAGGACTACGACGACTCAGGTGATGACTTTCCCCTTGGGCTTTCCATCTCTAAGTTAGTCAAACGTAGTATACATCAAATTGCTACCCCTAGTTTAAGGTCCTAATACCTATCATAAATTTCTAAATTCTATTAACTGCCTTATCTCAAATTCATGATTAATGTATTATGCTCATATTACATGCTGGACTCATATACTAGTTAATGGGTACCATTCATGAATAACGATCGTTGTTCCTATATTTAGTATTGTATCGATTGATAGTTGGTACTATAGTCTCATAATGACACATTTCAAAATTTACCTTCAATATGTAATTCTATGCACCTACATATAAGAACTTATGATCGTGAGTCGCCTTAATAACTAACTCACAATACTATGCGTGGAGAACTCCACTGTTGTATGTGAGCCACACTTGGGGTGTAACTAGATGGATTTGGTGTGGAAAATAGGGCTCTTAACCTAGTTTCATTTTGATCAAAGGGTTTTATTTAACATCCCAAGGTGGAAAACCTCATAAGCCGTGGATGGTGGTCATGGGACATTATGTCCGAACTGTTGGCCTACGCTGGGTGATGAGCCCCCTGTAGTGACCATTGAGTCTACTTAAATTGGCTGATTGTAATTGGAATAATAATGATTTGGCTAATCATCCATTCATGGCATATTGGCAATGATGAGTGGCTAACTCTGGATGCTGTAACATGTGCTCTTAGGGTCATTGAGGTATTATTTTGCTAGCTCTCAGACCACTGACTATCGACCTATTTATCCGACTAGAAGAGTAGGGGTGCACATTTAGGTTTGATAGAACGCAGTGGAACAGATTGGTTGGGTTCTCGGTTTGGGGTATGGAACCAACCAAATGGTAAAACCTGGATTTGGTTTGATTCTAGAGGGCACCTGGGCTCCATATTTGACTCGGTTCCAAATATCATAAAAAGAACCAGGTTACATCTAAACCATTCATCAAATTCTCGGTTGGGGGTAGCCTTGGTTCTAGGAACCGAACCGGTTTTTCCTGTAACCGTTGGTTCAGTGATTTCTAAGCCAACCGGAATAGACGCTTTAGGCAATCGACCACTCCTAACACCAACTTGTCAAATATCCCACAGTCTAAAATCGCTTCTGAACCCATTTCCTTCACAAACTCCTTCAACCCTTTCCAATTTGCGTAAGGTACTTTCACCTTGTTTCAGCAATTTGATCCTATATACAAGTACTTGTACCACCGTAAATTCTAGACTTAAACTTTAAAATGACACAGCATCTTAAATCCGCATTAGCTAAATGTGTTGATCCACTTTAAATATGATTATAACTTAGGATCAATACTTTAAAATTAGGATACAAAGGACTCAGAGTATTCGAAACTCATTGTATCGCATCTACCTAAGTCCGAATACATTTATAAGGAGATCGACAACCATCTTAGAAATGAGACAATAGTGTCCCACTGCTCGCTAGTCCGAAACTAGAGAGTTGATCGAACCGAACCTTAAACCAATCCCTAGAACAAAACCGTGGATTCGATCTGTAAAACCGAACTGTGGAACCGAACCTGAAACCGAACTTGGAACCAAATCAAGGACCCTTTGTTGTTTCCATATTTGACTCATGATTTATTTTATAATGCACAATTTAATTATTTTCATAAATATATTTTTGTATACCTTATATAATATCCAAACCATTCATCAAATGGATCACAACGTGGATGGACATGGGCTTGCAATTGGGCTGGATTATAAAAGCCCGAAGATTAAGCCGACCGTAACCGAAACTAGTCCGCCAATCCGGAAATCCGACCGAAATGAAAAACCGAACCGGTTTTCCGACCTTTGGCTCAAGGACGGAAGTGCTCGTTGAGCCGAAACAGAAGTCGCTTTAGTTATACCTAAGTATACCTTGTCAAGTCTATTTCTGAGGTAGGCTATATAAGGACCTTAAACCCTCTCTCATTTCACCATCCAAATTTCTAGGAAAAGAGAGAGAAAGTGAGAGAGAGTGGGTGATTCTTCCTGGTTCCAAATATCCTAGAACCGTTGGGAATGGTTCGGTTTCGGTTTCACCCCAGAATCGGATCAAACCGACCCGTGTGCACCCCTATGGAAGAGTATTTCCAGGTCGATGATTGCATGGGTGATGAACCCAAGTCCGACTGAATATATCCCTAGGTCGATGATTGCATGGGTGACGAGCCCAAGTCCGACTGGATGAACATCCCTAGGTCGATGTGTATTCATAAATTTATGCATTTTAATAAGACTGCATCTTGCTTGTTTTGGATTATTTCCTTATTTTTCTTTAAACTATGTTTTGCTAAGGCGGCGGTGTGTAATCTTGAGGGGAATTCGCACTGAGCTGGCCACTCATTCATCGACTATCCAACCGTACAGAGTATGCAGGTGTAAAGCGAGTTGATATTGTTCACTAGATTGTTAGAGCAGATCAGGTAGCTGTGGAGCTAGACGGGGGCCCTGCGGCCCATACTGAGCTCCACCACTAGTTGATAGATTCATATTTTTGCTTATATGAACTTGGTTATTTGGGATTGTATAAGTCTTGTATAGGCGCTACATTTGGATTTTAATTATGGTGTTTGAAGTGTTTTTATATAATGCATGAAAATACACCATCGTCTAAGATTAACCAGACCGACCTCCTAAGATCATCAAATCGCTGATCCCTTGTTTGAAAGTCTGACGGTGTAATCATTTACTCTTTACTCTAGGTGAGCCGTTATGGTGGTATTTTCGTTTGCTATGAACTCTGATTAATTATAAGCGGTTCAAATTTGCATTGAATTTTATAGGCTAACACTTGGGTTTTTGGAGGACGAGTCATATACTCGGGTTCCAAAAACCGGGGCGTTACATCTCATACATGCAGTTATCAGGCGGGTTTATGTAGACCGTTCTGATCGACGGGATTACAGGGTTATATGATTAGTTGGACATCCACATTTTGTTATTTTGGGAATTATACATGTAATTATTCGACCTGGTGACATGTTCAGACTCTTGGGACTTACAATCACTATTACAATTTTATATACTTATCACAGTCTTCCGCTTGCATAATTTAACTGCCTCTGGAGTATGATATGCCGTTTTGGTATAATCTCATTCATGTTTAATGCACTAATACGGACAACATTCAATCATCATTATCTATGTTGCATAAGTGATGAGTTGGAACTCGGGAGTTGGGCTCCTACTCGACCCCCGATTTTCAGGGCATTACAAGTTAGTATCAGATTATGATTTAGATTAAACTAGACCTAGGTTATGGTAACACGACATACGCCAATGAACTTTGACTTAGGATGGGGCGTTAAAACGTAGCAATGATCATACGATTCCCAGTTTCGCCGACAGGTGAAACTGACAGTTGAAATCAGGGCCCGTACGCATCTGTGACCATGCGTGGTGACCCTAGATCTTTTCTAGACCGTCAATCGACGGGTTTAGATGAGAATCCAGCCTATGCCACACTCAAACAAACCCAAAAATCATGAATATATGCGAGATGGGATCCAAAAAGACTCAAACCAACTACGGGGCCCAAACGATGCAAAACCGGGGGGTCTAAAGTGGATCCCACACACATACGGCACCTCGGGAGGGGGGGGCCACCGCCGCGCCAACCATGGTGCACCACACCCGGGTGTGTCGAGCCACTGCGGGCCGACGCATGTGGAGGGCTGTGGGGCCCACCAAATCTTGTGGGGCTCCCCTATTAAGCCCCATTTGCTTCATTTCCCCCTTTTCCACCTCTTCAAGCTTTTCGAACCCCTCAAACCTTTATTTTCCTCTCCCAAATCTCCCCTCCATACTCTATCTTCTTCACCTTTTTTAATACTCATATACCCACCACCATTCCTCTAAAAAACCCCTCTCCTACCACTTCTTATCTCCTTAGTTTTTCTCATTTGAGCACTTAGTGAAAAGGCCAAGCTATTTGGCAAATTTTAGAACAAAAAATGATAGAGTGCAAAACATGAACTATAAAGGCAGTTAATTCTGTCTTATTACCAAAACGAGGATACATGTTAGAAATAAAAATTTGTGAAGTACCCTGTATTTGGGTAACAAATACCTTGCGGGGAGTGCATTCCCTTTATGAGTCCATTGCACATTCATATTACACAAATCTCTAGTTAACATACGCGTTTCAGATTCTGAGGGTTTTTTAGCTAAAGTATGAAGAGAAATACCCTCCTCAGTAACAGGTATATCCATTAACCCGGCAATCAGATGGCGATTAACTTCAAATAGACCTTCTCTAGTATCAATTTTAAAAGTTAAATTCTCAAAAGAGAACTTTGAGATACATGCAAGCATGGCCTGTGCAATAGATTGGTATGCGGGCTCACCCCAATGTAAGATGTTATCACATCCTACAGTTTGGAGAATAGGAAGAATACCAAAAGGAGCAATGTGTTCAATACAGATAGACCGTTCAACAATGACTTTGTGCATACACAAATCCCATACATCAGAGGGATCATCCTCAGGTGAACGAAGATAGCGTCTAGAGAGAGGAGCTGATCTAGAAGAAGATGGACCACGAGAAGTTTTCTTTTTCCCCCTAGCATCCATTTTCAGTATGAAAATCAAAGGATCAAGTAGATACAAAAGATGTGAAAAAGGGGTTTTGCTAGATCAGATTTTTCAAGAAAATGCCCCAAAATTGTAATGAATCTCAAAATAAATTACTTCAAGAGTGAAAATGAAGTAATACGAACTAAAATCTACAAGAGAAATACAAATGATGCACTAACCTTGAAGATCTAGGAAGGTGGGTACGACTAGTCGTGCCTCGGCTCGTTGGAGAGGAAAAAGGAAATGAAGAAGATGAGATTTCCCCTAAATTTAAAAGATTCCAACACGATACACGACTGGTCGAGGACCGTTCTCGACCGGTCGTACTATGACTGGTCGAGCATTTCCTCGACTGGTCAAGCACCAATAAAAACAGGCATATTTCATAAAAATTGAAATTTAAACTAAAAAATTATTGAATATATATACATTATGATACAAATATACATGAATAATTAATTTAGAATGCACATACCGAGATCAAATTTCAATTTATTAAACCTGTTTTTGTCGAGTGGTTTAGTGAAAATGTCAGCAAGTTGAGTCCCAGTTGGAATATATTCCAAGGATATTATTTCATCTTCCACTAATTCACGAATATAGTGATACCTAATGTCAATGTGCTTAGACGTGAATGTTGGATTGGGTTTTTTGATATATTTATAGCACTGGAATTATCACAATATAATATCATTGATTCCTGTATAATTCTATAATCGCTTAACATACGTTTCATCCAAACAAGCTGAGTACAAGTATTTCCTACTGCAATGTATTCATTCTCAGCAGTTGAGAGCGATATAGAACTTTGCTTCTTGTTAAACTAAGAAACCAAACAGTTTCCAATATAGAAACAACCACCACTGGTTGATTTTCTGTCATCAATATTTCCAGCCCAATCAGCATCTGAGTACCCAGCCAATTGAACACTATTATCAAATGGATACCAGAGACCCATTTTAGCAGAACTTGCGACATATCGCATAATCCGCTTAACAGCAGATAGATGTCACTCTTTAGGATCAGACTGATATCTAACGCAAATCCCAACACTTAAAACAATATCAGGTTTACTAGCAGTTAAGTAAAGTAGACTACCAATCATACTACAATATAATTTAGGATCTATATTTTTACCTGAAGAGTCCTTTGAGAGTCTTAAAGTTGTACTCATAGGAGTATTAAAATTCTTACCATTCTCAAATCCAAACTTTTTTATTAAGTTCAGAGCATATTTTATTTGAGAAATGGAAATGTCATCTGGTTGTTGTTTTACTTACAACCCAAGGAAATAATTTAATTCCACAGCCATGCTCATTTCGAACTTAGATTTCATCAAATCTGCAAACTCAACAGTCATGTTAGTACAAGTTGATCCATAAATAATATCATCAACATAGATCTGAATAATTAAGATATCATCATTATGTTTCTTAACAAAAAGTTTCTTATCGACACTGCCCATTTGAAAATTATGACTCAGTAAAAACTTAGTCAATTTTTTGTACCATGCTCTAGGAGCTTGTTTTAAACCATATAGAGTTTTTTAAAGACGATATACATGATCAGAAAACTTAGGATCTTCAAACCCTGTAAGTTGTTCAACATATACTTCTTCATGAAGATCACCATCCAAAAAAGCACTCTTTACATCCATTTGATAAATTTTAAACTTTCTAAAGCATGCAATGGATATAAAAAGTCTGATTGATTCAAGGCGAGCAACTAGGGCAAAGGTTTCATCGTAATCAATGCCTTCTATTTGAGTGTACCCTTACACAACCAGTCTTGCCTTATTTTGAATTATATTACTAAGTTCATCAGACTTATTTTTGAAAATCCACTTAGTTCCTATAATATGTTTATCTTTAAGTCTAGGAACAAGATACCAGACATCATTTCGAACAAACCGATTAAGTTCTTCCTGCATAGCTACTATCCAGTTTTCATTAGTAAGAGCTTCTTTTACGTTTACCGGTTTAATCTGAGATGTAAAGCACACGTAATTACATATCTCTTTTAGTTGTCTACGAGTGCACACACCAGTGAGAGGATTTCAAAGAATTTGAGCGGTTTGATGATCTTTAACAGTTCTTAATTCAGAATTGTTTTAACTTGATGAAGTACCGGGTTTGTCAATTAGAAGAACTTCATCATTATCTGAACTAGGGGCAGGTGTATTCAAATGATCGTCTATGACCACATTAATTGATTCTTGAATAACACCGGTCCTTTTGTTCTGTACACGATATGCGCAACTGTTCAAAGAGTATCCTAAAAAGATTCCTTCATCACTTTTTGTGTCAAACTTTCCCAGATTTTCACGGTCACGCAAAATATAGCACTTGCTTCCAAAAACTCGAAGGTATTTGACATTAGGCTTTTTATCGAACCACATTTCATAAGTGATTTTATTATTAAATTTACATATATAAACCCGATTAATAACATAGCAGGCAGTATTCACTGCTTCAGCCCTCAGATTTTTAGGGAGCTTCATACTATTCCACATTACAGTTCCCATTTCTTGAAGCACTCTATTTTCCTTTCCACAATTCCATTCTATTGAAGAGTTTTAGGTGCAGAGAATTCATGCGATATTCCCTAATCATTACAGAATTTCTCAAAACTGTTATTCTTGAACTCAGATCTATGATCACTACAGATTTTACAAACTTGAGAACTTTTTTTAGTTTGGATCCGTTTGAGAATCCTTTTAACTTCTTCAAGGGTTTCTGATTTATCCCTTAAGAAGGCTACTCAAGTGAATCTAGAAAAATCATCCATGATTACCAAGATGTATTTTTTGCCACCTCGACTCTCTGTCCTGGTAGGTCCTATAAGATCCATATGGAGAAGCTCGAGTGGTCTTGATGTGGCATTGGAGTTCACCTTTTTGTGAGAGCTCCTTGTATGCTTGCCATACTGGCATTCACCACATATCTTGTCTACATTTTATAATTTAGGTAGATCTTTTATTATTTCTCCCTTGCTCAATCTGTATAAATTACGGTAGCGTACATGTCCAAGGCGTTTATGTCATAATTCTATTTCATTGGTATGGACAATGTAGCACGATTGATTAGATGAGCTACCATCGCTTACTATATAGCAGTTTTCAGAAGTCCTGTGACTAGTTAATATTATAGAACCCTTTTTGTTTAAGATTTCACAACCTTTATTAGAAAATTTCATGCTATAATTATTATCACATATATGAGATATGCTTAACAAGTTGTGTTTTAGCCCCTCAACAAATAAAACATTCTTAAATAAGGGAAGGTTATAGAGCTGAACCGTACCTTGGCCAATAATCTTGCAGTTGCTACCATCACCAAATGTGACTGACCCATCAGTCATATCTTTAAGATCAGTGCATAAAGCCTTGTCGCCTGTCATATGCCTTGAGCATCCACTATCTAAGTACCACTTCGAATGACTTGTAGCTTTGAAAGTAGTGTAGGCAACCAAGCAACTCTAGGAACCCATTTCATTATTGTTTTGAGTTTAGGAGTATAGTTGGTCTTCTTGAATTTGTAATTGATGTACGAGTGACCCACTGAGTTAGATTTTAAGAGCTCCTTAAGCAAATCAACTATTTTTCAGCTAAAGGATTTTGGTTTTGAGTTTTATAGTTGACATAATTATTTTTAGGTTTTTGAAAAGTTTTAGCATTTTTAGAAAAACTTTGATTAATATTTTTCCTTTTTGAGTTAGAGGTTTCTCCTCTCACAAACTTAGGAGGAGTAATCTTCTGTTTAGAAGATATATTCTTATCATAGCCCAACCCGGATCTGTCGCCACATTTTCTAAATCTGGATAAAAGTTTCTCAAACTTCGGATCTCCTTGGGCATACCTCTATGTATCCCTTGAACTCAAAAGTGAAGAGTTTTCAAACTTAAGTTTGTCATTTTCAGATTTAAGATTTTCAATCAGGGAGGTTTTGAATTCTAAATCACATTTAGTCTTTTCAAAACAATCTGAAATATGAGATTTTTCTAAAACAAGAGACTCAAAATTTTCAAGTTTTAAAAACTTTTCTTTTTGAAGTTTTAGTTTTACGGTAATTTTACAACTTTCCTTGTATAGGGCATTGTAAGCATCTTGAAGATCTTCTTCATTTTCATGATCACTATTCAGATTTTCTTCACTAGTTGAATCATCATGATCTGAAAAAGTTAACTTGGCTAGAGTGATAAGGGCCTTAACTTCATTGCCCGACTCGGTTTCAGAAGCTTCTGATTCAGAAGAGGCTTCAGATTTAGAGGATTCATCCTAAGTAACCAACATACCCTTCTTTTTGGATTTATCCTTTTTAGGACACTTGTTTGCTAAATGCCCATATTCTTGGCAGTTGTAACATTGACTATCTTTCAAAGATTTTCAAGTTTTAGATTTAGGTTTAGATCTTTTCTTATCATTTGATTTTTGAAAATCAACCCTCTTTTTACTTTTGAAAATCTTGTAAAACTTTTTCGCTAAAAGAGTCATATCGTCTTTAGAATTTTCTAAATCGGAGTTTTCTTGAGAAATATGTTTAGAAGACTTAAGGGCAATAGATTTACCTTTAGGAGCTTTAAAAGTTAACTCATAGGTTTGTAAAGACCCAACCAACTCTTCTACCCTCATATTGTCTGTATCACGAAGTTCCTGGATCGCAGTTACCTTAGAGTTGAACCGTTCAGGAAGTGAGCGTAGTATCTTTGCACACACACTTTACTTTTTGGGATTTTATCACCAAGACCCCACATAGAGTTTACAATGTTATTTAATCTAGTGTAGAAGTCCATAAACATTTCATTTTCCTCCATATGAATTTCTTCAAATTTGGTTGTGAGGAGTTGGACTTTAGATTTTTTTACAATTGAAGTACCCTCGTGTGTCATTTCTAATATATCCCAAGCTTACTTTGCAGTATAACAGGATATGATTCTTTTGAACTCATCCAGTGATAGTGCGCAAGTGATTGCATTTAGTGCTTTTTGTATTGACACTACTCTCATTTTTCTGAAGAGTGGTCCATGAGAAAAATAGTGTTACTCTCATTGATTTTGAACCATCGATACCAGTCACTTCAGTGGTAGGTGGGTTCCATTCAGTCACTGTGGCAAGCCACAAACTCATCCATTGATTTGAGAAAAATCCTCATCCTGGCTTTCCAATAGGCATAGTTGGAGCCATTAAAGGGTGGAGGCCTAGTGATTAAAATGCTATCAAAATTTGACATCTTATATATAGCTTAGATCGTTAGCTCAGGAAATGAATCCAATGATTAAAGAATTAAAAACGAGCTATTAGGCTTTGATACCACTTGAAAAGGCCAAGCTATATGTCCTAAAGGGGGGGTGAATAGGACTATGCCAAATTAAAAATTAACAGTGAAATTTAACCTAAAATAAGATAGCCTTATAAACAAATAAATAAAAAACTACACTTTAAATAAATCAAAGAAAAGAAATGCAAAACAGTCTTAAATAAAGAGCTTGATACTAATGTTGTTCTAAGGACAACCTTCACACCATAAAAACCAAGGGTTTATGGCAGGACAACCTTACTAGAACAAATCAAATATCAAAATTCGAACAGAAAGGAAATAAAGGAAATAGCAAGAAATAAATTGTAAACTATTACAACATTCCTCACTTTGTTAGAAATGTAAATATTACAACATTCACATCCACATATACATTCCACAAATCTGAATGATTAAAGATATAGAAATTAAAAGAACATTTAAATCACAAAATACACCGATATATAGTGGTTCGCCTGTGTGTTCACCAACTGTTAAACAATAGCCACACAGCTTGCTACTCCACTGCTACTATCCTCACATAGGGGATATCAGCATTCACTATGAAAATAGGTTTCACATGTTTACCTAAAACCTTTACAATTATGTCCTTTTAACTTGGACTTACACAATCCAAAAACCCATACTTTCTGAGTTTTCTGGCTCTCCTCAGATAACCAACACAATGAGATTTTTCTGGCGAATCTCAAATAAAAACCAAAAAATGAAAATTTACAATAAATGTAAAATACCTGGATTTCTCCTTTTGTAGCAGCCCAATAGAACCAATCAGAGTAGAAGTTCGAATCAACGTTCAATGTCCAATACTCACTTAAGAAATGGTTCTAGGTTCTAATTAATTTTAAATTAAACCAAATTGGGTTTAGCTCTATTTGATTTTAATTCCAAGCAGAAAGAATATAGCAATTCCTCCTTTTCAAATAAGATTGGAATATAGAAATAAAATTAAATATAAACAAGCTAACAAAAGAAAATATTAAATAAGTACAAAGAAGCTTGAAATGAACACTAACTTATCTCAGAGTGGAGGCCTGAATTTTCTCAATTTAATCAATGAAAAACTCTGAAATTCAAACTCAATTTATAGTTGCAGATATCGCGTCTACGACTGGTCGTGTGACCACTACGACTGGTCGTAGGACAAACCGCATTTTGAAATTTTAAGCTCGATCTCGAAAAACCATTCCACGACTGGTCGAAGGTAGTCTACCGGTCGAGTGCACTCTACGACTGGTCATGAACCACCCACGACTGGTCGTGAGACACAAAGATTAGTCGCTGGAGTTTGAGTCAAAGAACCAGGACTAGTCGAAGGATGAGTCATGACTATTCCTACGACTGGTCGAACAATCTCTACGACTGGTCGTAGAATAACCTAAAAATTTTGAAAATCTTCAACAACTTAGGATTGGTCGTGGAATTTCTTGGACTGGTTGAACCAGGCCTAAGACTAGTTGAACAAGGTCCAGGACTAGTCTTAGAATAAACCAAATGCATGTAAAAAGATTCATTTTGAATTATGTATGCAAAATGACCTACCCTAAGGTCAAACTAAGGTCTTATCATACCTAGGACATGAAGTATAAATGTTGAACTTCATTCTTTCAGATGATGGTTAACCTTTGAAACTTATGAAGCTTAAGATCTCTACTTGATGTCGCTTGATCATGAGATCTTCGAAAACTTGAAATTAAACTTCATCAATACACTTTGAGTCTTGAAATGTACTCATGAGTCTTGAAATGCACTTGAGTCTTGAAATGCACTCTTCTTATCGATGTAACTCTAAACCTTAATGCTTTCAGAAGAGGACAAAGTACATAACCTTACATATCTTAAAGCAGAGCATCGTACATGTCTTGAACCATTGTGATGTAGTGCCTTGATCATATATATATTAGCATACAAACACAAGACACAGATGGAGGATTTGGCACAACAAAATTTGACAACCAAAGGAGCATGAGACAATAGCACTTACACTTAGGTTTATCATTGTGTCTCATAAAACTCAAAACCCATTAACCCATCTCCTCCATCAAACTTCCTTCACTCCTATGGCCCTCTTTGAGTTTGTGGCGGCCATTTTCTCTCTCCTCAATTCTTACCCTCATGGGAAAGAAGAGGGCCTCCACAGATGAAGCCAGGACTAGCCACCCTACCCATCCAAGGAAGAAGGTGAGCGCTGAAGCTAGCACGAGCGCCACCCAAGAGCGAAGGTCAAAGCGGGTTCTTGATCCCCAAATCCCGGTCGAGAGAGTTCTACCGCGGGCTTCGAGCACAGTCGATTTGGTGGCCGTAGGGTTGTGCTTGAAGCTCATATAAACGAGAGGTTATCTGGGCTTTATCCAATGATGAACTACCTGGTGGACGCCGGGTGGGGTCCTATATTCGAGGGCAAGTCTCACGCATGTGAGAACACTGTTCGAACCTTCTACACCCATATATGGGACCCATCGTTGGAGCCCCTGCAGTTCAAGATTCCTGTGGGAAGGCGGGAAGCAACAGTTGATGTAAATTTGGTGGCCCGGATCATAGGAATTCCGCATGGAGAGGTGTACGCTAGTGATAAGAATCTCAAGAACGTGCGAGAAAAAGATCACTGCATGTGTTACCTCTGCGGCCAATTAGCTCGCTGGAAGGAAGGCAGAAGCCTCCTGTCAACGGAGTTGACAGACAATTTTTGCTTGCTTCACCACATATTCACGTATAATGTGTACCTTAGGTGGGGCAACCGTACCGAATGCACTCGATTGATGGTGGATTTCCTGTATAGAGCTGGGTAGGGAGACAAGCTATGTCTGCCTACGTTCACCCTACTACAGATAGTCCAGATGGCGCGTTCTCCTAGGAATGATGTCTCACTTCCATTTGGTCGACTCATATGCAAGATTGCTCGAGAGTTCACCTAAGACTTAACATGGATGATCTTGCGTTGATCCACTACATTAATGAGACTACACTCAATAATATGAAGATTGGCCCTCGACAACGTTAAGCCCGACTTGACGAGTATGGGGATGAGACAGAGAGTAGAGAAGAAGGTGATGAAATAGAAGAAGAAGACGAGTCAGAGGAATGAGGTAAAGAAGCAGAGAGTGAGGAAGAGGAAGAGGAGGCCCAAGGCACTGAGGAAGGCTCTCCTCCCGCCGCACAGGGGCGTGACAGTGATCGGGCTACTTCAGAAGCTCGCTGGGCTCAAATTGAGGAGGACCAAGCCGCCCTGCAACGGGAGGTCGGACAGGTCTGGGCCGAACTTGGAGAGACCCGAGCCAAGCTTGAAGAGAACGAGACCTTCATGAAACAAAAATTCAAGAAGGTGTCTCGCACCTTGAGGGTCATCCTGTGTTGTCTGCAGGACAAGAGTGCACCTCCTCCATCGCCAGAGTCAGATGACTAGTCACACATGTAGTCGTCTTTTAGTTTGTTTGGTTACTTGTTTGCTTGTTTCTATATGTATAGCCTTAATAGGCTTATTAAGGTGGTAGTGTGGTTTGTAGGTTTTTGTATGTGGAACTTTACTTAGATTATCTCACATGTATCTTCTATCATGATCTGTGTAATGTTGCATCTCATGTATTGTGACAATTTTGTTAAATGAAATGCATGAAGTTCCTTTGAACTATAATGTGAATACTGTGTAGTTGAGTTTGTGAGTATGCTAAATCTGACCTGGGTTGCACCCTATGTTGTATATAGGGAATGCCACCTAAGGCCACACGGAGTACGACACATCTCACATTAGGCGACTCGTTTGATGGGGCACCTCCCCCTAAACAATAGCCAGACGGACCCCAATTTGGGCTCGACTCACGACACTATGCCAGATTCTCAACCGGCCACTGGCCCCACTAATGGGCCGACACCTGTTGCACCACCTGTAACACCACCTGTGACACCACCAGTTCCTAAGTAGAACCGCGCATCTATCTCGACGCTACACGTGCCTCAGTCAGTTCCCCCTCCTGATAGGTTCGAGCAGATATGCTCTTGATGCAGCAGTAGCAACAGTTTTTTGCCACCATCGCAGGAGTCTTTGCCCAGAGTATGGGTGTGGTACCACCTGCACCTCTTGTGCATCCTGCTGAAAATGTGGGTGCTAGTGGCCTTTTTTAGCGATTCTAGTGCTTCCGACCTCCTACTTTTACAGGTACTCACAGACCCGAGGAGGCTGAGTATTGGCTAGACCGCATCTCTAAGATGCTAAAGCCGCTACACCGCACTGAAGCAAAGTAGGTGGAGCTGGTCACCTATATGTTCAAGAAGGAGGCCAGCCACTGGTGGGACAGTGTTGTAACGCCTTGAAAATCGGGGTTCGAGCAAAAGTTCAACTCCCAAGTTCCAATGCATCACTTATGCAACATAGATGATGATGATTAAATGTTTGTCCGTATTAGTGCATTAAACATGAGTAGGACTATACCAAAATAACATATCATACTCCAGAGTTAATGTAATTTTGGCAAGCGGAAGACTGAAATAAATGCATTTAATTATAACCATATAAAATACATGAAGTAAATGTGTTCGACTAAACCAGTATCCCAGTAGTCCCTGCACATCGGTATGAGATCTACACAGATCCACCCGAAATTGAACGTAATAGAACTCTTCCTCCTCGCCTATGAAGTCCAACTCTACTATATAGACCTCATCATCACCTGCATCTAAATTAGAGTCTGAGTGGTATTTTAAAACACCGTCCCAGGTGGGAATGATTAGCTAATTCAGAGGAATTATAAAGCAAAGGTTAACATGTTATCAATTCAGTCAAGCAATAATGATAAAGCAGCACAATAATCATGTTCTAAATACTATTGTTAATGCAAGGACGATATGTATTAATGATGTATGCCCTCGCCTGCACTCTCTCAGCGACATCATCTCACGATCGCGGCATGCACCCCTTCCTCTATGCTCAACTTCAATGCCAGAGGCATATGTAATGCGGTGCATGATTGTATTAGCCAAGTTCTAAATTAGGTCTATTCAAACAGCATGTTCGGGAAGCTAAGGTACCTCCATTTTTATCACTAACCCAAACAATGATCCATCTAGGGTCATCAATCTTAGTAATCACATACGTTAGGCAAGTTCGCGAGTTTATACCATAGGTTGCTACGAGAGGCTCGTCACCTCAGCGTAGGCTTAATTCACACTCGAGGTCACTACCACCAACGCCCTACCAACTGAAAGTCTATTTTCGAAGGCTCATCATCAACTCGACTGGGGACCACAGCCAGGTTATGCCAGGGTAGACCTAATTTATACTTAAGGCAACTATGGAAGGCTCGTCGCCTTAGCGTAGTCCTAGAGTATACTCAAGGTCACTACGAGCGGCTCGTCACCCGATCGTAGGCCGACAGCTCGAATACAGTGTCCTATACCACCGTATTTGGCTCATGAGTTTGATTTGCTCACTGGTCACTACGGGGAGGCTCGTTGCCCCAGCATAGGTCTACAGCTCGACCACGGTGTCCCATACCAACATGCCTGGCTCATGAGTCTTAGCAGATCGAGGTACCAAGGTTAAACAGGCTTTTCATTGGTAAGTTTGGTACCTTATATTCAAGCAGTAATGTCCATACATGGTGAACATACATTGGGCCCATCGAGTTGTTTGACAAGCTCGACTGGTATAGCATACGCTGAAATGATCAACATGGAGTGCATCAGCATTCCTCGTGGCCTAACCACTGTCGACAATCATCGTACGACTCGGATTCATCGAACGTATCCGTTGTGGCAAAACTACTCAGCCACTTGGTCATAAACCATTATCGACTACCTGGACTACATCGTAATCCCAATCGCACTCTAAACAACAACATTCACATGTGAAAATCAACGACAGCACGTGACAACCAAATCTAAATATAAATCGTATTTGAGCATTTCAACAAACACATAGAGTACATGTTATCATACATAGGCATTTCATTCATAAATCACATAGTAGTAAGATAAGTTACATAACAAAACTATAACTATAGGTAAGAGAATCGAGAACCCCATCTAAACACCCCCATTACATACTTGTAGACAAGCATTTTCTCATTCAGGCATTTTATCAAACACTTAGACTACACGTATTACATACATGTAATAAATTAGTTAAAACACATATTATAGTAAATCATTTCGTAAAGGAGTTACCACATATACAATAATCATGTATTTGCAATCAATAATCAAGGCAAGCACAAATCATAATTCCATATTCATTCAAACATTTCAACAAACACTTGGAATGCATTATAATCAACATAATTTACATATATGTGTAATATACGGGAAACAACATATCTAAGCATATGTGATAGCAATCAAGTCAGTCATAAATCATTAACTGACATTGAAAGCCTTGAAAACCATAACCTAAATGTTTATAGTCCGCACCTTTCGCCGGTAAACCCGTACCAAGCTCAGTTTGGACACTAAGTCCTCGCCTAGGGCACAACGGCAACCTATATCCTGAAATAGGTTAGCTATTTCACCATTTACTCTATTTGGATCCCTAAAACAGATTAGGGTTAGGATTTCTTACTCGAAAATGGAATCAGAATTGCCGGTATAGCGACACGGAAGCAGTGGTTAAGCACGTGGAGTGGTGGGATCGAATCCCAGGAACGATCCCTCACTCTCTCTCTCTCTCACTTTCTCTCTCTTTCCTTCTCTTTCTTCTCTCTTCTCTCTCCTAGGGTTTAAAATTCGTATGAAATGAGAGAGGGATGGGTTAAGGCCCTTATATAGGCCCAGAACTGATGGAAATGGCCCCTGGGCCATGGTATACTTAAGTTATAGCCAAATGGTGGTCGTTTCGGTCCAATGGAGCACATCTAGAGGCCCTTTTTCTGCATACGGTCCGGGGGAAGTTCCCTGACATTGGATCAAGGTCAGGCTAAGTTTTCGGTCTGATCGAATTTACGGATCGACCACGAAGGACCAGTTTCAGTTCAACGGTCACCGCCACTTGATCAGGGCCACAAGTACACTGACCTATGTTGGAAAATTTTCCTGATCCAAGGGGGTAGTAGGTCAGATTCTGACAGTCTGGAACCTTGAATTTGGCCTGCAAGCGAATGGCTCAAATTACTTAAGTTTTAGTTCATTTTCTAAAGATATTCGTATTTCTCACACACTTAGCTCCGGGCTCAAGTAGTGCATTTTTGGACACTATCTGGATTTAATTTCTGAGATGGTTGTTAAGCCCACTATAACGTCCCGGAAAAATCTATACAAAGACCCAAGTACCACCTCAGGCAGAAATCACTAGGGACCAAATCCTTTAGAAATTAGACAAAGATTAATTACGTGCTTAACTATCACCTGTCGAATTAGCTTGGACAACTTTTAATACGAACTGCAAGACTTAAAATCAATAAGATCGCTGACGCCACGTTACCCTGAAACCTAGGATCAATCTCTAAACCCAGTTGCTCTCGGGAGTTCACTGAAATTCTGTATCAGACTTAGACCGCGCGTCGAAAATCTGATAACTATAAAACTATACCGTTATGACCACCTCACTGGACTTGACAACCACCTAAGAAATCAAGTCCAGATAATATGCCAAAACATACAACTTGAGCCCGGAGCGAAGTGTGTGAGAAATGCGAATATCTTTAGAAAATGAACTCGGACTTAAGTGAATTGAGTCATTCGCTTGCAGGCCAAATTTGAAGATTCATACCATCAGAATCTGACCCAACTACACCCTCGGATCAGGAAAAAATTCTAACACACGTCAGTGTACTTATGGCCCTAATCGAGTACCGGTGATCGTTGAACTGAACTGGTCCCTTGCGGTCGATTTGTAAATTCGATCGGACCGAAAACTTAGCTTGACTAAGATCCAATGTCAGGGGACTTACTCCCGACCGTATGCAGAAAATGGGCCCCCAGATGCGCTCCGTTGGGCCGAAACAGATGAGTTTTGGCTATAACCTAAGTATACCATAGCCCTGGGGCCATTCCCATCAATTCTGGGCCTATATAAGAACCTAAAACCCTCTCTCTCCCATTCCATACGAATTTCAAACCCTATGAGAGAAAAGAGAGAAAAGAGAAGAAGAAAGTGAGGAGAAGAGAGAGAAGTGAGAGTTTATTCCTGGGATTCGATCACACCCCTCCATGTGCTTAATCATCGCCACAGTATCGCTATACCGACGATTCTGATTCCATTTTCAGGTAAAAAATCCTAACCCTAATCTGTTTTAAAAATTCAAATAGAGTAAATAGTGAAATAGCTAACCTATTTTATGCTATAGGTTGTCGTTGTGTCGTAGGCGAGGACTTAGTGTTTAAACTGAGTTTGTTACGGGTCTATCGACGGAAGGTGCGGGCTATAAACATTTAGGTTATAGTTTTCAAGGCTTTCAATGTCAGTTAATAATTTATAACTGACTTGATTGCTATCACATGCTTAGATACGATGTTTCCTGCACTTTACCCATATATATGAATTATGTTGAATATAGTGTATTCCATGTGTTTGTTGATATGATTGAATGAGTATGAAATTTGGATTCGTACTTTCCAAGATTATTCGTTGTGAATATATGGTTGTTATACGTGTGATAACTCCTTGGTGAAAGGATTTGCCCTAATACCTGTTATAACCAACATACGTCACGTATGTTGAAGTGTGTAGTCTAAGTGCTTGTAAAAATGTCTGAATGAATACGAAATTTGGATCTATGCTTGCCATGATTATTAACTATGAATATATGCTTGTTGTGTATGTGGTAACTCCTTTGTAAAAGGGCTTGCCAGGATATATGTTATAACTAGTCTAATACATGTATGTTAAAATGTGTAGTCTAAGTGTTTGATAAAATGCCTGAATGAGGAAATGCTTGTTGGAATGTATTTAATGAGGGTATTGAGATAGAATTCTCAATCCCCTTCTCTATAATTACAGTTCCCTTTATGTAACTTATCTTATTACAATGTGTTGTACGGATGAAATGCCTATGTAAGATAATGTAACGCCCCGGATTTTTGCCAACCTGGAGTTAGACGTCCTTAGGAAATAGGTCGATCCTAACACCTTATTAACTTCTCAAAACTAAATCTCAAAGTCTCAAATCCCCTTTTTAACCCATTTCTTTAAGAATCTCACTTTTCACCACCTTGTCCTTCAAATTTTTCTAAGTACTTTTACATTAGATACTAATCCTAAAGTTTAAATAATGAAAAACAAGACTTAAACTAAAACTTACTCTAAATGGTAGATACATAAATAAAATAGGCTTTTTACCATTAACCTTTTAGAATATCACAAAATAAATAAATTGTTTGGATATAGCAGCTTCTCCTACCCCAAAATCATATATTGTACGTCGTGTAACTCATTCCATATTGAAAAATACACTCGTTTCAAATATCAGGTGGTGAAACCACATCAAACCAACTCAGGGGGCCAAACAACACAAATCGGGGGGACCCGAGGTGGGTCTCGCATATTTTCGGCACCCGGGGGAATACCATTGCCCCCAGGGCGAGCCATTGCCCCCGGGTCTAGCGAGTGGCGATGGCATCACCGGATCGACGAGGCCTCGCCGGCCAGCGGGACGAGCGGGCCACAGCAGGCCGGGAAGCCCGTTTTCTGTAGTTTTCTCTAATTTTTTTCGTCCAACTTCGAAAAGTCATATCTCCCTCAATATAAGTCCGTTTTAGGTGATTCAAAAGCCAGATTGAAACTCGATGAGTCTAATTTTATATAAAAATAATTGAAAATATAATAAAATGTTTAATGTAGTTAAATATAGGTCATTATGATAACTCCCTAAAAATCATTTGTTTGGATAGTTGTTGCTTCTAGAATTTTTCTACAACACGAAATCTAATGAAATTTGGTAGAGATGAAGTAGACTTGATGATGAACTACTAAAAAAATAATTAAAATATTATACTAATCAAAAGTGCTAGAAAGGGACGTAGAACTGCCCCTGGATCTTATTCTGTCGTAATTAGGGCATGATTTAGTTAATTACTAAACTAAATAAACTGCGAAATTACCTTAAATCACTTTTAATAGGAATTGCAAGATCCAAAACTTATAGAATCATTAACGCTACTTTACCCTGAAACCTAGGACCAATCGCTATACCTGGTTGCTCTCGGGAGCACATTGAAACTTCGTATTGGACCTATACCGCACGTTGTAAGTCCGTTGACCACGAAACTATACGCTTATGACTGATTTACTAGGCTTGACAACCATCTCAGAAATCAAATCTAGATAGTATCCAGAAATGCACGACTTGCGCCTGAAGCGAAGTGTGTAAGAAACGCGAATACCTTAATAAATTGAACTCAGATTTAAGTAAATTGAGTCATTCGGTTGCGGGCCAAATCTAAGGTTTCAGACCGTCAGAATCTGACTCAATTACACCCTCGGATCAGGAAAAATTTCATGCACGTGTCAGTATACTTGTGGCCCTGATCAAGTATCGGTGATCGTTGAACAGAAACCGGTCCGCCACGGTCGATCCAACGTCAGGAAGCTTAAGTCCAACCGCACACAGAAAATGAGCTTCTAGAAGTGCTCCGTTGGATCGAAATAGCCCCTATTTAGCTATAACTTAAGTATACCATGACCCTGGGGCTATTCCCATCAGTTCTGGGCCTAAATAAGGGCCTTAAACCCTCTCACTCCCTTCACATATGAATTTCTAACCCTAGGTGAGAGAAGAGAAAAGAAAGAGAAGGAAAGAGAGAAAGTGAGAGGGAGAGTTGAAGCTTATTCCTGGGATTCGATTCTGCTATTCCACGTACTTAACCACCGTTATCATATCATTATTCCGACGATTCTGATTCCATTATTGGGTAAGAAAACCTAACTCTAATCTGTTTTAGGGTTTCAAATAGTGTAGGTGATGAAATAGCTAACCAATTTCATGCTTTAGGTGGCCGTCGTGCCGTAGACAAAGGCCTGACATACAAACTGAGTTCGATACGAGTCTATCGGCGAAAGGCGCGGACTTAAACATTTAAGTTATGGTTTTTAAGGCTTTCAATGTCGGCTAATGATTTATAATTGATTTGGGTGCCATTTCCCATGCTAAATACAAAGATTCCTTCACTTTACAGATATATATGAACTATGTTGAGTATAATGCACTCCTTGTATTAGTTGAAATGATTGAATGCATATAGAATTTGGATTTGTGTTTGATATGATTATCCGTCGTGGATATAGGATTGTTGTATGTGCGACAACCCCTTGGCGAAAGGGTTTGCCCTAATACATGTTATGTCAACATACGTCATGTATGTTATAGTGTGTAGTTTAAGTATTTGTTGAAATGACTGAATGAATATGGGATTATGATTTGTGCATGTCGTGTCTATGGAATGCAAATACATTATTACTGTATTTATAGTTTGATACCATCTTGTAACGCCCTGAAAATCAGGGGTCGAGTAAAAGCTTAACTCTCGAGTTCCAACACATCACTTATGCAACATAAATGATTATGATTAAATGTTGTCCATATTAGTGCATTAAACATGAGTGGGATAATACCAAAACAGCATATCATACTCCAGAGTTAATGTAATTTTGACAAGCAGAAGACTGAAATAAATGCATTTAATTATGGAAACGTTTTACAAATTTTGGAGTGTGAGTATGACACCGGGTTAAATATATACATGTGTTGTTTCTAACCATATAAAATACAAGAAGTAAATGTGTTCGACTAAACAAGTATCCCAGTAGTCCTTGCACATCGGTATGACATCTACATAGATCCGCCCGATAATTGAATGTAAGAGAACTCTTCCTCCTTGCCTATGAAGTCCAACTCTGCTGTATAGACTTCACCATCACCTGCATCTAAACCAGAGTCTGGGTGATGTTTTAAAACACCATCCCAGGTGGGCATGAGTAGTTAATTCAGTGGAACTATAAATCAAAAGTTAATATGTTATCAATTCAGTCAAGCAGTACAACAATTATGTTCTAAATACTCTTGTTAATGCAAGGATGATATGTATTAATGATGCATGCCCTCACCTGCACTCCCTCAGCGACATCGTCTCACGATCGCAGCACGCACCCCTTCCTCTATGCTCAATTCCAACGCCAAAGGCATATGCAATGCAGTGCACGATCGTATTAGCCAAGTTCTAAATTAGGTTTATTCAAACAGCATGTTCGGAAAGCTAAGGTACCTCCCTTTTTATTATTAACCCAAATAATGATCCATATAGGGTCGTAAATCCTAGTAATCACATACGTTAGGTAAGTTCACGAGTTTATACCATAGGTTGCTATGGGAGGCTCGTCACCTTAGCGTAGGCTTAATTCACACTCGAGGTCACTACCACCAACGCCCTACCAACTGGCAGTCTATTTTCGAAGGCTCGTTACCAACCCGACTGGGGACCACATCCAGGTTACGCTGGGTGGACCTAATTTATATTTAAGGTAACTACGGAAAGGCTCGTCGCCTTAGCGTAGTCTTAAAGTATACTCAAGGTTACTACGAGCGGCTCGTCACCTGATCTAGGCCAATAGTTCAAATATAGTGTCCTATACTACCGTATTCGGCTCACGAGTTTGATTTGCTCACTGGTCACTACGGGGAGGCTCGTCGCCCCAGCGTAGGCCGACAGCTCGACCAAGGTGTACCATACCACCATGCCCGACTCATGAGTCTTAGCGGATTGAGGTACCAAGGTTAAACGGGCTTTTTACTGATAAGTTCAATACCTTAGATTCAAGCAGTAGCTTCCATACATGGTGAACATACATTAGGCCCATCGGGTTGCTTGACAAGCTCGACTGGTACGAGCGTACGTTGAAATGATCGACATTGAGTGCATCAGCATTCCTCGTGGCCTAACCACTGTCAACAATCATCATACGACTCGGATTCATCGAACGAATCCGTTTGTGGCAAAACTACTCAGCCACTCGGTTATAAACCATTACCAAGTGCCTGGACTACATTGTAATCTCAATCGCACTCCAAACAACAGCATTCACATGTGAAAATCAAAGACAATATGTGACAAGTAAATCTAAATATGAATCATATTTGAGCATTTCAACAAACACATAGAGTACATGTTATCATACATAGGCATTTCATTCATAAATCATATAGTAGTAAGATAAGTTACATAACAGAACTGTAACTATAGGTAAGGGAATCGAGAACCCCATCTCAACACCCCCATTACATACATGTAGATAAGCATGTTCTCATTCAGGCATTTTATCAAACACTTAGACTACACGTATTACATACATGTAATAAATTAGTTAAAACACATATTATAGCAAATCCTTTCACAAAGGAGTTGTCACGTATACAACGATCATGTATTTGCAATCAATAATCATGGCAAGCACAAATCATAATTCCATATTCATTCAAACATTTCAACAAACACTTGGAATGCATTATAATCAACATAGTTTACATATATATTTAATATACGGGAAACATCGTATCTAAGCATATGAGATAGCAATCAAGCCAGTTATAAATCATTAATTAACATTGAAAGCCTTGAAAACCATAACCTAAACGTTTATAGTTCGCACCTTTCGCCAGTAAACCTGTATCGAGCTCAGTTTGGACATTAAGTCCTCGCCTAGGACACAACAGCAACCTATATCTTGAAATAGGTTAGCTATTTCACCATTTACTCTATTTGAATCCCTAAAACAGATTAGGGTTAGGATTTCTTACCTGAAAATGAAATTGGAATCGCCGGTATAGCGACGTGGAAGCGGTGGTTAAACACATGGAGTGGTGGGATAGAATCTCAGGAACGATCCCTCACTCTCTCTCTCTTTCCTTATCTTCTCTCTCCTAAGGTTTGAAATTCATATGGAATAAAAGAGGGGTGGGTTAAGGCCCTTATATAAGCCCAGAACTGATGGAAATGGCCCCAGGGCCATGGTATACTTAGGTTATAGCCAAACGGTGCCATTTCGATCCAACGAAGCACATCTGGAAGCCCCTTTTCTGCATACGGTCTGAGGGAAGTTCCCTGACATTGGATCTAGGTTAGGCTAAGTTTTCGGTCCGATCGGATTTACAGATCGACCATAGAGGACCAGTTTCAGTTTAACGGTCATCGCCACTCGATCAGAGCCACAAGTACACTGACCTGTGTTGAGAAATTTTTCTGATCCGAGGGTGTAGTTGGGTCAGATTCTGACGGTCTGGAACCTTGAATTTGGCCTGCAAGCAAACGGCCCAAATCACTTAAGTTTTAGTTCATTTTCTAAAGATATTCGCGTTTCTCACACACTTGGCTCTGGGCTCAAGTTATGCGTTTATGGACACTATCTTGACTTAATTTCTGAGATGGTTGTCAAGTCCAGTAAGGCGGTCATAACCGTATAGCTTCGCGGTAATTGGACTTTCGGCACGCGGTCCAGGTCTGATACAGAGTTTCAAGATGCTCCCGAGAGCATCTGGGTTTTGAGATTGATCCTAGATTTTCGGGTAATGTAGCGTTAGCGATTCTAATGGTTTTGGGTCTTGCAGTTCGTATAGAAAGTCGTTTAAGATAATTCTACTGATTGTTCAGTTTAGTACTTACCTAAATCGTGCCCTAATTATGACAGAATATGGTCCTAGGGCAGTTCTACGTACAAGGACGTCCATCGCCAAGTTAGGAAAAATCTGGGATGTTACAAGCGTCCTCCGGACCATTGCTGTCGGATATGTGTGGACGTGGGCGGCTTTTGAGACACGCTTCCATGAGAAGTACTTTCCCTTCACTTATCGTCATGAGAAGGTGAGTTAGTTTCTTCGCCTCAGTTAGAGAGGCATGACAATGGCAGAGTATGAAAACTGGTTCATGGAGCTGGTCAGGTATGCATTCCTGATACTGGCAGACCAGCCGATGCGGATGCGGCTGTTTTCTGAGGGTCTACGGCCCAATATACGCTTGAAGATGTGTTGCGCTAGCATATCCAACTATGCTGAGCTAGTGGGCATGTCTTTGCGAGTGGAGCAAGACGGGGACAGATTATCCCACACTCGTGTGCCTATGATTCCTAGGCTGTGACCAAATCTGCCGAGCAAGCCATTCCTCAGCAAGAGGCCCCGTGTAGACTCACCTCCCAGACTTACGGGTCCACCAGCCCCGACGAGGCGATCAGACTTGTGGTGCACATACCATAAGAGATCGGGTCACTCAGATACCTATTACTTTACCAAGATGAGGGATATCGGCTTCTCGCCACCTCAGAGGATCAACCGCAAGCTTCCTCAAGCTATCTCAGCCCCACCTATACGGTCAGCACCAACACACCCATCTTTTTGGCCGCCTGCACCTAAATTTAGGTCACCCCAGCGACCTGTGGCACCACAGGCCAACCGTTCTCAAAAGGCTTGGATGCACTCACTTGCAGCTGAGGCATCTGAGACAGCAGTTGTAGCACCCTTGGCCTTTGAAGTTACAGCGCATATCCAAGGTATGGTCTTCTTATTGGTGGACACTTGGTCCACTATCTCGCTCATATCATGCGCAGCAGTCAAGCAACTGTTGTTGGATACGGCTCCTACGAAGGGAGTGAGGATCCTTACCGCCACAGAGACCTTTTCAGACATTACCGAGATGTGTAAGGAATGCTCGATAGACTTAGGAAGCAGGACGGTACTTGTTGACCTGATCGTTGCCCCCACTACATCATTACGACGTTATCCTTGGTATGGATTGGCTCACCAAGATGAAGGCTGAGATCGATTGCGATACTAGAGTAATGACTGCCCGTACACCTGAGGGCACGGCCTTTACTTTCCCAGTTCAGGTCAGTTGGCCCTACCAAGTTAGTTGTTATGCTACCCTGCTAGAGCATGTTGGTGGTCCGACTTTGGGGAACACGCCTGTAGTTCAGGATTTTACGGACGTGTTAAGAACGATTCCTGGATTACCTCCTCAACGCCAGATCAAATTTACCATTGATCTAGTGCCTGGTGCGACACTCATTTTGTTGGCCACATATCGTATGCCTCCATATGAGATGAAGGAACTGAGGAAACAGATCGACAATCTGTTGGATGCAGGCTTTATACGAACGAGTGTATCTCCTTGGGGAGCACCTGTGCTGTTTGTAAAGAAGAAGGATGGATCACTGCGATTGTGTATTGATTATCACAGGTTGAACCAAGTGACGGTGAAGAACAAGTATCATTTGCCCAGGATAGATGATCTGTTCGATCAGTTGAAGGGGGTACAATATTTTTCGAAGATCGACTTACAGTCAGGGTATCACCAGTTGAGCGTTAGGGATGAGGACGTGCAGAAGACAACTTTCGAGACCAGTTTTGGGCTTTACGAGTTCCTTGTGATGTCGTTTGGACTCACAAACTCACTGGCTGTGTTCATGGACTTGATGAACCAGGTGTTTCGGCCATATCTATTCTGATTCGTCATCGTATTTATATATGACATTCTGATATACTCCAAGAGTTAGGAAGATCACGAGGAGCACCTGCGAGTAGTTTTTTATACGCTTGGAAAGAACCAGTTGTTTGCGCAGAATAAGAAGTACGACTTCTGGAGGGAATAAGTGAAGTTCCTGGGACATGTGGTGTCCAAGGAAGGGATAACTGTGGACCTTGCTAAGGTAGTGGCAGTTCAGGACTGGGAGGAGCACTGGTTACATCGAAGTGTGACAGTTACTATCGGCGATTCATTCAGGACTTCTCCAAGATAGTCAGACCGTTGTCTCAGCTGACTCGGAAAGATCTCAAGTTTGCTTGGAATGAGAAGGCAGAGGCAGCGTTTTAGGAGCTAAAGGACAAGCTGACGTCCCCCCTATGCTAGTATTGCCAGAGCAAGGGGTCAAGTATACGATATACACTGACACGTCTCGTGTTGGTTTGGGTTGTGTTCTGATGCAGAAGGACAGGGTTATTGCCTATGCATCACGTCAGTTGAGGAAACATAAGGAGAACTACCCTACGCACGACCTGGAATTAACGGTCGTTATCTTTGCATTGAAGCTTTGGAGATATTACCTCTATGGAGAGGAGTTCGAGCTCTTTTGCGACCACAAGAGCCTTAGATACATATTCACGCAGAGAGACTTGAATATGATGTGCAACGGTGGATGGAAACCTTAAAGGACTTCAAGTTCGAGGTCTTCTACCATCCTGGCAAGGCCAACCTTGTGGTAGACGCGTTGAGCTGCAAGAAGATAACATTTGCGGCTCCGCTGATGATAGTAGAGTGGGATATGGTAGAGTTAGTGTGAGACTTTAAGCAGAAACTTACGATAGAGGAGCCATTTAAGAGCATCGCACATATTCGGGTTCAACCACTCATTGATGACATAATCTGTAACATCCCGGATTTTTGCCACTTGGAATTAGACGTCCTTCAGCAATGGGTCAATCCTAACACCTGATTAACTTCTCAAACACTCAATTTAAAGGTCTCAAATTTCTTCTTCAAACCATTTTCCTGAAAACCTCATTTTTCCTTCACAAATCTCATCTCTCACTATCTTATCCTTCAAACTTGTTTAAGTGCTTTTATGTTAGAAACAAATCTTGAAGTTTAGGTGAATATAACGACTCGAAAAAATTAGGTTATGAAATAACTAACCGAAAGCATGTTTACTAAACCATTGATACGAAAGCTTAGCTTAATCCAGCTTTGCGATTCTACGACAAAATGTGCGGACTTTAGGTGTATAGGTTATGGTTTTCAACGCTTTCAATATCATATAATGATAGATTCATGATCTGCATGCAATTGCACATGTACAAAGTGCTGTCTATTTTCCGTTTCGATTAAAGATGAAGAATATGGAATTTTACATATTCTAGGTATTTATAGAAAGTACCGTATACGTATAATCTTTGGAAATGTGTTTGTCATGATTATTTGCTGTATGAATATATTATATATGGATAAAATACTCGTTTTTGTATTTCCTGTTTATATAGTGCTTTATAACATGCTTTATAACATGCTTTGTAACATGCTTTATGACATGTTTGTTAACATGCTTGACTTACTTTGTTTATTATGCTTTACTCTACATGCTTTGGAATATGGATTGATTGCTTTTGGGACTATGATTTTAGTCCGGATAATCGGTACTAGACTTGAGATCGTGGTTGAGATTCATTTCGCCACGTAGGATGTGTTTGACGAACCCAGTCGTACTTCGGGTATGGCGACAGGTGGTTAGGCCACGCGAAGTGCTTATGCACTTCATGTCGTTCAATTGATTGTGCGCCGAGCTAGTCAAAGCTCGCTCAAGTAACCCGATCCGTTCTAATGTATGTTCACCATGTTTGGGACGCCATCGCTTAAACCTGTGGTACCAAACTTACAGTGAAATCTCTTTTAACCATGATACCTCGATCCGCTAAGACTCATGAGCCGAGGGCATGGTGGTATGGGACACCGTAGTCGAGCATAACCACGCTGGGCCATGTGCCTCCCCGTAGTGACCAAAGTGAGCAACCGACTCGTGAGCCAATTATGGTGGTATGAGACACTATATTCGTGTTTTCGCCTACATTGATAAGGTGATGGGGGAGTGGTGCAACGAATGCGAGCAACACCTTCTTGGCCCTTTGTAGTGACCTCGAGCATACTCGATTTGCGGTGAGGCGATGAGTTTTGCCGCGGTGTATAGAGTATGAACTAGGCCTCAGATCCGTATAGTGATTAATCGTTAAAGAGGTGATGGGGAGTGGTGTAACCATTGTGCGTAATGTACCACGGCAGCCTCTCTCTGGCGACCTAGAAATACATTATCGTATGAGATTAACTAGGACTGACGACCCCAGAATGGATCATGTTTGAGAATGATACAAGGGAGGTACCTTTGTTTTCCAATACTGCTGTTTGAAATGGACTAATAACAACTCGGTAATCATGCTCATCATGCATTGCATGTGCCTGGAAGATGTGGAGCACTGAGGGATGAAAGCAAGCCGCGAACGTAAGATGGTGTCGCATGAGGGTGGTTTGGCAAGGGCATCCATCATGACTGCATTCATACTTGCATTAATAAGAGTATTTAGAATTGTTGATTGTACTACTTTATCATTACTGCTTGACTGAATTGATAACATGTTAACCTATGCTTTATTATTCCACTGAGTTGATCACTCACTCCCACGATACGGGACGGTGTTCGAACACCCACCAGACTTTGTCCGATCATAGATGGCGACGTTACTTCGAGGTGAGCCGGGACTTCTATGACGAAGAGAATGCATTTCGTATATGTTATTTTTTTGGCGGCGGTTTCGTGAGAGCCGTGCCTGATTGTCGAGGCTACGATGGGATGTTGACTAGATCACACTACACAACTGGTATGATTTAAAATTGTACTTGTAATTATTTAACCTAGAATGTTTCACACTCCGGAGACTCACCATAGTTTATATATTTTACATATCTATCACGCCTCTTCCGCCGCAAATTTAACTGTCTCTCGAGTATGATATGTCGTTTTGGCTTAATCTCACTCATGTTCACTACTCTAATACGACAACATTCAATCATCATTCATTTTGTTGCATAAGTGATGCGTCTGGGAATTCGGGAGTTGAGTTTATGCTCGACCCCGATTTTCGATGCGTTACAAGATGGTATCGAGCATGATTTGGATTAAACCGACTGGTTATGGTCACACGACGCACTCTAACTTAGGAGGGGGCGACGAAACATAGAAATCGACCTAGGATTTTCCAAATTCGCTGAACGGCGAAACCGACCAAAATCGACCGCTGAGATTAGGCCCGTACACACCCGTGATCACGCGAAATGATCCCGAATGACTTCTAGACCGTCAGTTGATGGGTTTGAGTCGTTCCCTAGAAACGAATGTCCTTAGGTTATGGGTCAACCATAACACCTTACACTTCATCTCAAAGCCTAAAACCCCTTTTATCCAATTCCTTCAAATTCTCTCCTTGCATCATTTCATTCTTTAATTTTTTCTAAATCCTTTCATATCAGATATAAATTCTAACATATAAATGATGAAGAATAATATTTAAACAAATTTTTTTTTTTTTACTATAAGTAGTGAATATATGTAGAAATTGGACTTTTGACCATTCAAATTATGGAATCTCGTGAAATAAATGGGTTAGTTGGATAGATTAGCACCTCCTACCCCAAAATCATATGCTACATATCATATAAACTCATTTCGGTTTGTAAATTGGCCCCGAAAATGCCTTAAATGGAGTCGGGGGTCAAACGGAGCACTTGCAGGGGGACCCAGGGTGGGACCCATATTTTTTTTTGGGGCCTAGGGGTCACGAGGACCTTGCCCAAATGGCGAGTCATCGCCAACCACTCCAAAAGTTGGCGAGGCCTCCTCGGGTTTCGGGCCCAGCCGGTCAGGCTGATCATGTTTGGGGCCTAGGGGAACCCCCTGGTATATGGGTCGTCCCTTAAAACTTTCCCAAACTAGTACTCTCTTAAAACTTTCCCAAACTAGTACTCCCTTAAAACCTTCCCAAATTAGTACTTCCTTAAAACCTTCACAACCTTCCTTTCAATCGCTCATTCCACTGTTTTCTGTTAAAACCCACACCCCTCCATCGTTCATAGCAACACCTACCCTCTACCCTTTCCGTTTTTCCTCATTTGAGCTCCCACACCCCCTCATTTGAAGCTCAAAACTGTGTAAGTTCTCAACCCATCCTATTTCTTCATTTCCTTTCTTCAAACCTTATCTTTTGGGGCCTTTACAATCCCTGTTGAGGTTCAAACTCGTGGAGAATCAAAAGTTTCAGCCCCTACGTTAGGATCTTTATGTTTTCATGTTGATGGAATGTGTCGAATGTTTGGCAAGTTAGAGTTGTACGCGACAATTGTGAATTCCTTCCACCTCTCCACCATTACTCCTCTTGGCCTCACCATTTCACACCCATATGAACACAAAATCCACATTTTTTTGTGTCCCATAACTTTCATAACCTCCGAATGTTAGGACGTTTAGGGGTCTGCTCTACCAATTGCATTAGGTAAGATTAAGGTGGCTAGAATTGTAAAAGTAACAATAAATGTATGTAAAATGTATGTGTAAGATATGGTCCCTAGATTGGGTGTATCCCATGTTTTCCAATACCATGTTTGGAGTGTATGCAATTAAAAGCAAATTCCGAAATTCCATTTCCAAGTACACTTAGAAATTCATTATCCTGGGATTTGGAAATCCCATCTTACACTTCCAACACAAGACTCATTTTCCAAAGCCTACAAAATTAATCCCCTACCACCCTCCTACCAAACATGCCACTCCTAATCCTGAAGTGGGATTAACAATGCAGTCCCATTTAAGATAATAGGCCCTAGAGTTTTGGACCTAGAGCAGTGCTCCTAGATTTCGACAGTGCCCACGTGTAAGAAACCCAACAAATTTATAATGTGAACCTTAGGACCCTCTTCGTTGGAATGAGCATATGTGAAATGCTCAAGCGTCAAGTACAGTGCAACTCGTTCCAATTAGACAACTTTGACCCTAGGTGATAAGACCCTTTCTCGTATTAGAAATGATGTGAACTCATCCAACAGTAAGAGCATAGACTTTGGACTACACCTATGGATTTCCACTACTCCTAAATTAAGACTAGACCACCATAGGTTACATTAGAAAATGCCGAGACAGATAAATGTGGCTAGGTCAAATCAATACACCTCTTTGATCCGGGTGGGCAATGGAAGCGTGGTGGACCCTACCCCACCGGCCCAGATCGAAACCGTTCGTTAAATACGAACATTATAGAAGCCCAGCAAGTTCTACTATGAGAAACCGTTTTAGGATGATCTAAGTAAGATTTGATTCACCATTTCCTTGGACATGTATAATAACGAGGACTCTCTTAGACTAAAACCTAAAGGGCAACCTTAGAAATAGGCAATTTGAGCCTTTCAATGATGGATATTCCATAAGTTTTTTGAGTGATCGGCTCACGAAGATACCGAAATATAAATCGCGAAGCATTTCGCGTTGACCCAATTCTCAATCCCTGGCGACTACCAATGGACTCATTGCTTGGCCGAAAGCAGAAGACCAGATCCACCAGATTCTAAGGGATACGATGAGCTTTCTACCTCGGCCCTATGGATGATCGATGTATCGAGATCAAGCCCACTATAACCGTCTCTCCGTGTTGGTCAAATAATGAAAACAAATTTATCTTACTCTAAATAATTGGGGATTTCGTCACAAGACTCCAAATAAGTAAAGAAATAAATTGTAGAGAAACCATCAGGGTATGAGAAATGGATAAAGAAATAAGTTTTAAGAGGGGTAGACTAAAATTAACCAGGCTAGTATATACCCTGCCACGCGTAGAAACTCGAAATTAATAAAACTTAGGCAAAAGAAATAAGTAAATCTTTCCTTATTACCCTTAGGCAATTTTGGGGACGAAATTTTGTTTTAAGGGGGGTAGATTGTAACATCCCGGATTTTTGCCACTTGGAATTAGACGTCCTTCAGCAATGGGTCAATCCTAACACCTGATTAACTTCTCAAACACTCAATTTAAAGGTCTCAAATTTCTTCTTCAAACCATTTTCCTGAAAACCTCATTTTTCCTTCACAAATCTCATCTCTCACTATCTTATCCTTCAAACTTGTTTAAGTGCTTTCATGTTAGAAACAGATCTTGAAGTTTAGGTGAATATAACGACTCAGAAAAATTAGGTTATGAAATAACTAACCGAAAGCATGTTATAGGTTACCAAACCGCCAGATATCTGAAAGCTTAGCGAATCCATCGACTACATTTATCGATTCTACGACAAAATGTGCGGACTTTAGGTGTATAGGTTATGGTTTTCAACGCTTTCAATGTCATATAATGATAGATTCATGATCTGCATGCAATTGCACATGTATAAAGTGCTGTCTGTTTTCCGTTTCGATTAAAGATGAAGAATATGAAATTTTACATATTATAGGTATTTGTAGAAAGTACCGTATACGTATAATCTTTGGAAATGTGTTTGTCATGATTATTTGTTGTATGAATATATTATATATGGATAAAATACTCGTTTTTATATTTCCTGTTTATATGGTGCTTTATAATATGCTTTGCAACATGCTTTATGACATGTTTGTTAATATGCTTGACTTACTTTTTTTATTATGCTTTACTCTACATGCTTTGGAATTTGGATTGATTGCTTTTGGGACTATGATTTTAGTCCGACAATAACCGGTGCACCACTTGAGATCGTGGTTGAGATTCATTTCGCCACGTAGGATGTGTTTGACGAACCCGAGTCGTACTTCAGTTGGCGACAATGGTTAGGCTACGCGAAGTGCTTATGTACTTCATGTCGTTCAATTGATTGTGCGCTCGAGCTAGTCAGGCTCGTCAAGTAACCCGATCTGTCTAATGTATGTTCACCATGTTTGGACGCTATCGCTTGAACCAGGGTACCAAACTTACAAAGCTGAAATCTCTTTAACTATGGTACCTCGATCCGCTAAGACTCATGAGCCGGGCATGGTGGTATGGGACACCGTGGTCAGGCTTCTACCACGTTGGGGCCATGTGCCTCCCCCGTAGTGACCAAGTGAGTAACCGCACTCGTGAGCCGATTATGGTGGTATGGGACACTATATTCGTGTCTTCGTACCTACATTGATAAGGTGATGGGGAGTGGTGCAACGAATGCGAGCAATGCCTTGGCATCCCTTTCAGTAGTGACCTCGAGCATACTCGATTTGCGGTGAGGCGACGAGTTTTGCCGCGGTGTATAGAGTATGAACTAGGCCTCAGATCGTATAGTGATGAATCGTTAAAGAGGTGATGGGGAGTGGTGTAACCATTGTGCGTAATGCCCGATGTACTCGACCTCTCAGAATGACCTAGAAACACATTATCGTATGAGATTAACTAGATCGACGACCCTGCACGAATGGATCATGTTTGAGAATGATACAAGGGAGGTACCTTAGTTTTCCAATACGTCGTTTGAAATGGACTAATAACAACTCGGTAATCATGCTCATCATGCATTGCATGTGCTTGGAAGATGTGGAGCACTGAGGGATGAAAGCATGCCGCGAACGTAAGATGGTGTCGCATGAGGGTGGTTTGGCAAGGGCATCCATCATGACTGCATTCATACTTGCATTAATAAGAGTATTTAGAATTGTTGATTGTATTGCTTTATCATTACTGCTTGACTGAATTGATAACATGTTAACCTATGCTTTATTGTTCCACTGAGTTGATCACTCATTCCCACGATAAGGGACGGTGTTCCGAACACCCACCAGACTTTGTCTGATCACAGATGGCGACGTTACTCCGAGGCGAGTCGACTCTATGACGACGAGAATGCTTTCTCGTATATGCTTTTCTCAGCGGCCGTGAGAGCCGTGCCTTGATTGTCGAGGCTAACTGTGGATGTTGACTAGATCACACTACACAACTTGGTATAATTTAAAATTGTACTTGTAATTATTTAACCTAGTAATGTTATCACACTCTGGAGACTCATCATAGTTTATATATTTTACATATCTATCACAGTCTTCCGCTTGCAAATTTAACTCTCTGGAGTATGATATGCTGTTTTGGCTTAATCTCACTCATGTTCACTACTCTAATACAGACAACATTCAATCATCATTCATTTTGTTGCATAAGTGATGCGTTGGAACTCGGGAGTTGAGTTTATGCTCGACCCCCGATTTTCAGGGCGTTACAAAATTATTGCGGCTCAGGGAGACGATGAGCTATTGGTGAAGATGAGAGAGCGGGTTAGTGATGATGCAGACTCTGAATGGAGAGCTGGTACAGATGGGGGTTTACGTTATTGTGGCTGCCTATGCGTCTCAAACCTTTATAACTTGAGAAGGAATGTACTTGAAGCTGCTCACAATTCGAAGATGGTAATGCATCCTGGTAGTATGAAGATGTATCGAGACATGAAGAGGTCATAATAGTGGGACAACATGAAGGCCCACATAGCAGACTATGTCTCACGTTGTCTCACGTGCTAGCAGGTCAAGGCAGAGCATTGTCGACCTCCTGGATTGTTCAGCTCATGCCCATAGCAGAATGGAAATGAGATTTTATCTCTATGGACTTTATCTCAGGGCTACCGAAGACGAGGAAGGGACATGACTCCATATGGGTGATTGTGGACCGGTTGACGAAATCGGCTCATTTTCTCCCTATTAGAGTTTCGAACTCTGCAGACGATTTGGCCATATTATACATCAAGGAGATAGTACGTCTGCATGGAGTTGTCTTGGAGATCGTGTCGGACTAAGACACGCGATTCACATCTATCTTCTGGACTCATATCCAGGAAGTAATGGGTGTGAAACTGAAGTTCAGTACCGCGTTCCACCCACAAACTGATGGGTAGACAGAACGGGTAAATCAGGTGTTGGAGGATATGCTGCGAGTTTATGTGCTAGACTTCAAAGATAGTTAGGATGACTGTCTTCCTTATGCAGAGTTCGCTTATAACAACAACTTTCAGGCGAGTATTGGCATGACTCCCTATGAGGCCTTGTATGGGCGTCCGTGTAGAGCACCGCACTGCTGGGCAGAGTTGGCGAGAAGAGTTTGATTGACCCAGAGTTAGTTCGGGTGACCTCAGAGAAGATCGACATCATCAGGCGTCGACTTCTTGTAGCACAGAGCAGAAAGAAGAGTTACGTCGATGCAAGGCGGCGACCGCTATAGTTCGAGGTTAGGGACCATGTGTTCCTGAAAGTTTTTCCTATAAGGGAGTCATTCGGTTCGAAAAGAAGGGAAAGCTCGCGCCGAGATTCATTGGCCCATTCCAAATACTAGATCGAGTGGGTGTGGTAACATACCGCCTTGCTTTGTCCACACCACTCGTATGCGTGCACAATGTATTTCACGTTCCGATGCTGAAGAAATATGTTCTTAACCCTTCCCACGTTATTAAATGGGAGCAGGTACAGTTGAGTAAAGATGGTACTTATGTACTGCAACCGACGCATATTCTAGATAGGAAGGAGCAGGTGCTGCGCAGTAAAATAATTCTACTTATGAAGGTTTTGTGGACGCATTACACTGAGGAAGAGGCTACTTGGGAAACAGAAGTCGATGTTCGTAAGAACTACCCTCAGATTCTCGAGTACGAAAAGGTACTAATTTCGAGGATACAATTTTTCTTTAAGGGGGGTAGATTATAACGTCTCGAAAAAATCCATACAAAGACCCGAGTACTACCTCAGGCAGAAATCACTAAGGACCAAATCCCTTAGAAATTAGACGAGAATTAACTATGCGTTAAACTAGATTATCTGTGAAATTAGTACTAACCATTTTAAATACGAACTGCAAGACCCAAAACTAACAAAACCGCTAATGCTATATTACCTAAAAACCTAGGATCAATCTTTAAACTCAGTTGCTCTCGGGAGTATATTGAAACTTCGTATCAGACTTGGACCACGCGTCGAAAGTCCGATGACCCCGAAACTATACGGTTATGACCGCCTTACTAGACTTGACAACTATCTCGGAAATCAAGCCCTAATAGTATCCAGAAACTCACAACTTGAGCTCGGAGCGAAGTATGTGAGAAACGTGAATACCTTTGAAAAATGAACCCAGATTTAAGTGATTTGGGCCATTCACTTACAGACCAAATCTAAGGTTTCAGACCGTCAGAATTTGACCCAAATACACCCTCGAATCAGAGAAATTTTCCTGCACAGGTCAGTGTACTTGTGGTCCTGATCGAGTGACGGTGACCATATAATTGAAACTAGTCCGCCACGGTCGATCCTTAATTCCGATCGGACTAAAAACTTAATGTGACCTAGATCTAATGTTAGGGAACTTTCCCTGGACCGTACGCAGAAAAGGGGCCTCCATATGTGCTCCATTGGATCGAAACGGCCGCTATTTAGTTATAACCTAAGTATACCATGACCATGGGGCCATTGAGGTCAGTTCTGGGCCTATATAAGCACCTAAACACACCCCTCTCTCACTCCATACGAATTTATACACCCTAGGAGAAAAGAGAGAAGAAAGAGAAGGAAAGAGAGAAAGTGAGGGATCGCTGCAGGGATCTAACCCAGCTACTCCACGGGTTGAATCGCCTCATCCGTGTCGCTATACCGGCGATTCCGACTCCGTACTTGGGTAAGAAATCCTAACCCTAACCTATTTTAGGGATTTAAATAAAGCTAACCTATCTCATGCTATAGGTTGTCGTTGTATCGTAGACAAAGACATAACGTTCGAACTGAGTTCGTTACGTGTCTACCGGCGAAAGGTGCGGACTATAAACGTTTAGATTATGGTTTTCAAGGCTTTCAATGTCAGCAATAATATATGTCTAACTTGATTGCTATCACATGTGCTTAGATAAGATGTTTTCCGCGTATTACACATATTTATTAACTATGTTGAAATAGATGCATTCCATGTGTTTGTTAAAATGTTTGTATGAGTATGGAACCATGACTTGTGCTTGTCATGATTTATGTTGGAGGATACATGATTGTTGTACGTGTGGCAACATCTTTGTGAAAGGATTTTCTATAATACCTGTTATAACTACTATATTACATGTATGTTAATATGTGTAGTCTAAGTGTTTGATAAAATGCCTGGATGAGAAAATGCTTGTTGAAACGTATTTAATGAGGGTGTTGAGGGGTGACTCTTAATCCCCTTACCTATAGTTACAATTTCCTTCATGTAACCTAACTTACTACTATGTGCTTTATGTATGAAATGCCTATGCATGATAACATGTGTACTATGTGTTTGTTGAAATGCTCAAATGAGATTTGTATTTAGATTAGTTGTCACATGTTGTCTTTGACTATAACATGTGAATGCTATCGTTTGGAGTGTGATTGGGGCTACGATGTAGTCCAGACAATTAGTAATGATTTCCGAGTTAGTGGTTGAGGACGTTTCGCCACACAAGACATGTTTGAGGAATCCGAGTCGTACGCTGATCGTCAACAGTGGTTAGACCACGCGGAATGCTTACGTATTCCATGTCGATTAATTCAACGTACGCTCGTATCAGTCAAGCTTGTCAAGTAACCCGATTGGCCCAGTGTTTGTTCACCATGTATGGACACTACTGCTTGAATCTAAGGTACCAACTTACCAGAGGGAAACCTGTTTAACCTTGGTACCACGATCCGCTAAGACTCATGAGCCGGACATGGTGGTATGAGACACCGTAGTCGAGCTGTCGGCCTACGCTGGGGCGACGAGCCTCCTCATAGTGACCAGTGAGCAAACCAAACTCGTGAGCCGAATACGGTGGTATGAGACACTGTATTCGAGCTGTCGGCCTACACTAAGGTGACGAGCCTTTCCCGTAGTGACTTCGAGTATAAACTAGGCCTATAAGGACGGTGACAAGCCTCTTCATAGTGACCTGAACTTGCATATCCACTGTTTTATATTCAGGGGTGACGTTGCCCTATAACTTGCCTATCGTATGTGATAAATTATGATTGACGACCCTAGATGGATCATCGTTGGGTAAATGGCATAAAGGGAGGTACCTTAGCTTCCCGAATCTGCTATAAGAATAAGTCTAATTAAGAACTTGACTAATCACGTACATGCACCGCATTTGTATGTGCCTTCGGCATTGGAGTTGAGCACAGAGGAAGGGGCGTATGCCGCGATCGTGAGATGATGTCGTAGAGGGAGTGTCGGCGACGGCATGCATCATTATAGCATACTATTCCTGCATTAGTAATAGTATTTAGGATATGAGTGTTGTACAACTTGACTGAATTGATAACATATTAACCTTTGCCTTATAGCTCCACTGAGTTGATCACTCATTCCCACTTTGGGACGGTGTTTTAAAACACCAACCAGACATTGTTTTAGATGCAGATACTGACGCGACGCATGAGGTCGAGCTAAACTTTTAGGATGACGAGGAGGAGTTCTCATACATGCAGTTATCAGGCGGGTTTATGTAGATCGTTCTGATCGACGAGATTACTGGGTTATATGATTAGTTTGACATCCACATTTTGTTATTTTGGGAATTATATATGTAATTATTCGACCTGGTGACATGTTCAGACTCTGGGGACCTATAATTACTTATACGATTTTATATACTTATCACAGTCTTCCGCTTACGTAATTTAACTGTCTCTAGAGTATGATATGCTGTTTTGGTATAATCTCATTCATGTTTAATGCATTAATACAGACAATATTTAATCATCATTATCTATATTGCATAAGTGATGCGTTGAAACTCGGGAGTTGGGCTCCTGCTCGACTCCCAATTTTTAAGGCGTTACAGTAAGCCATCTAAATACACTGATATTCAAAATCAGTGAACGGTTGGCCGAGCTTCGATCGACCAAATCTCGACTATTATTGCCTCCTACCGAACTAGAGCTGAGCCAAGAAGGTGGCTTAATCTCCTTCCAAGATCTTCGGAGGATAAACTCCAAACTCAGAAATATAGGGGGTCAAAGATTTTAAAATCTTTTAAGATATCGATCAATCCATTCAGGGAAAGTTTTACATGCCACGAGATTATGCTGCCTCTATAAATAGAGGACCTACCCACGTTGAAAGGTACAGAAACACATCCACTTCTCGTCCTCAAAATTTTTACCATTGAACCCAAAATTATAGGCCTGACTTAGGCATCGGAGGGTTCCTTGAACTAGCCAGGGTCTCCTTTGTCCTCTTCCTTGATACTCAAGTAGAGGAGTGAGCCGAAAACATCAACAGTGGATATTTCTATTCTCGGTGTTACTTTGGTGTGCCCCACATGAATACGTGGATCTGCATTATAATTGGGTTTGTATATTAAAATCAGCTTACGATGGACGGAGTGTATATGATGCGGATATCAGCGGGGATTCTTCCTGCGTGTCCCAGTTCATCGAGACGCGGCTATTGCAGGGTAAATTTCCTAATTTCACATGCACGAGAGAGCTTGTGCACATGCACATGCTGTTAATGTGTCAGGACACAACAATTGTTAAATCTGACCTTCCATCCGGTCAAATGATCAGTCTAGATCTTCTATTTTAAAAATCAGGCAATTTCACACCTCAGGTTGACCGCATCGTATCAAAGCCAATGAATACCTGTAAAAAGTTTGTAACCGTCAAACCACCTTGTACACTATGGCCCACTTTAAGAGTGAGATTATCTGATCTTTTAGGACTGTGATCTAATAACTATTTCCAATTTTATGGAAAGCTTGGATCTCACACGCGTGTTTCATCTTGGAACGCGTGCGAATGTGTACAGCTCTTCAGGTGCGTGGAATTAGCAAGCCTATATAATAAGATGCTTTATTTCGCCGCTTCTCCGCCCATTGGAAAGAAGAAAGCGAGAGAGCGAGAGCTAGAGCGAGAAAGACGGAGAGAAAGAGAGAAACTCATTCAGAGAGGGGGAGAGAGAGAGAGAGATATGGGGGGAGAAGAGAAGAGGCATCAGATGATGCAGAACCTGTTCGGCGACCAATCAGAAGAAGAAGAAGAAGATGAAGAAGAAGAGCTCGATATCGGCCATGATACTCTGCAACAACCCCCTCATTATCATTCGGTAACACCTCCCTTCCCCATCTCCATCTCTAACAAGAAAAATTCTCTTTTTTTGAACTGAAAAAGGAAAAATTCCGATCTGGGGTTTCAAAAATTTCGATGTTCTCGCTGTTTCCACCCTAAACACATCCCGCTCATCTTTCTTCAAAGCGTGAATCGATGTTCCAGTCTCCTTTTCGATCCTTTTAGATGAAAAATAGAAATAGTTTTTTTATTTTTATTTTTTGAAATTGATTTTTACACCTACCTGTTTGTGCTATTGTATTAGTAGAAAGGGTGGTCGTCTCTGCCAATTAGGGTAGGTGCAAATACAGCATCTTGTTTCCCCCCTTCCCCCATTCTAAGCCATTCTCAAATAAAGATCCAATCTTGGGTCCAATTTGATGGACAATTCATGAATTCATGGTGATGTGGTAGGAACGTGTGGCCTGGTTGTTGTTATCACTGGGACTGCTGGAATTGTTGTCAGAAAACCTAGGTGATGACCGTTCTTCCAGTGGGCCTCACCGCCAATTCCTCCTGTGAGAAGGTCCAATGTCCCACCGATCAGACAACCCTAATTGTCCAGTCAACGGACTTTTGCCTCTTGGATTGCAAAATGTTTTTGTTTTTAGTTTTGAAAGTTCCATCCTACTAGATATCTAATTGATGGGATTTTGCCACCTCGGGCAATCCATGGTGGGGCCTAGCAGGACAAATGGTTCTGATCTTGAGGGTGGGTCCCATGTATATGGAAGTCCCATGAAGGGAATACTTTTTCATGGTGTACCACTGAGAGTTGAGGCCTTTGCAAAGTAGAATTGTAATGGTTGACAATTTTAAAAGCCTCGCATTGTAGTAGTGACCTGGCCCAAGCCGATGACGACGACCACAAGCTGACGACGACGATGACCGCAAGCTGACGACGACGATGACCGCAAGCTGATGACGACGATGAAGATGACGGCAAGCTGACAACGACGGCGATGACGACCGCTCACTCGTAACCAAGATGACGACGAGAAACGGAAAGGATAGGCTCTTTGCAGTGGAGAAAGGAAAGTTCATAGCTGACGAAAACACCAGCCATGGACAAGGAGATGATGATGGGGAATGGGTGAAAGTTCAGCATAGAAGAAATATGAGGGATCATGTACCTATTGGACGTAGTAAGTACTTCTCTTATCCTACCTTATTCGTCAAAGGATACCCCCTTGGGTGGTATCCTCTTAATCTTGAAAAGATCTTTGGTCGCGCGAGAGCTGTTATGGATGTGGTCTTGCCTAGAGATAAAGAGAGTGGGGCTTATCGTGGATTTGCCCTCATTCGCATGGGAAGTGAGGCTGAGTTGGCTAGAGCAGTCAGTATGATTCATGGATTGAGCTTTGGAGGGAAGAAGATTCTGGTGCAAAGAGCGCGGTATGGTCCAGAAACGTTATCTGCCAAGCAGGGTTCTCTAAAGCATGGCACCGCCAAATCTAATACTCCTACTGCGCTCCTATCCCAAAAACCAAGGTCGGTTTACCGTCCGGTTTCCGATCATCCTAAGATGACCACCGATCATTCGTTTAAAGATGCTCTGCTTCTCAGTGTTCTTGCACATTCTCCCATTCTCTCACCCGACGTTGCTACGGAGGGGATGAAGGAGAAGGACGAGATTTTGCGTCCTCCTTCCCTAAATGATGATATTCAAGACACACCTGAAGCAACTGTCACCGTCGATCAGGAAATTTTTGAAAAAAACAGAGCCGACCTAGCTAAATCTGTCGTCCTTATTACAAAAGAGGGTGCTACCATTGTGATGGTCAGAGATTGGATCTTTCACAGTACCGGGATCAAGTTCGGCTTGTCTGATTTTAAACCGCTGGGGTTTAACTCTCTCTGGGTCAGGATGGGAGCGAGTCTTCACCCAGAGATGGAATCGATGGAGAATCTTTTGCCTACACCTAGTCCGGTGGTCAAAGTTCTGCCATGGGAAGAGTTCTCCATCTTCGGCAAAGAAAATATATGGGTCCTCATTTGGGATATTCCTATGGAATGCTGGTATGATGAATTCTTAATAGCGGCCGCCTCTTCCCTGGGTTTTCTTTTGGAACTGGACTCTAAGACGAAACTCGGTATCGTTGTTGGGGTCATCAGAGCCAGGGTCAGGAGGAAGAAAGGTTCTCCCCTGCCCGCTGTTGTGAAGGTGAAGGTGGACAATGATACTATTTTACTTCCAGTCCAGCAGGAGATTCCTGATGCTTCCCAACCTCGATGGGGTGATGTATGGAGTTTTAGATACTCGGTGGGTTCGACCTCTGTGGAGGAGACGAGTTTAGGAGTCCTTCTCCCTTTCTCCTGCGGACCACCGAAAGAACGTGAGGCGGTAAAGAACGTAGCTATCCATCAACGTCTCTTCAAAAGCCGCCCAAACGAGACACGTGGCTGTCTCTCTGCCAAACCAGCGCCTCAGCTGTCTGACTATATCTTTCGCTTCGCCGCCATGGGAACGAGCGCCATGGAGAGCTTTACATGTGGCATATACTCTGCATCCAAATCTCGTATGGAGAGACGTCCCTCGATTCTGCAGACTCCGGAGTGGCCACGTATGCATCGGCCTTCCTCTTGCATTTATGAGGGAGGCGTGCCATCTGTATCTGGCCACGTGCCTGCTGACATCGAAGCAGCTTCCATCCAAACCGTTCACGTGTCCTATTGTGCATTTCATCCAGGACCAACATCGCTAATCGAGTTTGGGTCATTTGAAGCAGGTCCGGGTTCGATCAGAATTCACTTATCGTCAGGAAAATGGGGCTCGCTAAATATTTCCGAGTCTGTCCCCTCTAACCCCTCCCCACCTCACGTCCCCTCCTGATATCCGAATACTTTTCATATTCCCACTCTCCCGGGTCCTCTTCGATTTATCCCTCCTGAGAAATGGGGAGACATTTCATCTGCGGGGGCCAATTCCGAAAGCCTGCTATCCAAAGAATCCCCCCGGCCTTGCCTCCCAACTTGATTCCCTATCGGGACAAGAATGCGGAGTTTGGACTGATATGGGTCCTCTTACTTTGTTTCAGGAGAATACATCCAGTGAAGTGTTAGATGTTGAACCGTTGCAGGCGTACCCCAATTGCCCTCAGCAACAGCAGGACAACAGTCTCTCATCCTCTTAGCCTCAGCAGGATCAATTCTTGGCGATCAATCTCGAGGGGAAGAGTAGAGAGGAAATTTTCGTTGAAATTCAGAATAAAAAATGGATTAGAGATGCGGTCGGACAAGTGGGAAGATCCCTCGATTTATCTTTTGGGAATAGACCTGAAGATTATACTAGCCTCTTCCAGTTCATCGAAAATCGTGGTAGACCTCTTCCTCCTTCCAGAACTCCAGCTAAAACAGCAGTGTGGTCCACCAACAAAGAATTGCTAAGTCTACGCCTGAGTCCAGAATCAGCGTCTTCCTCGATGGTTAGATGTGGTCGTAAGGGAGCCCAGGGCAACATTGTTCCCCAATGAATATTATCTCTTGGAATGTAAGGGGGATGGGTTTCAAACAAAAGAGGGGGCTGATTAAGGAATCCATCAGTAGAAAGAATCCGGACATTGTGTGTCTTCAGGAAACTAAAGTTCACCGTTTCTCCGATAGGCTAATGGTGTCGATTTGGAGAGCCAACGACATTCATCGTGTTACTCTGGATGTTGTGGGATCGTTGGGTGGAATTATGATAGAATGGAAATCCTCTAATTGGGTCTTGCAATCTTCTTTCATCAGGACCTTCTCTGTCTCCGTCAAGCTACGAGATAAGTCGTCTAATTTCTGTTGTAATATTATTGCTGTATATGGTCCTAATGATGATTCTCTCAGGACGTCCTTTTGGAATGAACTGACTTCGCCTAGACAGTAATTTCCAGGTCCTTGCTGTATTGTCGGAGACTTCAATGTTATACGTTTCCTTGACGAACATTCTCGTCTTAGGAGAACATCTTCTGCCATGCAAAATTTTTCTGACTGGATCCAAGCGCAGGAGTTAATAGACCTCCCTCTGTCTGGCCCCTCATTCACTTGGTCTAATTGTCGCAAATCTCCTATTCAATTGAGATTGGATAGGTTTCTTCTTTCGTCTGAGTGGCTGGAGGCTTTTCCTTCGGTTTATCAGGTCGCCCTTCCTAGAACAACTTCCGACCACTGTCCGATCATGCTCTCTATGGAGGAAGTAAACTGGGGTCCTAAACCATTCAAATTTAATCCAGCTTGGCTCAAAGTTGAGGAATGGTGGAACTCATTCCAGGTTGATGGTTTTGCTGGTCATAGACTGATGTGCAAGCTCAGACTCAAAGAAAAAATAAAGGACTAGAAGGCGAAAGATCTTAAGCAAAGAGAGAAGGAAACTGAGTCCCTATTTGCAGAACTTCAACAGATTGATGTGTCTAACGATGGTGAGGAGATTCCACTTGAAACTCTAACTAGACGGATTCAGATTATCCAGTCTTTATCTGCCCGAGCCTTGGGAGATGAAGTTAATTGGAAGGTTAAATCGAGAGTGAAGTGGTTGACAGAAGGTGATCGAAATACTAAATATTTTCACAATATTGCTAATATGAGAGCTCGTGTTAAAGCCATCCGTAACATCACGGTTGAAGGAAGACAGATCGAAGACAAAGATGAGATTGCGGATTGTGCGATCGACCATTTTAGATTTATTCTCTCATCTGAAGGGTGGGCCAAACCTCGGCTCGATGGAATTGCCTTCTCTGCTATTCAAAGGTCGGAGGCTGATTTGCTGGAGGCTCCCTTCTCTGTTGAAGAAACTAAAGCAGCTATTTTTTCTTTGTCGGGAGATAAATCCCCAGGTCCAGATGGATTTATTATGTTATTTTTTCAGGTGTTCTGGGATGTGATTAAAGCAAATATTATGGATTTTCTCCTCGAGTTTCACGAGAGGGGGAAGCTCTCAAAAAACTTAGGTGCCTCATTTATTACTTTGATCCCTAAAGTCTCAGCTGCCTCCTCCCTTTTAGATTACAAGCCCATTAGTCTCATTGGAGGTCCTTACAAAATCATGGCAAGAATTCTGTCTTCTAGACTTGCTACCGTCATGGGGAGCCTCATTTCCGAATATCAAAACGCGTTCATAAAAGGGAGACAGATTATTGACGAAGCGCTGATCGCCAATGAATGTTTGCACTCTTGTCACAAATCTGGAAGGAAATCCATATTTTACAAATTGGACATTGAAAAGGCATATGACTACGTCGATTGGGATTTCCTGCAATACATGCTGCTCCGTATGGGTTTTGGGGACAGATGGCGAAGTTGGATCAAAGCGTGTGTGGAGTCGGCGCACTTCTCTATCCTTTTAAATGACACTCCCAAAGGCTTCTTTTCTAGTTTGAGAGGATTACGCCAAGGTGATCCCCTCTCCCCTTTTCTATTCTTTCTGATTGGAGAGGCTTTGTCGCAAATGATTCTTTGTGGGCAGACTGCTGGTTTGTTCAGAGGAATTTTGGTCACCGATGCTGTCATCCCTATCTCCCACATTCAATTTGTTGATGATACCTAGATCATGATCGAGGCAGATGATGTTTCTATCAATAATCTTCATACGACTCTAAGATGTTTTGAGGCTGTCTCGGGTATGAAAATCAATATGGCCAAATCTAAATTTTATGGGGAGAACGTATCGGATCAGGAGCTATCTGTTTACGCTGATATTTTGGGCGGTTTATCGGGCTCTTTCCCTACGATGTTCGTTGGTCTCCCCCTTGCTGTTGGCCCCCCTCCGATAGTGATGTGGGAAAAAATTGTTGACAAAATTCAAAGGAAACTTGCTACATGGCAATGCCGATATCTTTTGATCGGAGGCAGGATAACTCTCATTAAAGCCGCGCTGTCCAACCTTCCAGTTTACTTAATGTCTCTCTACAGATGCCCGACCTCAGTCTTGAAACGTATAGACTTCTCAGACGAAACTTCCTATGGTGTGGTAAGGAAAACCACAAGAAATTTCACCTAATGGATTGGACGGAAGTGTGTAGCCACTTTAGGAATGGGGGAGCTAATATAAAAAATCTTAAGATTATGAATTCGGCTCTTATGGGCAAGTGGTCCTGGAGACTGGGCAAGGAATCATAAGCTCTGTGGAACATCATCTTCAAGGGCAAATATGGCTCGTCTCCTGGTGGCTGGTGGACTAAAGATACTTCATCCTACAGGGCCTCTTACATCTGGAGAGGTATTCTTCGTCATAAAACAGCTGTGATTTCCAATATAGGATTCGATCCGGGAAATGGAACGAGAATCAGGTTCTGGGAAGATCAGTGGATGGAAGATTGCACCTTGAAAAGTAGATTTCTGGGTATTTATCGTATTGCTGCTGATAAAGAGAGTACGATAGCTAGCTATTATTCGCAGTCGGGATCCAGTGGGGTCTGGGAAATTAACTGTATCAGGAATCTTCATGATCGGGAGGTGGAGGAATACGTGGATCTGCTTCATTGTCTCTCCACAGTCTCTCTGGATCCCTCTTCTCCAGATAATTTGATCTGGAAACGTGACAAGTCCAGCAACTTTTCGGTGAATTCGTTATATTTTGTTCTTGCCCCCATCTCTCCCTCGCCGCCGCAGGTCTTCCCGTTTATTTGGAAATACGCTGCTCCCCCAAATTCATCTGTTTTGGTTGGCTCGCTGCAATGAATCGGATCCTCACGATCGATAATCTCAGGAAGCGAGTGATGCAGATTGTTAATATCTGCCTATGTTGTATGAGAAGTGAGGAGACTGTTGACCATCTCTTGGTCCATTGTCCCTTTATCACTTAGATTTGGTGGGACTTTTGGTCTATATTCAATATCGTGGGCTGCCTCCCAAACTCTGCTGCGTCCTTGTTAGCAGCTTGGCAGGGCCTTAAGCTAGGTAAAGTGAAATCCAAAATTTGGAGATTGGCGATAATTGCTATTTGGTGGGCAGTCTGGAAGGAAAGGAATGAAAGATGCTTCAACGACTCTCAGTCTACGGCTAAATCTGTGGGATCCTTCGCCAAAAAGTTGATTGTCGAATGGGTGTCGAATGGTTTGGGTTTAAAAGACTATAATCTTGTTTTCTTAGGTTTATAGGTTGCCCTCGGTCTGCTATCTCAGCAGTCCTCTTTGTAGGTTTTTTTTCTATTTTAATATATTTTCTTCGTTACCTTAAAAAAAAAAAAGGTTGACAATTTTAAGAAGAACTTCATGATACCGAATATGTGCTTCATGTGTCAGGAAGAGGAGGAAACTATTGGCATATATTTCTTCACTATCATGCTGCGAAGAGGTAGCTTCCATTTCTTTTCAGGATTGAGATGATAATGCAATCATCCTTGGAAAGGATAGTTTGGGGGTGGTTTAGTGGGTATTTCCTAGGAAAGGCTCGATTATGTGGAAGATGGCGCCTTTTGCTAGTGCACTTGGATGGAAAGGAATATATGGATTTTTGGTTAGAGGTAAATCTTCAACAAGGCCTTCTTTAGTTGAGTGGGCTTTAATAAGGGAAGAATTTATAACATATCCAAGGAGACACTTGTCATGATTGATGATAAAGAGCTAAGCAACAACATGTTCATAGGATGCGTGTAGCTAAAAATGAGAACGTTGAGATGGATGAGAAGCAAGATGAGGAAGGATAGAATTAGAAATGATGCATTCTAGTGAATATGAAATAAATGAGGGTAAGTGGATTTAGATAGTTTGGTCATGTGCAATGGAGAGTTGGAGACCAAAAATTATGTTGATTAGGAGTGAGTTGGTGAAAGTTCTTTTCTGTTTTTTTTGGGTAAAATTAGAATCATTTTATTAAAAAAGAACGGAAAGATCCGACAAGCAACTCATAAAGCACAAGTAAATTGGATAAATCTGTTATCTGCAGGAGACACTTTGAGTTCCTGCTTTAGCAAGGTTACTAGCCCGATCGTTTGCATTAACTCCAAAGAAAACCATCCTTGATGATGCTAACCACCCTCCAAGGACACCTCTTGGATGTTGTCCCTGCCTGGCATTTGCAAATTCACCCTCGAGAATGCTTAGGAGGAAGTACCTGACTGCCGCTCTACTGCATTGAGAACATCCGCCGCCACTGCATAATTCGAGTCCACCATCCTGATTGGACCTGAAAATTCTATTAGGAGGTTCCCACTTCTGTTGAAAACCACCCCACCAACTCCTGTTGGTCCCAGGTTTGCAAAGGAGTGCCCATCAAAATCAATTTTGAACTAGCCTTCTGAAGGAGCCAACCATCTCAAGTTCGGGCCTCTCTCTCTCTCTCTCTCTCTCTCTCCTCCCACATTGCTGGTTTTCAACTTTCATTCCACTTGTATTCCTGCAACTGTCTAGGAATACCTTTGAATCTTTTATCATCTCGAACCCAGTCAAAACTAACCTTGAACACAAGATAGATCAGCTATCATACCTCCACCCTCTTGTGCCTCTGAAGGTTATGCTATTCTTCTCTAGTCACAGTCCATATAACAACATAGAAACAAGTGGCTCAAATCAGCTTGCCCATAGGGCTCAAGCTGTAACCACCCAGCTATTAAAGGCTTCAATGATAGAGCTTGGGAAAACCCTTTGCATACCAAATCCGGCCAAGACACTGCCCTGGATCTCTTTTATTGTCCCGCAGTGGATGAACCTATGATTTGTGTTCTCTTTCATTGAGCCACACACACACACACACACACACACACACACACACACACATATATATAATGAAGATAATTTATTAGAAAAGCTTGATGGGCAAAAGATACAAGAACCCTGCCGACCCTACATGACAAGGTCGCGGGGGGATAGGTCCCATTCCTTTCCCCATGTCAAGTTATAAAGTGGCATTCCATCGAACTTGGCACAACCTAATGGACATTGAGTTAATTGAAAATTCCTTCCAAACCTTTTGAGCAAACTGACAAGGGATGAATAGGTGGTTCACTGATTTCACATCTGAAGCGTACATTATTACAACGATTAGTAATAATCATCGAATTTTTTTCTTCAAATTGTCGATTGTGAGCACATTGTTCTGCCCTTCCAACCGTGTTCAAACCACAACCTTGGGCCTTGGGGGTGCCCCGGATTTCCAAATGTCATATTACATATGGGCTGCTATGGGTCTTTGGGCCTATTAGTTTATGTTATTTCATAGTTTTGTTTTGTTTTGTTTTGTTTTTTTTTTTTTGTTTTTGTTTTTGTTTTTTTTTTTTTTTTTTTCAGTTTTCTATTTTTCCCTTTTACTTTAACTGTATTCTATGTAATTTGGCATATTTTATCCTACAAATACAATAAGGGTGGGATGTTCAACCCCATTGGCCTTTCCCTTCTTTCAAAGCTTTTCTATTTCACATTGTATTAGAGCCTAAGTATTGTTCATAGGGTTTCTTTTTTCCTTGTTCTTTCCTCCTATGATTTTTCTCTCTTTTTCCTCTCTTCTTCTAGTCTTCTTTTTCTTCTTTTATGCATGTCTTTCATCTTGTTTTGAGGGTTGTGGGTGTTTTTTACCCACTGATTTGATTTGACTCGAGAGGGGGAGAGTTGTGGCTAGAGATTTTTTAAGTTTTTTGAAATTTATGAAGTTTGAATTATAATTGAAGTTTTCTTTGAGGATTGAGACGTGTGGCTTTTTTTTTGGGAGATTTGAGAGAAGGTTTTGCTGGACAATCATCTCCAATCAAGGTTTTGATTTTTTTTCTTGAGCAGAACCTTTGTAGGTTGATCGAGCCTTTCATGTCCAGATTTATTGAAATCCATGCACAGTAACCCTTATCTTTTAGATTGTTAATCTAGCCGTAAGATCTTTCCTCTCTTTTCTTGTTTTTTCATGAATTGGGATTTGACTATTATTTGAACTTTGTTTTGATCTGTGTTGTATGGATTCCTTATGGCCTCTTCGTTAAGGTCTGCGACAATTAATTCAATCAACTCTAAGATGGAGAGTTTTATTGTTCATTCTAGAAATCCTACGTTGCAAATTACAACCCAAAACTTAAGTCTAGCAATTATCTTCAATGGTCGAAAGTAGTTGGAATATTTATTGGAGGAAAATAGAAGTTAGGTTATATAGATGGCAATAGTGTTTTAAATATTGACGATATCGGCCGATATACCCACGATATCTTTTATATCCCACTTGTGCGATATGAAACACACAAGTAGTGGGATATATCCCACACGTTCGATTTGGTGAGCATCATATATATATATATATATTTTCCGATCATTTTTTTTTTCTTCTGTAAATCGTATTAAATTAGTGTCAAATTGTTACAAATCCATGATTTTTCATGTTTTCCCAAAAAATCATGGATTAAGAGCTTCAATTTCGAGATATGAAGAAGGACCGAGTTTCGAAAAATTGAAAAAAATCAAAATGTTCCCAATTTATTGCAAATCGGTTGTAATATTTGTGTCTAAACATAAAATCAAACATCTATGTATCCTAATTTAGTGGTTCTTCTTTTGCTTTTGAATGTATTGCTTGTGTTTCCACACGTCTTCTTACATTTATAAATTATATGAATACACTTGCATCAATTCAGTTAGACAACGCATAGATTAAGACCCCATACAAAGATAACCTATTACGCACTTTTTTTTTGTAATGTTTTGATTTGTAAGTCTGTATTGATGTCTTTTTTAATAATCACTGAAATTTCATCGAAAAATTTGACCAATTTTCAATGTTTCCCCATGTTCCAACAACAATGATACATTATGTGATACAACCGATATATCCTATGCGATAACCGATATGCATCTCTGTATCCCAATGGTGCGATACGTAACACGATACCGATGTTTCAAACACTGGATGGCAGTATGCTAGAACTTGCGATGTCAGATCCTTCTTATGAAGATTAGAAATAAAATAACCTGCTCTTCATGTCTTGGCTTCTGAATTCTATGGAATTAGAAGTTATTGAATGCCGTTTCTTATTATCTATTGCCCGAAAGATTTGCTTGATCGCTCATGAATTATATGCCGAGTAGAATAATATGGCTCGGATTTACAATAGTTACTAGGACATTGGGACTTTGGGACAAGGGGGAGTGTTAAATTTCTGATTATTATGCCGAGATGCTAGGTTTGTGGGAGGAATTATCTTTCCTGGACAATCTCCAATTTGCTTGCACCATTGATGCAGAGGCATACAAACGAAGTATTGAGATAAAGAGGATCTTCGAGTTGTTAACGGGTGTTAGTTCTGATTTTGAACCTCTGTGGGCTTAGATTCTTGGTTCACCCACACCAGCCCATATATACTATAACACCAAACATGGAACGAGAGCACTCCACCTTGAGAAGATTCTTAGAAATAAGATCATAGGAGCGCACCAAGAATTGGCTTCCTTGGTCCAAATCGTCAAGTCTATCTTCTCCCTAGAAGGCCTTACACCAAGGCGCATTTGTTGGAGATAAATAAATGCCTCCATTTCCTCATCTGAAAGTTTCTACCTGCAAGGAGGGGACCGAACCAGGCAAGTACCACACCTTGAGAAGCAACATGTCAGCAAGATCTCTTGATCCACGGCTAATCGGCCAATGGATGGAAAAGCATCACAAAGCAGAACATTCTCGATCCACGCTTTGCTCCAAAAGTGGATTCTCTTGCCATTTCCAAATTAGAACCTAACCGCTTGAATTTGGCATCATTCTACATACCGCCTTCCAAGGCCCTGAAGCTCTATAAAGAAAGGACTCTCCCACCCACCACCCATCGTGGGTAGTCCCATATTTGCAAGCAACAATCTTTCTATATAGCCTCCTTTCCTCCACCCTGAATTGCCCAAGCTATTTCCTCTGTAAACCTAAATTACTGAACCTTACATTACACACTTGTTTGGTAAAACCATACCTCTATGCTGCAACTGGTCCACAGTCAGGGGCTTTCCAAGGTAGGCGAGCCACACAAAAGCCCACAACCTGAGGAAGTGCGTGGAGGAAGTAACTCAAGATTCCGATAAGATCTCAGCAAGTGATCTTACTGAACACAAACCATCAACTTGCGGGAACCATTTATGTTTTTCTTGCCCCTTCCAGGAACACACACACACACACACACACAGCGTGGTGCAAACAGTCTATTAATCTGCCAAGGTAGCAATTTCCAGATCTTATAGGTCATGCCTAAAAGTTAGGCACCAAACTGTTGCACTGCTGTTCCTTTGGAAGACTTTTCTCCAAGTCAGCAATATGATATAGATCCTTGAATTCCTCGCACAGGGAAGCCATTGAGCACTGGACATCTTCCTAGAACCTAAGCCTGTTGCCATCACCAAACTTAAACCGGAAGTATTTGTTGCAGAAGCCCTAAGCCCATGAGATGGCTCTCCAGATGTGAGATCCATTCCTGAGTCTAGATTTATGTCCCAACCATGAGGATGCCTCTTGTACCTCTTTGCTAATAGCCTTTTAATACTTTCGGCTTCCCCATTATCGATTCTTCACCACCATTTACATAGACTGGCAACATTCACCTGTCTGATTTTCCTGATGTAGACCCCCCTACATGGTGGGGCCTTGTAGACCTTGTCCTAGGCCAACAGATGGAATCTGTGAGCTTCAACTTTGTCATTCCACAGGAGTTTCTTTTGAGTTTCTTCAAAAGAAACTCCATCTTCTGCATCACCTTCACCAAACACCTCAACAAAGATGACATATACACTGGGATGCTGCAAAGAGTTGCCTTTAGGAGAATAATTCTACCCCTGAAGGGTAGCACTTTGCCTTTCCAAGAACTGAGCCTCCTTTGGATTCTTTCTAGGAATCCATCCCAAACCTCGTACTTGGTCTTCCCACATTAATTGGGAGACCCAGATGCTTACTGGGAGCTTGGTGGCATCGTAGCCAGAGTAGAGCCTATTTGTTGGATAATTATTGCTTCGAGATTGATACCAGTTATGCTGTGCTTCTGGAGATTCACCCTGAGGTGAACATATTCGAAGCAAAGCAAGATATCTTGATACCTTTCCACTCCGAAAATCGAGCCTTCATAAAATAGAAGTGTGTCATCCCCATATAGGGAATTTGACAACAAAGCTTCATAGTTGTCCGCATTCATACCTTTGGTGATCCCTAGACTGGTGTCTTTGTTTAACATCCTGTGGTTATGCTTCCACCATGATGGTGCAGAGGAGAGGATAAAGGATCTCCATGCTCGAGGCCCCTTACTGCCTTGAAGAAGCCCTTGGCATATCCGTTAATAGAGTTGGTGCAAGTTGAAGTCTCTAGAAGGGCAAGGGGAAGGCCCAAAAGGACGTGGATAGAGTTTGTAAGAAAAGACTTGATGACCTATGGTTCAACTGAAGTTATGGTTCAACAGGATTCGTGTTGCCGGCCCCAATTAGTTGGGATAAGCCTTAGATGACGACGAGGACAATAATGGGCCAAGGAGATGCTTCTCTGGGACTGGGAGGTGCCGTGATCGAGGAATGGGAGTTTGCTGACACCTAATGATATATCCTATGCTTAGCCATAGTGCTGCTGGTAATTGTTTCTGCATTGTTTTGTTCTCTTGTGGCCTGGGCCCTTGTATGTGGGGATTGGTATTGTAGGTTTTCTCTTGGAGTACAGTAGGGTGAATTGTCTTGTCTCCTATCCTTTGTATTCATTTTTAGTTTTAATAAATTTCATTACCCTTAAAATATTTTTTTTTTTCCCCACTGATTTGTGTGAATCACGGACAGTTTGAAGTTTTACTTGCTGAATGAGCTTGATATGTCTGAAGGGATGGTTTATCATTTGATCAGTTGGTTTGCTAATCAAGTTAGGTACTTTGATGCACCCTATATTATGATTAATTTATGTAGGCCAATCTATTCCAATACTCCAGTTACTTATTTCCCAGACACAGCTCACATTCAATTAGTGGCATTGTGGTTGTGGGTGTCTTAATACCAAGAAAATATGACTGTAGAATGTAGATTAGGTCAAATTTTACCTTGAAGATTTTGTCAATTCTTAGAAGGTTTGATTTCTGTAAGAGCAAGGGGTGAACTTACAAGCGCTTACTCCCATGGCAGAAGTGTAGGAAATTGCATACACAGCTTGAGAACTTAATACCATGCACAACTGAAGTTTTGTATTGGTGTGGTCAACTCATGGTTTTAAATAACAGTACGACTCGACCTGCCCAATTCCATTTTGGTCCACATTTCTGTCTGGTGATTCGTCCCACTCGACTCATATCTAACGAATTTTTGAACCATGAGTCAGCTGAATCCAGTTCAATTGTTTGGCTGGGCTGAAACTGGATTGCATTCTTTTCTAGGACTGAGCATGCAGGTTTTGCACTTCCAGTAACCTGGGTAGATTCCAGTTAATGATCGCTACTTTTAATCAAGGAACTAAAACTCAAGCAAACTGAGTCAAGTCAGATTTGCTATGAGTGAACCAAGCTGCCCCTAACCCAGGAAATGGACGTTTCAGAACAACGCACCATGTGAACCATTGTTTTTGGCCAGAATTGAATGAGCCACAACAGTTTCAGCCTCAGGGCAAGTCTCACTCCTAAATTGAGTTTTAATACCTCTATTTTACTGATTATTCAGCTGCATTGGTGTATGGGTTTTCCATCTGTAATTTGTTATTCCATAAAAAGAACTAATAAAGTTTGGGATGTTGCATTGCCACCTCTTTTTTGGTAACATTTTATTGTTGTTGTTTTTAAAGGATGAAGGCGAAGGTGAGGCAGAGGTTGAGGTTGAGGGTGAAGCCGAAGCTGAAGCTGAAGCCGAAGCTGAGGCCGAGGCCGAGGCTGAGGCTGAGGTTGAGGGAGAAGGGGAAGCAGAAGTGGAAAGTGAAGTGGAAATACATGATGTAGATCCTAATCAAAGAGAGAGTGAGGGTGAAAGGGCTCAAAGTTCACCTGAAAGAGAAATCAGTGGTCAGAGGGTAGAGAGTGAAGGGAAAGAAGCCGACAGTGAAGAGCAAGAGTATGGGCAAAGGGTTGTAACAAGCAGGAGAAGGGAAGTAATTGTGAGTGGATCCGAAAGGTCTGAGGAGAACAATTACGTTGACGATGAAGATGAAGAAGTTGATCAGGCCAGCCCAAGGTAACACTATCATATGCTCTCCTCTTGTTGATAACCTAATGTGTCTCTTGGATTTCTTTTCAGGTTTCCTTGATCACCCTGGATTTCTCACATACAAGTATATGATCCATGCATGTCTATATATGCATGTTTGTGTGTCTGCCTTCATTGGGTTTCTTAGTTGGCTGGATATCTACATGTAGAATGCAGGATGTTTACTAAGCGTAGCAATGCTTTTCTCAAGTTTGCAAAATTTGGATGCGTCATTGAGTTTTGAGTTTGCAGTCTGAGTGATGTATTTCTTTAGGGATGTTTGGATATGTGGAATCTAAAGAAAAGAACGGAAAAAACATATTCTAATGATGGTTTCCATGAGCACTATTGAAACATGGATACCAATTTTAGAGTTCTTGTTTGAATATCAAATGGAAATATCATATGCCTCTCACAACAGTTACCTAGTTTTGTGTGCCAAGAATAATTTAATAATTGCTTTGTGGAATCCACCATTTTCTTTGCTATCCAAACAACATAAATTGTCACATCAAAGGAAAATCCTTTTCCTTTTCCATTGTTTGGGCATGGAATCCTTGGTATCCAAACATGACCTTAGGTTTTGGTGGCTGTGCTACTGGGTCTATTTTGCATTGCACTCTGACAGTAGTGCTGTTTTCTCTTCCATATTCTTGAAAGAGTAAATATATAATGTTTGATGAGCATTTGCTTGCCCTGGGGCCACCATTTCATGACTTGTATAATTCAGATGGTGCATCATGATGGATGGGAGATCCCCAAAAACTTCCCATAGGATGAGACCTTTTGATTTGGTCCCTGTTTAAACATGGCCCAGTGGTTTTAGTTATCCATTTTCTTCTGATGGCTAGAGGGTCTTCTGAAGGGGAAGTGTAGGGCATGGCTCATCCATGATGGTTCACCAAATCAATGGCTTAGATTACTGGAAGGACCACCAATCGAGCAATAAATAGCATTTCTTTTGACCGGATGTCAACGCTGCTATAACTTCCAATGGAACTTTTTGCATTTTAGCAATTCGCCACCTTTTCTTTTCATTAATCTTTTGCACGATCGTGACTAAACTTTTGCTTTGCGTAGATATCTTTATAACTTACAATGAAACTTTTTGCATTTGAGCAATGCACCACCTAACCTTTTGATTTGCTTAGATATCTTTAGACCAGATAATACTGTGCTTTGCATCGTCGATGGATATTCACTACTTGCATTCTTGGTCAGACATCTACTTGTATATTGACGGGAATGAAAAAAATTACTTTGCTGCAGCAGGTCACCAGGAGAGCAGAAAGATCATGCAGACATTTCACAATCTGCACCTGAGATTCGGGATGTGTTTGGAGATTCCGATGAGGATGAACCAGCAGAGTATGCAGCCCAGAATGACCTGGATCAAGATTCACATGTGAGTGTGAGACGTTTTCCACCCTTGTTTCTAACTTTGTGCTTAATAATGTTCGAATGATAGAACCTGGACACTGACTCCTAATATATCTTGCTGGATAATAAAGAAGCATTCATCATCCAATACCTGGTACTTAGTAGATTGAGGTGGATCCAGTCCATCATTTGGTGCTTCCTGTCTGTATATGACCCTTGGTTAAAAATCACAAGAAATGGATGACCTATCCAATCAGTTTCTCCTGTTTAGTCCATTTTCATCTCAACCGTCCATTTGAAGGCCATCGTCCGTTGGATAGGGTTATCCATTATTTGTCAACTGTGGGCCATTCCTGAGAAGGACCCACCAGATGAATCATCTGGATTTATGCCACCTGTGATGTGTTAGTTGTTGGGCGACAAATGTCCATTCTGGATCTAGTGTGCTGAATGCAGAACCTCATTGAAACTGATTGTGCCCATCAAAGATCTTTCATCTATTTGACTTCGATATGGGCATGTGTACCAGAGTTAGATATGGAGACAAGGTTTTTGACATGGCGTAAATGGAAAACCAGACACGCCAACTTGTCTGCGGGCCACACGCGGGTAGTAATATGATTCTCCAGATAGATGCAATATTATTTTGAGCATGACCTCAATGCCTAGAGAGCACTGAGAGTTGGTAGCACATTTCTCCCCTCCATTTAAAGATGGTGGGCATATAGGCATTTTAAAATATGGTTTTTCAAAGTCTATTTTAAAATGTGCGTTAAGATTCACACCCACCATTGTTAGATGGAATGTGTTACTGACTTTCGGTGCCCATCGAGCCCACACAATCTTTTCCCATTGGGCATTCTTACTCATGAAAATGTAGGGCAAAGTGGCATGTGTACAAAAAATAAAAATAAAAATTGTGGTAACCAATTCCGAAAAGAGAAAAGAGAGCACATACTAAATAGCAATTTTTTTGCAAAAAAGGGGAAAAAAGATTTGTAAAGGGGGCATAGAGCGCCCGAGAAACAGAAAATCTCTAACTCTGCCCACTTAGCTAAGGGTTAGTGAGGTCAATAGCCTCCCTTGGGATAAGAAAACAAAAGAATCATTCAACTCTCTAATGATATTGTGAATCTTGTCAACGACAAAAGCCGGACTTCAAGTTTGTTTTCCCTATTACTAGCCCAAGAGAAATAGACAACATGGTTTGTTCTCCTCTTTTCCCTTAGGGCCTGTTTGGATGGAATGCAAAATGGGTAATGCAACCAGTTTGCATTGACATGACATTTTCGCTTGCTTAGAAAGCGACGAATGCTATAGTGAAGTGTTTATATTTGCTTTTCCCTTCTCAAAAAGAGTATAACTTTTATTGTAGAAGTCAAATGGAGGGAAAAGAGTTTATCTCCAATGCGACGTTTTAAATGGCAATTTTGGAAGGAAAAGGTTTCCTTTTGTGGCATTGCAATACATACAGTTGTAAATGCAAAGGAAAAACATTTTTTAGGATTCTTCTTTAGCAAAACAAACAAGTGCAACTGGTTTGCTTCTCGTAGCACTGATGTCAGCTTACCTTCTGTTCATGTCACATTTTTGTTTTCCCTTGCATTTTCCTAGTTTACCTTCAATCCAAACAGGCCCTTATGAACCAGTGTCCTCATGTTTGATGCAACATGCTCGGCATGTGCAACTCAAGAAAATGCTCGACATGTGCCCGCAGCTCGGTTTTGTAAAACTGGAGGGTCCTTGTTATGTGGCCTTAATTGGTTGCCTCCAGTGCAATGTTGTTCCCTTTTGTATTTAAATTGTCTAAACAGTCCCGTTATCTGCTTGTATCAGAGATCACCTATTGAAGAGGAAGGGAGCTATGAGAAAGAGTTGAGGCCAGAGGATTTAGTTCCTGAGGAAGAAGGCCAGTATGAATCAGAAGAGGAGAATCTTGAGCAGAAACACAAGGAGAAACCAGTTGGCCCCCCATTGGAATTGGAGATTCCATTGCGTCCACCTCCAGGTCAGCCAGATAAGGTGGGTCTTCTTTCTGTTCCCTTACCCATGCATTTTGTTGTTATTCATCTTTCTTTAAAGTTATGCATAGTTGCTCCCGTATATTGTTTGAGGATGTTGGCCATGTATGATGGACATCTAGATCTTGAAGCAATTGCACACAATTGTTTTCTACTTTGTTTTTTGCTATTTTATGGTTCTGATTCTTTTTCTATAAGTAAGGTTTTGCTCAATTGACCTTGAGAGATGCATTCAGCCAAGAGTTGCTTCTCAGCATGGTCATGAATGGATCCTTATTATTTCATACACCTATATTGTTCTTCTCTCTTCTAGATACGGTTGCATGTGATCAAACATCTGGTTACATGTTTGCGAACGCGCATGCGTGGAGTGTTTTGGCTGAGTTTTTCTTTACCATATTGTTCAAAATTAAACCACATATATGCATATTCATGTTTTTATCTAAAAGCCACGCATAGATTCTTCCTTTAATCCATAGAGAATGAGGACTCTGAAGCAGCCTAAGAGTGCCCTAATAGGAGATACAGTTATGGAGACCTTGAAATGATTCAGATATGTACTACAAAAGCCAGAGACAGCCTTGATGAGGAGGGAACTTTGAGTAGGCCTAAAGGGTCTAACAGGAGGATGAGGGGAATACTAGAAACGACTTGGATTGATGTGGTGGGAAGGGATATGATGGCTTGTAAAGTTGTCAAGGATAGGGCCTTGCATAGGAATAATTGGTGCATCAGGATTTGAGAGGCTGACACCATGAATAGCTGGGATGGGTAATGATGATGGTGGTGGCAGTAGTGGTGTTGAAACATGTTTTCTCAAGTCGACCCCAGATACAGACACATAGATACATCTGTTCTTTTGCACTTAAAGCATGCAAATTTCAGAATTACTGTTTCCTTTCCATCTTTTTAGTTCTATGTTTTCTCTATGAAAGTTCTATTTTTCTTTTGTCATTTTTCATTTTACAATTTTTTGTTTCCCCCCATCAAAAGTTCACACTTACCAAGCCCTACCCTATTTAATTTTTGGGCTTGTCAAGTTGGCACTTGATATCCTTTTCTTTTGTGATACTTGAAGTCGGAAATAATGCATGTGCACGCTTATGTGAAGTATGTCATGTTTTTGACTTATGCATATCATGGAGGATATTGTTGTTATTATGATCTTGAACTTTGTGCATCCATCTACCTGTTGCTTATTATGTGATAGAGTCTTACACCTTTAACATCATAATTGTCATAACAGTGGCAGTGGGCTGGGTAGGCCAGGCCAGGGTTGGCTCTAGCCTAGCTTTGGCACTATAGGACTGGGCCGGGCCAGGGCTAGCGCTGATATGCAAGCCGGCCTGATTTTTGTGCAAAGTGATCTTCATGGTGGGTGACTCCTGCTTGAATGGTATGTATATTTATGCTGACGGGAAATAGATGGAACATATGTCATTAAGTAAGTCCTCGATCCAATTGGTCTGCCTAAGAATACCCATGGCTAAAGGCTTACACTGAAAGATCCATCTTATGTAAAATAATGCTTTAGGGCCTGGATTTTAGAATCAATCCCGGCCCTTGAGCCGAGTTTAGGGCCCAAGTCCAGGCTCTATTGATGAGGACATTTGACCGAAGTGTACTAGATGAGGAGGATAGCGACGTAGCCTTCTTTGTGGCTATACGAGTGTTACATGGGGCCTGTGAGGTCCAGATCACATCCCTAGACATCGTAGAAGATCTCATGTGCATGGTTTGTGCATCTTTGAAGACACCACACTGGGTAGATGCACACGGGTTGCTCCATGTTATTGCTTCTCAAAAACTTCAAACTTTCTCTTTTCTCCACGTGATTTGGAGATTAGGATTGGTGAGAGGCCATACCCATTCGACGGAGGTGCGAGGCTTCCACTTATCTTTCGTATTCTTCTTTTTTCTTTGTCAAGGGGGTATTTCTTTTAAGTTTTCATCTTTCCTTCTTCCCCTCTTCCCAAAACTTATCAAAATCCCTTCCTTTCTTCCTCTTTACATCCCACCCGTATAAACTCAACCCTTAAAACCCAAACCCTAGCCAAAATAACCCACATGTATGATTGTACAACCACACGTGTGAACCCCTATAGCTGGCCATATGGCCCACTCTTTGTCCCTTTGATTCCTTCTTACTTCCACATCAAAACCCCCTTGAATCACATACCTTAATCCTAGCTTAAATCCTAGATCCCCAAATATCCAAGTTTCCCCAAATCACCTAAACCCTAGATTCCCAATTTCCCTAATTGGCCATAAATTTCGAACTTCCAACCATCCAAATCTCCAATTTCCTTCTATTAAGACTTGAAGCCTCAAATCCCTTTACCAATTAAGCAACCTAAGCCTTAATTTTACTTTTCCCAATCCCATGAACCCTAGGTTGGCCTAAACCCTAATTGAGCAAACCCTAGGTAGCATTAGCTTTTCCTTTTTGAAATTAAACTAATTCCGATGCTCTTGGATGTTCTTACATCCATAAGATCCCATTTTTTAGTATTTAATGGTCTTGCATTTCGTAGTTTGATATATGTGGCTTGAACTTCTCATAGCTACATGCTTGTTTCTTGATATATTTGATGATTTAGTGTAGTTTGTGAATTTTGATTATTTAGATTAAGTTGCTGATTGATGTCCTATAGGGCTGCCTGCCCTGCCCATTGCCACCCTTGATCAACCACTTTCAGTTGGATCTATGCATCCTGTTTCGCCAATCAATCCTAAGGCCCAACTCATTAAAGGAACAAGCCTTCATATCCCTGCTCACCACCTCAATCCAAGTTCATTTAAGGTCTTTCTCTCATTTTATGTTCAAACCCTTCAACCCTAAACAACCCCTCCTTATTGGAGCTGTTTCCGGTCTTTGTCGCATATCATTGAATCATTTGATGCAATTGCCCCACATCCCACGTGTGCATGCTCCGCATGTGTGCACAAGAAGATGCCCATTTTCCTTTTCTAGCGCATCCCTACTTTCCTTTTTCTTCAAATCTCTATTCCATTTCTTTTAAATCTCTACATTAGGCAATTTCCTTCGATATATTTATATTAGGCAAGAAGTAATCTTAGATTCTTTTTATTTGAGTACTTTCTTATTTAAGTGGTTTCTTATTTAGGTAGTTTCCTATTTGTCAGATCTTTGCTAGCTAGGAATTCTATTTTTAGATTCGATAGTTTTTATTGCAAATTGTAAGGTTTGATTATAAATAAGGCCTACGCTTATGGATAAGATAGTTGAATGATATTCTCTTTTATGAAAATTTTCTTGTTTTCTCTGGGGGGAATACCTAGTCTAAAGACTAGAGGACTGTTGAGCTTGCTCACAATCTTGCATTCGCGGTCTCTAGCATTCGGTCAGTGTTTTAAATATCGACGATATTGGCCAATATATCCTACGATATATCTTGTATCCCACCTGTGTGATACAAAATGCATAGGTAGTGCCGATATATCCCACCTATTCAATCCGGTGAGCATTTTCTATTTTCGATTCTTTTTTTTTTTTTTTGCTATAAATCACGTTAAATCAGTGTCAAATGGTTACAAATCTATGATTCTTCATGTTTTCCATGAAAAATCATGGATTTGGAGCTTTGATTTCGAGATTTGGGGGAGATGGGGCAAGTTGCGGAAAATTGGAAAAAATTGAAATTTCTCAATTTCTCACAAATTAGTTGCAAATTTTGTATCCAAACACAAAATCAAATGTGTATGTCACCCGATCTAGTGATTCTTGTCTTGCTTTTGAATGTATTGCTTGTGTTTCCATACATATCTTCTTACGTTGATAAATTATATGAATAGACTTTAAATATACGTGCATAAGTTCAGTTGGACAATGCATGTATTAGGAGACCCCATACAAAGGAAACCCCTATTTTGTGCACCTTTTTGTTGTTGTTGTTGTTGTTGTTGTTGTTGTTGTTGTTGTAATGTTTTGATTTCTAAGTGTGTATTGATGTTTTTTTCAACAATCCTTGACGCTTCCATGAAAAATTCGACCAGTTTCCCAATGTTCCCATGCTTCCCAACAACACCGATACATTACGCGATACAACCAATATATCCCATGCGATAACCGAGGGTGCGATAATTTGGGTGCGATGCGTATCCCAAGAGTGCGATACATTACGCGATGACGACATTTAAAAAATTACATTTAGCTAGGGGATTGTTGGGTCCTTTCCCACAATCTCTTTCTTCTTTTCTTTGATTTATTTGCTTCCCCTTTTGGGGTTTGCATTATTATCTCAATATGCTCTTTTGAGTCATAGACCTTTGAAGTTCTTGTCTTCTTACCGGACCTCTATTCTAGCATTCTTCGTTTCATTATCTGCATTTATACTTTGATAACTGCTAGTGCCCCTAAAAATAATGGGGTTTTTACTAGTTACAGTTTTAGTTTCTGATGGTTTTCCCATCTTGCAGACGAATATGATCAAAGTTTCCAACATCATGGGCATTGAACCAAAACCTTTCCCACAATGTCTTTATTCTTTTCTTTGATTTATTTGCTTCCCCTTTCGGGGTTTGCAATATTATCTCAATATGCTCTTTTGAGTCATAGACCTTTGAAGTGCTTATCTTCTTACCGGACCTCTATTCTAACATTCTTGGTTTCATTAGCTGCATTTATACTTTGATAACTGCTAGTGCCCCTAAAAATAATAGGGTTTTTACTAGTTACAGTTTTAGTTCCTGATGGTTTTCCCATCTTGCAGATGAATATGATCAAAGTTTCTAACATCATGGACATTGAACCAAAACCTTTCCCACAATCTCTTGCTTCCTTTCTTTAATTTATTTGCTTCCCCTTTCGGGGTTTGCATTATTAACTCAATATGCTCTTTTGAGTCATAGACCTTTGAAGTGCTTATCTTCTTACTGGACCTCTATTCTAGCATTCTTTGTTTCATTAGCTGCATTTATACTTTGATAACTGCTAGTGCTCGTAAAAATAGTAGGGTTTTTACTAGTTACAGTTTTATTCCCTGATGGTTTTCCCATCTTGCAGATGAATATGATCAAAGTTTCTAACATCATGGGCATTGAACCAAAACCTTTTGATCCAAAGACATACGTTGAAGAAGATGTTTTTGTGACGGATGAATCTGGAACTAAGAAGCGTATACGGTTAGAAGACAACATTGTGCGTTGGAGGCGTGTTCGGAATCGTGATGGCATGATGTCTGTAAGTGAAGAGCTTTAATCTTACATTCAAACTAATTGCTTCTGTTTCTTCGTCTCCTTTTTCTCTTTGACATTTTTGATTTCATTTTCTTCAACTTGTCACATTTTTGTTTTCTGTATTTTCTTCTTTCTTTCTTTCTTTATTATTTTATTTATTTATTTTTTTAATGCATGATTTTTTGATGGGTCATTGCTGCTGTGCTTGGTCATCCTGTTTTGAATTCAACAGCTTGGTTTTGGTTTATAACTATTGAAATCGAAATACAGCTAACGACTAAAGATTTTACTTAGTTGATTTCATTGACTAGCTTTTTACTTTTGGAAATCATCTTATGAAATTAATTGTATTGTAGGCTTATAATACAAGTATTTGCTTTGGACACATGGGACTGCACGATTCAGTCTGGAATATGGACTGTCCATTCACCCCAGCCCACTATTATCAGGCCACAATGCAAAATCACACTGACCAGAGATTCAAATGATTTTTTTTGAAAGATAATGAATTTATTATAAAACCGCACCAAAAAGGGCGGGAAAGAATACAAAAGCAAAAAGAAAAATTAGAAACCCAAGAGGGAAATTAGGACACAAGCGTCCATATCCTTAAACCCAGAAGCCCACTCAATCACCCAAGACACCAACTTGTGAAAAACCCGAACTCCCAGTTCTGATTTGTTCTCAAAGCAACGCCTATTTCTCTCTCCCCAAATGGCCTAAAGGGAAGCCATTACCATCAAACGCCACACCACCTTTCCATCTTTTCAGATTCCACCTTTATGCCATGAAGCCAAAAAGGAGGAGATGGAGCCCAACATGACCCAGCTGAAATTCAGAGTCGAAAGGAAGGCTTCGCATATTTTCCTTGAGAAAGGGCAATGAAGAAAAAGTGGTCCACCGACTTGGTGTCCCTCATGCATAATATACTTGATCAAATGAACCTGCCGTTTGAATGTTGACTTATTTTTTTTTGTCATACCCGTCAATTTTAAAATACATGGATCAAATGGGTTACATCATCTGATAGTGTTTCCTTCGAATCATACACAATCCAAGGCAGGTCCTGGTGAATAGATCCTTCAAGTTGATGATTGCTCCTATTTTCTCTGCTCAATCCCGTCCCTCTCTTAACACTACTGATCAGATCGTTAGGATCATTTAATTGGTGTGATCCATGCATCATCACCTTTCAACTTTTGGCACGAAGAAATGAGTGGTCCAGAATAATATTTGATGGTACCACATGTCCAAAGCAATAGTATTGCATAGGATATGGGTAGTTGTATAAGATCCTTTCCCTGTACATTTATGCATGCATACATGCATAATACATATAGATTTAATTCTTTCAAAAAATATTGGTAGGTTACAGCCATAAAGGTAGGCTGTCAATGAGCTGAGTAGCACATTGGGCTTTGTTTTGTTTTGTTTTTTTTTGGGTGAAAGTTCTGGATGCTAGCGTTACGAAAGAGGTTTTATTAACTGGAAGAGCCCCAAAAAAGGGGCAATTTCTTGCCAAATGCATTGAAAGTATGCGTTGGGGACTACCATATGCATTTGTCATAATGCACTAGACTGTGGTAATTCATCTATTTATACATGGTAGACATGCATGCCAATCCAGACCATCCAAACTGTAGGTATCATATTGTGAATTAAAAGTTAAAACTGAGAGGATGTGAATTTGTTTATTCTTGCAATAAAAGTATGCTTTTAGTAGTTGGAATATCATTATATAGTTGGGATAAGGCAATGACCTTAGCGATAAATGTTGTTCTTGGCTATGGAATTTCCTGCAAAACTTTCATAATTTGACCTTTTTCTTATGATATTCTTGTGAAAATATCCTTCAAAAGATATTATTGTGAAAATCTTGCTGAAAGCAAAATTTTAAAAATATTGTAGGTAAATCATCATCATCATCATCATCATCATTTGAGACTAATCCTGATTAATTGGGGTCGGCTATTTAGCCCATTTTAGGTAAATTAATAAATAAATTTAGAAATATAAGTACGTAGTTATAAAATTAATTATTTTAACTTCTAAATGTTTTTACGTTAAAGAATGTGATAAAATTGTGAGAAATTTATGACTGTTGAGATTTTTAAAACATCGCGACAATGTCATTTTATTTTAACTTCTAAATGTTTTCACGTTAAAAAACGGGATAAAATCATGAGAAATTTATCACTATTGAAATCTTTAAAATATTGTGACAATATTGTTTTATAATTTCTCTATGAGAATATTGCAAGATTTTCAATATCTCAGTGATATTTGTCATAGTGGTTATGACAATTGACAACGCTGATGATACTAGTTAAATGACGGCCCGGGCCAGGCTTTGGCAAATTTTAATGGATTAGGCTTAATCTAGTAACCACCTCTTAGATTGCGACATTGCAAGCATTGTTCATGAGTATCGGTATTGTTACATGTATAAATGGCTGGGGATACGGAAACATGTATCAATATCATCCGCACTTGGAAAAGTAATGTTGTCTGAGGGAAACATTTGGGGAAAGTTGGGAAAATGGTGGAATTTTTTAGTGAAATTTAAGATATGTTAAAAGGCATGTGTGTTTGTGTGTCTATATATATATATATATATATAAAGTTTTCATTTTATAGGGGCCTAATCATGTGTGTCGGAAAAATCAGTATAAAATAAATGTATACAAATTTGTAGCCAATCAATAGATTGGCTAACACTCATTGTTATGTAAATTTTCCACTTTAATTAACAATGAAAAACACGTTCTCCAATAAAAAAATGGGAAAATTAGGATTTCTCCCATTTCTCACTTAAATGTTAATTTTTCGCCACATATACATGTCAATGCATGAGAATCATGCATAGATATGGATTTCCATTGCAATCCATGTTAACATTTGAAAACAGGTTCTTATGAATTTTTTGTCACTTTTGAATTTTTGCCCGACTTCATATCGAGTTGAGATTTCTCCTCACATCTAAACTATGATTCAATAAAAACCAAGAGATTGAAATCGGCTAAGGAACAAAATTTTTGAAAACCCCCAAAAATAGAGATTTTTTTGGGTTTTTGGAAATTTCCCTAGTTTTTGTCAATTTGAGCCTATTTATGGACGTTTCCCTATTATCGGGGATATTGTCGCTCGTTTGGGGATATTATCAATAGTATCGCCGATACCAGGGAATTTTTATAAGGGATTCTTATCAAAATAATGGTGATAGTGATAATATCGCCAAATATTCTGATGTTATCGAAAGCATTGGTGATATTTGGAAAATTTTGAACTTCCAGCTGTTGTGGTATCACCGACCGAGGGATACTGACAATATCAATGATATTAATAACACTGCTGATATTTGGGACATTGATCGCAAGGAAAATTTGGCATCACTTCTTAAATCTCTTTGGTGTTCCTTGGGTTCTCAAAAAATCCATTTTTACCGTGCTTGTGGGATGGGATAAAGGCTCCTTCCCTCCCAAAAGGGGATATCTTATGGGAAATCTTTCCCTTTGCAATATTATGGGCCTTTCGAAAGTGAGAAACCCGAGAATTGCAATGAGAGAGACATCCTGTGACTTTTCGGTGGAGCTTTGCTTAGTCGTAGATTTAAGGGAGAAAATAATCACGTGGGATATTTGTCTTGGGAGTCTCTCGTGGATGGGGGTATTTTGTCTAGTTGGGCTAATCCCTCTTTGTTTTTCGGAGGGTCTTTGTATTGGAATGATCCTTCATCATCTCATTGTTTTTGGTTGTTGCTGTTGTTGCTTTCATTTTTGGGAAATAAAATATTTAGTTAACATTGAAAAAAGAAAAGAGGAAGGCTTGGGATTAAAAATTAAAGCACATGACCAGTTCTGCTGGGCTCGTGCTAATCTAAAATTAGGAAAAAGATTAGGTGGACCGGGTATCCATCTGACTGCTGGAAGATTCTCTTGAGGGGCCCATGAGAAAAGTGTTCCACCACGAAGCATCTTCTCCACCTGTCTCATCCGCGAGCTGGATCCATACCCGCTTGCTCTCCCATTTTTTGATGGATTTAGGGTCTGAAGATCACACATCTCAAAATCTAATCTTGCACCATTGATGTGGTAATCCCTGGGTGAGAGATGTCTTGAGATCTTCTTGAAGACAAACCACTTCTCAGGGAAGTTTGACTCAATCAAAATCTGAAACAGCAAAAATTGACTCCCCACCTCTCAGAAGTCCTATCTTTCACCATTAAAGTGTTAATCCTTGGGTGAGAGATATCTTGACATTTGGCTGAAGATACACTGCATTTCATGCAGGGTTGACTCATGATGGATTTGTAAGTTACATTGAGTTATCCTCAATCAAATGCTTATACAACAAAAAGTGACACAAATGATGCAGATCCGTCCTATGCCTCCAGTGGAAATGCATATAAAAGATACACCTATGTTTGATGCTTCTAATGAGGACTATGAAAGTATCCTAGGGATAGGGCAAAGTACATCTCTCTTTCTTATCTTCATACGAGAGTATAAATATGTTCCTTACCCAAATAGATGTAGTGCGCACCAACCCTTGTCAAAGCAATTGGATGTTGTTTAATTTTAGCAACTAAGTCTATTTCCTGCCCTTGACCCTTGTCCAACTATCCTGGTGTCTAAAAGCCTATGCTCATCTATGGAAGAACATGATGCCCTTAACGAACCAAAACAAGCCAGAACCATACAGCTAATAACCATCTTGGAGATCTAATCACCTTATCAGACTGGGAGTATGCTTTCCCTCTCTACCATCACCATCAAAATCAAGCTTCATTAAGATCTTGTGATTTGAAGTAACGGTAAGATGGGATCTAGCATTAGTTTTGGTTTTTATTCTTCAAATGATGTGAAAGTCCTATTGAACAATTTGAAATTTAAAGCCACTATCTCCTAATCATTTCAGTGATGATACTAATTGGGATTTGATGGTATTATGCTGTGACTCAAAAGTTTGGGGTTGTGACGTGCAAAGCATGGGATCAGAAATATTTGAAGATTGCCCTGTTGGATTTTGCCTTGTGCGAAGGATGGAATAATAATGGCTGGAACTGCTTAGTTCTGCAAGGTGGTGCAAGTTAATGTGGTGATTATTCAAAGCATCCTAGTTGAGGACATGCGACAAACCAGGTCTATTATCTTAGGGAATTAAAGAAAACCTTTCTCCTTAACAATATCCTGTAAAAATCAAAGTGGTTTTTCTATTGCTATTAGTGTATAAATGAAGAATGATGTTTGGGTAGCATTAAATCCGAATCGCATGCCAAGATTTTCCAGAAGGCTAGGTGTACAGTTCTTTCTTAGGCAGCGGTCTGTGAAGTCTTTGTTTGGTAGGGCTTTAGCAAGGTGGTCACAAAAGCTATAAGGTAAGGGATTGGGGTCTTCCCTTCTTTTTTCCAGAAATTTGATATTGGTGGGAGTCTCGTAGAATGTGATTCTTTGGGCACCCAAGACGCACTCTGAATTTTGGAGATTGCTTTATATTGTTAGGAGATATTCTATAGTGCTTATGGTTATACATTTTGCTCACCTATGAGGGTGGAGAATATTGAGATAGTGGACCTCTAGCAAAGGAAGGTATCTAAAATTTAAATTGGAGACTCTTTTCCTATTTTAATTAAGCGTTTTTATCCATAAAAAGAAAATCTTATATTTACATATGATGTATCCCTGATCCCCCTATGTTGCATAATTTGGAAGTTGGCTACTTTTGTTTTTGTATATTGTTAGTGGTTATTCAGAGGGCGAAATCTCTTGTAGCCGAATGGGTTTCTTGTATTTCCAGTTTGAAAGAGAATGTATTTTGCTTTTTTGCTTGTTCAGGGTTGTAAGCTCTTAATAATATTCCCTTTTATCTTTCAAAAAAGAAGAAAAAAGCAAAAAAGAAAAAAAGACAAGGACTTCAAATTCTTGTATTTGCTTTTATGGGGTTGTCGTACTGGTGACAATTTTATTTTTGCGATTGTTTCTTGCTGATGCAATTCAATTTGTAAATCTCTATCTACATCCTTCACAAGTTCATTTTGCATTTAAAATCAGTAGTAGTCCATCCATGATGCATGCCCAGATTAATCTTTTAGGTTTTTCTGTCTCATCATGTTGTCATTGTATTCAACTTTAATTCTGGGGCATTGACTTTGAAGTCTGGTTGTAAAGAAGAATGATTGCTAAAACAAATATTATTGAAATGATTTTTTTTTTTTCTTATTTAAATATGATTACATGTATTTATTCATATGTTCTGAGATGGGTACTCTTAACTGTTTGTGACACTTTGCATTTTAGCATAACTGCTGCACACTTTCTGTAGGTTGATGAAGTTTGGTTTTGCAGTATGAAAGCAATGCACGGTTCGTGAGGTGGTCGGATGGCAGTTTGCAATTGCTAATTGGTAATGAAGTTCTTGACATAAGTGTGCAAGAAGCACACCACGATCAATCACACCTTTTCCTTCGACATGGAAAGGTGGGCCTTCACAACTTTTGACATGTATGCACAAAATTTTGAGCATATCATTGCCTAATTGCATCTGCAACTGGTGTTGTAGTATGCACGACTTCTTCTTTCTTTCTTTTTAATGAGTTCTTCAAAAGTGAATCAGAACTCGTTGAAACCGCGGCGATTTGGTTCTGCTGGGGAATAAGCTCAGCCCCCTCGGCACTCACTTTTGGAGGAAGCCTGGCCAATTTGACGCAGTTGTGCTAAGTTCATGTATTTGTTTTCCAGTAACTAATTGCAGATTTTCCTGTTCTGATTGCTAATGCAGGGAATCCTGCAATCACAAGGGAGGATTTTACGGAAAATGAGGTTTATGCCATCGTCATTATCGTCAAAATCTCATCGTCTATTGACTGCTCTTGTTGATTCACGACATAAAAAGGTCTACAAGGTGAAGAACTGTGTAACTAACATTGATCCAGAAAGGGAGAAGGAAGAGAAAGAAAAGGTAACTAAAGTGTGCAATTAGCTGTTCATATTCACCGTCAGCTAACCCTAGTGAAGATTCCATTTCCTTTGACATTCTCTTGATCAAAACCCATAGCAAATTTTTGAAAAAACTTTTATTTGGTCAATTATTTAGGAAGGTGTCCTTTTGCCCTCAAAGATGGGATTTGCCTTCTCATGTTGAAAGTTGAAACAATACCCTTTAAACTTACTGTGCAAAACTTTTGAACCTCAGAATGTCATTGTCAATATCTAGAAACTCACACTCAGCCTGGTTGGTCAAGCATGCATGTTTGAATTTGCAAATTCCTTTTCAAAACACTCCCAACAATCACCAAAAACTTACGCTGTAAAAATGACTAGTCTTTCCATTGCTCTATATAAAACACTCTTCACAAATCTGCAAGTTGGGTCTGAACTGTACTTGATCATCACCAAATGCCCGCTAGCTTTTCTTTGTAAGACATGTTGATTGATTATTATTTATTTTATTTTATTTTGTGTGTGCGTGATCTGTATGAAATGTTGTGTAATTCATATCTATCTGAAATAGAAGCCTATGCATTTCAGGAATGTGCTTGTGAAAGTGCTTTCCTTGGCTTCATAACCTGATGGTGTCGAGATGCAAAAATGTTCTTTTGCAGGCCGAAGGTCAATCAATCAGAGCTAATGAACTTCTTCAACGGAAGAGGGAGAAAGTGAGCCGGAAATACCCTCAAACGGTGGAGAGAGGACGCCAACTTTCTCCTGGGTTCTTGGAGGAAGCACTAGAAGAGGTCAACTTGGTTTATTTTATTTTTTCCTTTTTATTTCACTGTTTTCACATTCATTAACAGTACATGCATAGATCACAGTGGGCACAAAAACACTAGTAGAACTCTTTCCTCTTCTATTGATATGAGTATTATAATATTATTGCTATCTTTATCTTTCAAAAAAAATATTATTTCTGTTTTTTTTTTTTTTTCTTTTTTTGGCTGATGATTTCGAGCTATCCACATCATATTTGAAATTGATTTTAAATCCATTTCTTATTCTTGCCTTGCATTTTTTTTTTGGGTAATAGTAATGATGGGCAAAAAATAGTAGGCTTAAGTAACTTTAGCCTTCTATACATAACATTAGCATTCTATATATATACATAAAATTTAACTACACATAAAATGGATAGATAACAATGGGACAAAGCACCGCTAGAGCTCATTTTGCTGATTTTGAAGAAATGTGTTGTATTGCTATTTTCTTAGCGATGATGTCAAGATATCCACATATGTAATATTTGAACCCTGCCAGTTGATACTGATTTTAAACCCATTTCTTCTTTCTTGCCTTCCATTTTTTAGTAATAATAAGCCAAAAATAGAAGTCTAAAATTACATGTAGAGTTTATTACTGTAATTTTACATTTTTAATTATACATACAGGCTACAAATTTTTTTGTCATTGTGTTTTTTCTGGGTAAATGATTTATGAGTTTTTTTTTTTTCTTTAAAAAGTGAAGAAATATTCAATGCTTGATTGAGCTTTTGTTCATCCCAGCAAACTTAGGCCCATCTTCTGGGGATCAAGTTGTATGGTGGAGCCCACTGTGGATAATAGATATGCCAAAAGACATCCCCCATCAGATGATCCTACAACCCTTGATCTATCCCTGTTAAATGTGGACCATTGATTAAATGGCTAGGATTGTCTGGTACCGGAGATATTAGGAGATCGTGCATCACGTTATGTGGCCTGTCAGACCAATGGAATTGATTGGAGAAATGAGTGTCGCACTGTTTCAATCACTGGGATGAACAAAAAAAAAAGAAGAACAAGAAGAAGAAAAAGAAAGAAAGTTCGTTGTTTCTCTCGTGCATCATCTTATAATGTAGCTCGTAAATGGTGCATACCATTCTATTTGACCATGGTAAGAGGTTGTAGGAGGGTGTGTTGGATGTGTTATGGGTATGAGTATGAGGATGTGTGGGCATTTGCTAGTCAGCATTTTGAATTTGCTGCTTTTATTTTATTTTTCCTTATACTATTGATTTTTTGGGAGTCATTTGGATTTTAATCTTTCTTGGTTTCTATGGCTCTGAGTTGCTGAATATTAATTGTTTTCTGTTACCTCTTCGTATAATTTGTTCATTGAGAAGTTGGCTTACAAGTGGCTTGTCTTGTATTGACGTGCTGGAAACAAGGTTGTAAAATTCTGAGTTGACTGATGACTCATCATAGACAAATTCATCCAATCGTTGTTTTTATTTTATCACAAATATCGAGCTCACTCTGGTTGAAATTTTTGAATGGTTACTCAATGATTTTACTACTAAAGGTACTTTCATTTTTTTTTTTTTCATTTATCTATAGTTTCGGTTAGGCTTGCAATCTGATGTCAATAGTTCCTTTTGTTCTTGAAACATTTGGGCCAGCCTGACAACTGATCAGCAACTGATTTGTTGCCTAGTGGCACCCCTCTTGCGAAATGAGAACAAGGTGCTTTCTTTGAATAGAAGAAACTTGGGCATTTCAATTTAGTCCATATTTGCCATGGAGGCCCACTGAATGAGTTGTCATTTGGCGGGCTTGTATGTCTGTATCCAATTCTTTTTGCAAATGGCTACTTGGGTAATTCTCAAGGTTCGTCTCTTTCAACCATAAGAGCATATTTCCATTGTCTCTGTTCATGGGTTCCGGTTTTGTTGATGAAAGATTTAAAGACAAAGCTTGGAAGTGATCGACGATATAGGAACAACTTGGATGACAACAATGACCAGCATCTCAGGAGAACTATGGCAACAACTACAAGCCACTGACAAGTTTTGTTGGGTTTCTAAAATGCTGTTTGGTTTACTTTAATCGGAAAAAACCCCATATGCTTAGGTTTCTCAACCAAGATAAATCTAGATTTTGGGTTTTATCGTTTCTGCCATTGATTCGGGCATCTGTCAGTAGGGACAATGGAAAGAGGCAAAAAGAAGAAGAAGAAAGGCACTGCTTTCAGTTTTTTCTTAATTTTTTTTTTTTTCTGATTAACACTAAATGAAGACAAGAATTGAACAATTCTTTATCTAATTTTACTTTGTAAAATTTTCTGTTCTTTAATGGAATTTGCTAATATATATGTGTATATTTTATGACCTGGTATATTTCACGCACACACACACACATACTGTTATGGAGCTTTGCTATGCCCACGTGTAGGCCTGGCATTGGGCTGGGTCCAGACCTGAATTTTCAACTAGTCTGGTTGGGTCTTTGGGCCGATCCTGTTCAAAATTTTGATTTTGCTAGGTCCAGGTCCCATTGCCAGGCTAATGCGTGTGTGCAATAAAGCTTATGTTCGTACTACACATGTGACAGCATGGCATGCTAGAAATCCAATCTATCTGTTAGAATGGCACCACTGTATTCATGCCCTAGTTCAAGAATCAGGTTGATCTACTGGTCAAGCGGGCCACAGTTTGCCAAAAAAAAATGTGCAGCTCTGAATGACTTGGCCAAAGTTTTCTAACGAATGATCCTCCAGTTCCCAATGTTGGAGTCCACATGCTGACAGACCAGAACATGTATGAGGTCAGACCAACCTGATGGATGCATTGGATCTCACTACTATGTGCCAGGCTGGCACATTTGTGGTGTGTACATGAGCTTTATTGCACATGTGTGTGCGGTTAGCAAAGCTCACTGTTATGAATATGAGAAAAAAAAAATCCGACTTGCCTCATTAAATTTTTTTGCAGTTAACCAAGTTGAGGCCAAGTCTCAGTCTTGAGTTCTCCGACCTTCACTTGAACTGGTCTTTTTAAGAAAGGTAGTTAGAAATGAAAGGCAATCCTTGTCTTAAATTGTGAATCTTTCTTCTCTGTTTCATAGGATGATGAACCTGAGGATTATTACAGCTCCCGTCGTTCAGCAGCTCGCCATCGTTTTGAGGAAGATATGGAATTAGAAGCACAGGCTGAGAAACGAATAATCAATGCGAAGAGGGTGGGTTGAAAATTTAGTGATTTCGAATGCTGCTTTCCTTTTTGGTTGGTTTTGCTTATATGCATGGATTTTCTTGCTTGAATTATCAGTTTACAAAAGATGTCCCGCGAAAATCATCATTGCCAGCTGTCCGTCCATCTCGACGTCCGGTGGAAGAGTCATCTGAGAGTGTGGGAGGGGAATCGGAGTATGAGACTGATGGCGATGAAGGGGAGCCGTCACCGGTACGGAAAAGGTCGAGGGAGCCAGAGCATGAATACGATGAAGATGAACAGGAGGCAGAGGAAACTGGAGCGAATGAAGAATCTGAAGAAGATGAACCTGAGGTATGGAAGTAGTTTCTGTTCCTGACATAAATGTCCTGTGGGGTTTCTTTCAATGCAAGTCATTTGCATTATATTACAGTGCAAATGAGGTGTATTTGTTGTGTGGATGGTCCCATCATCAATCCGTCTGACCATCTGCAGGACCCATCTTTGATGGTTCGCAATAGTTCTAATCTGCTATTCTAGCTACCGGATAATGTTGGTTACAATGGGAAAGATAAAAAAAAACCTTTAGCCATCCATTTTGCAAGGTGTGGTTTGGAAGTGGGGTTTCTAATTCGTGTGATTTTTGGAAAGTGGCGAATTCAACTATCAGATCAGCCATTTGTCCATTACAAAATTTTCACCTCTGTCTGGTGCAGCTTAGCTGCGCAGGATCATTCTCCATTTTCTACAGTTCTTTTCATGCAAATGTTGAAATATGTTGTCCTTGTATATTGATAAACAAAATTTTGCTCCTCTTTTTTCACAAGAGGAATCACATGATCCTCAACATGAGGATATGCACAATTTGCTCTTGTTTTCCATTTGCATGGGTGGGTCCATGGTTTTGTGATCTGGACCATTGGTCTGTTGGATCCTAGCCCAATCTTTGACCATTTTTAGTTGAATATGGGCCACTGCTGTATTTCTGTTCTCCATCATCTATTTTTGGGCCACAAATTGAACCGTTAGAATTGTCCTACTGAGGAGATCTTTTTTGGGGGCATGGTCTATCCAGGGTGGGTCCAACAGGCTGATGGTTTGGATCCTTAAAACCATGGGCCACACAGAGAAACTGAAAGCTAGAGTATGGGTATGCAAATTCTTGGGTCTAGGATTATATAGTTTCTCTTTTCATAAATTAAATAACAGATTCAAAACTGTTTCCTGAAATATGAATGGATTATTTGTCAACATCCATACACGCATGTCTGATTGTACACGAGTGTGCATACATCATCCACATTTGTATGTGTGGCATTGCCTGGAGAAAGAAGCGTGAAAAAGAAGGGAGGAGAAGGAAAAAGAGAAGAAAAGATGGGATTGGGGTTGGATGTTCCCACCTTCCTCTTCATGTATTCAATTAAGTAAGAACCAAAAATGCCAACCTTGCTTGTTACAATGCTGTAAGTACCCCATAAGGTGTACATAGTAAGGCCCATTAAGGGACCGTGAACAAAGGATACAAGGAAATGGATCATATGCTCATATGGCTATCAGCTTTCATAAATAAATAAATAAAAATCTTATGGCTATCCACGAGGTGGACTGCACATAAACCACAATCAATCTGGACCATGGATCATAAAAGCTAACTCGATCTTTATCAACAATATGTTACAGGCAAGTGAAGGTGATCATGTATGTTTCTGTTTTTATTTATTTATTTATTTATTTATTTTATTTTAAATTTAATTTTCTTGTGATCTGCTGCAGGAGCCAAGGCGAAGGAATAAGGAATCAGTGGGAAGTCTCAAGCGCAAGGAGATCGAATCAGACCCTGATTCTCCACCAAGGAAGCCAGCAGTCCATCGCAGGGCAGTTGTCTTTGACAGTGACGAGGACTGAAGGACTAGCTGTCTTGATGATCATAAGGCTTGTAAGTAATCTCTTCAGGTTCATTTCTAACACGTGTCGTGGACTTCATTGCAACCAGAAATGAGATGTTTGAAATTGCATTTGCCACAGCCTCGTGGGACTTGCATACACATCCAAGCATGCATTGTTTGTACACGTGTATATATGTATGCATGCTTGCTTGAATATGTCTTGTATGCCGTATTTTCTGATTACCCTTAAATCCATAACACATGCATGTGAAATGAATTAATGTATAGATAGGAAGAGAGAACCCCTGCTAGTGCTTATATCTAAGTTATCAAGCACTCCATCTCTGTGCACATGGAAAGATCTGCGCCATTCATTCGTTGGGCCGTGCATTGTCTATTCCCCAAAATCACTAATTTGTTGTAGTCAGATGGTCCTAGACGCTGGTTAGAGATTTTTCGCTCATTGGATGTTAACCATTTGTTTTTCTCTCATCCTTCCAGCAATCAAATGCCCTCACTGTAGGGAATGCGAACGCGTGTGCGTGTGCACCATTTATTTGACTTTTCTCTCATCATCCTTCAAATGATCAAATGTGCTCAACGTAGTGAATGTGAATGTATCTCTGTGCACGTGCGTGTGAACAGCGTGTGCACAGGGGACTAATACAAGTGATGCATTACTATAAAAAGTCTTCTCTTTCTTTTCCTTCTTACTCTTCTTCTTCATTCTCACTTTGCCTCTCCCTCTCTACCTCTCTCTCATCTTTCTACTCTTTCTACTTGGTATTAGAGTGGGATTCCCGCGTCGATTGAATATCTTTTTGGTGGGGCCAATTGCTTACGTCATTGTCCATATGGGTAACATCAGCAGTGTATGGTCCGGATGGCCCCGTGGTGATAAAAAATACGATATTCGGGAGATCCAGATTTTAGAAGATTTATGGTAATATTTATGAGATTTTTTGGTAACTTTTTGAAGGAGTTTTAATTAAAATAGAGAAGTTGAAAAAAAAACTGTTGATTCCCAATTTTTTCTCTACAATTTTAATTGGGATTTCTTATACTATGTTTTCATAGGGGTTTGGAATGGTTTGGGGTTTCCCATCTATTAGATTGGGTTAGATTTGAGGAAGTTATGATGTTTTTTGTGAGGATAAACGGCCCTACAACCCTGTTTTTGGGCATTTTCTTGTTGTTTCTGATGCGATTTCCTCAAATGGTAGCTTAGATGTGTGTTAAGATAGTTGCCAGACTTTTATATGTGTGGTCGTGGTTAGCCTTGAGTGGTTTTGAGTAGTTTGGTGTGGTGGGCAGTAGTGTGCGTGTAAGTTGAGAGCGTGCTTGGGTGGTCTCTAGCAGCTTGGTCTGATATTTTTTGGCAAAATGGAAGGTACATCTTCTGATTCAAGTGATATTTCTAGTTCTTAAGTTATTTCAAGGGGCGTTAGTGTACTGGAATAAGTGATAATCCAGGTTGGCAAATTACCAATGTTACATTTGATGCTACGAATTATTTTGTGGTTCTTGTCCAACTTGCATGTTTATTGGCGGTTGAAAAAAATCGGGATACATAGATGGGACCACCGGAGATCTTCTTTTGGCTTGGCACGATGGAGGGGTCGGGAAGGAAGGAAAGGTGGTATGGCGATTAGTCTTAATGGCAGTTTTATGGACTATTTGGGGAGAAGGAACAATTGTTGTTTTCTGAATATGAGTGGGTTGGTCACCTCTTGATGTGCATGTAGAATGAGGAGACAATTGATCACCCCTACATCCATTGCCCGTTTGTTTCCAGAGTTTGGGATCACTTCCTGAGCTTATTTCACACTGCCTGGGTGATGCCGGATTCAGTTGAGGATTTACTTTGGGCCTGACATGGAGGAGTCGATAGAGTTGGTAAAGCTTCATGGAGATTGCTAATTATGGCCGTGTTTTGGGTCATTTGGGGTTCTAGAAATGGGTGTTGTTTTCATAACAATTGAGAAGGTTGAATGAGTTCATTAGTAAAGACAAAGGCCTTGTTTCGGATTGGGTTGAGAATGTAAAGGCAACTTCTGTTGGTCTTATCTTCGAGATGTCTTGATTTCGGTCTTGGGTTGTATTCTTTCCTTGCGTTTAGTGAGCCTGTTAATAAATTTGCTATTATATCTATAAAAAAATGAGTGGGTTAGTGGAATGGGCTTCCAATTCAAAAGTTGTGGATATCTGTAATCTTTTTTCTTTGTTTAGGTTGTATTTATTTTCTTTCACCATAGCTTTTTGCTATGGTGTGCTTTCTTAGTAAAGTTTTGTTACCTTTCAAAAAAAAAAAAAAAAAAAAAAAAAAAGAAAAAAAGAAGAAAAAGAAAAGAAAAGAAAGAGGAGAAGAAAAAGACAGGATTGTTATAGCACCTGAGAAGTCAGATCCTTCTTATGTGGATTGGGAAGCCGATAGCATGATGATTGTAAAGAAAAAAGCAAAAAGAAAAACGTAATGTAATGGTAATGGTAATGGTAGTGGCTATTATGACCACTGTTACCTTTGTGGCTTACCTTAGTGATACTTTTGGGTATTGTGAAACTGCTAAAGAGGTGGGATTACGTTGCAACAATTAGTATTTTCATTATTGGTATCAACGCATGTATCACGCCCTTGGGATATGGAAACATATCGGGCATCGCGTGGGAAATATCACATGTATTGTGTAATGTATCATTGTTTTTGGGAAACGTTGGAAAATTGGTTGAATATTTCAATGAGACTTCGAGGGGTGTTAAGCAAGACATTAATACACGCGTAGACCTTAAAAGATCACAAAAAACAAGTATGCATGATAAGTTTCCTTTGTATAGGGTCTTAAATTATTTGTTTTTTGATAGAGTGATGCAACTATATTCAAAATCAGTTCATATAATTTAAATCATAGAAGACGTATGAAAACACATTCAATATATTCAAAGCCAAATTTGTGCTACAATGTACAGGGTAGTTACTTAAAAAATATATTTTTAAATTATTTTATAATTTTTTTAAAACTTAAATTTATTTTTGAAAATAAAGGAGTGGGGCTGATGAAGTTCAACATACACTCATAAATACATAAATACAAGGCATAAATAACATCTAGGCAATGTAAATTTTTCGATAATATTAATTAAAAATAATAAATTTTTTTTGTCAAGAATTCCAAAAAAGTTCCGTCAATTTGTAGATACTAGATAACCTTGAAAACACTCTTACATGATTCAGTCTAATTGCAAGTTAAATGAGTGAAATCGGAATTTTTTTTTGATTTTCCCAAATTCGAAAATTGGAGGTCAAAATCCATGTTTAATGCATAAAAAACATGCAAAATCATGGATTATTAACTTCATTCTATAGATTCCAAACAATTTTAATAAGACAATGATTTAAATTAGTGAAAACTCACTAGTTGGGTTTTTGGTACCACACTCTCCAATCTCGATTTCTGCACTTAAATTCCCTTTTCTCTCCAAACAAATGAAAAGGATGTTGAAATCCTCATAGCAATGCAATCCCAACAAAACATTTTAGAGAAAATTGTTTTTTTTTTTTTTTTTTGGCAAAATTTCCAAAATTTTCAGAAGGGGATAGATGCAAGTCCGATATTGTTGATACCTGCGACACATATTGTTGATAATGGGGAAGTTATAATAGCGATATTTTTAAAATATCAAAATGTATCGATATGTTGTCAATGCATTGTGATACATCGTGATATACAGACTAATAATGGGAAGTTTTCCAATGATCTCCTAGTTTCACATCAACACTGTAGGATATTTATTAGCCAATAATTTTGATACTGCAATCACTGGCAAACAACCTATTCTTAGAAGAAAAATGTAGCTCAGGTTTCTCAATTAATCAAAGAAATTGCTAACTTCCGTTAGGAGAGAGTATTATACAACGCTTGGGGCCTATTTCGATTTATGTAAATGAAAGGAAAGGGAACACCATTTTCAATGAAACTAATTTTCCATTGTTTGTGAAGACTTTCTTTCTGAGAATGTATGGGAAACACCATTTCTCACTTTCTCTTTTGGTTAAAAAGTCGACAAATTTATTTTCTTACCTTCCCCTCTTAAGAAAGGCATTTTTTTCACAATTGAAGGAAAACAAATTTATCAAGACTTAAACACGTGCTATCGTCCATCTCCAATTGTGTTACGTGTGTCACATGTGCTAATGTTCTCCTGTCCATCTCCTATTGTGCCACACATGCCTCTATGTCAAACGCGCCAATGCTCCACGTGCCACCATCCATCTTCTATTGGGCCCACATGTACAAAGTATCTCACATGTGCTAACGTTTCATCATTCATTTTTTTGTTGTCTGCACATGTGCCATTATTAAGGTGTGTCCTAACGATAACAATGGCCGTAATGGTCACTCTTGTTATTGTTATGGGGGGTTGTGCCCCTATAATGGTTAATTTTTTTTTAATTTGTAAAAAAATCCAGAAAAACATGGGATAAATCCCAAATATCAACAGGATTCCAAATATGTAAATCGTTATTATTATTATTATTATTATTATTATTATTATCGTTATTGTTGTTGTTGTTGTTGTTGTTATTATTATTATTATTATTATTATTATTTATTTTTTTTTACCATGTTTATGATGACGCTATGGTCTGCGCTGTTAATGATAATGTTGTCTTTAGCCCGTTTGATGAATTTGTAACCTATCAACAATGGATTGATTGCAAAATTCCTATATTTAATTTCCTAACTATTTAATATCAATGATAAATATATTACCATGAATGTAATACAGAAATATCTCACATTTGCAGAATGTTACTATTATTTATGGTATTACCTACCTCGCATATATTAAGGGATTCAAATTCCTTTTATTAAGAACATATTGGCTACAAAGGGTGACCTTAACGCCTACCACAGGCTAAATGGTCGAAACTCACCAACTGGATCTTGATAGCTAGAAGAAGGAATTCTATATCCAACTTGTTCAACAGATACTATCAAACCAAGTGTTCTGATACAGAAGATCCCACGAAGCGCAACTGTAGAGCATACTAATCATGGTGACTATGTATCTATCTACTATTAAAAGGAGATAGACTATGTCAACACCGAAGAGTGTAGATACACCTGAAGATAGTCCTGTCCATAACATACACCCTGACCAAGAAGATTAGCAGAGCATGGCTCTAATACCAACTAAACAACCAGGTGAAAACATGGGCAAACCAGACACTAACCCTAAACCCTAAAATAGTAGCAAAAACCCTAGAAGATGAAAAAAAGACTGCATGTTACTGTAGCATTAGTACTGTAGTAAAATTACTGTAGCATGATTACGACGGTTTAGAAAAAGAGAAGTAAAGATAGTGACAAAAGACATATAACCACATGATAGATAATCCTATACATACACATTGCTGTGATAATCTCTGGCGAAGACATGATAGGGACGGAAGCTGATGTGGTCGTAAATGAACAGTGCGAGGGAATGGTGTGGTAAAGATAATATCAGTAATGAGTAGAAATCTAGAAAATTTATAAGAAAGTAAATACTTGACACGAGTACGAAATTTAAAACAAACACGTTTGCATAAAAGCATTACAAACTAGTATTTATGATAACAAGGCTTTAACAACAAGGCTTTAACAACTCATAACTCTCATAACTCTTTTACTATTTACAATAACTCTTTTCTCATATCACTCGTATGAACTAAGAACAACTTATGAAACTTCAACTTATTTTTCTTCTCTCATTTCCTTTATGGAATACAAACAATACACACTGCTATTTATAAATGACGGAGTCCGTTGTAGCGGATCTAAAGCGTGGCTTCAATCTGTAAAATCTTATCTTCTTGGAATTGAAGACCGTCGGTGCAGATGAGATGAACACGCGGATGGCTGAAAAATGACTTCAGGTGGACACGTCGTGTATTAAGCAGTTATGCAGGGGACACCTGGTAGGACACGTTGCTTCTGAGAGTTATGAACACTGACAACTGGAGAGATATTGTAGCACGTAACAAACACGTTGCTATATTTACATGCTTTTATGGAATACTATTTAGCACTATGCACAATAGTGATTGCAGGAGGCAATGATGACAAGCATTGATGAAGCTGGATTTTTGCCGGAGGATGTGGAGACGTGGCTTGATGACTTCATTCATGATTTCATGAGCTGAGTGAGAGTTAGTAGGAGCCTGAGTCACTGGAATGTGGGGCCCGGTAAACGGAGTGAGGGGACTCATCGTCACTGGAGGATGGTGTTGGAGCCATTAGAATTTCCATATTGCATTCATTGTACGTAGTGAAATGGTACAAACACAGATCACTGTTGGCTGTAGTGATCGTAGTCATCCAGATGGAACTGAGAGTATCAACTTGGTGGACATTGTTAAGCTCACACATCTGTCGTTTGAACAGATGGAAGGGGCCTTCAAAGTAGTTCCATTGTTGAGCGAGGTTGTAATTTCTGTATCCACGGATTACAACTTTATCGTGAGCAAATGGTACAAAATAGTGCGAATCATCAACGAAGGCAGAGATGAGTTCTCGGGGATTTCTGAATGTTATCTCGACGAACTCATTGTGATGATGGAGATACGAATGCCAAATGTGGAGTGGATGAAACCATTCAAGGAACACTTTGAGATTTTTGTTGGTTTGAGTCAACTGGTTGGCACCAGTAATATCATTCCAATTGAGGCGAGCAATATAAGCATGGAGCGATGCTACAAGGAAGATGACCATTACGGTGAAGCTTTGTACAAGATAGTACAAGAAGCAAAGGGTTTCATTGGGCAGGTAATAGAGATCTCTGAAGAATATGGGAGTCAGGTATGGATAGTTAGGTTGAGGGATGTGTCGGGAAACAGGGGCATTTCTGAACAGGTGGATTTCAAGGAAGGTTTTGAGGTTATGGGTAGGTCTGTTTGCGAGGTATAAATCACGGATTTTTCTCTGGAGTTCAGTAGGAAGGTGTGGGATTCTGCTAATGGGAAAAACACAAGGGATAGACAATTCATGGATGGCTGGGGAGGCTGAGGTTTCTGGAGGAGGTTTGCAAGGGTGTTCATCTCATCTGCACCGATGGTCTTCAATTCCAAGAAGATAAGATTTTACAGATTGAAGCCATACTTTAGATCCGCCACAACGGACTCCGCCATCTATAAATAGCAGTGTGTGTTGTTTGTATTTCATAAGGGAAATAAGAGAAGAAAAATAAGTTGAAGTTTCATAAGTTGTTCTTAGTTCATACGAGTGATATGAGAAAAGAGTTATTGTAAATAGTAAAAGAGTTGTGAGTTGTTAAAGCCTTGTTGTTAAAGTCTTGTTATCATAAATACTAGTTTGTAATGCTTTTATACAAACGTGTTTATTTTAAATTTCGTACTTGTGTCAAGTATTTATTTCCTTATAAATTTTCTAGATTTCTACCCATTACTGATATTATCTTTACCACACCATTCTCTTGTACTGTTCATTTACGACCACATCAGCTTCTGTCCCTATCATGTCTTCGCCAGAGATTATCACAGCAATACGTGTATGTATAGGATTATCTATCATGTGTTTATATGTCTTTTGTCACCGTCTTTACTTATCTTTTTTCTAAACCATCGTAATCATGCTACAGTACCCGTGCTACAGTACTAATGCTACAGTAACCAAGAAGATATGATGTATCTGAACTCCAGATTCCATGTAAATCCCATGTAAATAAGTAATTATTACCCCTCTGCCCTGTTTGAAAATAAACTTGTATTTCCGTTTCGAAAACCGGTCCAAAATTCTTGGTTTAAATTTGTGGGCCCACCGTGATATATATGATGTATTTGTGCCGTTCATCCGTTTTAGCATTACATTGTGAGGCATGAGCCAAAAAATGAAGCAGATCCAACACTCAAGTGGTCCACACCATAGGAAACAGTGGCCCCTAGAAGTTTTTAACGGTACGTGTTTGATTCCCTAAGTCCTATGGCACGGTCCACTTGAGCTTTGGATCAAACTCATTTTTTGGTCAAAGCCCTAAATTCAGCTAGCATGACGGATGTATGGTGTGGATAAGCCACAAACATCATGGTGGGCCCCCCATATATTTGGCAGTCTCCTTGGTTTTAGTGCTAAAAAAGTAGGCGTCAAATCAAACATCGGTAACAATGCCGTAATTACCAAAGGAAATCATTATTACCCATTTGCAATGTATTTACTGAGGGATTGGAAAATCAAACACGCCCTAAGCTGTATTGGTCTAAACTTTCATCTTGTTCTGTGACTACGTTCATATTTAAGAAAAAAGAATTTATATTATTTGATTAACTCACCTTATACTTTGATTTTACCTCCCTTAATAGTTAGTCAGGGGAGTTATTTTAAGCATAAGTTACGTGGTATGTGCTTGGCGAGTAGTGTTTGTGGGTGAAGAAGAGTTGATTTGTGTGAACGTATGTATAAATGCTTACCTTAGTAAAAACTCACTAGTCACGACTCACAACCAATCAATCATCATTAGAATGAAAATTTGGTTGCTTGTGGTCGCTCGGATCTCCACGTCCTTATCATCATATGGCTATGACTGTGGAGCAAATGTTGCATATCCATAATAACTAGAGTCAGAGGGAAAGATCAGGTCAATGAAACCCTAGGATGACTGATCCTCACTAGGCATCTATTGGGTAGATCCTAACCCTGAGTAAGAATGTCCACCAGTGCCAGATGAAGACCCATAGTTGTAGTCATAGCCACCAGGCACCATAACTGTATTGCTGGGAGTGAGACTATGATAACCAATATCCTGTATTTGGATTTGGATATGTGTAACATTTTGACGAAGACTAGTCCAATGTGAAAGTGGCCCTACAGTCTTTGTCTGCTGCTCATGGATGCAGCCAACATTCACTTCACATCTATAGTGTTTGCGAGCTGTCTGATGTACTCTTGGACCTCTTGTGCTCCATCTCCTCCAATGCCACTAGTGCCAACCCCCTATGATGCTCCTCCATTGGCTGGTCATATCGTGACTCAATACAATCATAAGTCTGCCCTCGTATACACCGTCGATGTTCATCAAACGTGTTATCCATGTACAATTGTGCAGTGTGCTGAGCAACACAAGAAGTGGGATTAACAGGTGCATCATCATCGTCGCCATGATCATTTGTCTTGATTTCATTGTTGTTGGTCACACTCTTTTGCTTGGTCAAATTTACCCTATTTGGTTCCAAGACAACTGCACGACTCTCTTGTTACGCTATGCGTATCATTGGGTCGTCCACCTTGACTTCTCCACCGTCTTCTTCACCCCATGCATATCACTAGGTCGTCCACCTTGACTTCTTTAGTCTTCTTCTACTGTTTCCACTTGTTCCAACCAAGGCAGAAGCAGGTCATCATCATCGTATATGTTTGTTTTTTCAAGGATGTCATCATCGTAAATGTTGTCCAAATTTATTGGGCAGGAGTTACCTTCTTCGAGCAAATTTGGCACACGCCCGCGTTTCACAATCTTATCTTTACAGTGTACAGCATGAAGACGAGCTGATTCAATCCTAGTCTGCAATCTATTCCTATTCTTTGAATGGATGAATGCAAAACAACTCTAGTAACTCTCATAGCTAGAGAATGAAGTTGTCTGGCTCAAAACTTTAGTTGCAATTGTTTTGAGAGCCCTTGCACTTTCTTCAAAATGCATCCACCAATCGGCTGTACAGAAAAAAACCGTTATGTTAATAACTTAATAAGACATCACCAATCGGTTGTACAGAAAAAAACCGTTATGTTAATAACTTAATAAGACATCACCAATAAAGCAATTTCTACGATAATAGTAATAAAACATCGGTTTCTTATCCGGAGGTGTCTGAGTCACTGCCCATTGTGCAAGAGCATCTCCGAAGCTGCCTTGGCGGAGTGCATATATTTCTAACTATAAACGATATGCCAAAAGATTGATATTGTTATAAACACTGAAATAACAAAATTAAAACAACTAATTTAAGACTTGTACTTTGTTCAACACTCTTATTTGCTTATCTAAGTCTTGCTCTAATATCTTTATCACGTTCCTCATTCCAACAAGGACCTCATCGTCCTCAACAAATGATTGGAAATATTTGTCTTAGATTTAGATAGTAACCTACATTACAAAAATGATCACAAAGGTCTTCTGTCGAGGCGATCGTTTTGGATCCGGTGGTTATGGTTTGGGGTGTGGTGATTCTAGTTATGGAGTAGGCTGTGGCGACTCTAGTTATAGCTATGTAGTTATGGATCGTGGTTGTACTGATCTTGGATGGGCCAGGATCAATTTATCAAGTGATGAGCGTAACAAGTTAGTTTGTACTCATTGTGGAAATAAATGTAGGGATCTAGTGGGTCGACCATCGAGGAAGGCATTTATGGCTACAAGCGACTCATCGACAGTGTTCATGATGAGTCCTAGAGTTTGAGATCTCTTAGTGGTCCGTTGCCTGCTAACGAAATTGTTGAATTGCATCATCGTATTTCTCTTCTTGAAGGAGCCTCTTCCTCTTCCTCTTCCTAGCAATGCCATTATACTCCATCAGGTCCATTTAGTCTCCACCTCCACTATCAGTTCATCCTGGATCAATGATTCAGAAGCTTCTATCACTTGACCGGTATGACATTACCATTTCACTCATACTCGTCATTATTTGCATGGGATAGTTATGATTCAGAAGCTTCTATCACCGGTATGACATTACCATTTCACTCATACTCGTCATTATTTGCATGGGATAGTTATGTAAAAATTGTGGATTTGTCTAATACTCACTTGTATTCTGTTCTCCATGTCCCAATATTATCTTGTAACTTATTATCTGTTATTTTTCTTAGTCTCTTGACTAGTGTAACCTTCTCTCTCTCTCTCTCTCTCTCTCTCTCTCTCTCTCTCTCTCTCCTTTCTACTCTTTCTATTGATGTAGACTTAGCTAGCTCTCCTTCTGATCATTGTTTTACTTTCGGTTATTCCACATTGGTTTGTGGGAATCTAGTGATATGGAAGAGCAAAAAGCAATCTGTTGTGTCTCACTTTAGTGCTAAAGCGGAGTATCAGTTGACGGCTCATGGTGTATGTAGCTACTTTGGCTGAAAAGCTTTTTGTCTAGATTAGGTCTCCCGTCTCCTAGCTTCTCCCATAACGCGCCATAGTGATAATCTTGCAGCTAACCCAATTTATTATGAGCACATCAAATATACTGATGTTGATGACCTTATATCTGGGAGATAGTGGCTATTAAGGATGTTTGCATGTCATATCAAAAGTCGGATGATCAACTTGCCGATTTGCAAACCAAGGGAACTGGTTGTCACCATCTTCTTCGCCTATGTTTCAAGCTGGGGCATGATTGATATCCATGCTTTAGCTTGAGGAGTGTTGGTAATGTGAACGTACATATAATGTGTGCGCATGTGTATTCTATTATTGTATTCCCGCGGAGCACTATATGCATTTCACATGTTTACACACACACATATACTGTCTGTGTTATTCACAAGTGTTGTAATTCTCTAAAAAAGTAGTCTTTCTTTTCCTTTTCTCTCTTTTCCTTTTCTTCTCCCCTCTCTCTCTCCATCTCTTGTCTCTCTTCTTTCTACTCTTTTCTACTATCAATTCTGTAACTAGGACCATACAACCAATGTGATTTTGGGTGCATCCCAGCCATGTTAGGGCCCACCATATGAATGGGTCCACTCGTCTTCACTCTCTCTCTCTCTCTCTCTCTCTCTCCCCTCTTTACTCCCAACTCCGTGACTAGGACCATCCAACCAACTTGATTTTTGGGTACATACCAGCCATGTTAGGGCCCACCATATGAATTGGTCTAGTTTGTCTGGATCCCATAGATGTGTTCCACTTGAAAGTTAAAATGATATAGGTTGTTTGATTAACTAAGATATTAGTGATAACACTGGGTACTTGTCCTATAGATATGCATAGCCATATACATACCTAACAAGCATGTATGCATGCATGGTTTTATTTTTTGTTTCTGTTAGCATACACACGTATGTACGTATAAAACACGTTTAGGGTTTTATCAATTCCAACTATGTACGCTCACATGCACAGTGAAAAATCTTGTTCTCAGCAACTTCTCAGCCAGGAAATTTCTCAGGAGATTTTCTGTTTTTCTTGGGTTATTATTTATGTGCTTGGGTGAACAAATTGCCAACGCCTTTTTGTCATTTCTGACACAAGTCTAGAATTTTTGCTCTCCGATGGTCTGTATGCAACTCAAACCATTATTTAGGTAGTCAATGTTCAAATTTGTAGAATGATTCCCTGCTCCCCTAAACTGAATGTTTGATCCATTTGAGAAGGCTTCAAGTCCTTCTAAAGTAAGCTTGAAACTTGAAACCCTAGTTTGCTTGGAAAAGAATATTATGGAAGGCGGCGATAATAGTAGGTGTGAAACAAGATGAATTGGGAGTCCCTACTCTTTCCCTGCCGTTTGAGGCAGAGGCTGATAGGATTTTGTAGTTCAGGGCTTCCAGTGGAGTCCAATGAGGCTTTAGAGAGTCTTGAAGCGAAAGTCATTTGCCATGAATCTTGATTATGTTGAAGTTTGCGAATCATAATGCTAATTGTTGGAATGCTGCCTCCATTTATATCTTTCCATTGATTGTTGGATGAAGGTCTTCTTATGGCCGTCAATGGACTTGGCTATCCCATCAGGTTCTTGTGCTAAGCCCGCCACATGCTGGGCTTCAGTTTGATTTTAAGCCTATGGGTTGGCCTCGGGCCTGGTTTTCTGGCCATGCTCGACTTAAATTCCACAACATTTTCTATTTGAGGCCCCTACGTGAGCCTGAATAGGGCAGTTTATAAATGGCAGAGGCTGGGCTTCACCTAACCTTAGGCCCATGACCAGAGCCAGCCTAAATTTCAGGCTTGAAATTTAAATGAGATGGGCTTTGGCTAACCCTGTATGACCCAACAACATACAAGAGCAGGCCGAGCCCTGGCATGGTGAAGGGAAAATTAGAAAATTTGTCTTCAGTGTGGGTGTTTGAGACTCCTGGGGAAAGGAGGAGGTAGCTATGATTGGAAGTGAAGATGACATGGTTGGGTCCATACTCATGCCTCGGTGGTAGGCTCACAAGAGTTTCAACACAAGGTCATGGTTCCGACTTCCGAGTACCCATTGTGGTGAAATTCCACCGTGTATTGTGAGTGTGGTGTGTGGTGTGTGAGGTGTGCGTAAAAAAAAAGGAAAAGAAAAAGGAAAGAAGATGACATGGTTGGGGTGACTTGTACCACACAGGCCCACCAGCAGACGCAGGGTAGTGATTAGGCCACGCAGGCCTAGTGAAAGTGGAGAGCGAAACTGCAGGTTGATGGTTTAAGTTGCCTTTTTGAGGGTAACGATGACAGGTGCTCTCGTCAACCGAGTGGCGTGATCCACGAGGAGGAATAAACATATTAATGATTGGTGCTGGGAAGATGTGGGTCATGGGTGTAAAGGTGATCTAGTCTAGATACCTCCAATTCAAGTAAGGTTCTCTTTCTTGTGATATGGATCCTGAGCGTTTCTTAGCAGATGAAAATTTGGGGAAAAGGACTCATTATCCTATCACGAGTCTTTGGATCAAGAGAAAACCATTCCTTTCTCTTTCTTTTGCTGATACCATTGGATAGGGACTTGTGTGGTTTTCAGAAGTTGCAATGGGTAATTTGTCTTCTTTCCTGGTGAAATTCTTCAAGCGATCAAGCCTCCAAATCAGAATTTTACAAAAGGGTGTTGGTGGCAATGTTTTAAATATCGACGATATTGACCAATATATCCCACGATATATCTCGTATCCCACCTATGCAATACGAAACGCACAAGTAGCGCCGATATATCCCACATGTTCAATCCAATGAGCATTTTCAATTTTCCATCCCCCTTTTTTTTTTTCGTTGAAATTATGTTAAATCAGTGTTAAATGCTTATAAATCTATTGGTTATTCATGTTTTGCACAAAAAATCATGGAGTTGGAGCTTTGATTTCGATATCCATTGGTTCGTCACATTCTCTGTTTTTTTAGAAAATTTTCCTTCAACCAGCTGTCAATTGAGACTAATTTCGATGTATTTAGGAGTATTTGATGAAATAATCATCACATACACTCAAATTTTGAAATTTGAGTAAAGGTTGTCCGATTTGGGAAAAAACTAAAAAAAATTCAAAATTTCTCCAATTTCTCCCAAATTGCTTGCAATGTTACACTCCAAACATGAAATCAAGCATATATGAGGGCTGATCTACTGATTTGTTAAGTCCTTGTCAATTTTCAAAAAATAAAAATTATTCTTTAATTAAAATTTAATATAAAAAATATTAAAATAATATTTTTTTTTCAAAAATTTCCTTCAACCAGCTGTCAATTGAGGCTAATTTCAAAGTATTTATTAGTGTTCGATGAAATAATCATCGCATACACTCTAAATGTTATGCATTCAATTTGAATATAGTTGATAGCACATAGCTTAGAACCCTATACAAAGAAAACCTATTATGTGCACTTCTTTTTTGAGATGTTATGATTTAAAAGTGTGTATTAAGGTCTTTTTTAACAATGCCTCAAGTTTCATTGAAAAATTCAACCATTTCCCCAATGTTTCCCAAAAAGTGTGATAATTACCTGATACAAATGATATATCCCGTGCGATAACCGATACGTATTTGTATCCCAAGGATGCGATACATAATGCGATACCGTATTTCGAACACTGGTTGGAGGTGAAGACCCCCTTTAACCAAGTTTTTCTTGTTTGCCAAGGCCACGAGGTTGATTTGAGGTAGTGAGGTGTTGGACTTGTTCTAGGCACAGAGCCTGCTTTTGTAGGATTTGAAACAGTGAGGAAAGTGGTTTTGTTTCTTGCTGCTTATTTGCAGGATGAGGACCCCAAGCTTGTGGTTCGTGGGAGACGGATGTGATGTCTTTGGATGTTTGGCTTGAGCCTCTTGCTTTCCTTTTGTCTTCCCCTCTCTCTCATTCACCAAGTTCTGTGGGTCCCTGCTTGTAAGTTTCTCTACCTAGTCCTTGTCGGATGAGGTTTCTTTGTCTCATCCTTTTTAGATTAGTTCCATGGTTGAAGAAAGTGTGTCTGCAGATGGTGGAGAATATAATTGAGCCTGAGGCTGTTAGGTTTCCCATGATGAAAATAGTGCAGAGTTGGGGGAACTGCTGCTTAGAATAAGGGAGAAGGCGGTTGATTAGTGAGTTCGGTTGAGGAAATGGAGCTAAGTAATAAACTGGGTCTTACTTTTTAAGGAGCCAATGAGGAGTTGCTGAAATCTTGATGAAAGGGATGCCCAATAGGTCATAGGCGGTTCTTCCAACAAGCAGGAGTAAAACTAGTCCTTGAAAACCTGGTTTCTTCTATCAATTAGGAAGGATCATGGTTTTTAGATTCATTGGCTCGGTTTGGCTCATTCAAGTCTAAGATGAGTTGTATCCTCTGAGTTAGTCCAAGTTGCTCCTCCTTTAGTTGTGAATGCCACTCGTTTTTTTGGCCTAATCTAGACCACCACCCAATAAAGTAATGTTTAGAAGCAAGCATCCATTTTTTGTGGGATTGACTTTATTTTATCACTTTCTGTTACATGCAATTCATGATTGTTAGTTTTTCTCTGAAAATGTCAAAAATACCTCTAATGAATGAGGAGAATACCCTTCAAAAAAAATTACAAAAACACCCTCCTCTAATTAGGAATAATGGATCTCGTTAAAAGGATGTTGACAAAATTATGGACCCTTCCAGAGTCGAAGGTTAATGATTTGGAATGTCCAATGATCTTAGACAACAATCTAGACCGTTCAAAAGTATAAGCAATTTGGACTGTCAAATGACCTTGGACAATGATTTGGACCGTTCAAAAAAATGTGGTTAGCAATCTGGACTGTCAAATGACCTTGGACAGTGATGTGGACTGTTCATAAGTATGTTGTCACCGATTTTGACCATTCAATGACCTTGGACAATGATCTGGGCCATCTAAAAGTACGTGCTTCACAATCTAGATCCTCTAATGAACTAAGATAATGATCTGGACCATTTAAAAGTATGTGTGGCCCATGATCTGGAGCCTCCAATGACCTTGGACAACAATTTGAATCTCGACCATTCAGAAGTATGTGGCTAGCATCTGGACTATGTAATGATCGTGGACAATGATCTGGACCATTCAAAATTATGTGGTCAGTGATTTGGACTGTCCAATGACCTTGGACAATAATTTGGACTGTTTAGAGGTACTTGGTAAGCTCTCTAGACTGTCTAATGACCTTTGACGACAATATGAATTGGTCAAAAGTACTTGTTCAATGATTGGATCATTGAATGACCTTGGACAGTGATATGGATAGTTCAAAAGTACTTGGTTAGCGACCAGATTGTCCAATGACCTTGGATAGCGATATGGACTGTTCAAAAGTATATGGTCAATGATCTGGACTGTTTAGAAGTATGTGGTCAATGATCTGGACTGTTTAGAAGTATGTGATCAGTGATCCGAATTGTCCAATGACCTTGGACATCAATATGGGCCGTCAAAAAGTATGTGGTCAACCATTCAAACCGTTCAATGACCTTTGACAACTACATCGACCATCCAAAAGTGGTAACGATTTGAACCATTCAATGACCTTGGACAATTATATGGACTTTTTGAAAGTTTGTGCGGTCAAGGATCTAGATTGTTCAATGGGGATTTGGACTGTTCAGAGTTTGTGGTTTGTGATTTGGGCTAAGGTCACATGTTCAACCATTTGGATTGTCCAATGACATTGGACAACTATATGAACCATCTAAATGCATGTGGTAACGATCTAGATTGTCCATTGACCTTGGACGACTACATGGACTATTCAAAAGTGTGGTCAACAATCTGGACCGTTCAACAGGGACCTGAATCGTCCAATTATGTGGTCCGCGAGGGCCAAGGTCATGAACTTGGATGGCGATTCAGGCCGTTTAAAAGGCGTGCATTCAGTGATTTAGACCAAGTTTATTTTTTTGGACAACGATTTAGATCATTCAAAAGTATGTGGCTAGTGATTTGGATTGTCCAATGATGTTGGAAAGTGATTTGGACTGTTCAAAAGTACGTGGTTAGTGATTTGGACCATTACTAAGTAGGTTAAATAAGTTACTAATTTCAATGTTTAGATTACTGGCCATGTACTTATGAACAGTTTAGATCGTTATCTAAAGTTGTTTGATGATCTAGATTGCTGACCATGTACTTTTGAATTGTCCAAAATGCTGGGCAATTTGCATTGGTGACCACATACTTTTGGTTCATCTAGATCTATGCAAGGTCGTTGGATGGTATAGAGCATTGAATACATACTTTTGAATGGTTCAAATCATTGTCCAAGGTCATTGGATGGTCCAGATCGCCATCCAACGTTAGTGGAGGGAGCAAACAACTGACTTGGTGCTTTGGAATGATCTGGATTGATGTTCAGGGTCATTGGATGATTTAGATTGCTGACAACGTACTTTCGACCGGTTTAGATCGTTGTCCAAGGTCATTAGATGGTCTAGATCAATGACCACCAACTTTGGAAGAGGTCCAGATCATCGTCGACCATCACTAGATGGCCTAGATTGCTACCCAACGCCCTAGGGTGAGTCCCACGCATATCAACGACTTTTCCTAATTGGAAGGAGAGAATTTTCGTAATTTCTATGAAGGGAGGAAGGGTATTCATGTTATTCCTTCGTTGGGGGTATTTTCGTCATTTTCAGAGAAAAGTGGCTGCTTTGAAACGCAAGTGACAGGAAGCGGTGAAATTAATTCAATCTAAAAATGTGGGTGTTGAATTTTAAAAATTATTTTTTTGGGCGTTTCTAGCCAAAAAAGGTTGGCATTTAGAATCCCTTTGTCAATTTTGTAAGAAAAAGTAGAAAATTCTAAACAATAAAAAAATGCATTGTAGGCTTTTTTTAGAAGGTAAAATTGTGACTTACCTCTCAATGCTTCTTTTGTGACCCTCGTTTCAGAAGTTGCAGGGGTGGTTAAAATTAAATATTTTCCTCGTACCAACCTAGTGGAAAGGGTATCAAAATCGGGCAAGACCTCTCATCTAGGATGAGAGAGGTAATGGGCTGCTAAAATAAATGAATTGAGTCAAGATTCAAGAAAAAGTAGCAGCGAGGCAAAAGCATATGACATGTGAAGTGGAATGTCCTCACACATGTGCTCAAAACAAATGGTTTTTGGTGATCATCTTTTATGGAGCTTCTTTCGACTAAATGAAAATATTGAAAGGCATGCGTTGGTGGTTTTGGGCAAGTTTCAGCGTACAGGGTTAATGTTGCAAATACCAGGGTGGTTTTAAATGATGACAAGCCTCTTCAGTTAGCAACTTGAATGGGATGCAGGAGAGCGGCGTAGTCTTTTCCCTATATTAGTCACAGTGATCACCAGAGTCCAAAGCAAAATCCAATGATCTAGGATGTGGGGGGAATCGTGTTCCACCAAGAGCAGAGGCCTTTGCTTGGACAGCCTGCGCAAATAAAATTTTAACGACATTTGTGGGTGCACAACCATGTCTACCAGGATTCTTTGATGGGAGAATGAAGAGATGGCTGATCATAGCTAGTACTGTTTGAGTCTTTTCTTTTCGAAATCTTCAGGGTCTTGTTGGGTGCTTAAAAGGTTTAATGGGGGACCTGCAGGGGCCATTTCCTCCAAGGGGCTGTAAAAAATTCTATTGGAAAGAGGCAACAGAATCTGCAAAATTATAATGTGATTCACTGGGGGCTGGTTATGGCAAAGATGTGGTTATCTCCAGAAATGATCGTCTTTGGGGGGCCATTTCCTCCAAGGGGCTGTAAAAAATTCTATTGGAAAGAGGCAACAGAATCTGCAAAATTATAATGTGATTCACTGGGGGCTGGTTATGGCAAAGATGTGGTTATCTCCAGAAATGATCGTCTTTGGGACTGGGACTGGAAGGTGGCTATCATTGGTGGTGAGGAAAGGTTGGTCAGTCATGGGTGCTAGGTGGAACCGTGAAAGCCACGTCTTTTTTTTTTTTTTTTTTTTTTTTTTTTTTTTGTTTTGTTTTTGTTTTTGGAGGTTTTAGTTTCATGACTCGTTCCTTGGGAACCCATGTCCTTCCATTAGAAGGTGTTATGAGTAAAATAAGGATGAGATTCTCTAATGGCCTTTTTGTGGCCTTGTCGCAAAGTAGGGTCTAGTGAGGCAGGGATTCTAGCCGTTAAAGGCCTGCTTTTCTTTCTTGGGAACCTCATTATCGAATCTTTAACAGGTGGGCATCTCCCAGTCATGAGCAAGGTGTACCATTACGGTAACGGTCCCCACTGTTACCGATACGGTTACGGCCTATATCGGCCGATACAGGGTTGTAACGATCAAATTTTGTAAAAAAAAATCTTAAAAAATGTCCATTAAATCCGGAAAATTCTAAATATTCTAAATATGCATTCATTTATAATTTCGAACATGTTTATGATGGTGTAACGGTCCACTCTTTGGTGAGAAAGTTGTATCGGGCTGTTTGATGAATTTATGAACCTAACAACCTGGAATTGACTTCAAAATTCATATATTTAATTTTCTAACTATCTAATATCAATGATAGATATATTAGAATGAATTAATATTCGAATATCTCACATGTGTAGGTGTTTGCAATTATTTTTCATAATTTGTTTTATATTAACATACATGAGGAGTGATGACCTGCACAAATTACAATGTTCATTCTATTTTAAAGTCTTCAACATGTCAGAGACTTCTCTTATCCCATGATTCCTATCCTGTCATCCTCAAGTCAAGAATATATATATATATATATATATATATATATATATATATATATATATATATAGTAGTGTCTGATTTACTCACCTGAAACTTGATTAAGGATTACTTGATTAGTTGTTATGGGAGTTATTTCAAGTACAAGTTTGGCAGTATCAAGTGTGTGCTTGCTTGGTGAATGTATAGGTAATGGACTAATGAGTATATAGCAATACTTTCCTTAATAAAAATATATACTTACAGTTACCATAATAAAATTCACGAGTCACCACTCACCGCTAAAATAAAAATATGCTTTGTTGTGGGTGCTCGACCTCCATCTCCACGTCATCGTCATCATTATGTTGCGAGTGTGGAAAAGGTGCTGCATATCCATAATATCTAGTGCTAGAGGAAAAGACCGGGTCAACGAAACCAGATGATGACTGATCTTGACTAGGCAACGACTCCGACCTCGAGTAAGGATATCCACCAATTCTTGTCGAATAGCTGCACTGGTGCCCGTACTCAGGCTGTTGAGAATCTTAGGATTGAGAATTTGTCTGTGATGAATAACTTGGATTTGGATATGGATATCTATAATCATATGGACATGGATCGGGAGTACTCCAACATGAATGTGATTGAACAAGCTCCGTATAACTATAATCCCATTGGCCATAAGAATATCTATCATAATGTCCGGGACCATTGGCCTGTTGATGTTCCAGACCTGCCGGTGCACCACTGGACGTAGTCTCCTGTTGGCTGTATTGTGACTCAGTACACTCATAAGTCTGACCTTGTGTACCCCGTCGATGTTCATTGACCTCACGATCTATAGACGACTGTATGGTGTGCTAAGCAACACTAGAAGTGAGACTAGCATCAGGGGCGTCATCACCACCACCATCATGATCATCCGACTTGGTCTCGCTGCTACTACTGCTCGTACTCTTGTGTTGAACTTGAGCCGAACTTTGCATGAAAGATGCCCCTCTTTCTGAGTCCAACACAACTGCACGACTCTCTTGCTGCGCCGTGCGTATTATTGGGTCATCAACTTCCAATTCTTCACTATCCTCTTTTATCTGTTTTTCCTTTGCTTCCAATCAAGGTAGAAGCAGGTCGTCGTCATCATAAATATTATCCAAGTTTATTGGATAGTATTCCGTGTCACTGGTGCTTGTAATGCTCCTATGATGTCGTCGCATTCTTAGCCTCATGTTGTAGTGCATGAAGACAAGTCTATCAAACGTCATGGTCTACAATCTATTCTAATTATTTGAATGAATAAGTGCAAAATAATTCCAATTCCCTTCGCAACTAGAAGAATATGTTGTCTGGCTCAAAACTTTTACTCCAATTTTTTGGAGAGCTTTCGCACTCTCTGAAATTTATCCACCATTCGGTTGGTTTCAACCTAAATACTGCATGTTGTGCAAGAGTATCTCCAAAGCTTGATGCGGACACAAGCGCATTCAAGGTGTACCAACGAAGAAAGCGCCAACCACAAGTGCCGTCCTTGTGGATAGGCGACTATTGAGGAACTGAAGACCTTTCACATGTGATTGGACATATAGAAGACCCCACTCAGGGAAGACACATGTGAAGGAAGATTGGAGAAAGAAGACCGAGCGCCCGAACTTTCCCGTACTTATGTTATTTGCGCGTTTTTGCTTAGTTAGGGGTATTTTAGTAAGTTTATGTCTTTATTTGCTTACTCTAAGGGTATTTTAGTAAGTTTGTCTTTATTTGCTTATTCTAGGGGTATTTTAGTAATTTTATGTCTTTATTTGCTTATTCTAGGGGTATTTTAGTAATTTTATGTCTTTATTTGCTTATTTAAGTGGGCTAAAGCCCTAAATCCGAATTTCAACTATTGATTAATGAAAAGCAAACCCTTTGGTTGCCTCCTTCCTCTCTTTTCTCTAATGGTGTTTCTTTTCTCCCCTTGATCTTTCTCTTCTAATTTCTTCTTGTGCCCCTCCAACTTCTTCAAGGTAATTATTTTCTTCTTTCTATTTTCCAGTTTTGGCTAATCCTTCTTCGATCAAAATCTTGAGAACCGATCTAAACCCTAAACCCCCAAATTCTCAAATCCCTAATCCAAGAAACTTCTTGGACTAGTGATCTTCATTGATCGATTAGGTGTGACCATGCAAGATCTGGAGGTCTCATCCCTCGCCGGATCCGACCTAAGTAATAATTGAATGCCATACTCCATGGTTGTGATGATGGCCCGCTCCATTGCATGTTTCTTTTATGATTTTCTCAGTTATGATGATTACTACTAGAATTTTAGATCATTTATTCCTTTTATTTCCGCTGTTTAATTATGTTCATGAGCATGCATCATAATTAGGGCTGTCCTACGTCAAAGCTACTTGACGATTTTCAAATGTATCTAATTCATTCAACGCCTTTATTTGCATATCTAAGTCGGGCTTTAATATCTTTATCACATTCTTTATCCCAACACAATCTTCATTATCCGTAACAAGTGATTGGCCATATCTGTATCGATTTAGGTAGTAACTTGCTGCATGGAGATCATGATGGAGTTGTGTTGCCCATATCTTGTCGATCATCTTTCAATAAGACTCCCAACTTCAACAATCACGTTGAATTGACAACTTCACCTTCTCCATATCATCGTAGAGGAAGCCCATGCTAGGTGCTTCGTCGGTTTCAATAAGACGGAGTACCCTCATTAATGGCTCCATCACCCTTAAGATCATCTGGACCTTCCAATATTTGTTATCCCTTATGGTGTTCACAACATCAACTGGTGTCCCTGACGTCTTCTTCCCATGTTTTGTGTTGAGCCAATCCCGGGAAACGAACATCTCACTCAATTCTACCTTATGCTGGTATAAACTCTTGAAGGCTATAAAGTTTGTTGCGAATCTAGTCGCCGCAGGCCTTAGCAACTTTCGTCCCTTCGTGAACTTCCTCATTATTGTGACTACTTGATTATGGTTGTAAATAAATATCATCACTTGTCTTGTCCTTTGGACCATTTTCCTAACACTTCTTCCCAACATCTTCCAATATAAGATTAATACAATGGACAACACATGATGACCAAAATATATGTGGTCTCTTTATCATCAACTTTTATCCTACAGCTTTATATGTTGCTTCATTATTTGTCACAATTTGCACTACATTCTCCTCTCCAATCTCATCCACCACTTTATCCATTGGGGAAAAAAATATAATTAGCATTTTTTGTTTCGGTCGAGGCATCAATTGATATATGGCACACCGTTCCCAAGTGGCAGTACACCATGAAGTTGATCATGCTGCGTTTGGTTGGGCCAGTCCAACCATCACACATGATTGTGCATCCTCTGGTCTGCCATATAAGTTTAAAGGTAGCAACATATGGTTTCACATTTGCATACCCCGCATTTGTCCATTTCCCTCTAATCTCCCTAGCCGTGGGAACTTTAATTCATTCGTTTGCTTCTGCTGCTGCATAAATTACCACCTGCCAATACGGAGAATTGGCTGCGTTAGGAGGTATGTTGGCATGTATAAATAACTTTGTTGTTGCCCACTGTACATTTGTTTTATCTTCTTTTGTTTAGTTGATTCTTTCCTAAACAAGATTAGATCAACAGAGGGTCTCCCGGGCTCATTTACTTTTTCTTCCAAATGTATTTCGGCATCACGTGAAGATGCCTCCAGTCAGCTGTCAAACATACGTCTTAATCCACCCAACCTACCCCCACCACTACTTGTAGATGCAGTCGCACTCCTAGCTGCACTTGCACTACCACTCATAGTCTGCATTAAGGTTATTATCTCTTTTGGTATGCTGGTACATCCCGCAACTTGACCCTTTCGATGTGCCAAATGTTGTTTGAGTTGCGTAATTCCACCAATTATTAGTCTTTCATAATAGTTGTACTTCATTTGGTGCCTACTACCACTTACCCTTTAATGTTGCCATCCGATATTTTCACTTCCTCCTTGTTGGCTAGACCCAGACATTTTCTTAGGTAGATATTTGATTATCTAAGTTTAAATACAATTTTTATAGGAGAATGAATTATTGAAATATCAAAACATAATGTAAATAGATTAATGAAATTAAGTTTGAACTTTCGAATCTAATCAATAAAGAAGAAATTAAGTTCTAAACCCTACGAAACTCCAAAACTTGTCCAAAATAAGAAAAATATAAACAAAAAGTCACCAATCCGAAGATAAATAAAAAAAAATAAATAAAATCAGTTACATAATATGTTAAATGCACATTGATATGTTATACTATAATTAACACATTCATATTCAACCATTATAACAGAAAAAGATGGGAAAATGATTTTTCCTAAATTATAAAAATTAGCCCAAAATAGTCCAAAAATAAAAAAACAAATCAAAAGAAAAGAAAATCAATTGCATAATTTGTAAAATGCACATTCCTATGTTTTAAATGGAATAACGCATCATTTTCAACCATAACAACAGAGATAAAAAAAATGAAGCTATAAATACCTATTTTTGAAGATTTTCCGGAAAATAACCCATAGACGTTCAATTCAACAAAATCCTTGAAATAACTCGTTTTGATCCTTAAATTCAAGCTAAGAGTGGTTGGAATTTCCAATAGAATGGTTTAGGAAAGAATTTGGAATTGAAAAATAGCAACTAAAAAAGACAAAAATATATAGCCATTTTTTGACTGTTATGCCTTGACCATTACGGGGCCGTAACGGCCGTTAGGATTGCAAAAAACAAGGGGTCACCGTTGCGTATCGGCCGATAACATAATCGATTTTGATGACCTCATGAGGGATCATGGAAATTTTTGCTTTGCATGAATCTGGAACCAGGTCTCTCTTGGTCAAGGGGAGGGTTGTTTTTTATAATATTCCAAGGGTGGTCATATAATTGTTTATTCCATGCTGAATGGAGTGAGAAGGGGTTTCACTAAGAATCGCTTCTTGGTTGCCCCTCTCTTAAGGCCGTGAGTTACCCATTCCAAAAGGAAAAAAAGGGGAGAAGAATAGTACAAAAGAGCATAAGTATGGCACAATTCTAAAACCCCAAAACTCGACTGCCTCGATGTTGAGATGGGTTGGGTTGACTTGAAGACTTGAATCAACTTGATATTTAATTATTGTAAGTTTGAAATATTAAGGTAATAGATGTTTCAAATAAGTTTATTATTTATTATTATTTATTATTTTTTTATATAAGGAATAAAAAAACAGAAACTAAAAAAGCAACATGGCAATTGACAAGCTGGTTATTAGTGCGACCTCCCTCCCCAGAGGCATAGGGCTCGAATCTCGCTCCCTGGTTCACCTTAAAAAACTGTAAAAAAAAAAAAAAAAAAAACCTCATCTGCGACGTTGCTGGTTGAGGTTCGAGCCATGTTCACTCCTTGAGTCATCGATTCAACTTCGTTTGTTGTTTTTTCCTCTTATTGTTAATCTGCATGCCTCTAAACAAATATAGGTCCTGCATTGCTGTTGCAGGCCAAATTGGTCAATCCATTCAATGGTCAGGATCACCTGATAAAATGAACCCTCTTGTAGGAACTCTGACCTGAGGGTGTACTATAGATTTCATTGCCCTCATCCTGAACAGCAACATGTATGATTGTCTGATTCTCATATTTTTTTCGCAGCATTTGCAGGAAAGAATTTGTATCTCCCTTCTCAAGCGTGCTCAGTGTCGTCAATCATCCCAAGTCGGACTCTAAGAGGTGCAGTAACATGGTATGCGATTCTAAACATATGTACAGAACAGTTCGATCATTATAGTTTTGGCCATCGCGATAATGCCTATTGGTCTTGTAACTCTAGATCATAGGATTGCCTGGATCTCTTAACAATCCCAAAAGATTTGTAGCATCCGAGCCCAATCAAAGACGGTTTATAAACTTATAATTCTGTTTTGGTTTTCTGTTGAGATATTATGATCCAAGAAATGATCTCATACGGGGCTTTTATTTTCCACCTGTCACTTCTGTGGAACATCCAGGCCGTGGAAAGGGTGGACCATACCATGAATATTACCTGGAGTGAAAATCGGAACAACCCACTTCCCGGGTAATCTTTATGATGCGGTGCCTTTTGTACAGCTGGGATGTTACATGTGAATATATATGATAATTTCTCCATTGATGCAGCATCAGTTCTCAGCGTAGAAGGTGCGATTTTATATGTAACAGTCCAAGTGGGTCCACCTATGATCATGATGGACCTTTTGAGTAGGAGGGTTCCACTGTCCATTCGACATGCCCTCATTATCATATTGACCGGGTGATTACAGGTGTTCAATTAAGGGTCCACAGAATGGACGTATGACGATTTTCAGTCCATTTTGCATGCCTTTAAGTGGCATTGGCTTTGATTATCCTGTCATGGAGTTGATGGTTGTTTCTTCCTATTCAATGGTCTTTGTTGGTAATATGTGGGATGGATCTTTGTTGGCAATTTGTGGACCCATCCGGTCCCCCCCACACAAGAATTAACATCCAAGTATAGCACGAGAGAGAAACGTTATTGGGTCATCTCTTCTTTTTAATGCCATATTTGTTAATTTCAGTGATTTTGAAGGGATTTTTTTTACCCAAAATCGGTCAGCTTTACCAGATGATGCCTCTACCATCTGGATTTTTTGAGCGGTCTTTTAAAAAATTACTAAAATGCTTCATTTTTGTTTCTTTGAAAAAGTAGTGAAGTCGAGAATTGTAGGGCCTCAGTGGCATGTCCATGACATCCAACCCATCCAACAAATGCACCTGCTGTGATGTTTAGATGAACAAAAAGTGTGGTGGATCCAATCATTAGGTGGGCCACACCATAAGAAACAATATACGCCACCCAGAAACATTCAAATTCACGTTTTGATTTGCCATATTTTTTGTTTGAATGATGGTTATGTTCGGTCGGACCGATCGTTTTTATTTTTAAATGAAAAATAAAAACTGAACAATGGTATTTACGCAGTTCTTCACTTTATTTTATAAAACCTGAATTCCTAAGGAATTTTAAATGTAAAAATTTGTTTTAGTTTTTTTTTTTTTTTTTTTTGGAATGTAATTGTATGATAAGGTTTGCTCGCTGCTTAATCGTACGCATTAAGAACATCCAAACCATTCCGCACGGACCATAGGGCCTTGGGGCTTATAGATGACCTGTTATAGATGACCTGTAGGGCCCACATGAGGAAAAGGGACGGTCTAACAAACACTGCCCAGTCTGCATTGGCCCAGCACCGAATGAATTGAAAATCCAGGCTATTGGCATGGCCTGGCTTACCTCATGCATGGCTCTGATACATCGTAAACTGCATTGTATGGTCAGCGTAGAGTTACATGTTCCTAGGTATTAAATTAGCACCAGCGGGACCATTTTGGTGAACCGGACCATCGATCTGGTATGCCATTGTGGATGGCCCATGCCCCCAAAAATCATACCCGTTCTTTCCCACAAGCACATCAGTCTCAAGATTTCCATTGACTGACTGAGATGCCCAAAAGAAACGCCTTAGTAGGGGGCCAGCCAGCCTAGCCTAGCTCTGGTATTCTCTAGAGGATCGGAAGTTGCTTAAGATAAGTTACCTATGCCACAAGTAACTTATCTTAATTTCTACTTATTAAGAAGATAAAGATAAATATGTTTGATAAACAACATACTTGCTAACTTTTACTCTCTTTTGTATCTCCTTATGCCTTTCTTCAACAACTTATAAAAAGTAGAAAAGCTAAAAAAATTAACTGAAGTGAAGTACTTTTAAGTAAAAAGTTACTTATAATTAATCATAAACCAAACTTATCTAAAATAAGCCACTTATCTACTGTTGTAAGTAAGAAAAAAGGCCCTAAATGTCTACCAATCAGCCAGTTTAAGAGATCATCTGATGTAGAGCGGGTCGTGGATAGTTTCATGGCCAAGATGGATCAGAAAAGGCCCAGTCGACGACAGAAGTGATCCGGACTGTTGGACCTTAGATTGGGCGTATCTCGCAATCCGGAATGAGTTAGCTGGCGTAAAATATATGATTTTGGGGTAGAACGAGCTACTTTAGCCAACCAAACCTGCTATGTTGGGTTGCGTAACTTGGAATTGTGAAAAACCCCTGGATCGACGGTCATTTTTCTATTTTAATTTCATTTTTACTATAAATAATAAGTTTTAGTTTGATTATAACTCTTCATCCGTCGGGCTTTAGGAGTAATGCCCAACGTGAAAAGAGCTTAGAATAATTAGGAGAACGATTCGGTGAAGCCAAATAGGACACTTACTATTTTTGGCCGAAAACCTTGTGCGCTAGTAGACATCATGATCATCTATAAATAGTAAGCTTACTATTTATAGTAAGTCGCGGATTCTAGGAGTTTTAGTTGTAGTTTGATTCTGATTTCTTTCCCATTGCTTGGTACCCCTATTTAAAGGGTTGTGAACTCGTTTTTAGTCATGAATTAATCAATTTCGAATTTCTTAGAATTTATTTCTATTTTCCTGCTTTCTTTCCTTGTGGATTCGAGAAGTCTCTATGAGGAGTCCAGAGAAGCTCCGTGGATTCGGAGTAGTTATCCTCATCATGTTCATCCCTGCGTCATCGTCGCAGTGTGGTTTCCTTTTATCAACCAGTAATCTAACCCATGGTTTCGACGTTTTAACTTAGTTGCTTATATGCCACGGGTGCAACCTTGTACCTGTTTATCTGCCCTCGCCCTCTGCCAGAGTATCTAAATGTGCTGTTTGGGCCGGGATTGGACCTCATGCATGGCCCAATCCATGTTTGTATGGGGTTTGGGCTCGAGTCATTTTAGTCCAATCCAGCCTGACACTATCAACTTTACGTTCATGTATTCTATCCATCGTTTGAAAACCAGGAACTTGGACTTGGTTCGGTTGACTAACGATTCAAGATTCGGCTGATTTTGTAAATTTTGAGTAAGTCTATTATATTTTTAGTTAAAAAAAAGAATAAGATTACATATAAAAAATCATATGATATTAATGTATTTAAAAATACTAATTAATAGTATATGTTTTGATAAATTTCCAACTATATGAATATTCATTTTAATACCTATTATTTTCATCAGTACCAAAGCATGGTACTAGAAATAAATACCTTCCTTTGCATGAATGTTGCATGAACACATACAACAACATTCAAAATAAAAAGAAAAAGGAAAATTTTGCACCCGTACTTTTCAAGAAGTCTAGTATCATGTTATTATTGACAAATAAAAGAGGAGAAGTGTGATTTGAGTAGTAAAATATTAATTTGAACATAAAAGGGAGTAGAATCTAATCTAAGCATATTAATTGATATGAAATCGCTATTACGAAGTAAATTTAACATTTTCTTCGAAATCGAACAACTTGATCTAAGTTTCATGACTCGGTAGATCTCCCGAATTAATTAAAAACCCGATGAAGTTGCCTATAACTCAAGCTGGTTTTATATAGAAATGATCGATCACAAGGTTTTTGGTCAAATTTAGTAAACTCGAGTAAGTCCTTCGTTTACTCCCTAAGTTTTCGGACATGATTATATCCAACAAATATACCATTCCAATCCTTAGTCAGGCAACTCATCCATTTTGAATGTACACCATTGGTTTCATTCTTCTGAAATGTATATTCCTTTATGCTAGTGTGGCTTACTTGATCAACCGATGAATCAAGAACATTTAAGTTGGAAATAGAGATTTTATTAATTTTGTGGCTGGGCAGGACTATGTTTGAATGACCCAAACAAAATTTCCAGGCTTAGGTCAAAGGGTGCTGTGGTCAATCCATGTTAGGATCGAGCCTTGGGTCTTAAGTCTTGAGTTAACCCATGCTTAGCCTAGCCTGATAAAACTTGGCCCATTGCCACCCCTAATCGCAGACAGAACATTGCCCAAAAATCTCACTTGCTGAACTATATGTACATCTTTGTTGAAATTAATAACTTGGTTATTGGACTGCAGATCCTCTGTTTGGTGGAAACAGCGACAGCTGAATCCAATGTTATTATTGGTCCACGTCACTATAAGTGCACATCACCGGCTTTTTTTAATATATATTTTAAAAAAAAAACATTTCAGGAAAAGTCTAAGGCTGTTAGACGGTTTCGTTTGGAAATCGGATTGCATACCAATAACGGTACGCTCTTGCTCTTACCGTAGTAAACTCAGTTTAGCCCACCTTGTATGTATGTGGTCTATCCAGGCTGTCTGTCCATCCGTTTTTACATCTAATTTAAGGCGTTGAACCCCAAAATTGAAGTATATCTAAATATCAAGTGGATCATACCACTGTAAACAGTGGAGATAATGATTTCCACCGTTGAAACCTTACTAGGTCACACAGTGATGTTTATTTGTCATCCAACCTTTCCATAAGATCATACAGGCATGGATGAAGAGAAAACACAAATATAAGCTTCATCCAAAACTTTTGTAGCCCCCGAGAAATTTTCAACGGTAAACGTTCAATTCAACTGTTTCCTGTATATGCTTCATTTTTTGTCTCAAGCCGTAAAAATATCTAGTAAAATTGATGGACGGGAGTGGATAAAATACATAAATCATGGTGGACTCCACAAAGTTTACTCAGTATGCTAACTTAGTGAGTTACTCACTACGCAATTAAGCACACGGGTTGAGTAGCGAGACTCGCTACTAAAGTGACGTCGCCTTGTTATGTAGTCCCACCATGATGTATGTTTTGGATCCACACCGTCCATCCATATGGAGAGATTATTTTAGGGCATGAGCCATAGAATGAATCATATCCAAAACTTGAGTGGAGCCCACCAAATAAAAGAAAACAGCGGAGAGAGTCATGCCCACCATTAAAAACTTCTAAGGGTAAAAAGTTTTCCATGGAGATGATAATTATGTTTTCCTTTCTTCAATGTTGTGTTAACTTAAGGTCCATCGTGATTTTTATTTAAGTTTTTATTTGTGGATTCAGTGCACAGGTTGAGTAGCGAGACTTGCGACTAAAGTGATGTTACGTAGTTATGTCGGTCCCACCATGATGTATGTTTTGTATCCACACCATCCGTCCATTTGGAGAGATCATTTTAGGGCATGAGCCAAAGAATGAATCAGATCCAAAACCCGAGTGGAGCCCACCACAGAAAATAGTGAAGAGAGTACACTCACCATTAAAAACTTCAAAGGGCCACAAAAGTTTTCAATCGAGCTGATATTTGTGTTTCTGCTTCTTTATTAACCGTGTTAACTTATGAACAAGTTAGATCTCCAATACAAATCACGGTGGACCTTAGGAAGGCTTCAACAGTGGATGTCACTCTCCTCACTATTTTCTATGGTGGGGTTCACTCCAGCGTTGGATCTACCTCATTCTTTTGATCATGCCCTAAAATGAATTCTCCAAATGGATGGACAGTGTGGATACAACACATACATCATGGTGGGCCCCATAGAACTTAGTGGTGTCACTTCAGTAGTGAGTCTAGCTACTCAACGTGTCGATAGCTAATCCGCCTTCAATTTCTTTCTTCTAAAATTTAATTAGGCCATGTCATCTCACGAAAATTTAATTTATAAGATAAAAAAATATTTACAAAATTTGTTTGATTAGCAAGGAATATTAGCTGTGACCTAGGATGAGTGATGTTCGTAGGATCCTCACCGTGAGCACACCTTGATCTATACGTTGTATATCTACTCCATCCATCCATTTTTTCATATTATTTTAAGACAACCCGAATCGGTTCTTGTGATTGGGTCAGATTCAGTCTAGATTAATCCAGGATAGACCTGGACTCGAATCGGGTTAGGCATGTTGGACTCGGTATCGAGTCAGGTTGAGTTCGGGTCAGGCCGAGTCAGGTAAGCCCTAACTCAGTTTGAATCGACTCGATGCCCACCTCTAACCATGATGGTTGGCTTTTATTCACATTGTTTATCCATTTTGGCCACTTACATCAGGGCATGAGTCTAAAAATAGATAGATCGATATCTGAAGTGGACCACACTATAGAAAAAGTGGTGATTGAACACATACCATTATAAACTTCGTAGAGACCAATGTAATGTTTATTTTTCATCCAACCAACTCAAAACGTCACAAAGACATGGATGAAGAGAAAATACAAATATCAACTTGATTTAAAACTTTTGTAGCCCCTAATAAGTTTTTAATCTTCTAATCACCAATGTTTCTTATGGTGTGGTCCACTTGAGATTTGGATCTTCCTCAATTTTGTGCTCATGAACTATAATGATTTGTAAAAATGGATGGATGACATGGATAAAATACATACACCATGGTGGAGCTAATGAGCTTTTCCAATAACACACAATACTGCAGCTGGTGGTATATGCTACCAGTATCCCCTTTGTCAAAGCCACTGGTACGAGCAAAATAATCAGTGGATCAAGTGGGCCATACTGTGATATTTTCTGGAAAATCAACCTGGACCACAAGGTGCATCACCCCATTTTAGGCCATAGGTCGATAAAATCTGTTCTATCTATAATTCTGGTTGACCACATGATTGTAAACAGTGTATAAGCAATCCTTGCCTTCCAAATTGTTTCCATTAGTCTGGCTTAAGTGATTCATGTATCAGTATAATTTTTGGTAAAATGTTTTTTTTTTTTTTCTAAATTTTAATAATCTAGTTGTTGAAGTAGATTTTGAAATAAGTATAATGTTTGACCCTTTAAAATAAAGGGTGGACATTTCTCTCCTAACTATTTTCTTTAGTGCGTATCTCTAGGCTCAATATGGGATTTAATAGCCAATGGTTATAGTGGATATTATATAAACATTGCAATGAGCCCCGAAAAAAATCAAGAGTCACACCCCATACATATATATATAAACTCTCTTTACAATTGGAGAAGTATGGGGGATTGAATTTTTGGTGGGGACCCACTATGATGTGTAACAAAATCCACTCTGATAATTAGATGGGTAATCATTTAGGCCTGAATCCAAAAAAAAAAAAAAGGTTAACATGAGATTTATGTGAGCCACATCAAAGAAAATATTTGAAAGAAAGACAACCTTTGAAACTTATAGGACCCACCATGATGATTATATAAAATGGATACATTAGTTTATCTAATAGAACCCTATCATTTTGTTTAATGGAACTTTATCACTTTGTCAAATGAACCCCTTTGTCTATTGAAACCCCGTCAGACAAGCCACCACTTTATTTAGTGAAATTCTGTCATTTTACGGAATAACATCGTTACTTTGTCTAGTGGAATTAAGTCACTTTATTCGAAAACTCGTCATTTTATCAAACAAAACCCTATCAATCTATCTGGCAACCCCATCACTTTATCTAGTGGAACATCGTCACTTTGTCTAATGGAACCTCGTTACTTTGACCAATAATTACGTCCCCGGTTCCCGAAACTCGAGTACACTACTTATTTTCCAAAAATCTGAGTCTTAACTTGTAAAGATAGCCCAAATTTCACATACATTTTTTTTCTTTATCAGACTTAGCAATTTAGCGAAATAGAAACAAATTAAATATAAGAGGGATTCCAAATATACATAACAAACTAATCGAGTGGCTACCCGAAGGCTTATACAAACCAATGTCTTAAGTTTTTACAATACACGACAGTACAAATTAAATACGAATGAAATCAGGAATAGAGAGTCGCAAGATCATCTAGCTCCTTCTATTCCATGTGATACCAACATGCCCATCATCTGTGTCTCTTGCACACTGAATATGGTTTGATAGCGTCAATGGCTATCCTAGTGAGGTACAACCCTCAAGATTTACTAAACATCAAGATAATTAAGTATAGTTTTCAGGAACAATATATAATGAATAGTTTTCATGATAATAAGACAATTCAACGTGGGCCTTAAATTATATGGGGCCACCGACAATATAGACCATCCATTGTCGATAATTTTTCCTTAGTCATTAGACAAAGCGACAAAGTTATACTAAACAATCGATGAAGTTGCTTGATAAAGCAACATGATTCCCCTAAATAAATTAATAAGGTTAAATGAGACAAAGAAAATAGGGTTCCATTAGACAAAGTTACAAATTGTCAAAAAAAGTGATGGGTTGCTGGACAAAGTGACCTGCTTCTACTAAACGAAGTGATGAAGCTGGAAGACAAAGTGACCAGGTTCCACTAGACAAAGTGATGAGGTTGCTAGACAAAGTATCATTGTTATTGGACGAAGTGACGAGGTTCACTAGACAAAGTGATTGGGTTGTAAGATAAAGTGATGAGGTTCTACTAGACAAAGAGACTATGTAGTAGGACAAAGTAACAAAGTTCTACTGTATCAAGTGATGGGGTTCTATAGAGAGTGACGAGGTTGCTGGACAAAGTGGTGGGATTTTATTAGATAAAGTGAAAGGGGTGCTATACAAAGTGATAAGGTTCTAATAGACAAAGTGACGTGATTATTGGACAGAGTAAGGGGGTTCCATTAGACGAAGTAACGATGTTCCATTAGATAAAGTGATGGGGTTGCCAGATAAATTGATAGGGTTTTGCTTGATAAAATGACGAGTTTTCGAATAAAGTGACTTGGTTCTACTAGAAAAAGTGACAACATTACTATGCAAAGTGATAGGATTTCACTAGATAAAGTAGCGGCTTGTCAAATAAAATGATGGGGTTTCAAGAGACAAAAGTGACAGGTTCATTTGACAAAGTTATAGAGTTCTGTTAGACAAAATGATGGGGTTCCATTAGATAAACCAATGTATCCATTTATATAATGATCATGGTGGGTCCTATAAATTTCAAGGGTGGATGTCTCTCTTCTAAATATTTTCTTTGGTGTGGCTCACATGAATCTCATGTTAACCTATTTTTTTAAAGATTCAGGCCTAAATGATTACGCATGTAATTGTTAGAATAGATCCCGTACTTCTCCAATTATAAAGAGAGTTTATATATATATATATATATATATATATATATATATATATATATATATATATATATATATATATATATATATAGGGCGTGACTCTTAATTTTTTCGGGGCCCACTATGATGTTTATGTAATATCTACTATAACCATTGGCTATTAAGTCTCATATTGAACCTAGAGATATGCACTAAAGGAAATAGTTGGGAGAGAGATGTCCACCCTTTATTTTAAAGGGTCAAACATTATACTTACCTCAAAATCCACTTTAACAACTATATTATTAAAACAAAATATTTTGCCAAAAATCATACCGATACATGAATCACTTGGGCCAGACTAATGGAAGCAATTTGGAAGGCGAGGATTGTCTACACACTGTTTACAATCATGTGGTCAACCTGAATTGTAGTTAGAACTAATTTTTTCGGCCTGTGGCCTAAAATGGGGGGACACACCTTATGGTCCAGGTTGATTTTTCAGAAAACATCATAGTAAGGCCCACCTAAGCCACTGATTATTTGCTTATACAAGTGGCTTTGACAAAGGGGACAATGGTAGCAAATACCACCAATTGCGGTATTGTGTGTTATTGGAAAAGCTCTATTAGCTCCACCATGATGTATGTATTTTATCCACGCCATCCATCCATTTTTACAAATCATTGTAGTTTATGAGCACAAAATTGAGGAAGATCTAAATCTTAGGTGGACCACACCACAAGAAACATGGATGATTAGAAGATTAAAGACTTATTGGGGGCTACAAAAGTTTTGGATCAAGCTGATATTTGTATTTTCTTCATCCATGTCTTTGTGACGTTATCAGTTGGTTGGATGGAAAATAAACATTACATTAGGCTCCACAAAGTTTATAATGGTATGTGTTCAATCACCACTTTTTTTTTATGGTGTGTTCCACTTCAGATATCGATCTATCTATTTTTAGACTCATGCCCTGATGTGAGTGGAAAAAATGGATAAACAGTGTGGATAAAAAAACAACCATCATGGTTAGAGGTGGGCATCGAGTCAATTCAAACCGAGTTAGGGTTGACCCGACTCGATTCAGTTTTGAAATAGGCATAACCCGAGCTCGACTTGACTTGATACCGAGTCCATCATGCCTAACTCGATCCGAGTCCGAGTCTGTCCTAGACTAATTCGGACTGAATTTGACCCAATCACAAGAATCGATTTGGGTCGAGTCTTAAAATAATATGAGAAAATAGATGGATGGAGTAGATGTACCACACATAGATCAAGGTGGGCCCAAGGTTTGGGGTGTAAATGAACTAAGCTAGATTAGTTAGCTCACTCGACTCGACTTGAAAAAGCTTGATTCAACTTGGTTTGAAGCTCAGTTTGAGCCAAGTCGAGCTAATTTTTTGAGCTCGAAAATGTGTTCGAGCCAAGTTCGAGCTGGCCCCAGCTCGACTCGACTAGGATCGAACCCAACTCGAATCGAACTTGGATCGAACCAGTTCAGTGACTTGGTTACTTTGGTATTGATGTTTCTCACCAAGTGTTTGATGAAATGACTCAAAGAAGTGTGGCTAGTGGCATGGAAGGTATGTATATGAAACCAACACCCTTTTTTTAAAATTTTTTTTAATGTTTCTGAGAATGTGTTTGATAAAATACCTGTAAATCCATTGCTACTGTCTCAAATATAGTGAGATTTTGAAATTGCAGTCTAGGTGTTTGTGAAAATGCTGCAATGACAAACTCGGCTTGAACTGGCTCGAGCTGCTGACTGTATCGAGCCGAGCTGGCCAGTCAGGCTCGAGGACCGAGTCGAGCTGAGTTCGAGCTGAGGTTAGCTAGTGGCTGAGCTGAGGCTAGCTTGACTCTGTTTGACTCGATGTACACCCCTACCCACGGTGAGAATCACACAGACATCACTCATCCTGGGTCGCAGCTAATATTCCTTACTAATTAAGCAGATTTTATAAATATTTTTTCTATCTTATAAAATTGCCGTGAGATGTGTGAGACCCGTATCCTAGCTTGTACCGTTTCGTAGGCTTCTGCGGTCCTCCCGGTCAAATTTCGGCAAGCTGCAATCTGTAACCCGCAATTGCGTGCGACCCTGAGTCGTATCTCGTATTGTAGAGTTAGCTAGACTCGAGACTTATATCCTTGCGACCGTGCTATCACCGTGGTTCTGACGCCACGTCTCCTGCGCTTAGGCGATACCCGGGCCAGGAGATGTGGGCCAGCGTTCAGTTTGAGGACAACGCCCGCATTTACAAACTCAAGAGAATATGTCCCATCAATCAATCACATCACATCCCATCATGTTAAGTACAAGAGCAACCCCAAAGTCAACTCTTTCTCTTACAAACCATACATGTCAAGTACACACCCATCACTTCCCATCACTCCATCACTCACTCATGCCCATCCCTCTCTCTCTTTACATCCTATCCTCTCTCTCTCTCTCTCTCTCTCTCTCATTTCTCCATTTTCAAGCAACCCACCATCCAAGCTAGCTCCATGGGAGAGAGTTAGTGTGGCCCACCTTCCTACTATCCAATCTCACCCTCCAAAGATCATCTCAACCGTTGAAATGCATCCCTTGGATCTCTAGAATGCATCAGTGGAAGGAGAAGTCCGTGATAAAAGGTGGGTGTTCATAACATTAAATTTCTTTAATTTTGATTATTTGAGGGCCCACATATTGTGGGACCCATTTGATGTATGGTTTATATCACCTTGAGGGGCCTATAGTGGCGGGGTCCCTCCATCACCATCTGATCTCTCTCTCTCTCTCTCTTTTCTTTTTTTGTATGGTGATGATGATGAAGAGGTGTGTGGCCCACCTGATGTGTGTATGTGTGGCCCACTAACATGTGTTATATCCATGCCATCTAACCACGGGACCCACCTTGATGACGTGGCCCATCTAGGGCCGCCCGTCTGCTGGACGTCTAGTGTCCCTAGACGAAAGGAAAATACAAATATCATCTTAATCCAAGATGAGGTGGGCCACACGTGTGGACCCACTTTAACCGTGGAAGCGGATTGGCTTGTCTACCACACACGAGCTATTTGTGGTTAACAAGTTCTGAAGGTCTGATCACGTGGATCCCACCTTGATGCATGTATCTAATCCACACCGTCCATCCCATTTCCTAGCTCATTTTAGGTGTTGAACAGAAAAATGAAGTCAATCTGAATCTCTAGTAGGTCACACCACTTAAAACAGTGAATTTACTATTAAAACTGTTAAGGATTGCTGTGATGTTTCTATACACTAGAACATATTGAATATTGGACTTATTAGACTTGTCACGAGCCCGGGATCGTAGTAAACGGACTAGATTGTCCCGATGTGGGCCCCACCTATGAAAAACTTTAGTTTAAAAAAATAAATAAATGGCAGACGCTACTGCTGCCAGCGTCCAGAGGATGCTGCAGTAGGGAGTGTCCAGCTACTTAGAATGGCTGGGTCCGTGGGAGCCAGCAGTAGACCCCGCCATGATGTATGCCCAACATCTACACCGTGCATTTGACAGGTCCCCTTTAGAAATTGGGACACCCCAAAAATCAGCCGTACACAGGCTCAGGTGGTCCACACCATCTAAAATCATGTTTAAAAAAATAATAAAAATAATAAAAATATATCAGCACGTTAGTTATGTGGGTCTGATCATGAGGTATGTATTATATCCAAACCGTCCATCCATTTGGTGAGCTTGTCTTAAGGCTTGAGAAGAAAAATAAGACAGATCTAACTATCAGGTGGTCCATGCTGTAAAAAGCAGCAGGGATTGAACGCTTACCATTGCAACCTTTTTGGGGTCACAGAAGTTTGGATCAATATGATATTTTCCTTTTTTTTTTTTTTTCTTCTTAATCCAGGTCTTTGTGACCTTATAAATAGATGAGATGGAAAATAAACGTTATGGTGGGCCCTACGTGGGACCCACCTATGTGGAATAGATTAGCTGATGTATCACGCACCAACTATATAGCTGCTATAATGATGTCAACAAGTTCTGTGGGACCCACTATTGATGTATATATCTATATCCACACCATCCATTGCTTGGACGGTGGGACCCACCCTACACGTGAGGCCCACCATGGTGTATGCGTTGTATATCTATATTGTCCATTTGGTGGGACTCATCTATTAGGTGCAGGCCCACCATGATGTGTATATTGTATTCAAGCCGTCCATCTTAGGCTTGTCGTGTAGGGCCACCTTGACGTACATATATGCTGCCCATCCGTTTTGGTTGGACCAATGGCTGATTTGTGTGAGGCCCTTGAATGAGGCCCATTATGATGTATGTGGGCCCAGATGTGAGGGCCCATTGTGATGTATTTGAGGCCCATGGGCGAGGCCCAATGTGATGTATATATAAGCCCATGTGATGCGGCCATGTGATGGGGCCCACCTTGGTGTACGTATTCTATATTTACACCGTCCACCTTTATACGGTGCCACGTGGGGCCTACCATTGATGTAGCCCACTTAATGTATATGAGGCCCATTGGTGCGGCCTGTTGATGCAGCCCACTTGATGTATATGAGGCCCATTGGTGCGGCCCATGGAGCGGCCCATTGTGATGTATATTGGCCCATTTGATGAGACCTAATATGATGTATTTGTGGCCCATTTGCTGAGGCCTGATGTGATATTTATGTGGCCCATGGGTTGTGGCCCATCATGATGTGTATTAGGCCTATGTCATGCGGCCCATTGTGGTGTGTATTAGGCCCATGTCATGCGGCCCATTGTGATGTGTATTAGGCCTAGGTATGTGGCCCATTGTGATATATTTGAGGCCCAGGCATGTGGCCCGTTATGATGTATTTATGGCCCATTTGATAAGGGCCATTGTGATGTATTTATGGCCCGTATGGCGAGGCTTGATGTGGCCCCTGAGTGAGGCCCAATGCGATGTATGTGTGGACCGATGTAACCTGTGATTTCACTATAATGTATGTAATGATGTTTATGTGGGCCATTGCTTGGGAGTGATGTTGGTTAAATGTCCAGATTGATGGGCAATGATGGTTAGATGTCCACATTGTGACCTTCCCTTGGGCCCATTGTGAGGCCTATTCTTGTTATGAATATGCTATCTAGGCCCATCCTTGATATGAGGAGAGTACACCATCATCTTATAACATGCTTAGTATAACTTCACGATTCATGCCCATGCGCATCATATGTATGCTTGATATAAGGAGTGATTGATTATAACACATGCCATTAGGCAGATTATTTACATGACCACCATATGCCCTAGTGACATCAAGGCTGTGGCCTCCACAGGCGTATCGTGGATGGCCAGAGGGGACACTGAAAATATTTAGTTGTAGCATACGGGCGCTATAAATGTCCCTGGGTGAAAATTCCTATACCTTTGTGGCCAGGAGACGCCCCAACGTCGAGACCAAGTGGATATATATGAGCGCATGAGGGCCGTATACCAGTATACCACATCTTTCACTGTGTCGTGGTTGGTTGTGAGGGGGTGTGACCTTACCGCCTGAGTGAGGGGGTAATATCTAGGTTGAGTTTGACCAGCTTGAGGAATGAGTCTGCTATTGACTAGCCAGGCCCGATATTGGCAGGTGGATAGTGAGGTCTCTTCCACTCACCTAGTTGTGCGCTTAGATAGGGGCGACAAGCTGACGTAGAGTGTAATAGACCCCGATGATGATCCCAGAGATGTACAGTGTTGATATGCGGACTTATTGAGCGGGAGTTGTATACTCAGCATTTTAATCATTCATTCATTTCATTCACTTTCCACTCGGGTTGATGGTGCGCAACTAATTTGATATGTGTACCTTCGCAATGGCCAAGATTTCGGTTAGGCGAGCGGCTAACCTGAGATTAGGAGTTTACCACATTGAGTCTGACTATCCAAATTAGGTATGAGACTAGTTCGGATAGAAGTCCCTTGTGATGGACCCCATAGGCTGCGATACTACGTACTATCATCCCGACTTCACACTCCTACATGGTCATTTCATTCGCACCGCATATTGCATTGCATGCTTGGCATATGATATTTGGCTCTCTATGTCTCCGCATTGTATAATCGATTTGCATTTCATACTCTTATTTGTATGATTTATAGACTTGCCAGTATTTCCAACATTATATGATTTATGGACCTGCATTGTATACTTGACACTTACCTTGTGCACACATTTTCACCACCTTCTAAGCTTTCTATAAGCTTATGCACGATATATGCGTGCAGGTGACGTTAGGTCGTAGCAGGGTTGAGCTTGGAGCGTGCAGCGGTCTTCTGGAGCTTTGATTTTCGATATATGTATTTCCCTTTTAGTATTGTATTCAACTGTTTATATTAGTGGATATATGATGATGATGTTGCTTTTGTGATTTGGGTAAACTTGTGGTTATGCTTCTTACGAGATAAATGTACGTTGAAAAATCCTCCTTGTAGGATCCTAGGATCGAAATCTGGCGTAGGCACGCTGGGAGCCGAGAATGGGGTACTACGGAGGCTGTCGGCACTGGATTCGGCGATTGAGAATTTTGTGAGCCCGGTTTCCAAGTTTGGGGCGTGACAAGATGACATGACTTAATTAAATTTTAGAAGAAAGAAATTGGAGGCGGATTAGCTACCGACATGTTGAGTTGCTAAACTCACTACTGAAGTGACGCCACCAAGTTCTGTGGGCCCCCCCATCATGTATGTGTTGTATCCACACTGTCCATCCATTTAGAGAGATCATTTTAGGGCATGATCAAAAGAATGAGGTAGATCCAAAGCTGGAGTGAACCCCACCATAGAAAATAGTGAGGAGAGTGACGTCCACCGTTGAAGCCTTCCTAAGGTCCACCGTGATTTTTATTTGAGATCTAACCTATTCATAAGTTAACACAAATATTAAATAAGTGGAAACACAAATATCAGCTTGATCTTAAGCTTTTGTGGCTCTTTGAAGTTTTTAATGGTGAGCATACTCTCTTCACTGTTTTCTGTGGTGGGGTCCACTCGAGTTTTGGATCTGATTCATTCTTTGGCTCATGCCCTAAAATGATCTCTCCAAATGGATGGACGGCGTGGATACAAAACATACATCATGGTGAGACTGACATAACTACGTGATGTCACTTTAGTAGCGAGTCTCACTACTCAACCTGTGCTCCGAATCCCCAAATGAAAACTTAAATAAAAATCACGGTGGACCTTAAGTTAACATAGACAGTGAAGAAGGGAAAACATAAATATCAATTTGATCGAAAACTTTTGTGACCTTTAGAAGTTTTTAATGGTAGGTGTGACTCTCTCCACTATTTTCTGTGGTGGGGTCCACTCGAGTTCTGGATTTGATTCATTTTATGGCTCATGCCCTAAAATGATCTCTTGAAATGGATGGACGGTGTGGATACAAAACATACATCATGGTGGGACCCACATAACTAGGTGACGTCACTTTAGTAGCAAGTCTCGCTACTCAACTCGTGCGCTGAATCCCCAAATGGAAGGAAGCTGATTGCGTAGTGTGTAACTCATTATGTTAGCATACTGAGTAAACTTTGTGGGGTCCACCATGATTTATGTATTTTATCCGCTCTGTCCATCAATTTTACTAGATAATTTTAGGGCTTGAGACAAAAAATGAAGCATATACAATGTTTAAATGGACCACACCATTGGAAACAGTTGAATTGAATGTTTACTGTTGAAAATATCTCGGGGCTACAAAAGTTTTGGATGAAGCTTATATTTGTGTTTTCTCTTCATCCATGCCTGTATGATCTTATGAAAAGGTTGGATGACAAATAAACATCATTGTGGGGCCTAACAAGGTTTCAATGGTGGAAATCATTATCCCCATTGTTTACAGTGGTATGATCCACTTGAAATTTGGATATACTTCAATTTTGGGCTCAACCCCTTAAATTTGATGGAAAAACGGATGGACGGCCTGGATAGACCACATACATATAAGGTGGGCCCAACTGAGTTTACTTAATATGGTAAGAGCAAGAGCGTGCCGTAATCGGTATGCAATCCGATTTCCAAACGAAACCGTCTAACGACGTTAGATTTTTCCTGAAATGTAATTTTTTAAAATATATTAAAAAAATCTTGTGATGTGACACTTATAGTGATGTGGACCAATAATAATAATATTGGATTCAGCTGCTCGCTGTTTCTAGGAAACAGAGGATTCGCACTCTGTTTATTGACAATAACATGGCTTCATATAGTTGCATCATGCATCTAAATAATACAGCCCATTGTCATTAGGATGAAGTCATGGATGGCCATATGGATGGTTAGGATAAAAAGAAATCAGGCTACAAAGTTCAATCTAAGGGTCAAGCATGCATTATAACTTTAGCTCTGATACCACTTATTGGGTGGACGCACGGAAACAACCTTTAGTTAGAATTAAACAATAGGAGATCAAGCAAATCAAGTACAAAGATAACATAATGTTTTTCATGGAAAAATCTTTGTGGGAAAAAACCACTGCACAAAGTGATAATGAATCCACTGTGAAATCAATGTTACAAGAGATGGAAGAGCTTATACACCTCGAAAACCACAAAAACCTTTTCTTTGAACTCCCTTTGCTCACAAAAAGGCCTAAACATATTTTTCTCTCCCAATCCTTGATTAAAAACTCTTAAATAGGATTAAAATCAAATTACGGAATAAAGCTCACAAAGCTGTCCAGCGCCACCGACGACCCATCAATGGGATCGAAGCCACCTTCGATTAAATCAATCAAGACCTAAAAATCTATCCAGCGAGCAAACACCAAAAACTAGATTTTCTTGATGGGATTGAGTGGGTTGTCGATGGGATCGACAGCTGGTCGATGGGATCAAGTGATCTGTCTATGCCATTGACAAACCCAGTTACAAACTAATAGAAGACATTTGACAACAATCTCCACCATGTCTTCAACTATCACAGACCACAACTTTAAGCTCCATCTCTAAATGCCTCCATCATAGCTGTACCATCGTCATTGCTTATCGCGCATACTCTGCCTTCGTCAAGCCTAGAGAAGTCGAGCAGAACTTGAACTTTTCTATAGGAACCACATTTATAAGCATGTCTGTTGGGTTCACGCTTGTATGGATCTTCTCAAAAGTCACTCTGCATTCTCCAAGCACCCATCAGATATAATGATGATGAACATCATATGTTTAGTACATGAGTGATAAACAAAGTTCTTCGCCAAATTATTTACGCTTTTGCTGTCATAATTAACTGGCATAGCCTCCTGGTGAAGCCCAAGCCAATTTATCATTCTTCTTAACCAAACACCTTTGAACGCCTCCGTCATCGCTATATACTCACCTTCGGTTGTGGACAGAGCCACTAAAGACTGAAGCTTTGACATCTAACTAATCACTCCACCTACTAGCACACACGAGTAGCTAGAAGTCAATTTCATGTTATCCATATTTTTGACATACATATAGCTTATCAACTTGTCCTGACTTTTCAAACGTCAAGACGTAGTCCACTGTTCCTTGTATATACCGACGTAACCATTTGCCTTCCGGTGTTGCTTGTCGAGGTTAGCCATGTATTTACTCACAACACCCACTGTATGTGAAACATCTGGTCTCGTAGAGACCGTGTCATACATCAAACTACCAACGATGCTCGAATATGTCACACGAGACATCACTTGTTTTTCTTCATCTCTACTAGGACATTGTTCCGAAGAAAGCTTAAAGTGAGTAGCATGGGGTATGCTAGCCGGTTTTGCCTTATCTATACTGGACTTAACCAATACCATCTTCAGGTATTCTACTTATGATAGCCGTAGTGTGCCCCTTTATCTGTCTCTGTGAATATTTATATAAAGAATCTTCTTTGCATCCCCCAAATCTTTCATTTCAAATGTCCCTAACAACTGAATATTTAACGCATCGATCTCGGAATTAATGCTATGGTTGGTGGTAAGCATGTCATCTATATACAATACCAGTACAGTGAACTGTCCATCATTTAGTATCTTATAATAGACAAAATAATCATACTCACTCCTAGTACATTGCTGACCTATCAAGAAAGTATCAAACATTTTGTACCACTGCTTAGGCGACTGTTTCAGGCCATATAACGATCTCCTCAACGTGCAAACTTTATTCTCGGCCCCTTTTACTTCGAATAATTTGGGTTGCTTCATGTAAATATGCTCCTCGAACTCCCTATGTAGGAAAACGGTCTTCACATTCATTTGTTCCAATTATATGTTGTATTGGGCTACCAATGTCAGTGCGAATCTGATAGATACCTGCTTGACTACAGGCACGAAAATCTCACTGAAGTTGACACCCTCTTTATGCGCATACTTTTTTACGACCAATTTCGCCTCATATCTATCTCACTTTTTCTTATAAATCTACTTACAACCGATTGATTTTGCCCAATTGAAAGCTACACTAGCTCCCATGCTTCATTCTTATTCAGGGAGTCCACATTATCTCACATGATCGCTATTTACTTCTCAGTATCATAACCATTTAATGCTTCTTGGAAGGTAGATAAACTCCCCTCATTTGTAATAAAGGCGAATACAACATTCGAGTCATCCATGTATCTGATTGGTAATCTGCGATCTCTCGAAAGATTTCTTCTGAGAGGTGGCTGCTCCACCTGCTCTTGTACCTCCGCCTGTGGCTCAGGCTCTACCTATGTATTTCCTTTTTCAATCTCGATATCAATGACTGCTGATTTATTTGGTTCCTTGTGTTTATCCTTGTGGAACAAGGAATCTTTATCAAACCTGACATTTTGGCTTATTATGATCTTCCACGTGACTTGGTTGTATAGCCTTTACCCTTTTACACTATCACGATAGCCCATAAAAATACACTTCTTAGCCCTTTAGTCTAGCTTATTTATCTCAACTAATGGTACATGAGAGTAGATGTTACAACCAAATACACGCAACCTTGAGTAGTCAACAACATGGCCACTCAACACTTTTTCGGGAATTTTACAGTCTATCGGCGTAGACGGGGACATATTCACCAGATAACAAGCTATATTCACAGCCTCAGTCCATAGCTCCTTGCCTAATCAATGTTACTCAACAAGCTTCGGGCTCTCTCCAAGAGAGTTCGATTCATACGTTCCGCTTTACCATTCTGTTTAGGTGTGCTCCTCACCGTATTATGCCTTATAGTCCCATTATCTTTACAAAACAAGTTAAATTCCTTTGAAGTGAATTCACCTCATTTATTAGTCCTTAATACCTTTGGTTTCTACCCTATCTGCTTCTCAACCATTATATTTTTAAGGAAATAAACGTCCCACACTTTCATGGAGTAGTCATTGATGAATGAGTAAAAAAATGATGATCCCCAATGAAAAATGGGCGATGGGCCCTACACATCTGAATGCACATAATCAAGCACACTTTTACAAATATGCTTTCTAGTTTTAAAACTTAGCCTTGATTATTTACAATATATACAATGCTCATATATACTAAGTTTAATATTTTTAAAAACATGAATCAAGTAATGATGAGAAAGTACCTTCATGCTGCGGTCGGTGCACATGCCACAATCGTGCCAATGTGGATTCCTCTACAAACGTTATAGCTCTACCCATTTCAGTGTTTCCGATAAACTTGTATGGATTACTACTCCGTTTCACTTTCATCACAACACGTGCCCCTTTCAAAGCTTTAAGGACCTTGTCATTACTACTGAACTTATAACCAAGTACCTTAAATGCCCCTAGATATTCAAATTCTTCCTGAGGTATAGAATGTGTCGAACATTTATCAGAATAAGCTCCACCTCATCGAACATTCTGATGAGCACTGAACCGATTCCAACAAGCTTACAGGCATTGTCATTGCCCATAAAAAATTGTCCACTGTTATACTCACTGTAACTGGTGAACAAATCTCTATGAGAAGTCATGTGGTATGAGGCTCCTGAATCCAAAATCCAGTCGTTACTAAGGTAACCGGATTTGGATGCAGTCAAGACATCTCCACCATTCATTTCCTTGCATGATTGTGCTGTGTTGGCCTCTTTTGGCGCATTCTTTGAATTTTCTCCCTTTTCTTGCAGTCCTTCATATGCTCTGTTATCGCACAATTCCAACACTTCATCTTGCCATTCCCTTTTGATTTGGATGTAGAACATGAATTCCTCTTCTCCCATTCAGAATTCCTTCTCCTATTAACCAACACATCTATAGAGGCACCATCACCACTATCTTTCCCTCTTAACTGCTTTTCATGAAGGGCATATGAAGGACTCAACACATTTTTCTCACCAAAAGCCCTAAGCACAATTTTCTCTCCTAATATTCGATTTCAAACCCTTAAATAGGATTAAAATTGAATAAGGAAACAAAACCTGTAATTTTGTAAAACTGCATAAGTTGGTCGATGGGAGTTTCGATCAAATCGAGTGCCATCGAGTGCCATTGATGACCCATAGATGGGATCAAAGCCACATTCGATTAGATTAATTAAGACCTAAAAAACTATCCAACGAGCAAAGGACAAAAAATTGGATTTTCTTGATGGGATCGAGTAGTCTGTTGATGCCATTGACAAACCCAGTTACAGACTAATATAAGACATTTGACAACAACTTTGCAACTGGTTATCCATCTTATGCACATTATATGTTGTTGGAAAGCTATAGTAGAGCTCTTATGTTGGCCAATGGTAGAGGCATTGGCCTTGAATGATTTTTCAAAATTAAGGATTATTTGAGTTTTAGTTAAAATTTGCTATTTTAAAATTTTTTAGGTTTTAATACTTTTATGGTATTTTAGGGTTTAACTAGGGTTGTACAACGAGCTTAGTTGAGTCGAGGTGGGCCAAGCTTGGCTTGACTTGTCTGTGCTCTCCTCAAGCTCGAGCTCCGCCTCGAGCTTACCATTGGAGCTTGACTTGTTTGCCAAACCTTTCGAGTTGAGCTCGAGGCGAGGTAGTGGATCGAGTCGAGTTGAGCCTATTTCGAGCCCAACCCAACCTAACACCTAACCCACACCAGACTTAACCCAGCAACCCGACCCAATTGACACTTGACTCAAGCTAGCCACCCGACCCAACTAACCCAACCCACACCCGACCTAACTCCAAAATCAAATATTCAATTAAATATATATATACAATATTAGATAAAGCTATAGATGTTCCTTATTGTTGGTGTTGAGAGAGAGAGAGAGAGAGAGAGAGAGAGAGAGAGAGAGAGAGAGAGAGAGAGAGAGAGAGAGAGAGAGAGTGTGTGTGTGTGTGTGTGTGGAGCTCGGCCACAAGAGAGGAGCTCGGGCACGGTGGGTTGGGTAAGGAAGGAAAATGGTAAGAAAGAGATAGACGGATAGGGTATGGTTTAAGTTTTAATTAATTTATTTTTAATAAATTAAATTATATATATATATATATATACTATAATATATTTATATATTCGAGCCGAGCTCGAGCTTCGAGCTGAGCCGAGTTCTAGTTGAGTCGAGTCAAGATCCATTATGATCGAACTCGGCTTGTTTTCAAAATGAGCTGGGTCATATGAAGCTTGGCTTGCCTCGAGTCGTTGTTCGAGCTGAGTCAAGTCGATCTAGCTTGGCTCGTGTACAACCCTAGGTTTGACAAGTCTTGGAATAGCTTAATGTCCATGTTTGAGTCATGGACAAGAGTTTAGGTTAGTTTAGAATTAGTTTTAATATTTTTAGCAAGCTTATCATTTTGAAAAAGTTTATTATTTTAGAAAAATGGAATTTGTCAATAAAGTTTTCAATAATAATATTAATTTATTTCATGCTTTTAGAGTTTTTCTCTTTTCTTGTGGATTTGAGGGCTACACTTGAGAAGAAGATGGTGATTTCTTCTCTTTCTTCAAACCCTACTATGTTATAAATGTAACCAGCAAGATTAAAAGTTTAACACCACTATGGTTTTAAAAATTTTAGGCTACAAAATGGATTGACTTAATTGTTGTGCATTAGGGGTGTACATCGAGTCGAACTGAGTCGAGCTGGCATCAGCTTGACTTGACTTGGCCACTGGCTGACCTTAGCTCGAACTTGGCTCGGTCCTCGAGCATGACTGGCCAGCTCGGCTCGGTTCGGTCAACAGCTCGTGCCAACTCGGGCCAAGTTAGAGCCAAGATCGAGCCGAGTTCGTCATTGAGGCATTTCCACAAATACCTAAATTGCAACTTCAAAATCCCACTGTTTTATAAACACAGGCAATGGTTTTACAGGGATTTTCTCAAACGCCTTTTAAGCAACATAAAAACCAAGAAAAGCAAAGAGAAAAAAGGGTATTTATTTCATGTACATACCTTCCTTGCCACCAATCACATTTCGTTGAGTCATTTTACCAAACAGTTGGTAAGCAACATCAATTGCAAAGTAACCGAGTCACTGAACTGGCTTGATCTGAGTTCAATTCAAGTTGGACTTGATCCGAGTCTAGTCGAGCAGGGGCCTGCTCGAACTCATTTTCGAGCTCAAAAAATCAGCTTGACTCGGCTCGAACTCAGCTTCAAACCGAGTCGAATCATGGTTTTTCGAGTCGAGTCAAGCGAGCTAACTGAGCTAGCTCGGTTCATGTACACCCCTATTGTGCATGCATATATAATGTAACCTATGTGTGACACCACTAACTTACAATAGTTTTATACATTATCAATATAGTATATCTTGTTTGAGTTATCTTGTGTGAAAAGAAAAGAAATGTCTAACGGTGGATTCTCATGGATTTCATTTATTATGGTGGTATTGGATGGCAAGTGGAAACACAATATTCTTATATTCGTCTTACAATGGTCACCTAAATCTTGTACATGAGATTTAACTATGAAAAAGGCTGATGATTGCTATTTTCAATCTCATTATTTCATTGCTATCTACGGCCGATGGATATCTGTTTATCCGATCAGACATATTTAACCCTAGACGATTGGATATGAATACGACATTCTTAAGCCCCCCCCCTTTTTTTTACATCATTTGATTACCCAACTTCTAAGCGGGTTAGATGTGGATATTACAATATCAATATTTACTCACTTGATTACTCAAGGGCATTTTTCATTCTATACTGAACTAATAATATGTTAATTAAGATATTAAATAGTAATATATGGCATTGTGTTCAAGCGCTCTGCGCAGGGCAAGCATGCACATATTGCATGGTGTTGGCGTTCATTTGATTCTTAAAATGGGTATGGTGTGGACTTAGAATTATGTTTGGAAGACTTGGAGTCACCACTAGCCGATATAGGCCTAAAATCTAATGTCGGCTAGACCTGTATAATCACCATGGGTTGGAGATTCGATTCCCCAACTTAAGATGACTCCTAAGGTCTGCGAATGAAAATTTTAAGTAAAGACCTTGGTGATAAAGAAGGATTAAGCACCCATCTCCGCTTGCACTTATGTTTAGTTTATACCTGATGTGATTTTAAGATTTTTACGATTCCAAATGGCTATATTTAAACTAACTAGTCAGTTGTAGACAAATTTAAAAACTGACTAGTAAACCACTACTCAACCCAACTTACCACTAAGGAGATCGCAATGTCTAAACCTAGTGTGAAAATTTGAGGATATAGTAGTTGTAAAAAGAAAAGGGAGAGAAAGTATATAACACACTATGGAAGTCACTCGCGGGTTTGATCATTGTCTCGACACAGTCTGTCGTGAGGAGAGAGGGAGGAAGCTCCCGTGCTTGCCACTCTTGGTAGGGTGCGGGTGTGCTTGTATTTTGATTTGATTATTTCTCATTTCCTTGGTTATGCAATTCCTTTTAAACGTGATTGGGAAATGGTATGTTTGAGATTTTGGAGTCGCCACTAGCTGATTAGCTTGGTTAAATCCATGGTTGGTTGGAATCCGTGAATTTGCCTTGAGGTCGGGGAATTATGAAATTCCCTGACCTAAATGACTCTGATGATTGGCTTGCAACCGTAATGTCTGGGTAGCGGTCTCGGTGACAGAAGAGGAAGGGGTTAGGCACCCTCTTCCGCCTACACACTGCGGCCTTTACTTTGTGGAATATACAACTTTCAAGGGAATTTATTTTTACGGCAACTTTACTTATCTAACCATGCTTTGCATAATCCTTTAAGAGGATAGGTGATACAAAAATAGAGAAAATTCTAGCTTTTCTTTATAAAGTCAAGTGACTCTAGGTAGGCGAACAAGATAAATAAAAAAAGATGTAGGGAAATAGAATAGATGGAATATGAATGATAATGAGAAATATGACAGGAATGTAATGCATTCTGAGCTTGACTGAGATGTGAGAAAGAAAAAAGGAAGCTGAAAATCTTTTTTATTTAGAAGGGGTGATCGGACGTCCCTGTTCCTGACCCTACTCCTGCTCTAGCTGACTTCTGTGGATGGGTTGACCATTTAAAAGTTGACTTTTTGATCTAGGCACAGTCCCAACATTGGTGGAAGATTCCCTGGGTATTCCCAAAGGGGAAGCATTACCCTAGCTTGTCTCATTGGCTTATTCTAAAATTTCCACCTGTCACTACAAGAAAAGGGGGCTTTAGCCTCGGTTCAAAACAGTGGCTAAAAAGGATAAAAACTGAGGCTAAAGCCTTTAGCCTCAGTTTTGCCTCAGTTATCCAAACCGAGGTTGAAACCCCCGTGGCTAAAGGCTTTAGCCTCAGTTTTAGCAACCGAGGCTAAAATGACTTTTATATCCTCGGTTCTTCAAGTGAGGCTAAAAGAACCTTTTTAGCTTCAGTTTTCTTGAAATGAGGCTAAATCAAAATTTTAGCCTCCATTATTTCCAACTGAGATTAAATCCAAATTTTAGCCTTAGTTGCCTCCAATTGAAGCTAAATCTATTTTTAACCTCGATTCTCAACAACCGAGGCTAAAACCTTTAACCACGGGAGTTGTAGTCTCAGTTTAGGTAATTGAGGCAAAATTGAGACTAAAGATAGATTTAGTCGTGTTTCTTTCACTGTGTACCTGTCTAACAAACATCCTAAATCATTAGCTCCCATGATTTGATTAATTAAAAAACCAAGCATTACAATTACCATTAACAATGCTCAATTCTCCAAAAAATGAAAGTAGTCCATAGCAATTGAGTAAAAATCATCAAACAAAGATCCAAAACTGAGTTTCATATAACATTCGGTACATTGACTTAATATCACCAAAAAAAATCTATTGCAATGTATTATATCTTATCATTAAAGGATTTGTCGCAGGCTAGAAAAGAGACATCTACTGGTGATTACAAAATGGGCCATATTTAGAACATCACCACCAGCACAAAACGCACTTCCTTTCCCCTGCAACCATTTGAAATACAAAAATTAAAAACATGTCAGACAAAATCCAAACGTCTTGGCGCTTCAATGAGTTATTTGTGAACAATGAAAATAACAGTAACTTCCTTAAAAAGGAACATATATATAGTCTATATAGAAAATAATCATATAAAAAGGACAAACAAATAAAGACCATTGAAAGTAAAACTAAAAATTTTCTCCATAGGTTAGAGGTTTCCTTGCAAGTAGAACATGAGCTGTACATGAGTCGAGTTAGCTCGGTCAGCTCACTTGACTCGCATCGGCTTGAAACTAGATTCGGATAGAGTTGAGTTGGTTTTTGGAGCTCGAAAAAAATTCAAGCCAAGTTCGAGCTTGCCCGAGCTCGAATCGACTGTTATTGCCTGTCAAAATTAACTGTAGCTTTTAATCATTGCCAATAGAAACTAACTTTCTAACCACCTCTAGAATAAAAGGAAGCAAACAGTAGACCACATTCATGTACGCATCCAAATCAAAGTCAGCAACTATTCTGGCCTCTTTCTCTCCTTTCTTGAGTTCCTTCAGGAGCTCTTCCATAAAATTTAAAAAATTCAGTCTTAGAATATGTGCAACAGTGCAAGTCATGTTGGCTAATGTATGCTGATGTTTTCTGAGGGATAAATTCATCTATCCTAAACCCATTATAGGAGACCTCTCATTCCACCTGTTGAAGAACAAAACAGAAAATAAACATTAATTTGGATTCAGTTTAGAGTTAAGTTAGCTTTATATGGACTGACTTTACAGCCATGACATCGGTTTTATGTGTCTAGTAGTATGAAATGACTTGGGCCCTTTAGTTTACCTGTATGTAGTAGCACCCGTCTGATGAAGAAACCACATTGAAGTGAAGCCGATGGCAAGGCCTAAGAACCCACTTGATGTCATCAACAACCAGAACATCGGCATCCTCAAGAGCGGCCTGCCAATTCACTTCACGGATACATGAGCCCAATAAGAAAATAATGGAAGCGTCCAAATGCAGTTGCTGTAATTGAAGGTAGGACGCAATCCGCTTCCAAAGACTAGTATCTTTAATACATAATTATTGTTAGCTAAAACGAGATGAAATCATTTTTACGCGTCTACCAAACAGGGCCTTAATAAACCATGTCGCACAAGGCACATGTTGGTTGAGTAATTACAGTAAATAGTTTAGTCATTACAACCACAAGATTAGTAAGAAGTGAAGCTCATGGTCTGAGAACAACTTTTTTAGTTCCTGTTCTGATATAATAGAGATACTTAACTTTCCAGTGATACTTCTTTAACTTCTTTGTTAACTTGCATGACGTCACTCTGAACAGATTCTAGGACCATTCCCAACCTGTTTAATGAAGTTTCCATTAGTCTAATTCTGTGTTCGAGTTCCTCACTGACATGGCCTGTTAAGACAAATCAAAACTTAGCCTCTCCCAGGAGCAAACATACGCAAAAGCACAAGCTACACACAATGTAGCCTGCTTAACCCATGTATTGTTTTAAAAAGGCTAAAATTTTCTTGGTTAAAATTCTAAAATTCCAATTAGTGTTATTTTAGTCTTATTGCATAAAAACGCCAGTGGGTTATGGATCATCCAAAGATCTTACAAGCTTACATCTATTATCTGGAGTGGAAGTTGAACTCCATCTGCGGATAACATTGTTGGATGATCTTGACATTGACATCTGAGTTTCTTCTCGCGTGTAAGTAACAGGCACCAAGCAAGAAATCCTCTTCAATGAGTTATCTTGAGAACCAAATCTCTAAATTTACAATGTGCACATGATTAGTCAAGAAGAAAAAGAAATGTTGCTAAAGATGTGAAGAAATAACAACTCAAGAAGGATCTAGAAATTTTGGCAGCAGCAACAGAGATGATAGCAAAGATTATACTCATCAATCCAGATATATGCATCTACTATTTTCTTAAATTTGGCAAAAATTCTTAATAAATTTAAAAGCCAGTGGACTGCTATGAATTCCAGAGTCTTGCAAGACCCAAACATGCACCCATACACATGAAAAAATTGGATCTAATTAATGCAGGATGACATTTCTTTTCATTTATTTTTTATACCAGACATCATTCTCATCCTGCACAATTTATTTACAAAAATTAATTATAATAGTTCATGCATAGTGGAAACTCTCCATAATACCCAACTTCAAAAGCGAAATACCTGAGTGCAACTTGTCTTGAACAAATTTGAATTGGTTTTTTGTGAATTTTTATAGAAAATGAAATATTATTATTTTTCTATGCTAGCAAATTTATCATAAATTTCTCATAGTATAGGAAAAGAAAGTGACTTAAAGATGAATTAATCTAAAAGTCACACCTAATTCCTCCAAACCCTAGAATTTCAGGCAAAATTGGGCTTCCTAAAATATTCTCGATCGCTTTCAAAGATGAGAAGAAAAAATTTAGCATCAATTAAAGCATTCACTCCTTTCAACTGTATCCTCACAACTCAATTAAGAGGAAATCAAAAGCATACCAAAGACATGTATGAGTTCTACTTATTCCTCTGAAACTTAGAAACTGATGGCAAAATCGAGTTTCTTGTGTTTATTTGCCATGATCTGATTCAATATGGGAAAAACCAAAGCAAGTTCAATTTTCTTTTTCAAGGTCATCATCACAATCTCAAATAACAAGAAAATAAAAATAGAGATGACTTCATGTAAAATCACCACCCCAATTCATGTAAAAGATTACCGCAGCTTCCTTGGGAAATCTAGTGTAAACTCAAGCGACTAATCTAATTTACCTGTGAGCTTTCCAGAATCAGGAAATCAGAGGAAATTAAAGTCACTCACACACACACACACACACACACACACATATATATATATATATATATATATATATATCAAAAATCAAAACAGGTTGTACCATTGTATTCATGTAGAACCATTTCGTTCCTCCAAATATATATATATATATATATATCAAAAATCAAAACAGGTTGTACCATTGTATTCATGTAGAACCATTTCGTTCCTCCAAAAAAAAAAAAAAAAGGTAAAAAAGAAAGAATTAAAAAAAAAAAAAAGAGTTTCTTACATAACTTGCAATGATGCCTACCATAAAATAAGAAAATGGAACTAACTAAATTATTATTTTTAGCTTATAATCATGAGCTTAAAATCAAGTTTCTTACAGTAATTCACCACAATTTCTTCCAAAAAAGGAAAAACCATAGAAAATTTGATTTTTATTTAATTTTTTAAAATTTCATCATAATGTCATATTAGCAGGAAATGAAAATAAAATGTATCATAAATTCATGTAAAATATCTGGAAAATTAAGGCAATATCTAAGTTCCCTACATGTTCATTTGTCACAATTTCCTATTGACAATTCTGTGAGAGCTGAGATATTGACATGCCTTGTGAAAATGACTGTTGCGAATGCAATTGGAATTGCGAAGAACCTTGGCTTTTACCAAAAACCGAAGTATCTGCTTTTGGTGGGATTGCATTTCCTCTCCTGCATGAACAGAGTAAGAAAATCACCACAAAAGAAGACTATAAATGTGACCGGATCGGGTTTTCTTGATAAATCTGGACCTAGAATGTGGTGGAAGGACATAAATGGAGCTCAGATCGCAGGCCTTGTTGATCTTCAACTTCATTATCTAATTTATAAAGGATCGTAATCTCCATAAATGCTATGTCTCCATATACTACTCGGAAGGAGCGGCGAAGAAGATTCCAGCTCTTTTACAGAGATTGAAGCTAAGAAGACGAGGAAAAAAGGAGTAAAATCTATGAATCGGGAGCAGAAACCCTAGGCGAAAAAGCGAAGAAAGAGATCGAGGTCTTGACAGGTTCTTCAAAGATTGAAGAAATCAAAGAGATTTGTAGAAAATTAAATGAAAAAAAAGGGACGATCGAGGTGTGAAAATCCCAGGGGAAAACCCTAAAAAGAGAACGAAGATCACTCTCGCTCGCTCGCACAGCGAGTGAGAAAAGGAGTCAGGAAAAAACATCCATGCGCGTTTTATAAGGGAAATTAGACTTTTAGCCTCGATTCTATGCAACCGAGTCTAAAAAGTAGACGTTTGGCCTCGGTTCCTCTGCAACCGAGGCTAAAAAGTCCGATTACATTTGAAATTTCTTAATTTTTTTTTTCAGAATTTTCAATTATTTGAAAATTTTTTATGTTAATTTTTTTTAAATTTTTTTTCAAGATTCTCAAATTCAAAATTTTTTTCAAAAATATCAATTTTTTTTCGAAATTCTTAATTTTTTAAATTCTCAATTAAAAAAAAATCATACTTTTTCATAATTATCATTTTTTTATTCTTAATTAAAAAAAAATTCTTAATTTTTTAAAAGTTCTTAAAATTTTAAAATTTTCTTAGTTCTTAAAAAATTTAAAATTCAAATCTTTTTCAAAACTCTCAATTATTTTTTTTCAAAATTCTCAATTTTTTCCCGATTGTCTCCATTTTTTTTTTTCCAAAATTCTCAATTTTTTTACAATTGTCAAAATTTTTAAAAATTATTAATTCTTTCAATATTCTTAAATTTTTTTCATATTCTTAAATGTAGACTTTTGGCCTTGGTTCTCATGTAATGGAGGTTAAAAAGTAGACTTTTGGCCTCAGTTCTCATGTAATGGAGGTTAAAAAGTAGACTTTTGGCCTCGGTTCTCATGTAATGGAGGCTAAAAAGTAGACTTTTGGCCTCAATTCCCTTGTAACTGAGGCTAAAAAGTAGACTTTTCGCCTCGATTCTTATGCAGTTGAGGCTAAAATGTAGACTTTTCGCCTCGGTTCTTATGCAACTGAGGCTAAAAGGTAGACTTTTCGCCTTGGTTCCTATGCAACTGAGGCTAAAAAGTAGACTTTTCGTTTTGGTTCCTATGCAACTGAGGTTAAAATGTAGACTTCTGGCCTCAGTTCCTATGCAACGCAGGCTAAAAATTAGACCTTTCGCCTCGGTTCGTATGCAACTGAGGCTAAAAAGTAGACCTTTCGCCTCGGTTCCTATGCAATTGAGGTTAAAAAGTAGACCTTTCGCCTCGGTTCCTATGCAACTGAGGCTAAAAGTTAATTTTTCGCCTCGGTTCCTATGTAACTGAGGCTAAAAAGTAAACCTTTCGCCTCGGTTATTATGCAACTGAGGCTAAAAAGTAAACCTTTTGCCTTGGTTACTATGCAACTGAGGTTAAAAAGTAGACTTTTAAACTCAATTTTAAAGCAACTGAGGCGAAAAATGAACTTTTAGCCTCAGTTCCTTAGCAACTGAGGCTAAAAAACACATTTAGCCTCCATTTTTTCAATCGAGGCTAAAAAATTGAGGCTAAAGGCCTACTTTCTTGTAGTGTGTTCCTCTCTTTCTGCCTTCGATTTCTTCTCTACCCCATCTGTCTTGCTACTGGGAACTAAATCTACATAGTAAACTGTCGGCTTATGGAAAGATTAGGATGTACACTTGTCATTTTTCCATCATCGTAAGATTTGTGCATGGAGATTTATATCTAGGGTAGGTAAAAGGAATGCTAGGTGGCCGTCGGTGTGCAGTGGGCTAACGGCTCACTGGCTTCACATTTTCTCCCAACGACGCTTTTGAAGCATTTCCTTTCTCTCCTTATGCTTCTTCTGAGTCGATTCTAAGCTCATAGGTTTAGTGATCGGGCAATCCAACTTGTTCATTGCTTTTTTGGTGGCGAGTTTAAGCCTAATGTCTCATTTCTAGTCTGATTTCAATGCTTTTTTCAATAGATAGGTGTCATTTTATTAGAACATTTCTTAGGTTATGGACCTTGGTGGGTGTTGATCATCAGTCTTGATTGAGGGGGCCACGTGTCAGAAATCTCTTGATAAGGTTCCGTAACTTTGTCTAGGATGAGCCAGGGATACTACCTCTAAATTTCGTTAGACGCCCAATGGTGATCGTGGGACCCAGGTGTGTTTTTTTGGGGTATAGTTTGACAACTCAGGAGTAGAATCTCGTGATTTAGGTGGGGTGTCTACACACACTAAAAGTAAAGTGCAAAATCAAGTGACGCTAATTTTTTTATATATTAGGATCTAAAGATTCATTAATGTATAAAGCATACATTGAAGAGTCACTTGAATGATAAATAGGGGGAGTATTACAAGGAGACGTGCAATATAATAAAGAAAACTAAAATGGATGGTTGGATTAGTGCTCGAGTAGACGTTGCAGGAGGAAAATATAGGTAGACACTCCTAAGATGAGATGATTGTGGATTCACAACCAAAAAATAGGGCAACGCTGATGGCTACAAACCGTCGGCATTGATCTTCCTTGACAGCTAAGTCCAACGGCCATTCGCCTATGGTTTTAGTCGTTAGCATTTCTCATTAAAATTAAAAAAAAATAATGAAAATGAATTTCCTAGTCAATGCACACATCCAAAACTAGATATGCCCATTTCTCCAAAGCCCTAAACCAACCAACCTATTTAAGAAGGTAAGTCTACACAAAAGAAAGGAAGAGATCAAAATCAAATCTATCATCTAAATCCCAAACACATAAAAATTGTATTTCCATAAAAAATTGATTGTATATTACCCAATCCCAGGTTGTCACCTGGCCATGATAGAATGTACTTCCTCTTTTTGTTTCCTATGAAATTAGTATGGCTAATGGAAAACATTGCCCGAGAACTATTTCCACTAGAAGAAGGCAAACAAGGAGATTGAATTGATATAAATTCCTAATTTTTTCTCTTGTTCAACTAACAATATCAGCGAAAAGTTCTACACTAAATGATTGTTGCATAGTTGGTTGTGTTTGGTCTGTATAAGGCTGGTCATGGGCCTGATAACATTGAATCCCTTGAATCCTAACAAATCTGCTTGACCTGCTGCCCACGAAACGAGAGAACACCATAAATGAAAGGACTAATCAACTAGTATATTGAAATGAACAATCATACAACCGTTAAGGGATTTAATATATTTATGAATGCATGTTTATCAAGCTCATACGCATCCAAATGATCCCAAATACTTGTTCACCAAATGACATTTTTGCCATTGTCAATTTCAATTCAAGCCAATGGTATTGTCATGTGAAATGGCTAGTTAGGCCTTCTTCGTGAAGATTTGATGGCCCACTTTCTCCTGAATAGTTGAGAAAATCTAAGCAACAACATCGCTATAACAAATGAATTCATGAAGAGTGATTACTATTTCAATTATGAAAAATGAAAAGTACTTCTATCTTATCTAACTCCTTGTATATAGCTTCTCAACACTAAAAAATCGTCCTAATCAACTGAGTTACTTGCCTAATCAAGAGTTCTTGCCAGCCATTGCATTATAAGAAAGCTCCAACTAGAGATTTGATAGTCTCATAACCCAACTCGAGGGTCCTGACAACCCGACCCCAATTACTAGCGGGTTTCGAGGAGTTACAAGTTAGATTTCTACAAAAGAATATAAATGAAGCAATAAAAATATAAATTAAGTAAGACTATAGGTAGACACACAATTGTACCTGATTCATCATCCAACTAACTATTAACAACATTTATAACAACTTGCAAATTAACCCACTGGGAACTGTCATGCATTGTAATATCTTATGGCAGATTGGGTTCTGAGGAGTTATAAGTTGGATTTGTAGAAAAGAATATAAATGAAGCAATAAAAATATAAATTAAGTAAGACTATATGTAACACCCCGGATTTTTTGCCAACCTGGAGTTAGACGTCCTTAGGCAATGGGTTGATCCTAACACCTTATTAACTTCTCAAAACTAAATCCCAAAGTATAAAATCTATTTTTTACTCATTTCCTTCAAAATCTCACCTTTCGCTACCTTATTCTTCAAAATTTTCCTAGTACTTTCATATTAGACATGAATCCTAAAGTTTAAGTGAGGAAGAACAATACTTAAACTAAAACTTACTATAAATAGTAAATAAATAAATAAAAAGCTCTTTTGACCATTAGACTTATGTAATCTCATAAAGTAAATAGGTTATTTGAATAGAACAACTTCTCCTACCCCAAAATCATATTGCATGTCTCGTAACTCATTCCGGTTTGAAAGATACACCCATTTCAAATATCGGGTGCGAAACGACCACCACATAGGACAACAAGCGGCGATGGTATCGTCGTGACGGTGAGGCCTCACCACCTAGTGGGCCGGGCGGCCTGTTTTCTGCCATTTTTTGCTATTTTTCAGAATAGATTAAAAAAGTCATATCTCCCTCGTTATAACCCGATTTAGGTGATTCAAAAGTCAGATTGAAGCTTGATAAGTCTAGTTTCATATAAAAATAAGTAAAAAATATAATAAAAATTTTTAATATAGTTAAATATGGGTTGTTGTGACAACTATCTGAAAATCATTAGTTTGGACAGCTGCTGCTCTTAGAAATTTTAGAATTTTTCTACAACACAAAATCTAATGAAATTTGGTAAAGATTAAGTAGACTTGATAATGAACTATAAGAAAAATAATTAAAATAATATACTAATTAAAAGTGCCAGAAAGGAGCATAGGATTGCCCTAAGACCTTATTTTGTTGTAATTTAGACATAATTTAGTTAAGTACTAAACTAAATAATCAGTAGAATTAGCTCGAACCACTTTCTATATGACCTGTAAGACCCAAAACTAGTAGAATCGCTAATGCTACATTACCTAAAAACCTAGGATCAATCTCTAAACCCAATTACTCTCGAGAGCAAATTGAAACTCCGAATCGGATCTGGACCGCGCGTCGAAAGTCCGACGACCGCAAAACTATACGGTTATGATCATCTTACTGGGCTTGACAACTATCTTTGAAATCAAATCCAAATAGCATCTCAAAACACACAACTTGAGCCTGGAGCGAAGTGTGTGAGAAACTAAAATATCTTTGGAAAATAAACTCAGATTTAAGTGAATTGGGCCGTTCGCTTATAGGCCAAATTTAAGGTTTCAAACCATCAGAATCTGACCCAAATACACCCTCGGATCAAGAAAATTTTCCTACACAGGTCGGTGTACTTGTAGCCCTAATCGAGTGACGACAACCGTTGAACTGAAACTGGTCCTCCACGGTCGATCCGTAAATCTGATTGGACCGAAACCTTAAACTGACGTAGATCCATCATCAGAAAACTTCCCCTGGACTGTACGCTAAAAGGGGGCCTCCAGATGTGCTCCGTTGGACCGAAACAGATCCCTTTTGGCTATAACTTAAGTACACCATGGCCCTGAGGTCATTGAGGTCAGTTCTGAGCCTATGTAAGGCCCTTTTCTCATCCCACCTATCTAATATCCGAATTTTACTCCAAACCCTAAGGGAGAGACAGAAAAGGGAGAGAAATGAGTGGTGATCGAAGGGAGATCTTTGGAGCTTGTGCATTCCTTCTTCCCTATTACTCCATACACTGAATCACCTCCCCACCATTAATACACGAGCGATTCCAACTCCGATTTGGGTAAGAAAACCTAACCCTAATCTATTTTCGGTATCTAACTAGATGAATCGGTGAAATAACTAAACTACTTTATGTTATAGGTAGCCGTTTTGCCGTAAACTGAGCCGTGTTGTTCAAACTGAGCTCGTTATGAGTCTACCGACGAAAGGTGCGGACTATAAATACTTAGGTTATGGTTTTCAAGGCTTTCAATGTCAGTAATGATTTATGACTGACTTGATTGCTATCACATGTGTTTAGATAGGGTGTCTTCCATATATTACACGTATATATATAAACTATGTTGAATATTATGCATTCTATATGTTTGTTGAAATGTTTGAACGATTATGGAAATATGATTTGTACTTGCCATGCTTGTAAATTAAGAAGATATGATCATTGTATGAGTGACAGCTCCTTTGTGAAAGGATTTTCCCTAATGTCTGTTGAAACTAATATATTACACGTTTGTGTAATATGTAGTCTAAGTGTTTGACAAAATGCTTGTATGAGTAATTGTTTGATGCTTAGTATTTACGAGGGTTATTGAGATGGGATTCTCAACTACCTTAGCCACATGTATACTTTTCTTCATGTAGCTTTAATTACAATTGTATGTTTTGTGTAGCCAATGTATATGTAGAATATCATGTTATATGTGTTCAATAATATGCTCAAATGATATGCATGTTGGAATTAGTTTTTCAATGCTGTAGGATTATCATGTATACTTACTTCTTACATTTGACTGTGATTGAGACTACGACGTAGTCCAGGCAATCGGTAATAATTCCCGTTTGAGTGGCCGAGCTAGTCTCACCACATTTGGTGCGTTCGCTGAATCCGAGTCGTACGACGCTCGTTGACAATGGTACCTTGTTGGCTAATTCAGCGTACGCTCGTACCAGTCGAACTTGTTTAATAAACTGATTGGCTTATTGTGTTTACCATGTATAAACGCTCCTGCTTGTATCTAAGATACAAACTTAACAGTGAAAAGCCCGTTTAACCATGGTACTACAATCCGCTAAGACTCATGAACCGAGCATGGTGGTATGGGACACCGTGGTCAAGCTGTTTGCCTACGCTGGGGCGACGAGCCTTCCTGTAGTGACTAGTGTGTAACTCAAACTCGTGAGCCGAATACGGTGGTATGAGACACTGTATTCGAGCTGTCGGCCTACATAGGCACAGCCTAGCTGTGGTCCTCAGTCAGGTTGGTGATGAGCCTTTGAAAATAGACTGCCAGTTGGTAGGGCGTTGGTGGAGTGACCTCGAGTATGAAATAGGCCTACCTCGGCGCAGCCTGGCTGTGGTCCCCAGTCGGGTTAGTGACGAGCATTTAAAAATAGACTACCAGTTGGTAGGGTGTTGGTGGTAGTGACCTCGAGTGCGAATTAAGCCTACGCTGAGGTGATGAGCCTCCTGTAGCAACCTACAATATAAACTCACGAACTTGCCTATCGTATGTGATAAACTAGGATTGACAACCCTAGATGGATCATTGTTTGGGTAAATGATATAAAGGGAAGTACCTTAGCTTTCCAATCCTACTGTATGGAAAGGTATAATAAGAACTCGGTAATCACGCTCATGCACCGCATTGCATGTGCCTTTGGTGTTGGTGTTGAGCACGGAGGAAGGGGTGCATGCCGCGACCGTAAGAGGAAGATCGTAGAGGGAGTGCAGGTGAGGGCATGCATCATTAATACATATCATGTTTGCATTAACCAGAGTACTTAGGGATGTTTGATTGTATTGCTTTATCAGTACTGCTTGATTGAATTGATAACATGTTAACCTTTGCTTTATATCTCCACTGAGTTGATCACTCACTCCCACATTCTGGGATGGTGTTTTAAAACACCAACCAAACTCTGTTGTAGTTTCAGGTGATAATGAGGCTTACGAGATGGAGCCTATCTTCTACGATGATGAGGAGTTTTCTTACATGCAACTCTCTGGTGGGTCTATGTAGACCTGGAGTTGCGTATCGGGGCTACAGGGATATGGATAGATGACATTACACTCTCGTTATTTTGTATATCTTGGAATAATACATGTAATTATTTAACCTGATATCATGTTCACACTCTGGAGACTTACAACAACTTAAGTGTTTTATATATCTATCACAGTCATTTGCTTGCATAATCTAATCGTCTCTGGAGTATGATATGTTGATTTAGCTTAATCCCATTCATGTTTAATGCAGTAACATGGACAACATTTAATCATCATTATCTATGTTGCATAAGTGATGCGTTGGAACTCAGGAGTTGAGCTCCTGCTTGACCCCAAATTTTCAGGGCGTTACAAGTTGGTATCAGAGCATGATTTGGATTAAATTGGACTTGGGTAATGGTAACATGACGCACTCTGATTTAGGAAGGGGGCGATGGAATTTAGAGACGACAATAGGATCCCAAGGGTTTGCCGACAGGCGAGATTGAATACTGTAATCTAGTCCGCGATGTATCTTTGATCACGTGAATCGACTTAGGTCACCTCTAGGCTGTCAGTCGATGGGTTTGATTCATTAATTAACCAATTCCAAACCTGAAACGGATCCAAATGGCGCGAATATGGGTGCGTTGGGCCATAAAAATAGACCCTACGGGCCTAAGGACCCAAACCAAGAAGTTAAGAGCGGAGTAATGAGATAATTAGGACCTTGGGACTGAGGATTTTATAAAATCTGACATTATTAAAAATCCAATAAATTAACAATGTGAACCCTATGACCTCCTTAGCTGGTATGAGCATTTGTGAAGTGCTCGAGTGCAGTTAAATTCAAGTTTGGGCAATTCAATTCCAATCAGACAACTTTTGACCCCAAGCGATAAAACAATTCCTTGTATTAGAAATGGTACAAAATCATCTAGCATATGAGCGTAGACTTTGAATTACAACTATTGGATTACTGCTACTCCTAACTTAAGACTAGGCTGCTGGTTATACTAGGGAACGTAAAAGACTGATTATGCTAAGATGATTGAAAGATAATTGAAAGAAAGACTGTTTGGGCTTTATCTGGTGATGGACCACCTGTTGGATGCTGGATGGGGTCCCATATTTTAGGGCAAGACATGTACAAATGAGAGAACTGTCCGAGTCTTCTATGCCCATATACGCGATCCACTGCTAGAGCCTCTATAGTTCTCTATGCCCATGGGAAGGCAGGAAGCCATTGTCGACGTAGACTTGATAGCCCAAGTTATGGGGATGCCGTGGGGAGAGGTGCATGTTAGTGAGAAGAACCTCAGGAGTGCGTGAAAGAGATCGCCGCACGCTCTATTAAGACAACCATTTCACTCACATTCGGCCGACTTATATGCAAGCTTGCGCATGAATTCGGCTACAGATTGGGCACAGAAATTCCTGCGCCGATCCATTTCATCAATGACACTACTCTTAACAACATGAATATTGGGCCACAATAATGACAAGCCCGACTCATTGAGAGTGAGGATGAGACAGAGAGTGAAGAGGAAGAGAATGATGAAAAAGGCGGAAATGAAATAAAGGAAGAAAGCGAGGAAGAGGAAGAGTAGGAAGAGGAGGGAGAGGAGGCCCAAGACACTGATGAGGACTCTTCTCCTGCTATACATGAGCGCAACAGTAATCGGGCTGGTTTAAAAGCCCGTTTAGCTCAGATTGAAGAGGGCCAGGTTACCTTGCGACAGGAGGTTAGAGAGACCCGGGCCAAGTTTGAAGAAAGCCAGGGCCTCCATGAAATAGAAATTCAAGGTGTCTCGCACCTTGAAGGCTCTCCTGTGTTGCATGCAGGACAAGGGTACCCCTCCTCCATCACCAGATTCGGATGATGAGTCATATGTGTAGCATCTATTAGATTGCCTTGTTGTTAGTCTTCGTTTGTACTAGCCTTGGTAGGCTTGGTTGGTTGTTGGTGTGTTTTAGTGTTTAAAGCTTGTTTAGGTTAGCTCACATGCATCTTCTGTCATGATCCATGTAAGGCTACATCCCATATATTGTGATGATTTTAGTTAAATAAAATGTATGAAGCTCCTTTTGTTATAGAATGTATAGAATGCTTGACAAGTTGAGTAATGCTATGCTAAATCTTACACATGTTGCACTGCATGTTGTATATAGGGAATGCCTCCGAAAATTCATGGTAGTGTGACTCATCTTGCACTTGACGGATTGATTGACGGGGCATCTCCCCTGAACGGTAGCCATACAGACCCTAGCTTGGGCCCGGACTTTGAGACGATGTCGAATTCACAACCGGCCACTGGCCCCACCAATGGGCCAACACCTTATGCACCACCGGTTCTCGAACAGAACTGTGCATCCACATCGATGCCACACATACCTCAGTCGGCTCCTCTTCCTGATAGGTTGGAGTAGATGATGCTCTTGATGCAACAACAACAACAACAGTTTTTCACCAACATAGCAGGGGCCCTTGCCCAAAATATGAGTGTGGTTCTGCCTGCATCACCTACACACCCTGCTGGGAACATGAATACCAGCAGTCTTTTTGAGCGCTTTCAGCGTTTCCATCCTCCCACTTTTACGAGTACTCACAGATCTGAGGAGGCTGATTACTGGCTAGATCGCATCTCTAAGATGTTGAAGCCGCTATATTGCACTGAGGCAGAACAAGTTGAGCTAGCCACCTATATGTTCAAGAAGGAGGCTAGTTTATGGTGGGACAGGCATCCTACGAACAGTTTCCATAGGACATGTGTGGACTTGAGATGCATTTGAGACACGCTTCCATGGGAAGTACTTCCCCCTAACATACCGTAATGAAAAGGAGGGTAAGTTTCTTCGCCTCCGACAGGGAGGGATGACCGTGTCAGAATATAAGAACAAATTCATGGAGCTAGCCAGATATGCCCCTTTGATACTAGCAGATGAATCGATGAAAATGTGACATTTTTCAGATGGGTTGCGGCCCGATATCCGCACTAGGATGTGTTGCGCTAGTATTTCCAATTACGCTGAGCAAGTCAACATGTCTCTATGAGCCGAGCAAGATGGAGACAGAGTTTCTCAGACATGTATACCAATGGGCATGAGGCCTTGGCCCAAATTGCAGCACCAGCCAGTCCTAGGTAAGAGGCCACATGTAGACTCGCCTCCCAGGCCCATGGCTCCGCCGACCCGGCAGAGGCGAACGAAACGTTGGTGTACATATTGCGACAAAGGGGGATACATTGACCCTTTCTGCTTTACTAAGATGAAAGAAAACGGTCTCACGCCACCTTGGAAGATCGACTGTCAACCACCACGTGCTGTAGTGACTCCACCTCAATGACCTATGGCAGCGCAACTAAATCATCCTCAATAAGCCCGTATGCATGCGCTTGCAGTTGAAACACCTGAGTCATCAACTGTTGTGCCTTTGACCTTTGAGGACACTGCCCACATTCAAGGTATCAATGCCATAGTACACATCATCGATGAAAGGAAGACCAATGTATTGAGAGATTGTTTTCCATTTCATGCCAAGGATAGGTCCTAAATTACACCTCGTTCTGGCATACAGATTGAGACATAGATTCTTGAGTCTTGAGAAACAAATTTTTAAGGGGGGCAGAAAAGTTATGAATTCAGTCGAGTTAGGTAAGTATACTCGTCTATCCACTCATAGGCATAACAGAAGCTTGGTGGGCTAATAGTCTACTGACCTAGGATCGAAGGAAACTGATCCAGGTTAGACGAAAGGTTAGGTCACTAAAGGGTCACTAAATAAGAGTTGAACCTTCCTTAGAATGTCAATAATGAAGTTGCTAGAAGGAAAGCAATTAGGGTTCAAGTATTAAACCAATCCGCATTAAAGAATAGGCCTAATAATGGGTATGAGTTGAATTACAATAGCTGAGGTCAGTGTATCCACAAATCTACTCGCTAAATACGAACTTAATAGAAGCCTTAGCCAATTCTATACTATTAGGAACCTTTTTAGGATGATCTAGTAAGATATTTATTAACCCCTACCTTGGACATAGATTAAGACGAGGACTCTCTTAGAACAAGACCCAAAGGACAACCCTACAAATAGGAAATTTAAACCTTTCAGTGATGGGCATTCCCTAAGCTTTTAGAGTAATCGGACTACAGAGTTATTGAAATATACAACTGCGAAGTATTCGCGGCTTGACCTAATTCTCAATCTTGGGCGACTACCAATGGACTCACTACTTGGACCGAGCAGAAGACCAGGATCCACCAGGACTAGGAAGGGATACAATGAGCCTTCTACCCTGGTCAGGTAGATGATCGATGTATCGGGATCAAGCCCATTACAGCTGTCTCTCCGTGTTAGTCGATCACTGAAAATAAATATACTCCAAACAGATAAAGAAATAAATTTTAGCAAACCATTAGGGTATAAGCAAAAGGTAGAAAAATAAGTTTTTAAGGGGGGTAGACTAAAATGTACTAGACTAGCATAAATAGTATGCACCCCACCATGCATATAAAATTGAAAACAATAAAACGTAGGCAAAAGGAATAATAAAATCTTTACTCATTATCCTTAGCGAATTTCAGGGACGAAATTATTTTTAAGCGGGGTAGATTGTAATGCCCTGTATTTTTTGCTAGCCTAGAGTTAGACGTCCTTAGGCAATGGGTCGATCCTAATACTTTATTAACTTCTCAAAATTAAATACCAAAGTCCAAAATCCCTTTTTTACCCATTTCCTTCAAAATCTCACCTTTCACCACCTTATTCTTTAAAATTTTCCTAGTACTTTCATATTAGACATGAATCCTAAAGTTTAGGTGAGGAAGAACAATACTTAAACTAAAACTTACTATAAATAGTAAATAAATAAATAAAATAGGCTTTTGACCATTAATCTTATGGAATCTCATAAAATAAATAGGTTATTTGGATAGAGAAGCTTCTCTTACCCCAAAATCATATATTGCACGTCACGTAACTCATTCCAGTTTGAAAGATACACTCATTTCAAATATTGGGTGGCGAAACCACCACCAGATAGGATAGTGAGCAGCGATGGCATCACTGTGATGGTGAAGCCTTGCCACCCAGTGGGCCGAGTAACCCATTTTTTACCATTTTTTACTATTTTTTAGCTCAAATTCAAAAAGTCATATCTCCCTCGTTATAACTCCGATTTAGGTGATTCAAAAGTCAGATTGAAGATTGATAAGTATAGTTTCATATAAAAATAAGTAAAAAATATAATAAAAATTTTAATATAGTTAAATATGGGTCATTGTGACAACTATCTAAAAATTATTAGTTTGGACAGTTGCTGCGCCTAGAATATTTAGAATTTTTCTACAACACAAAATCTAATGAAATTTGGTAAAGATGAAGTACACTTGATGATGAACTATTAAAAAATAATTAAAATAATATACTAATTAAAAGTACCAGAAAGGGGTGTAGAACTGCCCTAGGACCATATTCTGTTGTAATTAGGGCATAATTTAGTTAAGTACTAAACTGAATAATCAGTAAAATTAGCTTGAACCACATATTATATGAACTGTAAGACCCAAAATTAGTAGAATCGCTAATGCTACGTTACCTAAAAACTTAGGATTAATCTCTAAGCCCAAATGCTCTCGGGAGCATACTGAAACTCCGTATCGGACATGGACCGCGCGTCGAAAGTCCGATGATCGCGAAACTATACAGTTATAACCATCTTACTGGGCTTGACAACCATCTCTGAAATTAAATCCAAATAGCATCTCAAAATGCACAACTTGAGCCTGGAGCGAAGTGTATGAGAAACGCGAATATCTTTAGAAAATGAACTCAGAGTTAAATGAATTGGGCTGTTCGCTTGCAGGGTAAATTTAAAATTTCAAACCATCAGAATCTAACCCAAATACACCCTCAGATCAGAGAAATTTCCTTACACAGGTCAGTGTACTTGTGGCCCTGATCGAGTGACGACGATCGTTGAACTGAAACTGGTCCTCCGCGATCGATTAGTAAATCCGATGGGACCGAAAAAATAAATTGACGTAGATCCATCATCAGAGAACTTCCCCTGGACCGTACGCCAAAAGGGGGCCTCCAGATGTGTTCTGTTGGACCGAAATAGATCCCTTTTGACTATAACTTAAGTATACCATGGTCCTAAGGCCTTTGAGGTTAATTTTGAGCCTATATAAGGCCCTTTTCTCACCCCACCTCTCTCATATCCGAATTTTGCTCCAAACCCTGAGAGAGAGAGAGAGAGAGAGAGAGAGAGAGAGAAGGGAGAGAAAGGAGTAGCGATCAAAGGGAGATCTTTGAAGCTTGTGCATTCCTTCTTCCCTGTTACTCCACACACTGAATCGCCTCCCACCATTACTACACGAGCGATTCCAACTCCGATTTGGGTAAGAAAACCTAACCCTAATCTGTTTTCGGTATCCAACTAGATGAATCAGTGAAATAACTAAACTACTTTATGCTATAGGTAGCCGTTGTGCCGTAAACTAAGGCGTGTTGTTCAAACTGAGCTCGTTATGAGTCTATCGATGAAAGGTGCAGACTTAAACGCTTAGGTTATGGTTTTCAAGGCTTTCAATGTCAGTAATAATTTATGACTGACTTGATTGCTATCACATGTGTTTAGATAGGGTGTCCTCCGTGTATTACACGTATATATAAACTATGTTGAATATTATGCATTCTATATGTTTGTTGAAATGTTTGAACGATTGTGGAAATATGATTTGTGCTTGCCATGCTTGTAAATTAAGAAGATATGATCGTTGTATGAGTGGTAACTCCTTTTTGAAAGGATTTGCCCTAATGTTTGTTGAAACTAATATATTACACATATGTGTAATATGTACTCTAAGTGTTTGACAAAATGCCTGTATGAGTAATTGTTTGATGCTTTGTATTTACGAGGGTTGTTGAGATAGGATTCTCAACTACCTTAGCCATATGTATACTTTTCTTCAGGTAGCTTTAATTACAATTGTATGTTTTGTGTAGCCAATGTATATGTAGAATATCATGTTATATGTGTTGAATAATATGCTCAAATGATATGCATGTTGGAATTGGTTGTTAAATGCCGTAGGATTATCATGTATGCTTACTTCTTACATTTAACTATGATTGGGACTACGACGTATTCCAGGCAATCGGTAATAATTCTTGTTTGAGTGACCGAGCTAGTCTCACCACATTTGATGCGTTCGGTGAATCCGAGTCATACGACGATCGTCGACAGTGGTACCTTGTCGACTAAATCTGCGTACGCTCATACCAGTCGAACTTGTTTAATAAACCGATTGGCCTATTGTGTGTTTACCATGTATGGACGCTCTTGCCTGAATCTAAGGTACCAACTTACTAATGAAAAGCCCGTTTTACTATGGTACTACGATCTGCTAAGACTCATGAGCCGGGCATGGTGGTATGGGACACCATGGTTGAGCTGTCGGCATATGCTGGGGCGACAAGCCTCCCTGTATTGACCAGTGAGCTACCCAAACTTGTGAGCCAAATACGGTGGTATGAGACACTGTATTCGAGCTGTCGGCCTACACTGGCACAGCCTGGCTGTGGTCCCCAGTCGGGTTTGTGACGAGCCTTCGAAAATAGACTACTAGTTGGTAGGGCGTTAGTGGAGTGACCTCGAGTATGAAATAGGCCTACCCCGGCGCAGCCTAGCTGTGGTCCCTAGTCGAGTTAACGACGAGCTTTCAAAAATAGACTGCCAGTTGGTAAGATATTGGTGGTAGTAACCTCGAGTGTGAATTAAGCCTACGCTGAGGTGACAAGCCTCCCGGAGTAACTTACAGTATCAACTTGCAAACTTGCCTATCGTATGTGATAAACTAGGATTGACGACCCTAGATGGATCATTGTTTGGGTAAATGATATAAAGAGAGATGCCTTAGCTTCCCAATCCTGTTGTATGAAAAGGTCTAATAAGAACACAGTAATCAAGCTCATGCACCGCATTGCATGTGCCTTTGGCGTTGGTGTTGAGCACAGAGGAAGGGGTGCATGCCGCGACCGTAAGAGGAAGATCGTAGAGGGAGTGCAGCCGAGGGCATGCATCATTAATACATATCTTGTTTACATTAACCTGAGTACTTAGGGATGTTTGATTGTATTACTTTATCATTACTGCTTGATTGAATTGATAACATGTTAACCTTTGCTTTATATCTCCACTGAGTTGATCACTCACTCCCACGTTCTGAGACGGTGTTTTAAAACACCAACCAGACTCTATTGTAGTTTCAGGTGATGACGAGGCTTACAAGATGGAGCTTATCTTCTACGATGACGAGGATGAGCTCTCTTATTTGCAACTCTCTGGCGGGTCTATGTAGACCTGGAGTTGCGTATCGGGGCTACAGGGATATGGATAGATGGCATTACACTCTCGTTATTTTGTATATCTTGGAACAATATATGTAATTATTTAATCTGGTATCATGTTCACACTCTGGAGACTTATAATAACTTAAGTATTTTATATATCTATCACAGTCTTTCGTTTGCGTAATCTAATCGTCTCTGGAGTATGATATGCTAATTTAGCTTAATCTCATTCATGTTTAATGCAGTAACATGGACAACATTTAATCATCATTATCTATGTTGCATAAGTGATGCGTTGGAACTTAGGAGTTGAGCTCCTGCTCAATCCCCGATTTTCAGGGCGTTACACTATAGGTAAGCAAACAATTATACTTGATTCATCATCCAATTAACTATTAATAACATTTATAAAAATAAAAGATATCCAACCAACTTTATATAACAAGTTGCAACTTAACCTACTAGGAACTGTCATGCACCGTAATATCTTATGGCAGAGTGGGTTTTGAGGAGTTACAAGTTAGATTTCTACAAAAAAATATAAATCAAGCAATACAAATATAAATTAAACAAGACTATAGATAGGCACACAATTATACCTGATTCAACAGGTTCTTTTCTGTAGCAGGAGAAGTGGACTTCTAACAAATAAGATTATATTACTGAAACAAAACAAGTGCCATCTTTCAATTCAAGCTATATTAAAACAAAACAGATATATGGTTCATTTCATTAAAGAGGTATTTAGCATTCTATGAAGCATTTGATGCACCACATAATCCATTGTATTGATAGAATCCATATTATATATTTGAAATAAGTTGACTACTTTGATAAAAAGAAAAGAAAATTAGGGATGATTTCTATTTTGTGAGCTGAAGGAACCATAATCATGAAAAAATAGCAGTCATAAGGGCTTTGAATAAAATAATACATATTTATGATATCTTCTCAAGTTAGTTAAGAAGTTTGTCTCCTTGTCTTTTTGTGCAGATCAATAAATTTTTTATTATACTTGTCTCTATCTAGAGGTACTAATTGTCTCTATCCCATTCGATAACATACCATATACTGTCCTCATACAGTTTATATGCGAGCCAAAATTTTGGCAGCACCTGCGCATATTCTCTAGATATATGTAAAATTCAACAATAATTAATTGCCAGATGTAATCCATACACATGGATAGAGGAAACCGATTAGTAAAGAACCACATATTTAGAGAAAATATATGGAGACGCTACCAAAATTCCAACTACATGTAAACTGAAAATGAGGACAACCTAAGTACATGATATGGTACCGAACTATCCAAAATGGGACAATTTAGGAATCCATAAAGAACAAGCATTTTTAGTAGAATGACTGTACTTGTTCAGTATAAATTCCTAGACGGGACACGTGTTGGGGGGTGGGAGGGATACATTGCTAAACCACTAGGTGACATGAATACTAATTAACAATATTTGTTAACAAAAAATCATGAGTATAAACATTTAAAGAACAAATATCGAAATATATAAGAAAAAGAATGAGATAATGGGAAGTAACTCTCAAAAGTCACAAAGATATGATGGATAAAAGCTTAAAATAACGGCAATAACTTGATATAACCTTATTCATTTCCATTCTAATCATATTCGATATTTTTATTAAATGACAACGATCTACCATAAATCTTGAGATTGAAAAACATGCACGAAACTCTTTTTTTCTGAACAAAGCAAGAATCTAAAGAATTATTTCCCATGAGAAACTTTGTTGATATATTGCTATGGCATCTAAATTGCAAGCATTCAATAAGGAGTTCATCATACGAAAAAAAATCAAAGCACAAAAGGTTAACATGGAAATCGAATTTAGCTATATTTTTTTTTTTTTTTTTTTTTTTTTTTTTTTTTTTTTTTTTCTGTTTCTTGAACTTCATAGTAATAAGTGTAATGGAAAACATATATATTCATAGACTCTAGAATTCTTTGAGTCCCTTGTTGTATTTCTATCATTAGTGGTTCATTTTATTAGGTTCAGGATGAACAATTTTGTACAGCTACTGGAACATATTGTATTTTTTATGACTCAAGACGAGTCAATTGGCCTGATTTGTTTTGTTTTAGAAACTGGGTTTGAAGCTATTCGCTTGTCCTAACATTATGCCAAATATGACAAGTCAGCTGGTCTGATTTATGGTTTTAGGCATCTACATGGTGAGACCCACCTGATGGATGGCCTCAGACAACATCGACACACACTACAACAAAACAGGGCTTACCCGACAGATGGGGTTACCCTTTGCCGGCTGCCCGTTTTAACGGCTGCAGGCAAAGGGTCTTATAAAATAAAATAAAACAAAACAAAAGCCCTAATCAGGGTCCTATGAAATTAAAAAAAAAAAACAAAAGCCCTCATCCCATTTCCCTTCCTGCGCCGACTCCCTCTCTCTGCTGCTCCCTCTCCACTCCCTCTCACTCTCCCTCCATCTCCTTCTCCCCCCATCTCCCTCTCGCGCGCTCTCCCTCTCCCTCTCCCTCTCCGCTCGCTCTCCTCTCACTCTCACTCTCCCTATCTATCTCTCTCAGATATTCTTTTCAAGCATTAAGGTTTTGATCTATTTTTTTTCTCTTCTTTCTTGAAGCTGTTCGAGTGATATGTTGAGATTGGGTGAATTGCTCTTGTAAACTGCACAAAAGACTCTCAAATCTACATCTATCAGTAAGATCTATGTGCTTTTACATTGGAGGGATAGTTAGCCATTCAATCTTATATATTTCAAATCCAAAACCTCCAGATTGCATGTTTGGATGTGGGTTTAAAAATATGTATATAAGGTGTGAGGATTTGGCACATGCCCGCAAGCTATTCGACAGTATGCCTGACAGGAACATTGTCTCTTTAACTGCATTTTTTTATTTCTATTTTTTAAATATAATCTTCCTACTTGCGATTGGGTTTTAAGAGGTCTTAGTTTGGATATTTGTGGTATTAAGGGCATTTGTTTTTCTTTTTTTCATGGGAAATTGGAGATGACTGGAGTGCCCTGAGTTTGAACCATTGCTATTTTCCAATAAATTTCCACCATGAGTGTAGTTAATTGACCAAATTATAACCTTTGGTTTAATTTGAGTTATGATTCTATGCTACATTTACAATTTATTAGATCCTGTATATCAACCATCATACTCTGCCAGAATATCAAAAGTTTTCCTATAGTATCATTTTAGTTTGTCAGTGTCTAATGACTATTCTGCATGTATATATTATTCATAGATGTATGCATTTTACTGCTCTCTGGTAAATGTCTCCATGGATGCCATTTCAGGATCATCTGTGACCATAGTGTGACATTTACAAAAAAATTCTGGTGTCCTTTTAACTTTATCAGGATTTGTGGACAATCAACTTCAACGATGTCTGCCTGGAGAGGATTGAGAATTCTCTTCGTAGCACAAGCATGGAAGATTTGGGACTTTCATCAGGTGGCCCTGCTATGAATATATCTGCCCCAAAATAGACAGGTCTTCTCATCAGATGTGCCACATTTGTTTGCTGACTGTGGACCACTGATCAAGTTATCCCAACTGTTGATTTTTATGTACGTAAGTGATTGTCTTAATGAGACTGACTGATCTTTGGCCCAGGGCATGCATGCCTAGGACCTACCTAACCTCCTGGATCACAGACTCGTGTGTCCTTCTCGCACATAGAACGTAAAGAGGATTATGAATCCTCTTCATATAGCATTCTTAGTAGTTCTCTTTTGGAATATCCAATGAATCAACTATCTCTATTAAATTGTTTAATTACATTTGCAGCTCGAGCAAAGAGTGACTGAGGTTGCTCAGTTTTACTCATCCTCAAGTAAAAAGCAGCTTGGTAGTTTTAAAGGTAGCTCGATTGTGAAAGATCGGGAAAAGGAGAAGCAGATCACAAGCAGTAAGAAGCATCTTGATCCAAATTGTAAAGAAGCTGCCAGTACAAAGAGAATGCAAGAGCTCATGCGTCAATTTTCCACAATATTGGGCCAGGTAACTTGGAACCTTTTTCCCTGCAAACATTCTTTGTCTAGTTTGACTTTAATATTATAAAGCTTAAAATATGTCTTTCGTTCTTGCTTGCTTCCTTCTAGGACATTTTTCCTGAGCTAATTTAAATGAAAGAGAAGCTTATCGTGTTGCATATGTGTTGGGGAGTCCCATAATGCATGCTGAGACATCTCTAGTAGTACATGGCACTAGTGCTCAGTGATCAGGCCCATTGATTTTGTGGTACACCTTGTGAATGGGCCATATGCTAAAAATCAAGGGGATTGACCATGGTTTCCATCCAGCCTATGCCCAGAACAACGTACAGTTGGCTCAAAAAATCAAAACAGAGCAAGGGTCCACATTTAACAGGCAGAATTTGCAACAAATGTAGAACTCATAACTAATTGTTGATCTGAGTTCTCCGGACATTGCGACTTTTGGCCTATAGCCCATCTACATGCTTCCTGAACTGCATAGAACTTATAGGATGCATGCATCTCAAAAGCATACCAAGCAAGTGAAAACATTGATTAGTTTTTTTAACTTCTCCATTTTCGTTTCAGGCTGTGTTCCTATTAAAGATAAATTTGTATTTTAGTGAGGTGTATTGATACAAATCACTAATGCCTAGCAACACCCCACAGCTAACATTTCCATGTTTCCTTGATAATGCGAAACTCAAAGTGGCTTCATAAGATTTTCTACTAAACGAGTATGGAAGGGGGTTTCCATTATGGACTCTTAGGCAGCAGGGTTGACAATGATGCAAATGTGGTAGGAATGCACACATATGTGTGTCAATCTCCCCCTGAGACTCATTAATGCCATTTTCGATATAAGGTAATAACAGACTCATTAATGCCATTTTATAGCCTTGGGTGATACCATTTTCACCCAAGGCTATAAAATGCAAATCTTAAAACACTTTTATTTTGTAAAACTTAAACACAAACAATAAACTTCATAAGATATGACCAGGAAAATGCAAAGTAAAATAATTAAGGGAATGTACAGAGGCATTGCTAAACTTGAATGACTAAAACTTCTTCTTACTAAAAGATTTCAAAAGGAAATACATTATAAAATACTTACAAAGTTAATCGACTATTACAAGCTGCTGGAGATTCACTACTTTGATTTACAAGACTTAGCTAGAATAGAAAGGAGAGGAGGCTTAGGGGATGATTTAAGAGAATGATGGGGTTTTCCTTCAGGATTCAGTCTACCCCAAAACATCTTCGAGCTACTCTTTTATAGACGCTGGATTCTTGTATGCTTGGAATCCGACGGATTTGAAACGGCTTGAGATCCGGCGGACTTGAATGATCTTGGAGTCCGGCGGACTTGAATTGTCTTAAAGTCCGCAAGCTTATCTGTTATTTCGAGGAATTTGATAACATTTCCCATCCGTTCGTACAATATTGTAAATTTGAACTGGAATGGAGTCCGGAGCTTTGAAAAGATGCTTAATTTGTCCTGTTGCCGCTGAAATGATGTTGGCTACAGTGTACTTGTCTTGATACTTCGCTTGTCTTCTTGTTGCTATAATGATGATGGGTGCAGTATGCTTGTCTTGTTACTTAGCTTGTTTTCTTGTTGCCGTAATGATGATGGCTACAGCTGTATTTTGTCTTATCTTATAATTGAGGTATACCATCTATCCCAAAACAATCATCTTCATTTGGTTGTAAATAATGTGTACTTGAAACATCTGAGTCTTCTTCTGGATTTAGGGCTGATGCTGCTTCGTTTAGTACTGCCATGTATTCTGCTTTGGTCTTGGCAGCTGCTAATTTTGCTTGAATGGAAGACTTTGAGACTAAGAACTGCTGATCTTGTGAAGAGACTATTTCAACTTTTGAAGATGAGGATTTTCTTGAAAATACTTTTGAAGTGCTGGTTTTAGAAATCTATCTTGTTTAAGTTGTTTCCACCACTTGCTTTTAAAGCGTCTAACTAAGTGTAGAGCAGGAGATAAAGAAACTTTCTGGATATGGTATTCCCAAGTACTAATCCATGCGATTGAGAATAGTGAGAAAAATACTAAAGATTTTGGTAGTTGGTTTTGTTGGTCAGAAAACTTGTAGGTGTCTAAAAAGTAAGTAAACCCTTCTTGTACTGGTGGAGGTAAAATTCTTGTATCAGGTCCAAAATAATTCCAAAATGAATGAAACCATAAAGGAAAGTTTAAGTTTGTTTTTTGATGAAAATGGAAGAACCACGAATGTGAAAGATTTGGGTTTTGGTAGAAAAATGCATACAACCATGCTTTTTGGTAATCATAATATGTAAAACTTGGTGGACTAAATGCTTGTGAAAATTGTCGTGCTGAATTGGGATTTGGCCCCCAGTCTGAATAAGAAAGAACTTCTAAAATTTGGCATTTTGAATAAGCAATTTTGGAATTATCTTGTTTATCTGGTACATGAGTGAAAATGCAGGAATCGGTATCTACGAGAATAAATTCATAGTACTTTTGTATTTTACTTAGATGGTTCTGGCCAATGCCAGGAAGGGGGAAAGCAATGCTGAATAACAAAGGGGATAGGCTTGTTTTTGAATTCGGCTTCAATGGGTATAATAGGATAAGCTTCTGATTTGTAAAAATACTGTGGTTCTAAGGTAAAAACATTGGTGGGTGATGGGGGAGAATGAGGGATTAATTGGAAAAGAAGGGAGTCTTGTAAACCTGGGTTAGTATCAACCAGTTTGCTTGCAAATGTTTGATGAGTAGAAGAAGAAGAGGTTAGAGAGATTAATGGACTAAATGGATTCGGGGAAAGAGGAATTGTGGGTCTTAATCTTGTTCCTATAGGAGATCCTGATTGTCCTCCAAGAGGACTTCCCAATCTTGACTTTGCTGGAGAAGGTGTTGCAGGAGTAGGAGAGGTCATGGCATAATCTTGTTTACTTGTAGGCTTCGATCTATCAGCCATTTTTACCTTGTAAATATTCTCTGGATAAGAAATCTGGTAAAGAATTGGAATCTCCTTTAATAAATTCAATTTGAAAATCAAAACTTGATAAAATAGCTTGTCATCTGGCAAAAATCTGTTTATGAGCTACGTTTTTAACATCCTTTTCTAAAATATATTTTGCACTTTTGCAGTCTATTCGAAGAAGAAAACACTGGTTTAAAAGATCACTTTGGAATTTTGAGATACATAACACGATGGAAAGAATTTCTTTTTTGATAGTACTATAATTTTTCTGGGTATCATTCCAGGAGCCAGAAGTAAATCTTACTAATTGTTCTGATTCATTCTTTTTTTTGTTTTAGGATTCCTCCATATCCTAATTCTGATGCATTAGTTTCTACAATCTTAGGGGCTGATGGATCGCCTATATGTAATAATGGTAAATGTTTAATTTTGAGTTTAATTGTCTTTACTATATTAGTGTGGTGTTCGGTCCATGGAGGTGGGTTCTTTTTTAATCTTTCATATAATGGTTTACATATTTTGTGCAGATCTTGATAAAATTCTCCTATGTAGTTAAGGCTTCCAAGGAATCTTTGTAATTGTGTCTTATTTTTAAGTTCATTGGGAAATTTATCGGCAAATTCTAGGCTCCGTTCTATAGGTATGATTGTGCCTTGAGATATGTGATGTCCTAGAAATCTAATTTTGGTTGCTGAAACAGCCAACCCGTTTATCTTGATAACATTTAAAAATATTCTTAAATGTTTCCAATGTTGTTCTAAAGAGTCGAAAAATACTAATACATCGTCTATATAAACTATAACGAAGTTAATATAGGGATTGAAAATATCATTCATAATGTTTTGGAATTCTGATGGTGCATTTTTTAATCCGAAGGGCATGACATTCCATTCATATTGGCCAAAGGGTACATTGAAAGCAGTCTTGTATCTATCTTCTTCTGCGATTTGTATTTGCCAAAATCCTGACTTCATATCAAATTTGGAGAAAACTTTTGCTGAATATAATCTTCCCAATAAATCTTTCTTATTTGGTATTGGATATCGTATCCATTATAATACTTTATTTAATGGTTTGTAGTTTATTACTAGTCTTGGAACTCCTCTTTCTATTTCAGCGGATTTGTTAATATAAAATGCGGAACAGCTCCATGGTGATTTACTATGACGTATCAAGCCTTTTTGTAATAATTCATCTATCTCTTTTTTACAATGCTCTAATAATTCTTTTGGCATTTGAATCGGTCTGGCTCATAAGGTAATTTGACTATGTGCCGTTTTCTAGGGCAAAATGCTGTTGGTAGATCAGAACATACTTCTCTTTTTACTAATGCTTCAAAATCTTGGATTCGATTTTTTGTTTCAGGTAATTTCAGGTCTTCATTTATTTTAATACATTGAATTTGAGTTTTAACTTGTTTAATATGTTCTTTTTTATGTGTTATTAAATTTATAGATTTTGTTATCAAAACTGATTTTAACTGGTTTATATTCCGAATTTTTGGAGGGCTGATAAATTCCAACGTTAAGTTTTATCCTAGTAAGCTAGTCTTTATTCCAAAGTTATCTACGTTAAATGGTTTTATTAATTCTAAAAATGGTGTCCCAAGTATAATAGGTTGTGTTAAGTCTTTAATCAATAGAAAAGTTATTTTTTAACATATTCCTTGATTACATACCTCTGCTTTGGATAATTTGTAATTGATCCGTAGTTTTGATCCGCTGACAGTTGTTAATTGTTCTAAAGTTCTCTCAAAATATTTACTGGGTACTAAGCCTTCTTGAATACAATTCATGTCTGCCCCGGTATCTATTAAAGCAATTGTTTGGATATGAAATTCTTTATTGATGACGATAGTTAGGTTGACATGCCATTTTTGATAATCTATGTTGGTAATTATATTTAATGCATCTACTTGGTTATCAGTAGTATTATCTATATGTGACTCTTTGTTAGATTTTAAAAAGTAGACTTGTTCTTTTAAACTATTGTGGTTGTCTACTAAGTTTTTTATTTGTCTTTTTAAATCTTGTATTTCTCTTTTGTTTTCTTTTACTTTTGAATATAAATCATTCAAAGTTGGAGTTTTTTCTTGGATTGGTTGGAATCTGTCTAAAATTTCTGTAATATTTTATGGTGTCATTGGATTATTTATTTCTACTGGTTTAGATAGAGATTCTTGTAAGTTTTGTAAATACATTCATTTTAGATCTGGATCATGTAAGTGTTCTGCAAAATCTAATAAAGTTTTCTGTTCTTTTGTTAGTGTGCATATGGATTTTGTTGAGCACTTTAAACATGTACTAATCTTTTCTTCTCGTTCTGGTTTATCTTCTTCTTCTGAGGAAGAACTTGCTTCTTGTTCAGAATCTGTTGTTTCTATGTTACTTGTATTTTCGTTGATATTTTGGATCTTATTTTCTAGTTCTTCTGAATCAGTTTGGCAGGATTCAGAGGAGCCAGAGTATGAGTGTTCTTTTAAGACATTATATAACCCTTGTTTGAGGTTCTCATTTAGTTCTAGTTCATTAATTTTATGTTTTAGGCTGCAGTTTTTTTGTAAAATGGCCTATTTTACCACATTCATAGCAGGTTGGATTTTTCTGAAAATAGGATTGAAATTGTCTTTTTTTGTTAAAGTTAGGTTGGTAAGCTTTCTTATTTTTGTATATTTTTCTTTTAGGGTTTTGATATTTTTGTTTCCAATATATTTTATTAGAATTTTGTCTGTATTTTTTCTTTCTAAAATAATATTATTTTAGTCTCTTTTTTCTTTCAGAAGGAGCTACAATTTTTTGATATTCAAATTGTTCACAGAAATTTCCTAATTCGTGTTTAGTTAATTTTCTGTCTTTTTTCATTTTAGCTTTAAGTCTAATATCTGTGCATAAGACTAGTCCTTCATTTGTAATAAATGCTATTAAATCGCCGTATGTTATTCGATCATAGGGTATGTTTCCATTATAAAGTTGTCTTAGTTTTTGTCTGATTGTTTCTGCAAATAGTTTTGGTAATCCTGCTATAAAACGTTCCTTCCAATATGGCATGTTACAATCTTGTCGTATCATTACTTTACTGATGAAAGTGTCTTTGTACCATCTGAAGTCATCTAATGTTGGACATCGAAGGTTATTTAAAATCTCACTAGTTCTTTGTCTAATATTATTCGGGTCTCCTACAAAATGTTTAATGATAGTATATAAAAGAGTATTTACTGCATCTTGGATAGGTTGCCCTTGGTCTAAAATAGGTTGTCCTGTGGCTTCTAACTTAATAGTGGATAATAAGCGGTCGCGATCTTGTAAGGTTAGATAGTTATCTCACCAACCTTTGAGTTGGCCAGTAAAGCCAGAAACAATTAATTGGGCAGCAGTGAAATCATCAATGCCGCGGTTTCGCTTATAAACAGTAGCTACCATGGTCATTTCATAAACTAGATTAATAATATTGTATTCAGACATTCCATCTATGTTCCATTCGTATATAGATCCGCTGGAATAAGAACTTTGAGTTATTTGATTGCGTTTTTCAAATTGGAGATCTACCGGAGTAGGTCTGGAGTAATAATTTCTAGTTGTGGGAAAATGAGTAGTATATTTAATTTCATTACATTCGAGATCAGGAAGAGTTCGTTCTAAATGAGAGATATGTTTGTCAGTATGGTTAATTGGTTCAGGAATAGAGATATTAGCTAGTTTTTTTGTGATTTCTTCTAGCATTTCTTTTGTAGAATCTTTAAGGGCAAATTGCATATTTTTAGGAAATTCATGTGGTTTGAATAAGGGTGTTTGATTGTTAATGTCAGACGAAAATTGTATAGGAGTAGATTCTAAGGAAACATTGTATAATTGTTCAGTTAAATGTTCTATCTTATTTGTACTATTTTCTAGTCGATTACTTTGTTCGCCGATGGTTTGTAAATATTGGTTTGAGTAATTATTTTGGTCTATTATAGTTTTTATCCCTTTCATAATAGTATAGTTACTTGGGGTAATGAGATCACTATTTTGTATACTTCTGAAAGGAGTAGCCTGGATTTCAGTATTTTTTATGTTTAGTTGAATCGCTTCAGAAGGCGGGTGTATGGAAGTAATGGTTTTGTTTTCGGTTGTCTTCCATTCTTGAGTTGTTTTTGTTGTTACATTTACTTGTCTATTCTTAGTTTGTGTAGGATAAGATTTATTCCGCCAATTAGCAAACCATTGGAAGAACGGAATATGTTCTTTGTATTGTTTACAATACTTAATATGTAATTCTTTTATATATTCTTGTTTATATTGTTGTGGAAATATTTTGAAAAAATTTTCTCTATGTTGTTTATTATATTCTTGGTTAAACTCATAACTTATATTTTCCTCATCTATAATAAATTCCTTTTCTAGGGCGAATATGCCTGGATCCATTTGAGACTGTGTTGGTGATAGAGTTTCTCGGTCTTCTTGATGTGTTGTATAGTATGGCTGAGTGATATTAGATTGTGTCCTTGTCCCTTGTATTCTTGGTTCATCGATGGTATTGGTCCTTGTTTCACCATCTAGTCGTCTACTTCGCATTATGATGTCTGGTTGTGACAGCGGTGTTTCTGGTGTAGAAAAAGATGGTCTTCTACTAGTGTCAATATGTTGTATGTTTAAAGTGACATGTCTACTGGGATTAAATCAAATTTCTACAGATCCATCTAAATGTTCTATTATTTGTTCTAAGTCTCTATTGTCAACTTGTGGAGGGGGTTGTAACTGTGTTAAATTCCAGGTTTGTGGTAATTGGATTTGATTCCAGGTGATTGCTTTTGGTACTACAGTGTTAGCTCTATTCATGTTTGTTTGTAATAATATAGTTTGACCTTTTAGGCTTGCTTTGATGGATCGTGGTTCTATGCTAGTATTCATTACTTTATAATAGATTCGATATACTAGAGTTAATGGTAAACTTCCGTCCAATAAGTGGTATCCGCTTGTCTTAATATTAAGTGTTAAGGCATGTAAAATTTTAGGGTCCTTTAGACTGACACTGAAATTTGGATAGCAATTAAAATAAATAGATCCATTGCATAAGCTAGACTCTATAATGCCTAATACAGAATCGTGAAAATTTAAATGCCTACAGTCTCGTAAGCATACTAAAGTACTAGCATTTAACCCATCTCTGGTGAGTGGTTTAATTGCTACTTATACTAATCCGATATGGAGATAACTATATTTTTTTCTTATATGTTCCATAATTACTTCTTCACTAAACAATTTTAAAGTTTCGTATTTATTATTTAATCCTATAGTTTGTTCTCTGGTTTTAATAGCATAGTCGGACATGAATTCAAATGTTCCAATCTTATAGATTTCTTTGGTTGGTACTTTTGGTAAATGCAAATTTGTGAGATTTTTGTTAATATTTTCAAAATTTATTTGGCAACTGTTGATTATATGGTCATCTAAGAGGGAAGAAGAGCTTGCTTCTGATGAGCGTGAAATATTGCTATTAGTGCGGAATAGCCTATCCATCATACCACTATTTATAATACTGTTTAGAGACTAAACTGTCCACTTAAGGATCCCATCTGGCATTTTCACCTGTTGCCTTGGAGCCAACATGGGTCAGTAGATCAATCTAAACAGTTATCATAAAATAGTGTTGATCACAGAGTTGCTTTCCTGACTTTCGGTACTCTTTTTTTTTAAAAAAAAATGTATGGCTCTGATACCATTTTCACTCAAGGCTATAAAATGCAAATCTTAAAACACTTTTATTTTGTAAAACTTAAACACAAACAATAAACTCCATAAGATATGACCAGGAAAATGCAAAGTAAAATAATTAAGGGAATATACAGAGGCATTGCTAAACTTGAATGACTAAAACTTCTTCTTACTAAAAGATTTCAAAAGGAAATACATTATAAAATACTTACAAAGTTAATCGACTATTACAAGCTGCTGGAGATTCACTACTTTGATTTACAAAACTTAGCTAGAATAGAAAGGAGAGGAGGCTTGGGGGATGATTTAAGAGAATGATGGGGTTTTCCTTTAGGATTCAGTTTGCTCCAAAACATCTTCGAGCTACTCTTTTATAGACGCTGGATTCTTGTATGCTTGGAATCCGACGGATTTGAAATGGCTTGAGATCCGGCGGACTTGAATGATCTTGGAGTCCGGCGGACTTGAATTGTCTTAAAGTCCGCAAGCTTATCCGTTATTTCGAGGAATTTGATAACATTTCGCATCCGTTCGTACAATATTATAAATTTGAACTGGAATGGAGTCCGGAGCTTTGAAAAGATGCTTAATTTGTCCTGTTGCTACTGAAATGATGTTGACTACAGTGTACTTGTCTTGATACTTCGCTTGTCTTCTTGTTGCTGTAATGATGATGGGTGCAGTATGCTTGTCTTGTTACTTAGCTTGTTTTCTTGTTGCCGTAATGATGATGGCTACAGCTGTATTTTGTCTTATCTTATAATTGAGGTATACCATCTATCCCAAAACAATCATCTTCATTTGGTTGTAAATAATGTGTACTTGAAACATCTGAGTCTTCTTTTGGATTTAGGTCTGATGCTGCTTCGTTTAGTATTGCCATGTATTCTGCTTTGGTCTTGGCAGCTCCTAATTTTGCTTGAATGGAAGACTTTGAGACTAAGAACTGCTGATCTTGTGAAGAGACTATTTCAACTTTTGAAAGATGAGGATTTTCTTGAAAATATTTTTGAAGTGCTGGTTTTAGAAATCTATCTTGTTTAAGTTGTTTCCACCACTTGCTTTTAAAGCGTCTAACTAAGTATAGAGTAGGAGATAAAGAAACTTTCTGGATATGGTATTCCCAAGTACTAATCCATGCGATTGAGAATAATGAGAAAAATACTAAAGATTTTGGTAGTTGGTTTTGTTGGTCAGAAAACTTGTAGGTGTCTAAAAAGTAAGTAAACCCTTCTTGTACTGGTGGAGGTAAAATTCTTGTATCAGGTCCAAAATAATTCCAAAATGAATGAAACCATAAAGGAAAGTTTAAGTTTGTTTTTTGATGAAAATGGAAGAACCACGAATGTGAAAGATTTGGGTTTTGGTAGAAAAATGCATACAACCATACTTTTTGGTAATCATAATATGTAAAACTTGGTGGACTAAATGCTTGTGAAAATTGTCGTGCTGAATTGGGATTTGGCCCCCAGTCTGAATAAGAAAGAACTTTTAAAATTTGGCATTTTGAATAAGCAATTTTGGAATTATCTTGTTTATCTGGTACATGAGTGAAAATGCATGAATCAGTATCTACGAGAATAAATTCATAGTACTTTTGTATTTTACTTTCGATGGTTGCTGGCCAATGCCAGGAAGGGGGAAAGTAATGCTGAATAACAAAGAGGATAGGCTTGTTTTTGAATTCGGCTTCAATGGGTATAATAGGATAAACTTCTGATTTGTAAAAATACTGTGGTTCTAAGGTAAAAACATTGGTGGGTGATGGGGGAGAATGAGGGATTAATTGGAAAGAAGGGGAGTCTTGTAAACCTGGGTTAGTATCAACCAGTTTGCTTGCAAATGTTTGAGGAGTAGAAGAAGAAGAGGTTAGAGAGATTAATGGACTAAATGGATTCGGGGAAAGAGGAATTGTGGGTCTTAATCTTGTTCCTATAGGAGATCCTGATTGTCCTCCAAGAGGACTTCCCAATCTTGGCTTTGCTGGAGAAGGTGTTGCAGGAGTAGGAGAGGTCATGGCATAATCTTGTTTACTTGTAGGCTTCGATCTATCAGCCATTTTTACCTTGTAAATATTCTCTGGATAAGAAATCTGGTAAAGAATTGGAATCTCCTTTAATAAATTTAATTTGAAAATCAAAACTTTATAAAATAACTTGCCATCTGGCAAAAATCTGTTTATGAGCTAGGTTTTTAACATCCTTTTCTAAAATATATTTTTCACTTTTGAAGTCTATTCGAAGAAGAAAACACTGGTTTAAAGGATCACTTTGGAATTTTGAGATACATAACATGATGGAAAGAATTTCTTTTTTGATAGTACTATAATTTTTCTGGGTATCATTCCAGGAGCCAGAAGTAAATCTTACCAATTGTTCTGATTCATTTTTATTTTGTTTTAGGATTCCTCCGTATCCTAATTCTGATGCATCAGTTTCTACAATCTTAGGGGCTGATGGATCGCTTATATGTAATAATGGTAAATGTTTAATTTTGAGTTTAATTGTCTTTACTATATTAGTGTGGTATTCGGTCCATGGAGGTGGGTTCTTTTTTAATCTTTCGTATAATGGTTTACATATTTTGTGCAGATCTTGATAAAATTCTCCTATATAGTTAAGGCTTCCAAGGAATCTTTGTAATTGTGTCTTATTTTTAAGTTCATTGGGAAATTTATCGGCAAATTCTAGGCTCCGTTCTATAGGTATGATTGTGCCTTGAGATATGTGATGTCCTAGAAATCTAATTTTGGTTTGAAACAATTTAATTTTGGTTGCTGAAACAGCGAACCCGTTTATCTTGATAACATTTAAAAATATTCTTAAATGTTTCCAATGTTGTTCTAAAGAGTCGGAAAATATTAATACATCGTCTATATAAACTATAACGAAGTTAATATAGGGATTGAAAATATCATTCATAATATTTTGGAATTCTGATGGTGCATTTTTTAATCCGAAGGGTATGACATTCCATTCATATTGGCCAAATGGTACATTGAAAGCAGTCTTGTATCTATCTTCTTCTGCGATTTGTATTTGCCAAAATCCTGACTTCATATCAAATTTGGAGAAAATTTTTGCTGAATATAATCTTCCCAATAAATCTTTCTTATTTGGTATTGGATATCGTATCCATTGTAATACTTTATTTAATGGTTTGTAGTTTATTACTAGTCTTGGAACTCCTCTTTCTATTTCAGCGGATTTGTTAACATAAAATGCGGAACAGTTCCATGGTGATTTACTATGACGTATCAAGCCTTTTTGTAATAATTCATCTATCTCTTTTTTACAATGCTCTAATAATTCTTTTGGCACGCATTTGAATCGGTCTGGCTTTTGTAGGTATTTGTGATTCATGAAAATCGGGTTCATAAGGTAATTTGATTATGTGCCGTTTTCTAGTCCAAAATGCTGTTGGTAGATCAGAACATACTTCTCTTTTTACTAATGCTTCAAAATCTTGGATTCGATTTTTTATTTCAGGTAATTTCAGGTCTTCATTTATTTTAATACATTGAATTTGGGTTTTAACTTGTTTAATATGTTCTTTTTTATGTGTTTTTAAATTTATAGATTTTGTTATCAAAACTGATTTTAACTGGTTTATATCCCGAATTTTTGGAGGGCTGATAAATTCAAACGTTAAGTTTTATCCTAGTAAGCTAGTCTTTATTCCAAAGTTATCTACGTTAAATGGTTTTATTAATTCTAAAAATGGTGTCCCAAGTATAACAGGTTGTGTTAAGTATTTAATTAATAGAAAAGTTGTTTTTAAACATATTCCTTGATTACATACCTCTGCTTTGGATAATTTGTAATTGATCCGTAGTTTTGATCCGCTGGTAGTTGTTAATTGTTCTAAAGTTCTCTTAAAATATTTACTGGGTATTAAGCCTTCTTGAATACAATTCATGTCTGCCCCGGTATCTATTAAAGCAATTGTTTGGATATGAAATTCTTTATTGATGACGATAGTTAGGTTGACATGCCATTTTTGATAATCTATGTTGGTAATTATATTTAATGCATCTATTTGGTTATCAGTAGTATTATCTATATGTGACATTGGTGGGTGATGGGGGAGAATGAGGGATTAATTGGAAAGAAGGGGAGTCTTGTAAACCTGGGTTAGTATCAATCAGTTTGCTTGCAAATGTTTGAGGAGTAGAAGAAGAAGAGGTCAAAGAGATTAATGGACTAAATGGATTCGGGGAAAGAGGAATTGTGGGTCTTAATCTTGTTGCTATAGGAGATCCTGATTGTCCTCCAAGAGGACTTCCCAATCTTGACTTTGCTGGAGAAGGTGTTGCAGGAGTAGGAGATGTCATGGCATAATCTTGTTTACTTGTAGGCTTCGATCTATCAGCCATTTTTACCTTGTAAATATTCTCTGGATAAGAAATCTGGTAAAGAATTGGAATCTCCTTTAATAAATTCAATTTAAAAATCAAAACTTGATAAAATAGCTTGCCATCTGGCAAAAATCTGTTTATGAGCTAGGTTTTTAACATCCTTTTCTAAAATATATTTTACACTTTTGCAGTCTATTCGAAGAAGAAAACACTGGTTTAAAAGATCACTTTGGAATTTTGAGATACATAACACGATGGAAAGAATTTCTTTTTTGATAGTACTATAATTTTTCTGGGTATTATTCCAGGAGCCAGAAGTAAATCTTACCAATTGTTCTGATTCATTCTTCTTTTGTTTTAGGATTCCTCCGTATCCTAATTCTGATGCATCAGTTTCTACAATCTTAGGGGCTGATGGATCGCCTATATGTAATAATGGTAAATGTTTAATTTTGAGTTTAATTGTCTTTACTATATTAGTGTGGTGTTCGGTCCATGGAGGTGGGTTCTTTTTTAATCTTTCATATAATGGTTTACATATTTTGTGCAGATCTTGATAAAATTCTCCTATATAGTTAAGGCTTCCAAGGAATCTTTGTAATTGTTTCTTATTTTTAAGTTCATTGGGAAATTTATCGGCAAATTCTAGGCTCCGTTCTATAGGTATGATTGTGCCTTGAGATATGTGATGTCCTAGAAATCTAATTTTAGTTTGAAATAATTTAATTTTGGTTGCTGAAACAGCGAACCCGTTTATCTTCATAACATTTAAAAATATTCTTAAATGTTTCCAATGTTGTTTTAAAGAGTCGGAACTAATACATCATCTATATAAACTATAACGAAGTTAATATAGGGATTGAAAATATCATTCATAATGTTTTGGAATTCTGATGGTGCATTTTTTAATCCGAAGGGCATGACATTCCATTCATATTGGCCAAAGGGTACATTGAAAGCAGTCTTGTATCTATCTTCTTCTGCGATTTGTATTTACCAAAATCCTGACTTCATATCAAATTTGGAGAAAACTTTTGCTGAATATAATCTTCTCAATAAATCTTTCTTATTTGGTATTGGATATCGTATCCATTGTAATACTTTATTTAATGGTTTGTAGTTTATTACTAGTCTTGGAATTCCTCTTTCTATTTCAGCGGATTTGTTAACATAAAATGCGGAACAGTTCCATGGTGATTTACTATGACGTATCAAGCCTTTTTGTAATAATTCATCTATCTCTTTTTTACAATGCTCTAATAATTCTTTTGGCATTTGAATCGGTCTGGCTTTTGTAGGTATTCGTGATTCATGAAAATCTGGTTCATAAGGTAATTTGACTATGTGCCGTTTTCTAGTCCAAAATGCTGTTGGTAGATCAGAACATACTTCTCTTTTTACTAATGCTTCAAAACCTTGGATTCGATTTTTTGTTTCAGGTAATTTCAGGTCTTTATTTATTTTAATACATTGAATTTGAGTTTTAACTTGTTTAATATGTTCTTTTTTATGTGTTATTAAATTTATAGATTTTGTTATCAAAACTGATTTTAACTGGTTTATATCCCGAATTTTTGGAGGGCTGATAAATTCAAACGTTAAGTTTTATCCTAGTAAGCTAGTCTTTATTCCAAAGTTATCTACGTTAAATGGTTTTATTAATTCTAAAAATGGTGTCCCAAGTATAACAGGTTGTGTTAAGTCTTTAATCAATAGAAAAGTTGTTTTTAAACATATTCCTTGATTACATACCTCTGCTTTGGATAATTTGTAATTGATCCGTAGTTTTGATCCGCTGACAGTTGTTAATTGTTCTAAAGTTCTCTCAAAATATTTACTGGGTACTAAGCCTTCTTGAATACAATTCATGTCTGCCCCGGTATCTATTAAAGCAATTGTTTGGATATGAAATTCTTTATTGATGACGATAGTTAGGTTGACATGCCATTTTTGATAATCTATGTTGGTAATTATATTTAATGCATCTACTTGGTTATCAATAGTATTATCTATATGTGACTCTTTGTTAGATTCTAAAAAGTAGACTTGTTCTTTTGGCCAAAGGGTATAAAATGATAGGTACATTAATGAGTCTTAAAATGGCATGTCAACCCTGTTGCCTAAGAGTCGATAAGGCTATAAAATGTAAATCTTAAAACACTTTTATTTTGTAAAACTTAAACACAAACAATAAACTCCATAAGATATGACCAGGAAAATGCAAAGTAAAATAATTAAGGGAATATACAGAGGCATTGCTAAATTTGAATGACTAAAACTTCTTCTTATTAAAAGATTTCAAAAGGAAATACATTATAAAATACTTACAAAGTTAATCGACTATTACAAGCTGCTGGAGATTCACTACTTTGATTTACAAAACTTAGCTAGAATAGAAAGGAGAGGAGGCTTAGGGGATGATTTAAGAGAATGATGGGGTTTTCCTTCGGGATTCAGTCTGCCCCAAAACATCTTCGAGCTACTCTTTTATAAACGCTGGATTCTTGTATGCTTGGAATCCGACGAATTTGAAACGGCTTGAGATCCGGCTGACTTGAATGATCTTGGAGTCTGGCGGACTTGAATTGTCTTAAAGTCTGCAAGCTTATCTGTTATTTCGAGGAATTTTATAACATTTCGCATCCGTTCGTACAATATTGTAAATTTGAACTGGAATGGAGTCTAGAGCTTTGAAAAGATGCTTAATTTGTCCTGTTGCTGCTGAAATGATATTGGCTACAGTGTACTTGTCTTGATACTTCGCTTGTCTTCTTGTTGATGTAATGATGATGGGTGCAGTATGCTTGTCTTGTTACTTAGCTTGTTTTCTTGTTGCCGTAATGATGATGGCTACAACTGTATTTTGTCTTATCTTATAATTGAGGTATACCATCTATCCCAAAACAATCATCTTCATTTAGTTGTAAATAATGTGTACTTGAAACATTTGAGTCTTCTTCTGGATTTAGGGCTGATGCTGCTTCGTTTAGTACTGCCATGTATTCTGCTTTGGTCTTGGCAGCTGCTAATTTTGCTTGAATGGAAGACTTTGAGACTAAGAACTGCTGATCTTGTGAAGAGACTATTTCAACTTTTGAAGATGAGGATTTTCTTGAAAATACTTTTGAAGTGCTGGTTTTAGAAATCTATCTTGTTTAAGTTGTTTCCACCACTTACTTTTATTGCTTCTAACTAAGTGTAGAGCAGGAGATAAAGAAACTTTCTGGATATGGTATTCCCAAGTACTAATCCATGCGATTGAGAATAATGAGAAAAATACTAAAGATTTTGGTAGTTGGTTTTGTTGGTCAGAAAACTTGTAGGTGTCTAAAAAGTAAGTAAACCCTTCTTGTACTGGTGGAGGTAAAATTCTTGTATCAGGTCCAAAATAATTCCAAAATGAATGAAACCATAAAGGAAAGTTTAAGTTTATTTTTTGATGAAAATGGAAGAACCACGAATGTGAAAGATTTGCGTTTTGGTAGAAAAATGCATACAACCATGCTTTTTGGTAATCATAATATGTAAAACTTGGTGGACTAAATGCTTGTGAAAATTGTCGTGCTGAATTGGGATTTGGCCCCCAGTCTGAATAAGAAAGAACTTTTAAAATTTAACATTTTGAATAAGCAATTTTGGAATTATCTTGTTTATTTGGTACATGAGTGAAAATGCAGGAATCGATATCTACGAGAATAAATTCATAGTACTTTTGTATTTTACTTCCGATGGTTGCTGGCCAATGCCAGGAAGGGGGAAAGCAACGCTGAATAATAAAGGGGATAGGCTTGTTTTTGAATTCGGCTTCAATGGGTATAATAGGATAAGCTTCTGATTTGTAAAAATACTGTGGTTCTAAGGTAAAAACATTGGTGGGTGATGGGGGAGAATGAGGGATTAATTGGAAAGAAGGGGAGTCTTGTAAACCTGGGTTAGTATCAACCAGTTTGCTTGCAAATGTTTGAGGAATAGAAGAAGAAGAGGTTAGAGAGATTAATGGACTAAATGGATTCGGCGAAAGAGGAATTGTGGGTCTTAATCTTGTTCCTATAGGAGATCCTGATTGTCCTCCAAGAGGACTTCCCAATCTTGACTTTGCTGGAAAAGGTGTTGCAGGAGTAGGAGAGGTCATGACATAATCTTGTTTACTTGTAGGTTTCGATCTATCAGCTATTTTTACCTTGTAAATATTCTCTGGATAAGAAATCTGGTAAAGAATTGGAATCTCCTTTAATAAATTTAATTTGAAAATCAAAACTTGATAAAATAGCTTGCCATCTGGCAAAAATCTGTTTATGAGCTAGGTTTTTAACATCCTTTTCTAAAATATATTTTGCACTTTTGCAGTCTATTCGAAGAAGAAAACACTGGTTTAAAAGATCACTTTGGAATTTTGAGATACATAACACGATGGAAAGAATTTCTTTTTTGATAGTACTATAATTTTTCTGGGTATCATTACAGGAGCCAGAAGTAAATCTTACCAATTGTTCTGATTCATTCTTCTTTTGTTTTAGGATTCCTCCTTATCCTAATTCTGATGCATCAGTTTCTACAATCTTAGGGGTTGATGGATCGCCTATATGTAATAATGGTAAATGTTTAATTTTGAGTTTAATTGTCTTTACTATATTAGTGTGGTGTTCGGTCCATGGAGGTGGGTTCTTTTTTAATCTTTCATATAATGGTTTACATATTTTGTGCAGTTCTTGATAAAATTCTCCTATGTAGTTAAGGCTTCCAAGGAATCTTTGTAATTGTGTCTTATTTTTAAGTTCATTGGGAAATTTATCGGCAAATTCTAGGCTCCGTTCTATAGGTATGATTGTGCCTTGAGATATGTGATGTCCTAGAAATCTAATTTTGGTTTGAAATAATTTAATTTTGGTTGCTGAAACAGCCAACCCGTTTATCTTGATAACATTTAAAAATATTCTTAAATGTTTCCAATGTTGTTCTAAAGAGTCGGAAAATACTAATACATCGTCTATATAAACTATAACGAAGTTAATATAGGGATTGAAAATATCATTCATAATGTTTTGGAATTCTGATGGTGCATTTTTTAATCCGAAGGGCATGACATTCCATTCATATTGACCAAAGGGTACATTGAAAGCAGTCTTGTATCTATCTTCTTCTGCGATTTGTATTTGCCAAAATCCTGACTTCATATCAAATTTGGAGAAAACTTTTGCTGAATATAATCTTTCCAATAAATCTTTCTTATTTGGTATTGGATATCGTATCCATTGTAATACTTTATTTAATGGTTTGTAGTTTATTACTAGTCTTGGAACTCCTCTTTCTATTTCAGCGGATTTGTTAACATAAAATGCGGAACAGTTCCATGGTGATTTACTATGACGTATCAAGCCTTTTTGTAATAATTCATCTATCTCTTTTTTACAATGCTCTAATAATTCTTTTGGCATTTGAATCGGTCTGGCTTTTGTAGGTATTCGTGATTCATGAAAATCTGGTTCATAAGGTAATTTGACTATGTGCCGTTTTCTAGTCCAAAATGCTGTTGGTAGATCAGAACATACTTCTCTTTTTACTAATGCTTCAAAACCTTGGATTCGATTTTTTGTTTCAGGTAATTTCAGGTCTTCATTTATTTTAATACATTGAATTTGAGTTTTAACTTGTTTAATATGTTCTTTTTTATGTGTTATTAAATTTATAGATTTTGTTATCAAAACTGATTTTAACTGGTTTATATCCCGAATTTTTGGAGGGCTGATAAATTCAAACGTTAAGTTTTATCCTAGTAAGCTAGTCTTTATTCCAAAGTTATCTACGTTAAATGGTTTTATTAATTCTAAAAATGGTGTCCCAAGTATAACAGGTTGTGTTAAGTCTTTAATCAATAGAAAAGTTGTTTTTAAACATATTCCTTGATTACATACCTCTGCTTTGGATAATTTGTAATTGATCCGTAGTTTTGATCCGCTGGCAGTTGTTAATTGTTCTAAAGTTCTCTCAAAATATTTACTGGGTACTAAGCCTTCTTGAATACAATTCATGTCTGCCCCGGTATCTATTAAAGCAATTGTTTGGATATGAAATTCTTTATTGATGACGATAGTTAGGTTGACATGCCATTTTTTATAATCTATGTTGGTAATTATATTTAATGCATCTACTTGGTTATCAGTAGTATTATCTATATGTGACTCTTTGTTAGATTCTAAAAAGTAGACTTGTTCTTTTGGCCAAAGGGTATAAAATGATAGGTACATTAATGAGTCTTAAAATGGCATGTCAACCCTGTTGCCTAAGAGTCCATAAGGCTATAAAATGCAAATCTTAAAACACTTTTATTTTGTAAAACTTAAACACAAACAATAAACTCCATAAGATATGTCCAGGAAAATGCAAAGTAAAATAATTAAGAGAATATACAGAGGCATTGCTAAACTTGAATGACTAAAACTTCTTCTTATTAAAAGATTTCAAAAGGAAATACATTATAAAATACTTACAAAGTTAATCGACTATTACAAGCTGCTGGAGATTCACTACTTTGATTTACAAAACTTAGCTAGAATAGAAAGGAGAGGAGGCTTAGGGGATGATTTAAGAGAATGATGGGGTTTTCCTTCGGGATTCAGTCTGCCCCAAAACATCTTCGAGCTACTCTTTTATAGACGCTGGATTCTTGTATGCTTGGAATCCGACGAATTTGAAACGGCTTGAGATCCGGCGGACTTGAATGATCTTGGAGTCCGGCGGACTTGAATTGTCTTAAAGTCCACAAGCTTATCTGTTATTTCGAGGAATTTGATAACATTTCGCATCCGTTCGTACAATATTGTAAATTTGAACTGGAATGGAGTCCGGAGCTTTGAAAAGATGCTTAATTTGTCCATTCGTTGTCTTTGAAATGATGTTGGCTGATGTACTTGTCTTGATACTTCGCTTGTCTTCTTGTTCTTTGTAATGATGATGGGTGCAGTATGCTTGTCTTGTTACTTAGCTTGTTTTCTTGTTGCCGTAATGATGATGGCTACAACTGTATTTTGTCTTATCTTATAATTGAGGTATACCATCTATCCCAAAACAATCATCTTCATTTCGTTGTAAATAATGTGTACTTGAAACATCTGAGTCTTCTTCGGATTTAGGTGATGCTGCTTCGTTTAGTACTGCCATGTATTCTGCTTTGGTCTTAGCAGCTGCTAATTTTGCTTGAATGGAAGACTTTGAGACTAAGAACTGCTGATCTTGTGAAGAGACTATTTCAACTTTTGAAAGATGAGGATTTTCTTGAAAATACTTTTGAAGTGCTGGTTTTAGAAATCTATCTTGTTTAAGTTGTTTTCACCACTTGCTTTTAAAGCATCTAACTAAGTATAAAGCAGGAGATAAAGAAACTTTCTGGATATGGTATTCCCAAGTACTAATCTATGCGATTGAGAATAATGAGAAAAATACTAAAGATTTTGGTAGTTAGTTTTGTTGGTCAGAAAACTTATAAGTGTCTAAAAAGTAAGTAAATCCTTCTTGTACTGGTGGAGGTAAAATTCTTGTATCAGGTCCAAAATAATTTCAAAATGAATGAAACCATAAAGGAAAGTTTAAGTTCGTTTTTTGATGAAAATGGAAGAACCACGAATGTGAAAGATTTGAGTTTTGGTAGAAAAATGCATACAACCATGCTTTTTGGTAATCATAATATGTAAAACTTGGTGGACTAAATGCTTGTGAAAATTGTCGTGCTGAATTGGGATTTGGCCCCCAGTCTGAATAAGAAAGAACTTTTAAAATTTGGCATTTTGAATAAGCAATTTTGGAATTATCTTGTTTATCTGGTACATGAGTGAATATGCAGGAATTGGTATCTACGAGAATAAATTCATAGTACTTTTGTATTTTACTTCCGATGGTTGCTGGCCAATGCCAGGAAGGGGGAAAGCAATGCTGAATAACAAAGGGGATAGGCTTGTTTTTGAATTCGGCTTCAATGGGTATAATAGGATAAGCTTCTGATTTGTAAAAATACTGTGGTTCTAAAGTAAAAACATTGGTGGGTGACGGGGGAGAATGAGGGATTAATTGGAAAGAAGGGGAGTCTTGTAACCCTGGGTTAGTATCAACCAGTTTGCTTGCAAATATTTGAGGAGTAGAAGAAGAAGAGGTTAGAGAGATTAATGGACTAAATGGATTCTGGGAAAGAGGAATTGTGGGTCTTAATCTTGTTCCTATAGGAGATCCTGATTGTCCTCCAAGAGGACTTCCCAATCTTGACTTTGCTGGAGAAGGTGTTGCAGGAGTAGGAGAGGTTATGGCATAATCTTGTTTACTTGTAGGCTTCGATCTATCAGCCATTTTTACCTTGTAAATATTCTCTAGATAAGAAATCTGGTAAAGAATTGGAATCTCCTTTAATAAATTCAATTTGAAAATCAAAACTTGATAAAATAGCTTGCCATCTGGCAAAAATCTGTTTATGAGCTACGTTTTTAACATCCTTTTCTAAAATATATTTTGCACTTTTGCAGTCTATTCGAAGAAGAAAACACTGGTTTAAAAGACCACTTGGAATTTTGAGATACATAACATGATGGAAATAATTTCTTTTTTGATAGTACTATAATTTTTCTGGGTATCATTCCAGGAGCCAGAAGTAAATCTTACCAATTATTCTGATTCATTCTTCTTTTGTTTTAGGATTCCTCCGTATCCTAATTCTGATGCATCAGTTTCTACAATCTTAGGGGCTGATGGATCGCCTATATGTAACAATGGTAAATGTTTAATTTTGAGTTTAATTGTCTTTACTATATTAGTGTGGTGTTCGGTCCATGGAGGTAGGTTCTTTTCATATAATGGTTTACATATTTTGTGCAGATCTTGATAAAATTCTCCTATGTAGTTAAAGCTTCCGAGGAATCTTTGTAATTGTGTCTTATTTTTAAGTTCATTGGGAAATTTATCGGCAAATTCTAGGCTCCGTTCTATAGGTATGATTGTGCCTTGAGATATGTGATGTCCTAGAAATCTAATTTTGGTTTGAAATAATTTAATTTTGGTTGCTGAAACAGCCAACCCGTTTATCTTGATAGCATTTAAAAATATTCTTAATTGTTTCCAAAACACTTTTATTTTGTGTGGAGTATCCATTATTCAAAGGTGAGCTTTTATGCAAGTATTGAATTTGGATTTTTGGCATTAAAAACTAAGCGAGTATTTTGAGATAAATATGAGATTTTGTTTCAAATAGGAATGCAGTCACTTGATATCAATATTTACTAGAAGCTAGCTTGGATTTAAAAGAGTTCCGTGGTTAGTTTTTCTATGGTTTTGTTTAAAAAGTGATTTTTTCTTTCAAAAAAAAAAAAATCTGACTTTTTTTTTCTTCCATAAGAGAAAAGTTTTGGATGATAGGTACATGGTTTCGAAGGGATTGCTGATGAATGATGCAAAGATGAAAAGTGATTTTTATTCCAGATAATGCAATGTGCATACATAGGTGTCTGATTTCTGCCCCACGATCGGACGCAATCATTGAATTTTGGTTTGTTTTATTTCTGATGGTTGTGAGGATGCGTTTTCTTAGGTTTGAGACGTCCTACCATTTCTTTACTTAGTTATTATTGAGATTAATGCCTCTAAAATTGATTTATCAGATTTTATTATGCCTTTCTTTTAATAAAAGATGTTTGAGATCCTATCTTGATCTCTGTAAGTTTATTTGCTGATTTGTTGTTTATGGATCTTGAACTGTGGTTAGTTTACCCATATTTATTGATTGGAATATCATTTGGTAAAAAGATAGTCCATTTAAAGAAGTGGACAGCCCGTAGTACAATACAGGCAAATTTACTTGTGTAGACAACTAGATCAGAATAATGCGGTCTTTTCTTTTTGTGTATTTTCCTGCAGTAAGCATTATATTATATTTTTGGAGGGAATGGTGTATGAATGTGTTTTTCTTCTTTCATATTGGACACGTGAAGCATCCTGAGGTTGCTCAGTTCTTGGGAGGGAGGTTGTATGACTGTGTTTTCAAGTATTTGGCTCTGTTTTCATCCAAAGATAGTAACCTGTCATGAGACAATTTCAAGTTTATTTGGCTTTCATATTGTTTTGCAATTGATTCCCTCACTACTCAAATCCAACTGAAAGAAGGATCTTCCAATCTAGGAGAAATGGGGGTGTCATAAACGATGGGACCTGTCAAGTCAACAACTCAATCACCAAACTATGTGCCCCACATGCATGGACTGTGAAAGCCTTAGCAAAATGTATGTTTGTTGAGGCTTTGGACTATTCATCTTGAACTATGGCCAACTGAGGATTTAGTTATCAATGCCAACATAGAGAAGCTAGATATGTGAGGGCCCGTGTCAAAATATGTCCTTGAGAATTGAAAACCCAGGAATTCTGTGCAAAGCCTAAGGTTGAGGATCATATAATGCCTTGAGAGCCGTACATGAATAATTTGTAAACGATCTCATATGTTTTTTTATATGCAAGTTCCTTTCCTATGTCATTTAATAAATTTTTTTTTGCCAATAATAAATCATTTGTCAATAATACTGCAGAGTTTGCTTTTGGTCTTGCGATAAACTTGGTTTGCAATAAACTACATTCAGTGAAAGTCTTGTGGAACAGGTAATTCACCTTTGTACTTTAATATTTTCTTTTAAAGGATTATGTACTTTTACATTTTACATTTTACTTGTTAGTGTTGAATGCTACCACTTTAGGATGCATTTGGTTTTTCAGTGAAAGTCTTGTGGAACAGGTAATTCACCTTTCTTTCTTTCTTTCTTTCTTTAGGAGTATTTTATCAGTGAGGAAGAGGCAAAGAAGAAGATCTATAACATTTCTTGCAAGAGATATTTTGGTCAGCAGCTTGGGCCATGAATTATAATTGTTACCTATCTTATGGCTTATAATATATTATGGTTCCTTTCAGTTTTGCCAATAATAAATCATTTGCCAATAATATTGCAGAGATTGCTTTTGGAGTGTTTTAGTTTTACAGAAAGAAGAGCAAGGTTAAGAACAGGTAATTCACCTTTGATCACTGTTTGCTATGATATCGCAGAAAGAAGAGCAAGGTTAAGAACAGGTAATAATCATTTTTTGGTTGTTGCCTTTCGTCTATATATGATTTTGGTTTTGATGATTTGATCCTCTGAAAGTATGACAGTTACTTATTCCTTTTACACATGGCTTAAACTTAATAATGACATGATTTTGCACTCAATCAACAGATCTATTTTAAGGATGTCTCCTGTTCTAAACCAGAACTTAAGCTGCAAAGCTCAGCAGGTTCGCCAATTATTGATCCCCATCTCTCTCCAGATGGAAGTATGCTCGCTTACGTAAGAGATGATGAGCTGCATGTTTTGAATTTGTCATATGGCGAGCCTAAACAGTTAACATTTGGTGCTAGAGGAAATGCAAAGGCGAGGTTTGGTTCTTCCTTTCATATGTTCTCTAGTAGTTTCTTTTGACACCAGATTATGTTTGTTTCAAATGGTGGGCTTGCTATCTAAAAGATATAAGGCTACCGTTTTCCGTTTATGACCTGTAAAAGAATGCCTATGGTTAAAGTAGCAAGGAATGCCATCTATGGTTATGAAATATGAATCCAAAATGCTCAACTTCACTGGAAGCTAGCTTATATTTTCCCCTAGTAGTATAAGCATTCACCTCTATGTTTTATTGTCCTGAGGTAATCACATATTCCCAATTAGTTGGGATAAGGCTTTGATGATGAGGATATGGGTGAGATAATTACATGTGACCACTAGTCCAGATTTTGTGGAAAGGAAAAGGTCAATGGTAGATGAAGAGATTAAAGGGGAGTGGAATTATCTTGTATTAAAGGAAAAGCACCTTTTTTTTCAGATTCAAATTCACATTACTGGGGTAATTGGAAAAACAAAAAGGCCCTTAGTTTATTTTTGCAATTGGAGAGCATATTCTAATGATATATATCTGCTTTTCTTCTTTGATTTGGTAATTCTTCACAAAGCACTGAGTTCACAATCCATGTGTTTTGGGTAATTAATTTGTATTGATGGATCCAGTTAAGCATCTCATTGTTTTCAGGTTATTGAGCTTCCAATCAAGCACCCTGAATTGTTTGAGAGTTTTGGAATAGCTCAGCCAAAGGTATCTCTAACTACACTGCCGTACGATGCCTTTACTCTTTTCATGTGTCTTCCTTTTTACCAGTCAAAAGATATTTTACTCCTCGACAATGTGAAGAAGGAGAGCTGCTTTTTTCCAGTTCCTCAGGTAGAAGAGTGCATTCTCCGAGTGGTGGAGAGGGCCAATGTGCCAGTAATTTATCTGTCTACAGATGCGGTGAAAGTGAACTGGGCCTCAATGGTTTAACCGGACCACACGATCTTCTACAGGCACTAACCATGTAGAATAGCAAGACCATACCTCTAGTGAAAAGGCTAGGTCACAGCTCCTCGAAATGGGATCCATTGTTGTAAAAAGGAGAGCTTTTTACTCATTTCTTTCTATGAACTAAAGAGTAGATAAAAGGAAACAAATTAAACAAACCCAAATAAGATTTATAATGATCAATTACTCATAAGCATATAATCAACTCAATGTAGACTTGGGTCAGGCAGTCACTAGGTTTCTGTAGAACCTAGTGACAAAGGAGTGCTTGAATAACTCATTCTCGACTCGAAGTGGTTGAACTCGAGTCGAATGTCTAGAGTCTGTGACATGATCCGACATTTATTTATTTATTATCTGTGGACTCACAAATCATCCATTTAGATTTTCTCATAACATAATGTGTGAAATTTTAGAAACCTTCGCATAACTGCATTTTTATATGGGTGATTTTTGTTGGGAAGTATCCTTGCCCCTACCTGGGTTTAAGCTATATGTATGCCTTTGCTGCATAAGACAATCTGTGCCATGTCGAATGTGTTCATTGAGTCATTGGACTCGACATTCATTGAGGACATATTCCGGCTCTGGAAGGACTGGGGATCAGCTTTGGTTTGTGATGAGTATATGTGCCAAGGTGAGCAACCTAATTTCATAGCTGACTCGGAATGAAGAAGAGTGATGGTCATGCTTTTGGTGTGCTTTCATTCTTTTCACATCATCAATGGCTATGATACACAGCTTACCAAATATCGACAGAAGAAACCAGCCCCTTAGAAACAATGGCAATCATTGGCAACAAGGAGATCATTGACATTAACCAAGGTATGTTAGCTGCTAGACTGGTGTAAAAAAAAATAATAATAAAAAATAAACCAGTATATGTGTGGATCACCTTTTCTTGTCTTTTTTTTTTTGTTAATTTTTTTATAAAGATTTTCCCTATGGCTACGGGTTGTAGGTGGCCATGAGATCTATGGCTACAGATTAAATCCGTAGCAATGTTTTAAAAGAGCTACGGTACCAATGGCTACGGTCATACTGTGGGCTACTCATCTTTAGCTATGGATTTTACCCGTAGCTTTTGATCATTTTTTCAGCAAAAACTGTCGATTTAGCGGTGTCCAGCACATCCGTCAGTAAAGGTCATGACCGCCGGTAAAGCCTTTACCGGCTGTTAGCAAACCACGGGCAAAGGCTTTCCCGGCGGTTTTCTAGGCATTTGGCGGCGGTTTTGACCGCCGGTAAATGCCAGTTTTCTTGTAGTGACATGTGATAGCCTGCAGAAGGGTTGCCTTAAACATGCCCATGGGATTAAGAAACCTCTTACTTGCTGCCACCACGTAATACGAGATACTATACAAGTAATATAGGTGTTGCAGGACCACATTCTCATCCCTTGATTTGCACACATATGCATAAATCCAAACTATCCAAATAGTGTAACCCGTTGTAGATTGGTCATATCCAATAAATAGATACACAGATCTGTGATTGGAAATTTTGTTCAATTTCATCTACATGCTACTTTGTCCAAATATGGGATAATTGGGCTCATATTTTTAGCTGAATTTATGGATTAACATTTATGGTGGGTCTACAGTGGGTCCCAATACTTGGGTGGTTTGGATATGAAGTAGGTGCCATGTTTACAGCTGAGGTGCTAGCTGCACATTATATGTGTTATAATGCTGAGCAGCCTATAATTTCCCCCTCTAACTTTAGATTCCATCCATTTGGACAAATTCCATCACCACTTATTTGAAAGGGAAATTCTACTGAGAAAGGAAAATGCTAGAAACATAGACACTTGGGAAGATCCATGCAATGCAGACATTAGTGTGCAGTAATGTGTATACTAATTGGCCATGTTCATGTGGTGAACTATCATGTGAATGGGCCAACATGCATGTTGTGATGGTTGAAGGATACCAAAATAAGACCATGTTGATTTTTGTGAGGGCCTCCTAATTAGTGGTGTAGATCACCCTAAAATGTGGAATGACATGTTGGAGATGTTCTCGATGGTACACAATGGAACTCAAATGGATTCTGTTGATTATAGTATCCACATTCTAGTTAATTGATCATATTCTGGCATTTTAAAGACCAATAAATGGTCTAGTCTACTATCTTAGAAATGGTAGATCCAATCAATCCATCAGATGGGAGTGCCAATTTCTCTCAAGTAGTTGGTGTGTCATGCCCCAAACTCGGAAATCGGACTCACAAAATTCCCGATTGCCGAATCCGGTGCCGACAGCCTCTGTAGTACCCCATTCTTGGCTCCCAGTGCCCATACGCTAGATTCCGATTCTAGGATTCTATAAGGAGGATTTTCTAACGTACATTTATCTCGTAAGAAGCATAACCACAAGTTTACCCAAATTACAAAGGCAACATCATTATAACACATCTACTAATATAAACAGTTCAATACAGTGCTGAAAGGGAAATACATATATCGAAAATCAAAGTTCTAGAAGACAGCTGCATGCACCAAGCTCAACGTTGCTGCGACCTAATGCCACCTGCACACATTTATCGTGCATAAGCTTATAGAAAGCTTAGAGGGTGGTGTAAGTGTGTGCGCAAGGTAAGTGCCAAGTATGCAATGTGGAGACATAATAAGCCGAATATCATATACTGAGGATGCAATGCAATATGTGGTGTGAATGAAATGACCAAGCTGGAGTATCAAGTCGGGATGATAGTACGTAATATCGTAGGCTATGGGGTCCATCACAAGGGACTTCTATCCAAATCAGTCCCATACCTAAATTTGGATAGCCAGATTCAATGTGGTAAACTCCTGATATTAGGTTAGTCACGCGCTTCAACCGAAATCCTGGCCATTGAGAAGGTAAACAACAATTAGTTGCGCACCACCAGCCCGAGTGGATAGTGAATGAATAAATGAATGAGTACAATGCTGAGCATGTAACTCCTGTTCAATAAGTCCACATATCAGTACTGTACATCTCTGGGATATCGCTGGGGTCTAGTACACTCCACCATGGCTGCCGCCTCCCTAGCCACATAATTAGCGAGTCGAAAAGACCTCACTATCCGCCTAACTAGTAGTCTGCCTCAGGTGGATAAGGCCACACCCCCTTCCAATCGACCATGGTAGAGTGGGAGATAGGGCCTACTGGTATTCGGCACTCGGGCGCTCATGTATCACTTGGTCTAGATGTTGGAGCGTCCCCTAGCCACGGAGGTTTAGAGAGTTTCACCTAGGGATATTTATAGCACCCCATGTAGAAAAAGATTTTTGGTGTCCCATCTAGCCATCCACGATATGCCTGTGGAGGCTACAACCCTGATATCGATAAGGTGTATAGTAGTTATATCCCAAAATGCAAGATGCATGAGTCGCACAGTCCAATCATGCATTAATCCTGCACATACTGTGCACTCATGTGGGATGACTTCGCCTATCAGGGAGTCCCATAAATAACCTGCCCTATGTCATATGCAATGGTCAACCACATCTCATAACAAACATGTAAATGATGCGTATGGGCATGTATCATGATGCTATGCTGTCACATACTCATAATTGGTATCGATAACTGACACCGATAATCGGCATCAATAATCGACCTCGATAATTGACATATATGCAAGGCGGGGTCCATAGATGAACAACCGATCTAAATTGTACTATAAAGATCGGCCCTTGGCCGTGGTTATGCCAAATCCAGTAGCATGAAGCCATCCGTCTACGGTGATGATGGACCATGCAACATTAATGGCCCCCAAAGATTTGGGTTAACCTACTTAGAGAATGATGACAATGGGCTTAATAAGGCCAAAGGGAAGGTCACAATGCGGACATTTAACCATCATTGTCCATCAATGTGGACATTTAACCAACATTGCTCCCAAGGAGTGGCCCACGTAGAGCCTAACATATAGTGGACCCATGGCCTCACATAAGGGTCCAATACACTTCCCATTGGGTCATATCACATGGGCCTCAAATACATCACAATGGGCTGCATCACATGGGCCTAACACATATCATAATGGGCCTCATACAAGGACCTCATATACATCGCATTGGGCCACATCCCATGGTCCTCGAATACATCACACTGGACCTTATTACACGGGCTGTATATACATCATAATGGGCCTCAAATATGGGCCGCATATACATCACAATGGGCCTTAAATACGGGCCGTACATACATCACAATGGGCCACATCTCATGGGCCTTATATACATTGCAATGGGCCACAACAATGGGCCTCTTATACATCAAGTGAGCCGCATCACATGGGTAGCAACAATGGGCCTCATATACATCAAGATGGGCCACGACAATAGGCCTCATATACATCAAGTGGGCCCATCGACCTAGTGGGACTATCTACACCATTCATCTATTTTTTAGAGACCATTATAGAGCATTACCTAAAAATGAATCATATCGGAAGATCATCTGGACCACACCCTAAATAGCGGTGGAGATGACGATTGAAAGATCATTTGGACCATACCACAAGTAACAGTGGAGATAATGATTCTCGCTGATTAAAATCCACAGGGCCCACCATAACGTTTATTTTCCATCCAATCTGTTCAGAAGGTCACGAAGGCATGATTAAGGGGAAAAACAAATTACATATTGATCCAAAGCTTCTGTGACCCCAAAACGGTTTCAATGGTGGACGTTCAATCTTCCACTGAATTTTGCAGTGTGGTCCACCTGATAGGCAGATCTGCCTTATCCTCATCTCAAGCCTTAAGACGATTTGCAAGTGGATGGATGGTTTGGATTGACACGTACCTCATGACCAGGCTCACACAGCTGCTGATGTGGGACCACCAATAGATGGATGGCATGGAGAAAAACATACATCATGGCACGTCCCATAGCTGCAAGTGGATGGACGGTTTGCAAGTGGATGGATGGTTTGGATTGACACTTACCTCATGACCAGGCTCACACAGCTGCTGACATTGGACCACCAGTAGATGGATGGCGTGGAGAAAAACATACATCATGGCGCGTCCCATAGCTGCATCGTCCAAATGGATGGTGTGGGGACAGGATACATATAGCAAGGTGGGTCCCACTCAATTGGCAGATGGATGGTGTGGGCTAGTGAGATGGACATTATTCTATAATTTCGGAACTAATGGGCCACTAACGAGCGGTCTGGAACTTGTTCGGATAATCGCGGCACTTTTCGAATGAATAGGCAGGGAGATTTCTGGGGCGCAATTGTTAGGGTCTGGATTAACTAAGTTCACAGTGTGGCCTATTCGAAATTAGCGAAAATGGTAATTCGATCATGATTACTCTACATCATTAGTTCTTAGGCTAAATGATTAACTGGGTTGATTTGGTTTATTAATCAAGATCCAACCCACATGTAATGCCGCAGTTTTTAGAAATTGAGTATATGACTCGTTCTCCAAAAACCCGAGTGTTAGCCTATAAAATTTAGTGTAAATTTGAACTACTTATTATTAATTAGAGTTAGTAGCAAATGTAGCTAGAGTAAACCATGCATTGTATAAAAACATTCTAACCATAACAAAATCCAAATGTAGTGCCCATACAGGAATTATACAATCCCAAATAACAAAATTTGTTAAATAAAAATAGGAATCTATAGCCTAATGTGTAACGCCCTGAAAATCGGGGGTCGAGCAAAGCTCAGCTCCCGAGTTCCAACGCATCACTTATGCAACATACATAATGATGATTATGATGAGAACATTGAAACATGAATGGAATTATACCAAAACAACATATCATACTCCAGAGACAGTTAAATTGCAAGCAGAAGACTGTGATAGATGTATAAAATATATAAACTATGGTAAGTCTCCAGAGTGTGATAATGTTACCAGGTTAATGAATGAGAATGACAAGTACAATTCAAAAATATACAAAATATGTAAGGTCCTCTAGTCGACATCCCTGTAACCTCGTCGATCAAGGCACGGCTCACATGAAGCCGCCAGGGAACAGCATCTACGAGAAAGCATTCTCGTCGTCATAAAAGTCCGGCTCCGCCTCAGGAGTAGCGTCGCCATCTGCAATCAAACAAGATCTAGTGGGTGTTCGGAACACCGTCCCGTAACGTGGGAGTGAGTGATCAACTCAGTGGAACAATAAAGCATAGGTTAACATGTTATCAATTCAGTCAAGCAGTAATGATAAAGCAGTATAATCAACATTCCTAAGTACTCTTGTTAATGTAAGAATGAAATGCTGTCATGATGCATGCCCTCACCAACATACTCCCTCATGCGACACAATCTTACGTCCGCAGTATGCGTTCATTCCTCAGTGCTCCACATCTTCCAGGCACATGCAGTGCGATGATGAACATGATTACCGAGTTGTTATTAGTCCATTTTAAACAGCAGGATTGGGAAACTAAGGTACCTCCCTTGTATCATTCTCAAACATGATCCATTCTAGGGTCGTCAAACCTAGATAATCTCATACGATAGTGTGGTTCTAGGGCACTGCAAAGGCTGCCAGGGTTGTTACACGCAATCATTACACCACTCCCCCATCACCTTTTTAACGGTTCATCACTAAATTGATACAGGCCTAGTTCATACTCTATTCACTGCGGCAAAACTCGTCGCCTCACCGCAAATTCGGAGTATGCTCAAGGTCACTACAAAGGGCTGCCAGGGCTGTTACACGGAATCATTGCACCACTCCCCCATCACCCATCAAAGTAGTGTAAGCCGACAGCTCGAATATAGTGTCCCATACCACTATAATCGGCTCACGAGTTTGGTTGCTCAATGGACACTATGGGGAGGCTAGGACTGACACACTCGTAACACCACGAAACCCCAGCGTAGGCCGACAGCTCGACCATGGTGTCCCATACCACCATGCCTGGCTTATGAGTCTTAGCGAATCGAGGTACCATGGTTAATGGAATTTCACTGGTAAGTTTGGTACCCTAGGTTCAAGCAGAGGCATCCAAATATGGTGAACATACATTAGACAGATCGGGTTACTTGACAAGCTCGGCTAGCTCGAGCGCATGACAAGTTGAACGACATGAAGCGCATAAGCACTTCGTGTGGCCAACCACTATCGTCAACCGAAGTACGACTCGGGTTAGTCGAACACATCTCGCATGGCAAATGAATCTCAGCCACGCATTCATTTTCGTTTCCGATTACCTGGACTATAATCATAGCCCCAAACACAATCAATCCTTAACCAGAAGCATGTAGAGTAAAGTAGAATAAACAAAGTAATTCAAGCATGTTAACAAGCATGTCATAAAGCATGTTATAAAGCATGTTATAAGGCACAATATAAACAGGAAATACAAACACATATATTTCATAAGTAAGCGGTTAAATTAAACAAACAACATGGAGGACATCATATACACCTCTAAGGTAGCTGAGAATTCTATCTATTAAATTTAGTTCGTCACACAATTTCTCACACAGGCATTTTATCAAACACTTAAACTCCAACATACATGACGTATGTTGATTTCAATATAGAATAGGACAAATCCTTATAGCAAGGAGTTGTCTCATACACATCAATCATGTTCTTACATTCAATACATATGGTAGGTATAAATCATAAATCCATATTTATTTAGACATTTCAACAAACACTTAGACTACACACATTAGCCTACATAAAAAATGTTGGCCAAAAAGTGTATTAGGGCGAATACTTTCACCAAACAGGTCATACATCTATAACTAGCATATATACACGGCAAATACTCATGGCAATCATATCAGTGAAATTTATATGAATACGGTATTTTCTACAAATACCTAGAATACACAAAATTCCATATTTTTTGTATTTAACCGAAACGAAAAACAGACAACACTTTGTACATGTGCAATTGCATGCAGATCATGAATCTATCATTATCTGACATTGAAAGCATTAAAAACTATAACCTATACGTCTAAAGTCCGCACCTTTTATCGTAGAATCATAACGAATTCGATAGGTTTGCTAAGCTTCAGTATACAGTGATGTGGCAACCTATAACATGCCTTAAGTTAGTTAGTTCATAACTTACAACTATCAAAACCCCCAAATAGGTTAAGGTTAGGGTTTCTTACCAAGAAACGATATTGGAATCGCTGAAAAAATGATTAGAATGGAGTGGTTAAGCTTGCAGAGCGGTAGGATCAGGTGGCAGGGAGATGCTCCCATAACTCTCACACTTTCTCTCTCTCTTTTCTTTCTCTCTCTCTCTCTCTCCTAGGGTTTTTCTCAAATTTGTATGGCTGAATGAGAGAGGGTTTAAAGGTCCTTATATAGCCTAAAACCTCACCGAAATAAACTTCAGGTCAAGGTATACTTAGGTTATATCCAAAGTGGGTCAGTTCCAGCTCAACGGAGGACTTCTGGCAGCTCCCCTTGAGCCAAAGGTCGGACTTAAGCTCACCAACCTTGGATCTAGGTGGAGTTAAGTTTTCGTTCCAGTCGGATTCTCAGATCACGCGTGGCGGACCAGTTTCAGTTCAACGGTCACTGAATCTCGATCGGGGATTTCAAGTACACTGCCATGTATATGAAATTTTTCCTGATCCGAGGGTGTATTTGGGTCAGATTCCGACGGTCTGATTGCTTATATTTGGCCCGCAAACACCAAGTCTCAGATTACTTAAAGTTCATTTAATTTCTAAAGAAAACTAGGTTTTCTCACACTCCTCGCTCCGAGCTCAAGCGAATAGTCGTGGGACTCTATCTAGATTTGATTTCCGAGATGGTTGTCAAGTCCAGCGAGGCGGTCCTAAGTCTATAACTTTATATTATTCGGACTTCTGATGTGTGGTCCAGATCTGATACGGAGTTTCGTGATGCTCCCGAGAGCAGCCGGGTAATGAGATTGATCCGAGATTTTAGGGTAACCTAGTATCGATGATTCTACAAGTTTTGGGTCTTATAGATCGTATTTAAAGTGATTAGTGCAGATTTTGTAGCTAATCCAGTTTAACACTTAATTAACTTTGTCTAATTCCTAAAGGATTTGAGTTTTGAGAGGTTCATAAGAGGTTGAGATCTATCCCTTGCCTAAGGACATCTGATTTCAGGTTGGTAAAAATCGGTGATGTTACATAATGATAAAACTCAACATGGGCTGTAGGGACCACGTCTAGCTCCTCGGCTAACCCGATCTGTTCTAGCGATCTAGTGAACGACATCGGCTCGCTTTACACCTGCATCAACTGTTACGATTTGATAGCGTCAATGGCTATCGCAGTGAGGAGCATCCTCTAAGATTACGCACTCATCATTCATAATCTAACATAAATCGCAATGTATAAGAAAAGACATATTAAACAACGCAATTCAAAATCATAATTATATATTTAGAAATAAGATAGTTAATATAATCTTAACATTAAGGAAATGTAATAGAAATCACAATGAAAGGGGACGTGTCCAGATAGTCAAATAGTCAATCTTACAAACTCTATAAAATGACTAGAAAATCAAGCTTTAAACCTCTACTTCACCAGGAAATCATATCGTACGTGAACACTGCAAGATGGCTAGAACATCGATAAATAAACTCCCTCTTTACCCAGAAATCACAGTACGACTAAATACCATAAGATGAAGAGAGAACAACATACAAACATCTACTTCACCTGGAAATTATATCGTACCTGAACACCACAAGATGACTAGGAAATTGGTAAGTGAACACCCGCTCCACCCGAAAATCACGATACGACTGAACACCACAAGATGAAGAGACAAGCAACATACAAACTCTAGGCCACCTGAGAATCATATCGTACGTGAACAGTGCAAGATGGCTAGGAAATCGATAAATGAACTCCCACTCCACCCGAAAATCATAATACGACTGAACACCGCAAGATGGCTAGAAAACCAACAAGCTACAAAAGGACACCAATAATCCATCAAAACCACGAGGGCAAATATGCGGTCTAAGCCATGTAAAGCAAATATACGATCCAAGCCATGTAAGGCAAATGTGGACCACAAGATGGTGAGCTCATGACAGGTTTCATTCATTACATCACTTAATCGCAGACGGTAAACTGATAGTTAATTAACAACGTACAACTAAAGATGACATGTTATCATCAACCATTTATGCTTGCTATAATTAAAGGGATATATTCATTATCTAACACAGGAATCAGGTGCGCAACATATTATCATATTAACATATTCATAATTTCACATAATAAGTTCAATAACTCAATCAAGTAACTTAAGAGATATTAAATGGGAGGGATTAAGGCATCATCTATGATTATATTAATGAATTTAAGTGAGAAGCTCAAAGGGTGAGTCCTCATCTCTGAGTAGAAGTTCCAAGGTTCTAAATGTTCAGAGGAAAGTTTCAATCTCTCAAATGTGTTGATTCCCAACAAAACCCGGCCCGATTATAAGGTTCTAAGCAGTGCTTGGAATCTAAAATCCCTACATCCCACAAGAAGATTTAAGAATAGATTGTTTTAATTCAAGATAATATTAGAACCTTAAAATGAAAGAATTAGGCATACCTTGGTAAACTGAGTTAAGTCGGCTCAATTTGCCTGCCCCATATTGAACCAACTCACCTCGAACTGGGTCAACTCAGCTCCACATGCATAGATCTGTCGAGTTGGCCCGATAGCTCAGCCGAGTTGACTCGGCATGTGTAACAACAACCTATATCTCTCTCCCTCCCCCTTTTCCTTCCTTTCTCTTCCTCTCCTTCTCTTTTTTACTCTTATTTTACTTCTCTTATTTTCTTCATGTTGGAATGTCTAGCAGTTGGCCTGGATAGTCTAAACTAGGGCCTAAACTCAATTCTACAATCGATGGGTCAAGTTTACTCGGCCCAATAACACCTCGACCCAAGCTCTCTCTTCTTCCTTCGTTTTTCCTTCTCTCTTCCCTTTTCTTCCTCTTGCTCATACTGCTGGAATGTCCACGAAGAAAACCTAGTCCAGATGGTGTCTGGATGGGACCAGATGCACGCAACTCAATCCCGACTCAGCCCAGACCTGGTAGTGGCCTGGTACAGCAGCGGATAAGAAGAAGAATGAGGACAGCGTCCTCACTCTCTCTCTCATTTTCTTTCTTCCTCCCTTCTTTCTCCTTCCTCTCTCTTCTTCTCCTGCTTCTTCCCTTCTTCTCTTTTAGTCAAGCACCCTGGGCTAGCCAGCGCCTACACCGTGCTTGACTCGGCTGAGTGGGGTTGGTGCAACACCTCGGCCCGACTCAAACTCCCTCTCACTTCCTACTCTCTCTCGCTCTCTGGATTGATGGAGGACCCAACTCAGATAGCAGCTTGGCCGAGCCTGAGCGAATTCGCAACCCATCTAGAATCGAGCTGGTACAGTAGGAATGTCTCGAACAACTCCCTCTCGCTTCCTCTCTTATATTTTCTCCTTTCTCTATTTCTCTCCATTTTCATCTTGTACGGCATCCTGTGATCCCTAGGCCGAGATGAATCGACAAGACATGTCCAGACTCGGGACGAGCTGATATAGTGCAGTAGCGGTGCTCTCACCTTCTCTCATTTTTTTCTTTTATTCATTTTGTATAGTAGCCCTAGCTAAAGAGAGCTTAAGTAGGGCTATTTTAATTGGTTTCCTAATGCACCTGACCCCACTAATCCGAGTTAGTTACACGGTTAGCTCTAATCCGAGTAACCCGATCATATGAATGGATTAACGCCCCTCATCTGCATGGCCCTTATCAGATCTGGGGATGAAATTCTGAGTTCCTGGTCCACCTACTGGACAGCTCGAATCGATGAATGGGCCCCATCATCGGGTGATGGGTCCTTTCAGCCAACAGAGAAGACTCCTCCTCCTCCAATGATGAATTTGGATCTTATGGATGATCTTGTGATCCAGGGCATTTGGATGGTGTGGATGGGTCCTATGATCATTGTGGGACCCACTGAATGGACAACATTTCACAACCCTTAAGTGTTTGGCTTCAACAACTACGGTAGGAGAGAGCCTCAAGCATAGCCGAGGGAAGCCCTACTTTAAAGGGCTGAGATGGATTGCAAAGAATGGCTGGGATGGTCAGGAGGCAACGCACGTGGATTGCCAGCGTGTAAAGGCAAGGAAAAACAGAATCTTTCAGTTTTCAAAAAACTAGCCCCACATGGATGTTTCGTGCTCGAAGTTGTGTGCACATCTGTGTGATCCAATGGGTGAAACTATCAGGGGTTAGATGTATTTGGTTTCCCTATAGAATGGACGGTTTGGATCATCAAAAAGACCTTCAAGGAGGGCCGTAATCCTTCCCAAACGGATACAGTCCGTTTGAAAGAGCTGAAGGCGGGAAAGCCTCCCGCTTTCTTATCGCTTCCATCGAGTCAAACCCAATTGACCGGGTTTCCCGGTCTGGTGCACAGCGGGTGTGCACCATCCGTGCACATGCGAACTAGTGTGGGGTCCTCTATATTTCTTTTGACAGATCCACCCCATTCATCAAGTTCTGTGGGTCCTCTTAGGGCCTTTGGCCAAAGGTGGGGCATACTTGTGACTTGGGGTCTTGAATTGTAGGTAGATTGCCCCAACATAGATTGTTAGTGATCCACCGGGATGTGTACGTGAAATCTAACCCACCTATTAGCCCAAATAACTTAAGATGGGCCACTAATATGACTACGAGGTAGATCCATAGCCCAAGTGGACCTTATTAAGTGGATATCTGTATTAACTATTGATCTCTACTGATCTGACGGGCATATCAATTCTAATTACACATTAAGGGTTCTGTGAGTCCAGTAACTGTCCATGTGGGCTCTAATAGTAGGGTTTATAGCCTTTTCAACCATTCAATCCTAGATTTCGTCCTGAGTGGTTCATAGGGCTCAATTAATGATTCGATTTGTCTAATGAGATGACCAAAATAGGTTTTGGGATAATGTGATGACCCATTTTGGGAATCAATGGATGGATAAATTCTTTAGACAAGTGTTATCCCAATGGTCAGATTTAAGTTGGGTCATATGGCTTAGGTGTGGATTATCATTCAAGCTACAAAGGATGCACTGAACGGTAGATGATGTAACTTACATCCTAAAAGATGTGATGGCTCCTCTTGATAATTAACAGATGATTGGGTTGGTCTATCCCAACCATTAGATCAAACCAAAATGACGACGAACGTTCAGATATATCAAGTTGTGCTTAGATCGAATTAGGTTCTCATGGTAATGCTCGAGTACTGGAAAGTATCGGGTGTTACAATCTACCCCCCTTAGAAAGAATTTCATCCCCGAAATTCAACACTTTTATATTAAATGGAATCGTGGATATGTTACTACTATGTAAGAGAAATCTCATGTTCAAATTATTTAAGCAACATGGAAGGACGGTTATAGTAGGTTTGAGACTGGTACACCAAACTTCTACTTGGCCGGGCTGTGAGTTTACTAGTATCCTTCTTAATCCCAGTGAGTATCGATCTTTTGGTTGATTAGGGCATTGAGATCATTGTAATCATTAGGATTTAGAATTCATGTCAAACCACGTATACTTCACTTAAACATAGTTCCGCCTGTTCGTGTTCCTGATCATTTCAGTCTTTTGAGATATGTTATTTAATTACCTACTTCCCTAAAGAATAAGCCTAAATGATTCATTACGCTTCAACATTGCAATTCAGTTATCTGGGGTGCTATCCTAAAATCTATAATTTAATTATTTCTAATTGTTTTAGTCGCATTACTACGCATTCTCAAAAAATTATAATCCTTACGAACTACCTTATAACTACTAAGGACGATTTATAAAAATCGTACCTTGGTGGGCTTGCTCAGGGTTTGGTATATCCAAGGCATACATGCGATGAGTTCTTTGTTCTCGTACTTGAGGTCAGGAGGCTTGAGCAGGATTCGAAGAAGTCCTCTTATCTTGTTGTTTCTTGAAATACCGCCTTAAGATATGACCCAGTTTGCCACAATAGCTGTAGAGTTTATCCAGACTTGAAGAATGAATTGGGTGAGATTCACATCTCACCCTTTTCTCAGGCATGTGAGATGTAGATGGCACCGACCTAGCTTTATTTGCTGAACCTCGAATAAGATTACTTGTTTTTACCATACGTTCGAAGTCCTTTTCTATTCACATGACTTTGTCCATGATGTCAGCAAAGTCAGTAATGTCGAAAGTGCACAATCTTGATTGAATTTCGGGTCAGAGACCTTCCTTAAACTTTTACAATTTATATTCCTCGTCCTTAATAGCCTTTGGTGTATATCGCGACAATTCGTCAAGGCGCGGTTCATATTGAGACATTGTCGTATCCCCTTGTTCCAACTTGAGAAACTCAGATATTTTCTCGTGACGATAGCACGAAGGAAAGTATTTTTCATTGAACCTCTTCTTAAACTCAGTGCAGGTCCACTCATAATTAAATGAGACTCTTCTTAACACGCTTTCCCCACCATATATCAGCCTCACCTTCCAAGGCATAAGTGGCGAGAATAACCTTTTGGGCGTCCGAACAACCTAGCAGTTTCATCATCTTGACCATTCTATTCAGCTAGTGTTCTGCTAGAACTGGATCTGGTGCTCCTAAGAAGGACAGTGGCCTCAGCCTCTGAAACCTTTCAAATAGATTTGCCCTACTAACTTCTTCAGTCTTCGAGACCAATGCATGCATATAATGTTGGAGAGCTTCTAACAGTGTGACGATCGAAGCCTGTTGTTGTTGTATGATGGTAGTCAGTTGATTAATAACATCGCCAGGTGGGGCTTCATGCTGCGCATTTGATGGGGGTGTTCCAACAAGGCCCGTAGGTGGTTGAGATGGGATAGTTCCTGATGCTGACTCTCTTTTTGGATTACTTGGCCTAACTGGAGGTACAGGAGGGTGCTCAGGATCCTCTTCCTTAACAACCTCGTTTGTCGGTGAAGTTAACAAATGAATAGTCTGTGGTCTTGTGCGATGGGATTTTGGGATCATAATCCTGTTAAAAGAAAGGATTCATCATGGTCATATCCTCATAAGTTTAACAAGTCTTAAACTAAGATAAGGCAGCTTATATGAATTATACAACTGAAGTATTGTTCAAATCGATAAGTGCTCGACAACTCCCTATCCTTTGCGATTAGATGCAACAAGACTCCAAAGATCTTAAGATGACGATCTAAGCGTCCTTATACACACGCCTTCTAGTCTTCGACCTAAAGGTAAGGTCCTACGTTAATCTTATACTTATATTTGTGTCTTGAGATGGATTACAGGGGGTTTACACTGGTGAGTTATTGAATTTAACTAAACTTTCCACAACACCAAAATTTTTTATTTCTAAGTTCAAAGACTACCCTAGATATTTTCATGGGAGCCTAAAATTTTGGATTTCTATATTCACAAGATACCCTAAAGATAAGGGAATTAAACCTAGTTTTCAAGTCTTTAATTTCATCAATGCAACTTTTGATTATTTGAATTCGTAGAAGTCCTATTTTTTCCCAAGGCCTGGTTTATCTAGACTCTCTTGGATACCACTTGTAATGCCCCGATTTTTGGAACCTGAGTATATGACTCATTTTCCAAAAACCTCAGTGTTAGCCTATAAAATTTAGTGTAAATTTGAACCGCTTCTTATGAATTAGAGTTAGCAGCAAACATAGCTAGAGTAAACCATACATTGTATAAAAACATTCTAACCATAAAAAAAATCCAAATGTAGCGCCCATACATGACTTATACAATCCCAAATAACAATTTTTTTTTTAAATAAAAATAGGAATTTATCGCCTAATGATAGAACTCAACATGGGCCGTAGGGACCTCGTCTAGCTCCTCAGCTACCCGATTTGCTCTAGCGACCTTGTGAACGACATCGGCTCGCTCTACACCTGCATCAACGGTTACGGTTTGATAGTGTTAATGGTTATCGTAGTGAGGAACACCCTCTAAGGTTATGGACTCATCATTTATAATCCAACATAAATTGTAATGTATGAGAAGAGACATATTAAACAACGCAATTCAAAATCATAATTATATATTTAGAAATAAGCTAGTCAACATAATCTCAACATCAAGGAAATGTAATAGAAATCGCAATGAAAGGAGATGTGTATAGATGGTCAAATAATCAATCTTACAAACTTCATAAAATGACTAGAAAATCAAGCTTTAAACCTCTACTTCACTAAAAAATTATATCATATGTGAACACCGCAAGAAGGCTAGAAAATTGATAAACGAATTCTTTCTCCACCTGAAAATCACAGTACGATTGAACATCGCAAGATGAAGAGAGAACAATATACAAACATCTACTTCACCTGAAAATCATATCATATGTGAACACCACAAGATGAAGAGACAAGCAACATACAAACTCTAGACCACCCAAAAATCATATCGTACGTGAACACCGCAAGATGGTTAGAAAATCGATAAACGGACTCCCACTCCACTCAAAAATCACAATACGAGTGAACACCGCAAGATGGCTAAAAAATCAACAAGCCACAAAAGGGCACCAATAATCAGTCAAAGCCATAAAGGCAAATATGTGGTCCAAGCCGGGTAAGGTAAATATGCGATCCAAGCCATGTAAGGCAAATATGGACCGCAAGATGGTGAACTTATGACAGGTTTCATTCATTACATCACTTAATCACAGACAGCAAACAGATAGTTAATTAAGAATGTTATGTGGTACGTCGAGTAACTCATTTCGGTTTGCGAGATATGCCTATTTTAAGGTTCCGACAGTCTTGATGACTTCTGCCTCTGATCGACCTTCTCTGGTCCATCTTGGACATGAAAGTGTTCGCAACCCACTTTACATTAGTCCCCTCCACTTCAAAAGAATTCATCCTCGATTTCTCGTGCTGCTTCGGTTCATGGTACTCTGCCTGGTGAGCCATAACAATACCCAGATCAATAGTTATGATCAATTTACAGTCCACCTTCTTTTGGTCCAACTATGCTACAAATGTATCTGTGACACATTCTACATCAGAATGATTGCTTATGTATTTTGCTAAGGATTGATCTTTAAAATCTTTTAATCTATCGCAGACTAAGGGCATGATAGATGCTTTAAATTCCCTTGGATAAATACTTTGACGCTTAATGTGAAAACTAATTAAATTGAAGTTCAAATATATTTTCATATATGAATGATGAATTAATCGCTCTATTGTCTGGCTGGATAGGATAGGACTTCGATTCCAGTTGTTAAATGATTGAATTAAATTAACTAGATCTTAAGAAAAGCTATAAGTGGATCTGTGGCACTCTAGTATTTTGCTTTATCGAATTCTTCTTAGTTTCAATCATAATTCTTCTTAAAAACCCAATCTCATAAGTTAGTTATAGTTCTAGTTTTAAAGTATTATAGAAAATGCACAAATATAAGTCCTTGTAGGTTCGACCTCGGTCTTACCGAGTAAAGTTACATCGCGGCCCTGCACTTGGGGTTTACATTAACAACAATCAACGTCCAGATCCAAGCCTCTCAATCCAATCCTTGCAACACGACAATCCATCCAATCGTTGAACCTTCAATTGGCTTCATTTAAACATAGTATTAGCATTGTGCAACACTTATTCCCCTCTCAACCCCCTTGCTCATCAAGTTCATCATTCTCACATTGTATTACATCTTACACCTAGTCAGTATAAGCGTATGCTCTGTGGCTCGTTGACATAGTCGAATCCTGCCCATCAAAAACTTGTGCTGATTAGTTGATTGCTTTGGCAAGTGGAGCAGTCAGGGCTGATTTATCTTGCCCAGACCAAAGCTTAGAGGAGATATTGCATTCAAAACAATGGTTCACACACACACACACACACACACACACACACTCTTTGCATCATTATTATGCGAGAACTAATCCCAACCTTCAAAAGTTAGTCAGATCTTCTAAAGTATAGGCCATACATTTGTATGAGCAGAGTGGGTGCCTAACATTGTAACCATGGTACCTTACCTTAAATCTCATGTAGCGGATCAAGGACTCATATTAGGACAAGGAATCCTCATATTTCCTATCCTAACTTTTATATAGGGTATAACCGACTGGAATTAAATTAATTGGCTAGTGACGACTCCAGTCAGATATAACTCTCTTTCAAACACAGTGCAAAGCCCTTGAAAAAGGCACTTATTAAAGCCACTAGTCAATCCCACTCGAGATCCAGAGGCCACAGTTATGTTAGTTGTATGGATTGGGCATATTTTTTGAATCAGCATTGTGGCCTACCATTATCTTTTTGAACTCTTTCTCAAGGTTATTTTCTTATTGATATATAGTTTCATTAAAATAGTAAGGCACTTTTAACCAAGCAGATTTTCTACATCCTTTAAATATGACATTTTTCTTATCGCTGTGATTAGCAATTGGTAATTGGAACATGTTAAAGTCCCTTGATATACATTGATTCTTATCACAGTGATTGGTAATTGGAATATGTTAAAGTCCTTTGATAGACATTGATACACCATTCTGTAATGGCTCGAGCTTTTAGAGAAAGTAGTTGTTTGACATGGAATCATAGCGGAATGTCTTCTATTCGAATCCCAGGAGTAGCAAATATGGCTACCTAATATACTCCTGGGGGTGGGGGCATTTATGGTGTGAGTTGTGAGTGTCCCTCCACCCTTGTCCGATATGTTCCCGTACGGAGTTCCACCCTGCATGTGTGGGGGAGTGTTAAAGTCCCTTAATATACATTAATACACTATCCTCTAATGGCTCTAGCTTTTAAATCAAGTGGTGATTTGACAGAACACTTTGGTGAGAATGTTTGAATGTTAATATTTATCCCCAACTAATAGATTTCTTATGGTATGGTTGAGATTTTCTGTTAGTGACTTGGACTCACCTCTTTTGTTCATCCCAATCCACTAATAGACATTCTCCTTGTTTTTACAAAAAATATATTAGCTGCGGTTACTATAAATTTTTTTCATACCAAACTTTACAACGGTGGAAATTTCATTAGCCACTATAAGTTGTGGATACAACGATGGATATAATTTTGATGGTTTTCTGTGGCGGTTGTATCAACCGCTACAAGAATATTGTTGTATAATGATTTTTATTGGCAGATATATTATGGTATCTAGAGGCATATAAATTCGTTGTTAAAATATTTTCTACTACAAAAATAATTCATCGCCACTATATGTTAATGACATATAAGGGCGGGCATTTGTGCTGTAATAGCTCAGAAACAACTGCGAATGCATTATCTGCCACTATATATATAGCAACAAAGGAGACCAAAAGATTTCAGTTCCACGGTTGATCCACCGCTGCATATTACATCAATGGATTTTCATATTTATAACGGTAGAAAAATCTGCCACTATAGCTGATCACTATTATTATAAGAATGCATCTACATCGTACATTCATGCTCTGAACATTATTGCAAATGTACATTTTTATTTTAAATTCTAAAAATCATTTGATGCTCTTTTTTCAGAATTATCTCACTGAGCTGTGGAAAGCCCATTTCATTGAACTTGTTGACTGGCGGGATATGGAGATGGTAGAAAGGCTTTGCAATTGACTGGATGAGTGTTACAGTACTGATCATTTACTATAAATTTTTATTATTCGATATACCTAACAACATGGATCGATAGTTTAGTGTATTTTGATGAATGATGATTGTTAAATATTGAGTTTTTGAATAAGTAAGATAAAGTCTTTTTTGTTTGATTAGGTATTTATTATTATTCTTGAGAATGTGTGGTTGTAAATGATGAATTGCGGATGCTTAATGCTGTAATGTATATGGCCTTCCTTAATAAAACAGGGTTAGTCTTAACTATGGTTCGGAGGGATCCAACTATGGAGAATGAATCGATCTTATGGGTGGCTCGGCCGCTCCCATTCGCTTCGTGTTTGTCGCCTGGTCATAATAGATTCTTTGGATGTTGACTACAAAGCCACTTGAGGGTGTGATATCCACGTTTCATAGGTAGAGGAGAACTCTTCCGGCAACATGAATCACTCCTACTCTTTATTATTATTATTATTATTATTATTATTATTATTATTATTATAATGAAAAGCATGCAAGAACTCGTACTATTATATTGATAACCATGTAATAGTAGGTAAAGGCACAGACCTCGTGCAGACTCTTAGAAGCCTCTGCATGCTAAACGAGCAGCTTGTATGGTGCTTCGATTACAAGAATCCCTCCACCAACGCCTCTATAAAGAAGGGATTACATCTTGCACAAATCACTGTGCTTCTGCATTGGGTAGAGAAAGGAAGAAGAAGAAGAAGAAGAAGAAGAAGAAGAAGAAATGGAGAGCGTAGTAGTGAAGTTTGGGTCAGTTCTCATGCTTCTAGCGCTCTTCATCAACTGCTTTGACTCGGCCCCTGCCACCACATGCACTGACATCGAAAAAAACCTTCAGCCATGCCTGGGGGTGTTGAATGGCTCGATGCTTGCTACACCAACTCCATGCTGCAATGGATTGAAGGTGATCGTAGAACTAGAGAAAGATCTTGGAGTTGGTGCTACGTGTAACTGCACAAAAGGACTCCTGATGAACATCCCTGGCTTAGATGTGGACGTCAAGGTCTCCAGTGAACTCCAAAACAATTGCAATGTTAATATTGGCTTTAGCTTGGCATCACGTGATAAATGTGTTTCTTAAGAAGGACAACTGGAATAAGGTAGGCCCATCATCCATAAGTATTTACATGGCAGGAATCTCAATCTGGTCATCCATATATCATGGATTGAATGCCACAAAGACTACACCTCACCACCACACATACACACATGCGTGCGCGCACACACACATGTGTGCGTGTGTGTGTGTGGAAATGGTACTATAAGGTCGACCTTATGGGAACTTCCCGTGAGGTTGAGCAATGTAGGCTCCACGGTGATGTGTGTCGAACATGAACACGGTGCATTTGATGGGTCCCCTTTAGTTCATGGGATATCCTAAAAGTCAGCTGTATACGGAACTCAGGTGGGCCATACCATCTAAAACCATGTGAAGACATGCTTAAAACATATAAAAGTACTTGGTGTGGCCCACCTGAGTTTTGGATGCGGCTGAAACTTGGTCTGAAACTTGGTAGGACCCCTCATCTAAGTGAGACACACATAATGGAAGGGTAGCATTTTTGAACCACTTCTCGATGGGTCCAATAAATGATATCAATGTTTTAATGGGAGGGTAACCCCTCTCAACTATTGCATGTGGTGTGGCCCACCCAAGTCATGGATTGACTTGATTATTAAGCCCATGGTACAATATGGAATGGTGCATCTGATTGATGGCGTAGATGTCCGACACACATCATGGTGGTTCCACACAGCTCGACCTTATGGAAGTCCCCCCACCCCCCTAAAAAAAAAAATAAAAAATTTGCCACTATAGCTGATCACTATTATTATAAGCATGCATCTACATCATACATTCATGCTCTGTACATTATTGCAAATGTACCTTTTTATTTTAAATTCTAAAATTCATTTGATGCTCTATTTTCAGAATTATCTCACTGAGCTGTGGAAAGCCATTTCATTAAACTTGTTGACCGGCGGGATATGGAGATGGTAGAAAGGCTTTGCAATTGACTGGATGAGTATTACAGTACTGATCATTTACTATAAATTTTTATTGTTCGATATGCTTAACAACGTGGATCAGCAGTTTAATGTATTTTAATGAATGATGATTGTTAAATATTGAGTTTTTGAATAAGTTAGATAAAATCTTTTATGTTTCATTAGGTATTTATTATTATTATTGAGAATGTGTGGTTGTGAATGTTGAATTGCGGATGCTTAATGCTGTGCTGTATATGGCGTTCCTTAATAAATCAAGGTTAGTCTTAACCAGGGTTCGGAGGGATCCTACTATGGAGAATGAATCGATCTTATGGGCGGCTCGGCCGCTCCCATCCGCTTCGACAAAACGAATATTGTTTGTCGCGCGGTCATAATAGATTCTTTGGACGCTGAATACAAAGCCACTTGAAGGTGTGATATCCACGTTTCACAGGTAGAGGAGAACTCATCTGGCAACATGAATCACTCCTGTTATTATTATTATTATTATTATTATTATTATTATCATTATTACTATTATTATTATTATTTTAATGAAAAGCATGCAACTTACCAACTCTAATGCCACTGAAAAATTAATCTATACGAATCCTTTCACTTTACTAAGTTGCAAATCTGTATGTGGTAAGGTTAAAATTCCTATGTATGGTGCATGTGAACCTAAATGTTACTTTGTTGTACCAATGTATTTGATGGATATGCCATGGGCTGCACATGAGGTTGGAATACACCACATTGGATGATCACAACTATTAAAATTCTGCAAAATAGACAACATGACAATTTTCACTCTTGCTAATTATCTTATGCCATATCTTCAATTGTCCTGATCATCCAGTTGGGTCAATGCCCGGACCACGTTTGATTAATCACCAGCCTGCCATCTAATGGTAGTTGTGGTCAACGGAAGGTAGACTTGATCCATCGAGGAATTTGCACCGTGATAAGGTACCAAGAACTCATACTATTATATTGATAACCATGTAATAGTAGGTAAAGGCACGGACCTCGTGCAGACCCTTCGAAGCCTCTGCATGCTAAATGAGCAGCTCGTATGGTGCTTCGATCATAAGACTCCCTCCACCAATGCCTCTATAAAGAAGGGATTACATCTTGCACAAATCACTGGGCTTCTGCATTGGGTAGAAAAAGGAAGAAGAAGAAGAAGAAATGGAGAGCATAACAGTGAAGTTTGGGTCAATTTTCATTAACTGCTTTGACTCGGCCACTGCCACCACATGCATTGACATCGGAACAAACCTTCAGCCATGCCTGGGGGCGTTGAATGGCTTGATGCTTGCTCCACCAACTCCATGCTGCAATGGATTGAAGGTGATCGTAGAACTAGAGAAAGATCTTGGAGTTGGTGCTACGTGTAACTGCACAAAAGGACGCCTGATGTACATCCCTGGCTTAGATGTGGACGTCAAGGTCTCCAGTATGAACTCCAAAGCAATTGCAATGTTAATATTGGCTTTAGCTTGGCATCACGTGATAGATGTGTTTCTTAAGAAGGACAACTGGAATAAGGTAGGCCTATATCCATAAGTATATACATGGCAGGAATCTCAATCTGGTCATCCATATATCATGGATTGAATGCCACAAAACTACACCTCACCACCACACATACACACATGCATGCGTACACACACGTGTGTGTGGAAATGGTACTATGAGGTCGACCTTATGGGAACTTCTCACGAGGTTGTGCAATGTGGGCTCCACGGTGATGTGTGTCGAACATGAACAAAGTGCATTTGATGGGTCCCCTTTAGTTTATGGGATATCCTAAAAGTCAGCTGTATATGGCACACAGGTGGGCCATACCATCTAAAACCATGTGAAGACATGCCTAAAACATATAAAAGTACTTGGTGTGGCCCACCTGAGTTTTGGATGCGGCTAAAGCTTGGTATGACTGCTCATCCAAGTGAGAAACACATAATGGATGGGCTGCATTTTTGAACCACATCTCGATGGGTCCAATAAATGATTATGAATGTTTTAATAGGAGGGTAACCCTCTCAACTATTGCATGTGGTGTGGCCCACCCAAGTCATGGATTGACTTGATTTTTAAGCCCGTGGTACAATATGGAAGGGTGCATCTAATTGAAGGGTAGATGTCCGACATACATCATGGTGGGCCCACACACACACACACATATATATATATATATATATATATATATATATATATATATATATATATATATATATATATATATATATATATGATTTCCTAACATTTTCACCTTTCCAGTAACATAGTAACATCCAAAACCTTTTAAATGGCATATGGGATGACCTTCATGGATCTAACCAACCTTCTAATTGGATGGCCTCTTAGCCGGGCTAAGTTGTTACATATGCCAGTTTTTACATCACATGGTTATTTTGGAATCATAAGCAAGGCGAAGTGGGATCTATCCATTACATTTTTCAAGATGAAGATTAAACCCATTTTGTTTCTACAATTAATCTTTAACTATTTATTTTCCATGCAATTGACCATATGCTTAAGATCATTCAATTGGTGTGATATTTACATAATGCCTTAGTACTAGTTGTTTGAACGAATGAACGTGCAGATTGAAAGAGGTCATCCATGTGCCATTCAAAAGTTTTAGGGCGTGTTTGGGCAGTGGGATTAGAAGGGATTAAGTGGGATGGGATTAAAAAAAACATAATTATTACCCATGACAGGGATTGTCCCCTGTTGCCATCTGATAGGATTAATGCCATGCTTTATTGGTAATACGGTGGTACATTGAATGGATATACCTACCATCATTTGAAATTACCGAGAATAACATACGTGTGTTATATCTAAACCGTTCATTTGTTTTATAACCTCATTTTATGGCATGAGCCTAAAAATGAGGTAGATCCAAAACTTATGTGGCTCCAAAGAAGTTTTCAACAGTAAGTATTCAATCCCCGTTGCTTTCTATGGTGGGGTCCACTTGAGCTTTAGATTTACCTATTTTTTGGCCCATGCTCTAAAATAATTTCGAAGAATGGGTGGACGGTGTGGATATAGCCCACACATCATGTTGGGACCTACACAACTTGCTAACGTTGAGTGAAATTGGCATGGGACCCAATGCAATTCCATCTTATCTAATTCCAAGCTTTTCCATTCTTCTCAAACATGGAGTGGAATTGGCACAGGACCAGATGAATCCCATCCCGCCTAATCCCTTCCAATCCCACTGCTCAAACACGCCCTAAAACAAGCTAACGTTTAGGGCGTGTTTGGACAGGTGGATTAGAAGGGATTAGATTGTATTGGACGGGATTGGAAGGAGCAATCCCGGGAATGGCAGGGCCTGCCAAACACGGTCGGTGATATGATCCCAATTCCATGGATCTTCAGACAATCCACTGACAACACCATTATTACCTTTAAATCCCATCCAATCCACCCTAATCCATTGAAATTTGCCTTAGACGTGTTTGGTTGGTGGGATTGGTAGGGATGGGAAGGTTGAATCCCTGGGTTGGCTAGGCGTGCCAAACGGACTGGGTATAGCAATACAGGGATATATCCAATCCCATGGATCTCAAGACAATCCACTGACAACACCATCATTACCTAGAAATCCACGCCATCCACTCTAATACCATTCAATCCCTTCCAATCCACCCGGCCAAACGGGCCCTTAGAGTTTGCGTGTATTCTTTTCGCTTTTGTCTTTGTACAGAGAGTTTACGTGGTCGTTGGCCAACGGAAGTATTCTATTTCCTGTTGTTTTGTTTTTTGTTTTTTATTTTTATTTTTTATTTTTTTATTTTTTTATTTTTGATTTTTGATTTTTAATTTTTTGTTTTGTTTTTGTTTTTGTTTTATTTAAGAAGGTAGATCGGTTCTATCAAGGCATATATTAATAATAATTGAATGTTTTATACCTAACAGAGCAGCAGGGCCACAACCGTTGGGACTTGTGGAAGCACACATAAAGCAATCAAATAAAGTAATCAGATAACAATACAAATTTACGTGGAAAAAATCTTGCGATTGTTTGCATGCCTCCAAGTGCAGAGGTTCGTAAGTAATTAATATCCTGTGAATATAGGGTCGATCCCACAGGGAGATGAATTGCGAGAATGAGAAAATCAAATACAAGACAAACTAAATAATAAAAACTAAACTGATGATTTAATTTTGGAAATTTTGAATGGATGTAATTCAACTGAATTCAAACAACACCCAAGCTTGAAAGTTCCACACATAGGTTAATGTTCCAAAATCATGATGACTTGGATAACACAACTAGGATCTGAGCACTATAATCAGCCTAATCGAAAAATAAAACAGTTTAAATATTTTAATAAATGATATAAAAAATTAGAAAATCATGGATTTGCACCATTGATATATATTCTCAAGCGCCAGTGATTTTAAGAATTCAATATCAATGAGATAATAATAATCAAAGAAATATAACAGGTTGAGAACCTCTCCTATCTAGAAAATCTGGTGAAGGAGGGGAGAAAATCTAGTGGCGGACTACTAGGCTTTGTGCAAATATCCTAGACCCACCCTATCCAGGAATAGCAGGCCCCTGGTGAAGGAGGGGAGATCTGCTTGGGAAGCATAGAAATTGGACTTGAGAGGCGCTTCCTCTTTTAGCTAGATCATCCGCTACGACATTCGCTTCCCTAGGAGTATGGGTGAAGGACATGTCTAAAATGTTGGACAACGATTTAACTCTCGCAGACCAATAACACATGAACCATGATGGGTTGGAATTCTTGGAAAGAATATCCACAATGGACTTGGAGTCGCTCGCCACTTCAATCTTCGAATATCTTAGATTAGCGCACTTCACGAGCCCCTCACATATTGCACGAAATTCTACCCGGGAATTTAAGCTCACCCCATACTCGGATGAGAAACGAAAAATAAAGACTCATTCCCTAGTTCTTCCTACGCCGCCTCCTCCCAATGGGCCAGGGTTTCCTAGCGCGGAGCCATCCACGTTGATTTTAATCCAGCCCCTTTTGGGCTGGATCCATTTGACAATCTTGAAGTGCATAGGGCTGAGCCTTGGATTGGAGATGCGGAGGAGAGAGAGTAGCTGGAAGGACCTCCTGTTGAGACTGTTGGGAAGGGGCAGTGAAAGACCGATTCTGATGATCCAGTGATGAACTTGATCAATGACTTTTGAGTTGCTGAACGACAAGTTATCGAAACGGGCTCTATTTCTTTCCAGCCATAACTCCTAGAAGATGAATGAGGGAATGATGACACGCAAACGATGGAGACGGTCTGGACAGGAGTGCGACCACCATAGAGAGGCTCTGCCCACTGCCAAAAGGTGGGCTGGGCCGTGCACCGTGAAAATTGATTGGAAGTAGTTCCAAATCCTTGACGCAGCCGGGCCTGATGCGAAGATATGGTCTAACGTTTTAGCACTCGGTTGAAAACATGGGTGACAACACACGCATTTGGATGCAAGATGGACTCCACGAACTTGGATTCTGACCTCCGCTGGGATGGCTCTATAGACGATCTTCTAATGGAGCAACGAGATCTTGAGTGGGAAACGGGGTGCCAAACCCATTTGGCCCAGTTATATTTAGTCCCAGTTGGGTGCAAGATGTTCCAAGCCGATTTGACTTCAAATTTGCTGGATGTGGAGAGTGTCCAAATTTTTCTGTCTTCCATTGGAGAAGCGCAAATTCCTTCCTCTGATATATGATTCACGACCACTGACGGGAGGACGGAATGAGCCCTCCTCTCGTCCAGCCAGCCGTAGGGACCCAAAAAGTCACGGACCTAGGTGTTTCGGTCTTGGCCCGAGGCCTGACCCGTCACGAACCTGGAGGGTTGAACCCAATCGGATAATTGCCTGAGGTCAGACCAGTTGTCACGCAAGAAATTCAAGTTTCCCCTGCCAACTAACCAGCGAGAACAAGCTGAAACCTGGGGGAATAGAGCTGTAATGCTCTTCCAGATAGGGGAGGGGAGATAAGAATGAGAGGCTCCATCTGCCACAGCTATATCCGCCTGGTATTTGCTCTTGACGAAGCTGATCCAACTGCTGGATTTACTGGAGCAAATGACGTTCCATGCCGGCTTCATTCTGAATGCTTTCATAACCTGGGCGAGACGTTTGATACTAAGCCCACCCTCTTCCTTTGGGCGAGAAATCAGTTCCCACTGCAACCAATGACAACACCTTCGGGTCCCCTCCCATCCCCAGAAAAGTTGGCACATGCCTTTTCAAGCTCCCCAAGAAGGGTTGAAGGAATCTCGATTGCTACCATAAGGTGAATTGGAATGCTGTTGAGAACGTGGTTGATAAGAGTTGCTCGGCCAGCTTGGGACAACAGCTTGGTCTTCCAGCCCGAAATTTTGTGCTGCACCTTTTCAACCAAGGGTTAAAAATAAGACTTTAAAGCTCTTCCTTTGAATATTTGGACCCCTAAGTAAGTGAAAGGGGCTGCACCTTGATTGAAACCAAGAAGCCTTTGGGTCGATCTGATCCTGGACTGCATTGGTAGGATGAAAGGATGAAAAAACTTTTGTTGTTGCTGATTTTCTGACCTGAGGTTTGTTGGTACAAGCTGAGGAAATTTGCAAATAAATTTTGGATGGTTGGGGTAGTATGTCGAACAGGTGGGGGGAGGGGTTGAGAAGCTGTTCCCTGAAGATGAGGAAGGACTGATTGATGAGGGACTAGAACAAGAGGGGTCAGATCACTACAAGAAATTCCACCTTTAGCGATGTAAATTTTCGTCGCTAAAAGCAAAATTTTCGTAGCTAAAGAGTTTTAGCAACGAAAATTTTCATCGCTAAAAGACCGACACAAAAGGTTTTTAGCGATGAAAAATTTAAATCGTCAGTATATGACTCGTTCTCCAAAAACCCGAGTGTTAGCCTATAAAATTCAGTGTAAATTTGAACCACTTATTATTAATCAGAGTTAGCAGCAAATGTAGCTAGAGTAAACCATGCATTATATAAAAACATTCCAACCATAACTAAAATCCAAATGTAGCGCTCATATAGGAATTATACAATCCCAAATAACAAAGTTTGTTAAATAAAAATAGGAATCTATAGCCTAATGATAGAACTTAACATGGGCCGTAGGGACCCCGTCTAGCTCCTCAGCTACCCGATCTATTCTATCGATCCAGTGAACGGCATCGGCTCGCTCTACACCTGCATCAACTGTTACGGTTTGATAGCATCAATGGCTATCGCAGTGAGGAGCACCCTCTAAGATTACGCACTCATCATTTATAATCTAACATAAATCGCAATGTATAAGAAGAGACATATTAAACAACGCAATTCAAAATCATAATTATATATTTAGAAATAAGCTAGTTAATATAATCTTAACATTAAGGAAATGTAATAGAAATCGCAATGAAAGGGGACGTGTCCAGATAGTCAAATAATCAATCTTACAAACTCTATAAAATGACTAGAAAATCAAGCTTTAAACCTCTACTTCACTAAGAAATCATATTGTACGTGAACACCGCAAGATGGCTAGAACATCGATAAACAAACTCCCTCTCTACCCGAAAATCACAGTACTACTAAACACCACAAGATGAAGAGAGAACAACCTACAAACATCTACTTCACTAGGAAATCATATCGTACGTGAACACCGCAAGATGGCTAGAAAATCGCTAAGTGAACACCCGCTCCACCTGAAAATCACGGTACGACTGAACACCATAAGATGAAGAGACAAGCAACATACAAACTCTAGACCACTCGGAAATCATATCGTACGTGAACACCGCAAGATGGCTAGGAAATCGATAAATTTACTCCCACTCCACCTGAAAATCACAATACGACTGAACACCACAAGATGACTAGAAAACCAACAAGCTACAAAAGGGCACCAATAATTCATCAAAATCACGAGGGCAAATATGCAATCCAAGCGGTGTAAGGTAAATATTTTATCCAAGCCATGTAAGGCAAATATGCGATCCAAGCTGTGTAAGGCAAATATGGACCGCAAGATGGTGAGCTCATGATATGTTTCATTCATTACATCACTTAATCGCAGACGACAAACTGATAGTTAATTAATAATGTACAACTAAAGATGACATCTTATCATCAACCATTTATACTTGCTATAATTAAAGGGATATATTCATTATCTAACACAGGAATCAAGTGCACAGCATATTATCATATTCACATATTCATAATTTTACATAATAAGTTCAGTAACTCAATCAAGTAACTTAAGAGATATTAAATGGGAGGGATTAAGGCATCATCTATGATTATTAATGAATTTAAGTGGGAAGCTCAAAGGGTGAGTCCTCACCTCTGAGTAGAAGTTCCAAGGTTCCAAATGTTCAGAGGAAAGTTTCAATCTCTCAAACGTGTTGATTCCCAACACAACCCGGCCTGATTATAAGGTTCTAGAGCAGTGCTTGGAATCTAAAATCCCTACATCCCATAAGAAGATTTAAGAATAGATTGTTTTAATTCAAGATAATATTAGAACCTTAAAATGAAGGAATTAGGCATACCTTGGTAAACTGAGTTAAGTCGGCTCAATTTGCCTGCCCTATATTGAACCAACTCACCCCGAACTGGGTCAACTCAGCTCCACATGCATAGATCTGTCGAGTTGGCCGGACATCTCAGCTGAGTTGACTCGGCATGTGTAACAACAACCCATATCTCTCTCTCTCTCTCTCTCTCTCTCTCTCTCTCTCTCTCTCTCCCTTTTCCTTCCTTTCTCTTCCTCTCCTTCTCTTTTTTACTCTTCTTTTGCTTCTCTTATTCTTCTTGTTAGAATGTCCAGCAGTTGGCCTGGATAGTCTAAAGGGCCTAAACTCAATTCTACAATCGATGGGTCAAGCTTACTCGGCCCAATAACACCTCGACCCAAGCTCTCTCTTCTTCCTTTGTTTTTCCTTCTTCTCTCTTCCCTTTTCTTCCTCTTGCTCCTGTTGCTGGAATGTCTAGCAAGAAAACCTAGTCCAAATGGTATCTGGATAGGACCAGATGCACACAACTCGATCCCGACTTAGCCCAGACCTGGTAGTGGCCTGGTACAACAGCGGACAAGAAGAAGAATGAGGACAACATCCTCACACTCTCTCTCATTTTCTTTCTTCCTCCCTTCTTTCTCCCTCCTCTCTCTTCTTCTCCTGCTTCTTCCCTTCTTCTCTTTTAGACAAGCACCCTGGGCTAGACAGTGCCTGCATTGTGCTTGACTCGGCTGAGTCGGGTTGGTTCAACACCTTGGCTTGACTCAGACTCCCTCTCACTTCCTACTCTCTCTCGCTCTCTGGATTGATGAAGGACCCAACTTAGATAGCAGCTTGGCCAAGTCTTAGCGAATCCGCAACCCAGCTAGAATCGAGCTGGTGCAGCAGCAATGTCTCGAACAACTCTCTCTCGCTTCCTCTCTTATATTTTCTCCCTTCTCTATTTCTCTCCATTTTCATCTTGTACGGTGTCCAGCGATCCCTAGGCTGAGACGAATCGACAAGACATGTCCAGACTCGGGACAAGCTGATATAGTGCGGCAGCGGTGCTCTTACCTTCTATCATTTTTTTATTCATTTTGGATGGCAGCCCTAGCTAAAGAGAGCTTAAGTAGGGCTATTTTAATTGGTTTCCTAATGCACCCGACCCCACTAATCCCAGTTAGTTACACGGTTAGCTCTAATCCGAGTAACCCGATCATATGAATGGATTAATGCCTCTCATATGCATGGCCCTTATCAGATCTGGGGATGAAATTCTGAGTTCTTGGTCCACCTACTAGATAGCTCGGATCGATGAATGGGCCCCATCATCGGGTGATGGGTCCTTTCAGCCAACAGAGAAGACTCCTCCTCCAATGATGGATTTGGATCTTATGGATGATCTTGTGATCCAGGGCATTTGGATGGTGTGGATGGGTCCTATGATCATTGTGGGACCCACTGAATGGACGACGATTAGCAACCCTTAAGTGTTTGGCTTCAACAACTGCGGTAGGAGAGAGTCTTAAGCTTAGCCGAGGGAAGCCCAACTTTAAAGGGCTGAGATGGATTGCAACGAATGGCTGGGATGGTCAGGAGGCAACGCATGTGGATTGCCAGCGTGTAAAGGCAAGGAAAAACAGAATCTTTCCGTTTTCAAAAAACTAGCCGCACATGGATGTTTCGTGCTTGAAGTTGTGTGCACATCTGTGTGATCCAATGGGTGAGACTGTCAGGGGTTAGATGTATTTGGGTTCCCTATAGGATGGACGGTTTGGATCATCAGAAAGACCTTCGAGGTGGGCTGCAATCCTTCCCAAACGGATACGGTCCATTTGAAAGAGCTGAAAGTGGGAAAGCCTCCCACTTTCTTACCGCTTCCATCAAGTCAAACCTAATTGACTAGGTTTCCCGGTCTGGTGCACAGCGGGTGTGCACCATCCGTGCACATGCGAACTAGTGTGGGGTCCTCTATATTTGTTTTGATAGATCCACACCGTTCATCAAGTTTTGTGGGTCCTCTTAGGGCCTTTGGCCAAAGGTGGGGCATACTTGTGACTTGGGGTCTTGAATTGTAGGTGGATTGCCCCAACATAGATTGTTAGTGATCCACCGGGATATGTACGTGAAATCTAACCAACCCATTAGCCCAAATAACTTAAGATGGGCCAATAATATGACTACGAGGTAGATCCATAGCCCAAGTGGACCTTATTAAGTGGATATCTGTTTTAACTATTGATCTCTACTAATCAGACGGGCATACCAATTCCAATTACACATTAAGGGTTCTGTGAGTCCAGTAACTGTCCACGTGGGCACTAATAGTAGGGTTTATAGCCTTTTCAACCATTCAATCCTAGATTTCATCCTGAGTAGTTCATAGGGCCCAATTAACGATTCAATTTGTCTAATGAGATGATCAAAATAGGTTTTGGGATAATGTGATGACCCATTTTGGCAATCAATGGATGGATAGATTCTTTGGACCAGTGTTATCCCAATGGTCAGATTTAAGTTGGGTCATATGGCTTAGGTGTGGATTATTATTCAAGCTACTAAGGATGCATTGAATGGTAGATGATGTAACTTACATCCTAAAAGATGTGATGGCTCCTCTTGATAATTAACAGATGATTGGGTTGGTCTATCCCAACCATTAGATCAAACCAAAATGACGGCGAACATTCAGATACATCAAGTTGTGCTTAGATCGAATTAGGTTCTCAAGGTAACGCTCGAGTACTGGAAAGTACCGGGTATTACAATCTACCCCCCTTAAAAAGAATTTCATCCACGAAATTCAACACTTCTATATTGAATGGAATCGTGGATATGTTACTACTATGTAAGAGAAATCTCATGTTCTGATTATTTAAGCAACATGGAAGGACAGTTATAGTAGGTTTGAGACTGGTACACCAAACTTCTGCCTGGCCGGGCTGTGAGTTTACTAGTATCCTTCTTAATCCCAGTGAGTATCGATCTTTTGGTTGATTAGGGCATTGAGATCATCGTAATCATTAGGATTTAGAATTCACGTCAAACCATGTATACTTCGCTTAAACATGGTTCCGTCGGTTCATGTTCCTGATCATTTCAGTCTTTTGAGATATGTTATTTAATTACCTACTTCCCTAAAGAATAAGCCTAAATGATTCATTATGCTTCAACATTGCAATTTAGTTATCTGGGGTGCTATCCTAAAATCTATAATTTAATTATTTCTAATTGTTTTAGTCGCATTACTACGCATTCTCAAAAATTTATAATCCTTACGAACTACCTTATAACTACTAAGGTAGTGCGCTCAGGACCATCTTCCTTAACAACCTCGTTTGTCGGCGAAGTTAACAAATGAATAGGCTGTGGTCTTGGGTGATGGGATTTTAGAGTCGTAATCCTGTTAAAAGAAAGGATTTATCATGGTCATATCCTCATAAGTTTAACAAGTCTTAAACTAAGATAAGACAGCTTATATGAATTATAGAACTGAAGTATTGTTCAAATCGATAAGTGCTCGACAACTCCCTATCCTTTGCGATTAGATGCAACAAGACTCCAAAGATCTTAAGATGACCATCTAAGCATCCTTATACACATGCCTTCTAGTCTTTGACCTAAAGGTAAGGTCCTACGATAATCTTATACTTATATTTGTGTCTTGAGATGGATTACAGGGGGTCTAAACTGGTGAGTTATTGAATTTAACTAAACTTTCCACAACACCAAAAATTTTTGTTTCTCAGTTCAACGACTACCCTAGATATTTTCATGGGAGCTTAAAATTTTGGATTTCTATATTCACAAGATACCCTAAAGCTAAGGGAATTAAACCTAGTTTTCAAGTCTTTAATTTCATCAATGCAACTTTTGAGTATTTGAATTCATATAAGTCCTATTTTTTCCCAAGGCCTGGTTTATCTAGACTCTTTTTGATACCACTTGTAACGCCCCGATTTTTGGAACTCGAGTATATGACTCGTTTTCCAAAAACCCGAGTGTTAGCCTATAAAATTCAGTGTAAATTTGAACCGCTTATTATGAATTAGAGTTAGCAGCAAACATAGCTAGAGTAAACCATACATTGTATAAAAACATTCTAATCATAATAAAAATCTAAATGTAGCACCCATACTGGACTTATAAATCCCAGATAACAAATTTTGTTAAATAGAAATAGGAATTTATCGCCTAATGATAGAACTCAACATGGGCTGTAGGGACCTCGTCTAGCTCCTCAGCTACCCGATCTGCTCTAGCGACCCAGTGGGCGTCATCGGCTCACTCTACACCTGCATCAACTGTTACGGTTTGATAATGTCAATAGCTATGGCAGTGAGGAGCACTCTCTAAGGTTACGCACTCGTCATTTATAATCCAACATAAATCGTAATGTATGAGAAGAGACATATTAAACAATGCAATTCAAAATCATAATTATATATGTAGAAATAAGCTAGTCAACATAATCTCAATATCAAGGAAATGTAATAGAAATCACAATGAAAGGAGACGTGTCCAGATAGTCAAATAATCAATCTTAGAAACTTCATAAAATGACTAGAAAATCAAGCTTTAAACCTCTACTTTACTCGAAAATCATATCATATGTGAACACCGTAAGATGGCTAGAAAATTGATAAATGAATTTCCGCTCCACCCGAAAATCACAGTACGATTGAACATCGTAAGATGAAGAGAGAACAATATACAAACATCTACTTCACTTGGAAATTATATCATATGTGAACACCACAAGATGAAGAGACAAGCAACATACAAACTCTAGACCACCCAAAAATTATATCGTATATGAACACCGCAAGATGGCTAGGAAATCGATAAACGAACTCCCGCTCCACTCAAAAGTCATAATACGAGTGAACACCGCAAGATGGCTAGAAAACCAACAAGCCACAAAAGGGCACCAATAATCAATCAAAGGCATGAGGGCAAATATACGGTTCAAGCCGTGTTAGGCAAATATGTGATCCAAGCCGTGTAAGGCAAATATGGACCGCAAGATGGTGAACTCATGACATGTTTCATTCATTACATTACTTAATAGCAGGCGGCAAAAAGATAGTTAATTAAGAATGTTATGTGGTACGTCGAGTAACTCATATCGGTTTGCGAGATATGCCTATTTTAAGGTTTTGACAGTCTTGATGACTTCTGCCTCTGATCGACCTTCTCTGGTCCATCTTAGACATCAAAGTGTTTGCAACCTGCTCTACATCAGTCCCCTCCACTTCAAAAGAATTCGTCCTCGATTTCTTGTGCTGCTTCGGTTCATGGTACTCTGCCTGGTGCGCCATAACAATACCCAAATCAATAGTTATGATCAATTTACGGTCCACCTTCTTTTGGTCCAACTATGATACGAATGTATCTGTGACACATTCTACATCAGAATGATTGCTTATGTATTTTACTAAGGATTGATCTTTAAAATCTTTTAATCTATCGTAGACTAAGGGCATGATAGATGCTTTGAATTTCCTTTGATAAATACTTTGACGGTTAATGTGAAAACTAATTTAATTGAAGTTCAAATATATTTTTATATATGAATGATGAATTAACCGCTCTATTGTCCGGCTGGATAGGATAGGACTTCGATTCCAATTGTTATATGTTTGAATTAAATTAACTAGATCTTAAGAAAAGCTATAAGTGGATCTATGGCACTCTAGTGTTTTGCTTTATCGAATTCTTCTTAGTTTCAATCATAATTCTTCTTAAAAACTCAATCTCATTAGTTATAGTTATAGTTTTAAAGTATTATAGAAAATGCACAAATATAAGTCCTTATAGGTTCAACCTTGGTCTTATTGAGTAAAGTTACATCGCGGCCCCACACTAGATCCAAGCCTCTCAATCCAATCCTTGCAACACTACAATCTATCCAATCGTTCAACCTTCAATTGGCTTCATTTAAACATAGTATTAGCATCGTGCAACACTTATGCCCCTCTCAACCCCCTTGCTCATCAAGTTCATCATTCTCACATTGTATTACATCTTACACCTAGTCAGTATAAGCGTATGCTCTGTGGCTTGTTGACACAGTCAAATCCTGCCCATCAGAAACTTGTGCTGATTGGTTGATTGCTTTGGCAAGTGGAGCAGTCAGGGCCAATTTATCTTGCTCGAACCAAAGCTTAGAGGAGATATTGTATTCAAAACAACGGTTTTCACACACACACACACACACATACTCTTTGCATCATTAGTATGCGAGAACTAATCTCAACGTTCAGAAGTTAGTCAGATCTTGTGAAGTATAGACCATACACTTGTATGATCAAAGTGGGTGCCTAACACTGTAACCATGGTACCTTACTCTGAATCTCATGTAGGACTCATATTAGGACAAGGAATCCTCATATTTCCTATCCTAACATTTATATAGGGTATAACCGACTATGGAATTAAATTAATTGGCTAGTGACGACTCCAGTCAGATATAACACTCTTTCAAACACAGTACAAAGCCCTTAAAAAGGCACTTATTAAAGCCACTAGTCAATCCCACTCAAGATCCAGAGGCCACAATTATGTTAGTTGTATGGATTGGGCATATTTTTTGAATCAGCATTGTGGCCTACTATTATCTTTTTGAACTATAACAAGATATGAAATTTTTTAGACACATTATAAGTTCATTAACATTCTAGGCATATATTTAAAAGAGCATGTGAGTATTTTTATCTAGTGGTTTGTTTAATTTGGTGGTTGAAATTTTCAATTCTTAATGAATTGTATTTTCTTTTTCAAATAGTTTATTGTATAAATGCAAACTTACAAATTTAATGAAAATTTCCAATCTCTATTCATGATTTTATATTATACACTATGGATAATAGAAAAGCTAATAAATATTGGTTGATATACTGTGTTTGCAATTAGGTAAGATGTATGATTAACATTCAAAATCTTTGAGAATCTCGGGCGACAATTTTACAAATGTCCTTTACATGTAAGATTGTTGGAGTGTTTGAAAAGTAGAATAAGTATAGGATAATTAAAATTTTCTAATTCTTAATGGCAAATGTTGTATATTAAATGAATACAAAATTTCTGCTGGTTTTGTTGAGATGACAAGTATGATCCAAACCAGGTAGCATGTTTATCGATGCATGAGGTAAAAAACAAAGTTGAGGAATTGAAGAGACAGTTGGAAGCCAAGGAGTAAGACATATTAAAGAAAGAAGTGAACATTGTGAAGAAAGAGTTGAAAGTTATTAAAAAAGAAATGAATTTATTTTAAATGACAGGGAAATTGGAACAATGACTACATAGTTTGTCAATTGCAATTGATGCCAACGTGAATGTGAAGTAAATATGCTAATAATTGTCGTAAAGAAAGCTCTTTCTCAAGGTTATTTTCTTATTGATATATAGTTTCGTTAAAATAGTAAGGCACTTTTAACCAAATAGATTTTCTACATCCTTTAAATATGACATTTTTCTTATCGCTGTGATTAGCAATTGGTAATTAGAACATGTTAAAGTCCCTTGATATACATTAATTCTTATCACAATGATTGGTAATTGGAATATGTTAAAGTCCTTTGATAGACATTGATACACCATCCTTTAATGGCTTGAGCTTTTAGAGAAAGTAGTTTTTTGACATGGAATCATAGCAGAATGTCTTCTGTTTGAATCCCAGGAGTAGCGAATATGGCTACCTAATATATTCTCCTGGGGGAGGGGGGCATTTATGGTGTGAGTTGTGAGTGTTACTTCACCTGGGTGTGAGTTGTGAGTGTCCCTCCACCCTTGTCCGGTAAGTTCCTGTACGGAGTTCCGCCCTGCATGTGTGGGGGAGTGTTAAAGTCCCTTGATATACATTAATACACTATCCTCTAATGGCTCTAGCTTTTAAATCAAGTGGTGATTTGACAGAACACTTTGGTGAGAATGTTTGAATGTTAATATTTATCCCCAACTAATAGATTTCTTATGGTATGGTTGAGATTTTCTGTTAGTGACTTGGACTCACCTCTTTTGTTCATCCCAATCCACTAATAGACGATCTCCTTCCTTTTACAAAAAATATATTAGCTGCAGTTACTGTAATTTTTTTCAAACCAAACTTTACAACGGTGGAAATTTTAATTAGCCACTATAAGTTGTGGATACAACGATGTATATATCATCGCCACTGTATAATTTTTGATGGTTTTCTGTGGTGGATGTATCAACTGCTACAAGAATATTGTTGTATAGTGATTTTTATTGGCAGATATATTATAGTATTTAGAGGCATATAAATCCGTTGCTAAAATATTTTCTACTACAAAAATAATTCATCGCCACTATATGTTAATGACATATAAGGGCGGACATTTGTGCTGCAACAGCTCAGAAACAACTGCTGATGCATTATCTGCCGCTATATATATAGCAACGAAGGAGACTAAAAGATTTTAGTTCCACCGTTGATCCACCACTGCATATTACAGCAGTGGATTTTCATATTTATAGTGGCAGAAAAATCTGCCACTATACCTGATCACTATTATTATAAGCATACATCTAAATCATACATTCATGCTGTGAACATTATTGCAAATGTACCTTTTTATTTTAAATTCCAAAAATCATTTGATGCTCTTTTTTCAGAATTATCTCACTGAGTTGTGGAAAGCCCATTTCATTGAACTTGTTGACCGGCGGGATATGGAGATGGTAGAAAGGCTTTGTAATTGACTGGATGAGTGTTACAGTATTGATCATTTACTATAAATTTTTATTATTCGATATACTTATCAACGTGGATCGGCAGTTTAGTGTATTTTGATGAACGATGATTGTTAAATATTGAGTTTTTGAATAAGTTAGATAAAGTCTTTTATGTTTCATTAGGTATTTATTATTATTATTGAGAATGTGTGGTTGTGAATGTTGAATTGCGGATGCTTAATGCTGTACTGTATATGGCGTTCCTTAATAAAATAGGGTTAGTCTTAACTATGGTTCGGAGGGATCCTACTATGGATAATGAATCGATCTTATGGGTGGCTTGGCCGCTCCCATTCGCTTTGTGTTTGTCGCCTGGTCATAATAGATTCTTTGGACACTGAATATAAAGCCACTTGAGGGTGTGATATCCATGTTTCACAGGTAGAGGAGAACTCATCCGGCAACATGAATCACTCCTGCTCTTTATTATTATTATTATTATTATTATTATTATTATTATTATTTTAATGAAAAGCTTGCAACTTACCAACTCTAATGCCACTGAAAAATTAATCTGTACGAATCCTTTCACCTTACTAAGTTGCAAATCTGTATGTGGTAAGGTTAAAATTCCTATGTGTGGCACATGTGGACCCAAACGTTACTTTGTGGTACCAATGTATTTGATGGATATGCCATGGACTGCACATGAGGTTGGAATAAACCACATTGCAACCATTAAAATTCTGCAAAATAGACAACAAGACAATTTTCACTCTTGCTAATCATCTTATGCCATATCTTCAACGGTTCAGATCATCCAGTAGGGTCAATGCCTGGACCGCGTTTGATTAATCGCCAGCCTGCCATCTAACGGTAGTTGTGGTCATAGGAAGGCAAACTTGGTCCATCGAGAAAAGTACACCATGATATGGTACCAAGAACTCGTACTATTATATTTATAACCATGTAATAGTAGGTAAAGGCACGAACCTCGTGCAGACCCTTCGAAGCCTTCGCATGCTAAATGAGCAGCTCGTATGGTGCTTCGATTACAAGACTCCCTCCACCAACGCCTCTATAAAGAAGGGATTACATCTTACACAAATCACTGTGCTTTTGCATTGGGTAGAGAAAGGAAGAAGAAGAAGAAGAGGAAGAAGAAATGGAGAGAGTAGTAGTGAAGTTTGGGTTAGTTCTCATGCTTCTAACGCTCTTCATCAACTTCTTTGGCTTGGCCCTTACCACCACATGCACTGACATCGGAAAAAACCTTCAGCCATGCCTGGGGGTGTTGAATGGCTCAATGCTTGCTCCACCAACTCCATGCTGCAATGGATTGAAGGTGATCGTAGAACTAGAGAAAGATCTTGGAGTTGTTGATACGTGTAATTGCACAAAAGGACTCCTGATGAACATCCCTGACTTAGATGTGGACGTCAAGGTCTTCAGTGAACTCCAAAACAATTGCAATGTTAATATTGGCTTTAGCTTGGCATCACGTGATAGATGTGTTTCTTAAGAAGGACAACTGGAATAAGGTAGACCCATCATCCATAAGTATATACATGGCGGGAATCTCAATCTGGTCATCGATATATCATGGATTGAATGCCACAAAGACTACACCTCACCACCACACATACACACATGCGTGCGTGCACACACACATGTGTGTGCGTGTGTGTGTGGAAATGGTACTATAAGGTCGACCTTATGGGAACTTCCCGTGAGGTTGAGCAATGTAGGCTCCACGGTGATGTGTGTTGAACATGAACACGGTGCATTTGATGGGTCCCCTTTAGTTCATGGGATATCCTAAAAGTCAACTGTATACGGACCTCAGGTGGGCCATACCATCTAAAACCATGTGAAGACATGCTTAAAACATATAAAAGTACTTGGTGTGGCCCACCTGAGTCTTAGATGCGGCTGAAACTTGGTTTGAAACTGGGTATGACCCCTCATCTAAGTAAGATACACATAATGGATGGGCTGCATTTTTGAACCACATCTCGATGGGTCCAATAAATGATTATGAATGTTTTAATGGGAGGGTAATCCCTCTCAACTATTGCATGTGGTGTGGCCCACCCAAGTCATGGATTGACTTGATTTTTAAGCCCATGGTATAATATAGAATGGTGCATCTGATTGATTGGGTAGATGTCCGACACACATCATGGTGGGCCCACACAGCTCGACCTTAAGGAAGTCCCCCCCCCACCAAAAATAATAATAATAATAATAATAATAATAAATCTGCCACTATAGCTGGTCACTATTATTATAAGCATGCATCTACATCATACATTCATGCTCTGAACATTATTGCAAATGTACCTTTTTATTTTAAATTCTAAAAATAATTTGATGCCCTTTTTTCAGAATTATCTCATGGGATACACACTCAACCAGGACCGAAACAAAAGCATCCCTGTTCGTTGAGGAAGTATTGCAAGCTCGACTGCTTGAAAGGTTTCGTGTCCCACAAATTACGCCTTTCACAGGAAAAATCGACCCAACAGAGCACATCGAATGCTTCCGAAGGTATATGGAACTGCATGATGCCTCGGATGCTGTGATGTGCCGAGCTTCCTCCCTCACTTTAGCCGACGTAGCCCGGCTTTTGTTCAAGCAATTGAAACCAAAATCCATCAGCATATTCGCAGAACTCAGCGATACCTTCCTCACCAATTTCATTGGCGGGAAGAAGTTGAAGCCCCCCACGCATCTGAACAACATAGTTCAGAAGGAGGGGGAACTACTAAAAGACTACATCAAACGCTTCAATTTTGAGTCACTCTAAGTCCAGAAGCACTCAGAAGAGACAACTCTCAATTCTATCATGTAGGGTGTTATGGACAAGCCGTTTCTGGCATCTTTAGACAAGAATCCGCCCGAGACCTTAGCTGAATTCATGACACGGTCGGATAAATATGCAGACGCCGAGGAAACAAGGAATTTGCGTGAGGCCACCTAAAATGCAAAAGCCCCAGCTAAAGAGTCAGCTAAAAAGGAAGTTGACTCGGCTGGATGAAAGAAGCGTAAGGACGACCGAATGTGTGATGAACGAAAGTTGGGAAAACGGCCCGATCGAAAGTTTTCAACCTATACCCCACTCAACAAGCCTCAAGAGCAGTGCTGATGGAAATCAAGAGTGAAGGATTTGTCAGTTGGCCGAATAAGCTCCGAAGTAATCCGAACCGTCGGAGTAAAGATAAATATTGTCACTACCATCGTGATCATGGCTACAGTGCGAGTGATTGTTTTCATTTGAAGGAAGAGATTAAAAGACTCATCCGAGATGGCCGACTCAGGGAGCACATCGAAAAAACCAGGACAACGAAAGAACGTCCAGGTGACAACCGACCCAAGGAGGAAATTCGAACTATCGTCGGTGGTCCTCAAGGCAGGGGCGATTCAAACAATGCTCAGAAAAATCATGACAGAAGCATCAGTCAACCCAAGTCCGAGATCCTGATCATAGCTCGGTCTCCAAAAGAAAAGAAAAGATAAAAATATTGTATCTCTTTCACCGATGAAGAAGCTCAAAGCATTCACCATCCCCATGATGATGCATTAGTCATCACTCTCACGATTGCGAATCGAAGGGTGTTCCGCATACTCATCGACACGGGATCATTTGTCGACGTGTTGTTCGCCCAGGCGTTCGATAAAATGGGTGTTGAACGATTGGCATTGCGGCTGGTTCGTACCCCATTAATTGGATTCTTAGGAGGACAGATACTCTCAGAAGGAGTCATCTCGCTGCCACTTACTACTGGAAACCCTCCACATGAGGTAACAGTGATGGTCGACTTTCTGATTGTCGATCAGTCGTCTGTCTACAACGCTATACTCGGGCGACTGTCTCTCAGTCTCCTTCAAGCCGTTGTATCCACATATCACCTCTCCATAAAATTTCCGACTGAGTCAGAATTAGGAGTCGTTAAAGGAGATCAGCAAGATGCAAGACGCTGCTACGCGACCGCCAATCTGTAAAAGCTCTAGCTGAGGTATCTACGATTGAGTGACTGGATCCTCATTTCGGAACTCATGAACGAGGACATCCGGTGAAAGACCTGGTCTCGGTACCTTTGGTCGAGACAGATGGATCTAAAATGGTACAGATTGGCTAGTCTTTACAGTCTCCTCTGAAAGACAATCTGATAGCTCTGGTCCTACGATACGCCGATGTGTTTGCATGGAGCCATGAAGACATGCCGAGAATCGATCCATCAGTAATTACTCACCGACTCAACATTGATCTGACCTACAGGCCGATCCGACAGAAGTGACGTCCACTCAGCCCTGAAAGGTACAGTATCATTGAAGAAGAGATCAACAAGCTCCTAAAGGCCAAGTTCATAGAAGAGATATACTACTCGGAATGGGTAGCCAATGTCATACTTGTGAAGAAAGCCAATGGGAAGTGACATGTCTGTATTGACTATACCGACCTAAATAAAGCCTGCCCAAAAGATAGCTTCCTTCTTTCGAGGATCGATCAGTTGGTGGATAGCATGGCGGGGCATGAACTTCTTAGTTTTATGGACGCTTATTTAAGGTATAATGAAATTGTAATGCATCAGTCTGATAAATCTAAGACTACCTTTGTCACCGACAAAGGTCTTTATTGTTACCGAGTGATGCCGTTTGGTTTGAAACATGCTGGAGCAACTTATCAAAGATTAGTGAATAAAATCTTTACTCGACTGATCGGTCGAACCATGGAAGTGTACATTGACGACATGCTCGTCAAAAGTGTATACACGGCCAACCATATAGTCGACCTAGAAGAAATGTTCCTGATCTTGCGCAAGTTCCAAATCAAATTGAACCCGAGTAAGTGTCTTTGGTGTGAGCTCTGGAAAATTCCTCAGATTCTTAGTCAGCCAGTGAGGAATTGAGGCGAACCCGGAGAAAATTAAGGCATCGCTTGACATGAAGTCTCTGAAAATTATAAAATACATACAAAGGTTGACTGGACGAGTAGCAGCACTCAACCATTTCTTCTCCCGAGCCACCGATAAATGTCTCCCATTCTTCAAACAATTGAAGGGACGACAAACGGTGGATTGGACGGAAGAGTGCGAAATAGTGTTCCAGCAATTGAAGTCTTATCTCAGATCTCCACCTCTCTTATCGAAACCCGAGTCGGGAGAGACCCTACTGTTGTATCTTACAGTATCTGAGCAATGGTTAGCTCAGCCCTAATACGGGGGCACGAAGGAAAATAACTTCTGGTTTAGTACGTCAGCAAAGCACTGTTACCGACAGAGATAAGATATCCACTCCTGGAGAAAGTGGCCCTAGTCTCGGTAGTCTCCTCACAACGACTTCGGCCATATTTTCAAGCTCATACCATCATCGTCATGACCGATCTCCCACTGCGTCAAATTCTACAAAAATCGGAAGTATCCGGCCGACTTACGAAGTGGGCGATTGAACTTAGCAAATTCGATATTCAGTATAAGCCGAGAGCAGCGATCAAAGGGAAAGTCGTGGCTGACTTCATTGCTGAGGTGACACCAAAAGCCGATTCAACAACAGAGCATGTTACCGAACAATCAACGACCGCTTCACTCGAGTCAATGCCTGACCCCATCCCTTGGAAGTTATATGTCGATGGCTCCTCCAACTATAAGGCAAGCAGGGCAGGAGTAGTGTTGGAAACTTTCGATCAAACATACATGTAGTATGCCTTACGACTCAGATTTCAAGCCTCGAACAATACAACAGAGCATGAATCCTTATTGCTCGGCCTCTGACTCGCGGCTAGTTTAGGTGTCACGCACCTCAACGTTTTCAGCAATTCATAGCTAGTTGTCAATCAAGTCACCAGCATATATCAAACATGAAAAGAACAATTGAAAGTGTATATGGAGAGAGCTAAGGAGCTGATCCGCGGCTTTCAGCTTTGTGTTATCACTTGAATCCCTCGAACAGAAAATACCAAAGCCGATCTATTAGCTAGACTCGCCTCTGCTGACGAAGATGACATACCGAGGTCTGTTCCAATCAAGTATGTCGCTAAGCCGAGTATCAATGAACCACTTAGCTTAACCGTACATACAATTGATTCGGAACCTTCTTGGCTCGATATGATTGTCTAATACCTCGACAAAGGAGAGTTACCCGACGATCGTGCTGAGGCTCGGCAGCTCAATGTCCGAGCTTCTCGTTTTACAATGCTCAACGGGGTGTTTTACAAGAAAGGCTACTATGTTCCCCTCTTACGATGTCTAAATTCCAGTGAAGCCGATTACGTGCTGTGGGAAATCCATGAAGGGATCTGCGAAAATCATTTAGGAGGACGATCACTCGCACACAAGGTCTTACGTCAGGGATATTACTGGCCAACTATCCATCACGACGCTCATAAGCTCGTCCAGAGATGCGACAAATGTCAGCGATTCACGACCATCCCGAGACAACCTCCCTAAGAACTGACTCCTATGACCGGTCCTTGGCCCTTTGCACAGTGGGGGATTAACATAATCAGACCACTCTCTATGGGAAAAGGCCAAACTAAGTTTGCTGTCATGGAAGTGGATTACTTTACAAAATGGGCCGAGCAAAGCTATTGGCAAAGATAACCGAACAAAAGATTATGGACTTTGTATGAAAAAATATTGTCTATCGGTTCGGTATACCCCGGACGATTATTACTGACAATGGGAAGCAATTCGACAATAGGAGCTTTCGAGAGATGTGAGACAATCTTGAAATCAGAAATGTGTACTCATTGCCCCACCATCCCCAGACGAACCGACAAGTTGAGGTGGTCAATAAGATCATCAAACAGCATCTCCGAACCAAGCTCGACCGAGCCAAGGGAGCTTGGCCTAAAGAACTCCCGAAGATATTGTGGGCATACCGAACCACGGCTTGAACTGCCACAGGAGAGACTCCCTTCTAGCTTATAGCTCGGAAGTTGTCACCCCAGTCGAGATCGGGTTGCCTTTGGCCCGAGTCAGTTCATTCAACGAAGAAGATAACGAAGAACTCTTAACACTCAGACTCGATCTTGTGGACGAACAAAGAGAAAAGGCTTGGTTACAAATGATGGCTCGACAACAACAAGTAGCTCGATTCTATAATACTCGAGTAGCTCGGTTCTATAATACTCGAGTAACTGACTGGAAGTAGGTCAGGCGATTTCGAGTTGGGGTCCGAAAAACGTTCTTAAATACAAAGGAAGTTGGTGCAGGCACATTAGGACCCAATTGAGAAGGACCCTATATCATTTTGAACACCATCCGATCAGGAACGTACTGATTGGAAGACATGACCGAACAGTTGCTCCTCATCTGTGGAATACCGAGCATCTAAAGATCTACTATCCCTAGGTAAGCCTAGACGAGCATCCACAAAAAAAAACTCGAAAAAGACAAGCATGTAAACTGAGTCTAGATGATTAAAAGAAAACTAAATATATTCATTTATCGGTACATTTGTTACATTGAGTTACATCCTACTTCAACATTACATTGATCTTAACGGCAAAAGAAAAAGTTGGTTGTAATAGACGAGCTTCTTCCTCAGCTGAAGATACTCTTGAGCCTGCCCCGAAACTCAATCTGCTTAGAGAGCTGGTGTGAGTACCAAAAGTGGAGCTGATGATGGTACCAAAAATGAAGCTGATGATGGTACCAGCTCCAAGGTTCACCAGGAGCTAAGTAGTTCAGACTTGGTTACCACCACTCGGAGTAATCTCAGCAACCTTAGGAGCTGCCTCGACCTCAGCGCCAGCCGCAGCATCAGCAGACTCGACGGCCTCAGCCTCCGGCCCCTTGGATCCAAAGGCACCTTCTTCAAATCCCAAAAGATCAAGGTCAGAAAAAGATTACTTCATCAATAGGATATAAGCCGAGTACTCGCTCTAATATAAGCGATCTCTCTCTTCTTTGAAATCTTGGGAATCGAGAAAGGCTTGCACAGCCCGATCTCTAGCCTCCTTCGCCTCCTTGGCCTCATCCATGGCCTTCTGGATAGCTGTCTCAGCCTCAGCCTTGCTCCAAGCCAACTTATCCATGCAAGAGGCATGGGCCTAACCAATCCACCGACTCTCCTCTTAAGCCTCTGTCAGCAACGAGGCCACGCGAGCACATTCAGCTTTGACATCATTGGTAGCCTTCTTGGCAAGTCCCAAATCGCCCTACAGAATGCCAGCCTGAGTCAAGGCGGCCTCAACTTTTGTTTCTGCCTTAGCCATCTACTTCTGAGCCACAGTCAGATCCGAGCAAGCCTTAACTAAGCAAGGACCCAACTGTAGAAGAAGAACGTAATGTTAGACCGAATCAACAAGACTAAGAAGAAGATCACAAACATTACCTCAAGGAGTATCTTCGCCGCATGACCAAGAGTTTGCGTCGAAGGAGTATTATAGAGATTAGCAAAGTCTCTCTCACTCCCGTGAACGATGGTCCGAGGGACCATCCCCGACCCGATCTTCTGGAAGGGTGAAGAATCCTGCTGAGTCATCTCCTCCCTTGAAGTCTCCCCTCTCCGCTCCTCCCTCTGTCCCGGGACTTGCTTAATAGTAGATCCTAGCTCAGGGGCTACCTGGGCCTCAGCAGGACTCGCCTCCACTTCCTCCATTCTCTCCTCAAGGTCAGAAAGCACGATCACGGTCAGGACAACCGAGGCAGGGGTAGTAGAGGCAATGGCTCCTTAGCCTTCGGAGTCATCTTGGTCTTCTTCGAAGGCCGAGGCTTTGACAGAAGCATCGACCTCGGAGGAGCCTTCATTTTGGATGCCAGTTTCAGAAGAGGCTGAGCTTCAACCATATCTGCATCAGATGAGGTAAAAAAGTTAAATAAAATCCTGAAAAAATGCATCAGAATAACTAAAGGATACCTATCACGGCAGAGTCTAGGCCCGCAAGAAGAAGACACTCTAGCTAAAGAAGATTCTTCCAAGACCGATCTTCCGGACTTAACACCCTTAGTTCTTCGATCTAAGCTAAATCATTGTCTCCTAACTTTGGTCTTTTCTTAACGATGTCTACAAAAAGTGTTTAGTCAGACTCAGAAAAATTACAGTAAGAAAAGACACAGAAAGGACATGTCGAGTCACCTGCTTCAGAGAATGCCTGAGAAACGCGAGGTTTGAAGAGCCCAGACTCGGTAGTCTTCCAGTTACCACACACCCAGAACCACCTCTCTCTCCAATGCTTGTTAGAGGTAGGAGGGTCGATTATTAAAGAAAAAGTACCAGCCGGGCTGCTGAGGGTTTCACCGTACTTAGTACAGATAGATGAACTCATCAATGGTCAGTAGGGGCTGCTCTGCCTCAGCTCACAACACTGAACATCCGAACAAGTTTCTCCACCCATTTGGAACTATCTGCCCGGGAGCAATTCAGAGTCGGGAAAGGAAATCCCGAGCAATGGGTTGAAGGGGCAGACGCAAGCTACATTGCATAGCAACTTGGAAAATCGCGACCATTTCAGGAGGAGAATGGTCGAGTAATTCACTCGGGAGAGGAAGACGAATGATAACTGAGTCGGGAACATGGTACCCGACTCGAATGCTATCTAAGTCCGCCTCGGTTAAGACAAAGGGGACCGGACCCTTGTGCTCATCTTCTATCTCCCCACCCTCGACAGCCTCCTCTCCCTCATCTGCCGAGTCAACGGTCCTCATCGATCTTTGCAGAGGAACTGACTCTGTGGTTTCTTCAAGTTCTTCCTCTTCTTCCAGGTTGTCCCCAGGAAAATGAGGGGTAGGTCTGTCAGGGGCAATAATAAGACCAGAAGGACCCACCTGAGCGAGGCATTCCACTGACGTCCCAGATATTCTTTCAGAGAACTGGAAGGCCTCATTAGCGTTAATCACCATCTCTGTTAACAATGTGGGTGATTCCAAGACATCCTAAAGATGTCTCATTTCGTCCTCATCAATAGGAAACCCTTCCCGGGGACTTGAAGAATCCATTAAGACAAAAAAGGAAAGGGAGGGAGAGAAAAACTCACCGAAGAGGCAAAAAGTACACTGATAGTTGGATATCGAGGGGAAAAGGAGAATGAAAACGATGAAAAAAATTACGAAATGCGAGCATAGGCAGGGGAAAAGGAGATGAAAATGGTAGAGAAAATGGAAATAGTGAAGAAGGGAAATCGAACGCAAGAGGAGCGAATGGGTAAAAATGTGAAAATGAATCCCAGTCCCTCTTTTATAGCTGAGCCACGTGGCGAACGCATTTAAGGAGGAGTTGAATCGACGCTTGTTTCAATTCCCTCGCCCGACATGTGGCGCACGCCGACTGACCCAAGTAACGCCCTCACCACGTGTCCGATGCTCATAAGTGGATGAAACATTCCGATGGCTGTCCGCTAGTGCAACCTTGAGCAACGAACTGTCGTACGTTGAGAACGACACAAGAAGCATTAAATGTTCCATCATAACCTTGGTCTCCAATGCACACCGACTTGAAAACTCATCACTCCTTAGTGTCAGCATAGCTAACACAAGGAGTGGGGGGCTTACTGTTGGGAAATAAATATGATAAGTCCAGAGACTCGGTTATGGAATGGACCAACTCTACCGACACTCACCGAGACTCCGAAGCAGTAGCTTAGACCAAGATAAGACGAAGCCTAAAAGTGACTTGGCTCAGATCGAGGAAATAAATCCTGACCGAGAGTGAAAGAGTCAAGAGTCATGGGCAAAACGAATAAGGCGCATAAAGTTGACTCGGTTAATGAGGCAGCAACATCGAAAGGGACTGATTAAGGTCTGAATGCTATAAGCCACATGACTGACTATAAAAACTGACTCGCTTTAAACCAGTTGTAGTGTCGGCTATCGGATTGAGGAAGGACGTCTACCATAGGCCGACTCTGTTCTGTCCAACAGAAGGCAAAAAGCATAACCCCTATAGCTAGTCGAGACTCAGTTATTCACTGAGTCGGTTGCGGCCGAGCCAAGAAAGGAAGAGACGGTGTAAGTTCAAATACCGTCCAGAAAATCTTGTAAAAGGATTCCTGACTCCAAAGATCTCAGGATCAGGTATAATCCGTGAATAGATAGCAACCAAATCAAATCTCCTGAAAACGGGGAAGAGAATCCTCGCACGCCGAGACCTCCCACTCCTATAAAAGGAAGACTCTCTAAGATTAAAGGTACGCAAAAAACCCTTCTCAAAACCCTTCCCACTTTGTCCAGTCACAGACTTAAGCATCGGAGGGTCCCCGGCTCTAGCCAGGATCTCCGTTGTTTCACCCTTATGCAGGTGGCAGACATAAGAGGAAGGCTCTCCAGTTTTTTGCATCAACATAAGTTTTATCGAACGACGCCTAATCCTATTAAGGTAATAAATCTCATCCAATAAAAGCAAAGAAATGATGAAAGAGGAGATGAAGCTTTGTAAACTCAAATAATATAATTGAATCCTTTATCTAAAAACTAAACTATCAAAATATGAAATTGGACAACTCAAATGAACTATTCTCTTTCCTTTCTACCACTACCACTATCCAGCATTTTCAAGGAGACGAATGCACAACTATGGATCTTTTTACTGTTTGTTTCACATCGGACGAAGACTTATAGTCTGAATACACAACTATGGGACTTCTAACTTCTTGTCTCCCATCAGACCACACTAGCGAAGAAGGGGCGATATTGAAATTATCCAAAGGCTCACTGACCGGTGACTCATAGGCTGACTTGAACTGTAGAATGCTGGGTTCGACGCTGATGTTCACTCGAGGGTGAGATTTGATTGTTATATTATACTTGGAAATTGGCGGGCCAACGTTTGTGACTCTCCGTGGGAATGTCTTCGTGAAATACGTCGGTTCCATGATCGGAGAAGCCAACGATGGAAAGTTGAGGTCACTGGGACATCCAAGAGTGGCATTGGGGCAGCTGGTGTTAACTCCTCTTATGAGCTTAAGATGCATTGCATCGTAGCCTTGGTTGCATGGCATTTGAATGTAGTCAGCTTCAGTGGCATCGTACACTAGACCGGGATTTACGGCGCTCATGGGATTGATATGGCCCACACGTAACTGAATTCGTGATCTCGACTGCCGGAGTAATCCATTGGAAAAGCTATAGATGCACAAAATAATAATAATAATAATAATAATAAGCTCAAATTGAAATCAAGAATCATTAATCAGGTGGGTGCCACATAAATGGCAGATCAAATGGTAAAGATCATCTGATCGATAAGAAATTTTTTCTAAAGATTGGACATATTCATATGGAGAAGCCAGATAGGCGAATGATCAGGTGACCAAGATCATCTGATCAATGAGAATATAAACCATTTTATCAGGTGAGTTCGCATAGATGGCCTATCAATTGATCAAGATGGTATGGTTTGATTAGATTTTTTTTAAAAGAAAAAACATTGGACTTATTCATCACATAGGTGACTGATCGGATAGTCAAGATCGTCTAATCAAAAGTATTTTTCAAAACATTGGACACACAAAACATTTTATCAGGTAGATAGATGGCCCATTAAATGGTGGAGATTGTCCTATCAATGAGATTATTCTAATACCTGTTGTCATAAGAGCTGACTTAATGGCCGCTGGAGACCATGACGGGTGAAATGATTTGACGTAGGAGGCTGCACCGGTTGCGTGAGGGCAAGACATGGATGTGCCGGAAATGATGTTATACTTTGGTTGTCGTGTATCGCCCTCGTACTCCGAAATTGAGCCTTTTGGTGACCATGCAGCCAAGATATCGACCCCGGGAGCAGTTATATCTGGCTGTACGCACATGTCATACATCATTAAGTAAAAAATAAAAAAGAAATATTGTAACCAGATTAGAAGCATGGCATACACGCAAATGGGTGAAATTAATAATTTTGGACCTAACTTGTTGAAATTTCATCCAGTAAAACAAAAGAATTATAAATCTCTAAAATGATAGATAGAAATATTGCAAAAAATGTCAATGCAACACCTATAAAAGGGTAGTTCTTCATTTGTAATAGTTCATCTTGGACTAGATTTAGAATCATCATATATTACTTATGATTGTAAAGGGTCATCCTGTTAGGCAACCATAACCATTCCATCAATGGCTTAGAGAAAGGATGGCTACAAACATAAGGTAAATAATGACTATTAATTAAAAAGAGATGAACTCAGAAATCACTAGAGTTTTTTCAATAATGCATTAGAGATTAGAAGAATCGGATGCACAAAAATTGGTGAAATTGATAATTTGGGCCTAACTCATTGAAATTTCATCCAGACAAATAGAAGAATTATAAATATCTAAAATAATATATAGGAATATCGCAAATGGAGCCATTGCAACACCTATGAAGGAGGTAGCTCTCTATTTGTAATAGTTTGTCATGGCCCAGATCTAAAATCATCAATGGATGGGTGTCAATGGGCTAGGCTCAGGCTGGCTAAAATTAAAATTAAAATTTTGAATAGGATTGCTCGAAACACTTCAAAATCTTGGCCGAGACCAACCCTAGGCCCTACCTGTTGACAGTCCTAATCATGGATTACCTATGATTTTAAGGATAATTTCTGTTAGGCCACTATAACCATCCCATCAATGGCTGAAAAAAAAATGAATGGCTACAAACATGAGGCCAAATAAAGGATTACGATAACAAAATAGGCAGTTTAGATTGACCGATTAGATTGTTCAAATAACCCAATACAACTTGGAGCATTTGCTAATTATGTATTAAAAATCTTTGTTTGGAGGACATTTGGTTGCCTAAATATTATGATATTTTATGATTAACCAGTTTAATTTGGTACCTAAGAAATTTTGTGATATTTGGCTCAACCTCACCATGATATAAATATTATTTTAATCTTTTAAAAAAATCTCCAAAAAATAATGACTATGAACTAAAATGAGATGAACTCAGAAATCACCGGTAATGTATTAGAGATCATGGTTTAGGGTGAGTTTGATTGCACTAAATATCCATAATATTTGGTGCAACCAAACACACTATGATATAAAATATTATTTTAATTCTTTCCAAAAATCTCTGATAAATAACTACTATTAACTAAAATGAGATGAACTTGATTTTTTTAAATTAGTAGAAGACTACCTTAATAATTTCCGGTGTGATGATGTTGGGTCCTCTGGAAGAGAATGAAGCGACTTGGGCAGCCTTTTGATCAAAGACTGCTTGGCTTTTGTGAATCCTAGCCACTGGATCTACTCAAAATACATCAACAGATTATATGAAACAACTTAATACATTTCTTAAGGATGCTAAGTGGCATTACGCCAAAATCGCTGTTTTGCGACGGACCAAATCTGTCGTAAAACCAAATAAACGATGGACTTCGTCCATCACTGGGTCCGTTGTTGTTTATTGGGTCGTTTTTGGTTTTACGATAGATTTTATCCGTCGTTTAATCTGCGACGGATAAGGTCCGTCGCATCATAACGACGGATAAAATCCGTCGTAAAAAATAAAAAAAAATCCGTCGGTAATATTCAAAAAATTAGTCGTCACTAAAAACATTAGCGACGGATAAGGTCTGTCGCTAATATGAGTAAACAATGGACCTCAAATCCGTCGTTGATTTTCAATGTTCAGAAATTAGCAACGGACTTGGTCCGTCGCTAAAATATCTGTAAATAAAAAAAATATCGATAATTTATTATTATTATTTTTTTAATCTTGCACCTGATAGTCATTCAAAAAATAATTCACACTATTATTTGATAAGAATCCTATTCACAAAATTGGTAACAACTCAATTCAATAAAAGAGGAAATGACCCAAGTGGGCCACTCCAACCAGTAATTCTCATTTTTCTAAAAAGTTCTAAATCCTTGAAAAAAACTGTAATTTGCAGATGAACTACATTTTGTTCGTGAAATAGAAGAGAAAGGAAAGAAGAGACATACCTTCTCTGAAATTTGTGGTTCTCTGCATTTTTCTTTTTGGTTTGTTGCGGATTTCAGTTGTTCTAGATCCGACATAGCTTCAATGGCGGAACACCGAAATGGCAATGCAAAACCTTCTGACAAAAATGCTGCTGGGGCACCTAGTGCTTACATGATCAATCTTGATAACTTCCAGAAGCGGTTGAAAGTGTTCTATTCTCACTAGAAGGAACATAAAATTGAGTTCTGCGGTGCTTCTGATGTGCTTGTAATTGTTAGTCCCCCAGCGTCTGATGATTTACATGAAATACGATCTATCTTTAGTAAAGCATCATCATGCCAATGAGTGACCTTTTTAAGCCTGAATTCTCACCATTTTGTAGCCTTTCTCCAACGCTGTTCAAAATTTGTCATTACATCATAAGTAGCGGGGCCTTCTATCTTGCAATGTAAATCATGCCATAGTTGTCAGGACAGGGCATGAGCCTGCATGACTGAGACAAAACAGAACTATCAAAAACTAATCTCCCACCTATAACCCAAATATAGAAAACAATCGACAGATATTAAATCATGAAAGCTCTGTCATGAATATCTGATGGCAGTTTCAAAAATCATGGCCGAGATGCGCATAACCTCACAAGCTAAATGTTACTATGATGAAATCACATGGTAGCGATGATTGCAACAATGGCTGGAGATGTAACATTAGCACTTACTGGAAATGTAGGATTATGAAAGTCGCCTACAAAGACGGTGCCAAGATCTTGAAAGAGCCTGTGTTCAGGAGTGTCATATCGACCGTCACAGAGATCTAGACCACCGATGAAAGCAGTTATTTTCCTGTTATTTCCAGATGTTTGTGTGTCGAGAAGCACACACTTCTGATGGTGCGTAAATAAGGTTCCTACAACCTGGATAAAGAGGGTACATTCAGATCAGTAATAGTGATTGTAAAAATTTTACATGCTTCCCTTTTACTCTAAAATCAGAATGCAAAAAGAATAGAAGTTCAACAGTTGCATGTTTAATAGGAAGACGAAGATACCGACACTTATAAATAGTCAGAAAGCAAATAGATGGCGCTTGTGCAGAAGCATAAAAAGAAAAAATCTCTAATACTTTTATAGTTTTGGAATTCATGATGTAACAACAATATAAGTTTCACATATTTCTGTGAGAAAAAAAAAACCATCGTGTCAGATTGATGGATGGCATAGTTTGAATCAGTAACTCCTGTTTTTCATTCATTGTGATTATAAGTGATCAATGTTGTCCTCTACACTTATAGCACTTCCATTTAAGTCACTTGAACTTTCCATATGCAAAAAACCACAATCATTTTGGAGGAATGGATTATAATTCATGTCTTGCTCCTGACTATCTACTGGCATCACTTGCTTCCTTAAATACCGAAGCTCAACTATCATCAGAACAAGTGCTCGCATTAATCTAAACTAAGGGTATGGCATGTGCTACTTATGTGGAGTAAGGAGGGGAGAGAGAAAAGAGGGAGATTCATAGAGGAGAGAAAAAAGGAGAGAGGCAAAGGAGAGATGGGGCTGCAAGCATGTGTGTGCTATACAAAGAGAGAGAAGGGAATGGTGGGAGACCTATCCTCACTATTTCCCTTGTTGTGGCCTCACTCAAATCCCCGATTCACCTAATTTTCAGGCTGATGTCCTAACATGCACCAAAGCGACAAGTGTACAAAATGGATATCACAACAATCAAGGTGCACCCAACAGAGCCTTTGTCTCACGATCTCCCTATGCCTCATGTGTCTAATTGATGAGAGCTACACGCATTAAAAGAAGTAAAAGGAAGCGGGTGCAATTTATGCTATCCCTTGTGTGGTAAAATCTCAACCATTCCAAGCAGCTACATTTTGTGACAAATTTATCCTTTCTTAGGTTGTGAAGAGTACTTGCAAGGACAAAAATGTGCAAAGTCATTGCCTTTATATATGGTAGAGATTATCTTAACAGGACTACTTATCCAATATTGTCTTAATAATCATTGGAATCTCTGAAAATATTGTCGCATGAAAGTTTCCTCGCAATGGAATTCTTTAGCGTGATGTAAAACATAATTGAAACAAACAGATGTATAATGCTTTATTATGCATTATTTTCACATTGCTTGTGTGTTTTCTTTGGATTGTCAATGATAGTGAAACAATAACTCAAACGTGATAATATCAACAACAAGAGCCTCATAAACAATCTTACACACACAAGTAATTACCCACCTACACTTTGATTGGTCCACATGGGAGGTCAATCCAAAGTGTACCATACTTGGATGTGTAGGTTGTACTACTTTTGTGAACCAATCAAAGTACAAATAGGCAACTTTTTTTTCTCACATATATTATTAGCATAATAACCTGTTGGAATCATGAATAAAAGCTCCATTTGACTAAGGGCTCCTTTGGCAGCATGGATTTCAAATCCTATGTAATCCAGTGGATTTTACAAATCAGCTTTGAGGTGAATGCAAAAAAGGTTATTTTGAAGGATCTTTCCTTTGGAATTGAAGTGATAGTGAAACAATGAAAATGAAACACATATGCAACACACACAATTGGAATTGAAGACTATATGAGACCACCTTAGATTATATGCACAACAGGACAAGACTTCAGAAATATAAGCTTGAATTCTTCAAAACTTTTATTAGCTCAACCAATAACGACCTTTCAAGAACTATTTCGTTTCAAGACATACACTTAACCTTCAGCAATTTCAAGATTCCAAAAGAATGAAAGATACTGAAGGAACTCAATTCAAGGGACCAAAAGCTCATAAATGTTAATAATTAGACATCCAAGCTATGAAACAGGTGTGCTAAGAAGATCATCTGGCATAAAAATTAGATGAGTTCACTCACAGGCAAGCCACAATATGTTGAATTGGATCATCAGCAGATACGAGTTAAATAGTCCACTGTTTTCCCTATGGTGCACTGACCTGATTTGAATGACATAATCTTCATGGTTGGGGCCCATTTTTTCAATGCTTTTATTTGACCCACATTTGACATGGTGTGCATGTCCTGCATGGACAATAACTTACCAACCATTGAGGCATATGTTATCACTAGTAACATAACAATGCCCAAAAACTCAGACAAATAGTATCCAACATATGCTAGAAAATGTGAGACAGATACCATATGACTGGAACTCTCCCCACCAAGTTAATCAATTACAAGGATCAGGTTAAAAGGTAACTCAAGGAGCTCATACTGGCAGGAAGCAATAGCAAGACAACTAGTTCCAGAATGATATATTATCTTTTTCTATATTTCCTTCTTTTCTCAAATCCAAAAGCGGATGGAAAATTGGATACTTTAAATTCTGAATTCTTCTTTTTAAAAAAATAAAAATAAAAAATCTCTGCCTAGCAATGTATAATGGTAATGTCTCCTAAATTTTTGTTTTAATAGATGTCAGACCTATTAAGATGAGCTAATCCCTCTTAAACTAATCGTTTGATGAACTTTCAAAACAACTGATGAGTAAGTTATGCTAATTGAAAAATCTGCTCAAAAAAATCACACATGAAATCTCACAATGCAAATCAAATGTGAAGCAAAATCACAGCGTGTGCTGTGGTTCAACGGGCTCATGCAAAGAAATGCAATTTGTCAAGAGCGAGCAACGTAGTAACCTGAAGAACCAGGTCTAATGCAAGAACTGGAACAGAGAAACCTATATAAGCACCAATGATAGGTTGAGGCAAGTTATAAAAATAAAAATAGAAAATTTAAAAACCACCATCTTTAACAAGACTTTACCTGTGTTTTCACTATCTCATCCACACTTAGAATAAGACAAAATGCTTCAGTTGCAACATTTATAGCATTAATCTGTAAAAGATGGTTTCCATGGTCAATAGTTAATAGTGAAATTAAGTTACCAGTTAACAAATTGAATGTGAGATTGACTGTCACGCCCCAGACTCAGTAACAGGACTCACAAGGATTCCGATGACCGGTTCGAACGCAAAGCCTCCATAGTATCCCATTCTCGGCTCCGAGGCAGTTCCGATCCGGGATCCTACAAGGAGGATTTTTCATAACAATATAATCATTACTAATATGAGCATACCCAAGATCACAAAGAAGAACATCTGAGAATAACAAAGGCACACATCGCAAAATCCACTATAATTTAAACTTTTACAATCATCCATAAGGTCCAAAGGACATACATGAGAAAAAAGGAAAAAGAGAGAAAGGTCAAAGAACACCTGAGTCCTCAAATGCTCACTCTACTCCATGCTCTACATCGTGTCGCCGCCTAGAGTATCCGCACGCATCAATCGTGCATAAGCTTATAGAAGCTTAGAGGGTGGTGTAGGTGTGTGATAATGGTGCACAGAAGAGTAGTAGGAGATACAAGGAGAGAAGCATGATCAATGAGGATATCACTAGCCTTACCGTGCTTATCATGAATAAGATGTAATGAGTATCGGGTGCCATGCTAAGGCAATGCATGAAGGGGCTTGTACAACCAATGCTAATGCAATGCAAGTAATGTCGTGCTCATATCCAAACCACAAGTCATGTACATTTCCGATCATAAGGAAATCACCGGGTCTATTACAATTTGAATGACCTGCCGCTCTGCTGCACCCGCATGCTCAAACGAGCGTAAGAGACCTCACACTACGCCCGCGCGGACAACCAATCACCAACAAGGCCCGAAGGTAGCGGACCCATTTACGAGCCGGGACTCAAGCAATGCCTCCTCACATCGTGTAAGGCCACACCCCTATCCAACCGACTACACGACGGGGAGACGCGGCCTAATGGTATAAGGCCCTCGTGCGCTCATATATTCCACCCGGCCACGGCGTTGGAGAGCAGATGGTACCATGGAAGTTTTGGGAATTTCACCCATGGGCATCCTATGCACCCAGTATGCTCAACTAATATTTCCGGTGTCCACACATACAACCATCCACGAATATGTGGAGGCAAGGCCCCGATGAAGTAAGGGCGGATATCCATAAGCTATGCAATGCCAAATGCATGAATCACACAATCACCCATGCATCAATCCCAAGCATCCATCTCTCGGGAGATACCAACATGTCCTACACAATGACATAACCATGGCCAATCATACCTCAACCAAGCATGCATATGATGCGTATGGGAGTGGGCCATGAAGATGAATAGGGGTGCCAATGAGGTGAAGATGAACTCTCTACCTAACCATGAAGGGTCTAGGTACTTAACCAATTCCTCATAGGGAATACAACCTCTAGTGGGGGCCCATATACCTGGGGTAACCCATGAGACTAAGGAGAACAATGATATGGGCCTAAATAGATGAAACGAGCCTAGCAAGGATCTATGGTGGGCCTTTAACCATCCATAGAAGCCCATGGGCCTACCTTAGGGTCAACAATGTGGACATCCAACCACAATTGGTCCCCAAGAGGTAGCCCATCTCTAATTGATTACGGATCAAGGCCCAAGGCCCACACAACATTAGAAATAAGAAATGGACAGCCATTACATACCACATACATTCATGTTGGGCTTCAGAAAGGCGGCCCAATACCTATCCAAAACATGGGTCCATGGGGAACACACATAGCCCAACCCATATATACCACTATGGGCTCACAGGGGAAAGGTTAGGGCCCAACATAAAGGCTACTAATCCCATATATTGTTATGGCCTAGTGGGCAGCCCATTGCTCAAATCACATGGGCAAATGTCATGTTCTTAGCCAAGTAAGTTGGGCCTACAACCCGGCCCAAGTATAAAGTTGATTTGGTGGGCAATCAAGGGCCCATATACTTGTGTAATCTGGCCCACTAATCAAACACAATAGTATGGTAAAAATGGCCCAAGAGTTCAATGGGCCTATCTAGAAAGTTCCAGCCCAATTGGGCTCAAAGAGTTCAACAACTAGCCACATTCATGGACCCAATTAAATTCAACTGTGGTGGGCCTCAAAAGTGTATTTATTAGGCCTAACATTTAAGGAACTAAATGTATAAATTATTACCTCTAAGATTCTTCACAATGTGTTGGGCCCCACTCCTCAAAATTTCAGCCCAAAGGCCAAACATAATTATAACATGTTGCTGTCCTAAATTTGGGCACTCCATTGGAGTGGGCCCAGGGCCTCTAAAACTCTGAGAATTGAGGGCCAAGGTCCCTCATCATGTATACAATGAGAGAAAACCCAAAAAGGTGGCCCACCATCAGAGGAAATATTTTTGAATTATGGTTTTTTATCAGGGCACATTGCTAGACTGCACAGCAGAAAAATCTGGTAGTCCAACTATTTTGGCCCATTCTTTTGGATGCCCAAACAGGGTCAGTTGGGGCTGAAATTTTTCAGAGTGATACTTCAATAGGTAGGACATACCTCCACAAAATTTCAGAATTTTTAGATATCCCTAAGTATTTTAATTAATTTAAACAAGACAGTCTGTCCAGAAAATCGGACAGACCTGGACATCCCAATGTGGTGGGCCAGTTCGGCCCTCGCCACGATGTGCACAGGGGTCCATTGGCCCTGAAAGTTGGTAGGTAGGTCCCAACATGGGTGGGCCACAACTTCACAAAATTTTAGAATTTATGGACACCTAAAAATATTTTAGTTTATTTAAAGAAATCAATCTGTCCTGAAAATCGGACTGATCTGGACACCATATTGTAATGGGCCAGTCCAGCCACCACCATGGTGTGTACAGGTTTCCATTGGCCCCAAAATTTTGTAGGTTAGTCCCACCATGAGTGGACCACCTTCCTGTAAATTTTTATAATTTTTAGACACCCAAAAATATTTTAATAATTTTTGGAATTCCAACCTGTCCAGGGTGGAATATTGCTGGAATAGTGCAGAAAATCCAGACTGTCCACCTCATTTGGACCACACCTTTGGGACCCCAATGAAGGTCAGATGGGGCTGAAATTTGGTATGGTTGTAGATGGGTCATAAGGCTACAAGAATCACATATTATTTTGTTTCATTATTCCCACCAAAGACCCATAAGTCAGGCCCCAAAGTGGCCCAAAAATCTGTCCAGGCAGATTTGGACAGCAATATGTAATAGAAATGATTAAAATATAAACATGGTTTTTCATGGGATTTAACCCTAGGAATTTGTGTAGTGGACCATCCCAGTGGGCCCCACAAATGTCCAGACCTTCCCCATCATTAAATACCCCTTGCATGTGTCCAATTTAGGTAGATTTTAGGGCCACATGTCTAAGGATGGACTGCTATGGGTGTCCAAGCTCCATGGTTGGTCGGATTTTTGTTGGCCTACAAGGTGGGCCACACATGCAAGATCAGAATTCTATCATAAAGAAAAAAAATAAAATAAAATAAAATAAATGAAGAATCGGCCACAAGAGGAGGGGCTCCACACATTGAGGCCCTCCCTTCATCAATCACACCATACATTCCTTTTATTCATAGGTTACAACAAAGATCTACCACATGCATGTTATAGATTCAAGATCAATGGTTAGGATGCCATCCCAACCATGATTCTAGGGTCTAGATGACCCATCATACTATAAACTCTAAGTAATCCTCCATGATGGGGGCCTATAGAAGGAAACCCCATGCATGGACATGCATGCATCAAAAAGGCCATTTGGCCACAACTAAGGGATGATGTAAGATCTCCACCATGGATTGGTGGGTCCTACACTTCCCACAAAAGAAATCTAAGTACATGAAAATAGAAATCCTAATTTCTAGGATTACACCCACCTTAGATTCTCCAAATTTGGACCTCCTAGCTCCTAGTGCACAAGGGATCCATCTCAATGGGTGAGATTGGATTTAGATGGTTGGATTTGGAAGATTAAAGGGGAAATGGGGCTGGAGAAGAGAGGGAGATGGGAGAGAAGTTGCTGGAGAAGAAGAGAAGAGAGAGAGAGAAATGAGAGGGAAAGAGAGGGAAAATCTTTTTAAGGGAAGTAATAATAACCTATGGTGACAATAACAATGTTGCTAGGGTAGGTTAGGTATGGGTAGTGTTTAGGGTGGGTAGTGTTTATTCCATGCAATAGTGTAGTGTGTGTGTGTGGTGTGCATGGGAAATTGTGCCATGGAGGTGGTCCACATGCTTTTGTACAAAAGTGGGCCACATGATGAAATGCTCATAACTTTTGATCCATAGGTCGGATTGACGCACAAGACGCGTCGTTGGAACCGCAACGACAATACGAACGAGATGACATAGGTCTTGGGTCGATCCAAGTCGGGTCTACGTGACTGAACTCAAAGTGACCATAAACACAATCCGAGGGTCGCGGGTCGCCGAAATTTGACCGGTAGGACCGCGAGACCATGATGAACAAGATGTATACTCACACACACACATGCACACATGGAAACTTGGGTCGGGTCTTACATTGACCGTACCTTTACATTCAATTCATGCCAAGCCAAACAGTGTTCGCAATCCCAATTAGGCAGATTGTTCCACAACTTCAACATTTGTCCTTATTTGTTGTCCTGAAAATAATATCCACAGTTAAAAATCCAGTCACAAGACTCACAACCATGACCGGTGATGCTGTTTTTCGAAGATGAAGAGCGATTAAGGGTAATCAGCTGGGTTGTCCATGCAATATATTAAGAAATTGTTTCATGAAGAGGCCATATGCTACCACAAAAAAGTCAAGGCAGATTGGTTTTGAAGAAATGGGGATGTCCATGTAGTAGGATCTGAAGAAAAGAATATAAAAGGAAAAAAAAGAGTAAATTATCAAAAGCATAATACAGTTCAATAGAGATATTGACTGACGTAATAGGTGTTGGTGACAATTTTGAAGCATGATAAAAAAAAATGCAATAAAACTAAATGAAGTAAATGAAGGATAAGAAATATGACGAGGAAAAAGAGTACCAGATGCGTAATTCATAAACTTTGATTTCTGTTCACGATTGTACTGCTCAATCTTAGATTCCTTTCTCATCCAAACATGCCGAGCCCAGACCATTAGGAGAAGAAATGAAAAAAAGGTTAAAAAAGAAAAAAGAAGAAGGTACTTCTCAATCATTCTTGTACAATTAGACTAGTGTCAAAAGCCATGCAAACGTTCACTCAGATACTTATCATGAAGCTTGGAGTAAATCTTGCATCTCCATCTGCATCGAATTAGAAGACCTTTGTAAAAGATGAGTCAAGTTATCACAATTATTGGAATCACTTCCATCAATTGATGACCATAGTCAATATCATTTGGTGGGCCATTTTGATTTTCCAAGTGAAAGATGTTTCGAAATATCCACAGAAAATGACATAATTCGTACAAGCCACTTCCTAATTCCAAAAATAAATCTGAATTTCAAAACAGAAGAGGATCTCCCAAATAATGAAGATTAATCAAATACAAAGGAACATGATAATGTGAACACCTAATTGGAGATAAGATTACAGGAGGCATTTCCATATCCAACAGATAACTATATCCATCCTTTCTACCTTTAGTCATACAATATTATAAAGACTATACTGTTGTGAAAAACCAAAAGTGAGAAGGATGGATGTATTCATTAGTCAGAACAGGTGTAGATAGCAGGTCCCAGGATTAATCATGGCAGAACCATAGGGCATGGTAGAGACTAGAGAGTGAAACATTGAGACTTCAAATGAACTTCAAGCATATTTAGTAAAAGAAAGAAACAACAAATCTGTAGTAGTTAACTGTTTCCAATTGGGGTTCAGCCCATTTATAGGCTTATGCTGATTTTTTTGATGCCTGAAACAATATTATGAATTCAACTGATATTCTTATATTGGTACCAGCAGTTCAGAAAACCAACCAGAGAAATTATAACAACTTACCCCATATTTCGATATTGGAATTCCTTGTTGAGCATGTAGAAAATGTGCTTCCTCCATGTTGTGGCCCACCTCACAAGCTTCCCCCACCTTTTAAATTATTCGCCCTTCATTAATGCTGAAAAGCAACATTCCATTCATTAATGCAAGAACAAATAAAAATCATAACAAAATTAAAACATAAAAAACCATTTCAGATTCAATCAAGTAAATGTAAAAAATCACAACTATTGCATTCAAAAAAAAAAAAAGGATGTGACTTTTGCAATCCTTCAAAATAGCATAGTTGTACATATGTTATCCACTGTTTCTTAAATGGTGCATTTAGCATTCATGTATGTCAGTCAAGACCATCTAGATGTTTGGAGGGTAGTACATACCTTGCACATGATTGGAGGGCAGAGTTGCATTCGCAAAATCATCACATATAGCAACTGTATATGAACTTTCACATTCTGCATTTTTTCCCACCAGAGTTGCGTTTGCAAACTATTCAATACATGCAAAAGGTGAGTCACATACCATGAAACCTGTTATAGAAATTGAGCCAATCTACTCATTAGGTAGGATATAAGTCAAAATCAATGGCCAGCTAATGGACATCTAGCTAATCACATGACTAAATGTAATTGTCCCGCCGACATGGTAAGTGGATTGGCCTAAAGTTCAAACCAAGTAATCATCATTTTGTCCCGGATAGGATATTCTACACATGAAAAGTTGGTTAGTAAGAAATGGTTGTCTAAGATAGTTCACATACAGCCTACTGCGTGACCATTTCTCCTGAAGAAAAGAAAAATGAAAAAAAAAAAAAACAAAACAAAACCTCCAAAGCTCTGTGAGCTGCCTTTCTTCACGATCAATCGATTCATTGTTGAAATCTTCTCCAGAAGTTCCATCCTGCAAATGTAAAATCTCAGTTGCAAGAACATCCAATGGTCCAATATATCCCCTTAAAAAATTTCTAATTAAGAGTTTTGAATTTTGAATCCCTAATTAGGGATTTTCAATTTTTTTATCTATAATCCACAATTAGGGAATCGACACCACATGAGCCGGCACAAAAAAAAAAGAGCAACATTTCTGTTAGTTAATGGATCAGATTTTGATCATAGACTACACAACAATGAGGCCTCAAAATCATTATTAACTTTTCAAGGTTTTTTCCTGCAACAGCTATACCAACATTTTCAAGATTTCAACTTCCATAAAACCAACATGCATATAAATAAATAAATAAAAGACAACTATAGAAGTTGCATTTTGTACCCGACTATTAGTTAATGAAAAGAATCTACAATGACAAAAGTATATATCTTTAACATTTAAAATATAATAATTTAAAGAGGCACCCTCACACATGACTAGTTAGAAAATAATTTACCGTCTACCTAGAGCATAAATTCCAAAGTGTCAAGTGTGTACAGCATCCCACTCGTCCAAAAGGTTCGGCCCCCACCACGAAGAATGCTCAACATAAAAATCAGGCTCGTCCACTCATCATGTGGCCTACACTAAAGAAAATAATTGGCAGATAACTGCCAATTTGATAATCCTAACAAGATTCATGTGTTGAAGTTTTGCAATTAAAAAAAAAAAAAAAAAACCTCATTTTTGAATTCTTCATTCCTTTGCCCCAAATTCTTGGAAAGCATTTTCCCTGCTATTTCCTAACCATTCATTAGCTTACCCTGAAAGTAACCATCCACCGAATTTGGGTTTTAATTACAATCAAGAAGCACATAAATCCATCCATTCTTAAAATGATCATGTAATAGCAAATTTGGCAGTGAAAGTGGCAAAAAAAAAAATAATAATAAAAAATCTAGTTCAGTCAGCTAGCCCTTAAGATATATATTTAGTTAAGACGATCGGGATCTCATAATTCCTGTGTTTAACCATAATCACCATCCGCAAACTCATGAATAGCCAAACCAACCATTGTAAGGTGTAGGAAGTAATCAGGCATAACAGGGCATCATATATATAACCTACACAACATATATATTTAGTTATAATAAAGCACATAAGCTACAGTCATACCACAACTAGGAAAGGTAAACACATCAAACCACCTTATTTACTTCTGAGAGCTGATCACCTACAACCACCGTATTCTAACTTGTGATGCAGCCAACTCTTGTTTGAAACACATCTTCCATCATTTTACAACCAAATACATCGAATCAGGTAAGGAATCCTATTAGATTGCACCAAAAACCAGAAAAAACAAAAAATCAGATCTAATATCTAAACTTAATTTATAGCTTCAAAAACCTAAAGATCTCTCCATAAACCATGAAAAAACATCATTCTAGGGAAAGAATATGTATGCTCTATCCCCAAACGTCATATATATGCTCTGTCCCCAAATGGGCCATTTCTTTTCGACGACATTGGAGTAGCAGAAATCCCCAGATCCCCAATAAATAAATAAATAAATAAATAAAACATAGAAGGTGAAATCCCCAATTCCAAAAATCCTCAGATCCCCAAAATCCTAAAATCCCCAAATCCCTAATTTGTAAAATCAGAAAAACCCCAATTCGGGGTCCACATTCAAATCTGTAAGCCCTAAAATCCCCAAATCCCTAAATGAGGGTCCACATCAAATCAAAAATCCATAAATTACTAAATCCCCAAATTCCTAAATCGGCATTGAGATTGAGAGAGAGAGAGAGAGAGAGAGAGAGAGAGAGAGAGAGAGAGAGAGAGAGAGAGAGAGAGACCTCATGTTCGACAAATAGTCGTCAACCGAGCTTCAGAGAGAGCGAGGGGGTGCATGGGCAGGGCGTTCGTGCATCAAAGACACACAAGAAAGGTGAGAGAGAGAGAGATAGAGGGAGAGGGGATTAGGACGAGAGAGAGAGAGAGAGAGAGAGAGAGAGAGAGAGAGAGAGAGAGAGAGAGAGAGAGAGAGAGAGAGAATTAGGGCCAGAGAGGAGGGGACGCCAATTAGCTACTAACAGGTTGTGTAGCGAGACTTGCTATTGAAGTGAGGTCACCAAGTTCTGTGGGGCCCATTACGATGTATGTATTGTATCCACACCGTCCATCCATTTGGAGATATCATTTTAGGGCGTTATCCAAAGAATGAGGCAGATCCAAAGCTTTAATAGACCCCACGACAGAAAACAGTGGAGAGAGAGAGATTCCAACCGTTGAAACCTTCCTAAGGCCGACCATGATGTTTATTTGAAATCCAAACTGTTCACAAGTTAAAAAAACACATGAAAAAGGTAAAACACAAGTATCAGCTTGATCAAAAACTTTTATGGGCCTTAGAAGTTTTTAATGGAGTCACGCTCCCCACTCTTTTCTATGGTGTGGTCCACTGGAGGTTTGGGTTAGACTCACTCTTTGTCTATTTCCCTAAAATGATCTTCCAAATAGATGGACGGAGTGGATACAAAGAATATATCATCATGGGGCTTACATAACTTGGTGATGTTAGTCTCCCTACTCTACCCGTCAGTAGCTGATCCACGTGAGAGGGAAGGATTTGTGCGAAAGCCTTTAATAGGAAGTTCCTGTACTAGGATGTTGGGTGGGGCCCACCTAGATGTTTGTGAGAAATCCACCCCGTCCATCCATTTTATGAGACCATTTTAGGATGTGTGACGAAAAATTAGGTGTATCCAACACTCAAATGGACCACACGAGAGGAAACCATGGGAATTCAGTGAGTACCATACACATTCAATCAATATTGTTTCCAATGGTGTGGTCCACCTAAGATTTTGATCTACCTCATTTATGTGATATAGTATTAAAATGATGTGCAAAAATTGATGGACGGTGTGGGTTGATCCGAAATTTATGGGCCTAACAAAAAATTATGGTCCAATCCATCCCCTTATTGGTGGTGTGGTCCATTTAATATTTGGATATGATTCATTTTTTGGATCATTCTCTAAAATGATCTAAAAAAATAGATGAATGGTGTGGGTTGATCCCAAAATTTTGGTAAATCCAAAACTCAAGTGGACCATGCTACACGAAACAGTGTAGAATAATGATTTCCACTATTGATACCTTCTTGGGCCCACAATAACGTTTATTTCCCATCAAACCTATTCATAATATCAAAAAGATATGAATGAAGAGAAAACACAAACATCAGCTTGATCCAAAACTTCTATGGCCTCCAAGAATTTTTCAATGGTAGAGGTTCAATCACACTATTTCCTGTGGTGTGGTCCACTTGAGCTTTGGATATGCTTCCTTTTTGTTCTTTAGACCTCAAATTATCTGTTAACATGGATGAATGGAGTGGATAAAATAAATAAATAACAGTGGACCCCAGAGTTTACTCTAATAAAGGTAACGAGTAACTCACCTAAATATAGTGGAGTGGGGTTTACTTAAAACATTCGTAATTATATATTGGGCTTGCCTAAATGTGATTCACATATCCAACCCACTAATATGTGTGTCCCACTTGGATGGGGAGTCAGACCAAGTTTTAGCCGCATCCAAAACTCATGTGGGCCCCACTAAGTGCTTTTATATTTTTTAGGATGTCTTCACATGGTTTTAGATGATAAGGCTCACCTGAGTTTCGTATACGAATGATTTTTGAGATATCTCATAACCTAAAGGGGACACATCAAATGCACAGTGTTGATGTTCGACACACATCATGACGGGGCCCACAAAACTTACTAACATCAATTCTTAAGTTCTCGCAAGGTCAATAAGTTGTGTCACAATTTTGACCAAAATATTTGGCCCATTTTACATGTCTGGTCCATTCACTCTATTTTACTGATCAATACCCTCAATTTGACTAGTTACTTGCCCCGATCAGGCTAACTACATATGAAAAAGAAATTGGGCATACAAGATTGATCAACAATTTGAGTAAAACTTGATTTAAACATTTGAACTTATTTATTCTTCAATTTGGACTAATTAGATTGCCCAAAAATGGTTAAATGTTCAATTAGTGGATGTGCCTAATAATTTATTATTATTCTTTCATAGATAAATTTCAATTTCCATTTAAAAATAACATTTTTTTTTCAAAATGTATATTTTTTTTATTCTTAATTTTTCATTGAAAACTTTTAACAAAATATCATTTTTATTATACAATATTTCAAAAAAATATACAAATTATGAATTTTTATTTTCAAAATCTCTAAAATTTTCACAAATTTTAATTTTTTCCCCAAAAATTCCAAAATGCCGATTTTTTTTCTTCAAAAGCATCATTTTGTTTTCAACTTTTCAATTTTCTTTTTTAAAATGATATATTTTTTTTTTTTCAAAATCTCAGTGTTTTATAAATAACTTTTTCTTTTAATTTCAAAATTTGAACATTTTCAATTATTTTTCAAAATCACAAATTTTTTCAACTTCTTTATTTTTCGTTTCAAAATATTTGTTTTTCGATAAAGTATCGATTTTTTTAATATCATTTTATTTAAAAATTTTCAATTCTTTCTAATTTCTCCATTTTTTAAAATCAATTTTATCAAACTTCTCGATTTTATTTTATTTTTCAAAATACAAACTCTCATTTTCTTTTTCAAAATATTTTCATTTTTCAACATTGTGAAAATTTTCACATTTTTAAAAATCTTTTTAATTTTCTTTTTCAGGATATTATTTTTTTCTCAAAATCAAATGCTTTTCTTTTTTCAAATTTATCAACTTTATTAAATATTCTTTTTAGTTCCCACAAAATAGATTTTTATTAAATCGCGATTTTTATTTTTTCAAAATCTAATTTTTTCTCAAACATTGTTAAATTTTTTAAACTTCTCAATATTCTTTTTCATGTGATATTACAAATAAGTTAAATATTAGTTTTAAATTCAAAAATAAAAATTCCACTCATTTGATATAAAAACAAATTAAAATTTCTTTTTGCATTCAATCAATTTAATCTTAGATACAAATATGTACAATTAAACCACTGAAATTCTATTAAAAAACAATTATTAGACTATAAAAAAACTTAATTTTCCACCATATTCTAAAAAAAATGAAAAAAAATGTTAAAGGCAAAAGTCCTCTTACGACGGACCTGATCCGTCTCAAAATCAACTGAAAAGCGCACCATTTAGGTATTTTGGGCGGGAATTTGCAACTGTTCAGTTTCCGTCGCCAAATCAAAATTGGCAACGGATTTTGTCCGTCGCCTATTTAAGACGGACAAAAATCTGTCGTCAACCGTCCTAAATCAGATTTTAGCGACGGATTTTGGTCCGTCGCGAAATTTCACAATGTTCGGGCTACGGATTTTCAAGAAAGACGAACTTAGCGACGGACTTTTTCCATTAGCGACGGATTAGATCCGTCGTTAAACTAAGAGATTTTTGTGACGGACAAAGTCCGTCGCAAAAATGCGTCTCAAATTGGCCATTTTGGCGTAGTGTGGGCTTTATTTTTTTCTATTTAAAATTAAAAAAAAAAATTCTAATTTTTTTTTTTTTTGACAAATGGGTCACAATCAATGTCGGAAATATGAGTTCCCAACCGTTAAATTGGTGTCACGGGTTGATTAGACCTTTAGGATGGCTCCCAAGGTAAGTTGTCCAGTGATACTTTGAAACCTCAAACTGAACTCAACTTGGCTGAGTAGACTCGGGACCAAAGGGTAAGTGCAATCCTCACCTGGTCATGTTCAGGTACTTAGAAACCTCTATTCCTGCATCCTTGGTGAGTACAAGATTCGGTAGAATATAAGAGAACGCATTATCAATTTCACCGTCTGCTATCATAACAGATCCGGGCCCCAGCTTCATATGGCCCCTTGCCTTTCATCACATCAGTGTTGCAGTAAACAATCTTTCCTTTTACTTTCTTGGGATCCAAAGCGTGGCGAAAACATAAACTGAAAGAGAGAAATAAAATAAAATAAAATTTAAAAAGAAAAGAAGAATATAATTGCAAGTAGCCTTTGTGGCCCATCTGAGAAATGACAGGAATCGGACGATCCACTTCCTGATCGGACCATACGAAAAACAATGATCATAGGATGAGCTAGAAACATTACTCTGCACCCTCTACGGTAGCGGGATCGGATGAATTCGCCACATTGGCTCCTAATATGAAGGGAATGAACTTATTTTCGATGGCGAAAATGTTAACAGAAACTCTCTAATAAAAATTAAATCTGAGTTAAAGATGAATGGCATATTATAAACACACATGCATACTTATATATATACTTAAATGGTAGTGTGATTATCCGAATTGTGAGCCCACCATAAAAGATGGGTCATAGCCAAAAAAAGAAAGAGAAAACATTGATACTTGGCAAAGTGTGATGGATACACACACACACACACACACACACACACACACACACACACACACAAACACACACACACACACACACACAAGGGAAAAGGTATTATGCGCTCGAGCTGATGGGAATGTCCCATTAGGTTGAGCTGTGTGGGCCCCACCGTGATGCGTTTCGAACATCTACCCCATCAGTCAGATGTACCATATTCCATCATGGGCCTAGGTCTCAAAAATCAAGTCAATCCGTGACTTGTGTGGACCACACCACATGCCGAAGTTGAGAGGGGCTGTGCACCATTAAAACATTCATAATCATTTTTTGGGCCCACCGAGATGTGGTTTGCAAATCCAGCCCATCCATTTTGTGTGTCCCACTTGGATGAGGGTTCAGACCAAGTTTCAGTAGCATTCAAAACTCAGGTGGGCCCCACTAAGTGCTTGTATATGTTTTTGGCATGTCTTCACATGATTTTAGATGGTATGGCCCACCTGAGTTCCGTATACAGCTGATTTTTGGGATATCCCGTAATTTAAAGGGGACCCATCAAATGCACAGTGTTGATGGTCGACACGCATCACGGTGGGGCCCACACAGCTCGACCTCATGGGAGCTTATCGTGAGCTCGAGTCAATAGTACCTTTTCCACACACACACACACACACACACACACACACACACACACACATATATATATATACACAGCTCGAGTGCATATATATATACACAGCTCGAAGGGGCGTTATAGAGATTAGCAAAGTCTCCCTCGCTCCCGTGAGCGATGGCCCAAGGGACCATCCCCGACACGATCTTCTGGAAGGGTGAAGAATCCTGCTGAGTCATCTCCTCCCTTGAAGTCTCCCCTCTCTACTCCTCCCTCTGTCTGGGGACTTGCTTGGTAGCAGATCCTGGCTCAGGAGCTACCTGGGCCTCGGTAGGACTCGCCTCCACTTCCTCCGCCCTCTCCTCAGGGTCAGAAAGCACAACCACGGTCGGGACAACCAAGGCAGGGGCAGTAAAGGCAGAGGGCTCCTTTGCCTTCGGAGTTGTCTTGGTCTTTTTCGAAGGTCGAGGCTCTGACTGAAGCATCGACCTCAGAGGAGCCTTCATTTTGGACGCCGGTTTCAGAAGAGGCCAAGCTTCAGCCATATCTACATCAGATGAGGTAAAAAAGTTAAATAAAATCTTGAAGAAACGTGTCAGAACAACTAGAGGATACCTGTCACGGAAGAGTCTAGGCCTGCAAGAAGAAGATGCTTGGCTAAAGAAGATTCTTCTAAGACTGATCTTTCGGACTAAGTGCCCTCAGTTCTTTGATTTGAGCTAAAGCGTTGGCTCCTAACTTCGGTCTTTTCTTAACATGTCTACAAAACGCGTTCAGTCAGACTCAGAAAAATCACAATAAAAAAGACACAGAAAGGACATGCCGAGTTACCTGCTTCAGAGAATGCCCGAGGAACGCGAGGTTCAAAGAGCCCAGACTCGGCAGTCTCCCAGCGACCGCACACCCAGAACCACCTTTCTCTCTAATGCTTGTTAGATGTAGGAGGGTCGATCATCAAAGAGCCGCCCTTGTTCCGCCAAGCACTCAAAAAGTACCAGCCGGGCTGCTGAGGGTTTGGCCATACTTGGTACAGATAGAAGAACTCATCAATGGTCAGTAGGGGCTGCTCTGTCTCAACCCACAACACTGAACATCCGAACAAGTTCCTCCACCCATTCGGAATTATCTGCCCGGGAGCAATTCAGAGTCGGGAAAGGAAATCCCAAGCAATGGGCTGAAGGGGCAGACACAAGCCACATTGCATGGCAACTTGGAAAATTGCGACCATCCCAGGAGGAGGATGGTCGAGTAATTCACTCGGGAGAGGAAGATGAATGATAACTGAGTCGGGAATATGGTACCCGACTTGAATTCTATCTAAGTCCGCCTCGGTTAAGACCAAGGGGATCGGACCCTTGTGCTCATCTCCTATCTCCCCACCCTCGACAGCCTCCTCTCCCTCGTCGCCGAGTCAACGGTCCTCGTCGATCTTCCCAGAGGAACCGATTCTGTGGTTTCCTCAAGTTCTTCCTCTTCTTCCAGGTCGTCCCTAGGAAAATGAGGGGTAGGTCTGCCAGGGGTAGTAATCAGACCAGAAGGACCCACTGAGCGGGGCGTTCTGCTGAAGTTCCAGATATTCTTTAAGAGAACTAGAAGGCCTCATTGACACTAATCGCCATCTCCGTCAGCAATGTGGGTGATTCCGAGGCATCCCAGAGATGTCTCGTTTCGTCCTCATCACAGCGAAACCCCTCCTGCGGACTTGAAGAATCCATTAAGACAGAAAAGGAAAGGGAGGGAGAGAAAAACTCACCGGAGAGGCGAAAAGCGCACTGACAATTGGATAGCGTGGGGAAAAGGGGAACGAAAATGAGGAAGAAAATGGCAAAATGCGCGCACAGGCAGGGGAAAAAGAGAAGAAAATGGTGGAGAAATTGGAAATAGTGAAGAGGGGAAATCGAATGCAAGAGGAGCGAACGGGCAAAAATGCGAAAATGAATCCCGCTCCCCCCTTTTATAGCTGAGCCACGTGGCGAACACATTTAAGGAGTCAAATCGACGCTTGTTTCGACTCCCCTGCCTGACACGTGGGGCACGCCGACTGACGCAAGTAACGCCCTCGCCACGTGTTCGATGCTCATAAGTGGACGAAACATTCCGATGGCTGTCTGCTTGTGCAACCTCGAGCAACGAACCGTCGCATGTTAAGAACGACATAAGAAGCATTAAATGTTCCATCATAATTTCGGTCTCCAATGCACACCGACTTGAAAACTCATCACTCTTTAGTGTCGACATAGCTAACACAAGGAGTGAGGGGCTTACTGTTGGGGAATAAATATGATAAGTCCAGGGATTCGGTTATGGAATGGACCAACTCTACCGACACTCACCGAGATTGCGAAGCAGCAGCTTAGACCGAGATAAGACGAAGCTTAAAAGAGACTTGGCTCAGATCAAGGAAATAAATCCCGACCGATAGTAAAAGAGTCAAGAGTCATGGGGAAAACGAATAAGGCGCATAAAGTTGACTCGATTAACGAGGTAGCAACATTGAAAGGGACTGATTAAGGTCCAAATGCTATAAGCCACCTAACCGACTATAAAAACCGACTCACTTTAAACCGGTTGTAGTGTTGGCTATCGGATTGGGGAAGGACGTCTGCCATAGGCCGACTCTATTACGTCCGACAAAAGGCAAAAAGCATAACCCCTATAACCAGTCGAGACTCAGTTATTCGCTGAGTCGGTTGCGGCCGAGCCAAGAAAGGAAGAGACTGTGTAAGTTCAAATACCATCCAAAAAATCTTGTAAAAAGATTCCCGACCCCGAAGATCTTGGGATCAGGCAGAATCCATGAATAGATAGCAACCAAATCAAATCTCCTGAAAATGGGGAAGAGAATCCCCGCACGCCGGGACTTCCCACTCCTATAAAAGGAGGACTCTCTAAGATTAAAGGTACGCAAAAACCCTTCTCAAAACCCTTCCCACTTTGTCCAGTCACTGACTTAAGCATCCGAGGGTCCCCGGCTCTAGCCAGGATCTCCGTTGTTTCATCCTTGTGTAGGTGGTAGACATAAGAAGAATGCTCACCAGTTTTTTGCATCAACATAAGTTTTATTGAACGACGCCTAATCCTATTAAGGTAATAAATCTCATCCAATAAAAGCAAAGAAATGATGAAAGAGGAGATGAAGCTTTGTAAACTCAAATAATATAATTGAATCCTTTATCTGAAAACTAACTATCAAAATATGAAATTAGACAACTCAAATGAACTATTCCCTTTACTTTCTACCACTACCACTATCTAGCATTTTCAAGGAGACGAATGCACAACTATGGATCTTTTTACTGTTTGTTTCACATCTGACGAAGACTTATAGTCTGAATACACAACTACGGGACTTCTAACTTCTTGTCTCCCATCAGACCACACTAGCGAAGAAGGGGCGATATTGAAATTATCCAAAGGCTCGCTGACTGTCACCGTCACGGTAAAGCTGAGCTTCTCATAGGCTGACTTGAACTGTAGAACGCAGGGTTCGACGGTGATGTTCACTCGAGGGTGAGATTTGATTGTTACATTATACTTGGAATTTGGCGGGCCAACGTTTGTGACTGTCCGTGGGAATGTCTTCGTGAAATACGTCGATTCCACAATCGGGGAAGCCAACGATGGATAGTTGAGATCACTGGGAGATCCAAGAGTGGCATTGGAGCAGCTGGTGTCAACTCCTGTTATGAGCTTAAGATGCATTGCATCGTAGCCTTGGTTGCATAGCATTTGAATGTAGTCAGCTTCAGTGGCATCGTACACTAGACCGGGATTTACGGCTCTCATGGGATTGATATGGCCCGCACCGTAACTGAATTCGTGATCCTGACTGCTGGAGTAATCCATAGGAAAAGCTATAGATGCACAAAAAATAATAATAATAACAATAAGCTCAAATTGAAATCAAGAATCATTAATCAGGTGGGGGTCGCATTAATGGCAGATCAAATGGTAAAGATCATCTGATCGATGAGAATTTTTTCTAAAGATTGGACATATTCATATGGAGATGCCAGATAGGCGAACAATCAGATGACCAAGATCATCTGATCAATGAGAACATAAACCATTTTATCAGGTGGGTTCACATAGATGGCCTGTCAACTGATCAAGATGGTATGGTTTGATTAGACTTATTCATCACATAGGTGACTGATCGGATAGTCAAGATCGTCTAATCAACAGTATTTTTCAAAACATTGGAGACACAAAACATTTTATCAGGTAGATAGATGGCCCATTAAATGGTGGAGATTGTCCTATCAATGAGATTATTCTAATACCTGTTGTCATAAGAGCTGACTTAATGGCCGCCGGAGACCATGACGGGTGAAATGATTTGACGTAGGCGGCTGCACCGGTTGCGTGAGGGCAAGACATGGATGTGCCAGAAACGATGTTATATTTCGATTGTCGTGTATCGCCCTCATACCCCGAAATTGAGCCTTTTGGTGACCATGCAGCCAAGATATCGACCCCGGGAGCAGTTATATCTGGCTGTACGCACATGTCATACATCGTTAGGTAAAAAATAAAAAAGAAATATTGTAACCAGATTAGAAGCATGGCATACACGCAAATGGGTGAAATTAATAATTTTGGACCTAACTCGTTGAAATTTCATCCAGTAAAACAAAAGAATTATAAATCTCTAAAATGATAGATAGAAATATCGCAAAAAAAGTCAATGCAACACCTATAAAAGGGTAGTTCTTCATTTGTAATAGTTCATCTTGGCCTAGATTTAGAATCATCATATATTACTTATGATTGTAAAGGGTCATTCTGTTAGGCAACCATAACCATTCCATCAATGGCTTAGAGAAAGGATGGCTACAAACATAAGGTAAATAATGACTATTAATTAAAATGAGATGAACTCAGAGAGCACTGTAGCTTTTTTCAATAATGCATTAGAGATTAGAAGAATCGCATGCACAAAAATTGGTGAAATCCATAATTTGGGCCTAACTCATTGAAATTTCATCCAGAAAAATAGAAGAATCATAAATCTCCAAAATAATAGATAGGAATATTGCAAATGGAGCCATTGCAACACCTATGAATGAGGTAGCTCTCTATTTGTAATAGTTCGTCATGGCCCAGATCTAGAATCATCAAGGATGGGTGTCAATGGGCTAGGCTCAGGCTTCCTAAAATTAAAATTTTGAATAGGGTTGCTCAAACACTTCAAAATCCTGGCCGAGACCAACCCTAGGCTACAAACATGAGGCCTAATAAAGGATTACGGTAACAAAATAGGCAGTTTAGATTGACCGATTAGATTGTTCAAATAACCCAATGCAACTAGTAACATTTGCCAATTATGTATTAAAAATCGTGGTTTGGAGGACGTTTGGTTGCCCAAATATTATGATAGTTTATGATTAATCAGTTTAATTTGGTACCTAAGAAATTTTGTGATATTTGGCTCAACCTCACCATGATATAAATATTATTTTAATCTTTTAAAAAAAATATCTAATAAATAATGACTATTAACTAAAATGAGATGAACTCAAAAATCACTGGTAATGTATTAGAGATCATGGTTTAGGGTGAGTTGGTTGCACTAAATATCCATAATATTTGGTGCAACCAAACACACTATGATATAAAATATTATTTTAATTCTTTCCAAAAATCTCTGATAAATAACTACTATTAACTAAAATGAGATGAACTTGATTTTTTTAAATTAGTAGAAGACTACCTTAATAATTTCCGGTGTGACAATGTTGGGTCCTCTGGAAGAGAATGAAGTGACTTGGGGAGCCTTTTGATCGAAGACTGCTTGGCTTTTGTGAATCCTAGCCACTGGATTTCTGCTCAAAATACATCAATGGATTATATGAAACAACTTCATACATTTCTTAAGGATCCTAATTGGGCTTTATTTTTTTCCATTTAAAATTAAAATAAAAACTTCTAAAAAATAAAATAAAATAAAAAAAAAAAAAAAAAAAAAAAAAAACTTGACAAATGGGTCACAATCATTGTTGGAAATATGAGTTCCCAACCGTTAAATTGGTGTCACAGGTTGATTAGACCTTTAGGATGGCTCCCAAGGTAAGTTGTGTCCAATGATACTTTGAAACCTCAAACTCAACTCAACTCAACTCAACTCAGCTGAGTAGACTCGGGACCAAAGGGTAAGTGCAATCCTCACCTGGTCATGTTCAGGTACTTAGAAACCTCTATTCCTGCATCCTTGGTGAGTACAAGATTCGGTAGAACATAAGAGAACGCATTATCAGTTTCACCGTCTGCTATCATAACAGATCCGTGGGCCCCAGCTTCATATGGCCCCTCGCCTTTCATCACATCAGCGTTGCAGTAAACAATCTTTCCTTTTACTTTCTTGGGATCCAAAGCGTGGCGAAAACATAAACTGAAAGAGAGAAATAAAATTTAAAAAAAAAAAAGAAAAAAAAAGCGTATAATTGCAAGTAGCATTTGTGGCCCATCTGAGAAATAACAGGAATCGGACGATCCACTTCCTGATCGGACCATACGAAAAACAATGATCATAGGATGAGCTAGAAACATTACTCTGCACCCTCTACAGTAGCGGGATCAGATGAATTCGCCGCATTGGCTCCAAATATGAAGGGAATGAACTTATTTTCGGTGGTGAAAGTGTTGACAGAAACTCCCTAATAAAAATTAAATCTGAGTGAGTTAAAGGATGAATGGAATATTACACACACACATGCATACTTATATATATATATACTTAAATGGTAGTGTGATTATCCGAAATTGTGGGCCTACCATAAAAGATGGGTCATGGCCCAAAAAAGAAAGAGAAAACATTGATACTTGGCAGAGTGTGATCTACACACACACACACACACACTTATATATACTTAAATGGGAGTGTGATTATCCAAATTGTGGGACCACTATAAAAGATAGGTCATAGCCCAAAAACGAAAGAGAAAACATTGATACTTGGCAGAGTGTGATGGATGATACGCAGGCACTTGAAATTACTTAAAAAATGCACATGTAGCATACACGTAATCAAATAAATTAAAATGTCCAAAGTATTTAACCGGTGTAGATGTATTATGAAACAACAACTGAGCTTATTTGATTATCTGACCATAGGTGTACATTTATTTAACAGTCAAAAAAGAAAAAGAAAATATAACTTGATAACAATGGGCTTCCACACTTTTGTTGATTTATGTGAGTTGATATCTATCACGTGTACAATTTCTGAGTGCATGCATATCAAGTTCATCGGTAACCAGAGTATCATACTAGACATATGATACTATCATATTTAAGGGTTCGTTTGGTTGCTCATAATACCATGAAATTTCATGATATCAAATGCAACCAAGGCTGTCAACCTCTGGGCCTACGGTTGGTCCTGGCCCATATTTTGAATTATTTTGGGCCAGGCTATTGGGCTAAGCCTATTCAGCATTTTAATTTTGACAACCCGGGCCCAGCCCATTGACAGCCCTACCCTAGGAGCACTATAAATGATTTATAGTGTTCCTTGCTGCATTCATTAACTTTGACAGATTAATTGATTGATCTGAGCTGGCTATTTAAACTTATTTTTAGCACTTACCATTGGAATTTAATATTTTCCTGACTTTTAAGGCTTGTTTGGATACCACCAAATAAGTTATAAGTAACTTAGTTTCGTTTAAGTTTAATTATAAGTAACTTTTTCACTTAAAGGTACTTAATCACTTGAGCTTAATAAGTAGAAAACAAGATAAGTTACTTGAGGCATAAGTAACTTATCTTAAGTAACTTAAGATCCAAACACTCTTATTAATTTAAATCATTTAGCAAATCCAACTTATAAATTGTGTAAATTAGTTTTTATTAAAAATATGAAGGGTTTTTTATTTTATTTTATTTTATTTATTTTTTTGTTTTTATGTTTTTGTTTTCCAGCCCCTCCCCCTTTATTTAATGCTGAAGGCTCCATGCAGTAAGTGGAAGTGGATTCGTCGTACCCCCACCTAGACCATAATTCATCCAGGAGCTATGTGGGGCTCACCAATACGTATGGGTTTCATCGATGCCATCTATCCATTTTGGATATCATTTTAGAGTAGAGCCCAAAAATGAAGCCTATCCACACCATAGGAAGCAAGGATGACATGACACTTACCCATGGAAACCTCCTTAGGGCCACCGTGATGTTTATTTGCCATCCAACCCATTCACAAGGTCATATGTTCATAGATGAAGGGGAAAACAAATACCAGCTTCATACAAAACCTTTGGAGCTCCCAATAAATTTTCAATCTTTTTTAGTTAATATTCTAAAATAATTTGTCATAAATGATTCCGTATTAAAATTTCATTTCTCTTTTAGTTAAAATATCTAAAAAATTATTCCAAAATTACAATTCAAAACTTTAAATTATTTTAAAATTATAGCTTATTTTTTAATTTATCAAAAAAGTCTTACAAAAAACATTTCACGACTAACCTGCAAAAATCACAATAATAAAATGGTCCAACCCATCCTTGATTAGGCCTTTGTTTCTATAGCCATCCATTTTCCAAACCAAATATGGTTGTTTACACTTGCCTAACAAAAATGATTCTTTGCAATCATAGGCAATCCATGATGGTCCATTGTGAATAGATGAATCAAATTGTTGATGGGACATATTTTTGTATAAACAATCGTGACCATCCATATTAAAAGGCGATTGTAAATGTATAGTATACTTTAAAACAGTGTCGTGTTTGGATGGTAGGCCATCAAATATACATTTTACTTAATGAACAGTCTAGATTAGTGGATTGGGGTGTCTAAGTGTCCCTAATAGGAGTACTATAACTTAGTGATATGAGAGCATTAGAGCATTTCTCAATAATTCAACAATAAAATTATTTCAACTAGTTGGACAATTTGTTACAGTCCACTCCCGCAGATAACATCATAGGAAGAGATTTTTAGCCATTGAAAAATAGCAATATATAGGTGTGGTCCACTTGATGATTAGATATAGATGATTTTTGTACAATGTGGTACTCATGATAAGGCCAACCTATTGGATGGGTTGGATGTGGCACACACATGAAGGGTTGGACAAAGACTTGATCTCGTATTTGAGTCAACTCGGACCAGCTAGACACGAGTCATGTTTCCGGGTTTTAAAATATGCTCACATAGATGCCATGCAACCGGTAGAACCAGTAAATTGGACTGAACCGACCAAACCACACCAGTTTTAAAGTGCGCCGGTTCCAATTTTGATTCCGAAAATGAAAAAACCGATTAATTCGGTATAGTTCTCGGTTTGGGGTCCTATAGAACCGAACCGAACTATGAACCGGACCTTAGAACCGGACTCAGAATCAGACCTTAGAACCGACCTGGAATCAGACTGAGTTTACAATATATTTTAGTTATCTATTTTATTAGTTTAGTTGTCTATTAGACTCATGATTTATGGTTTATAATGTGCTCTTTGATCGTTTCTGTAAATGTTTTTTTTGCACATCTTACATAATATCTAAATCATTCATCAAATAGATCACAACATAATGGACATGAATTGATTTCTTTTTAAAAAATAAAAACATACAATTGGGCTGGCAGAACCGTAGAACCGAACCGAACCGGAACCAAGCCAGTTTTCTCGACCAGTTCCGGTTCGGTTCTAGGGTGCAAACCGTCCGGTTCCAGTTCCAAATTTTCCTGGAACCGTTAGGAATGGTTCGGTCTGGTTCTGGGGACTAGAACAGAACCTACCCGTGTACACCCCTACCATGTACGTGTACACAAATTAGAAGAATTAATAAACAGAGCAAGCTCAGATATTTCTAATCATGATCATACTAAAAAGTGTGCCGCAAACGACCACGTAGCATATGCTTGAAATCCCGACTATCCGATGATCAACGGTGGATAGATCAAACGAGGCACATGCATTTCAATTTGCTAATTTTCAATAGCACTAATCAGATTATCTAATACCATGCTTACCACAAAGGACCTGTGATTGCCAAGCGTCAGATTCGTTGTGAAGCGTCGATCGATGGAGCTAGCCGCTACAGTCAAAATCCAGGGTGCAACGTTGGATGCAGTAAAGCTATAGGGCCCACTATTCCCGGCGGACATAGACACAAAGATCCCATTCTTCATGGCATGGAAAGATCCAATGGCCAAACTGTCTTCAAAATAAGTAAAGGCACCGGTCCCCCCAAGCGATACCGATACGAGGTCCACACCGTCGTGGATCATATCATCAAATGCAGCCAAGATGTCTGCATCTGCACACCCATCACCCCAGCACACTTTGTATACTGCAAGCCTTGCAGATGGAACTGCGCCGCGGGCGGTTCCTTGTGCCAAATGGAAGAAGTTGGCGTTCCTAACTTCGCTTCCGGCGGCCGTCGATGAAGTGTGGGTCCCATGTCCTAATGTGTCACGCGGCGAAGGGTCCTCCCAATCGGGGTAATTTTTTTCGTAATTGTAGGAGCGAGCGCCGATGATCTTACTACAAATTTTCAATCGGCCCATAAGATCAGCATACAAATACACCCATTGAGCCAAATGAACATAGACCCAGCCCAACCAGTTCAAAATACCGACCCAAAACAACTCAGGTCCAGCCTTTTGTCATACTAGCTTTGATGGATCAAGGCTCAAAAATTGGTCTCAATGGTTAATTCTTTCAAGAGCCTCGGCAATCTGATTCGGATTCAGTGTAGAATAGACCAAAACCATGACTTGTTCACGTTTGCATACACTAAATAACCTTAATGAGAGACAACCTAAATGTGTGTGTACCATATGAAGAATGCGATGCGAAAACTCTTGAATAATTTCAATAAGGTTAAAATTGAAAATTCAGCAACTACGTGCCTTAAAGTTACTACATCTGAAAATTCCAGCAATATAGGACTTTGAAACACCAAACAGAAAATTCAACAAGCAAAATTAGAAAATTCAATAAACTATATGTGACCTATATGCTCTGTTATGAGTATGAGAATTTTGTCGAACACCTACCCTACACTAGAACTTGGTGCTGCTACAAAAGTTAGGAACATAAGAGTATTTACTTGTTGCAATAGATGTTTTGGCGAAATCCCTTCCATTTATTTGGCAGGGGCCCCATTCCTTTATCGCTGAAGCTCTTTGATTCAGGCCAGATTCCACTGTCTAGCATACCGATGATGATGTCGCTTTCAATGTCTGGCCGTCTATCCACCGTTTCCGTGAGGTACATGAAATTCCATGATCTTGTAGTGTGAAGCTTGTGAGTTTTGCTTGGAAACACTGATACTATACCTTCCATGCCTACATGTTTGTTCATAAACCTTTCCATGAATATTACCTTTTGAATTTAATACTTGATGTGAAAAATGTGTACGAGATCCGGGCCATTCATCAAGTGGGTCCCGCCATATGTGCATGATGAAAAGTTGGCCGGTTTAGATCAACCGGTGGGTTGGCTGTATAATAAAACGGATGGTGATCAACTTATTCAACCCACCAATGTGGACCACCTGAATGACTAGATCATGGACACTTAATAAGTGGGTCCCACTTTATATTTTTTGCTTACCAGCTAGCTTTTGTTGCTCCTGCTCGGTCAGCCACGCTGCAAATCCATTGAAACTCTTTTTATAGCTGTAGACTATGGATTCTTTTGTTGAGCTGCTCCAAAATCCAAACATTTACATTAAACAGTTACCCATTTGTGAAAAATTCAAAACAGAAAATTTTACCAGAAAGCTCAAGATATTGATAACTCGGAATGTGGGGCCACGGAATGTGTGCATGACATCCAATCCGTCCATCATGGTGGGGCACAACTTGTGAATGTATTGGATAGAATATGCAAAGCATGGTGGTCCATGGACAATCTGGAAGGTATTTGGTGGCGAGTGTCCCTGTTCAAACTGTTACCTGTGGTGTTGCCCACCTGAGTTTTGGATGTCCTGATTTTTTGGTTGCCATGGAGAATGTGAGAGGGCACATTTAGGGCCCGTTTGGACGGGTGGATTGGAAGGGATTGAATGGTATTAGGGTGGATGGCATGGATTTGGAGGCAATGATGATGTTGTCAGTGGCTTGTCTTGAGATCCATGGGATTGCTATATCGAGTCTGTTTGGCATGCGAGCCAATCTCGGGATTAAACCTTCCCATCCCTTCCAATCCTTCGAACCAAATACGTCCTGGACAAATTTGAACGGATTAGGGTGGATTGGATGGGATTTAAAGGTAACGATGGTGTTGTCAATGGATTGTCTTAAGATCCATGGGATTGCTATATCCCGGGATCAGATCACCCAGTCTGTTTGGCATGCCCAGCCAATCCCGGGATTTAACGTGTGAGATGTGAGTGAGATCCAAGCCATTCAGAACAGTGGTCCTACAATGAAGATGGGACGCGCCGCTATTTAAGGTTTTAGGCATGATTTTAAATCTTTTCCCATGGAGTGGCTAACCTGAGTGTTGGGTCTGGCTGATTTTTTTCATACAGGTTGAAAATTAGAAGGATTACATGATGAAAGGAGTGGATTCAGGTCCCAAAATAGCTCTACCGTGATTGTGAGTGGGCCCACCTTTCTCCAGAATAACTAAAACAACAGAAGAAAGCTTACCTGCCCTCAAGAACTTCTTCTAAAATGTTATGATGGCGCGATTCCACATACATTTCATTTTCCGAATATTCATAATCCTTTGCTAGTGCGCCCATATACACGATATAAACCTACACCAACATATATAAAAAATAAAAAGAAAAATAATTAGCTTCTAAAATTAAAAACTAAAATCTACACATCCATCTATGTGGACATCCATCTATGTGGGTCCCACACTTTATGAATCCAAACCGTTGATGGTTTGGACAGTTAATAAACATTACAGTGGGCTCAAGTTTAATGGTTGGTGTACAATCACTATTATTTCCTATGGTGTGGTCGACTTGAAATTTAGATATACTTCATTTTTAAGATTACGCTCTAAAATAATGTGAAAAAACGGATGGATAGCATGGATATACCATACATGCATCAAGGTACCTTTCTTTCTGTTTGAGCGGATATGATGTGGACGAAAACCATTAGCATCAATGCACCCAAATGCCATGAAACCCCCATTCTAGCCTCTTCCAAAGAAACAAATAAAAATACCCAATTTACTTGCTTTCTAAATATAATTTATAGAGTTTCTGTACTAATATGTTTTAATATCGCTACGTATCTACGTATTGTTAGGATATATAAGGTTTTAAATTTTAATTGTTAGGATACATAAGGTTTTAAATTTTAATTTCTGACTTGAATTGTATATGCGGATTAGGTGGGGCCCCGCATCACCGTACGCGAACAGGCTGGTGACCTATAACATCCAGGTGGCCGGTGGAAAAGTTCTGTGGGCCCCATGATGATCTATGTGTTTTATCCCCCACGCCACCCTGCCAATCCATTTTTCCATATCATTTGAGGACATGAGTCTTAAAAATGAGGTAGATCAAAAATTCAAATAGACCATGCGGTATAAAATGGTGAGGATTAATCGCTTACCATTGAAAAGTTCTTGGGTCCACTCATCCAATCTGTTCAGAGAGTAGCATTACCATGTATGGAGGGAAAACACAAATATCATGAACTTACTAAACTTTTGTGGCCCCAAAAAGTTTTCAATGGTAGTCATTCAATTCTCATCTCTCCAATGGCGTGGTTCACAAAAAGTTTTCAATGATAGTCATTCAATTCTCATCTCTCTAATGGTGTGGTCCACTTGAGCTTTGGCTAGAAATTGGATGAATATCATAGATAAAACATATGTATCATGATGGAGTACTCATGATTTTCCAACTCTTGCCTTACCAAGACTCTTCTCCTTGGGCCCGTTTTAATGTATTTATTGTATATCCATATCGTCCATTCATTTTTTAAGATCATTTTAGAAATTGGGTCAAAACATAAAACAGATCCAAATCTCAGGTGGACTACATTATAGGAAACAGTGGTGATCACATGCCCACCAATACAATCTTCTCTACACCTGTTGATAGGTTGTGGATAAATAGAAAAGATGAATCTCATCTTGATTCAAAAGTCTTGTGACTCGCAAGAAGTATTTATTAGCCAATCATGAAAGTTTCCTGTTGAACGGTCCACCTAAGTTTTCGATCTGCTTCCTTTTTGATCTCTGGTAAATTGAAATAAGCTGGAAAATAATGGATGGATGGTGTAGATATACCTTGGGGGAGCCGACTAGGTGAGACCCGGATCCACCCAAGTAGGTGAGACCGTGAATGTGGTGCTCACCGTGATGTATGTATGTGACTTAAATACACACAATCCAGCTCATAGTAGTGATTGAATCCCACCATTAAAAGCTTTACACAGCCACTGGAATATTTATTTGACATCCAACCCGTAGATATGGTCACAAAGATCTTGATGAAAAGACCGATCAAATGTAAGCTTGATACAAAACTTTTATGGCCCACAAGAAGTTTTTAATGGTTGAGTACCACTGTTTCCTGTATTATGGTCCACCTAAGATTTGAGTCAGCTTCATTTTTGGAATCATGCCCTGCTTTCAAAATTGTTGGACGGTGTGGATTTAAGGCATATACATATCCCACCCACTTCGGTGGATCCGGGTCTCACTTAACCGCTCCCGCATCTTGGGTGAGACGCACCTAATCGGTAAACGGATTGGCTACTCCCCTGCCACTAGCCCGGTGACTGGTGTCAGTGCTCTTTGGGCCCCATCATGTTGTATGCATTTCAACCATGCCGTTAATACATTTTTAAAGATCATTATAGGACTTGATTTAAAAAAATGAGAGGGATATAAATTTCATGTGGACCACACCACTGGAAAACAATAGTGATTGGATATCCATCATTAAAATCCTCTTAAGGCCCACTGTGCTGTTTATTTGACATCTAATCTGTTGATTATGTCATAAAGACCTAGATGAAGGGAAAAAACAAATATAAGCTTGATCCAAAATTTCTATGGCCCCAAAATGTTTTTAATGTTCAATGTTCATTCAACACTGTTTACTGTAATGTGGTCCACTTGAGATTAGGATATACCTAAAATTTTGTATCATTCCCTAAAATGATCTAGAAAAATAGATGGACGGCATGAATGAAACACATACATCATGGTGGGGCCACATAGCACTCACCATCAGCCATTGGCGGGTGGCAGGGGAGTACCCAATCCGTTTCCCCTAATCCGCTCCCGTTGAACACTGCACCCACGTGGTACTGGTCGGTGTCCAACGATGTATCTGTTTTATGCATGCATCCATCCATTTTGCCAGCTCATTTCATGCCACGGTGGACGCGGATTGCGTCCTACCTCCTCACGGACGGTAATCCGTCCGGGAAGGGCTCTGTGGAGCCCACTGTGATGTAACTGTTTTATCCTGCCGTCCAACGATTTTTTCAGAAATTTTATTATGTGAACCAAAAAACGAGATAAGTCCAATGGTTGAGTGGACCACAAGGTGGGGGATTGAACTGCCACCATTAAAAGCTTCTTGGGAGCCAGACAAGTTTCGGATTAAGCTGATATTTGTGTTTTAACTTCATCCGCGTCTACGTGACCTTATGAATAGGTTTTATGGTTAAAAAAAAAATCACGTGGGCCCTTAGAAAGCTTTCAACGGTGGGTGTCATATCAGTGCAGGTTCCTTTGGTGTGGTCCACTCAAGCCCTGAACCTGCCTCATTTTTTTGTTCACATATTAAAATTTTCTAAAAAAATCGTTGGACGGCAGAATAAAATAGTTACATCGCGGTGGGCTCCACAGAGCATAGGACGCAATCCACGTCCATGCCATCCATCGTAAAAAAAAAAAGAAGACGCGGATTGCGTCCTACCCCCGCCCCGGACGGTAATCCGTCCGGGCAGGGCTCTGTGGGGCCCACCGTGAGTTAGTTGTTTTATACACGCCATTCATCGCTCTTCTTGGATCATTTTAAGGTACGCTCCTAAAAATGAAGTAGGTCCATAGCTCGAGTGGACCACACTAAAGGAAGCTATAGTGATAATGATATCTACGGTTGAAATCTTATCTTGATCTGAAACTTCTCCAGTTCCTAGGAAGATTTTACGTTCAATCCCCACTTTGTGGTCCACTTAAGCCATGTACCTGCCTCATTTTTTGACTCACACATTAAAATGATCTGATAAAAACTATTAACGGAGTGGATAAAATACTTACAACACTGTGGGACCCACAGAGCCCTGCCCGGACGGTTAATGTCGCGGCGGGTGATTGTGTCCAAAAAAAAAAAAAAGGGCAGATCTAAATCTCAGTGGGCCACACCACCATAGGAAACAATTGTCATTGAACACCCACTATTATAGCCCTAAATAAGTTTCTAACGGTGGGCATTCAATCACCATTATTTCTCCTAATGTGGTCCACTTGAGTTTTTTATCCGCCTTAGTTTTTAGATCATGCCCTAAAATAAGCTGGCAAAATGAATGGACAGTATCCATAAAACATATACATCATAGTAGCGCTCACATAGCTTTTACTGCACCGATCAGTACCGACGAGGTGCTGTGTGCTAAGCCACGCAATCCGAATACCATATGCTACGCGTTGCCGAAGGATTGTTGAGGTTTGCTTGACACGCGTGCCAATCGCACATGTTTGCGAGATCCGGTATTTCCATTATGTTTTCCATACGGTTCGGATCATCTAGAGCAAAAACTAGGTACGCTGTCCCATCTCATGGAAAGCTCGGATTGCATAGTGTAGATTAGAAGTCTGTACATGCACGTGGGATTACACGTAAGGACTATAATATGAGAACGGCTTATATTGTGTGCCTTCATCGTTTGATATAACAAAAAATACTCTATGTATAACCTTCCATCATTTATCTCTATCCTCACCGTTGTTCGGCAGCCAAGTTCAGGATTTCCAATCTTAAAGATTCTCGGTCCTTTGTCATCAAATCAATGGCTTGGATCATTAAAAAATGACTCAGGTGCAGCGAACATGATGCGTATATAGTAGAAACTATATTTACATATCGTCTTGTTTTTTTACCCTTAACCGGGAGTTGAAACTCCTTAGAGTCTACCACCCGAGCAAGAGTAAGGACCCTATATTTACATATAGTCAAACCTCACTATGTAAGTTCGCCAATATTACAATAGGATACGTTGGTAGGGCGTGATCGTATGTTACTGGTGTCTCACACAATCATGTTAAGAAGTAGGTTCTTCTCGAAGCCAGGTTAGGAAGTTGATTCTTCTCAGGCCAGGTTAGGAAGATCTTAAAATAGTTTAAGGACATTAAATACAATCTTTTATATACTCTATAATGCTACTTATCTTAGTTTAGATTCTTCCATATTTAGCTGGTCACACTGCGGAACATACGAAGTTTAGGTTAGCTTAAATTACTACTGTCCAGTGTTATCATGGCAGTCTGCTTAGAAATAATATAAATATCCGCATTCAACTATCGTGGGATCCCTAATGAACTAAATTCTTACTTGGAAGATCAAATCTTGATCACATCTTGCTCGCAATTTGCCTTGATTGTTTGTTCAGACATACGATCACATGTATTTATCTTTTATTATTTCTCTACTTATTTTGTTTATTATGCTGATTATATAGAGGTTTAAATACAAATTAATAAAATCAGCATTATTACCTTTCTTAGCTTTAAATCTTGCATGTGTCGTTATTCTCTTGACCAATACAAGACCTGTAATCATCGTTGAAAAAAAGCCCTGAATGCAAGGCAAAAAAAATCTATTCAGAAAGACTAATTACTATCTTTCTAAATCGCCTTATCGCTATAACTATTGGTGGCTGAGAAGGCGGTCAATCCCATGGATTCAGTCTTAATCTTCTTAGCATTGGGGTTAGTAGCATTCAATCGAAGTCTCGGCATTGTGGTCTTTAACATTCAATTGAACTTGAGTCAAAGTATGACTCTAGGACAGCCCACACTAACCTAACCACAAATGTTTAACCAAATACAACCTTGGTTAAAATGTGTGGCCTCGTGTTTCATTGAATTGCAAGAAATAAGAAACAAGAGGTAACAAAAAACAACTGTTAGATTGAATTGTTGCACCCTTGGAACAGTTGGAACCATTCATATGAGGGGCCTGATCGTAGATAAGAGGTAACTAAAAACCGTTCATTTGATGGGCCCATATGTTGAATAACATAAATTGAATCCTTGTGATGAAATGTGTATCTATGATGATAACTTGGATTATCCTAAAAAAGGGACAAAACACTGGAAGTGTAAAATAGTAGGGGTAGATAGAAGTTTCTTGGGTTGAAAGTCCCTAAACCCCGATAGTACCTAAGGATGTCTCATCGTCGGGTCGAGTGGAGACATGGGTTATGGATGTGGCTTCAACTAATGAGTTTGGATTGAGAAGAGGTGGGTCTGACCTGCTGAAGGGCTGAGGTTCAAATAAGGGCTAGTTTGACCTGCCGACAAGGAGAGGTGTAAAAAGAGATTCACTACCATGTAAGGTGGAGTCACCAAGAGGGTCGGTATACGAGGTTGATTACTGGTGCTCATTATGTTTAAGTGTTTGTTGGGGGCCTTGCACATAACCTTAGGATCTAGCCTCCTGAAACAAAACAGAATTATGGAATAATAATGCAATGAACTAAATCAAAACATAAAGCACACCACACCAGGGATTTTTACGTGGAAAACCCTCAAAGAGGTAAAAACCATGGGACCTCATCCAGATCAACAATCCACTATAAAGCAGAACGTTATAACCGATCACAAGCACACACCGCTTGGATCAAACCTTTTTCACTCATGCAGGAGTGGATGATCAATAAGAGAAACAAAGAAAACGGAGAGATCTCAGCGATTACGAGGACGTGGAAGCGCTGAGATATGGTAGATCACCTCTACGAGCATAGCCTCCCTTCCATAAGCTTCCTCTCTCTCTTTCTCTCTCTCTCTCTCTCACACACACCTTTGATAGTCCTAAGCCCTCCTAGAAAACCTTTAGGAAACTTAGAATACCATGGAATACACCCCAATCCCGGATACACCCATATATATAAGAATAGAAAGAGGTGTAACCCAAATAGGAAACAAAATCTGCAAAATCTGCATTTCCACAATCACATCTGCGGAACTCGTCAATCACTCGCAATATCTCTCGATGATATCGAGACGGGATAAAAACTGTGCAGTGACTAGGGGTGAAAATTTCAACAATTATCAATGCCATCGAGCCACTCTCAATGACAGCCTCGATATCATCTGAAAGTCACTCGATGATATCGACAGGATAAAAAAAAATCGTCCAGCAACCAATAGTGAAAAATCCTGCAATTATCGATGATATCGAAACCTGTTCAATTTCATCGATCCCAACAATGAGGAGAAAAATCTCCATCAAATCTCTCCCTTTTCGACTCAGGAGGAGTTCACCTTCTTCAAGCCAGTCTGGTTTCTACAAACCTCAAACTTGCCCTTGAGCAAAGCCTTGGTCATCATGTCTGACCCATTATCGTCCGTGTGGACCTTCTTAAGCTGTAACACCTTCTGTTCCAAAATATCCCTGATCCAGTGATATCGAACCTCTATGTGCTTCGACTTGGAGTGCTGACTTGGATTCTTGCTCAAGTGTATAGCACTTTGACTATCGCAATAGACCATGTGCTGCTCCTGCTTCAAGCTAAGTTTCTGTAGGAACTTCTTCATCCAAAGCATCTCTTTACATGCCTCTATGACTACAATGTACTCGGCCTCTGTCGTCGACAATGCTATGACCTTCTGTAGTTTACTCTGCCAAGAAACTGCTCCCCCTGCAAACGTGAACATGAACCCCGATGTAGACTTCCTGGAGTCTATGTCACCTACCATATCTGCATCTGTGTAGAGCCCTCTAACACAGGTTTTCCGTCACCATAGCATAGGCTCAACCTAGATGAGCCTCTTAGATACCGCAGTATCCACTTAACCACTGCCCAATGTTCTTTGTCAGGATTGGCAAGATACAGGCTGACAACACCAACCGTATATGCTATATCTAGGCGTGTACACACCATAACATACATCAAACTTTCTACAGTTGACGCGTAGGGTATCTTCTGCATCTCTTCCACCTCTGCCTTCGTCTTGGGACACTGTCTGTCGCTCAATCTGAAGTGATCATCCAGTGGAATACTAACCGGCTTCACTGCATTCATATTGAACCGCTCTAGGACTTTCTCAATATACCGTTCTTGTGACAACCAAAGCTTTCTGCTGCTTCTGTCACAGGTTATCTCCATTCCTAGAATCTATTTAGCCGAGCCCAAGTCTTTCATCGCAAATGACTTGCCCAACTCCTGTTTCAGCCTGTCGATCTTCTTGATGTCTTTTCCCATGATGAGCATGTCATCAACGTATAACAGCAGAACTAAGAAATCACCATCTGAGAACTTGCGCGTGAACATACAGTGGTCCGACTCCGTTCTGTCATATCCATGCTGTAATATGAACGAGTCAAACTTCTTGTACCATTGCCATGGAGCTTGTTTCAGCCCATACAACCTCTTCCTCAACCTACACACCATATGCTCTTTACCCTTGACTTTGAACCCCTCTGGTTGGTGCATGTAGATCTCTTCTTCCAGGTCACCATGGAGAAAGGCAGTTTTGACATCTAACTGCTCTATCTCCAGATTCATGCTAGCCGCCAACCCAAGCAACACCCGTATGGATGTCATCTTCACCACTGGTTAGAATATCTCCTCGAAGTCTATACCTTTCCTCTGACCAAACCCTTTCACCACAAGTCTGGCCTTGAACCTCGTCTGTGAATTCTTCTGCTCAATCTTCTTTCTGAACACCCACTTGTTGCTCAGAGCTTTCTTGCCCTTAGGCAGTTTCACCATGTCATAGGTGTGGTTCTTATGCAAGGATTCCATCTCCTCTTGCATAGCTTTCAACCACTCTCCCTTATGCTCGTCGGCTAGGGCCTCAGAATAATCTTCATGCTCTCCCCCATCAGTCAGCATAATGTACTCATGCGATGAGTACCTCTTGAACGACTGTCTATCCTTACATGACCTCCTTACTTGTGACTCAACAGGTGGATCAAGTGGGGGCTGCTCCCCTGGTCCATCTTCTGAAGGAACTCCCTCGTCCTCTGCACCTTGATGTACTCCCCCATCATCAGGCACCATGGGAGGAGTAACTGGATCCATGTCTTCTAGCTCACCTGAACTAGGCTGGTTCTTCTCTGGCTTACCAATGTCTTCTATACACTGATCTTCAAAGAAAACCACGTCTCTGCTCCTGACGAGCTTCCTCTCGGTCGGATCCCACAATTTGTAATCCAATTTTTCATCACTGTACCCCAAGAACACACACTGCCTGATCTTCATATTGAGCTTGGACCTCTCGTCCTTTAGTACGTGAACGAATGCCCTGCATTCAAACACCCTGAGATGACTGTACAATGGATCCTATCCAATCCACACCTTCTCAGGTACTTCTCCATTCAACGGGGCTGATGGAGATCTGTTTATCAAATACACTGTCGTGTACATTACTTCTCCCCAGAATGTCTTGGGCAATTTCGCGTGGGATAACATGTATCTGATTCTCTCAACAATGGTGCAATTCATTCGCTCAGCTACACCATTATGCTGGGGGGTCTTAGGAATCTTCTGTTCATGCCGTACACCCAGGGACTTGCAGTACTCATGAAAGTCGCTAATATATTCACCACCATTGTCAGTGCGGATGCACTTCAATGATCTACCTATCTCTCTCTCGACTATAGCATGAAACAATTTAAACACACCAAAGACCTCGTCCTTAGATTTCAAAGCATAAACCCAAACCCTCCTAGATATACCATCTATAAAAGTAACAAACTACAATGCCCCACCCAAGGTTTTTGTCCTCATAGGACCACAAACATCAGAATAAACCAAATCTAATGCATGCACTTTATTAACATGAGAAGCAGATTTAACAAATGAAACTCTATGTTGTTTCCCTGATAAACAATCAAGACAGGTTTTGAGAAGTATACTTGTCACATCTGGAAGGAGCTGCGTCCTCGCTAATAGCTGAAGCCCTTTTTCACTCATGTGGCCTAGACGCTTGTGCCACATGTCAATAGCAGAATCTTCCGCTGCGTTCAACCTACCCTTGCATATACTAACACTTGCCTTGTAAAGGGTGTAACACTTATTTCCTCTTGCCACAATCAACGAACCCTTGATGGGCTTCTATCGTCCACCAGCAAATCGGCTTTCATAGCCATCATCATCCAATCTTTCCGTCGACATCAAGTTGAGGCGAAGGTCTGGGATATACCTCGCATCCCTGAGAATTAATGTGCAACCCACATCGATCTTCACACAAATATCACTAACTCCCACGATTTTTGATACACTAGAATTTCCCATCTTTACAGTCTTATAGTCACCTGACTTGTAACTTGTGAAGCAGTCCCTACGTGGAGTCGCATGAAAAAAAAAGCTCCCAAGTCTATCACCTAGTCAGTGTCCTGACTCGTTGCCGTGAGACATATATCATGATCTGCAGAAAGAATAACTACAACGTCGCCATCTGAAGCGACCGCAGTGGAATCTGATTCATCTTCCTTCCCTTTTCCTTTCTTATCGTTCTTCTTACCACGATATTCATGCTTGTAGTGGCCCTTCTTGCCACAATTCTAGCAATCAACATCCTTTCTGTTACTCGACTTGCTTCTTGATTTATCTCGGGCCTTCCTGCCCTTCCTGTTCTTTCATCTCCCTCGTTCCTGTGTCACAAGAGCCTCTTGCTAAGTAAACCCCTAAGACTTCCTCCCTGTCTCTTCATTGAAGAGACAACTAGTTACCTGTTTCATGGATATCTTTCCGTCTGGAGCGGAGTTACTTAGAGACACCACCAATGTCTCCCAACTATCAGGCAATGAATTAAGCAATAGTAAAGCCTGCAATTTATCATCCAGGACCATCTTCATAGAGGAGAGTTGGTTCACTATATTGCTAACCTCATTCATGTGCTCGGCCATAGAACCACCATCCTTGAACTTGAGATTCACAAGTCGCCTTATCAAAAAAATCTTATTACCGGTTGTCTTCCTCTCATACAGCCCTTGTAATTTCAGCCATAGGCTAGCGGCTGAGGTTTCTGTAGACACATGGTGGAACACAGAATCATCCAACCATTATCTAACAAACTCCACCACCTTTTGGTCCATCTTCTTCCAATCATCATCAGTCATATCCTTGGATTTTTCTGATATGCCTAAAATTGGAGAATACAGGTCCTTGCAATAAAGCAAGCCCTCCATCTTAGCCTTCCATATGGTTCAGTTAGAACTATTGAGGCTGATCATCCTTGATGAGCCACCTTCAATAATTCAAAACTGATCCTACCCGTTCAATGAACATAGCTCTGATACCACTTTGTTGGGGGCCTTGTACAAAACCTTAGGATATAGCCTCCCAAAATAAATCAGAATTATGGAATAATATTGCAATGAACTAAATCAAAACATAAAGCATACCACACTAGGGATTTTTACGTGGAAAACCCTTAAAGAGGTAAAAACCACGGGACATCGTCCAGATCAACAATCCAGAACGTTACAACCGATCACAAGCACACACCGCTTGGATCAAACCTTCTTCACTCACGTAGGAGCGGATGAATAATAAGAGAAACAAATAAAACGGAGAGATCTCACCGATTACGAGGACGTGAAAGCGCTGAGATGTGGTAGATCACCTCTATGAGCATAACCTCCCTTCCACAAGCTTCCTCTCTCTCTTTCTCTTTCTCTCTCTCTCTCTCTCTCTCTCTTTCTCTCTCACACCTTTGATAGCCCTAAGCCCTCCTAGAAAACTTTTAGGAAACTTAGAATACCCTAAAATACATCCCAATCCTGGATACACCCATATATATAAGAATAGAAAGAGGTGTAACCCAAATAGGAAACAAAATCCGTAAAATTTGTGTTTCCGTAATCACATCTGCGGAACTCGTCGATGATATCGACGGTTTCTTGATAACAGCTTCGATATCATCTAAAGGTCTCTCGATGATATCGAGACGGGACAAAAACTGTCCAGTGACCAGGAGTGAAAATTCTAACAATTATTGATGCCATCGAGCCACTCTCGATGACAGCCTCGATATTATCTGAAAGTCACTCGATAATATCGACAGGACAAAAATTGTCTAGCAACCAGCAGTAAAAAATCCTACAATTATCGATGATATCGAAACCTGTTCGATTTCATCGATCCCAACAATGAGGAGAAAAATCCCCATCAGTGTTAACCACAATGTTTCCCAAGATTATAAAGTTACCATGATATCATATAGCAGCATGATGATGATGATGTGGCTATGGACATGTGTGATATGTTTATGGTCATGGTAGCATGACATGGTGGTGTTGGTAACACTGGTTCAAGAGCATGATCATGATGTGCATGCATTGCTTTGTATTACATTGGTATCGGCATCATACCTTACATATTATATGTATTTCCTCATACATGACTCCTTTAGGACATACTTATTTTAGTTGCCCGCATATATGATACATTGCAACACACAGATGTACTCATTGGGCTTTAAAGCTTATACCTCCCCCTCCCCTTTTTAATATATATATATATATATATATATATATATATATATATATATATATATATATATATATTCAAAACAATGCTAGAAACAAGAGTAGCAAGTGATGCATGTCGTGTGATTTTTGGACACTCCGCTTCCGACTCATTTGGCAATTATGCATTTTTGTGTAACAGTTGTAATGTAAATATATTGTATATTAAGAACCTGTTATTTTACTAGTGTTGAAAATGCTAATATTTATACTTGATATCTATTAGCGAAAAAATGTCCCTAAAGTATATAGTTGGCTGTCGAACTTGAAACTTGGTGTATGGGTGTCGGGTGCCGAATTCAGAGTTTGACACAACATGAGATAAGTCTGGCCACTATGGATCGGCTGTGCTGGAAACTGATTTTGGTGCATGACATATATAATTGTTAATAATCAAGCTATGGAGAGGAATTAAGATACATGGATGACTGTCAGTCGTGGAGGGATCATGTGTAGCCAGATAGACAGGAAGAAAATTTCGACACACCTCAAATATATGAGGAGATTGTGCGGCCAGATTTAGATGATTGTTGGGATAGCATTGGGAACCTCATTTGCTCTTATGACACTTGGAATGGGCATTGAAGTGGTTTCCTTCAGACACCTTCGTCTATCCCACATAACTCTGAAAATATGAAAAGCATTGTTAGTTTAAAGAAGTTGAAGCTACGATGGGCTTGTGATGTGTTGGGGGCTTTGATAAATATTAATAGTTTTCTTTAGCCCTGAATAGTCTGACCGTCAGATATGTGGAGGGAAGGCAATGTTGAGGATGCTAAAGGTTATGATAGCACTTGTAGATGTATTGAGTTTGACACCAAATGAATTCATGAGAGCAAGCAACATCCTTACAAATGATGAAGAATATACTGATCTATTCCTTAACTTACATGATGAGAGAAAATTGACGCAGGGATGAACGTGATGAGGTTGATCACTATCTTCCTCAAGGATAACTACTTCGAATCCATGAAGCTTCTCTGGATTTCTCACTGAGACTTCTTGAATCCACGAGGAAAAAGCAAGAAAATAGATATATTATTCATGAAAATTCATAAATTGATTGATGAATGAAATAAATGAGTCTACAACCCTTTAAATAGGGATACCAAGCCTTGGAAGAAATTTCGAAATTAAACTACAACTAAAACTCTCTAAAATTTGTAACTTACTATAAATAGCAAATTTACTTTTTATAGTAAGTGTCCTATGTGGCTTAACCACGTCATTCTCCTAATTATTCTAAGCACTTTTTGTGTTGGACACAACTCCTAATGCCCAACGGATGAAGAGTTATAATCAAACTAAAACTTACTAAAAATAGTAAAAACATAAATAAACAAAAAATTCGACTGTTAATATAATAGAATCTTGCAAATTCGGCATGGGATAAAGTAGCTCATCCTACCCCAAAATTATATATGGTTCGTCTAGTAACTCATTCAGGTTTGCGAGATATATATGTTTTAAGGTTCTGACGGTCTTAATGACTTCCGCCTCCAATCTGGCCTTCTCTGATCCATTTTGGACGTGAAAGTGTCTGCGACCTGCTTTACATCAAAAATAGATTGGCTGGAGATGCTACTTATGGTCCATCCTGCTTGTTCTCTATGAGAGTCGTACCCTTCATTCATATGACATGCCCTTCTTCTTCTTCTTCTTCTTCTTTTGATATATTTTTTTTTATATATATTATGGATGCTTTTGGACTTTTTCTTTTTCCTTTTTAGTAGAATATTAGCCCATTATTGTGTGCACTGCTTCTTTTTAGCATGCTGATTGGTAAGAATGGCTATTGGAATTCCTTCACTGTCAGTAAGTACTATCTTCTTTTTATACTGCTGATAGAAACTGCTAAATATTTATTGTTTTGGGTCATGATCTTAAACATGTTTAATGTTTGAAATTGTTATGTTAATTTCCACCTACATTACATATTACTTGCTGATATATATATATATATATATATATATATATATATATATATATATATATATATGTTTCAGTTTGTTGTTTTTGATACCGAATTTATATGTGTACGTCTTAAATGATACAAATGTAAGGCCCCATTTGTTAAATCTGAAGTTTAAAGCTTGAATCTTTAGTCTGAAGCTGAATCTGAAATTTGAAGGCTGAATCTCAAATCTGTAGTAAAAAAACTTGTTCAGTAATTATGGCTTAAGTTTAAAAATTAAGTATTGAATTTCAAACAACCCGGTTGTTAACAAACATCTAAAATGTCTGAAATATGTTAATTTGACACATTTGGCCCTATATCCTGTTTGAAAATGTTTCACATTATAAAGAAATTATTTTTTATTAAATAAAAATAAAATTATTCTATTTAATTCAAATAAACTAAAGTACTTAATAGAAAATTAAAATATCATTATTGATTAAAAAAAAAAAAAACAGATAAAAATACTAATGATTTGCATGTATAAGTGTGACAAAAAATTTTTCTCACATACTGGACATAATAGTAAGAACATTTTCATCATTGTATTGTTAAAAAAGTGGATCATAGATGGATGCCTCTTTGCATCCGGATTACATAATTGTGTAACTTCTGTCACCATTAAAAACTTCTAAGGGTCACAAGTTTTATATCAAGCTGATATTTGTTTTTTCCCTTCTTTAATGTCTGTGTTAAGTTATGAACACGTTGGATCTCAGATAAACATCATGGTGGACCTTAAGAAGGTTTCAACGATGGCGTCACTCTCCCCACTGTTTTCTATGGTGGGGTCCACTACAATCTTGGATCTACCTCATTCTTTTTTTCATGCCCTAAAATGATCTTTACAAATAGATGGACGGTGCAGATACAACACATACGTCATGGTGGGGCCTACAGAACTTGGTGACATCACTTCAGTAGCTACTCTCGCTACTCGATCGGTCAGGAGCTAATCCGCGTCCAGATTGTACGGCGATTGCCGGACGCGAAAGCTGTGCAAGGATGCTGGGTGGGCCCACTACAATGTTTGTGAGACATCTACCCCGTTCATCCTTTTGGCGAGCTTATTTTAGGTTATTTGACCAAAAATGAAGTAATCGAAAACTCAAGTGGACCACACTAGAGGAAAGAGTGGGGATTCGGTGAGAACCGTTGAAATATTCTTGTGGCCATAAAAGATTTGTGTCAAGCTAAATTTTTTTGTATTTTCACTTCATCCCAGTGGTAATAAACTTATAAACGTACGGTTTGGATGGCATATAATCACCAAGGTAGAGCCGGGAAAGGTTTTAACGGTAGGTATTTCTTTCCCCCAATTTTCTCTCTCCGATGGCCCACTTGAGTTTTGGATCCACCTTACTTTTGCTCTTTTGTCGTAAAATAATCTCTCCAAACGGATGAAAGGGGTAGATTTCCCAAAAACATGGCGGTGACCCACCCATCATCTTGCGCAGGAACTCCCTCCGAAAGGCTTTCGCAGGAAATCCGCGTCCGGGATTGCTGGAAACGGACAACCCCGTGGGTGGTGGTCGTGCTCCGTGGGCGGTGGTCGTGCTCCGTGGGCTCCACCATGATGTCTGTGTTTCATCCATTCCGTTCATCCATTTTTATAGATCATTTTCGGGCACCAAAATGAGGGGGTTATAAGTCTCAAGTGGACCACACCACAAGAAAACAATAGTGATTAGATATCCACCATTAAAATCCTCATGCGGTACACGGTACTGTTTATTTGGCATCCAATATGTTGATTAGGTCATACAGGAAAAAACAAAGATCAGTTTGATCCAAAACTGTCATGCCCCCGAAAGTTTTTTAATGGTTGACGCTCATTCAACCCTGTTTCCTGTCATGTGGCCACTTGTGGTTGGGATATACTTCATTTTTTGTCTCATACCATCAAATGATTTGAAAAAATAGATGAACGTCATGGATAAAACACATACATCAGGGTGGAGCCCACATGCCAGTGGCAATCCGTCCACACCATTGGCTGGCAGCGTGAATGTGCAATCTACATGGGATGCTTCTGCCTAAGGATTCTAGGTGGGCTGTGTTAGTGGCTTTGTGTGACCGACGGTGATCTATATGATTTATCTACACCATCTGTTCACTTTTTCATATCATTTGGGAGCATAAAATAAAAAACGAGGCAGATATAAGGCTCAAGTGAGCCACATTGTAGGAAATAGTGAAAATTGGGAGCCTACCATTGAAAATTTCTCAGAGCCATAAAAGGCCTGATTATGCTGAAATTTGTATTTTTCCTTTTTCATCAAGGTATGTGTGACCTTATGAAAAGTTTATATGAGAAATAAACATTACATTGGATTTTAGTAAAGTTTCAACAATAGTTTTATTCAATTTCCATTAGTTTCTATGGTGGTTCACTTGAGTTTTACATGTACCTCATTTTTGGGTTCATGCTCTAGAATGATCTGAAAAAGTTGATGGACGGTGTGGATAAAACACATAAATCATGGTGAGGCGTAAAGAAGTTTTATATGTTAAAAGTTGGTTTTGTATTGGGCAAACTATTTAAAGAGAAAAAATATAGGTACTAATTTGAAAAAGGGTAATTTTGAAAGCAATTTTTTTTTTTTTAATAGAAAAATTTATGGAGGGCATTCGGCATTCACCGTTAAGCCAAACTCCTAAAATTACTCAGCGCTTTCCTTCTTCCGCATTAACAAACACCGCTAAACATGGAATATTTTCTAAATTCTACGTTAAGTGCAAAAATTCAGTATTAACAAAACAGGCCCTAAGTGTTGGATTCAACTTACCTTTTCTATCTTCACTCTTATTTGTGGTATGGATAGTAACATAACCTTCATGTAAGTATATATGGAAATGGGTACCACAAATTAAGAGTATGGATTTGGGTATGTTATGCAATTGTATGCTCAAACAAGATGTGCGTGTATCCTTTGATTGCTCTATTACTAGCTGATTATATGGACGAATTTTTCTAGAATATTGTTTAGATACAGGTCGGATTATATAATTTGATTATTGCTCTGCAGTTGGAGCTCTAACGCCCACCAGTGATAATGAACTACAAAAACCACCAATATTGCAGGACAAGGTAATTCTCCAGTACTATCTGCTTCTCTTCCGGTGACTTGACATTTTTATACGAATGTGTGTTTTTGTGATTTTCTTCCAGCCAAAAAAGGTATTATCTCAGAGAATATGTTATTATAAATCCAATTATTTTGACATTATGTTAATTATTATTTTTTTAATTTTTACTGTAAACTTGAAATGGTTCCGAACTATTATGTTGTGTTCGTTAGTCGGATCCTAAGCATCTGTTTCTCTCGAGAGGCATGTAGAATGCAAGTTGAACGTTTTAGCAGCAACAAGTACAAGTTTTTCAAGAGTTATCGGGAAGCATTCGAAGTTTGTAACTCCTTTAATGCCAGGGTCAACCGAGGCTAGCTTTGGGACACCATTTTCCCTACCTAATGACAATTGGGCCTTGCTGAGTGGTCCTCTTGCTCCCTCCCCTCCTGTTGGTCTGCATCAGGCTTCCACTGTATGGAAATCTCTGGTTCGCTTCTTCCCTATTCTTGACCGGCATTCTCAGGTGCTGATCGGGCATGGGGAGTGCAGTATGTGGCACAACAACTGGTCCAGTTTGGACCCTTTGGACTCCCTTCCGTCTCTCTATATCCCAGACTTGGCCAGTAACTGTCGGGTAGCTGATTTATTAGATGCTAGAGGCCTCATGCAGAATCTTCCTTCTCCGATCCCGGCGTGGTTCTACCATCACATTGAGCTAGGGGGTTTCTGTACTTCAAACAGAGATGATGTAACGCCCTGGATTTTGTAAACCGAGTTTTGTACTCGTTTTCTGAAATTCCAAGAGTTAACTTACAATGATAGCCCACATTTCACAGTAATAATTTTTTTTACTTTTCTTTTCTTTTATAAGTATAAGTGAGCAATTGCAACGGAAGCAAACAAACAACACATGGAGGAAATTTCTAAAATATATCTCGACTTATACAAATGGTTGCCCATAGGGCTTATACAAACTAATGACTCAAAATTCGAATGAAATGACTAAAAAAAAATAGAAACTTTTAAAATAAAAAGTCGCGAGATTATCCAGTTCTTCGTTCTCCACATTAAAGTTAACTTGTACGTCATTTATATAACCTGCACCAACTGAATACGGTTTAATAGCGTCAATGGCTATCCCAGTGAAGTATACCCTTCAAGATTACCAAGCATCACAATAGTAAAAATGGAATTCAAATAACTCAAGAGAATACAATATCAAAGTAATATTCATAAGTAAAATACAAAAATATACGATTTATGTTTCCTAAGTGACATATAGGATAATACCACATGTACATAAGAATACAATCCACTTCGCACCCAATATTCAATCTCCAACTTAATCTTGATTAATGAATGAATGTATGAATGCAATCAGCCTGGGGATGCACATCCAGCTGAACAAATGAATGGACCGTTCAAACAGTTGGCCCATTCATACATGATAACGGGTCTTTCAAACAGTCAACCCATTTAAAATGCAAGAAGGGTCGTTCGAATAGTACACTGGTCTTTTAAACAGTCGACCAGGTACCCGATAATGCCCACGTGCCATGTATGCATGATTAACCCAACCGTTATTAGTCCAATTTACAAACAGAATATCAAAGAAGCTTAAAGGTCACTATGGGGGGCGCGCGCAACCCAGTATAGGCCGACAGCTCGGGCATAGTGTCCCATTCCACCATCCCCGACTCATGAGACTTAAGCAAGTAAGATTCTAAGACTCTTAGATGATTATAAATAATATTTGTAAAATAAAGAATCCAAGACCTTTCATTTATAAGAATCTTTACAACTAGTGGCCCCTCATGATTCGACACGTAGACATTATCATTACAAGTCCGAATATACTTCCAACAACAAGAGTCCTTCCAATATGCCACATTGGCACCAAGTCCTTCAAGGACACCACCAAATGTTACAATCCACAAACTACATGAACACAAATCATCCATGAGATGGTAAGTCTACAACCACATAACATTTAATTTATTCACGACCGGCCACTAGCTCGAGAATACTCCAATATACATATTCACTAATATATAATATTAAATTTCAATTACAACTTAACACAACCAAGTGTTAAACCAAATTATAATTAATTCAATATATATTATCAAACAAGTACACATGTAAGTACACATCCAAACTAAACTAGAGAAAATAATTTCACATTCAAATAAATCATAACTCTATAGGATTTAGATCATTAATTTCTACAACTCAATAGATGTACTTACATACACATGCTAAACAAATCAAGGAATGTTCATATATAAAGGTGAGTCATCTTAAAAATGAATATCAACAATTCATAACTCGATCATACATGTAAATTAGTCATTAACATGATTAGACAATTAATTTAAAAGAGAATTAAATTAACTATTATAATAAAAGTAAGCTTGAAGGGTGAATCCTCACCTCTCTAGAGGTAGAAATGAAATCGACTCAAACTTCCTTGAACTTGCCCGCAAACAACTCTATTGAGAATCTTTGTTGCGCAGTCCGCTTGATGCCTCTCGATCTCAACCCAATAGACTCAATTTTGGTACGATCCATACACAACCATGACTTGATTAGAATACTACTGTAAACTATCAACAATCACCTATGATTTAAAGACGACCAATGAAACTCACTTAGTTAACTCACCTAAAATAGCCGATCCAATTCAATATAACTCGATGATAATCCATTATGAAAATGAAACCCACGAACCGATGTGAATCCAAACCCAAAGGTCCATCACCATCATGGTTAGAAGGATGGACTGAATTTGGATTAGCCCCAACCCACATCTAGTGACTTAACCGAGTCAACTCAGTGCCAACTCGATTACAACCCTCGTTTACTCTTTTTCCCATTCTTTTTCGTCTCTTTCCTTTTCTTTTCTCTTTCTCTCCTTCTACTCCTTTACTTAACCAAAGCGTTGTTTGGATGAATCAGAGGTTAAACTCAGTTTTGTTTGGGCTGGACTTGACTCAACAAGATATTAACTCGCCGCTTTGAAACATTTTGAAACAACACTGTTGCTGACCAACCACGACTCACTCTTAATATACTAAATTGAGACTACCCCGAAGTTAATTCGACTCGGTCCTGAACTCGGCCTGCTACTGAGTTGCCCACTCAAACTCGGTCTCCTCTCTCTTCTTTTCCCTCTCTTTTCTCATTTCATCTTCTTCACTTGATGGATCGACTGGTAAGAAACTCGGATCTAGCCAACTAGACCCAAAACAATGAAGCAAGTTAGAAGATATGATGAGTTAACTCAGGAGTGGTGCGACTTTAAAACAGTAAGGCACGGACACTATGCAGATTGCTATGTTGATTTCCCTTAATGGTCGGACTTCGGTTGGATATTAACACTTAAGAGACGATCAAAAGACCTACCTGATGGACGTCTTATATCTCAAGACCGAGCTATACCTCAGATTATGCAATTGCACTGCTTGCTGAGGAAGATGATGGAGCTCCAATGGCGTTTTCCAGACGTGGGGCTTTCTCTTCGAACTGGTTCTTCTGAGTGATTCTGATCATTCTAAGGAAGCTTATAGACGAGAGATTTCGAAGCTCCACATTCATTTGGGTGGTGGTTTTGAAGGGAGAAGGAGACGGGAGTTTTCTCTTAGTGCCGCAAGAAATAAAGAAGATGTGCGTTTCAACATCTCATTTAGGGTTTCTCACAACCTCCTTTTGATTCGGATGGCTACGATCATCTTGTATAAACGGTCTAGATGGAGTTTACTCATAACAGATTCAAAACAGTTAAAAATGAAAAGATTCCTCCCGTAATAACTTCTTCTTGCAAGAAAACTCGCGATGTGAGTGAGATAGAATGGAGGGCTACGATTTTCCCTATGAAGGGCTGGGATGGCGTGGAGAATCCCCATACGGATTTCCAGCCTGTCGAGAAAGCAGCTACCATTTATTTTTTATTTTTTAAAAATTTTTTATCCACACAACTGATCTTGTGCTTGATATTGTACCCACGTGTGCGGCCATCAACATGTGGGGTCATCATGGTTATGGTCGAAACTGCTTTGTCTACAAGATGGACGGTTAAGATTTTCCAAACGAATCACGATGGTGGCCTACTATTGATCGGACGGTTTGGTTGAATATCAAACGTCGTTGCTGGAGAAAATCAATGAGAGAAATCCTCTCCTGTTTTGGAATACGAGTCAGCGTCCAACTAACTGAATTAATGGTCCAGTGCACTGCACATGCACACAAGTTATGCACATGCACAATTCAATGGTGAAGTCCACATTGATGTATTGTATAATCTACACCATTTATGATATACTACTTGTCCTATTAGAACATATGCCCATTTGTCAAGCAATTCCAACACTTAAGTGGGCCATACAAGTGAATAATGTCCTACTTGTGGATTTAGATCAATCCAGCGGTCAGATTGATCCCAATCCAATTATCACCAGTTGGTAACACCCTAGGATAAAATATGGGGTGTTACAGATGACCACCTCTTATGGCCTTTCGACCCCTCGGGAAGATTCACAGTTAAGACCGGTTGGAACCTTATCAGACATAGTGATCAGGTGTGTCCTTGGACCAAGATCCTCTGGCATTCTCTGATTCCCCCAAAGATATTGTTGTTCATTTGGAAATTGTTGAGAAGTGTGCTGCCCATCGATACTCTCATCCAAAAAAGAGGCGTTCAGCTGGTATCTTGGTGTAGCTGTTGCACCGATGACTCCTCCTCCGGCCCGAATATTGAATCCCCCTCTCACTTGTTTTTAGAAGGTGCACTCGCCAGTTTCCTATGGAGGAGATTTGCTGCGATGTTTGGGATTCCTCTGTTCCATATATCACTCCTCTATTCTTGAGCGAATTCATTGGTGGTGGTTCTGGCCCTTACCCCGAAATCTCAGCACTCTGTGCTTTCAGCTTACCCCTGTTTTCTTTCTTTGGGAGATCTGGAAAGCCAGGAATGAGGCCAAGTTTGATAACAATTCGTCCTCTGCGGCGGCAATTTTCTCTAAGGTCATATGGCGGTTACACTCACTCTTCCCCCATGCTTTGCGAGATGCGGTCTCTCACTCTCAGGCCCACCCTATGATTCCCGGACATAGCTGCACCCCTCAACCCTCTCGTCACTTGGTTATGGTCAGGTGGATCAGGACAAGAGAAGGCTTTCTCAAGCTGAACGTTGTCGGTTCCGCCATGTTCAATCTCGTCCCTGCTAGAGGAGGCGGGATTTGTCGCAACCACTTAGGGAACTTCATTTTTGCCTTTGCCATCGGATACGGGGCCGGCTGACGCAGGGGAGGACGTGAGGTCGAGCACCGTCTTCCTCAAGGGGATAACTATTCCAAATCCACGGAACTTCTCTGGACTACTCACAAAGACTTCTCGAATCCATGAGGAAAGAAAGCAGAAGATAGAAATAAATTCTAATAAATTTGAAATTGATTAATGAATTCTTAAAAACGAGTTCACAACCCTTTAAATAGGGGTACCAAGCAATGGGAAAGAAATTACAATCAAACTACAACTAAAACTCCTAGAAATCACGACTTACTATAAATAGTAAACTTTCTATTTATAGACGGTCGTGATGTTTACTAGTGCGTAAGGTTTTCGGCCAAAAATAGTGTCCTATTTTGCTCCACCAAACCGTTCTCCTAATTATTTTAAGCTCTTGTCACGTTGGGCGCAACTCCTAAAGCCTGACGGATGAAGAGTTATAATCAAACTAAAACTTACTATTTATAGTAAAAACGAAATTAAAACAGGGAAACGACCGTCGATCCAGGGGTTTTTCACAATTCTGGACTATGAAACCTAACATAAAGGGGTCGGTTGGCTAAAGTAGCTCGTTCTACCCCAAAATCATATATTTTACGTCGGGTAACTCATTCCGGATTGCGAGATATGCCCGATCTAAGGTCCGACGATCCAGATCACTTTTGTCGTCGACCGGGCCTTTTCTGATCCATCGTGGCCATAAAACTATCCGCGACCCGCTCTACATCAGTCCCCTCCACTTCAAAATAACTCGTCCTTGAGTTCTCATCCTGCGTTCGTTCATGATACTCGGTCAGGTCCGCGACGTTGAAAGTCCGTGAGATCGTCACCATCTGGAAGATCAACAACATGAGCGTTGTCATTGATCTTTCGGATGATTGTTACCGGTCCAGTCTTTTTATTCTTCAACTTATTGTACGTTTCGATCGAAATCGTTCTTCGCGCAGATGGACCATTACTTGGTCGCCCACCTCGAATACTTTTTGTCGCTGATGCTTGTCCGCTTGCTCCTTGTACTTTTCGTTCGAGGCATGTAGCTTAGTTTGTACCTCCGTATGAATGCCCATGATCTTGTTAGTCATATGTTCTACTGCAATACTCATGCCTGGGAGCTTGGGCAGAGGGACCAAGTCTAGTGTGTGGCGAGGTACTTGTCCGTAAATAACCTGAAACGGAGATTTCCCTATTGAGCGGTTCATCATGTTGTTGAATACAAACTCCACTTGAGACAAAGTCAATTCCCACTGCTTCGATTTTTCTCCTGAAATGCATTGAAGGAGGTTTCCCAACGTGCAATTCACAACCTCAGTTTGACTGTCAGTCTGTGGGTGGTAGGCACTGCTAAATTGAAGTCGTGTATCGAATCGAGTCCACAAAGTCCGCCAAAAGTGGCTTATGAACTTCGTGTCACGGTCAGAAGTAATAGTCTTGAGAACCCCATGTAGCCGCACAATTTCTCTGAAGAATAGATTCGCCACGTGTATTGCATCGAGAGTCTTCTTGCATGGAATAAAGTGTGCCATCTTGGAGAAATGATCTACTACCACGAACACCGAATCCATGCCGCATTGTGTTCGTGGGAGACTAAGCATGAAGTCCTGTAACGCCCTGAAAATCGGGGGTCGAATATAAACTCAACTCCCGAGTTCCAGAACATCACTTATGCAGCAAAATGAATGATGATTGAATGTTGACTGTATTCGTGCATTGAACATGAGTGAGATTAAGCCAAAATAGTATATCATACTCCAGAGATAGTTAAATTTGCAAGCGGAAGACTGTGATAGATAGATAAAATATATAACTTATGATGAGTCTCCAGAGTGTGATAACATTACCAGGTTAAATAAATACAAGTGCAGTTCTAAAATGTACCAAATGTGAGGAAGTGTAATGTCTCCTATCCCAAATACCATAGCCCCGTCAATACAGTACCAGGTCTTCAGAGACCCGTCAGAGAGTTACATGATAGGAGAACTCCTCCTCATCACCATAGAAGTAGTCCGGCTCCGCCTCAGTAGCGTCGCCATCTGCAATCGACAAAGTCTGGTGGGTGTTCGGAACACCGTCCCGTATCGTGGGAGTGAGTGATCAACTCAGTGGAACAATAAAGCATAGGTTAACATGTTATCAAATCAATCAAGCAGTAATGATAAAGCAATACAAATCAAACATTTCTAACTACTCTTGTTAAGTGTAAAAATGATATGACATGATGCTGTATGCCCTTGCCAAACCACCCTCAAGCGACATCATCTTACGTTCGCGAATGCTACTCCCTTAGTGCGCCACATCTACAAAGCACATGCGGTGCATGATGATCATGATTACCGAGTTATTATTAGTCCATTTCAAACAAAGAATATTGGGAAACTAAGGTACCTCCCTTGTATCATTCCCAAACATGATCCATTCTAGGGTCGTCAATCCTAGTTAATCTCATACGATGTTATGGTTTGAGAAGCGTAGTGAAGGCATCGCAAAGGGCTCGTCACCCGTCAGCTCGGATACAGATCTCACCGTATGCGGCTCAATTCTTGGCCGTCACTCAAGTACATATCTCACCGTACTGCTCAATCACTAGCCGTCGGCTCGAATACGGGTCTCACCGTACTCGGCTTAACTCATACTCCGATTCTTTGTGAAAGACTCGTCGCCAATCACGGACTTGGAGTATACTCGAAGATAATACGGAGGACTCGTCGCCGTCAAAGCACGAGCACAGTCTCACCGTACTCGGCTCTCGCCGTAAGTATCGACGGACTCGAATATAGTGTCCCATACCACCATAATCGGCTCACGAGGTTGGTTGCGCAATGGTCACTACGGGAGGTACATGACCCGGCGTAGGCCGACGGCTCGACCACGGTGTCCCATACCACCATGCCGGCTCATGCGTCTTAGCGGATCAAGGTACCATGGTTAAAAGGGATTTCACTGTAAGTTTGGTACCCAGGTTCAAGCAGAGGCGACCAAACATGGTGAACATACATTAGACAAGTCGGGTTACTTGACGAGCTCGGCTAGCTCGAGCGCACAACAAGTTGAACGACATGAAGTGCATAAGCACTTCGCGTGGCCGACCACTATCGCTAACCGAAGTACGACTCGGGTTCGTCGAACACATCTCACGTGGCAAATGAATCACAACCACGAATTCAATTCTGGTACCGATTGTCTGGACTATAATCATAGCCCCAAACACAATCAATTCGCATCCATAGCATGTGGAGTAAAGCATGATAACAAAGTAATTAAAACATGCTAGTAGGCATGTTATAAGGCATGTTATAAAGCATGTTGTAAAGCACTTCATCAATAGGAATACAAACACATATATTACAAGTAAGCGGTTTAAGCAAATAACCTCATGGAGGTAATCATACATGTCTCTAGAGTAGTTGAGAATCCCATCTCAACACCCTAAAACATTACAATTTACTAACCACTACTCATTCGGGCATTTCAAGAAAACACTTAAACAAACATACATCAACATACATGACATATGTCGATCACATAGGCATTAGGCCAAATCCTTTCCCTAGGGAGTTGCCCCAATCATAACACGTGTACACCCACGACAGATGGTCATGGCAAGCGCAGAATCCAAGTTCCATATTCATTCAATCATTTCCACAAACACTTGGGCCACACATTTCAAAGATATATAGTGTATATTGGCCGTGGCGTGAACTAGGGAAAATCCTTTCGTCAAAAGGGTATCGCCAATACAACAATCATGATTCCATGACAATTAGTCATGGCGAGCACGAATGAGGATTCTATACTCATTCAGTCATTTTCACAAAACTTAGAATACACTATTACGACATATATATGGCGTATGTTAGCAAAACATGTATTAGGGCTATCCTTTAGCCAAGTGAGTATTTTAGCCTTGTATAATATATTACTACAACAAATAATCATGATAAATACATCTTCAAAATTTATACGTATACAGTATTTTCTAAAATACGCATTTTCAACATACATAGTGTATACAAGGAACTTGTAATACGGCGATTCTTTTCGCCAAGCTAATATTTTATTCATATATTGTATAATCATATATTAAATAAGTATGTCAAACATTATTCCAAAAGAAATACGTATACGGTATTTCTACAATACGTATTTTCAACTTACGGCACATTTACAAAGGAACATATAATTTGGCGATTTCTTTCGCCAAACTAGTATTTTATTCATATGTTATATAATTAAACATTAAATAAACATGCCAAGCATTTATCCAAAAAAATACGTATACGGTATTTCTACGTATACCTAGAATATGTGAAATTCCATATTTCACACCGCTAATCAAAACAGAAACGGAAAGCACTTTGTACATGTGCAATTACAAGCAGATCATGAATCTACCATTATCTCGACATTGAAAGCGTTGAAAACCTTAACTTATACACTTAAAGTCCTCACCTTTGCCTATGGAAATGAAACGAATCAGCAAGGGTAGTAGAACTTCCGTATACGGGAGATTTCTAGCCTACAGAGCGGAATCGGTTAGTCGTTACGCAACCCACATCGATCCCACCACAAATCAGACCTAGGGTTAGGGTTTCTTACCTCCAAATGGGCTGGATACAGCCGGGAAATCACTTAGAACGAAGCGGTGTAGGCCGTTGGATGGCAGGGAACGACGGCAGGGAGATTCTCCCACTTCTTCCTCACTTTCTCTCTCTTTTCTCTCTCTTTTCTCTCTCCCAAAACTCAAATTCGTATGGCTGTGAGAGAGGGTGCTCTAAGGCCCTTATATAGCCTAAAACATTCGAAATTAGACTCAGTTCAAGGGTTACTGCTAATATAGGATATTCGTCACTTTTTCCATCTCAAAAGAGAGGTTCGGTAGCCCTCCTTGAGCCAAACGTCAGACTTAAGCTCACCACCAATGGATCTACGTGGGATTACGTTTTTGACTCATTCGGATGCGCAGATCGCACGTGGCGGACCACTTTCAGTTCGACGGTCAGTGGGCCACGATCAGAAATTCCAAGTACATGTAAATGTTCCTGAAATTTTTCTTAATCCGAGGGTGTAATTTGGTCCGATTCGACGGTCGGGTTGCTTATCTTGACGCGTCAACGAACGATGAGATCACTATTCCAGATATTTATTTTGGCTTATGAATAGTGTTTTTCACACTACCTCGCTCCGATTCGAAACGAATGGCCGTGGAATATCGGATAAGGCTGATTTTTGAGATGATTGTTAAGCCCAGTGGGGCGGTCCTAGTTCCTTAACTTCGGGTTAATCGGAATCCCGATGTGCGATCTAGACCTAATACGAAGTTTCGTTTCATTCCCGAGAGCAGACGGGAAATGAGTTTGGTTCTAAACTTTAGGGTAACCTAGCGTCACTTGTTCTGCAAGTTTTGGGTCTTGCAGATCGTATTTAAAGCGATCCTAACGGATTTCATAGCTAATTGAGTTTAGTACTTAGTTAACTTTGTTAAATTTCTAAAGGATTTAATCCTACGTGATTTCTGTCTGAGGTGGTACTTAGTCATTTGTAGTTTATATCTGAAGTGATCCAAGTTATACTACTTAGCTAGTTTAAGATAGTGTCTAGGGCGGAAGTGCTTTAAAAAATTGAAAGCACAAGGTAGTGAAGGGTGGAATTTGTGAAGAAAATAGTTAAGGGGCGATTTTTAGACTGTGGGCTTTAGTTCTGACAAGTTGATAAGGTCTTAGAATCGATCCATTGCCTAAGGACGTCTAATCCCAGGTTGGCAAAAATCCGGGGCATTACAAGTCCATAGATAAATCCTCCCAAGGGCCATAGGCACAGGTAACGAGGTGTAGAGGCCCATATTATGAGATTGCCCCTTGAAGGTCTGACAGATATAACAACGTTGGACTGCCTTTCCCATATTACGTACCAATTGCAGCCAGTATTACCATTCTTCTACAAGAGCTCGCGTCTTGTCTCGCCCAAGGTGTCCACTGAGGCCACCTCCATGTAGCTCTTGGATTATCTATTCCCTTAGCAAACTGTTTGGGATGCACAGTCGATTTTCCTTGAAAAGGAACCCATCTTACATATGTAAGTCACCAAGGTGACCTTCTTGGCATCTAACCCATGCGTCCTTAAAGTCGTCGTCATCCGCATATATGTCTTTGAGGTGCTCGAACTCGACAACCTCATTGCTCATAGTGACTAACAAAGTTGCACAGCGACTCAGTGCATCAGTTACTTTGTTCTGTTGCCCTAACTTGTGTTTTAGTACAAACGTGAATTCCTGTAAAAACGAGATCAATCTAGTATGCACACGGTTAATGTAGCTTGATTATTAATGAATTTGAGAGCTTGATGGTTCGTGTAAAGTATGAATTCCCTTTGAATCAAATAATGTCGCCAATGTCGCAGTGCCTGGACCACCGCGTATAACTCGATCTCATATGTAGACCACTTCTTACGTGCATCGTTAAGTTTCTCACTGTAGAAGGCTACCAGCCTATCTTTTTGAGACAAAAATCCCTCAATTCTGACATATGAGGCATCACATTCAACTTCAAACAGTTTGTCGAAGTTGGAAAGTACAAGAACCGGGGTCGTGGATAATCTGCGCTTGATTTCGACAAAGCTCTTATTGGCTTCGTCAGTCCACTGAAACTGTCCTTTTTTCATGTAATCTGTGATTGGTGACACAATGGTATTGAAATTTTTCACGAACCGTCAATAGAATGTTGCCAGTCCATAAAAACTTTGTACTTCGTGAATATTTGTGGGAACCGACTATTCTCTGATTGCCTTCACTTTTTCCTCATTCACCTGAATGCCCGTGGATATTACGACAAAATCCAGAAATAATAGGCTATCAGTTATGAAGCTGCACTTTTTTAAATTGAGATACAATTTATTTTTAGTGAGCACTTGAAGAACCTTCTTGAGGTGTTCCATATGGGTGGTTTCGTCTTGATTGTATATCAAAATATCATCAAAATAAACCACAACGAACCTCCCAATAAAAGGTTTCAGAACTTAGTTCATTAATCTCATAAATGTGCTAGGCGCATTCGAAAGACTGAAGGGTATGACCATCCATTCGTATAATCCTTCATTAGTCTTAAAGGCCGTTTTCCACTCATCACCTGGTCGTATTCGAATCTGATGGTAGTCACTCCTTAGGTCTAATTTAGAGAATATTTTTGCAGCCTATAGCATGTCCAATAATCGTCCAACCGTGGTAAAGGAAACTTGTATTTTATGGTGATTTTGTTAATGGCTCGGCTGTTGACACATATGCGCCAACTCCCATCTTTCTTTGGAGTTAATAGAGCTGGTACAACACATGGACTCATGCTTTCTCAAATAAGACCCTTACGGATCAACTCCTCTACTTATCCCTACAGAATCTCGCACTCATTCGGACTCATTCGATAATGAGGACGATTACGTAAACTAGACCCAGGGACAAAGTCAATATGGTGTTGGATATCCCGCATGGGGGTAACCCATCGGGAAGGTCATCGGGCTAGATTTCTTTGAATTCATGTAGTAGGGGCTTTAGTCTTTCAGGGATAATGGTAAGCTCGAGTTCTTCCCCTTTTACAATTAATGCATAAGTCTGTTCTGTTTCTTTGAATTCTTCCACGAAGTCCCGTATGGTTAAGAGAAAATGACCCTCTACTTTAGAAGTTTCAGGTGGTCCCTCTGGATTCATAGGGGCCAATATGGTCTTCTGGCCATCCTTGATGAAGATATATACGTTATCTCACCCTTTATGAGTGGCGTCACGGTTAGATTGTCAAGGTCGACCGAGTAGTATGTGACATGCTTTCATGTCAACCACATCGCATACTACTTCATCCTTATAATGTTTGTCAATTGAAAAGGTTATGGTGCATTGTTCAGTTACCTTTGTTTCACTGACCTTCTTGATCCAATCGATTGTATATGTAGAGGGATGACGCTCCGTTTTCAATTGCAATTTTTTTACCATGACCTTGAAGACGATGTTCTTACTGCTTTCACTGTTAATGATCACGTCACAAATCTTTTGATTCACCGTACACCTAGTGCAAAAGATGTTATGCCACTGTGGATGCATTTCTTTTCTTGGCGCATATAATAATCGTCTCACGATGAACGACTCGCCGTGATCTTGTCGAACCTAACCTGAATCATCTCCCTTATCCTCGGTTGTATGCTCATATTCTTCAATATCTGGATCTTCGTAAGCGTTATCAACACTACCATCATTGATGGCGAGGTTTGTCACTTTTCGCTCGGGACAAGTATTTGATAGGTGGCCCGGTTAGCCACAACGATAGCAATTGTCGGGCTTTAGCCGAGCATAGGAGTTCAGGATTCTACTTGGACCAGTAGCAGTTGATAAGCCCCTTTAGGGTCTAGCTTGCCCGCTTCCCTGATCTCGGTTCTCAGACGTAGGAGGTTGAGTGCGTGCTCCTACGGGATCCTTCCCCTTAGGTTGTGCAGTTCCCTGGGGTAGACCTGCCAAAGGGATCCTTGCAGTATGATAGGTCTGTGTGTTAGGACGTTCAAGTTGCGCTTCTGCTTGAGTAGCCAGCTTGATCGCATCATTCATCATCTAGACAGACTGCATCTGAACCCGATCCTGGATAGTCATAGGCAATCCACCGTTGAATCGGGCAACTTGCTGCGATTCAGTCTCGACCAAATCATTATGCGCCGCCAGACAATAAAATTCTTCTGCGTATTCTCTCACCAACTGACTACCCTGTCGATAATTTTGGTATTGTTGGAATAATAGCTGATCGTAATTGTTAGGGAGGAATCAGGCACGTAGTAGCTATTTCATCCACTGCCAGGTACGGATTGGTGCTTTCATTTGCTTGGTTTGCGCGAGTTGCAATTGTTTCCACTAAGCTTAAGCTCATCCTTTCAACTTGTAGGCCACAAACTTGACCTTCTTTGCTTCAGGGATGTCCATATAGTCAAAAAGTCGCTCAACTTCAGAAAGCCAATCGATGAAATCCTCAATGTATAGTTGGCCATCGAAGCTAGGAATATCAAACCGCATCTTGAATTCTTGATCTGTTCGATCTACTCGATCTCCATCATGTCTGAGGTATTGGAAGATTATGTCGTCGATTTTCTCCTCACTGAAGCCCATTTCCTTAGAAATGACCCTTGGATGTACTGCCGGTACTATCCTGCGATCAGGGTGAATACGAGTTTCAGCAATTGGCGGTGGGGGATTACCACCAGGAATACGGAGTTGCCTTAGCTTTTCTGCCAAGAGATCCGCTATGCAGTCGATGGAAGCCTGCCGCCCTTGCATGGCTTGCAGATTCTCTTGTTGCACTACTTTGAAAGCTGCCGCCGTTAAAGGTAAATTCCTTGGAGCACCGCCCATTGGATTGTTGGCTGACCCGTCGTTAGAAGCCATCGATCCGAGGAGAAACCTCACTTTGATACCAAACTGACGCAGGGGAGGACATGAGGTCGAGCACCGTCTTCCTCAAGAGGATAACTATTCCGAATCCAGGGAACTTCTCTGGACTCCTCACAGAGACTTCTCAAATTCACGAGGAAAGAAAGCAGAAGATAGAAATAAATTCTAATAAATTCAAAATTGATTAATGAATTCTTAAAAACGAGTTCACAACCCTTTAAATAGGGGTACCAAGCAATGGAAAAGAAATCAGAATCAAACTACAACTAAAACTCCTAGAAATCACGACTTACTATAAATAGTAAACTTACCATTTATAGACGGTCGTGATGTCTACTAGTGCGCAAGGTTTTCGGCCAAAAATAGTAATTGTCCTATTTGGCTACACTAAGCCGTTCTCCTAATTATTCTATGCTCTTTTCACGTTGGGCGCAACTACTAAAGCCCGACGGATGAAGAGTTATAATCAAACTAAAACCTACTATTTATAGTAAAAAGGAAACGACCGTTGATCCAGGGGTTTTTCGCAATTCCGGCCTGCACAACCTAGCATAGCACGGTTGGTTGGCTAAAGTAGCTCGTTCTACCCCAAAATCATATATTTTACATCAGGTAACTCATTCCAGATTGCGAGATACGCCCGATCTAAGGTCCGACGGTCCAGATCACTTCTGTCGTCGACCAGGCCTTTTCTGATCCATCGTGACCATGAAACTGTTTGCGACCCGCTCTACATCACCGGCTCCAATAACCATGCTAAATTGTGGGCCATTTATGATGGTATTAAGTACTGTTTATACCTTGGACATCATCATATCATCTTGGAATCTAATTCTAGTTAGGCGGTCCAGTGCCTATAGCAGTCGTCGGCCCCTTCCTGGAAATGACCATACTGGCTATCTAGGATCAAATCCCTTATCGACAGGGGCTCTTTCTCTATTTCCCACGTCCTTCGTGAAGCTAATGGGCCGGCGGATAGCCTCACTAAGATTGGTAGTGAGCAGCAGTCTTCTAGCTTCTTCTCGGCTATCTCCTCCCTTCCTCACTTCATCAGAGGCCATATCCTTTTGGACAAAACCGGGCTGGGTGTCATCCGTGACCACAGCCCCTCTCCTCAATCTTAACGCTGGCCCTTCCGGTCCCCTTTCTTCTTTGTCTTTTTTTGGTTATGTATAGTTATGATAGGCAGGGCAGTCATTTTTATCTGTTCCCTGCCCGAATGGGCAGCTATGTAATTTCTGTCCTCTTTGAATGAAAGTTTCCCCTTTTGAAATAATATATATATATATATATATATATATATATATATATATATATATATATATATATATATATATATATATATATATATATATATAATGACAATTGAGCCTGTGATACGATCTATACTCCTCAATGAGAGGGTGTTCCATATTTCTCTATAGCGTACTCAAATCCTGACATCTATGCTACGTTGTCGCATCTACAGTACAATTTTCTTACTGGAGATGTTGGTGTAGAGGTGACGATCAATAATCTACATGCACTCCGGCCTTCACATATTCCCGTGTGTCTCGTGGTCCTTGTTCTTGCTATTGACGCTATAACCCATCCTTAGATCCTTAGATATGGTGGTTAGAAAGAAGGATTGATGAGGCTTGCTAGTTTGAATGCATCAACTGTTAAAGGCGAACTTTTTTTGAGCCACTTGCATGCATGCATGAGTAGTTTTTTTTTTTTTTTGGTTGGGTAAAGAAATGTAACCTGGATAGACTTTTTTTTTTTGGCATAGATAGGGTCTTTTTCTGGTTTAGTGCCTAGATATGTTTTTCCTTCTTCCTTTGGTTCAGTAGATGTAGGTGGACAACTGCTTTTTGTGGACCATCTTACTAACCACTGCATTATATCTTCATGTTTGAAATTTTTAGAAATGGAACTTTCTGTTTATACCACTAAATTGTACTGATTTTCTCATGCTTATATATAATCAATAATTTTGCCACAACCTAACTCAGGTATCAATGAGAAGATCTAACACCACATCACTCGTTACACAAAGAGCTTCCTTACAAAAACCATCCTCTAGCTAACAAAATGGATAGTCCAACTTGCCAGATAACGATGGACAATGTGGATGTATGGGAGATTCATTATGGTGGGCCACCATGCATGGACTATTATGAGAACCATTACATATGTTAGGTGGAACGAGTTCCTCATTGGACTCGATCGAGGCAACGAGTATCCATACCTATTCACGTAGGGGGAGATGTTTCTCTGATGCGTGAAAATATCACGGTTCCCCAAATGTCAGAAATGTCTTCGGAATAGTAATTAGGGATTTTGACTGTAATAACCTTGTGGTACGCCTAATTCCTCAAAAGGAAAGCCAGTTTCAAACATTCTTAAGGCAGCCCGCTGACAGTCATTTAAAATTTCTTTGGGCTAAATTGCCCATATCCTTAGATCAGAAAACGATGGTGGCAAAGAGGACGTCTCTAAGCCCTGTGCTGGATGGCAATGCATTTGGCTGTGGGGCACATTATGATTCAAGGTTTTGATCTACACGGTCCATTCATTGTACAAGCTCAATGTACTATATGATCCTAAAAATGAATCTTATCTATAGATGAAGTGAATCACACCATAAGAAATAGTGTGAGTTGCATGCTATTGTTGAAAACTGCTTACTGGGCCACAACCTTTTGGGTAAATATGATATTTATGTTTTCCCTTAATCCATGTGTCTGTGATATTATGAATATGTTAGATGACATATAAACATCATCGTGGGCCCCATGGAGCTTAGTGGGTATCGTTCATGATTAATTGTAAGTTGGTACAATAAAAGCATGCGTAAATGAGAAGTTTCGTTACACTCCCCGATACAACAATTTGTATTCGTTTAATCATGAAGCCCATCAAAAGGTAGATCTATTCCATAATGTTTGTGGCTTAGGATTTTCCTTAGATGGTGTTAACTTCATGTTGTTCGGAGCTACCAATGGCCCACAATGAGAAAAAATTCTCAGCAATTGCTGGAATAATACATACTAATGTATTGTGGCCACTTGATATGAAGTGTCGGTTATTCTCTGGACATTTAACTTCCTCAAAATCGTGAAGAGAATGGATAGAGCGGATTTGACCAAAAGTCTAAGATGGGACACAGAGACGTCGTTTATAATGCTAAAAACGACCAAATGGTCCTATTTCAAATCTTAATCTTGACCAAACCTCTCCCTAAGTTTCTTCTTTGGGACTCACCTCCACCTCTCCGACACTGTTATTTCAACGTGATTGTCTCCAACATCATCTTCTCAAGCTTTGGCTTCTTTTATTTCCATAAAATGCCTTTTTTTGCAACTGAAAACCATGGAAATGGCAAACTAATGTTTGGACCTGTTAGATCAAATGTGTCCAAAGAGGGTCAAACAACAAGGGAAAGAAAATAAAGGGAATTATGGAGATGTATTTGAAAGAAGAAAGTGTGACAAAGGATGATTTGAAAAAGGTTTATCTCTCACTCCGCAGGAAAAATAAACACAAGGATGCAGTGACGCTGGTGCTTCTAATTTGCATGGAGAATATGGTTGTTTCATATTCAAGAATAACTATGCAATTAAGTACATTGAAATGGTCAATAACTCAGAGATCAATTCAATAGTTACCCTCGAGGCAATGTGGGGTACAAATATTTGAGGGATGTGGTTAATCATAGAATTGTAGATGTTGAGAAAAACAATGACTTATTGGACGCATTATGTGAATGCGCATGTGTGATACAGGTAACTTATTATTGTCTGTTGGTTATTTCTTTTTAAATTATTCAATACATGTTCTGACCGATGTTTAATGCATCATATTATCAGTTAAATAGATATGTACATATGAGCGATACCCCAAGCTATCGGCCGATAGAGGGTGGGTCGTAAGAAGATTCCCCGTTCGAATTCTAAGATTCCTCAACTAAAATCCATATAAAGTAAGACGGTATGAATTTATCTCAAGGGTCTTCAAGACCGTGCTGGTAATGGTGATTTGTTATTATTGCATTATAAGAATGCATCGTGGTTATATATTGTAACTAATATATCACTATTGCTCTTACAGGTGGTGATTTCTCCAGAGCTTACACCAACAGAGGATGAAGAAGAGATTGAGGTCATTAAATCACTCGAAGATGAGTCCTACACGAAGGACAATGCTTTGCAATTGGAAGTTAGGGAAGAGGATTTGGTAGAGAAAGCCGTCCAGAAATGTCACTAGGAAAAGTTGGAGAGAAAAGAAGTAGAAAAGAGCTGAAGAAGGCAATGAAAAAGAAGTTGAATAGGAAGGAAGAGAAAGTGGAAGAGGAAGTCAGAGAGGAAGTGTGAGATGGTAGGGACTTGGGAGAGGAAATGAGAGAGGATGTGATAGAAGGAGAGAGATGGAAAATGAGATGGGAAGAAGTTGAGGAAGTAAGAGATGGCAGGGACTTGAGAGAGGAAATGAGAGAGGAAAATAAATGGGAAATGAGAGAGGAAGAATTTGAGGAAGTGAGAGGGAAATGAAGTGAAACATCGAAACTAGAGGCAAATTTTTGTACCTTAATCAAGAAACTGACAAGAAAATATTCTATCAAAACAAGAAAATAAAATTCGCTCTAAAAATTTTTGACCATAAACTTACGAACATCATGAAAGATGTATATGAATGGAGAGAGGAGATGAAGCACATCGACGCATTGGGAGAGAAAATGAAATGTCTTAAGACAAAGGATGCTTCATTACGTGTAGAGATGAAGCTCATGAAGGAGGAGGTTCATTCTATTAAGGTATGTGAAATTGTATTTGGTTTGATTTTCAATAACACATTTTGAATTACATATCTAATATGTGATTTGAATACATACATTGACATGATCTGTGGATGAGGCTCTGTGGCTACTCATGGACACGGATGAGGTTGCTGGTCAGCCTACAGATATATATATATATATATATATATATATATATATATATATATATATATATATATATATATATATATATATATATATATATATAAAAGAAAAGATGGGATCATCCCACCGATATATTATAGACAAAACTGGATTTACAACCAAAGAGGCGGGCCCCAATAAAAAGGATCCAGGCCGCCAAACAAAGAAAGCGCTGCATAAAGAAAAGAAACACCAAAAATCAGAGCACTAACTGCTCCTCCATTCCCCATGACTACGCCTGATGGACCCAAGGCCAGTTTTATCAAGGAGGATCGAACCCCGCACGGGGCGAGGGAGATCAACAACTGTGGAGAAAATCGAGTGGGATTGAGTGGAACTCGCTAGTTTAGCCAGGCCATTCGCTGCAGCATTCGCTTCCCTGAAAACGTGGGAGAAAGAGATATGGGCACCCCTACATAAAGTGTGAATTCATTCCAGCCAGTAGCTCCACCTCACACTCGCTTGGCTGTTACCATTCAGCAGGTCCACAATGAGCTTGGAGTCTGACTTAACCTGAACCTTAAAAATTCCTTTCTGCTGACACAACATCAAACCATCCCAAATGGCTCTAAGTTTTGCAATGTTGCTGGAGCTGATGCCGTACCCGATAGCAAAAGCGAACTGAAATTTACCTTCCGCCCCTCTGCAAATTCCTCCACCCCCTGATTTGCCCGCGTTTCCCCTGTTGGACCCATCTACATTGAGCTTGAAACAATCCCCCACAGGGAGGATCCATTTAACCAAAACTTGGGCCTTCTTGGATGGGGTTGGAAGGACAAGACCCAAAGTTTTCATCACCTTGCATTCAACAGATGAATGACAGGGCCAAGCTGAATACACTTGGCTGATTGATTTTAGCTAAGCAACAACTCTGCAAATAACTTCTGAAGGGAGCACGGCCTTTCCCTCAAATTTCGCTTTGTTCCTCACTTTTCGAGTTTCCCATATGATGAATAGGGGAAGAAGTCCTTGCACAATAGACGCCTTGCCCGAAGCCATGTAGGCACTCCACCACACATACAACCTTGTTTCCACCATGGGGTTGGCCCCGATTGAAATGCCAAGCATGGCTCCAAAGTGATTCCAAATAGCTTTAGCAAGAGTACTATGAATGAACAGGTGGGTCAGAGATTCCATCGAAGGAGCCGTGACGCAGTCAGAGTACAACAAACGCATTTGGAGACCAAAGGAATTCCTTTGTCCTGCACTCTGGAGTTCAAAGGGATAGCATCCAAGAGGACTCTCCACACAAAGCAAGAGATTTTTGGAGGCATCATCGTATGCCAAACCCAACGGGTCCAGCCCTTCCTTGGTGTAGATGGGTGAATCACACCCCAGGCGGACCTAACAGAGAAAGAACCTGATGGATCCAAGGGCTAGATGTGTGAGTCGGGAAGCTCCGACGTGCAAAAACCGCCTTGGAAAATGTGGTCAATAACCTCTTGAGGGAGAAGGGAGAAAATAGCTAACGGAGGGAGGGGGCCATAAGGGCTTAGAAAATCCCTAACTTGCATATCCCATAGCCTCTCGGGGATGGGGTTAGAGGCTAGAAGATGGAGTGGGCCAAGATTGGACTAGTTGTCCCACCAAAGACTACCATTACCCTGCCCGATCCTACACTGTGCAATCCTATCAACCAGGGGGAGGCATTCCCTGATAGATTTCTACATCGGAGATCAAGTAGAGGCTATGGTTGGACCAGGGGTTAAGGGAACCAGGTCTCTTTGATGTTTGGCCTTCATCAAATGCACCCACCGACTGTTCTCATCTCCAAACCGGATGGCCCAAGCAAGCTTGATTCGGAACGTCTTCATGATGTCTTTAAGCGGGCGAATCCCTTGCCCACCTTCAGTCTTAGGAATAACAATCCTCTTCCAACTAACCCAATGCATCTTTTTAGACCCGTTAGCCCTTCCCCAGAAGAAAGAAGAAATGCTCCTTTGAAGTGAATCGAGGATGCTGGTAGGAACATTAGAGGCAGCTAACGTATGAACGGGGATACTACATAAAACATGATGAATGAGGGTGGCCCTCCCAGCTTGATACAAGAATCTGGCCTTCTATCCACTGATTCACGCTTCAATTTGCTAACCAAGGGCTGAAAGGTTAGCCGGTTGACCCTACCACTAAAAATGGGGACACCCAGATATGTCGGATCGGAAGAAGAGAGCTTGATGCCCAGACAAATTTCCATGCCCCTGATTCTAGCTGCCGTAAGACTATCAGAAGCCAGGAAGGAGCTTTTACCCAGATTGACTCGCTGGCCCGAGATTGATTGGAAATCTTCAAGGAAAGCCTTCACAGCTCTCGAGGTTAAACCTCCATTCAGGAACAAAAGTGTAACACCTCGTACCCTCAGTACACGGGTGTTACCTGTTAAACCCACCTCAATCTAAATTAAATTTAAATAAATCAGTCAACTCGAACATGACTCATGCAAGATGGGGGATTCCGGTCACAACTAAGGCCATCCATCTAGACCTCTGTGAGCCGGAACGCACCCTACCACTGTCAAGAAGGTGAGATTACTTAAGGACTCTAAATTAAGGCCATTACGTCAGTCAATATAGCTGCAACACACTTATCACCAACACATGAGGACTATTTAGCAACAAGTCACGCCTTCGTCGTAACCAGTATCTGATATTAACCGTTAAAAACAAATATCAGGTCCAACCGATCAACGGATCATGTCATATGGGCCAAAAATAGTGCAGAGGAGTATGTAATGGCCCACCTAAGGTTCACTATCGACCTAAAATGGGCTAAGGGCCCTGGGTGATGCCCCTCTATACGAATGAATGGTGTCAATTTCAGGGATAACATTTCAGTGGGTCCCTACACATTGCATGTGCACAAAAGATGCTTGTGCATAAGGAGTACCAAAACTTTTAGCTCGGTCAGACTGGCTTGACCGACAACCTCTCCAACAAGTTTAAAAATATCTCCTTCCCGCCTTGCCTCGGTTTTTTAACCGACCTACTTCAAACCTGTAAGTGGGCCACCACGTCTATTTTCCGAGCATTCTAAACAGTTCAAATATTTCATGGGACCCACACGATCATAACGGTTTAGCCGTTTGATCATTTGAATTCAAACGAAGCAGATGGACTGCCACCGTCCAATTCGTGCCAAAGATGGCCCGACGAGCGGTTGCGGGATGAAAGAGAGAGAGAAATCGACTTTCCTTTTTAGGTAAGGCGAATCTCAGCCATCCATGGTGAGAACGATCACAACCGTCCGTCCCTCTCCCTCGGTAGCTATAAAGGAGAGCACTATGGCCCTAGGAAATGCATGTCAAGAGAGAAAAGAAAGAGAGAGTATAAGAAAGAGAGAAACAGGGACTTTGTCCCTCCCATTGAAGATCGAGTGCGGGGTCGGCATCCACCCACCTCAGGTGGTTCATCTTCCCTCTATTTATTTTTATTTCTGTGTAGTTTCAATACGTTGTAGGAGATACTCACCTGGGCTGGAACCAAGCCCGAGCAATGGTAGGGTTCGGACCAGCCATGGTGATGTCAGGTCAAGTAAGACAATGGTCGTTTGAGGCCACACTTCCGGCCTCAGGACGAGTCTGTTTTGAGCTCTCTGTAGAGCTTCGAAACTAGCTCAGAGGGCAAGCCAATTAATGGTAATAGGCGGATTGTTGAGACTGTCGTTGGGTCCCTATTTTTGGCCGGAACTGAGCCAAACCATGGTTGTGTGTCGGGCCATTAATGGGATAGAATGAAGGCTCTATTTAAGAGCTGAAAGCAACCGTCCATTAGGACACATGCTGGCCCCTTTTTGAATTGAATGACGAAAAATTAAGCCAGATGCTGGGTCCACGACAGCTTGAAACAAACCAACCCATGGCTAGAAGATGACCCAGAACTAGGACTGAAAACCAGCCAAGTAATGGCTGAGATCATGCCCAAACAAAGCCTGGAAGCTAACACTGTTTCAGTCCAGTTACCAGCCAAACAATGGCTGTGTCGGAGGAGCTGAAGCTCTGTTTTGAGCTGAGAGATGGCTGTGATCCAAGGGTTACTGCATGCCTATTTGGAACTCAGTTCTGGGCTGCACCCAGACATCCATCAAGGTCCCAAACCGGGCGTCAACCCAGCTGCAAAGGAGCTTGAAAACTGCTCCAGACGGCATGCAGGAGAAGACCCTGTTCACGTGAGATTTGTGGGCTGACTACCATTTTTGGCCCCTGCATAAATGCAGGTGAGCCTCACCCAACGTCAGTGGACTAACCCTGACTGAGAGCCCTGCATCGATCGTGGGCCCCACCAAATGTTGTGGGCTGCTCTAGTGTCAGGCCACTGTTCACTCCCTAAGTGCAGGGTTGCGATGTAGTAATAAACTTGGTAAGACCGAGGTCGAATCCCAAGGGACTGAAACCTGTACGTTGTCTGAAACTATGTAGAACTAGAACTAGGCTAAGATGAAATCTAAACCGAATGTAATTTGAGAAATAATGGTGAGAGATTAATCTAAAACTTAATAAATAGGAAAGGAAATTAGGGATTTAGAGGATCCACTTGTAGAGATCAGAGAGATCTTATGCCTGTATAAAAAATCATGGAAATTAACTGAACTGCCGTTGATATAGTTTTCAAGAGATGAAAGGTATATGAATTAGAATGGATTCCATCACCAAACCATGCCCAGGAAACAAAGCAAACAACAGAATTAAACTAATTACCAACCAATCAACATGCCATGAAGGTTAGGAAGGGTACCGTCATTCGACCATGCCCAGGAGACGATGGTGAACAACAGGGCTTCTTGACATCATAAACATAAAAGAAAGGAACATGCTCAAAGCCATTGCAGACCCATTGTAATTTTAGTCACAACGGACCATTAAAAAAAACTAAAAGCATTCCCTTAAAATCAACATCATTCAGTCTAAACAAATTGCACAAGCAACAAGTCCCCCATCACGCTACAAGCTTCACCTCTTAGCCCTAGCTAAGAGGTTTAGCCCATAAACATAATTAGGCTAATCTCTTAACAAAATAAAATAAACAAAAGAAAAAGCAAAAGAGAACAACTCTACTCTCTCTCCTCTATGCTCCACATCCAAGCTCCAAGCTCTACCCCCCTCCCTCTCACGTCCACAACTTCCTTTTATAGCTGCTAGAAGGCTGGTGTCGGTGGCAGAGTCGCAGCAGGAAACAGAGTGCAACTTTTCACAGCCAAGTTTCAGTGTCTCAAAACTCACCACTTTCCTCACTCAATTTCCAAAGAAACACCGTACCTTAGGACGTTTTTGAGTGCTCTACATGATAGACGGATCAAATCTGCCATATGATGAAAGATAGTGGGCCACTACCGCCTAGAAATCTGGATTTTCACGGATGTGCGAAAGCTTTCGTACCTCTTCTTTGTGTAGCTCGGTGGGCCCCACAGAAGTGTTTTTGGAGAAATCCACTCCGTCCATTTGATTCAGGACAAAATTTCAGTAAATAATGGATGATTCTAAACGTCCATTGACGAGGCCCAGAGAAGAAATCACTCCAAAAATCATTTTGAACGTCACAGGACCGCCTGTTTGTGGCCTCTGTATCGCACACATGTGCACGCATGGGTGTAAACTTTCAGCAAGGTTTTATATTAGTCGAGGCCGTCTACACGATGAACGGATCAGATTGGCTGGACAGGTAATGGGTGGGGCCCACTGACGTCCGTCAAAACGGACAGCACAGTTCGTGCATAGGCAAAAATGGAAACAACGATGCTGTTTTGGGAAGGTGCGGGTTAGCGCTGCTGACCCGCTTGCGTCGTCTCTGGTGCACGCGTACGTGCATGTGTGCAGTGTGCACACACCTTATACACAGGGCCCACCGTGATGTTTACAAGAAATATACACCGTCCATCCTCTTTCTCATATTATTTTAACCGTCGAGAATAATTTTGAAGCATATCCAATAGCGGGTGGGCCCCGAATTGAAGATTAATGGGCTGATCTGTATGTTGGCCCACTTCCCGAGATCTTCAATAGCTGAAATTTAATATGTACGGTTTATTTATGGCCCCTGGTCCATGTATGAAGTTTTGGGCTGAACGAATGGTGGGAACCCTGTGATCTTGCATTCTAGACTAATTTCAGGCCACTTGAGCTTCAGTTTCTCGATTTTCACGGGTCTCAGGTGTGTTATTTTGTTGATCTTGGTCTCTTCGGGTCCGTCCCTTGCCTTGGCATCATCAGAGCGTTAATCTATGCTTTTAGCACCCTTTTGTAGTCCAAGCTCCTGAATACACCTTGCATCACAAACATGATTAAAGCAGGGCATTAAACAGTATCATGTTCATAAATCTAGGCAATAACTAGGTCTGATATGCAATATTTGACCCTTAACAGCTATCATAGGCCCTTTAAATTTGGACCGTCCATCAGGGACGTTATGTCCAGAAAAAAGGCCCTAGGCCGGACGTCCAGATCTAGGCAAGTTTCTTTTGTTTCTTTCTTTCGTTATATATATATATATATATATATATATATATATATATATATATATATATATATATATATATACGTGTATGAACATATACTTGATAGTATGCGTAGATAAGTGGTGGGCCCTACCTGGGACCCACCTGTGTAATGCATAAACGGTGCATGCATGCCAATGGCGTTGAAACAGAGGGTACTATATATGTACAGTTGAACGCTACTCTACCAATCAGTTAATGCCAAAAAAAGAAGAAGTGGAGATCTCATCATAGTTGATGAGTCTGGAAAATCTGAATGGTTCATATGAGGCAGATTCTCATAAAACCCCTTAGTTTCAAATTTTACTTTAAACCGAAACTTCGGTGGGCCATGAGGAATGAAAACAGTTTCTTCCTTTGATTTGAAAGTATCTTTTCTATGGCCCACCGGAATCTTAGATTAGGGTGAAAATTTAACCCCTAATGTTTCTTGAGATTCCACATCTTATGGACCATTTGGATTTGACACCCATGTTTATATGGACCCACACGTAAAAAAAAAAAAAAAGAGTAACGTGCATGCATGCATGAAACAGAGAGTGGGAAACGGAGCATAACTGTTCACGTAAGCCACTGAAATTTTGTGAGATCTCATCCTGTCGAATAAGTCTAGGAAATCTGAACGGTCCACATGGAGCGAGCCTCACAAAACCCCCTGGTGCCAATTTTCATTTTGAACCAAAACTTCAGTGGGCCATGATTGATGCAAACAGTTTCTTCCCTTGAATTTGCATTTATCTTTGCTACGGTCCACCAGAATCTTAGATCAGGGTAAAAATTTAACCCCTAAAGTTTCTCGAGATTCCACTTCTCATGGACCATTCAGATTCGACACCCATGACACATGTGAAAGGTGCACACGTGCATAGGTGCATGCGTGGCCCTGCCTCTTATATTCATGCATGGTGAGTCATGCATGCGTGAAAACCACCTCGTACGTATGTTCAATATGGGTCGTCCAAGGTCTGGACGTAGTCCACCTTGGGCATATCCAGACCATCCATCCATTTGGTTGGTGGACCACACGTGTGGGCCCCACGTTGATATACATATCACGTATGTGTGGCCCATGTAGAACCCACGCATGTGTGAAGCATGCATTAAAAAAAAGTACCATTTGCTACAGATATAACATACCATATAATCCGAATATCATATACATACTGTGTACATAGGTATACTAGATGATATATCTGTAAGGTATATGATGTATACATATATACCATATAAAAATACACCATGTATACATAGATATACTAGGTGATGTATACATCATATATATAGTGTGCAAGCTCCTCTATAAGGTGGTGGCCGCATATGAGAGCCCCAACACGAGGTAGATATTTATTTGCATGGTCTGTATAATGGATCCCACCAACTAGACAACTGTATATCGAGCCCACTCGTTGGGACGAGTATTGTTGAGCCTGTACCCCTCTCAAATAAGCACCAAACCATCATGATTTGTGTCATTCAACCAACCATGGCATCCTAGAATCTTATAACTTATCAGCTAATGCAAGGGATCTTTCCAGGAATCTGTTCAAGTGACGTAGAGACACTAGCTTCTCAAGAGGGCCACGTCAAAGGACGCCCTACAACGTATCTGGTGATGATTTCTTCCCCTTAAGCTTTCCACCCTTAACTAGAGCAGAAATGACAGTTTTATTAGTATAAATAGCTAGCTAGACTGATAATAAACTGTGTGTAGAAATAAACTGTATTCGCTTGTTTTATGTGTTAAACATGATAATTCTCATGCTTACTATTGTTTAGATTCTTGAACTGCCCAAGTGAATAATCTAGTCATTTGTCATGTATATTTCAGTTGTTGTATATTGATAGGAATACATGTGTCATTCCTTATTTCCCTTTCATATTGTAAATGTTGTTATGATACACATACTGTTAAAATCTCTCCATGGAAAATCTTAGCAAAGGAGAGTCCATGCTTGGGGTGTAACTAGATTGGTTGTGACATAAGTAGGCCCCTGACATGGAAGATTTTGGTTGTGGTTCTTGACCACGGGATTTACCATCCATGTGTGGTTTCACCTAACTAACTTGAGATGGAATTCATAACCCTTCCAAATACTGTTGTTTACTCGTCTTTGAACCATTCATGCTGACATGTTTAAAATGTCACTTTTGATAATTTCAACATTTCACCCCTAGTCGACATTGGTGGTAGCCCTTTTACATTAAATTGATTGACCACATGTTAGTGGGTGCTACATACCCCTAAGACGATAGCCTCATGGGCCGGGGATGGTGGCAATGGGACACTATGCCCGAGCCATCGGCCTACGCTGGGCCACAAGCTCCCCGTAGTGACCGTGAGCTTATTTAAAATGGCTGAGTGTAATTAGATTAATAATGGACTGGCTAATCCTGCATACATCGCATAGACCAACATCTATTGCTATCGTACGTGGGGTACGTATTATTTCCGACTGGATGATGTTTTCCATGTTCGATGATTGCATGAGTGACGGCCCATTGTCCGCACAGATGAGCATCCCCGGGGCGTGAACGCATTCCATACATTCATGCACTTAATAAGACTGCATCTACTGTGTTTTGGATTATCTGTATGCTTTTATGCTATTCTTTATTTAGGGCGGCGGTGTGTAATCTTAGCGGGAGATTACACTGAGTTGGCCACTCATTCATCAATATTCAACCGTACAGAGGACACAGGGACAGAGGGAGTTACAGAGGAGCTAGTGATGATGGAGGTCGAGGAGGAGGCTTACAATGAGGAGCAGTACCAGGAGGCGGCTGCTTATTTTGGGTTGAATCAATAGTCAATTTACTTATTAACATTTCATTTCATGTTGAGAATTAAGGTTTTGTATATGGGCCCCAGCTGAGTGGCCTAGGATATTATTACTGTTTGGGTTTTATCTATACTACGCATGATTCTGTTAATTGCGCTTTGATTTAGGTTTGATTATCCTTTTGTTTATCAGTTAACACCTGGGTTTTCAAGAGACGAGTGTTATACTCGGGTCTCAAAAACTGGGGCATTACAAGTTGGTATCAAAGTGGAGTATGAGACAGCCTGACTGTGGGACCAGCTTACAAGCCTTAAAGGGATTAAACTTAGACAAAACTTAGAAATTCTCCCTTAGAAAAATAGCTAGGGTGAATAAATATAGAAATAGAACACTTAGGCCCTTCATGAATAACTTATAATTTCTTGAGAAATGATAAGATAGTTATCTGAACTTAGAAACAAAAACCTTAGCTCCCTTGAAAAATCCAAACCAAATAGTGTTGACTGAATGAGAAACTCCCTGGCCATGCAACTACTAAATTCTCCCCCTTATGATGTTTCATACTAGTTAAGAACTGTTCTTCGCCCTCCTAGTCCTGAACCACGAAATCTGATGTCACAAGAGGTCATGCCACCTACGACACAGTCATGTCGGGCCCACATAGTCGACATTCACCCCATCCCTTCGACCGAGCGCGAAAGGGAGCGCAGTCCTGTTTATACACCAGGCCTTCCGCCTGGAGTGGCGAACGGGGACATAAGGTCGGAAGATGTAGGAGACTCTCCCTCTCCTCAGATCTTTGCATCAAGGCTACCATCACCACACTTCGGGCAATGAACACCATCGGCCGAGCCCTCAGCCAACATGTGTGAGGATACACCGATGGGAGCTGCCGCCTTCGCACAGATGGTAACAACCATGCACCAGCAGCAGGCTGCCTTCATGTAGCAGCAACAAGACTTGCATGCTCTAATGATGGAAACCTTGCGAAGTCGTGGGGAACACCACAGGATACGGAGGCGCGAGGTGCCGACATGTTTGACCGCTTCTTAAGGCTCCGCCCACCGACTTTCGGAGGAGCGCCTGACCCAGTTTAGGCTGAACATTGGCTGGCAAGGATTGCCAAGATGATGGGACCGTTGGAGTGCTCCGATGCTCAAAAGGTCAGTAGGGCCACATACTTGCTTGAGGGAGAGGCCGAGAACTGGTGGAAAAATGTACAAAGAAGCGTGCCAACTGGGTATGTCTGGACCTGGGCTGGCTTCAAAATAAAGTTCCTAGAAAAGTATTTTCCTCGGTCATATCGAAGCGAGAAGATTGTACAATTTCTAAAGTTAGAATAGGGAAGCCGGACAGTCGCCTAATACGAGGTGAAGTTCGATGAGCTATCACGATATGTACCTAAGGCCCTCAAGGATGAGGAATACAAACTGGAGAAGTTCAAAGAGGGCCTGAAGCCCGGGATATAATCTCTGCTATGCACCTGGGATTTCGGGGACTTCCCAGAATTAGTAGATAAGGCAATGCGCGTGGAAAAGGATTTTGAGCACACCGTCCGCTCCTGCTACCCGACTCGGGATGCCCCGTTCCGACCAAGGCAACCTCCTCCTGCCTCACCTGTTCTAGCAGGGAGGTTCAGGCCACTACTCGCACGAGCTCCGCCCCTGCCTTTAGGTGGAAGCTGTGACTACTGTGGCAGACCCAACCACACCCCTCGGACCTGCTTCAAGCGAATGAGAGATCAGGGTATTCCACTTCTGGGAAACTGACCGCCGTAGAACCAGGCAGTAGCAAGGGCAGCGCCCAGGCCTCCACAACCCAGACAGGGGCCCCCACATCAGCAGAGGGCTCCCCCTGCGCGAGTATATGCTGTCGTCACCATAGAGGCTGAGTAGGACCCCCTCCAAACCATTCATGGTACCACCCACATTAACGGTACCCCTGTACTCACTTTATTTGATTCTGGTGCAACTCTATCTTTCATTGATTCTGCAATTGCATTTATATTAGAACTGAACACAACTCGGATGCATGCCCCCTTAGTTGTAGCATCCCCTATAGGCAAATTTGTAGAAACAAATAAAATGTGTAGGGCATGTCCCATCACTCTCGCAAGTCGCGAGGTTACTATGGACCTAGTTATCATGCCGGTCAAGTAATTTGACATTATCCTTGGGATGGACTAGCTCACGTTGGTGCGTGCAATCATGGATTGTCGCAACAAAACAGTGACAATATCTATCCCATGGTGTGCCTCCTTCACTTTGAAAGGAGGGGGCAGATGCCGAGAGTTTGAGGGTTTGCAGGCTCTAGAGGAAGCCGAGTCAGCAAAAGTCACCATCAGTCAGATACCAGTAGTCCGAGATTTTTCCAAAGTATTCCAAGAGATACCAGAGCTACCCCCTAAAAGAGCGATGGACTTCTGTATCGACCTCAAGCCAGGGACTGCTCCTATATCACTCCCGCTATTTCGCATGCCTCCTTGCGAGATGGAGGAGTTGAGGAGTCAGATTGATGAGCTGCTCGCTCAGGGTTTTATTCGTCCCAGTGTTTCTCCATGGGGAGCACCAGTCCTCTTTGTCAAGAAAAAGGACGAGTCAATGCGCCTCTGTATAGACTATAGGAGACTGAACGATGTAACAATCAAGAACAGATATCCTCTACTACGTATCGACGATCTATTTGATCAGTTAAAAGACGCAAAATACTTCTCCAAAATAGACTTGTATTCAGGATATCACCAGCTGAGGATCGGGGATGAGGATATCTTGAAGACGGCCTTCAGAACTCGTTATGGGCACTACGAGTTCCTGGTTATGTCTTTTGGTCTCACGAACGCTCCAGGAGTTTTTATGGACCTCATGAACCGTGTCTTCATGTCTTAGCTAGACTGGTTCGTGATCGTGTTCATTGATGATATCTTGGTCTATTCCAAGAGCCAAGAGGAGCATGAACAACATCTGTGTACGGTCTTAAGTACGCTAAAGGATAACCAACTGTATGCTAAGTTATCCAAATGCAAGTTCTGGGAGCAGGAAGTGAAATTTTTAGGGCATGTGGTAAAGGCAGAAGGGATAGCGGTCGATCTGGCTAAGGTGAAAGCAGTGTCTAAGTGGGAGCAGCCCACTACAGTGACCAAGGTTCGAAGTTTCCTGGGTATGGCCGGGTAATACTGACGCTTTATTAAGGAATTCTCCCGAATCGCGCGACTGCTCACACAACTGACAAAGAAGAATGCCCGATTCACATGAGATGAGAATACAGAGGCAGCATTCTAGAAGTTGAAGATGAGATTAACTTCTGCGCTGGTGCTCACTCTTCCACAAGAAGGAGAGGAGTTCGTGGTATATAGTGATGCCTCGAAGTTGGGCCTCGGTTGCGTTCTAATGCAAAATGATAAGGTAATCGCCTACGCCTCTCGCCAATTGAAGAAGCACGAGGAAAATTACCCAACTCACGACATGAAATTAGCCGCTGTGGTATTTGTCTTAAAGATATGGAGGCATTACTTTTATAGGGAATATTTCCACTTATTCTACGACCACAAGAGCCCGAAATACATATTCACGCAGAAGGACTTGAACATGCATCAGCGTCAATGGATGGAGACTCTTAAAGACTTCCATTTTGAAATCTCCTACCACCCTGGCAAGGCAAACTCCGTGGCTGACGCTCTAAGTCGGAAGAAGAAGCACGAGCTAGTAGCCACCCTGATGATCAAGGAATGAGAAATGATGAAATTCATATAGGACTTCGATATCCAACTCACTCTTGACGAACTTGATGCCTACGTGGCTCTGTTAACTGCAGAACCAACCCTGGTTTGACATATGATCTGCATACAAGACTAGGATGAAGGACTCATTAAGATAAAGGAAAGGTGCAAGAAAGAAGAAATGCCCGACTGGAGGGTTGGTGACGACGGTGGTCTTCGATATCAGGGACGAGTATGCGTTCCAAACGACGCCGAATTAAGAAAAGAAGTAATGACAGAAGCCCACCATTCCAAGTTAGCCATCCACCCAGGAAGCATGAAAATGTACAATGATGTAAAGAGGCAGTACTGGTGGAGCAACATGAAGAGGGACATCATCGACTTTGTGGCAAAATGTATGGTGTGCTAGAAGATCAAGGCCGAGCATCGCAACCTGCTGGCCTTCTTCAGCCACTACCCCTGGTAGAATGGAAGTGGGATAGCATTTCTATGGACTTTACATCTGGTCTTCCTAGGATGCAGAGGAAGCACGACTCGATCTGGGTCATTGTTGATCGATTGACAAAGGCCGCCAGATTCCTCTCGATTCGTACGACAGACTCCATCGATAGCTTGGCAAAGTTATACATCTGAGAAGTCGTGTGATCCTACGGAGTTCCGCAGGAAATTATTTTAGATCGGGACTCCAGATTTACTTCTGCCTTCTGGAAGAGACTATAGGAAGAATTAGGCACAGAGCTCAAGTTCAGTACAGCGTTCCACCCTCAAACAGACGGGCAGGCTGAGAGGGTGAACCAGATCTTAGAAGATATGCTAAAAGCATGCGTCCTAGACTTTCAGGGCAACTGGGATGATCACCTGGCACTGGCAGAATTTGCATACTATAATAGTTTTCAGTCCAGTATAGGCATGGCACCATATGAAGCTCTCTATGGTCGCCCCTGCCGAGCCCCTCAATGTTGGGCAGAAATAGGAGAAAGAAGTTTATTAGGTCCGGAGTTGGTTCAGGCTACTACTCAGGTCATCAACGTGGTTAGAAAACGTCTGCGCACCGCCCAGAGCAGACGGAAGAGTTATGCGGATAATCGACGTTGCGATCTGGAATTTACAGTTGGCGACCACGTATTTCTAAAGGTGTCACCTATGAAGGGACTGATGAGGTTCAGTCAGAAAGGAAAGCTAGCACCACGTTTCATCGGACCTTTCGAGATCTTAGATCGTGTGGGAGTGTGGCATACCGCCTTGCACTACCTACTGCACTGGCCAGTATTCACAATGTCTTCCACATATTCATGCTGAAGAAATACATACCAGACAACTCACACATCGTTAGTTGGGAGTAGATCGAGCTGACTGATAACGCCTCCTACACTGAGGAACCTATCCGCATCCTGGAACACAAGGAGCAGGTCCTACGGACGAAGACTATACCTCTAGTCAAGGTTTTTTGGTCACATCATGGGGAGGAAGAAGCAATATAGGAACGAGAAGCAGAAGTTAAGGAAAAGTACCCTCACCTCTGCAGTGACACACCTTAGGTAATTTCGAGGGAAATTTTTTTTTTAGGGGGGTAGACTGTAACACCCCGTACCCTCAGTACACGGGTGTTACTTGTTAAACCCACCTCAATCTAAATCAAATTTAAATAAATCAGGCAACTCGAACATGACTCACGCAGGATGGGGGATTCCGGTCAAAACTAAGGCCATCCATCTAGACCTTTGGGAGCTGAAACGCACCCTACCATTGTCAAGAAGGTGAGATTACTTGAGGACTCTAAATTAAGGCCATTACGTCAGTCAATATAGCTGCAACACACTTATCACCAACACATGAGGATTATTTAGCAACAAGTCACGCCTTCGTCGTAACCAGTATCTGATATTAACTGTTAAAAACAAATATCAGGTCCAACCGATCAACGGATCATGTTGTATAGGCCAAAAATAGCCCAGAGGAGTATGTAACGGCCCACCTAAGGTTCACCATCGACCTAAAATGGGCTAAGGGCCCTGGGTGATGCCCCTCTATACGAATGAACGGTGTCGATTTCAAGGATAACATTTCAGTGGGTCCCGACACATTGCATGTGCACAAAAGGTGCTTGTGCATAAGGAGTACTAAAACTTTTAGCTTGGTCAGACTGGCTTGACCGAGAACCTCCCCAACAAGTTTAAAAATATCTCCTTCCCGCCTTTCCTCTGTTTTTTAACCGACCTACTTCAAACCTGTAAGTGGGCCACCACGTTTACATTCTAAGCATTCTAAACTGTTCAAATCTTTCATGGGACCTGCACGATCATAATGGTATAGTCATTTGATCATTTGAATTCGAACGAAGCAGATGGACTGCCACCGTCCAATTTATGCCAAAGATGGCCCGACGAGCGCCTGCGGGATGAAAGAGAGGGAGAAACTGACTTTCCTTTTTAGGAAAGGTGAATCTCAGCCATCCATGGTGAGAACGATCACAACCATCCATCCCTCTCCCTCGGTAGCTATAAAGGAGGGCACTGTAGCCTAGGAAATGCATGCCAAGAGAGAAAAGAAAGAGAGAGTATAAGAAAGAGAGAAACAGGGAGTTTGTCCCTCTCATTGAAGATCGAGTGCAAGGTCGACATCCACCCACCTCAGGTGGTTCATCTTCCCTCTATTTATTTTTACTTCTGCATAGTTTCAATATGTTGTAGGAGATACTCACCTGGGCTGGAACCAAGCCTGAGCAATGACAGGGTTCAGACCAGCCATGGTGACGTCAGGTCAAGCAAGACGATGGCTGTTTGAGGCCACACTTCAGGCCTCAGGACGAGTCTGTTTTGAGCTCTCTGTAGAGCTTCGAAACTAGCTCAAAGGGCAAGCCAATCAATGGCAATAGGCGGATTGTTGAGACTGTCGTTGGGTCCCTGTTTTTGGCTGGAACCGAGCCAAACCATGGCCGTGTGTCGGGCCATCATTGGGATAGAACGAACGCTCTGTTTAAGAGCTGAAAGCAACCGTCCATCAAGCCACATGCTGGCCCCATTTTGAACTGAATGATGAGCCCAAAATTAGGCCGGACGTTGGGTCCACGACAGCTTGAAACAGACCAACCCATGGCTAGAGATGACCCAGAACCAGGACTGAAAACCAGCCAAGTAATGGCTAAGATCATGCCCAAACCAAGCCTGGAAGCTAATACTGTTTCAGTCCAGTTACCAGCCAAACAATGGTTGTGCGTCGGACGAGCTGAAGCTTTGTTTTGAGCGGAGAGATGGCTGTGATCCAAGGATTACTGCATGCCTATTTGGAACTCAGTTCTGGGCTGCACCCAGACGTCCATCAAGGTCCCAAATCGGGCCTCAACCCAGCTGCAAAGGAGCTTGAAAACTGCTCCAGACAGCATGCAGGAGAAGACCCTGTTCACGTGAGATTGGTGGGCTGACTGCCATTTTTGGGACCTGCATAAATGCAGGTGGGCCTCACCCAACGTCAGTGGGACAACCCTGACTAAGAGCCCTGCATCGACCGTGGACCCCACCAAATGTTGTGGGCTGCTCTAGTGTCAAGCCACCATAGGCCCTTTAAATTTGGACCATCCATCAGGGACGTTATGTCTAGAAAAAAGGCCCTAGGCCGGATGTCCAAATCTGGGCAAGTTTCTTTTGTTTCTTTCTTTCGTTATTTTTATATTTATACGTGTATGAACATATACCTGATAATATGCGTAGATAAGTGGTGGGCCCCACCTAGGACCCACCTGTGTAATGCATAAACGATGCATGCATGCTAATGGAGTTGAAACAGAGGGTACTGTATACGTACAATTGAACGCTACTCTGCCAATCAGTTAATGCAAAAAAAAGTGGAGATCTCATCATAGCTGATGAGTCTGGAAAATCCGAATGGTTCATATGAGGCAGAATCTCATAAAACCCCTTAGTTTCAAAATTTACTTTAAACCGAAACTTCGGTAGGCCATGAGGAATGAAAACAGTTTCTTCCTTTGATTTGAAAGTATCTTTGTTATGGCCCACCGGAATCTAAGATTAGGGTGAAAATTTAACCCCTAATGTTTCTTGAGATTCCACATCTTATGGACCGTTCGGATTTGACACCCATGTTTACGTGGGACCCACACGTAAAAAAAAAGAGTAACACGCATGCATGCATGCAACAGAGAGTGGGAAACGGAACATAACTGTTCACATAAGCCACTAAAATTTTGTGAGATCTCATCCTGTCGGATGAGTCTGGGAAATCTGAACGGTCCACATGGAGCAGAGCCTCACAAAACCCCCTGGTGCCAATTTTCATTTTAACCCAAAACTTCAGTGGGCCTTGATTGATGCAAACAATTTCTTCCCTTGAAATTGCATTTATCTTTGTTACGGTCCACCAGAATCTTAGATCAAGGTAAAAATTTAACCCCTAAAGTTTCTCGAGATTCCACATCTCATGGGCCGTTCAGATTCAACACCCATGACACATATGTAAAGGTGCACACGTGCATAGGTGCATGGGTGGCCCTGCCTCATATATTCACGCATGGTGAGTCCTTCATGCGTGAAAACCCACCTTGTACGTATGTTCAATATGGGTCGTCCAAGGTCTGGACGTAGTCCACCTTGGGCATATCCAGACTGTCCATCCATTTGGTTGGTGGACCACACGTGTGGGCCCCACGTTGATATACATATCATGTATGTGTGGCCCATGTGGAACCCACGCATGTGTGAAGCGTGTATTAAAAAAAGTACCATTTGCTACAGATATAACATACCGTATAATCCCAATATCATATACATACTGTGTACATAGGTATACTAGATGATATATCTGTAAGGTATATGATGTATACATATATACCATATAAAAATACACCACGTATACATAGATATGCCAGGTGATGTATATATCATATATATAGTGTGCAAGCTCCTCTATAGGGTGGTCTCCACATATGGGGGCCCCAACACGAGGTAGATATTTATTTGCACGGTCTGTATAATGGATCCCACCAATTAGACAACTGTATATCGAGCCCACTCGTTGGGACGAGTATTGCTGGGCCTGTACCCCTCTCAAATAAGCACCAAACCATCATGATTTGGGCCATTCGACTGACCATGGCATCCTAGAATCTTATAACTTATCAGCTAATGCAAGGGATCTTTTCAGGAATCTGTTCAAGTGACGCAGAGACACTAGCTTCTCGAGAGGGCTCATGTCAAAGGGCACCCTACAACGTATCTGGTGATGATTTATTCCCCTTAAGCTTTCCACCCTTAACTAGACCAGAAATGACAGTTTTATTAGTATAAATGGCTAGCTAGATTGATAATAAACTATGTGTAGAAATAAACTGTATTCGCTTGTTTTATCTATTAAATATGTTAATTCTCATGCTTTCTATCGTTTAGATTCTTGAACTGCCCAAGTGAATAATCTAGTCATTTATGTCATGTATATTTTAGTTGTTGTATATTGATAGGAATACGTGTGTCATTCCTTATTTCCCTTTCATATTGTAAATGTTGCTATGATACACATACCGCTAAAATCTCTCCATGGGAAATCCTAGTAAAGGAGAGTCCATGCTTGAGGTGTAACTAGATTGGTTATGACATAAGTAGGCCCCTGACATGAAAGATTTTGGTTGTGGTACTTGACCACGGGGTTTACCATCCATGTGTGGTTTCACTTAACTGACTTGGGATGAAATTCATAACCTTTTCAAATACCTTTGTTTACTCGTCTTTAAACCATTCATGCCGACATGTTTAAAACGCTACTTTTAGTAATTTCAACATTTCACCCCTAGTCGGCATTGGTGGTAGCCCCCTTACATTAAATTGATTGACCACATGTTAGTGGGTTCTACATACCCCTAAGATGGTAGCCTCATGGGCCGGGGATGGTGGCAATGAGACACTATGCCCGAGCCATCGGCCTACGCTGGGCCACAAGCTCCCCATAGTGACCATGAGCTTATTTAAAATGGCTAAGTGCAATTGGATTAATGATGGACTAGCTAATCATGCATGCATCGCATAGATCAGCATCTATTGCCATCGTACGTGGGGTATGTATTGTTTCCGACTGGATGATATTTCTTAGGTTTGATGATTACATGGATAACGGCCTACTGTCCGAACGGATGAGCATCGCCGGGGCGTGAACGCATTCCATACATCCATGCAGTTAATAAGACTGCATCTACTGTGTTTGAGATTATCTGTATACTTTTATGCTATTCCTTGTTTAGGGCAGCAGTGTGTAATCTTAGCGGGAGATCACACTGAGTTGGACACTTATTCATCAATATTCAACCGTACATAAGACACAGGAACAGAGGGAGTTGCAGAGGAGCTGGTGACGACAGAGGTCGAGGAGGAGGCTTACAATGAGGAGCCGTACCAGGAAGCGGCTGCTTATTTTGGGTTGAATCAATAGTTTATGTACTTATTAACATTTCATGTCATGTTGAGAATTAAAGTTTTGTATATGGGCCCCAGCTGAGTGGCCCAGGATATTATTACTGTTGGGGTTTTATATATATTACGCTTGATTCCGTTAATCGCACTTTGATTTGGGTTTAATTATCCTTTTGTTTAGCAGTTAACACCTGGGTTTTCAAGAGACGAGTGTTATACTCGGGTCTCGAAAATCGAGGCGTTACAAAAAGAGTGTTATATGCAAATAGCAAATTGGACACAACCAGGCAATCTTGCTTGAGTTTGAAAGGCTTACAATCCCCTCTGGAAATCAGTGCTTTGAAGCCTCGGCTGAGAACCTCAGCCGCCAGGATGAAAAGACTTGGAGATAATGGGTCGCCCTGTCTTAAACCCCTCGAAGACTTGAAGAAACCAGTCGCCTCCCCATTAACCAGGACCGAGAACCAGCAGTTTGCCCAACATTTTTCAACCATCTCAATCCAAGGGTCACAAAAGCCGAATTGTTTAAGAACTTTCTTTCTTTTTTTTTTTTTTTTTTTGGAAAAGACGTAAATCCATTGAATAGCTAAACAAAGGCTGAACATTTGAGCTTCAGGTGGGCCTTATAAAAAGTAAAGCGACCACGCCTATCATATAGGCTATACAAGGAAACGAAAAAAGGGGAAAAAGAGGGAAAGGAGCAACAAGAGAGAACCAACAAAATGCCATCATCTTGGCCTGATGGCGCCTAGCCCCACTCTGTCTAGGAAGAGCACGCCTCTGACCTGAGGAGGGATAGACGAGTAGAAATCAGAGAACGAGGCATCCTGGCTACCACTACCCATCAGGGCCATGGCGTTCACTGGCCCATTCCCTTCCCTGAAGATATGGGAGAAAATCACCTGACATTTGGACGAGAGGTCTTTGATTCTAAGGAGCCATGGTTTTAACTTCTAGCCCGGCGAAACTGAATCGGAGAGAAAATTTACAATCAGTTAGGAATTTGACTCAATAATCACCTTCTACAGATCTTTGAGAAGGCACCACCGCAAACCATTATGGGCCGCCCTGAGCTCCGCATGTGTGTTGGAACCATAACCGTAATCCTCAAAAAACCCAAAAAGAAATTCGTCTTTGTCCCCTCTACAAATGCCACCACCGCCCGACAAACCAAGGTTGCCACAGGTGGAGCCATTGACGTTGATCTTGACCCATCCGCTAGGAGGTTTTTGCCATTTGACCACATCGCCCGAGAGGCGAGGACCGGAAGAAGAAGAGGGGCGACGGGGGAGGACAGGGGAAGAAGCACGAAGAAGAGCAAGGCCAATTCGCGCATTGAGGACCCTGCAATCTAATGGGGAGAAGGACGGGGGGCGTTCTGGTGCTGGACGGAGGCCAGAGGGGCAGACGGGGCTAATGGCGAAGGGGAAACAAAAGAGGAAGGGGCCCTCACACCAGTTGGATGATGGGGAAGAGGAGGCCCCGGAATATGGAGCTGATTGTTAATATATATAAGCTGAAGCCACCAGTTGATGTGTCTGAATAAGTTAGCCTGGGAGGGCTTTGCTTCATCGAAAATTACTGCATTCCGCATCTTCCAAATTTCCCAGCAGAATAGACAGGGGAGGATTTGTCTAGCCAGAGTTAGAGCTTTGCTGGCAATTGGGGAAGTCCACCATTGGATCAAACGATGCTCCACAGTGGATGGACTTTGTACATTAATACCAAGCCAGCAGCCACAGAATGCCCAAACTGGTCTTGCGATGGAAACTTCGATGAATAAGTGTTGGATGGTCTCTAAAGCATGGGCGGGACCACCCTGGGACCACCTCTCCTCACAGAAAATGCACTTTGAAGCCAAGTGAATACCCATGGATTGCACTGAAACTTCAACCGGGACAACCCTTCTTAAAATTTTCTACATAATTAGAGAGATTTTCAAGGGGAGTTTGACATGCCATACCCCAGCTGTCTAGCCCAAAGGAGCAAGATTCACCCTGCTGAGGTTCCACGCTGAACGAACCGAAAAAAAAAGACCTGAAGGAGTGAAAGGCCATAGAGGTTTATCCGGGCCAGGAGATAAGCAGAACCCCCCTTGGAAGATAAAATTAATGATACCTTGAGGCAGATACTTGAAAATGGCGGACGGCGGCAACGGACTAGACGAACCAAAGAGATGCTTGATTTGTAGCTAGCGCAAAGCCGTAGGAATGTGCATCTCTACATTGGAAAGGAGCGGCCCCAGACCCGTCCAATTTGAAGTCCAAAGGTTGCTGTTACCGATACCAATTTGATACACTGACGAAACTTTATGAAGGGGAATTTGAGCCGCAATACGCATGCAAGGGGGCGAAGCATAAGATGGCGGCCTGATAGAGTTTGGAGCATCAAGAAACTGACTGTATTTAGCACGCATGAATCTGCTCCAAAGGTTGTTGGAGTCATTGAAATTTATATCTCATGCCATCTTAAGATGGAAGGCAACCATTGTTTCTTTAGGTTTTCTTATCCCAAGCCCTCCTTCTGCCTTGGGGTGCGAGATCATCCGCCAACTGCTCCAGTGAAGCTTGCATTTGCCGTCAGCCCAACCCCAAAAGAAATTCGCAAACTTCTTTTCCAGAGAAGCTAACACTGTTACTGGCAGATAAGACGCAGCCAGGGTGTGCACCGGGACGCTCCCGAGCACATGCTTTATTAAAATAGTCCTCCCAGCTTGAGATAAGAATCTTGCTTGCCACCCCTCGATACGGGCCATCACTTTGTCGACCAACGGCTGAAAATCTGCACTTTTCAGCCTACCAATCACCAAAGGAATCCCAAGATACGTAAAAGGTGTCGCCGCTTTGGAAATCCCAAGAGTTCTCGTGATGGCTCTAATCCTGGCAGGGGGAAGGCTGCTAGAGCAAAGAAAAGAACTCTTACGCTGATTGATAGTTTGACCTGACGCTAGTTGATAGGAATCTAAAAACTCCTTAGTAGCTCGGATCGATTTTAGCCCACCGTTTAAGAAGAGGAGAGTATCATCGGTGTAAAGTAAATGGGATAGACGGGGGCAACTTCTTCTAAGCTTGAACGGAAGACAAATTCCTTGGTCCAACTGACAATTCAACCTATGACTTAACACTTCTGCTGCAATAATGAACAAGCTTGGAGAAAGAGGATCACCTTGGCGAAGCCCCCTGGAAGACTTGAAGAAACCTGTAGCTTCGCCATTCATTAAAACAGAGAACTAACAAGAGGCTCAACAATTCTCCACCAAGTTAATCCACAAGTCACTAAAACCAAACCGAGAAAGGACCGCCTTCAGAAACCCCAATTTACTTTATCATATGCCTTTTCCATATCCACTTTTAGGACAATATTCCCGCCATGGGACTGACTATTAATGTCCCTACAGATCTCCTAAGCGAGTGCGATATTTTCTGAGATTGGACGGCCCTGGATGAATGCACCTTGTTCAGGAGAGATAATATTGGAAGAATCGTACTTAATCTGGTAGCAGTGAGATTTAAAATTATTTTATAGAAGCAGCTACACAAGCTGATAGGATGGAAATCAACGAAGCTTCTAGGGGCAACTTTCTTCGGCACCAAGTAAATAAGGGACGTATTGATTGCTCTCGGGATGGGCCCTCCTTGGAAGACATAAATAACAGCCTTGAGGATGTCTTGCGCCACAATGTCCCAACAAGCAGCATAGAACGCCGCAGAGAAACCATCAGGGCCGGCTGCGTTGTCTGTGGGGATAGATTTCATAGCTTGCGTGACCTCCTGCAACGAAGGGGAGGCCAAGAGAAAATGATTTTGCTGCAAGGAAACTAAGGGCGGGATTACCTCCAACATATTGGCATCTGACGCGCTGGGGGTAGCCTGGGATTGCTCTGAAAAGAAATCCACTACAGCCTTTTTAATCTGATCTGGGTCTTCAAACGACTGTCCCGAATCCGATGAAATGGAAGTAATATTTGCTCTTCTCTGCTTCTCAGTAGCCACCGCATGAAAATAGTACGTATTTTTGTCCCCCACTTCCAGCCAATTCACTCTAGATTTTTTCTTCCAAAACACTTCTTCCATCTGCTCTAGCTGATTGAGCTTGTTTGCAGTAAAGATGAGCTCACTCTGGATGAGATCAGCCTGCTGGGCATCCATTGAAACGACTTGCAATCTGCCTTCTAATGTTGTTAATTCCTGTTCTATCTGCTGCACCTGAAAGAAGATATCACCGAATACCTCCTTGTTCCAGACTTTGAGCGCCCGTTTGACATTTTTCAGCTTGGAGACGATGTTGAAAATCGGATGGGCTGAACTCTCGCTGATCTAGGACTCCTTGACAACCTATTTGAAGGAGCCATGAAGAAGCCACATGTTCTGAAAACGAAACGGTTTTGGGCCCCCGGCCTGGATGGGAGGAAAAATCAGGAGAAGAGGGGCATGGTCTGAGTTGATCCTGGGGAGATGTTTAACATTGAATCTGCTAAAAAGCCTGGACCAAGCCGCATTGATTAGAACTCTGTCTAATCTCGCCCAAACACGTGCCAAGCCACTTTGATTATTACACCACGTGAAACGGTTTCCCGAGAAGCCAGCATCTATCAGCCCTGCCGTATTAATAGTATCTAGGAACTCAGCTGAACTGGACCTATCCGAAACTCTGTTACTTCTTCTTTCTGAGGCTGAAATAGTAGCATTAAAATCACCGCAAACCGACCAGGGGTCCTGCATTGAAGAGGAAATAGAGGCCAGATCACTCCATAGCTCTCTTCTTAGGCTTCTGACGCAACTGGCATAAACCACTGTTAGAGTGATTTTTTGCTGAAAATTCTGGATAGAAGAAGAAATGGTGAGAGATTGATTAGACAAGTGTAAAATAGAGATGGAGCTGAGATTCTTGTAAAAAACCCAAATCTTCCCTCCTACTCCATTCGAAAAGGAGGAGTGGAAACCAAGGGTAAGACCAATCCTTACTCTCTTTTCTTCTCTGAGCATGGGTTCCAGGATTGCTAGGATAATAGGGTTATGCTTTCTAATAAGTCTCTTGATGGTGCGGATAGTGCGGAGATTGCCTATCCCACGGGCATTCCAGATAAGGGTGTTAACCATCTGTCACACATCCTGTGTTAACGGCCCTTCTTTTCAATCTTCTAAGCCTGGATTCCCAAGTGCCTTTGCTATAAGTAATCTTTGAACACCTTCTTGCTGAGAAATGCTGGACTGACTGATGGGACAGATGTTGCAATTGGTCTTTATATGTGTTGTTTCTAGATTCCTGAACAGAATGCTATAGCAGATTAGACGACATACTCCGGATCGAGCTGGCTGGTTGGCCTGATTTTACTCCTGAAGAAGTAATAGAACCTGCAATTTGCACTTCCACAGCAGGGACTGTGGAACTACTGAAATTCCGGTCTGCAGTTTTGGTGGGGGAAGAAAAGAAAGGAGACAGATCTACCTCAATGGATCCAGGTACTAGTGGGGAATCCCTGATATCTGCGAGATCGGGATTAGCAAAAGCCTGATCTGCAAAACTCAGCTCTTGCACTATTCGATGACTGGATCTGTTAGGGGATAGGAAATCTTTGGAAGATAACGACTCTTCTATATTGTAGGAGGGGATGCTAAACAACTGGGTCTGAGTCCCATTCTCCCTGGGGCTCAAGGTAGGGGGGAAGCTACAAAAGAAATGCAGGGCTGCAATTGCTTCGAGGAAAGCATTTTGATTGGAGTAGCATGGATGGAATTAACTCCTGAGTTTGGAAGCGGGGCTGATTTACATAACCTGGATCTCTTAAACGGCGAGGTAGCTATGGAACTTAGATGATTTGTGGGCGGCGGGGAAGAGGGAGACTCTGGGGGACTCTGAGTTTCTGAGAGCTGGAGATGAGGACCTATCGCCAGCTCCTTGATAGGCAGATCCTTAGTGATGGCCGCTGCAGTCCCCAACTCGAAATTGTTGGAATTAGATGCATCTAGATCTCTGTTCAGATCAATCAAAGAGGAAATTAGCACCGGAACATCCAGGATATTTAAAGGATAGGGGTGACCTTCTTCAACCACAAGTAATTGGCGATCCTTTGAGCTGTTATCTTCCGAAGGCACTTGCTGGATACCAAAACTATGGGACACCCAGTCTCTAGTCCTCTCAGGACAGAACTGTTGGGCGGGCAAAGTGGGATGGTGGTTCTGCTGAGCATTTCATCGAGCATCTGAGCTATTAGCTGTCATGGCCAGTCTAAGCAACACCAAGCTGCTGTCCTCCTCAGGGGAGGGCCTGACGTCCTTGTGATGCAAGTTTTTGTGAGCTGATTGGGAGGGATTAGGGGAACTAAAAGATTGGACTGGTTCTAATATAGCAAAAATTGGGAACTCCTTCTCTCCCACCACTAGCTTGAGAACCTTATGCAAATCAGCACCTGGCCTAAGACAGATTTTGATCCTGGCAAACATCTGGAAAATGCCATGGCTGCTAATAGTATCTACTTTGATTACCTGACCGAAATAGCTTCCCAGGTCCGTGATGACAGACTCAAACTAGGCCTGATTAGGAATACCATAAATTCTAAGCCAGTGGCCCTCCATGACGAATGTTGCAGAAGAGGACCACAGATTGACTTCTCTGAGACCCATACGATGCTACAGCTCTTCATCCGACATGAATTGCAGGAATTCCTGTTTGGATTTGAAAACAAGGAGGAACCGCGTTGGGGAGAGTCTGGTTGAAGTTACGAATGCTGATGAGTGTAACTGGTCTAACAGCGTTAGCATGGACACTGATGGGGATAACGCAATGCCCACCAAAGCAAGTTTCTGCTGCTTTAGCTTAGTGGAAACGGCTGCCCTGTCTACGACGGTGATCACCTCTGACCGAGCATCTACTCTCATCCTATCGGTTCGGTTAGGAGGCTGCGGAAATCGGGGTTTACTATGGAGGATCTCTACAAAGGAAGGGTTAGACGAAGGAGGGGGCTGGGAGGGGATGTTGGCAGGGGGTTCGCCGGATTTGGTGAGAGAGGGTTGTCTAGGTTTGACTGTCTGATCCTGCACAATCCGGCCGTTGATTCTTTTGCCATCCAAAACCCCCATTGCAGCTCGAGCATTATCTTCGTATTGGAAATGAACGAAAGCAAAACCTCGATGGCGAGACGAGTTTGGGGAGTGAGGAATGTGAACATCTGCCACCTTCCCATAGCGCTGGAAGATCCTATACACGTCTTCATGGCTGCAGTCGAAAGGGAGATTTGCTACAAATAGGGTAATCTTCGCCTCTCTGCTGTTTAAGAACTTGCTTAAGGAAGCTCCATTCCACTCGATGACTACGGAAGGGCGGTTGGAAAATGTCCAACCCATGGCAGACAATCAGGGGGGTAAGTCCCTCAATGGTTGGCTAGGATCATCTGACCACTGATTTTTGGCTCATGGCCTATTAACACTAGGGCCAGCAAATCAATGGTCCAGATATTGTACATATACATGTAGAGAGGTACATTGCTTGATAACAAACTAGGATATATGCTTCTAACACTCTAGACCTGAAAAACATCAGAATAAAAGGCCTCGGTGAAAAGCAAAGTTTAGGCGTTTAGGCTGAAAACAGTAATGGAAGCAGAAAATCATAAACATCGGATTGAGAATGATTATAGAAGCGACGAGAGTGATACTGTAAAGAGCATACCTGATAGGAACAATGGGTGTGTAAATCGATTGATGACATGAAACAAGACAGTGAAGGATGCATCTGAACATAGAATGTAAGAATATTATTAAATTGGTTCAATGCAATTCAGAAGCATGAAAATAATCAGACACTGAATCAGAGATGCAGATGGGATTTATATATGAGAGTTACTTGATACGCAAGCTCAAAGGACAACCATGCACATGCACTCAGCAATTGTAGATGTGGCATATACATGTAACTCAAACCATCAATGTTGAAGGTCCACTACAGATAGGTCATGAATCGAAATCAGATTGATTTGATGATCCCTAAACTCTGATTACTGGACATTTGTTTGTTGAATTTGAATCGTTGACTATTTTTCATTTTGACCATCCATTTGATGTCCACCAATTGGCCAGTCAAAACAACTGCGTAATTTTTAGTTTACGACCCATCTAAAGTGGGGCCCACAATTTGGACCATCATGCTCTGCCAGAGTCTCATTTTTCCCATTTTCACATTGTACTAATATGCATGAACAGAGCAACCAATACTTGTCAAAACACAAAACAAAAGATTTTCTTCCCTTCACGGTCATTCACACATTATGAAAAGCTATGTCCATGCATAAAACATAGCTATGTTAACTTCCTCTCCAACTCAAAAGGAGAGAGGATGGATATCGGACTAACTTTTATACATGTGATCAATGAGCAACAGACCATGCTAGTCCAGTGAATCCATTTGATAAACATTATACTTATTCCTCACCATGTTCCAGGCATAAGTGTGAAACATGAACAAAGTCAAACAAGCCCATGCACAAATACATAGCCTAGTCTGTTAAAAAAAATATGAAGGTTCATGAAGTTAATCGAATAATAGACGATATTGGTGAGCTTTCTCGATCTGGATTGAGATATAAGTGTAATTTGATTTTCTCTATACCTGTGAAAGCTTAGGTAATATGAATCTTTATGACTTGCCTGAATCCATCTTTAACGCCAATATTTATTTAAGACCTCAAAGGATTCAGTAGACCATGTCTCAGTTCAGCCAATATCCTTCACAATTCAAATTCAAGTAGAAACCATAAGCAGAGTTGGAAACTTGGAATCAAAAAATTTCCATTCGCCTACATGCATGAACAGGCCCAAATGAAAAGTAATCGTGGAAGAAAACAAGAAAAAACCTAGTTTTCCAGGGATCAATAGGAAGGTAATCCTGTTTATTTCTGATTTAAAAAAACCAATAACTAGTTTGTACCAAAAATTTCCTCTTCGAACTTTCCATGCTAATAGTTCATGAAAAGAAATTTCTGTAACTTGGAAATTCTAAATCTAGATATTTCTTTACCAGGATGAAAGAGCCATGAAATGATCCCTGCGAAGAAAATGTTAAATTTAGTACTAATATTAACCAACTAAAAGCAAAAATGTAAGATTATGAAGGGTTGGCGAGCAGTTATTCCTTGAAAACCTGAAGGAGGTTCTGCGGCTGTATACTCTGACATGACTCCTTCCTAAAATGTCCCTACATCATAAATTCATGTTAGAAGAAACATTCGAAAACTCAAATACCAACAACATGGTTGGCCCATGCATCAGAATCCCCATAGATTAGGTTGTTTTGTTTTCATATTCATATCAAAATGTTGGGTTGATGATTTTCACTCCAAACGCAACCCAACCTGATCTTAAGTTCAGGTTGAGTCATTGGGTTTGGGTTGAACCCAACTCAAATTGCGTCTGTAATTTCTTATGATAGAAGAAACATGCAAAATGGCATTCTAATCAATGAGAAGATTTAAAGTGTCGTCCGATACATAAAGGTATCGCCCATGAAGGATACACACGTATCGGCCCTGAATCAGCCCAATATAGGGCACTATGGGATGATATAGTGCTGTATAGGTGGTAAACAACACGATAACGCATACAACTATTTTAAACCTTATGGGAACTCGATGACATTCAAGATGCCACCTAAGAAAAGAACTGAAAAAAGATTTTTTGATCTTTATTGGTCAATTTAGAGATGCATTTGTTTTTTGTACCTTTGTAACACGAATGTGAGACAAGCTGTCTTTAAATAAAGACTAGAAAATCTACACATTTTCGCTGCTAGCGCACCTCAGACAGAAGATGGTTGAAACTAGTCAGCTTCCCCTTTCTCTCTCATCAACATTGCAAATCCTTTGGAGATTGAATATACAACAGTAACTGGCATTCGTTACCAGCCACAGCTAGTGCACTTGACTTTGCATCAGTAGCAATGCATGAAACTCCACCTGACATACCAAGAAGTGAAAAATGCAATTAGGTATCCACATAAACATCTCTCCGAGCATTCTATAGAGCTCCCAACTCGAGTTCATCGAGGGACATGTATTTCAGGAAAAAAGAAACGAAAGGTAATGATTATTTCCATGAGTGCTACCAAAACATGAATTTCATTTTCTAAGAACCTGTTTCCATAGCAAGTGAAAATCTTATATTGGTAAAACAATGGTCACCTAGTTTCTTCTGCCGGATGATCCAAACTATTTAAAAGTGTAATTATTGCACTGTGGAATCCATCCTTTTCTTTACTATCCGAACATCTCAAACTGTTACATCAATAGAAAAGCTTTTCATTTCTATAGATTTTCATGGAATTGGTGACATCTAAACATTTCCTTAATTCATAATCACAAAATTCTCCATTTGAAGAAAATGCTAATGGTTTGTAAATTTTTCTGGAAACATTTTTTCCCAAATAATGCAAAAAAATTTCCGTACTTACCAAGGCCAAGAAAACAAAAGATATTTATATTGTTCCATTCAAAGAAACTCAAAATTTTCATGATTTTTCAGAATTTTCTTGTTTCCTGACTACTTGCATTGCATTGTCAAATTTCTCCTGAATCCATTTGAATCTTTTCTAATATATAAAACCCAGAAAAGTTTCCACTGGACAAAATATTCATGCACAGAAGTCTGCCTCAATTTTTTGATGGCATCAGTAATATAATGAATTGAAAGCAGCTGCTTGGAGCCCCTTGAATTAGTTAGAATTCTGGAAATATATATATATATATATATATATATATATATATATATATATATATATATATATATATATATATATATATATATATATATAAAGCAAGTTTGTTTCCCAACATCAAAATGAAGTGGAGCTTCTGTTAAGCAATCTTGGAAACCCATTGGATGCATATTGGCAACTTACAAAACTTTTAAGATTTTGACAGGCCAGACTACAATGTGCATCAACCGGAAGCTATTAAGTTGTGGCAACTCATCACCATACATGTGGCATGTGTGCATGCTGATCCAAATGTCCAAATAGTGGCCCCATTGTGGAAAGATCATCGCCCGAAATTAGACATTCTTAACCATCTGACTCTGCCCACTGAGTTTGAACAACTGATCAATTTACTTTTAACCACCTGCATGTCCAGGTCAGTGCGGTTTTCAAGCTACAGTCCATCCTAAAGCTGCACAAAACATGAAGATAAGAGGCAGAAGCAGGGGTACAACTTGGATCGGTTGGGTTGGGTTGAGGGTCAACCCAAACTTGATCTCAATAGGAACCATTCTGCAACTAGACCCAACCCAAATTTCTGATGGGGATTTTCTCCTCCTGGCTCAACCGGCCGAGTGCCTCGTTCGACCAGTCGAGGGTGGTGCTCAACTCAAAATCCAGCGACCAATTGTGTTAAATCTTACATGCTACTCGACCAGTCGAGGAGTTTGCTCGACTGGTCTAGGGTCCGCTTGACTGGTCAAGGACTTTGCTCGACCAGTTGAGGTTATGCAGATTCATGTCCAGATTTTGTGCGGACTGCGTAAATTTGAGGCAGTTTTCATAGAGGTGTGGAAAAGAGTTTCCTAAACTATAAATAAGGGTCCCTAGGGCTTTTCTAGGTAATGCAAGAGAGTTTCCTAAAGCTTTGCAAGGGTTTACTAAAGGGTTTAGGGCTATCAAAGGTGTGAGAGAGAGAGAGAGGAAGCTTGTAGAAGGGAGGTTCTACTTGTAAAGTGATCTATTATGTACTCAACATCTTAACGCTTCTACGTCCTCATGATCGGTGAGATCTCTCTGTTTTTCTTTATTCTCTTATTATTTATCTGCTCCTGCCGCGGTGTGTGCTTGTGATCGGTTGTAACGTTCTACTTCATAGTGGATTGTTGCTCTGGACTAGGCCCTGTGGTTTTTACCTCTTTGAGGGTTTTCCATGTAAAAATCTCGTGTTGTGTGGTTTATGCTTTGATTTATTTCATTGCTTTATTATCCCATAATTCTGGTGTTTTTAGGAGGCTAGATCTTAAGGTTTTGTGCAACGGCTCCCAACAAAGTGGTATCAGCGAGAATCAGATGCATGTTATCTCATGCGAAGTTGCCCAAGATATTCTGAGGAGAAGCAATGTACACGGCAGTGTATTTGATAGATAGGTATCCACCAGTCCCGTTGAATGGAGAAGTACCTGAGAAGGTGTGGACTGCACAGGATCTATCGTACAGTCATCTCAGGATGCAAGGCATTCGTTCATGTTCCAAAGGATAAGAGGTCTAAGCTCGATACAAAGATCAAGCAATGTCTGTTCTTAGGGTACGGTGATGAAAAGTTCAATTAAAAATTATGGGATCCGACTGAGAATAATCTCGTCAGGAGCAGAGATGTGGTATTCTTTGAAGATCAGTGTACAGAAGACGTTGGTAAGCTAGGGAATAACCAGTTTAGTTCAGGTGAGCTAGGGGATTTAGATCCGGTTATTCATCTCGTGGTGCCTGATGACGGGAGAGTACAATAAGGTACAGAGGACAAGGGAGTTCCTACAGAAGATGAACCGGGGAAGCAGCCCCCGCCTGATCCACCTGTTGAGCCACAAGTGAGGAGGTCATCTAGGGACAGACAACCATCTAAGAGGTACTTGCTGCATGAGTACATTATGCTCACTAATGGGAGAGAGCCAAAAGATTATTTTAAGGCCCTAGCTGACGAGTATAAGGAGTGGTTGAAAGCTATGCAAGAGGAGATGAAATCCTTGTATAAGAACCACACCAATGATATGGTGAAATTGCCTAAGGGCAAGAAAGCTATGAGCAATAAGTGGGTGTTTAAAAAGAAGATTGAGTAGAAGAATTTACAGACAAAGTTTAAGACCAGACTTGTAGTGAAAGGGTTCGGTCAGAAGAAAGGTATAAACTTTGAGGAGATATTCTCACCAGTGGTGAAGATGACATCCATACGGTGTTACTTAGGCTGACAGCTAGCATGGATCTGGAGATATAACAATTAGATGTTAAAACTGCCTTTTTCCATGGTGACCTGGAAGAAGAGATCTACATGCACCAACCAGAGGGGTTCAAAGTCAAGGGCAAATGGAATATGGTGTGTAGGCTGAGGAAGAGCTTGTATGGGCTGAAACAAGCTCCACGGTAGTTGTACAAAAAGTTCGACTTGTTCATGTTAAAGCATGGATATGACAAAATAGAGTCGGACCACTATGTGTTCACCACTGTCAATCTTCTTGATTTCTTAGTTCTGCTGTTATATGTTGATGACATGCTCATCATGGGAAAAGACATCAAGAAGATTGACAGGCTGAAACAAGAGTTGGGTAAGTTATTCGCGATGAAAGACTTAGGCCCAGCTAAGCAGATCCTAGGAATGGAGATAATCCATGACAGAAGCAGCAAAAAGCTTCCGTTGTCACAAGAGTGGTATAGTGAGAAAGTCCTATAGTGGTTTAATATAAATGCAGCGAAGCCGGTCAGTACTCCACTGGATGGCTACTTTGGATTCAGTGACAGACAGTGTCCTAAGATGAAGACAGAGGTGGATGAGATGCAGTAGATACCCTACGAGTCAGCAGGAGGAAGTTTGATGTATGCTATAGTGTGTACGCGCCTAGGCATAGTATATGCGGTTGGTGTTGTCAGTCGGTATCTTGTCAATCCTGGCAGGGAATATTGGGAAGCATTGAAATGGATATTGCGGTATCTAAGAGGCTCATCCAAGTTGAGCCTATGCTATGGTGACGGAAAACATGGTGACGAAAAAGGATACACAAATGCAAATATGGCAGGTGACATAGACTCTAGGAAGTCTACATCGGAGTTCATGTTTACGTTTGCAGGGGGAGCGGTCGCTTGGCAGAGTAAGCTACAGAAGGTCGTAGCATTGTCGACGACAGAGGCCGAGTACATTGCAATCACAGAAGCATCTAAAGAGATGCTTTAGATAAAGAGATTCCTACAAGAACTTATCTTGAAGCAGGAGTAGCACGTGGTCTATTATGATAGTCAAAGTGATATACGCTTGAACAAGAATCCAAGTCAGCACTCCAAGTTGAAGCACATGCAATTTGGTATCATTGGATCAGGGATACTTTAGAACAGAAATGTTACAGCTTGAGAAGGTCCATACGGACGATAACGGGTCAAACATGATGACCAAGGCTTTGCTCAAGGGCAAATTTGAGGTTTGTAGAAATCAGGCTGGCTTGAAGAAGGTGAATTCCTCTTAAGTCGAAAAGGGAGAGATTTGATGGGGATTTTCTTCTCATGGCTTGACTGGTTGAGTGCCTCGCTCGACCGGTCGAGGGTGGTGCTTGACCAGTTGAGCGGTGCTCGACTCAAAGTCTAGCGACCAATTATGTTAAATCTTTCATGCTGCTCAACCAATCGAGGAGTTTGCTCGACCTGTCGATGGTCCGCTCGACCGGTTAAGGAATCTGCTTGACCAATCGAGGTTACGCAGATTCATGTCTGGATTTTGTGCGGACTGTGTAAATTGGAGACGGTTTTCACAAAGGTGCGGAAAAGAGTTTTCTAAACTATAAATAGGGGTCCCTAGGGCTTTTCTAGGTAACACAAGAGAGTTTTCTAATGTTTTGCAAGGATTTGCTATAGGGTTTAGGGCTATCAAAGGTGTGAGAAAGAGAAAGAGAGGAAGCTTGTGGAGGGGAGGTTCTGCTCGTAGAGGTGATCTACTATGCACTGAACATCTCAGCGCTTCTATGTCCTCGTGATCAGTGAGATCTCTCTATTTTTCTTTATTCTCTTATTGTTTATCTGCTCCTGCGTGAGTGAAAAAGGTTTGATCCAAGCGGTGTGTGCTTGTGATCGGTTGTAACTTTCTACTTCACAGTGGATTGTTGCTTTGGACTAGGTCGCGTAGTTTTTACCTATTTGAGGTTTTCCATGTAAAAATCTCTTGTGTCATGTGGTTTGTGCTTTGATTTATTTCATTGCTTTATTATTGTCATGCCCTAAACTCGGAGATCAGACTTACAGGAATCTCGATCACCGAATCCGTTGCCGACAGCCTCCGTAGTACCCCATTCTGGGCTTCTAGTGTCTATACGCTAGATTCCAATCCTGAGATCTTACATGGAGGATTTTTCAAAGTACATTTTTCTTGTAAGAAGCATAACCATAAGTTTACCCAAATCACAAAGGTAACATCATCATCACATATCCACTAATATAATCACTTGAATACAATACTGAAAGGGAAATATATATATCGAAAATCAAAGCTCCAGAGGTCCGCCGCATGCTCCAAGCTCCACGCTGCTAAAACCTAACGCCACATGCACGCATCTATCATGCATAAACTTATAGAAAGCTTAGTGGGTGGTGAAAGTGTGAGAGCAGAATATGCGTGCTCAGAATGTAATATCAGAGTAAACGGAGATACCGATAAGTCCACAAGCCATATAATATCAGAGTAAGCAGAAATACTGACAAGTCCATGAGTCATCTAGTATCAGAGTAAGCAATATAAATCAGTTATGCAAATGAGAAGTCAAAGAGAGCCAAATATCAGATGGCAAGGGGTACAATGCAATATGTAAATCCTACTAAGTCCGTCTAGGTCATATAAGTACAGAAACATAGCAAACCAAAATGTTAAATGTTGCGGATGCAATACAATATGCTGTGCGAATGAAATGAACAAGTTAGAGTGAATTCGGGATGATAGTACGTAGTACCGCAAGCTGTGGGGTTCATCACAAGGGACTTCTATCCAAACCAGTTCCATACCTAAATTTGGATAGTCAGACTTAATGTGATAAACTCCTGATCTCAGGTTAGTCGCGCGCCCCAACCGAAATCCTGACTGTTGTGAAGGTACACGTAATAAATAGTTGCGCACCACCAGCCTGAGTGAATAGTGAATGAATGAATGAGTATGCAGCTCCTGCTCAATAAGACCACATATTAACACCTTACATCTCTGGGATCATCACTGAGGTTTAGTATACTACAAGCTGGCTACTACCCCAACCGGCCTCGTAACCCAGCGAGTGAAAAAGACCTCACTACTCGCCTATTAGTAGTATACCAATGCCTACCCGACTAGTCGATAGCGGACCCATTTGGGAGCTGGTCGAACTCAGCCCAGCTTATAGTCCCCTTCACTCAGGCGGAAAAGGTCAAATCCGCTCCCAACCAACCACGACATAATAGGAGACGCGGCCTACTGGTATTCGGTACTCGGGCGCTTATGTATCCACTTAGTCTAGACGTTGGGGCGTCTCCTGGCCTCGGAGGTTTAAGGACTTTCACCCACGGATATCTAAAGTGCCCAGATGCTCGAACCAAACATTTTCGGTATCCCATCTGACCATCCACGACATGCATATGGAGGTCACGGCCCTGATGTCGCTAGGGCGTACAGTAATCATAATCACACAATGTAAGATGCATGAGTCATGTAGTCCAATCATGTATCAATCCCGTGCATACTGTGCGCTCATGTAAGATAACTCCACCTATCAGGGAGTCTCATAAATCATCTGTACTATGACATATGCAAGGGTCAATCACATCTCACAATAAATATGCGGATGATGCGTATGGGCATATATCATGATGCTATGCTGTCACATACTCATAATCAGTATCAATAACTGACATCAACAATTGGCCTGGACAATGTGGACATTTAACCAACATTGCCCCCAAGGAATGACCCACATAGAGCCAAACATATAATGGGCCCACGGCCTCACACAAAGGCCTAATATACAACACAATGGGCCTTACCTAAGGGCCATATATACACAACAGGTGGGCCCTGCTCATGGGCCTCAAATATATGACATGTGGGCCCTACACATGGGTCTCAAATACATCAAATGGGCTAACATCATGGGCCTAATACATATCACAATGGGCCTTGCCCATAGGCAACGAATACATCACAATGGGCCTTACCCATGGGCCATGAATATAACACAATGGGCCTTGCCCATGTGCCTCAAATACATCACAATGGGTCTCATCAGATAAACCTCCTATTCATCACATTAGGTCTTAAACACGGGCTGCATATACATCACATAGGCCGAATACACATCACAATGGACCTCAACTACGGGTCGCATATACATCATATAGGTCTCGACAATCGGCCTTGACAATCGAAATCCGCCTCGACAATCGGAATGCCTCGATACTCAGCCTCGACAATCGGAATCGGAATCGGTCTCGACAATCGGAATCGGAATTGGCCTACACAATCGGCCTCGACAAATCGGAATCGGCCTCGATATTCGGCCTCAACAATCGGAATCGGCCTATACAATCGGCCTCGACAAATCGGAATCGGCCTTGATATGTGGCCTCGACAATCAGAATCGGCCTTGATATGCGACCTCGATAATCGGAATCGGAATCGGCCTCAACAATCGGGATCGACCTCGACAATTAGCCTCGACAATCGGAATCATCTCGACAATCAGAATCGTCTTATACAATCGGCCTTAACAATCAGAATCGGCCTATACAATCGGCCTCGACAAATTAGAATCGGCCTCGATATGCGGCCTCAACAATTAAAATCAACCTCAACAATCAGCCTCGACAATTGGAATCGAAATCGGCCTATACAATCGACCTTGACAAATTGGAATCGGCCTCGATACTCGGCCTTGACAATCGAAATTAGCCTATACAATCTGCCTCGACAATCGAAATCGAAATCGGCCTATACAATCAGAATCGGAATTTACCTCAACAATCAGCCTCGACAATCAAAATCGGCCTCGACAATCGAAATCGAAATCGACCTATACAATCAGCCTCGACAAATCAGAATCGGCCTCGACACTCGGCCTCGACAATCGGAATCGGCCTCGACAATCGAAATTGACATATACAATCGGCCTCGAAAAATCAGAATCAGCCTTAATACGTGGCCTCGACATTCAGAATCAGCCTATACAACTGGCCTCGACAATCGGAATCGGCCTTGATAATCGGTGAGAATGGGCTTAACAAGGCCTAAGGGAAGGTCACAATGTGGACATCTAACCATCATTACCCATCAATGTGGACATTTAACCAACATTGCTCTTAAGGAGTGGCATATATAGAACTAAACATATAGTGGGCACTTGGCCTCACCCAAGGGCCTAATATACATCAAGTGGGCCACGACCCATGGGCCCCAAATACATCACAATGGGCTACGACCCATGGGCCTCAATATACATCAAGCGGGCTGCATCACATGGGCCGCATTAATGGGCCTCATACACATCAATTAGACTGTGTCCATGGGCTGCACCAATGGGCCATAAATATGCAACAGGTGGGCCCTACACATGGGCCTTATACATAATAACGGGCCCCATCACTTGGGCCTGACATACACCACATTGGGCCTCACATATGGGCCTCAAATATACATCACAGGTGGGCCTCAAATATACATCACAGGTGGGCCTTATCACATGGTCAAGCGGTGTGGGTGAATCACATCCATCAAGGTGGGGCCATGAGCACGTCAGATGGATGGACGGCACGACTAGAACAAATACATCAAGGTGGGGCGCATGAGGCATGTAAGATGAATGGACGGTTTGGATTAAAAAAACATCCATCAAGGTGGGGCACATGAACACGTCAGATGGATGGACGACACGACTAGAACAAATACATCAAGGTGGGGCGCATGAGGCATGTAAGATGGATGGACAGTTTAGATATAAAAACATCCATCAAGGTGGGGCACATGTGGCATCGTCCAGATGGATGGTGTAGATGAAACACATACATAATCGGTGGGTCCCACCAAATCTTGCTGATGTAAGTCCTCACCACAGCCGTTGCTATGTGAGGTACGTCAGCCATCCCACTCATCAGGTGGGTCCCACGCACATGGGCCACCCTACCCTCCTCTTTCTCATTATATATATATATATATATATATATATTAATATAATATAATATAATTATAATATATTTATAATATAATAAGATATATTATAAATTAAGTAATATTAACATAACTAAATGCCCACCATCCAGACTCTCTAGATGTTTTGCACGGTGGGGATCTAACACATAAAACATGGTGGGTCCACACGTGTGGCCCACCTCAATATATATACTATATATATATATATTAAAATATTATTATTATTCTTATTATTATTATTCTTTTTGATTGCTAAATAGTACCCACCACCGCCAGCTCACACTACACTGTTAGCCACCCCCACTGCTGCCACGTCCAGCGTCCAAGGACGCTGGATGGCATGGATATAACACGACATCATTGTGGGTCCCACATGGACATGGCCCACCTAATTTGGATCGCTCTGATATTTGTGTTTTCTCAACATCTAGACCCGCTAGATGGCCTGGATAAAACAGATGGATGACATTGATAAAATACATAAATCATGGTGGGCCACACCCTTTTGGATGGATGAACGGTAGTGGATTAGAATAAATACATTGAGGGCCCCACCCACACGTGTGGGGTGGGCCACGTCCTAGATGGACGGTTGGAATGACATATAAACATCATGGTGTGTCCCACATGGATGGGGTCCATGATAAATGGCATGGATGTAAACGTCATGGTGGGCCATACACCTCATCATCATCATTACCATACAAAAAGGAAAAGAGAGAGAGAAAGAGAAAAAAGAGAGATCGGATGGTGATGGAGGGACCCCGTCACTATGGGCCCTTCATGATCACAATACATACATAAAAATGGGTCCCATCACAAGTGGGCCTTCTAATAGAAAATCAACAGTGGATCACCCACCTATTGCACTCCTCCTCGATCCCTTGAACTCTTATACTCCTTATCTTCAAATTTGATGGAGGTAGATGATGAATGAATGATTGAGATGGGAGATGAGAGAGTGGGAAAAATGGGCAACACTTGGATTTGGGAGAGAGCTTGGACGTTCGGAATTTTTGTTGTTTGGGAGTGAAGAGAGAGAATGAGAGAGAAAGAAAGGGAAGTGATGGGATGAAAAGAGATGGAGTGATGGGTGATGGGTGGAGTGATGGAGTTGTTAGAAAGGGATGGGTGGAGAGAGAGAGTTGACTTTGGGAATGGGAAAGGGTCGTTGCTTGTACTTATGGTATGAAGTGTACTTGACTTGATTGATGGGACATGTTGTAGAGATTCTCTCGGAATTCGCAACGCGTGACGTTTCTTCGGAATGAACATGGGCCCAGATCTCCTGGCCTATGTATCGGATCGGTGCGCAAGTCGCGGTATTGGAACCGCAGCGACGGCGCGGTTGCTGGGGTACAAGTTTCGGGTCAAGCCGACTCCGATATGCAGGACTTGGCTTAGGATTGCGCGCAAATGTCGCATACAGGTCGAGGGTTACCGAAATTTGACTGGAAGGACCACGGAAGCCTACGGAATAGTACAGGCTATGATACGAGTCTTACAATTATCCCATAATTCTGGTGTTTTTGGGAGGCTAGATCCTAAGGTTTTGTGCAACGGCTCCCAACAATTTCAACCCGAGGTGTCCAACCCGAATTCCTCTATACGTAACCCTAAAGTGACCCAAGCCTACCCAAATACATGTGATTGTTTCAAACCTGACCCAGCCCAACCTGAATTTACTCAATCCGAACCCACCTGATTTCAAATTGGATTGTAGTTTTCCAACCCTAACCTGACCCTAGGACCCTAACAACCCAATCCAACCCGACCCAACTCGTACTTGGCCAGTTAGGTTAGTCGGGTTCAGGTTGACCCGAACCTAAGTTGTAGCCCTAGACTGTAGATTCGGGTGTCATAGCAAAGAAATGTCTTATTTCAAAATGTTATTGAGTATAAACAGGTAGGAAGCAGGAGCAGAAGCGCAAGGAGATTCGAAGCAGGAGTGGCACCCAGTAGAAGGTTTGTGCATGCAACTAAGCTCCATCCACAATGGACCACGATTTTGTACAGTCCCGATTCATAATTGGCGTGCATGTATAGAAGTTAGCAAACTGGATTGTAATTTAGCCCTACTAATGGTTTGTTGTGCAAACACTGAAATACTCATGCTCATTAAGAAATAATATGGTCGACATGAAAAGGCATGGAGTTTTTAAAACAAATGAATTAATCTTTTTTTAAGGGTAACAAATGAATTAATCTTACCATTCAAATACTTCAAATTAGCCAGTTTTTGACCTGTAGACAATTCCCACATGTAGACCAGCCAGTCGCACATGCCAATAATCCCATGACCAGCTGATGCAACTGCAGCAGAAGCCCTGCATAGCATATAGGAACTTACATAAGTGGATGTGTGCTGATGGGAGGAAAAACAAAAAACAAAAAGATAAATAAATCAGTCAGTCAATGAGAAATGTGACACCACATGATTTAATTGGTCACGTCCAACCAGAACAACAATTTTGTATTTAATGCTAGCTTTCCAAGCTTGTAAGTGGACAAGTGACAGTCATGAGAAGTACCAGACTTACCTATCAGTACTTCACTGCTTAATGATGATAAGGAAAATCATATATAGATGGCTTATTTCTCTGATTAGACAAAAAATATGAATCGAGTATGCAGATATAATCAGTGCACTGAAAATCCTGGTCTGTTCTTTGTTTTCTCTTTTCCTGGCCTCCTGTTTGATGCTGCAGTGGGGTCCAGCCTTTTAAGGATGTAAAGCATAGTTGCCTTAAAAAAAATGTTTTGGTCAAAATATAAAATAAAATAAAATTAAAATAAAAAAATAATCAGTGCACTGAAAAGCCTACTTGGGAGCTCGGAAAAATAAAAGGAGACGAAATGGCATTTTCTTTGATGGTTGTTTTCTAAGAAAGCATGGGGGTTCTTGGAAAATGTTTTCCACGAGAAGTAAAACTCCCAACTAGGGAAAAAATGCCATTTTCTTGGAAAGTGTTTTCCACCCAAATACTTTTCAAGCTCTCGAACAGTCTCTAAATGTCAAATGAGAGCCAGATAAAAGGGTGCTTAATTTTAGTTTCTCATAGTATAACATGTTTGTGGTTCCTTGAAAAAGCAGGACCTGATTCTATATTCAGGCAACTGATCTTTTACTAACAGAAGCTATTGATGGAACCATACACCAACTAATCCATCCGTCTGAAACGCTCAGTCCTGTGTGTATGATCTAGGGATAAAAAAATAAAATAAAAAATAAAACTTTATAGAACCATGTCAGCAGCTACATGGTGTATTTTAGCTTTATTTAATTAACCATGGTGTTGTGTTGGCTTCCTGAATAAAGGCATTATCACAGTATCCAGATTTTAATTGCAAACAAATATGGAAAGCTAAAGCACCTTGGATCCAATATGCTCCCCATGATCATTGTATGTTTTACAAGCAGAGCTAGCCTCCACCATCCAACTGGAGTAGCATTGAGGTCATTTCCTGGACAATCATATATTGTGCTTCAGAATTTGAAGCAGCGGAGACAAGGAGCTAAAAAAATATATCTTCCCCATTTGGCATAAGACGGTCATAGTTTTCATCGAACCTTGTAAACCACCTCTCTGTTGTAGTTATGATCTCTACCTTAGAACTTGTTGAAATAGGACAATTCATTTGCCAACCGAACAAGCAAACTGGAAGGACCTGAAAGATTGAAATGCCAGGGAAAGAAAAGCTTGATAGGAGGACCCCCTTGGAAATGTCCCTGAAAGAAATGAAAAGTTGTGCATAGAAAGACTTGCATGGGAGAGTGACAGGAAACCATACCTTAGCGATGGTGGAACCGTGAAAAAAAATCAACAAAAACGCTGATACAACACAAATGTTAGTTGATCTGCAATAAATGCCGCGATTTGTTTCAAATCGATAGTATAACCCTAATTTGCAAAAACTCAGTTTGAAATCAAAGATTTCTCACCTTAGAGATGACAGAACCATGGAAAAATGTTCACAACCCCAAGTGTAGGGTCGCGATATAGTAACAACTCGGTAAGACTGAGGTTGAATCCACAGGGAATGAGGAACATAGTTTAGAACTAATCTAAATTTAACTTGGTTATCTGAGTTTTTAATCCAGCAATGAAGAAAAATATTTTAATTGATAAAGACAAAATATTAAAGATATAAAAATCCACATATAGCAATCTCAATATTCAATCATTGATTTAGTGGGGTCACACCCCAGTCTTAAAAGGTACTTTTGACTTCCAAGACAGGCTAATGTCGTATGAGTAGATAGCAGGTGGAGATGCATTTTCGCCATTCTAAAAGCCAAAAGTACTCGAAGTGCTAAAAAAGATGGATTAAAAATCTAATGTCAGTACCTTTATCACATTGTAATTAATTGAGGCCATTTTAATTAATAGCCTCAAAGGACGGGGATTAGCTCGACTTCAATAGCTATGTAGCTACTAAAGTGATGTCACCAAGTTCCTTGGGGCCCATCTTGTCGTGTGTGTTATATACACACCGTCCATCCATTTGGATAGATCATTTTAGACACGAGCTAAAGAGTGAGATAGATCTGAACTCAAGTGGACCCTACCATAGAAAAAAGTGTAGATTGAACGCTACCATTAAAAACTTCTTGGGAGCCACAAAAGTTGATGCATATTTGTGTTTTCCCTTCGTGCATATCCGTGTGAACTTATGAATAGGTTGGACCTCAAATAAACATCTAGTAGGCTCAACCTCAAATAAACATCATGGTAGGCCCTAGGAAGGTTTCAACGTGGCTGTCAACATCGCAAAATGGATGGACAGTGTGGATACAACAAATACATTATCATGGGCCCACAGAACTCGGTGATGTTACTTCGGTAGCAATATAGCTAGGCCATCAGTAGCTAACTCATGTCCTCAACTGCACTTCCAAGGCTAATTAATGTTAATAAATGAGAAGGAGATAAAGGGTTGCAGGCTTGGATGAATCTCACCCATGGTGTTTGTCTAAAATCTACAAAGTGACACTTACATTCCCTTTGTATGGCGAATAATGAAAAGGTGTTGATTTTTCTTTTTTTTTTTTTTTTTTTTTTTTTTTTTTTTTACACGCGCACAAACCCCCAGACACTTATGCTGTAGTGGGATTTCACCACATATGGATACTCAAACCCTTGATAGGGTGTTGATGTTTGGATTACGGGCCTAAGTACTCTCGGCGTAGTATCTAATGGTTGGAGTGGATTTTATCTCATCATCACATTGGTATTGTAAATAGGAAAATTGACCGTCACAACAAGAAATACCACTTTTAGCAACGAAAATTTTCGTCGCTAAAAGTCAAATTTTCGTAGCTAAAATATTTTAGCGACGAAAATTTTCGTCGCTAAATTCGTCGCTAAAAGACCGATGTACAAGGCTTTTATCAACGAAAAATTCAAATCGTCGCTAAATGCAAGCTTTTTAGCGACAAAAATTTTCGTTGCTACAAAAATTTTTCAAGACCTTTAGCAGCGAAAATTTTCGCTGCCAAAAACATTTTCAAGACTTTTAGCAGCGAAACTTTTCGCCGCCAAAAAAACTTCCAAGACTTTTAGCAGCGAAAATTTTCGCCGCCAAAATAATATCCATGACTTTTTAGTAGCGAAAAGTTTCGCTGCGAAAAAAAATTTTACAAAACTTTTAGCTGCGAAAATATTTCCAAGAATTCCAAAAAAATATTTTACAAAAAATATTTCCAAGAATTTTACAAAATATTTTACAAAAAATATTTTACAAAAAAATATTTTACAAAAAATATCCAAGAATTTTACAAAATATTTTACAAAAAATATTTTACAAAAAAATATTTTACAAAAAATATCCAAGAATTTTACAAAAAATATTTCCAAGAATTCCAAAAAAATATCCAAGAGTTTTAGCAGCGAAAGTTTTCGCCACAAAAAAATTTTCCAAGACTTTTAGCTGCGAAAATTTTCACTGCGAAAAAATTACAAGACTTTTAGCAGCAAAAAGTTTCGCCGCCAAAAAATATCCAAGACTCTACAGCCGCGAAAATTTTCGTTGCTAGAAAAATTCGTTCCACTTTTAGCAACGAAAATTTTCGTTGCTAAAAGTCTCTTTTTTTACTCAAATTTCCGCACAAAATTCCTGATATACACCTGTTAACAATATATTTCATCATATTCATCCTGATATACACCTATTATATAATATATTTCATCATATTCACATTCACATCCAGCTAAACCCAAACTAGTAAATCCATCCAAGCCTCGGTTACAAATTGAGGCTAAAAATGTTTAATTTTTTAAAATATTTATTTAAACTACTAATCCATTCATTCAATCCACTCATGAAACAATCAATCATGAAAGCCATAATACTAATAAAATAGTTAACAACTCAATCAATCTCACTTGTTTACTATTTAAAGTTTTTAAAATAAACTCAATCAAACTATTACACAACATTAAGTTCCACAAATAATACAAAGTCACAACACAAGATTTGGGTATGACTTTTGCTTGGCTGATGAACAACTACAGCTTGTTCAGTAGTCTGAAAGCATCTGCAAAGAAGAAGAACTCGCCATTAGCAATAATTTATAGTGGAGTCCATATCGACAGTTCAGATTGCTCCACTGGCATGTCCCTGGCTCCTAATTTTACTTTTAACAGCTCTAGAGGTTTCTTTCTCAGCATTTAAATGTCAAAAAAACATAGTTATCATATGAAGTCTAAAATAGACTTGTTTGACACATGTACAAGCATATGGATATCCAAGCAAAAACATATGAGAGCAAAAGAGAGAAACCTTCGGTGATCTTGAATTAAAAGGGTAGCAGAGAGCCGATGTAGGATAGACTTACTCCACGCACAATCTCCATCGTCTCTTCAATTTCTTTTCTATGAGAGCCTCTTCTTCCTACACAAGTGAAGAATACAGTTCCAAACTCAAAAAAAGAAAAGAAAAGAAAAACCATTGCATACAGAAGCAGGCTTTGTACATAATTCCTCAATATGTGCCATGCAAAAAATTTTCCCTGAAAAAATGACCAAGATTTAAATGCAAAAACACCATGGGAGAAAAAACAAATGCAATAGGAATCTTTGTACAAAGGTATCTTAGAACAGATGTTTCAAAACTTATCTCCAAATCAAGCAACTCAAAGAATGCTAAAAACAAAACTCACGTCATACAAATACACCATGTCATTCATGGAGCGTGTGATACATTCCTCCAAGCAACTTAACTTACCTCTGATAATGAAATCTGTATTTCCTAAATCTGACAGAGCAAGACCAACAACAATTTTCTCGGGTGAAGACAAATGCAATTGCTTAGAGAGACCTTCTAGAAATCCTTCACTCATCACTTTACTTCTCAGTGCTTCACAGAAAACTGTGGCGAAATTTGGCCTACCCAAAAAGTATCTAAAGATAAGTGATAGAAGATCTAGCTTTGACTGAAAGTCTTCGCTCTGAAATTTTACTTGATCTAAGCAGGCTTGGAGCAGTACAATGCTTCCCTCATTCCCATATTTAACAAACTACACAGCATAAGCGGATTGTTTTACAACTACAGGTCTAGGAAAGAAATGAGATAGGGAAAATATTCAGTGCCACTAACTTACACTACAGGAAAAGGGGGCTTTAGCCTCGGTTCAAAACTGTGGCTAAAAAGGTTAAAAACTGAGGCTAAAGCCTTTAGCCTCAGTTATCCAAACCGAGGTTGAAATCCCCGTGGCTAAAGGCTTTAGCCTCGGTTTTAACAACCAAGGCTAAAACAGCTTTTATAGCCTTGGTTCTTCAAGTGAGACTAAATCCAAATTTTAGCCTCAGTTGCCTCCAATTGAAGGTAAATCTATTTTTAACCTCGATTCTTAACAACCGAGGCTAAAGCCTTTAGCCACGGAAATTTTAGCCTTGGTTCTCAACAACCGAGGCTAAATCCAAGCCTCGATTACAAATTGAGGCTAAAAATGTTTAATTTTTAAAAATATTTATTTAAACTACTAATCCATTCATTCAATCCACTTATGAAACAATCGATCATGAAAGTCACAATACCAACAAAATAGTTAACAACAGTCTATTGAAAGTTTTCAAAACAAACTCAATCAAACTGTTACACAACATTAGGTTCCACAAATAATACAAAGTCACAACGTAAGATTTGGGTATGACTTTTGCTTGGCTGATGAACAACTACAGCTTGTTCGGTTGTCTAAAAGCATCTACAAAGAAGAAGAACTCGCCATTAGCAATAATTTATAGTGGAGTCCATCATATCGATAGTTCAGATCACTCCACTGGCATGTCCCTGGCTCCTAATTTTACTTTTAACAGCTCTAGAGGTTTCTTTCTCAACATTTAAATGTAAAAAAGCAAAGTTACCATATGAAGTCTAAAATAGACTTGTTTGACACATGTACAAGAATATGGATATCCAAGCAAAAACATATGAGAGAAAAAGAAATGAAAGAAACCTTCATTGCTACTTTGCAATCAGACAGGAACATCAATATCATTGTGATATCTCACAAAAATGGTACAGATCTTCAGTGGGGGAAAATGTTCTTCAATCCAATAGTCAGTTTCTGGATGCTAGCAGAATATATCAACCTGTATGCATGCACACAAACATTGTACATGTGGCACAAGCATGCAGCGAATGCTAGAAAGAGTGCTAGTATCAACAGAAAAATCTCACCAGGAATAAATAAATATACTAAAGAGATAAAACAACAAGTTGGTTCAGGTCAGGTACTTAATAGGGTAGCCATTTTGTGTGTGCGACTGTCCATGTGTCAAATGAACACAACTCCCCGTGCTATCTTCCCTATTACAACCCGTGAAAGTGACTGAACCCAAAAACAAAAACAGAAATAACTCTGCTTTTAACCTTTTGGAACATTAGGTCAATGGAATCTTGGCAAACATTAAGTGAGATGTGTGCAAGACCTTGAACACATCTCGCTCATTATTTGGAGCAGAAAAAAAGAGAAATATGTATCTCACTCATGATTTGGAGCAGAAAAGAGGGAAATGGAATTAATGCACACTTGCTGCGGGTTTTGTTTCCTACACCAACCCAAACATCAAGCCTACTTTGTTTGCATGGAAGTCCCGCCAACAGGACGGGAAAAAGATTACCTTAGTTCAGATGACCGGCTCCTTGTCATTGGTTGAGAACTTTAAAACCATGCCTGCATGAAGGTGCAAAATATCATATTAAGACTATTTAATATAGGATCAATATTTATTATCTCCTTGATATTCATGTCCAAAGAGTTCAAGATAACCAACCTTGGCCAAATACAAATTACTAGCTTGAATCCCTTTTGCTACCACATTCCTGATGAAAGGACAAAGAGCATTAACCATAATAAGGAGAATACATTGACTTGGAACTTAAATCCCACTATTGCTACAAAAGATCCAATAAATGTCACTTGTAGGAATATATTTAGTTGGAACTTAAATCCCACTACGGCTACAAAAGATCCAATAAATGTCACTCGTAGGAAAATATTGAATTGGAACTTAAATCCCACTACTACTACAATAGATCTTATAAATGTCACTCACAGGAATGAGCTTAACCATCTGAGATTTGAATATTAAATCAAGTTGCATGTTTCCATATGCGTATCAAATCATGTTGGCTAAAAAAGCTAGACACACGAGCTGTTACCTCTCTAGATCCATCTTCAAGAAGAAAATTTAAGTTCCGACCTTGTCTTGGTATATCCAAGCAATTCAAAAAGGAATTATATTGCATAGGTGTCGTGTAATGAATGCCATCTTCCATGTATTGTTAGTGCTATAGCATTGGCCATGATGAATTTTATCAATTTTTGGGCTGGGCTGAGTCGATCCCAGGCCTAACCAATTATTTCACAAATAAATCAGCCACATTCCCTGTGTATAAATTTTAAAAGTGTAAACCATGGTGATAGTTTTTTTTTGAAAGGCTTAAACCATGGTGATAGTTAACCACCATTTTAAAAGAGGTATTAAACAATGCTCATGTCAAAAGGTAGTACATCCACAGAGTCATTTAGGTTTTTAAGTCCATAGTATGTCCAAGCTTTTGGTATTCGGCATACTGGTACTCTTCAGCAGACCTGTAACCAGATATCTTATGTTTTAGAAATCCAAGATTTTCAGCAACACTAAAACTTAGAGCAGTTAATGTACTTGAAAAGTGCGTGCCTGTCCGGAATTATTTTACCTGTCAATTCATTTATCTTTGCTTGCAGACTCTCACTTGCAGTTTTCAGGTGTTCTATCATTTCCTCTGCAGCTGCATAATACAGTTCAATAGAGATATCAACTGACATAATAGGTGCTGCTGACAATTTTGAAGCATGATAAAAAAAAAAATGCAATAAAACCAAATGAAGTAAATGAAGGATAAGAAATATGATGAGGAAAAAGAGTACCAGATATGTAATTCATAAACTTTGATTTCTGTTCACGGTTGTACTGCTCAATCTCAGATTCCATTCTCATCTAAACATGCCGAGCCCAGACCATTAGGAGAAGAAATGAAAAAAAAGGAAAAAAGAAAAGAAAAAAAGAAAAAAGAAGAAGGTACTTCTCAATCATTCTTGTAAAATTATACTAGTGTCAAAAGCCATGCAAACCTTTCCAATCAAACATAAATTTATTGTTATCACACTTGAAGAACCCAACAATAATCCATATGTCCCTGTCTACCATAGTGGACACACAATCGATCTATGCCATGACTACAGCCAATACCATGGCTATGACCGCGGCCACCATATGTCCTCTTTCTGGCCCTTTACCACAACCAGTAACAACATCATCAAAGTTTCAAAAACCTGTAAGTACAGCAGATTTTTTTTTGCCACAGTCGATCCCATAGTAATGCGATGCTCCTCATCACGTAATGGTTTTAAGTGATGGTAAAGAAGGTGAACCAAGAATCTGGGCATGAATTGGTTGAAACTCTATATTAAGAAGGCTTACCAATAACTCAAAAAATATTTTATTCTCATTGCTCTTTTTATATCCCTTAGGATTTGTGAAACATGCAAACTGAAGATCATTAAGAAAGGACAATTCCTGCCACAGATCACGTATCTTGGCATAAAAGTTAGACACTGATTGCACCCCATCTTAGATTTCCAATCTCATAATAAACATTATAAATTGAACTATATTATTCTGATTTGTATACAGTTCATGGGTATGCCTACAAGATCTCATGAGCAAGAAAAAAAATCACTAACTTCTGGTTCCATCGAATTGAAGCCAGGACATGACAGGTGAATTATTTGATTTCCAATCTCCATTTGAAGGATCAGGCAATTGAGGTTTTGTGATATTGCAATCTATCTACCCCAACTTTTGTTTTTCTCCAATAAACATCTCAATGCGCTTTCTACTGTTGAAGGTAATTGCTAGACTTTTTATGTGTGGTAATTGGTAAATCAGTTTTTTTTCGAGAATGAACAAGCTACCGTTCCATCTTTGATTTAACATGATCAACTACCTTAGAAGTCGACGAAAAGGCCATATATAATCTCAAAAAATAGTGAGAGAACTAAGAAATGAGAGGAAGGGCCTTATGGCTGGACAAACAAAATAGAAAAGAAGCCCAAACGACAATAAGAAACAAACTCTTACTGTTGCAAGCCAAATGTTGGAAATGTGGAGAAAAAAGCACTTAAAAAGTTGTCAAACTTGGATGTCTAGCAATACCTCTAGAAATCCAACAAGAAACAATAAATTTCTTAGAAAAATTCTTCGAACAAGGATTAGAATGATTTTTAACAAGAAATAAATAGATTGACACTATTTTTTGAGATTTTATTATAATTTCTTCGTGGTGGTGGCCATAGAAACAATAAATTCATTTGACATTTTTCTCTGTTTGATAAACATAAAAAAAAAAAAAAAAAAAAGAGAAAGAAATCAATTTCCTTTGCTAAGCAAGGGAGTAAAACTTTTTTTTCGAAATATCAATTGGTGGGAAAAGAGGTTTCTCCTTTTGCTTTCTTGTATTAATCCTAGTTGTTTATTTAATCAGGCACCCAAGAAGAAGCGGCTGAGGCCTACGACATTGCAGCCATCAAATTTCAGGGCCTGAATGTCGTTACCAACTTCGACATAAGCCGCTATGATGTGAAAAACATCGCCAACAGCAATCTCCCCGTTGGTGGGACCGCTAACAAAAACAAAGCATCAGAATCATCATCATCTGACACTAAGAGCGCCGAATCACCACCGCAGATTGACAGCCCCTTCTCATCTCAACCATCAACGACCCTCATCTTTGCCTCTGGGCCCATCAAACAGGACCCACAAGACTACTACTCTCTTCTAGCATTTGAAGACCCATCTCAAACCAATGCAAAGAACATCACCAACTTCCAGAGTCTCTCAAAATCCAAATGGATTTTACCACAGCCATAAATCAGAGCAATGGGTCTATCTTAAATGGTGGAAGCATTCCACAGCATAACCCATCATCTATTCCTTTTACCACTCCCATTTCTGTGGGAAGTAGTTATGATGGTTCTACTTATGGAAGCTTGGCCACACAAACTGTCCATCATGCCTTTCAATGTGCAAAGCCTAATCTGGAAGTTTTTCAGACACCCATATTTGGAATGATATGATAGAAGAAGTGGAGATTGGAGAATTTGGTATGAGAGTGGACCACACTTACATGGACGGATGTTATGGACTGACTGTGGAGTAGGAATAACAGACTAACAAAAAAGTTATGTTGTGTTCTTTTACTTTTGATACTGACCAGAGATTTATATGAGTTTAATGTGAAAGATGTCATTTGTATCTTTATTTGTGAAAATTATATGGGGGAATGATCACAAGCTCTCGAGCTGGTGGGGCCCACCTTGATGTGGTACTGCCAACTAATGTCTAGCTCCATCGAGAATGTAGGTGGGCCACTCCAAAGGGAACAATGGAGGATATTGGAGAGGGGGATGCGCACTATAGAAGCTTTCTGATGGAATGTGGGGCCACCATGTTTTGTTTATATGTCATCCAAACCATTCATCAGTTGTGGCCCACCACCACAAAGAAATTATAATAAATAAATAAACAACCCTAAAATCCCATGCCCTTCTCGACTCAAAAAGCATCAAAATGAACAAACCACATCAAAACCCTAAAACCTGAAGAAAGCGAGATCGGCAAAGAACACACCTTCTCCGCCATAGGATCTCGAAGATCGCTTCTTCCTCTGCAGCAACAGAAACTGATGATGATCAAACCGATCCCTATCTCTACAACATCCCGCAATAAATCAAGAAAACGAGAGTTGAAATCCCATCGCCATTGCTGCCGAGAGAGATGAAAGGGGGCGGAGAGAGCGGAAGGAATCGGGGGCGGAAGGAGAGAGAGAGCGAGAAATGAAGAGAGAGAGGGAATTGGGGACGGAGAGAGAGAGAGAGTGTGTGTGAAGGCGTCTGATGCGAGAGAGAGCGAGTGGGTGAGGGGGCGCAGGAGATCCGGCAGCGAGCGAGGGAAAGGGGGAGGCTGAGTGAGAGAGAGAGAGCGAGCGTTTGAGTTTTGGGAAGATGGCGCGGGCGCGAGAGAGGGAAATTTAGGAATTTGGGGATGCGGCTTTGCTGGATATCAAGTAATCCAACTCTGTACGGCCTACATTAGTGTATGTCTGAACATAATTTCTTGAAGATGGGCGTGGACCCCACCATAATGCGTGTCAAACATCTACCCCATCAGTCAGATGCACCATTCCATGGTGGGCCCAAAGATTAAAAATCAAGTCAATCTGTGACTTTTGTGGGCCACACCATATATAAAAGTTGAGAGGGGTTAGCCTCCATTAAAACATTCATAATTATTTTTTGGGCCCACCGAGATGTGGTCCACAAATCCAGCCCATCCATTATGTGTGTACCACTTGGATGAGGGATTATACCAAGTTTCAGATGCACCCAAATTCTAGGTGGGGCCCACCAAGTGGTTTTATATGTTTTAGGCATGTCTTCACATGATTTTAGATGGTATAGCCCACCAGAGTTCCGTATACGGCTGATTTTTGGCATATCCCACAATTTAAAGGGGACCCATCAAATGCATGGTATTGATGTTTGACACACGTCATGGTGGGGCCCACACAGCTTGACCTCATGGGGACGGCATGGATTAATCACATACATCATGGTGGGCCTATAGAGCACCAACCACCGAGAATATATGAATGAATAGAAAACACAAACATCAACTTGATCCAAAACTTCTATGGCCTCCAAGAAATTTTAAATGGTAGAGGTTCAATTACACTATTTTAGATGGTATGGCCACCTGAGTTTCATATAGAGGTGATTTTTGGGATATTCCATGATTTAAAGGGAACCCATCAAATGCAAGGCATCGGTGTTCAACATGCATCATGGTGGGGCCCACACAGGTTGACCTCATGGGAAGTTCCTGTGTGTGTGTGTATATATATATATATATATATATATATATATAAAAGTATTTCAAAAGTCAGTTTATCCATCAGCACATTATCAATGATTGGGACCTCCTGTGTGATAGGAATTAGGTTTGCTGCTTCTTTCACAGCCTCTTGTTCCTTCACTAGCATCTTTTTAGTTTCATTGAATGAAGTTGCATCTCTTCCAATTGCATTTCTTCAATCTTCTTTTCCAGTAAACTCACCATAGTCTATAACAAATTAATATTGAGTAACATAAATATCATAAGAGGCCATTTCTGGATAACTCCGCCAAATATCACAGAACTTCAGACACTAAAAATGATTTTGTCGTTCAATCTAAAAGAAATAAATATTGGCGTGATTTAATGCCATTTTCAAAAACAAATGCAATAACTACTATTTTTTATTATTATTAAAAAAAAAAAAATCCGTTATGTAGTTCTCACAAAAAAAATCAGCATCATCTAAAGACCAACTAACTGGAATCAGCTACACGAATCCTGTTCCGCCATTGCACTCCATCAAGGACCATTTTCTCAGGTAAACTAATTCTTATGAAAGAGATGCATCCCTGAATATGCCCATTTAGCCAATCACCTAGGTTACAACATTGCAATAAGATTTATATTAACGAAAGAAATACTAAAACCATATATTTTCTTGTGGTTTCTCTGCAACATTAGTAGAATAAGATAATTCTACATCTAGGCAGGTTTCTCTGCAACATTAGCAGAATAAGCTTATTCCACAACTAGACAGCTTCCCAGTGACATTTGTAGAATAAGCTTATTCTACAATATGTGTGGAGCCAATCATGATCTGTGCAAGGTTCCACTGTCCATCATGTGTGCCCCCTCATTTTCCTTTTAGAGGACAAAAATCGTGAGGTCCCAAAACTCGGGTGGGTCACACCATATAAAATCATCATGCCCAAATCTGCTAAAATTACGTGGTGTGGCTCATTTGAGTTTTGGAATGGTCTAATCTTTTGGGTGTCAATCCATCCTTGTGGGGCGCGTCTTATAAATAGATTGTATGGTAAACAGAAAACATGGCGGGCTTCCCATCCCAATCATTTGCATCTACCAAAGAGAAAAGAACACAACATTGTAGCCTTGGATAATATTGAGTGCCATAAACCTGTAGTAGGCATCAGCCCAAGAATAGTCAAAGATAAATTCTCCATACAAGTGACTGCAATTCAAAGTAACTAAAATATATAGTTCAACTACTATCAAACCGAAGCAATTAAAAGCTGATTGTAAAAGTTAAAGATAACCATTTAAACAAGAAAAAGTATCAAGAACAGAACATGGACTGAATTGCATATGCTAAACCTTTTAAGATAAAGTGGAACAACACCTACAATATTTTCATATGTATTTATCCTAAGCAATAAGATGCTAAGGCACCCATCCTATTTCCTAAAATCATTTCAGATGAGATATCCAAAAAAGGTCTGAGGGTACAGGTTGATGCTGGTAAACTATATGATATACATAAGAACTCTCAGTTGTTATGTATTCATGGTAGACCATCTAAAGAGAAGAACAAATCCAAGTGTTTAGAAACTCATGACGACATGATATGATGCAATGATCAAACCTGCACTTTAAAACAATTGACAAAATGCAACTAAGAATGGATCTTTCAACTACAAACTTTAGAAGAAAAAATCTGATCGCTATATAACCTTTCAAGCCTGAGGACTAATTTAATTTCCATGATAAATGAATCAAATTATAGAACTTGAATTGTAAATTATAGTATGTTAACCACAAGCTCATGTGATGGGAACCCAAAATGCGATTCAAGATCATGATAGTCCAAGGGACACCTGAGAGCTAATTGGAGGTCACCATTCTCCCGATAACCACAGTAGAACATGTGCACAGGGTAAATAATTTCTATGGCCCCAAAAAGTTTCCATAATTTTCCAGAGATTTGGATCTGCCGTATTTTTGGCCTCATTGGCTAAAATAAGTTGGCAAAATGGATGGACGGGGTAAATAAGACACACACATCGTGGTAGGGCCCATATAGCTTTGACACCAGCTAGCTGGCTAGCATTGGGTGCACTAGTTAAACCGCCTATTGATTTCCGGCAAACATCAAGTACGCCCCAGTCAAGGATTGCATATTGAGTAACCCAGTTAGATTACCGTACTGATTAAACCCTATTGAGCCCACTTTGAATGTGTGTGTCTTATCCACACTGTCCATCTGGTACTTCAGCTCATTTTAACGGTTAATATCATATGTAGTATGATCCGGGGGGTAACTAGTTAAATTAAGTGTAATGATCAGTAAAATAAAAGTTTTGGATCAAACCGATTTTTGTTTTTCCTCTTCATCTGGCCCAGTATGACCTAATCAACATATTGGATGTCAAATAAAAAGTATAGTGGGCCTCAGGAGGATATTAATGATAGATATATAATAATTTTATAATTTATTATATATATACACGTATGTATGTATGTATGAGAAAAGATTCCATACGGTCTAGCTCATGGGAACTTCTCATACGATCGAGCTACGTGGGCCCCACCGTGATGGGTGTTGAACATCTACCCAATCAGTCAGATGCACCATTCCATGGTGGGCCTGGGGCTTAAAAATCACAATAAAAATCACAAGTCAATCCGTGACTTTTTTGGGCCACACTACATACAAAAGTTGAGAGGGGTTACCCTCCATTAAAATATTCATAATCATTTGTTGGGACCACTGAGATGTGGTTCACAAATCCAGCCCATCCATTATGTGTGTCCCACTTGGATGAGGAGTCTGACCAAGTTTCATATGCATCGAAATTTCAAGTGGGCCCCACCAAGTGATTTTATATGTTTTAGGCATTTCTTCACATGATTTTAAATGGTATGGCCCACCTAAGTTCCGTATACGGTTGATTTTTGGGATTTCCCATAATTTAAAGGGGGCCCATCAAATGCACGGTGTTGATGGTTGACACGCATCACAGTGGGGCCATAGAGCCCTACCATATCCAATGATCAAGTGGCTTTTATTTTATTTTATGGTAAATGAGTGTGAGTTTTGCATTTGCTCTAAATTTGTGGTGACTCATTTATAGAAATAGTGGCAATGATATAGGGTTATTCAGACCAACCAAATAATGGTTCTAGTTGTAGATGGATAATATGTATATATTTTCTTATATAAAACTATCTTAACCATCCAGTAAATGGTCCCTTACATGTACGGTTGTCAATACGGTGTATGCTATAAATGATAGTAAACGCACAATATTCGGAATTGAAAGTATTTTCTTTGTTTGTTTTTTTTTTTTTTCACCAAAAACGCCCTAACCCTCCTCTCTCTCACTCTCGTTGTTTTTGCTGCCCGACCTCTCAAATTCCCGCATTCACGGCGTAGACGGTCCCTCTCAATCTCTCTCATTTAGACATTTCTCCCCTCCAGAAACCCTCTCTGCTGCATTGCGCCCATCTCGCTCGATCGCGGAGACCGTGGAAACCCCCGCCATTGATGTTCGATCTGAGTGCAATGGCGTTGCTGGGTCAGCAGTAGCTGCAGAGATTCCTATTCCACCGCAAGAACGAGGAGGCAGAGGAACCGTGCTGCTGCTCGGCTATCGCGATCGACGCTCTGTCATCAGCCGGAACGGCAGGGATCCGATGGGGATCGAGCCGTCTGCAGGGCCGCGGGAGGAGATGGAGGACGATGTTGTCCTCCGATCAGATGGCCTCGATGGATTCTCCTCTGCTGCCGTCTTCGATGGCTACGCCGGATTCTCGTCCGTCGAATTTCTCAGGTCAGCATCTCTCCTTACAAAATAGTAGACTCTGACGTATGCGTGGTAGGATTTGTAGCTGTAGTTCTTCTCTCAGATGGTATGGTGTTCGATCAACCAATTTTCTCACATGTGGGGCCCACATTTGAGTTATCCAAACTGATAATATGATTGGCCCCATGATGGACAGCCAGGATCTCTTTATCATGGTGACCCAAACTGTCCCACTCATACCTCCGCCAATTACGGACTCCAATTGCAAGCTACTCAACGGGTGGCCATGATCATCTGATTGGAAGGGTCGGCATTTTGTCGATCCTGATCAATTGCATGGTGAACCCTTGGTATATCCAAGATGCCCTATAAATCTCCCTTGTTATATCCAAGATGTCTGATCATGCATTGATTTAATGTGGATCTCTAGAAGTTATGGTATTTTAATTAGACCAAGCTATTTATCTTGCATCGTATGTCTTGGGTCATTATTTTGTTCATGATCATGTTAGTGGAAGCTTCATTTCGGTTAAAACACCTATTATGTTATTAGATCAACAACAATTCAATGCTCTGTCGAAATCCAATCAAATCAGATGCAAGCTAATGAGAACAGTTACAATTTGATCAGATTAGTTAAAAGTGCAATCAGATATGTTCTAAATACATTTACTGCAGCATATGTATCCCAATTTCTCTTGATCTTTCGTCTGTTAAAAGTCATTTTTTACATGCTTATTGATCTCTGAACTGACCAACAGAGTTTTGATGATTTAAATAGGACTATGCACATCTAATCATCTAAAGTCCATATCAACCATTATTAATTATAAATTACAATCATTACATCAAATCAAAATTTTGTTTATGGTACGATTCTTGTGCCTTCAACCGTACTTAGGAGTGCCAATAATAAAAGTTTTAAATACACAAATTTTGTTTTCATAGTTCTACAACTTCTCAAATTGACCTGAAATTGGCCAAGCCAACTTGACTCGGTTGAATTTGATTTCTATTGATGAATAAAAAATCTGATTTCTAACTGGAAACATTCGCCAATACTTCAACAACAAATAGCTGAAAGAATGCCTCCCAGAGAATATATAATCTAACATCTTTCAATTTGATTTCTGTTTGGGTAATTGAGAATAAAAATCTGATCTCAATTGAAGATGATAACTAAAAAAAATTTGCATCAACGGACAGAATATCCTAATGGAATTATAGGTAATTGATTATTTGGTAGATGCCTCCTTTTTAAACAACTGCATTCTCATCTAAGTATAGAATTCATTCTCTCCAACTGTTGCACTTATTGGCTATTTAGTAGATGCCTTTCTTGTTTAGTAACTTCATCTCTATTCATGTTTCAAGTAAAGACTTTGCAAATCTACAAAATGAGAGACCTTAAAAGGTGATAGAAGCTACTTCATTGCAATAAATGCTCCCAAATTCATAGATTGTAGCTTGATTCCCAAATAGTGGACTTTGGAGTTTGTCAAATTCAAATCCAATGCGAACTCATGAATTTGACAAGTTCATGGATATAGAAAATTCATATTCTCATTTCTCTTACTCCAAACAGGGACTGTGCATTCATCGGTAGACATGTAATCATTTTCCAAATAAAAATGCAGGCTGTCCTAATTATTTTCCCATTTAAGTGTTGCTCATGGTTAGGTAATCCAGACCATTTATTTATTGCGTCTCACCTTCGATATTCCATGGCACAAAAATCTCCAAGATTGGAAGATCCCAACCACCAATATCGGGACATTTTTTCAGTTGTTGGACCTTGTTGCATATCTCAGCTTTCTATTTGTAGGTCCCAAATTGAAAGACTAAGATTGTCCCATTGAGGAGATTTTGCAGCATGGTCCATCCAAGGTGGGGAACATCAGACACAGTGGTCTAGATTAACGAATCATGGGCCTACCGTACACTCAAGATGGAGGTATGGAATCAACGGTAAACATTCAAGATGGATAAGTTGCATAACCAAGGATGAAAATGGCATATTTGTAGCCAAGCTAAAATAACTTGAGCCCAAACTACCTTTTTCTTTTCTTTTCTTTTCTTTTTTTCTTTTTTGATAGAAAGACACTAACAGTTTATAGAAATCCTTTTCATTCAATCAGACCCATAGAAGTAAAGCCATGAATTTAGATGTTTTATGGCATTTACATGTACTATAAAGAGCTATGCCAATCTCCCACAAGCATTGGTATCACTATATATATATATTAAAGAAAAAAAGGAAAAAACAGAATCATAGCAATGGCACAAATCACACAATCCCAGCTATTAATTCATCGACCAGACTACAAGAACCTTGAATTATAATGCTTTATATCATTCACATGCACGAAAAAAGAAAGACATATGCATTTCAATCATCGAAAAGAACCATAAGCATAGGAAAAACAGAAGAATTCAAATAAAATCAGGAATCATTTCATCAAACCCCAATTCCAAAATCTTGATTGGAGATGCATTTTAAAGTGTTACATATCTCCCATAAGCAATTAAATCACTAAAAAATAATAAATATGTATGTCCTTTTGAACCTTCCCTAATTGCACAAGTGGCTGAACCATCTTGTATTGATTATTAGGCTTTGGGAGAGTGCTTTGTTATGTAAATTGCATTCGAATTTTTTCCTGGTAGCATCATGGAAAAACTATCACACTTAAGTGTGCAGAACTTAGTTGTATTACATAAATAAAGTGACGGGGCCTTCTTTTGTTCTAAAAATTATATCATTTACAAGTATGAAATGAAAAATTCAGTTGGACTCCTTTCACAAGGCTGTGGGTGGGTCATTGAGAAGAAATTTCTACATGCAGGTTTTTTGTATCTTGTTTCTCTGTGTAATCCCATTGCCTACTTAACACCCAAGCTATGCGTTCTATTGTATTCCTTCTAAATTAACAGTGAGTCAGAAATTATGATGTTCTCTACATGGTTTTCAGCTTTGGAAGTGATATTCCAAGATCAATGTAATAGATGAATTTCTTTAAAACATTTGCAAAGGCTTCAACTTCAACAAAACACAGGGAGGACTCGTAGCTGCAAATTCTCCAAGATGGAAGAGGATACTTCTTCGAATCTTCTCTGAGCGAAAAGGGCGTCAAGGTGAGTTGTGTCATTTTCTTTTCTTTTAGATTGTTAGGCATTGACATTTATTCACATAGGTCTTTTCTTTTACATTGCTAGGCTTTTATTGCAGGTCAGTGCATACTCATCCTTTGCAAGGATGGTAGGAGTTGGAATTGGTTTGGAGCAACAAAGAAGGAGAATGGACCCCATGACTAATGAATCGTAGTTCACAAACTACACTTGAGATTTCATTGGCACATTTGATTACATATTTTACACAGGTAAATTTCCTTGTTGCAAGATGACTTTGCCTGAGCTTTCTTTCCCACCATCCTTGCAAAGGATGAGTATACACAGCTATGCTTATCATGCTAGACCACATTTTCTGTAAAAATATCACACATGTAGAACACCCTAGCTGAGAAAACAGTGGCTTACTCACCTCTATTAAATCAGGTTGAGCCACTGATCGGGTGGGAATCGAAATTAATGGAGCAGACCCGGATGTGCGTCGGAGCTATCCGGAAGAGCGGGGGTCCCTGGAAGGTGGAAACCGCTGTTATAATCATGATGAAGCTGTCCATTTCCTATGGACAACATTGGAAGGGCCTGGCCATTTGGACAGGCCGTATTTATGTATTTGCTCGAAATTAATGGAGCGGACCGGATGTGCGTCGGAGCTATCCGGAAGAGGGGTCCCTGGAAGGTGGGAACCATTTGTTATGACCATGATGAAGTCTGTCCATTTCCTATGGACAACATTGGAAGGACCTGGCCATTTGGACAAAGCCGTATTTATGTCTGTATTTGCAGGTACCACACCCTTAACCTAAACCTATAACCCAACCTAAACCTATACCTATAACCTAATCCTATTCTCAAATCCATAAACCTAAACCTAATCTGGAAAACCCAAACCTAAACCCTATCCAGATCCCGAACCCAGTTTTCTAAACCTAAACCTTAACCTATTCTCAATTCCCAAAGCTATAACCTATAACCTATAACCTAAACCTAAACCTAACCTAAACCTATAACCTTAACCTAAACCCAAAACCTAAACCTTAACCTAAACCAAAGCCTATAACCTTAACCTAAACCAAAACTCAGTAACCTAAACACGAACCTAAACCTAAAACCAGAACCTAAACCTATAACTTATAACCTAAACCTATAAACTAAAACCTAAACCTAAAACCGTAACCTAAACCTATAACTTATAACCTAAACCTAAACCTATAACCTAAACCAAAACCTATAACCTCAACCTAAACAAAAACCTATAACCTAAACCTTAACCTATAACCTATAACCTAAACTTATAACCTTAACCTAAACCTAAAACCAAAACCAAAACCTATAACGTAAACCTAAACATTAACCTATTCTCAAATCCCTAAACTTAAACCTACACCTAATCCCAATCTCAACTCCCTAACCTAAACCTAAACGTAAACATGAAAACCCAAGCCTAAACCGCATTTCGAACCCGAACCCGATTCCTAAACCTATAGCTTATAACCTAAACCTAAACCTTAACCTTAACCTAAACCTAAACCTTAACCTAAACCTATAACCTTAACCTAAACCAAAACCTATTACCTATAACCTAAACTTATAACCTATAGCCTAACAATAACCTAAACCTAAAACCTAAACCTTAACCTATAACCTAAAACCTAAACCTAAACCTAAAACCTAAATGTATTCTCAAATCCCTAAACCTAAATCTACACCTAATCCTAATCTCAACTCCCTAACCTAAACCTAAACCTAAACTTGAAAACCCAAGCCTAAACCCGATCCCGAACCCGAACCTGAACCCGATTCCTAAACCTAAACCTAAACCAATTCTCAATTCCCTAAACCTATACTTATAACCTAAACCTAAACTCGAACCTAAAACTAAACCCGATTCCCTAAACCTAAACCCAAACCAATTCTCAATTCCTTAAACCTATACCTTATAACCTAAACCTAAACCTTAACCTAAACCTATAACCTTAACCTAAACCAAAACCTATGACCTAAAACCTAAACCTAAGCCTTATAACCTAAACTTATATCCTATTACCTACCATTCACCTAAACCTAAATCCTAAACCTTAACCTATAACCTAAGATCTAAACCTAAACCTAAAACCTAAATGTATTCTCAAATCCCTAAACCTAAACCTACACCTAATCGTAATCTCAACTACCTAACCTAAACCTAAACCTAAACTTGAAAACCCAATCCTAAACCTGATCCCGAACCCGAACCCGAACCCGATTTCCTAAACCTAAACCTAAACCAATTCTCAATTCCCTAAACCTATACCTTATAACCTAAACCTAAACATGAACCTAAAACTAAACCCGATTCCCTAAACCTAAAAATGAAAACCCAAGCCTAACCCGATCCCGAACCCGAACCCGATTTCCTAAACCTAAACCTTAACCTATTCTCAAATCCCCCTAAACCTAAACCTACACCAAATCCTAATCTCAACTCTCCAACCTAAACCTAAACTCGAACTTGAAAACCCAAACCTAAACCCGATCCCGAACCCGAACCCGAACCCAGTTTCCTAAACCTAAACCTTAACCTATTCTCGATTCCCAAAGCTATAACCTATAACCTGAACCTAAACCGAACCTAAACCTATAACCTTAACCTATAACCTAAACATATAACCAAAACCTAAACTTATAAGCTAAAACCTAAACTAAGCCTAAAACCTAAATGTATTCTCAAATCCCTAAACCTAAACCTAATCCTAATCCCAATCTCACGTCCCCAATCTAAACCTAAACCTAAACTTCAAAACCCGATCTCGAACCCGAACACGATTTCCTAAACATAAACCTTAACCTATTCTCAAATCCTTAAACCTAAACCTACACCAAATCCCAATCTCAACTCCCTAACCTAAACCTAAACCTAAACATGAAAACCCAAGCCTAAACCCGATCCCGAACTAAAACCCAATTTCCTAAACCTAAACCTTAACCTATTCTCAATTCCCAAAGCTATAACCTATAACCTATAACCTAAAGCTAAACCCAACCTAAACCTATAACCTTAACATAAACTCAAAACCTAAACCTTAACCTAAACCAAAACCTATAACCTTAACCTAAACCAAAACTCAGTAACCTAAACCTTAACCTAAACTTATAACCTTAACCTAAACCTAAAACCAAAACCTAAACCTATAACCTAAACCTATAAACTAAAACCTAAACCTAAACCCAAACCAAAACCTATAACCTTAACCGAAACAAAAACCTATAACCTAAACCTTAACCTATAACCTATAACCTAAACTTATAACCTTAACCTAAACCTAAAACGAAAACCTAAACCTATAACCTAAAACCTAAACCTAAACCTAAAACCTAAATGTATTCTCAAATCCCTAAACCTAAACCTAATCCCAATCCCAATCTCAACTCCCCAACCTAAACCTAAACTTCAAAACCCGATCCCGAACCCGAACCCGATTTCCTAAACCTAAACCTTAACCTATTCTCAAATCCCTAAACCTAAACCTACACCAAATCCCAATCTCAACTCTCTAACCTAAACCTAAACCTAAACATGAAAACCCAAGCCTAAACCCGATCCCGAACCCGAACTTGATTTCCTAAACCTAAACCTTAACCTATTCTCAAATCCCGAAGCTATAACCTATAACCTAAACCTAAACCTAACCTAAGCCTATAACCTTAACCTATAACCTTAACATAAACCCAAAACCTAAACCTTAACCTAAACCAAAACCTATAACCTTAACCTAAACCAAAACCTGTAACCTAAACCTTAACCTAAACTTATACCCTTAACCTAAACCTAAAACCAAAACCTAAACCTATAACCTAAACCTATAAACTAAAACCTAAACCTAAACAAAAACTTATAACCTTAACCTAAACAAAAACCTATAACCTAAACCTTAACCTATAACCTAAACTATAACCTTAACCTAAACCTAGAACCAAAACCTAAATCTATATGCTAAAACCTAAACCTAAACCTATACCTAAACCTTAACCTATTCTCAAATCCCTAAACCTAAACCTATACCTAAACCTTAACCTATTCTCAAATCCCTAAACCTAAACCTACACCTTATCCCAATCTCAACTCACTAACCTAAACCTAAATCTAAACTTGAAAACCCAAGCCTAAACCCGATCCCGAACCCAAACCCGATTTCCTAAACCTAAACCTTAACCTATTCTCAATTCCCAAAGCTATAACCTATAACCTAAACCTAAACCTAACCTAAACCTATAACCTTAACCTAAACCTTAACCTAAACCAAAGCCTATAACCTTAACCTAAACTTAAAACTCAGTAACCTAAACCTTAACCTAAAACCAAAACCTAAACCTATAAACTAAAACCTAAACCTAAACCTATAACCTAAACCAAAACCTATAACCTTAACCTAAACTAAAACCTATAACCTAAACCTTAACCTATAAGTTATAACCTATAACCTAAACTTATAACCTAAACCTAAACCTAAAACCAAAACCTAAACCTATAACCTAAACCTATAAGCTAAAACCTAAACCTATACCTATACCTAAACCTTAACCTATTCTCAAATCCCTAAACCTAAACCTACACCTGATCCCAATATCAACTCCCTAACCTAAACCTAAACCTAAACTTGAAAATCCAAGCTTAAACCCGATCCCGAACCCAAACCCGATTTCCTAAACCTATACCTAAACCTTAACCTATTCTCAAATCTTTAAACTTATACCTACACCAAATCCCAATCTCAATTTCCTAACCTAAACCTAAACCTAAACATGAAAACCCAAGCCTAAACCCGATCCCGAACCCGAACCTGATTTCCTAAACCTATACCTAAACCTTAACCTATTCTCAAATCTTTAAATTTATACCTACACCAAATCCCAATCTCAATTTCCTAACCTAAACCTAAACCTAAACATGAAAACCCAAGCCTAAACCCGATCCCGAACCCGATTTCCTAAACCTATACCTAAACCTTAACCTATTCTCAAATCCCTAAACCTAAACCTACACCAAATCCCAATCTCAACTCCCTAAACTAAATCTAAACCTAAACATGAAAAGCCAAGCCTAAACCCGATCCCAAACCCGAACCCGAACCCGATTTCCTAAACCTAAACCTTAACCTATTTTCAATTCCCAAAGCTATAACCTATAACGTATAACCTAAACCTAAACCTAACCTAAACCTATAACCTTAACCTATAACCTTAACATAAACCCAAAACCTAAACCTTAACCTAAACCAAAGCCTATAACCTTAACCTAAACCTAAACCTATGACCTATAACCTAAACCTATAAACTAAAACCGCTACCTAAACCTAAACCTAAACCAAAACCAAAACCAAAACCTATAACCTCAACCTAAACAAAAACCTATAACCTATACCTTAACCTATAACCTAAACCTAAAACCAAAACCTAAACCTATAAGCTAAAACCTAAACCTATACCTATACCTAAACATTAACCTATTCTCAAATCCCTAAACCTAAACCTACACCTAATCCCAATCTCAACTCCCTAACCTAAACCTAAACCTAAACCTAAACATGAAAACCCAAGCCTAAACCAGATCCCGAACCCGAACCCGATTACCTAAACCTAAACCTTAACCAATTCTCAATTCCCTAAACCTATAGCTTATAACCTAAACATAAACCTTAACCTAAAACTAAACCTAAACCTATAACCTAAACCTAAACCAAAACCTAAACTTATAACCTATAACCTAACAGTAACCTAAACCTAAAACCTAAACCTTAACCTATAACCTAAAACCTAAACCTAAACCTAAAACCTAAAACCTAAATGTATTCTCAAATCCCTAAACGTAAACCTACACCTACACCTAATCCTAATCTCAACTCCCTAACCTTAACCTAAGCTTAAACTTGAAAACCCAAACCTAAACCCAATCCCGAATCCAAACCTGATTTCCTAAACCTTAAACCCTAAACCTATTCTCAAATCCCAAAACCTATACTTATAACTTAAACCTAAACCTAAACCTAAACCTGGAGGAGCTGGCGAGGCAGAGGGAGGAGCAGGAGAGGAGGATAGAGGATCAGCTGGTGAGGCAGAGGAGGATGAAGGAGGAGTTGGTGAGGCAGAGGGAGGAGCAGGAGAGGAGGATGGCGGAGATGCGGGTGGAGCATGAGCGACGGATGACGGATATGTTTCAGGCTTTCGCTGCACGCTTACCCACCGATGCCCCACCACCTCCTTCTTCATCTTTTTGATTTTTTGTTTATTTGTTTATGATGTTAAGTTTATATGTATTTATACATGAATGAATGTGATACAGATGAGATTGTTTGTGTTTAGATGAATATAGTTTATGTAGTTTGGGTTTAGATGGATGTGAATGTGAATATGATGAAATGTGTATATCAGGATGAATATGATGGAATATATTGTTAACAGGTGTATATCAGGAATTTTTACGGATTTTGAGCTGGAATATTTTTTTTAAAAAAGAAACTTTTGGCAACGAAAATTTTCGTTGCTAAAAGATATGTCAGTTTATTTTTAGCAGCGAAAATTTTCGCTGCTAAAAGTCTTGTATTGTATTTTTTAGCGACGAACATATTCGCCGCTAAAACTTTATTTAGTTTGGGTTTAGATAAATGTGAATGTGAATATGATGGAATATACTATTAACATATGTAAATCAGGAATTTTGTATGGATTTTGAGGTGGAATATTATTTTTTTTAAGGAAACTTTTGGCGACGAAAACTTTCGTTGTAAAAGATATGTCAGTTTATTTTTAGCAGCGAACATTTTCGTTGCTAAAAGTCTTGTATAGTATTTTTTAGCGACGAACATTTTCGCCGCTAAAACTTTATGTAGTTTGGGTTTAGATGGATGTGAATGTGAATATGAATATGATGGAATATATTGTTCACCGATGTATATCAGGAATTTTGTACCGATTTTGAGCTGAAATATTTATTTTTTAAAAGAAACGTTTGGCGACGAAAATTTTCGTTGTTAAAAGATATGTCAGTTTATTTTTAGCAGCGAAACTTTTTGCGGCTAAAAGTCTTGTATAGTATTTTTTAGCGACGAACATTTTCGCCGCTAAAACTTTATGTAGTTTGGGTTTAGTTGGATGTGAATGTGAATATGATGGAATATATTGTTAATAGATGTATATCAGGAATTTTGTACGGATTTTGAGTTAGAATATTTTTTTTTAAAGAAACTTTTGGCAACGAAAATTTTCGTCGCTAAAAGATATGCTAGTTTAGTTTTAGCAGCGAAAATTTTCACTGCTAAAAGTTTTGAATAGTGTTATTTAGAGACGAAAATTTTCGCCGCTAAAAGTTTATGTAGTGAATATGATAAAATGTTGATATCACGATGAATATGATGAAATTAATTGTTAATAGGTGTATATCAGAAATTTTGTACGAATTTTGAACAGGAAATTTTTTTTTTTTTAAAAAGAAACCTTCGGCGATGAAAAGTTTCGTCGCTAAAAGATATATTAGTTTATTTTTTGCAGCGAAAATATTCGCTGCTAGAAGTCTTGTAAGGTACAAGACTTTTAGCAGTGAATATTTTCGCCGCTGAAAGTTAAGAAAATGTTGCGAGTTTTTAGCGACGAAAATTTTTGTCGCTAAAGGTCTCATACAGTATTTTTAGCTGTGAAAATTTTCGCAGCTAAAAGAAATTGGTGAAAAATGTTTGGAGTATTTAGCGACGAAAATTTTCGTTGCTAAAAGTCTAATGTACTATTTTTAGCTACGAAAATTTTCGTCGCTAAAAGTTTCGTCGCTAAAAGTGACATTTTAGCGACGAAAAGTAGTTTCGTCGCTAAAAATGACTTTTGGTGACGAAAAGTAGTTTCGTCGCTAAAAATCCTCTTTTTTGTAGTGCGTACTCGCCTCAAAGTTTGGGTCAATTACCTTGATTGCCACGACACTCCATATATTCTCTAAAGGGCCTTCTGACAGCTTTTGGAGATTGTTTCGGACGAAAATGTCCCTGACTTTCGTTCAGTAGTTACACAATTTTCTAGGGACTAAGAAGTTATGTAGTATTTAATGCTAGTAAAGTGATGTGTACAGAACCCTTTTTGCATGTGGGAAAGGACTAAACTCATGGGGCCCATATTGATGTATGTGTATAATCCATGTCGTCCATACTTTTTACCGTGTCATTTTAGGGCTAGGGCCCAAATATTAGCCTAATTCAGAGCTCGCGTGGGTCACATAATAGAAAATAATGGTGACAATAGAACCCACTGTTGAAACTTTCCAGGCTCACCGTGATGTTTGTTAAAATTGGATATTGCCCAAGTCAGGACTTTTTGGGCCCACGCCGAGCTGGCCGAATTGGTGGACAGAACGGATCTCTCCATTGTTGGCCTCAGGCTATTGTACTAATGGCTATCCTTTCAATTGGCAGTAAAGGAAGTGAACATGTAACAACCGCGACCCATATAACATGAGAACCACGACCTATATAACATTATAACTACGACCCATGACAACCACGATCTATATAACATGAGAACTACGACCCTTACTACATTACAATCACGACTGTTGCCACATTTACGTATATAATCCATGTCATCCATCCTTTTTACCATGTCATTTTAGGGCTAGGGCCCAAATATCAACCTGATTCAGGGCTTGCGTGGGTCACATAATAGAAAATAATGGTGACAATAGAACCCACTGTTAAAACTTTCCAGGCTCATCGTGATGTTTGTTGGAATTGGACATTGCCCAAGTCAAGACTTTTTGAGCCCACGCCGAGCTGGCCGACAGGGTGGACGGAACGGATCTCCCCATTGTTGGCCTCAAGCTATTGTACCAATGGCTATCCTTTCATTTGGGAGTAAATGAAGTGAATATGTAACAACCACGACCCATATAACATGGGAACCACGACCCATATAACATTATAACTACGACCCATGACAACCACGACCCATATAACATTATAACTACGACCCATGACAACCACGACCCATATAACATTATAACTATGACCCATGACAACCACGACTTATATAACATTATAACTATGACCCATGACAACCACGACCCATATAACATTATAACTACGACCCTGTAAGTGCTATGGTTTGATTCCTCTTTGGTTGTCAAATTTTGTGTGTCAAAACCTTTGTATGTGTCTTGTGTTTATATCTTCAAACTACAATATAGAAGATATTAAAGAAGAGTTCAAGCTCAAGACTCAAGCTCAAGTTCACATGTAAGAACTCAAGCTCAAGTTCACATGTACTCAAGGTCAAGACTCAAGCATAGTTTAGGACTCAAAGTGCAACTCAAAATGACATTGATTTCAAAGCTTATGAAGTGATCAGGCTACATCAAGAAAAACTCAAGCTTCATAATGTTTAAGGTCTACGCAAATGAAGTTTTCAATGTCCATACTTCATGTCCCAGGTATGATAAACCTTAGATTGACCTTAGGGTAGGTCATTTTGGATACATAATTCATTTGAATATTAATACATGAATTTGGTCTATTCTAAGACTAGTCCTAGACCTTTTTCGACAAGTCTAAGAAGTTCCAGGACCAGTCCTAAAATTATTGTAATTTATCAAATTTTCTGGTTCGGCTTCGACCAGTCTTGGAGTTTGCTCGACTGGTCGTGGGATGGTCTCAACTCGAGCTTCGACCAGTCATATAACTACAACTCAAACTCCAGCGACTAAATCAAGTGTCGCACGACTAGTCGCAGAGAAGTCTCGACCGGTCGAGGACTGTCTTCGACCAGTCATGGAATATCTACGACCGGTCGTACAACAGTTTGATCCGATCGCGCTCAAAAATTCAAAAATCTATTTATTCTTCGACCAGTCGTGGTATTCCTAGGACCAGTCGAAGATGAATTTCTGTAGCTATAAATAGCACACAAATTTCAGAGTTTTTCATTGAAAATTAAGTGAATACAAGGCTCCACTCTGAGATAAGTTTGTGTTTGTTTTTAATCTATACTGTGCATAATTTTATTTCCTTTTATTAGCTTATTGTTATTTGATTTTGATTTATATTCCAATTTGATTAGAAAAATAGAAAATTCTTAATTCCTTCTTCACAGAATCAAAATCAAATACAGCTAGCCCTAAGTTAATTAAATTTAAAATCAATTAGAACTTAGAACCATTGTAAAGTGAGTATTGGACATTGAACTTCCATATTCGAACTTCTACTCCGATTAGTTCTTCCGAGCTGCTACAAGAGGAGAAATTCAGGTATTTTACAATTCTGTAAAATTTTCATTCTTTTGGTTTTTGTTTGGGATTTCCCAGAAAAATTCCATTTGTATGGTTATCTGAGGAGAGCCAGAAAACTCAAAAAGAGGGGTTTTTAGATTGTGTAAGCCCAAGTTAAAAAAACACAATTGTGAAGGTTTTAAGTGAACCTATTTTAGATGAACCTATGAAACCTATTTTGATAGTGAACGCTAATATCCCCTATGTGAGGATATTAGGAGTGGATTAGCATTCTGTGTGGCTGTTGTTTAATAGTTGGTGAACACACAGGCGAACCACTATAATTCTTTGTCTTGTAGATTGAATGCTTGCTTAATCTTTTACCTTTTATCATTCAAAGCAGTGGACTGTATGTGTGGTTGTGAATGTTGTAAATATTTACATTTTAAGCAAGTATGAGGAATGTTGTAATAGTTTAGATTTAAATTTTAGCAATTTGTTTCTAGCTATTCCTTTATTAAGTTTGAGTTTTAGTTTCTTTAGTTGTTCTTGTAAGGTTGCCCTGCCATTTGTATGGTACATGGTTGTCTTGAGAACAATCAATATTTGAAATTGTTTTTTATTCTTTTGTACAATTTGAATTTATTTATTTCTCTACGGTTTGAGTTCTTGATATAAAGACCTTTCTAGAAATCAGGTTGTCCTACCATAAACTTTGGTTTTTGGTGTAAGGTTGTCCTTAGAACAACTTTTGTATCAATCTCTCAATACTTGTTCATTGAGGTTGCTATTCATTTCAGCATTTGTGGATTGATTTACTTTATTTGGCTATCTTGTTATTTAATTTCGCTATAATTATATTAAATTTGGCATAGTCCTATTCACCCCCCCCCCCTAAGGACATAGCTTTCTCTCCCTTAATGACATATAGCTTGGCCATTTTAAATGGTATCAGAGCCTAATAGCTTGCTCTTATTGCTTTTTTATTTGGATTTAATTCCTGAGCTAACGATCTAAGCTATATATATAAGATGTCAAATTTTGATAGCTTATCAGTCATTAGGCCTCCACCCTTTGATGGCTCCAACTATGCCTATTGGAAAGCCCGAATGACGATCTTCCTCAAATCAATGGATGAGAGTGTGTGGCAAGCCACAGTGACTGAATGGAGCCCTCCTACCATTGAAGTAACTGGTATCAACGGATCAAAATCAATGAGAATAACACCTTATACTTCTTGGTCCACACTTCAGAAAAGTGAAAGTAGTGCCAATGCAAAAGCACTAAATGCAATCACTTGCGCACTATCACCGGATGAGTTCAAAAGAATTATATCCTGTGATACTGCAAAGCAAGCTTGGGATATATTAGAAATGACACATGAGGGTACATCAATTGTCAAAAAATCTAAAGTCTAAATCCTCACAACCAAATTTGAAGAAATTCATATGGAGGAAAATGAAATGTTTATGGACTTTTACACAAGATTAAATGACATTGAAAACTCAATGTGGGGTCTTGGCGATAAAATCCTAGAAAATAAAGTGTGTGCAAAGATACTACGCTCACTTCCTGAACGGTTCAACTCTAAAGTAACCGCGATCCAGGAACTTCGTGATACAGACAATATGAGGGTAGAAGAACTAGTTGGTTCTTTACAAACCTATGAGTTAAACTTTAAAGCTCCTAAAGGTAAATCTATAGCTTTGAAATCTTCTAAAAATGTTTCTAAAGAAAACTCTGATTCTGAAGATGATATGGCTCTTTTAGCAAAGAAGTTTTATAAGATTTTCAAAAGTAAGAAAAGAGTTGATTTTCAATCAAATGATAAAAAGAAATTTAGACCTAAAATTCAAAAATCTTTAAAAGACAGTCAGTGTTACAACTGTCATGAATATGGGCATTTAACAAACAAATGTCCTAAAAAAGACAAACCCAAAAGGAAGGGTATGTTGGCTACTTGGGATGAATCATCTGAGTCTGAAGTTACTTTTGATTCAGAAGATTCTGAAATCGAGTTGGGCAATGAAGTTAAGGCCCTTATGGCTCTAGCTAAGTTCAATTTTTCAGATCATAATGATTCAACTGGTGAAAAAAATTCGAATAGTGATTATAAAAATGAAGAAGATCTATAAGATTCTTATAATGCCCTATACAAGAAAAGTTGTAAAATTGCTGTGAAACTTAAACTTCAAAAAGAAAAGTTTTTTTTAACTCAAAGAATGCTTCGACTTACTTGTTTTAGAAAAATCCCAAATTTCAGATAGTTTTGAAAAATCAAAATGTGATTTGGAATTCAAAACCTCCCTGATTGAAGATTTGAAATCTAAAATTAGGAAATTCAAGAATGAAGTATCTTCTCTTTTGAGTTTGAAGGATATATGGAGGAATGCCCAAGGAGATCCGAAGTTAGAAAAACTTTTATCCGGATCTAGAAAATGTGGCGATCGATCCGGGTTGGGTTATAATAAAAACATACCTCATAAACAGAAGAGTACTCCTTCCAACTTTGTGAAAGGAAAAGCCTCTAACTCAAAAGAAAAAGGTACTTGTCAAGGTTTTTCTAAAAATATAAAAACTTTTCAAAAACCTAAACGTAGCTATATCAATTTCAAAAATCAGAACAGAAACCCACTGGCTGAAAAAATAGTTGATTTACTCATGGAGCTCTTAAAATCTAACTCAGTAGGTCATTCCCACAACGATAAACAGAAGAAGACCGACTATATTCCTAAACCCAAAACAGTTCTGAAATGGGTTCCTAAAGTTGCCTACTTGGTTGCCCACACTGCTTTCAAAGCAACAAGCCATTCAAAATGGTACCTAAACAGTGGATGTTCCAGGCACATGATAGGTGATAAGGCTTTATTCACCGATCTAAAAGATATGACTGATGGGTCAGTCACATTAGGTGATGGTAGCAACTGTAAGATTATTGGCCAAGGTACGGTTCAACTCTATAATCTTCCCTTATTTAAGAATGTTTTATATGTTGAAGGACTAAAACACAACTTGTTAAGCATATCTCAAATATGCGACAATAACCATAGTGTTAAATTTTCTAACCAAGATTGTGAGATTATAGATAAAAGGGGTTCTGTAATATTAACTAGTCGTAGAACTTCTGAAAACTGCTATATAGTAAGTAATGGTAGCTCATCTAATCAAACGTGCTACATGGTCCATACCGATGAGACAGAATTATGGCATAAACGCCTTGGACATGTACACTACCGGAATTTATACAGATTGAGCAAAGGAGAACTTATTAGAGGTCTACCTAAGATTCAAAAAGTAGACAAGATATGTGGTGAATGTCAGTATGGTAAACAAACTAGAAGCTCTCACAAAAAGGTCAACACCAATACCACATTAAGACCACTTGAACTCTCTATATGGATCTTATAGGACCAAGAAGAACGGAAAATCGAGGTGGCAAAAAATACATCTTGGTTATTGTAGATGATTTTACAAGATTCATCTAGGTTTCATTTTTAAGAAACAAATCAGAAACCCTTGATGAAGTGAAAATGATTATCAAACGGATCCAAACTGAAAAATGTTCTCAAGTCTGTAAGATCCGAAGTGATCATGGATCCGAGTTTGAAAATAGCGGTTTTGAGAAATTCTGTAGCGATCAGGGAATATCACATGAATTCTCTGCGCCCAAAACTCCACAACAAAATGGTATTGTAGAAAGGAAAAATAGAGTACTCCAAGAAATGGGAAATGTTATGTTGAATAGCATGAAACTCCCTAGAAATTTATGGGCTGAAGCAGTGAATACCGTTTACTACATTATTAACCGTGTCTATACTTGTAAATCTAATAATAAAACAGCTTATGAATTGTGGTTTGATAAGAAGCCGACTGTCAAATACTTTTGAGTTTTTGGTAGCAAATGCTATATTTTGTGTGACCGTGAAAATCTGGGAAAGTTTAACACAAAGAGTGATGAAGGAATCTTCTTAGGATATTCTTTAAACAGTCGTGCATATCGTGTACTGATTAACAGGACCGGTGTGATTCAAGAGTCAATTAATGTGGTCATTGATGATCACCTGAATACACCTACACCTAGTTCAGATAATGATGAAGTTCTTGTAATTGAAAAACCAGATACTTCGTCAAGTGAAATTAATTCTGAATTAAGGACTGTTAAAGATCATCCAACTGATCAAATTCTTGGAAACCCTCTCACTGTTGTGCGCACTCGTAGACAACTAGAAGACATATAATTACGTGTGCTTTACATCTCAGATTGAACTGGTAAACATAAAAGAAGCACTTTTTTATGAAAATTGGATAGTAGCAATGCAGGAAGAACTTAATCAGTTTGTTCGAAATGATGTTTGGTATCTTGTTCCTAGACCTAAAGATAAACACATTATAAGAGCTAAGTGGATTTTCAAAAGTAAGTCTGATGAACTTGGAAATATAATTTGAAAAAAGGCAAGACTGGTTGTTTAAGGGTACACTCAAATAGAAGGTATTGATTATGATGAAACCTTTGTTCCAGTTACTCGCATTGAATTAATTAGACTTTTTATATCCATTGCAAGCTTTAAAAAGTTTAAAATTTATCAAATGGATGTAAAGAGTGCCTTCTTAAATGGTGATTTATATGAATAGGTTTATGTTGAACAACCTACAGGGTTTGAAGACCCTAAGTTTACAAATCATGTATACCGCCTTAAAAAAGCTCTCTATGGTTTGAAACAAGCTCCTAGGGTATGGTACAAAAACTTGACCAAGTTTTTACTAAGTCATAATTTTCAAATGGGTAGTGTCGATAAGATACTTTTTGTTAAGAAACATAACAATGATATTTTAATGGTTCAGATCTAATGATATTTTAATGGTTCAGATTTACGTTGATGATATTATTTATGGATCAACTTGTACTAACATGACTGTTGAGTTTGCAGATTTGATGAAATCTAAGTTTGAAATGAGCTTGGTTGGGGAATTAAATTATTTCTTAGGATTACAAGTAAAACAGTAATTTGATGGAATTTTTATTTCACAATCTAAATATACTTTGAACTTGATTAAGAAGTTCAAATTTGAGAATGGTAAGAATTTTGATACTCCTATGAGTACAACTCTAAGACTCTTAAAAGACTCTACAGGTAAAGATGTAGATTCTAAATTGTATCGTAACATGATAGGTAGTTTACTTTACTTAACTGCAAGTAGAGCTGATATTGCTTTAAGTGTTGGAATCTGTGCTAGATATCAGTCTAATCCTAAAGAATCTCACTTAACTGCTGTAAAGCAAATTATTCGATATCTCGCAAGTTCAGTTAGTCTAGGTCTTTGGTATCCTTATGATACTAGTGTTCAATTAGCTCGGTATTCAGATGCTGATTGGGAAGGTAATATCGATAATAGGAAATCAACCAGTGGTGGTTGTTTTTACATTGGAAATTGCTTGATTTCTTGGTTTAGCAAGAAGTAAAGTTCCATATCACTCTCAACTGCTGAGGCTGAATACATTGCAGTTGGTAATGCATGTACTCAACTAGTTTGGATGAAACGTATTTTGAGTGATTATGGAATCGCACAGGACTCTATGGTTTTATACTGTGATAATTCCAGTGCGATAAATATTTTGAAAAACCTAATCCAGCATTCATGTACTAAGCACATTGACATTAGGTTTCATTATATCCGTGAATTAGTGGAAGAAAAAGAAATATCTTTAGAATATATTCCAACCGAGACTCAGCTTGCTGACATTTTCACTAAACCGCTTGACAAAAGTAGGTTTAATAAGTTGAAATTCAATCTCGGTATGTGCAATTTAAAAGGATTGAGCATGCATCTCTATATCATAGTGTAAATACTTTATTGGTTTATATTTCAAAATTTCTTGAAAAATGCATGTTTATTATTTTTTTCTGTACACGACCAGTCGAGGACGTGCTCGACCAGTCGTGGCACGACCGATCGAGGATGTCCCACGACCAGTCGAGTAGCGCACTGATTGACTTTATTTAGGGAAAAACCACTTCTTCTTCATTTCATTCCTCTTCTCCAACGAGCCGAGCTTCGACTAGTCGAACCCCACTATTCGATTTACTCAGGTTAGAGTATTTTCTCTTGATTTCTTAAAGAATCTTAGTCTTTTCTCTTAAATTTCTTGATTGTAGTTGTCTATTTCAACTCGTTCTTCAAGTTGTTGAGTTTTTCTTCTCATTTACTGAATCTAGAGAAACCTATCTCTATTTTCTTGATATTTCTTGTATTTCTTTAAGAAAATGAACTCTAGAGGTAAAAAGAAAAATTCTAGAGGTGCTTCCTCTTCTAGATCGAATGTTATCACTAGACGCCATCTTAGGGCTCCTGAAGATGATCCACCATTTGTGCGTGATTTGCGTATGCACAATGTGATTGTTGAAAAATCTGTCAGTTTAAACCATATCGCTCCTTTTGGTCTCATTCCTCTCCTTCAATCTGTAGGATAGGAAAACATTTTACACTGGGGCGGGCCGGCATACCAGTCCATAGCGCAGGCCATGATCGCATGTATAACTGATTTCTCTACTGAGCAACTAACTTTTACTATTACTACTAGAGAAGGGCCTTTTCCTGTTGATCGATATTTAATTTCAGGCCTTATGGACATACCAGTTAATGATGAAGGTATTCATCCTAGCACACTTGCTGAGAAAGTCTCAGAATTGAAAAAACATGTTTATACTAGAGCATTGTGTAACATGGATGCACTATGGACTGCAAATGGGAATGCCCTCAAAACTCGATACTTGTTACCCAAATACAGAGTTTTGCATCGTATCTTCACTTCTAATTTATATCCTCGGTATGAAAACAAGACTGAGTTGACTCTGTTTATGGTTCGTATTGTGTACTCAATCATTACTGGTGCTAATGTCTGTTTGCCCTCTTTGATTTGTTCCTCTATCATTCAAATCCGTAGTCATCTTGGTCATGGTGATATTCCATTTGGGTATCTGTTGAATGTATTAGCTACTCACATGTTAGTCGCTATGCCCATCAGAGAGGCTCCTATCCAACACCTCATATTCAACAACTCCAACTTAAACAAAATGAAGTTGAAATTGGCTCCAGGCCAAGTTGATGTTGGTGAAGGTGGAGTTGCTGCTGAGGCTGGGAATGATGAAGATGGTGATGATCTTCCTTCAGATGATATCAATATGGACGATATTTTTAATCTTTGGTCTATAATAACTATAATACTTTTTACTCACTCTGGGTGTGTTAAACTCTATCTGACTTGACTTTATTACTCCTTATACTATGTTCTGTACTCTTAACTTTCTAACTTTATGACTTGATCATTACTTCCCTGTCTTTTCAATCCTATTTTTGTTTCTTTCTTTGTCATATTTTGACAAAAAGGAGGAGTATTTGAGGTTATGATTAGATTAATGATGATGTGAATGGAATGGTTGAAGTATACTACTAAGGAGGAATTACACAAGGGAAGTTCAGTGGTTGTGCATGAGGTTGTATGTTGTATGCTAGTTCATGACAACTGGTACATGATTCGTTAATATACATGTTGTGCTTTTCTTGTTGAAGTATGTTTTATCACAAATTTGACAAAGGGGGAGATTGTAAGTGCTATGGTTTGATTCCTCTTTGATTGTCAAATTTTATGTGTCAAAACCTTTGTATGTGTCTTGTGTTTATATCTTCAAACTATAATATAGAAGATATTAAAGAAGAGTTCAAGCTTAAGACTCAAGCTCAAGTTCACATGTAAGAACTCAAGCTCAAGTTCACGTGTACTCAAGGTCAAGACTCAAGCATAGTTTGGGACTCAAAGTGCAACTTAAAATGACATTAATTTCAAAGCTTATGAAGTGATTAAGCTACATCAAGAAAAAATCAAGCTTCGTAATGTTCAAGGTCTAAGCAAATGAAGTTTTCAATGTCCATACTTCATGTCTCAGGTATGATAAACCTTAGATTGACCTTAGGGCAGGTCATTTTGGCTACATAATTCATTTGAATATTAATACATGAATTTGGTCTATTCTAAGACTAGTCCTAGACCTTGTTCGACCAGTCCTAGCATTGGTTCGACTAGTCTAAGAAGTTTCAGGACCAGTCCTAAAATTGTTGTAATTTATCAAATTTTCTGGTTCGGCTTCGACCAGTCCTAGAGTCTGCTCGACCGGTCGTGGGATGGTCTCGACTCGACCTTCGACCAGTCGTAGAGCTATGACTCAAACTCCAGCGACTAAATCAAGTGTCGCACGACTAGTTGTAGAGGGGTCTCGACCGGCCAAGGACTACCTTCGACCAGTCGTGGACTGTCTACGACCGGTCGTACAACGGTTTGATCTAATCACACTAAAAAATTTAAAAATCTGTTTATCCTTTGACCAGTCATGGTGTCCCTAAGACCAGTCGAAGACGAATTTCTGTAGCTATAAATAGCACACAAATTTCAGAGTTTTTCATTGAAAATTAAGTAAATACAAGGCTCCACTCTGAGATAAGTTTGTGTTTATTTTTAAGCTATACTGTGCATAATTCTATTTCCTTTTGTTAGCGTATTATTATTTGACTTTGATTTGTATTCCAATCTGATTAGAAAAAGGGAAAATTCTTAATTCCTTCTTCACGGAATCAAAATCAAATACAGTTAGCCCTAAGTTGATTAAATCTAAAATCAATTAGAACTTAGAACCATTGTAAAGTGAGTATTGGACATTGAACTTCCATATTCGAACTTCTACTCCGATTGGTTCTTCCGGGCTGCTACAAGAGAAGAAATCCAGGTATTTTATAATTCTATAAAATTTCCATTCTTTTGGGTTTTGTTTGGGATTCGCTAGAAAAATTTCATTTGTGTGGTTATCTGAGGAGAGCCAGAAAACTCAGAAAGATGGGTTTTTGGATTGTGTAAGCCCAAGTTAAAAAGACATAATTGTGAAGGTTTTAGGTGAACCTGTGAAACCTATTTTGATAATGAACGCTAATATCCCCTGTGTGAGGATATTAGGAGTGGAGTAGCATTCTGTGTGGCTGTTGTTTAATAGTTCGTGAACACACAGGTGAACCACTATAATTCTTTGTCTTGTGGATTGAATGCTTGCTTAATCTTTTACCTTTAATCATTCAAAGCTAAGGAATGTATGTGTGGTTGTGAATGTTATAAATATTTATATTCAAAGCAAGTGTGGGGAATGTTGTAATAGTTTAGATTTAAATTTCTGTAATTTATTTCTAGCTATTCCTTTATTAAGTTTTGAGCTTCAGTTTCTTTAGTTATTCTTGTAAGGTTGCCCTGCCATTTGTATGGTGCATGGTTGTCTTAAGAACAATCAATATTTAAAATTGCTTTTATTCTTCCGTACAGTTTGAATTTATTTATTTCTCTACGGTTTGAGTTCTTGATACAAAGGCCTTTCTAGAAATCAAGTTGTCCTACCATAAACTTTAGTTTTTGGTGTAAGGTTATCTTGAGAACAACTTTTATATCAATATCTCAATACTTGTTCATTGAAGTTGCTATTCATTTCAGCATTTGTGGATTGATTTACTTTATTTGGCTATCTTGTTATTTAATTCCGCTGTAATTATATTAAATTTGGCATAGTCCTATTCACCCCCCTCCCCCTCCTCTCCCTCTAGGACATATAGCTTGGCCATTTCAGACCCTTACTACATTACAATCACGACCATTGCCACATTATAACCACGACCCATGTTATATGGGTCTTAGTTATATGGGTCTTGGTTAGCATGTTATATGGGTCTTGGTTAACATGTTATATGAGTCTTGGTTGTCATGTTGTATGTGTCTTGGTTAGCATGTTGTATGGGTCTTGGTTAGCATGTTATATGGGTCATCGTTGTCATGTTATATGGGTCTTAGTTGTCATGTTGTATGGGTCTTGGTTAGCATGATATATGGGTCGTGGTTGTCATGTTATATGAGTCTTGGTTAGTATGTTATATGAGTCGTGGTTGTCATGTTGTATGGGTCTTGGTCGTCATGTTGGTTAACATGTCTATAGGTCTTGGTTGTCATGTTGTATGGGTCTTGGTTAGCATGTTATATGGGTCTTGGTTTTCATGTTGTATGAGTCTTGGTTAGCATGCTGTATGGGTCTTGGTTATCATGATATATGAGTCGTAGTTGTCGTATTATATGGGTCTTGGTTAGCATGTTATGTGGGTCTTGGTTGTCATGTTGTATGGGTCTTGGTTAGCATGTTGTATGGGTCGTAGTTGTCATATTGTATGGGTCTTGGTTAGCATGTTATATGAGTCTTGGTTAGCATGTTGTATGGGTCATGGTTGTCATGTTGTATGAGTCTTGGTTAGTATGTTGTATGGGTCGTGGTTGTCATATATGTTGTATGGGTCTTGGTTGTCATGTTGTATAGGTCTAGCATGTTGTATGGGTCTTGGTTGTCATGTTGTATGGGTCTTGGTTGTCATGTTATATGGGTCTTGGTTAGCATGTTATATGGGTCTTGGTTAACATGTTATATGAGCCGTGATTGTCCTGTTGTATAGGTCTTGGCTGTCATGTTGTACGGGTCTTGGTTAGCATGTTATATGGGTCTTGGTTAGCATAATATATGAGTCGTGGTTGTCATGTTATATGGGTTTTGGTTGTCATGTTGTATGGGTCTTGGTTAGCATGTTGTATGGGTTGTGATTGTCATGTTGTATAGGTCTTGGTTAGCATGTTATATGGGTCTAGGTTGTCATGTTGTATAGGTCTTGGTTAGCATGTTGCATGGGTCATGGTTGTCATGTTGTATTGGTCTTGGTTAGCATGTTATATGTGTCTCAGTTAGCATGTTGTATGGGTCTTGGTTAGCATGTTATATGGGTCTTGGTTGTCATGTTGTATGGGTCTTGGCTAGCATGTTGTATGGGTCTTGGTTAGCATGTTATATGGGTCTTGGTTGTCATATTGTATGGGTCTTGGTTGTCATGTTATATGGGTCTTGGTTTGCATGTTATATGGGTCTTAGTTGTCATGTTGTATGGGTCTTGGTTAACATGTTGTATGGGTCTTAGTTAGCATGTTATATGGGTCTTGGTTGTATGGGTCTTAGTTAGCATGTTATATGGGTCTTGGTTAGAATGTTATATGGGTCGTGGTTGTGATGTTGTATGGGCCTTGGTTAGCATGTTATACGGGTCTTAGTTAGCATGTTATATGGGTCATGGTTATCTTGTTGTGTGGGTTTTGGTTAGCATGTTATATGGGTCTTGGTTGTCTTATTATATGGGTCTTGGTTGTCATGTTGCATGGGTCTTAGTTAGCATGTTGTATGGGTCTTTATTAGACCCATATAACATGCTAACCAAGACCCATATAACATGGGTCATGGTTGTAATGTGGCAACGGTCGTGATTGTAATGTAGTAAGGGTCGTAGTTCTTATGTTATATGGGTACAATAGCCTAAGGCCAATAATGGGGAGATCCGTTCTGTCCACCCTGTCGGCCAGCTCAGCATGGGCCCAAAAAGTCGTGACTTAGGCAATGTCCACTTCTAACAAACATCACGGTGAGCCCAAAAAGTTTCAACTGTGGGTTACATTGTCACCATTATTTTCTTTTATGTGGCCCACACGAGCTTAGGATAAGGCTGATATTTGGGCCCTAGCCCTAAAATGACACGACAAAAAGGATAGGTGGCATGGATTACTTTTATGTGGCCCTAAAATGACATGACAAAAAGGATGGGCCCCACGAGCTTAGTCCTTGCCTAGAAGCAAAAAAGGGTTCCATACACATTACTTTCTTGGCGATAAATATGACGTAGCTTCTTCTTCCGTGGAAAACTATACAACTAGTGAAACAAGGATAAGGGCATTTTGGTCCAAGTAATTTTCAAAAGCAGGTCAAAAGGCCCTTTAGGGAAAATGTGGTGTCGTAGCGATCGAGGTAATTTGCCTAAACTTTGAGGCGTGTACGGTCAATTTCCCTTGTAAATATCAAGAGTGGATATCTCTCTTCCAACTATTTCCAATTGTATGCCTCATTGAAATCACAAGTCAACCCGATTTCTTGACCATGGGCTTAACATACTACTACATATCTAATAGTTACAGTGGATCGAGCTCATGTTGGCTTCCTAAGAAATAAAGGGTAGGCATTCCAAGAAGAATTACTTCATGGTATGTTTCTCACGCATTACAAGGGAGGGAATGGCTATTTCAAGTGTCTTTTTAAAAGGGGCAATGGCTTGGGTGGACTCCACCCTTGTGTTGATGTAAAATCCACTCTTTTCATTAGGTACGTCACACCATGTTAAGTCCATGGCACAAATATTAGTCTCATTTGTAATTCAAGTGAGCCACGTGATTGGAAAAAATATATAGGGTAAGGCTCATCACTACACCAAAACAGCAAAAAAAGGACAGTACAAAACCGTCTCAAATGACCAAAAAGGACGGTCATGGACCGTCGCATAGGCTATCAAATTTTGACGTGTCTTATTACTTAAAGGACGGTTGAAAACCGTCATTCTTATTGACGAAAAAAAGACGGTCATGGATCGTCCTTAAAAAGGACTGTCATCGACCGTCTCTTATGAGCCTTAAAAGGATGGCCATGGACCGTCCTTTAAAAGGACTGTCATGGACCGTCCTTAAAAAGGACTATCATTGACCGTCTCTTATGAGCCTTCAAAGGATGGCCATAGATCGTCCTTTAAAAGGACGGTCATGGACCATCCTTAAAAAGGACTGTCATAGATCGTCTTTTATGAGCCTTCAAAGGACGGTTATAGACCGTCCTTTAAAAGGACTGCTATAGGCTGTCTCTTATGACCCTTAAAGGACATTTTCAAATTTGACCTGTTACAATATATTTCATCTTATTCTTCCTCATATACACCTGTTATACAATATATTTCATCACATTCACATTCACATCCATCAAAACCCAAACTACGTAAATTCATCCAAACATAAACTACATCCATCCAAACACAAACAATCTTATCCACATTACATTCATCCATGCATAATACATATAAGTTTAACTTCATAAGTAGAAAAAAGGAAAAAAAAAAATCAGCAACAATTTTCTCGGTCTTTCACCTAATAAAAAAAATATTCAACCAATAAAACATTATAATTCAGAATCATGAAGAATTGCAGAAACTTTTTCCAAAAAAGTGGGTACTTTTTTAAAATAAAACTGATCATTAAAATAAAACTAATATGAGTAAATAATGTTAAAAAAAAAAGTGTTTCAATTAATAGAAATAACAACAAAAATTAAAGATTTATAAAAAGGGGCATGTGTTAAAAGGGATACATTCTTGTTTGTTGCCATGTGATTGGGCTACATTATTACAGTAATCAGGTTCGGGTTCAGTATCGGGTTTAGGTTTGGGTTTTCAAGTTTAGGTTTAGGTTAAGGAGTTGAGATTAGGATTAGGTGTAGGTCTAAGTTTAGGGATTTGAGAATACATTTAGGTTTTAGGTTTAGGTTTAGGATTTAGTTTATAGGTTTAGGTTTAGGTTTTAAGTTTAGGTTAAGGTCGGTTTAGGTTTAAGGAATTGAGAATAGGTTAAGGTTTAGGTTTAGGAAATCGGGTTCGGGTTTAGGTTTGGGTTTTCGAGTTTAGGTTTAGGTTTAGGTTAGGGAGTTGAGATTCGGATTAGGTGTAGGTTTAGATTTAGGGATTTAAGAATACATTTAGGTTTTAGGTAAAGGTTTAGGATTTAGGTTATTGGTCGAGGTTTAGGTTTAGGTTTAGGTTAGGTTATAGGTTAAGGTTAGGTTATAGGTTATAAGTTTAAGTTATAGGTTATATGTTAAGGTTTTAGGTCATAGGTTTTGGTTTTAAGGTTATAGGTTTAGGTTAAGGTTAAGGTTTTAGGTCTTATAAGCTATAGGTATAGGGAATTGAGAATATGTTAAGGTTTAGGTTTAGGAAATAGATTTCGGGTTCGGGATCGGGTTTAGGTTTGGGTTTTTCGTGTTTAGGTTTAGGTTAGGGAGTTGAGATTAGGATTAGGTGTAGGTTTAGGTTTAGGATTTGAGAATACATTTAGGTTTTAGGTTTAGGTTTAGGTTTTAGGTTTATGTTAAGGTTAGGTTATAGGTTATAAGTTTAAGTTATAGGTTAAGGTTTTAGGTCATAGGTTTTGGTTTTAAGGTTATAGGTTTAGGTTAAGGTTAAGGGTTTAGGTCTTATAAGCTATATGTTAAGGGAATTGAGAATATGTTAAGGTTTAGGTTTAGGAAATCGGGTTCGGGATCTGATTTAGGTTTGGGTTTTCAAGTTTAAGTTTAAGTTTAGGTTAGGGAGTTAAGATTAGGATTAGGTGTAGGTTTAGGTTTAAGGATTTGAGAGTACATTTAGGTTTTAGGTTTAGGTTTAGGTTTTAGGTTATTGATTAAGGTTTAGGTTTTAGGTTTAGGTTAGGTCATAGGTTTAGGTTTTAGGCTTAGGTTTAGGTTATAAGTGTAGGTTATAGGTTTAGGTTTAAGTTAGGTTATAGGTTAAGGTTTAGGGAATTGAGAATAGGTTAAGGTTTAGGTTTAGGAAATCAGGTTCGGATTCAGGATCAAGCTTAGGTTTGGGTTTTCAAGTTAGGTTAGGGAGTTGAGATTAGGATTAGGCGCAGGTTTAGGTTTAGGGATTTGAAAATATGTTAAGGTTTAGGTTTAGGAATTCGGGTTCGGGTTCGGGTTTAGGTTTGGGTTTTCAAGTTTAGGTTTAGGTTTAGGTTAGGGAGTTTAGATTAGGATTAGGTGTAGGCTTATGTTTAGGGATTTGAGAATAGGTTAAGGTTTAGGTTCAAGAAATTGGGTTCGGGTTCGGGATCAGGTTTTAGGTTTGGGTTTTCAAGTTTAGGTTTATGTTTAGGTTAGAGAGTTAAGATTAGGATTAGGTGTAGGTTTAGGTTTAGAGATTTGAGAATACATTTAGGTTTTAGGTCAAAAGTTTTGGTTCAGGTTAAGGTTATAGGTTTAGGTTAAGGTTTAAGTTTAGGTTATAAGCTATAGGTTTAGGGAATTGAGAATAGGTTAAGGTTAAGGATTAGGAAATCGGGTTCAGGTTCGGGATCGGGTTTAGGTTTGGGTTTTCAAGTTTAGGTTTAGGTTTATGTTAGGGAGTTGAGATTAGGATTAGGAGTAGGTTTAGGAATACATTTAGGTTTTAGGTCATAGGTTTAGGTTTTAGGCTTAGGTTTATGTTATAGGTTTAGGTTAAGGTTATAAGTGTAGGTTATAGGTTTAGGTTTAGGCTATAAGTGTAGGTTATAGGTTTAGGTTTAGGTTAGGTTATAAGTTAAGGTTTAGGGAATTGAGAATAGGTTAAGGTTTAGGTTTAGGAAAACGGTTTCGGGTTCGGGATCGGGTTTAGGTTTGGGTTTTCAACTTTGGTTTAAGTTTAGGTTAAGGAGTTGAGATTAGGATTAGGTGTAGGTTTAGGTTTAGGGATTTGAGAATAGGTTAAGGTTTAGGTTTAGAAAATCAGGTTAAGGTTCGGGATCGGGTTAAGGTTTGGGTTTTGAAGTTTAGGTTTAGGTTTAGGTTTAGGTTAGGGAGTTGAGATTAGGATTAGGTTTAGAGATTTGAGAATACATTTAGTTTTTTGGTCATAGGTTTTGGTTTAGGTTAAGGTTATAGGTTTAAGTTTAGGTTTAGGTTATAAGCTATAGGTTTAGGGAATTGAGAATAGGTTAAGGTTTAGGTTTAGGAAATCGGGATCGAGTTCGGGATCGGGTTTAGGTTTGGCTTTTCAAGTTTAGGTTTAGGTTTAGGATAGGGAGTTGAGATTAGGATTAGGTGTAGGTGTAGGTTTAGGGATTTGAGAATACATTTAGGTTTTAGGTTTAAGTTATAGGTTATAGGTTTAGGTTTAGGTTTAGGTTAAGGTTATGGTTTAGGTTATGGTTACATGCTATAGGTTTAGGGAATTGAGAATAGGTTAAGGTTTAGGTTTTGGAAATCGGATTCGAGTTCGGGATCGGGTTTAGGTTTGGGTTTTTAAGTTAGGTTTAGGTTTAGGGTAGGGAGTTGAGATTAGGATTAGGTGTAGGTTTAGGTTTAGGGATTTGAAAATAGGTTAAGGTTTGGGTTTAGGAATTCAGATTCAAGTTCGGTATTGGGTTTTAGGTTTGGGTTTTCAAGTTTAGGTTTAAGTTTAGGTTAGGGAGTTTAGATTAGGATTAGGTGTAGGTTTAGGTTTACGGATTTGAGAATAGGTTAAGGTTTAGGTTCAGAAATTGGGTTTGGGTTCGAGATCGGGTTTTAGGTTTGGGTTTTCAAGTTTAGGTTTATGTTTAGGTTAGGGAGTTAAGATTAAGATTAGGTGTAGGTTTAGGTTTAGAGATTTGAGAATACATTTAGGTTTTAGGTCATAGGTTATGGTTCTGGTTAAGGTTTAGGTTTAGGTTACAAGCTATAGGTTTAGGGAATTGAGAATAGGTTAAGGTTAAGGATTTGGGTTCGGGTTCGGGATCAAGTTTAGGTTTGGGTTTTCAAGTTTAGGTTTAGGTTTATGTTAGGGAGTTGAGGTGAGGATTAGGAGTAGGTTTAGGTTTAGGGATTTGAGAATACATTTAGGTTTTAGGTCATAGGTTTAGGTTTTTGGCTTAGGTTTATGTTATAGGTTTTGGTTTAGGTTATAAGTGTAGGTTATAGGTTTAGGTTTAGGTTAGGTTATAGGTTAAGGTTTAGGGAATTGAGAATAGGTTAAGGTTTAGGTTTAGGAAAACGGTTCGGGTTCGGGATCGGGTTGAGGTTTGGGTTTTCAACTTTGGTTTAAGTTTAGGTTAAGGAGTTGAGATTAGGATTAGGTGTAGGTTTAGGTTTAGGGATTTGAGAATAGGTTAAGGTTTAGGTTTAGAAAAATCGGGTTCGGGTTCGGGATCGGGTTAAGGTTTGGGTTTTGAAGTTTAGGTTTAGGTTTAGGTTTAGGTTAGGGAGTTGAGATTAGGATTAGGTTTAGAGATTTGAGAATACATTTAGTTTTTTGGTCATAGGTTTTGGTTTAGGTTAAGGTTATAGGTTTAGGTTTAGGTTATAAGCTATAGGTTTAGGGAATTGAGAATAGGTTAAGGTTTAGGTTTAGGAAATCGGGATCGAGTTCGGGATCGGGTTTAGGTTTGGGTTTTCAAGTTTAGGTTTAGGTTTAGGTTAGGGAGTTGAGATTAGGATTAGGTGTAGGTGTTGGTTTAGGGATTTGAGAATACATTTAGGTTTTAGGTTTAAGTTATAGGTTATAGGTTTATGTTTAGGTTTAGGTTAAGGTTATGGTTTAGGTTTTGGTTACATGCTATAGGTTTAGGTGGAATTGGGAATAGGTTAAGGTTTAGGTTTTGGAAATCGGGTTCGGGTTCGGGATCGGGTTTAGGTTTGGGTTTTCAAGTTAGGTTTAGGTTTAGGGTAGGGAGTTGAGATTAGGATTAGGTGTAGGTTTAGGTTTATGGATTTAAAAATAGGTTAAGGTTTAGGTTTAGGAATTCGGATTCGTGTTCGGGATTGGGTTTTAGGTTTGGGTTTTCAAGTTTAGGTTTAGGTTTAGGTTAGGAAGTTTAGATTAGGATTAGGAGTAGGTTTAGGTTTAGGGATTTGATAATACATTTAGGTTTTTGGTCATAGGTTTAGGTTTTAGGCTTCGGTTTTTGTTATAGGTTTAGGTTTAGGTTATAAGTGTAGGTTATAGGTTTAGGTTTGGGTTATAAGTGTAGGTTATAGGTTTAGGTTTAGGTTAGGTTATAGGTTAAGGTTTAAGGAATTGAGAATAGGTTAAGGTTTAGGTTTAGGAAAACGGTTTCAGGTTCGGGATCGGGTTTAGGTTTGGGTTTTCAACTTTAGTTTAAGTTTAGGTTAAGGAGTTGAGATTATGATTAGGTGTAGGTTTAGGTTTAGGGATTTGAGAATAGGTTAAGGTTTAGGTTTAGAAAATTGGGTTCGGGTTCGGGATCGGGTTAAGGTTTGGGTTTTGAAGTTTAGGTTTAGGTTTAGGTTAGGGAGTTGAGATTAGGATTAGGTTTAGAGATTTGAGAATACATTTAGGTTTTTGGTCATAGGTTTTGGTTTAAGTTAAGGTTATAGTTTAGGTTAAGGTTTAGGTTATAAGCTATAGGTTTTGGGAATTGAGAATAGGTTAAGGTTTAGGTTTAGGAAATCGAGTTCGAGTTCGGGATCGGGTTTAGGTTTGGGTTTTCAAGTTTAGGTTTAGGTTTAGGTTAGAGAGTTGAGATTAGGATTAGGTGTAGGTGTAGGTTTAGGGATTTGAGAATACATTTAGGTTTTAGGTTTAAGTTATAGGTTATAGGTTTAGGTTTAGGTTTAGGTTAAGGTTATGGTTTAGGTTTTGTTACAAGCTATAGGTTTAGGGAATTGAGAATAGGTTAAGGTTTAGGTTTTGGGAATCGGGTTCGGGTTCGGGATCGGGTTTTGGTTTGGGTTTTCAAGTTAGGTTTAGGTTTAGGGTAGGGAGTTGAGATTATGATTAGGTGTAGGTTTAGGTTTAGGGATTTGCAAATAGGTTAAGGTTTAGGTTTATGAATTCAGAGTCAGGTTCGGGATTGGGTTTTAGGTTTGGGTTTTCAAGTTTAGGTTTAGGTTTAGGTTAGGGAGTTTAGATTAGGATTAGGTGTAGGTTTAGGTTTAGGGATTTGAGAATAGGTTAAGGTTTAGGTTTAGGAAAGTGGGTTCGGGTTCGGGATCGGTTTTAGGTTTGGGTTTTCAAGTTTAGGTTTAGGTTTAGGTTAGGGAGTTAAGATTAGATTAGGTGCGAGTTTAGGTTTAGGAATTTGAGAATACATTTAGGTTTTAGGTCATAGGTTTTGGCTTAGGTTAAGGTTATAGGTTTAGCTTTAGGTTAAGGTTTAGGTTTAGGTTATAAGCTATAGGTTTAGGGAATTGAGAATAGGTTAAGGTTTAGGTTTAGGAAATCGGGTTCGGGTTCTGGATCGGAGTTTAGGTTTGGGTTTTCAAGTTTATGTTTAGGTTTAGGTTAGGGAGTTGAGATTAGGATTACGTGTAGGTTTAGGTTTGGGTTTTCAAGTTTATGTTTAGGTTTAGGTTAGGGAGTTGAGATTAGGATTACGTGTAGGTTTAGGTTTAGGGATTTGATAATACATTTATGTTTTAGGTCATAAGTTTAGGTTTTAGGCTTAGGTTTAGGTTTAGGTTATAAGCGTAGGTTATAGGTTTAGGTTTAGGTTAGGTTATTGGTTAAGGTTGAGGGATTGAGAATAGGTTAAGGTTTAGGTTTATGAAATCGGGTTCGGGTTTGGGATCGGGTTTAGCTTTGGGTTTTCAAGTTAGGTTTAGGTTTAGGTTAGGGAGTTGAGATTAGGATTAGGTGTAGGTTTAGGTTTAGGGATTTGAGAATAGGTTAAGGTTTAGGTTTAGGAAATCGGGTTCGGGTTCGGGATCGGGTTTAGGTTTGGGTTTTCATGTTTAAGTTTAGGTTTAGGTTACGGTGTTGAGATTAGGATTAGGTTTAGATATTTGAGAATACATTTAGGTTTTAGGTCATAGGTTTTCATTTAGGTTAAGGTATAGGTTTAGGTTAAGGTTTAGGTTTAGGATTTGTTTAAGGTTTAGGTTTAGGTTATAAGCTATAGTTTAGGGAATTGAGAATAGGTTAAGGTTTAGGTTTAGGAAATCAGGTTCGAGTTCAGGATCGGGTTTAGGTTTGGGTTTCTAAGTTTAGGTTTAGGTTTAGGTTGTGGGGTTGAGATTAGGATTACGTGTAAGTGTAGGTATAGGGATTTGAGAATACATTTAGGTTTTAGGTTTAGGTTATAGATTATAGGTTTAGGTTTAGGTTTAGGTTAAGGTTAAGATTTAGGTTTTGGAAATCGGGTTTGGGTTCGGGATCTGGTTTAGGTTTGGGTTTTCAAGTTAGGTTTAGGTTTAGGTTTAGGTTGGGAGTTGTGATTAGGATTAGGTGTAGGTTTAGGTTTAGCTTAGAATTCGGGTTCAAAGTTCGGGATTGGGTTTAGGTTTGGGTTTTAAGTTTAGGTTTAAGTTTAGGTTAGGGAGTTTAGATTAAGATTAGGTGTAGGTTTAGGTTTAGGGATTTGTGAATAGGTTAAGGTTTAGGTTTAGGAAATTGGGTTCATGTTCGAGATCGGGTTTTAGGTTTGGGTTTTCAAGTTTAGATTTATGTTTAGGTTAGGGAGTTAAGATTAGGATTAGGTGTAGGTTTAGGTTTAGAGATTTGAGAATACATTTAGGTTTTAGGTCATAGGTTTTCATTTAGGTTAAGGTTATAGGTTTAGGTTAAGGTTTAGGTTTAGGTTTAGGTTAAGGTTTAGGTTTAAGTTTTAAGCTATAGGTTTAGGGAATTGAGAATAGGTTAAGGTTTAAGTTTAGGAAATCAGGTTCGGTTTCGGGATCGGGTTTAGGTTTGGGTTTTCAAGTTTAGGTGTAGGTTTAGGTTAGGGAGTTGAGATTAGGATTAGGTGTAAGTGTTGGTTTAGGGATTTAAGAATACATTTAGGTTTTAGGTCATAGGTTTAGGTTATAGGCTTAGGTTTATGTTATAGGTCTGGATTTAGGTTATAAGTGTAGGTTATAGGTTTAGGTTTAGGTTAAGTTATAGGTTAAGGTTTAGGGAATTGAGAATAGGTTAAGGTTTAGGTTTAGGAAATCAGATTTGGGTACGGGATCGGGTATAGGTTTGGGTTTTCAAGTTAGGTTTAGGTTTAGGATAGGGAGTTGAGATTAGGATTAGGTGTAGGTTTAGGTTTAGGGATTTGAAAATAGGTTAAAGTTTAGGTTTAGGAATTCGGGTTCGGGATTGGGCTTAGGTTTGAGTTTTCAAGTTTAGGTTTAGGTTTTGGTTAGGGAGTTTAGATTAGGATTAGGTGTAGGTTTAGGTTTAGGGATTTGAGAATAGGTTAAGGTTTAGGTTTAGAAATTGGGTTCGGGTTCGGGATCGGGTTTTTGGTTTGGGTTTTCAAGTTTAGGTTTAGGTTTAGGTTAAGGAGTTAAGATTAGGATTAGGTGCGGTGTTTAGGTTTAGGAATTTGAGAATACGTTTAGGTTTTAGGTCATAGGTTTTGGCTTAGGTTAAGGTTATAGGTTTAGGTTTAGTTTAAGGTTTTGGTTTAGGTTATAAGCTATAGGTTTAGGGAATTGAGAATAGGTTAAGGTTTAGGTTTAGGAAATCGGGTTCGGGTTTGGGATCGGGTTTAGGTTTGGGTTTTCAAGTTTATGTTAAGTTTAGGTTAGGGAGTTGAGATTAGGATTACGTGTAGGTTTAGTTTAGGGATTTGATAATACATTTAGGTTTTAGGTCATAAGTTTAGGGTTTAGGCTTAGGTTTAGGTTAGGTTTAGGTTTAGGTTATAAGTGTAGGTTATTGGTTTAGGTTTAGGTTAGGTTATAGGTTAAGGTTTAGGGAATTGAGAATAGGTTAAGGTTTAGGTTTAGGAAATCGGGTTCGGGTTCGGGATCGGGCTTAGGTTTGGGTTTTCAAGTTAAGTTGAGTTTAGGAAATCGGGTTGGGGTTCGGGATCGGGCTTAGGTTTGGGTTTTCAAGTTAGGTTTAGGTTTAGGTTAGGAGTTTAGATTAGGATTAGGTGTAGGTTTAAGTTTAGGGATTTGAGAATAGGTTAAGGTTTAGTTTTAGGAAATCAGGTTCGGGTTCGGGATCGGGTTTAGGTTTGGGTATTCAAGTTTAAGTTTAGGTTTAGGTTGGGAAGTTGAGATTAGGATTAGGTTTAGAGATTTGAGAATACATTTAGGTTTTAGGTCATAGGTTTTCGTTTAGGTTAAGGTTATAGGTTTAGGTTAAGGTTTAGGTTTAGGTTATAAGCTATAGGTTTAGGGAATTTAGAATAGGTTAAGGTTTAGGTTTAGGAAATCGGGTTCGGGTTCGGGATCGGGTTTAGGTTTGGGTTTTCAAGTTTAGGTTTAGGTTTAGGTTGGGGAGTTGAGACTAGGATTAGGTGTAAGTGTAGGTTTAGGGATTTAAGAATACATTTAGGTTTTAGGTTTAGGTTATAGATTATAGGTTTAGGTTTAGCTTTAGTTTAAGGTTAAGGTTTAGGTTTAGGTTAATAGCTATAGGTTTTGGGAATTGAGAATAGGTTAAGGTTTAGGTTTTGGAAATCGTGTTCGGGTTCGGGATCGGGTTTAAGTTTGGGTTTTCAAGTTAGGTTTTGGTTTAGGTTTAGGAAATCGGGTTCGGGTTCGGGATCGGGTTTTAGGTTTGGGTTTTCAAGTTTAGGTTTAGGTTTAGGTTAAGGAGTTAAGATTAGGATTAGGTGCAGTTTTAGGTTTAGGAATTTGAGAATACGTTTAGGTTTTAGGTCATAGGTTTTGGCTTAAGTTAAGGTTATAGGTTTAGGTTTAGGTTAAGGTTTAGGTTTAGGTTATAAGCTATAGGTTTAGGGAATTGAGAATAGGTTAAGGTTTAGGTTTAGGAAATCGGGTTCGGGTTCGGGATCGGGTTTAGGTTTGGGTTTTCAAGTTTATGTTTAGGTTTAGGTTAGGGAGTTGAGATTAGGATTACGTGTAGGTTTAGGTTTAGGGATTTGATAATACATTTAGCTTTTAGGTCAATAGTTTAGGTTTTAGGCTTAGGTTTAGGTTATAGGTTTAGGTTTAGGTTATAAGTGTAGGTTATAGGTTTAGGTTTAGGTTAGGTTATGGGTTAAGGTTTAGGGAATTGAGAATAGGTTAAGGTTTAGGTTTAGGAAATCGAGTTCGGGTTCGGGATCGAGCTTAGGTTTGGGTTTTCAAGTTAGGTTTAGGTTTAGGAAATTGGGTTCGGGTTCGGGATCTAAGCTTCGGTTTGGGTTTTCAAGTTAGGTTTAGGTTTAGGTTAGGGAGTTGAGATTAGGATTAGGTGTAGGTTTAGGTTTAGGGATTTGAGAATAGGTTAAGCTTTAGGTTTAGGAAATCGGTTTAGGTTCTGGATCGAGTTTAGGTTTGGGTTTTCAAGTTTAAGTTTAGGTTTAGGTTAGGGAGTTGAGATTAGGATTAGGTTTAGAGATTTGAGAATACATTTAGGTTTTAGGTCATAGGTTTTCATTTAGTTTAATGTTATAGGTTTAGGTTAAGGTTTAGGTTTAGGTTTTGGTGAAGGTTTAGGTTTAGGTTATAAGCTATAGGTTTAGGGAATTGAGAATAGGTTAAAGGTTTAGGTTTAGGAAATCGGGTTCGGGTTCGGGATCGGGTTTAGGTTTGGGTTTTCAAGTTTAGGTTTAGTTTTAGGTTGGGGAGTTGAGATTAGGATTAGGTGTAAGTGTAGGTTTAGGGATTTGAGAATACATTTTGGTTTTAGGTTTAGGTTATAGATTATAGGTTTAGGTTTAGCTTTAGGTTAAGGTTAAGGTTTAGGTTTAGGTTAATCGTTATAGGTTTAGGGATTTGAGAATAGGTTAAGGTTTATGTTTTGGAAATCTTGTTCGGGTTAGGGATCGGGTTTAAGTTTGGGTTTTCAAGTTAGGTTTAGATTTAGGTTTAGGTTGGGAGTTGAGATTAGGAGTAGGTGTAGATTTAGGTTTAGGTTTAGGAATTCGGGTTCGGGTTTGGGATTGGGTTTAGGTTTGGGTTTTCAAGTTTAGGTTTAGGTTTAGGTTAGGGAGTTTAGATTAGGATTAGGTGTAGGTTTAGGTTCGAGAGATTTGAGAATAGGTTAAGGTTTAAGTTTAGGAAATCGGGTTCGGGTTCGGGATCGGGTTTTAGGTTTGGGTTTTCAAGTTTAGGTTTATGTTTAGGTTAGGAGTTAAGATTAGGATTAGGTGTAGGTTTAGGTTTAGAGATTTGAGAATACATTTAGGTTTTAGGTCATAGGTTTAGGTTAAGGTTATAGGTTTAGGTTATGGTTTAGGTTTAGGTTTAGGTTAAGGTTTAGGTTTAGGTTTTAAGTCGTAGGTTTTGGGAATTGAGAATAGGTTAAGGTAGGTTAAGGTTTAGGTTTAGGAAATCGGGTTTGGTTTCGGGACCGGGTTTAGGTTTCGGTTTTCAAGTTTATGTTTAGGTTTAGGTTAGGGACTTGAGATTAAGATTAGGTGTAAGTGTAGGTTTAGGGATTTGAGAATACATTTAGTTTTTAGGTCATAGGTTTAGGTTTTAGGCTTAGGTTTAGGTTATAGGTTTAGGTTTAGGTTATAAGTGTAGGTTATAGGTTTAGGTTTTGGTTAGGTTATAGGTTAAGGTTTAGGGAATTGAGAATAGGTTAAGGTTTAGGTTTAGGAAATCGGATTCTAGTTCGGGATCGGGTTTAGGTTTGGGTTTTCAAGTTAGGTTTAGGTTTAGGATAGGGAGTTGAGATTAGGATTAAGTGTAGGTTTAGGTTTACAGATTTAAAATTAGGTTAAGGTTTAGGTTTAGGAATTCGGGTTCGGGATTGGGTTTAGGTTTAGGTTTTCAAGTTTAGGTTTAGGTTTAGGTTAGGGAGTTTAGATTAGGATTTGGTGTAGGTTTAGGTTTAGGGATTTGTGAATAGGTTAACGTTTAGGTTTAGGAAATCGGGTTCGGGTTCGGGATCGGGTTTTAGGTTTGGGTTTTCAAGTTTAGGTTTAGGTTTAGTTTAAGGAGTTAAGATTTGGATTAGGTGCAGGTTTAGGTTTAGGAATTTGAGAATTGATCAGGGTCGAATATTACATATCAGACCCTGTAATTACCTGATTTTACATACATGATAATGTTTAATGCCATATTTTAATTGTATTTTTGTTACAGGATGAAGTCAGGAGCGTTGATTGAAAATTGATGTTAAAAGAAGGAATTTGACGTTCTGAAGTCACCTGAGCAGGGGATGGACTCTAGAGAACCAATGGTGAAGAATGTACACGCCTGGGATCTGAGGAAAGCATGATAAAGAGGCCTGAAATTGGTGTAGAATGAAAGATCACATGGTTCCCACCATCCGATCAGTTCAAAACTTCATACATGGGATGAGGGCCGTAAATTAACCGTACATATTAAATTTCAGCCATTGAAGATCTCAGGAAGTGGGCCAACTGACAAATCAGCCCACAAACCATAGATTCTAGGCCCACCTGATATCGGGAACTGCCTCAAATTTAGTTTTGGCGGGTTAAATAATATGGGAAAAAGGATAGACAGAGCAGATTTCTCGTAAACATCACTGTATGCCCTGTATATGCAGAGTGTGCATCGTGCACACTTGCACCGGCTGTGCACCGCACCACCAGGACGGTTAGCACGGGCGCTGGTCAGCGCTCTCTCCTCGTCGCTCCTGCCGTTCCAGCGTCTGCAAAACCGGCCGCTAGTTCGTAGTTGTGGACCCCACCTAGTGTCCAAATGGACAATCCAAACCGTCCATCCGCTTCCTAGGGCAGCCATAACCCATGCCTAGGTGATAGAATTGAAAAATACAATGAATATGGGTTTTTCAACCGTTCAAAAGCAGAACGGACGGCGGAGCAGAAATCAGGTGGACCCCATCAATGGACACCCCAAAACTGTCCCTTCCCGAACGGTTTTTCGAGAAGAATCCAACGTACGTCTTGGATTTTCCATTTAATTGAAAGAATGGGACCCACCATCACCACAGCCTCGTTTTCGCGTCCGCGTAGCGTCCGACCGCTGGCGGTTTTTGTGACGGATTGTGGGCCCCGTACGTCGTCCTTCCGACCGATCCAATCTGTCCATCTTATAGATGGGTTCGAGCACTACAAAACCATGCTAATACTTTACACCCATGCGTACACACGTGTGCGGTACAAAGGCCAAAAGTGGACTGCCCCGGGACGTTAAAAACTGATCTTTTTGTGTTTTCTTCTCTGGGCCGCGTCAATGGACGTTCAAAACCACCCATTCTTGACTGAAATTTTATCCTGAATCCAATGAACGGGGTGGATTTTCCAGAAAATACCTCTGTAGGACCCACCAATCACGGCTGCCAAAATTTGCACTTCATGTCCTTCTACAACTCTGCCACCGACCCCAGCTCTCCAGCAGCTATAAAAGAGGAGTTTTGGTCGTGGGAAAGGCATTCAGAACCAGGGAATTCGAGATCTAGAGCAAGGGAGAGAAGAAAGAGAAGAAAGAGAAGGAAGAAGAGAGAGAGATCGATTGGTTTGGTGTTTTGTTTTTATGAATTTTATTCCATCTTTTTAATGGATTTTATGGGTCACTAATTTCTCAGCTAGTGCTGAGATGAAGCCCCTAATTTAATTAGCTCTTGTGTTGGTTGATTTTACTTTGAACATTAATTAATTTGTTTCTTTCTCTAAGTGGGCTTGATTGGTTTAAATTCTATACTTTTCCATCTATGAACTTGACTAAAGTATATATATGGATGTTGTTTGGATGCTTATTATAGGTGCTTGTGTCTGAACAAGAACAGGTTTCCTATAGAGGAAGAAACAGGGTGCTTTAATGAATGTACATTCCATGTACCCGACCAAGGACATGGGATATGTTGTTCATGGCATTGCTTAAAGGAATTAGACATTCTGTATGCCCGATTAAGGACACAGATTGTTCTTTCTCTATATAAGTGGTATCAACCTAGATCAAGGTGAATCAACAGACAAAACAAGAGTTAGGATAATTAGGGGTGGATTCGAAAGTCATAGTGCTCTTTCTCTGATTGAATTTTCTTCCCTGTTCTTAATTGTTTTTTTTTTTTCTAGAATTGTGCTTAGTAGTTCATTCCATTATTTGTTGGATTAGTTAAGGAGAATCATAGATTTGAATTGTGACGTCCAGTCCTCGTGGGAACGATCTCGTAATACGTACCATATCTGCATTTGATTCATATACTTGCGAGTTTAAAAATCATTTAAATCATGTTGGTTTAAATAAAACATCAAGTTTTTGGCGCCGTTGCCGGGGACTGTTTTCGTTCCAAATTGAATTTTAGATTCTCTCTTATCATAATTCATAGCTTAGGATTTTACTAACTTTAGTCTTAGATTATTTATTTATTTATTTATTTGATTTTTAGAACCAATTTTCCTGTCTTGTAGGGTCGTTGATAGATCTTCTAACTTGGTAACTTCGTCCTAATTTCTTTACTTTCTTTATTTTTTAGATTAGGTCTTATCCCCTAGATACTGACTTGGGTTGTTTTGTTTTGCAGGATCTTAACATAGAAACTTCTTATTTGGTAACACATTTCTAACTTCTCCTCTTACTTTCCATATTACTGTAGGATTTTTTTTTCTTTTCTTCTAGGATTAGAGTAAGAGTTAGGGTTCTACCATGGAATCGTGGGAACGATCTCGTAATACGTACCATATCTGCATTTGATTCGTATACTTGCGAGTTTAAAAATCATTTAAATCATGTTGGTTTAAATAAAACATCAAGTTTTTACCATGATAAATACATTTAGGTTTTAGGTCATAGGTTTTTGCTTAGGTTAAGGTTATAAGTTTAGGTTTAGGTTAAGGTTTAGGTTTAGGTTTAGGTTATAAGCTATAGGTTTAGGGAATTGAGAATAGGTTAAGATTTAGGTTTAGGAAATCGAGTTCAGGTTCGGGATCGGGTTTAGGTTTGGGTTTTCAAGTTTATGTTTAGGTTTAGGTTAGGGAGTTGAGATTAGGATTACGTGTAGGTTTAGGTTTAGGGATTTGATAATACATTTAGGTTTTAGGTCATAAGTTTAGGTTTTAGGCTTAGGTTTAGGTTATAGGTTTAGGTTTAGGTTTAGGTTTTAAGCTATAGGTTTAGGGAATTGAGAATAGGTTAAGGTAGGTTAAGGTTTAGGTTTAGGAAATCGGGTTTGGTTTCGAGATCGGGTTTAGGTTTGGGTTTTCAAGTTTAGGTTTAGGTTTAGGTTAGGGAGTTGAGATTAGGATTAGGTGTAAGTGTAGGTTTAGGGATTTGAGAATACATTTAGTTTTTAGGTCATAGGTTTAGGTTTTAGGCTTAGGTTTAGGTTATAGGTTTAGGTTTAGGTTATAAGTGTAGGTTATAGGTTTAAGTTTAGGTTAGGTTATAGGTTAAGGTTTAGGGAATTGAGAAGAGGTTAAGGTTTAGGTTTAGGAAATTGGGTTCGGGTTCGAGATCGGGTTTAGGTTTGGGTTTTCAAGTTAGGTTTAGGTTTAGGTTAGGGAGTTGAGATTAGGATTAGGTGTAGGTTTAGGTTTAGGGATTTGAGAATAGGTTAAGGTTTAGGTTTAGGAAGTCGGGTTCGGGTTCGAATCGGGTTTAGGTTTGGGTTTTCAAGTTTAAGTTTAGGTTTAGGTTAGGGAGTTGAGATTAGGATTAGGTTTAGAGATTTGAGAATACATTTAGGTTTTAGGTCATAGGTTTTCATTTAGGTTAAGGTTTTAGGTTTAGGTTAAGGTTTAGGTTTAGGTTTTGATTAAGTTTTATGTTTAGGTTATAAGCTATAGGTTTAGGGAATTGAGAATAGGTTAAGGTTTGGGTTTAGGAAATCGGGTTCGGGTTCGGGATCGAGTTTAGGTTTGGGTTTTCAAGTTTAGGTTTAGGTTTAGGTTGGGGAGTTGAGATTAGGATTAGGTGTAAGTGTAAGTTTAGGGATTTGAGAATAAATTTTGGTTTTAGGTTTAGGTTATAGATTATAGGTTTAGGTTTCGGTTTAGGTTAAGGTTAAGGTTTAGGTTTAGGTTAATAGTTATAGGTTTAGGGAATTGAGAATAGGTTAAGGTTTAGGTTTTGGAAATCGGGTTCGGGTTCGGGATCGGGTTTAGGTTTGGGTTTTCAAGTTAGGTTTAAGTTTAGGTTTAGGTTGGAGAGTCGAGATTTGGATTAGGTGTAGGTTTAGGTTTAGGTTTAGGAATTCGAGTTCGGGTTCGGGATTGGGTTTTGGTTTGGGTTTTCAAGTTTAGGTTTAGGTTTAGGTTAGGGAGTTTAGGTTAGGATTAGGTGTAGGTTTAGGTTTAGGGATTTGAGAATAGGTTAAGGTTTAGGTTTAGGAAATCGGGTCCGGGTTCGGGATCGGGTTTTAGGTTTGGGGTTTTAAGTTTAGGTTTATGTTTACGTTAGGGAGTTAAGATTGGGATTAGGTGTAGATTTAGGTTTAGAGATTTGAGAATACCTTTAGCTTTTAGGTCATAGGTTTTGGTTTAGGTTAAGGTTATAGGTTTAAGTTAAGTTTTAGGTTTAGGTTTAGGTTAAGGTTTAGGTTTAGGTTTTAAGTTATAGGTTTAGGGAATTGAGAATAGGTTAAGGTAGGTTAAGGTTTAGGTTTAGGAAATCGGGTTCGGTTTCGGGATCGGGTGTAGGTTTGGGTTTTCAAGTTTAGGTTTAGGTTTAGGTTAGGGAGTTGAGATTAGGATTAGGTGTAAGTGTAGGTTTAGGGATTTGAGAATACATTTAGTTTTTAGGTCATAGGTTTAGGTTTTAGGCTTAGGTTTAGGTTATAGGTTTAGGTTTAGGTTATAAGTGTAGGTTATAGGTTTAGGTTTAGGTTATATGTGTAGGTTATGGGTTTAGTTTTAGGTTAAGTTATAGGTTAAGGTTTCAGGAATTGAGAATAGGTTAAGGTTTAGGTTTAGGAAATCGGATTCGGGTTCGGGATCGGGTTTAGGTTTGGGTTTTCAAGTTAGGTTTAGGTTTAGGATAGGGAGTTGAGATTAGGATTAGGTGTAGGTTTAGGTTTAGGGATTTGAAAATAAGTTAAGTTTAGGTTTAAGAAGTCGGGTTCGGGATTGGGTTTAGGTTTGGGTTTTGAAGTTTAGGTTTAGGTTTAGGTTAGGGTGTTTAGATTAGGATTAGGTGTAGGTTTAGGTTTAGGGATTTGAGAATAGGTTAAGGTTTAGGTTTAGGAAATCGGGTTCGGGATCGGGTTTTAGGTTTGGGTTTTCAAGTTTAGGTTTAGGTTTAGGTTAAGGAGTTAAGATTAGGATTTGGTGGAGGTTTAGGTTTAGGAATTTGAGAATATATTTAGGTTTTAGGTCATAGGTTTTGGCTTCGGTTGTGGTTATTAGTTTAGGTTTAGGTTATAAGCAATAGGTTTAGGGAATTGAGAATAGGTTAAGGTTTAGGTTTTGGAAATCGGGTTTGGGTTAGGGATCGGGTTTACGTTTTGGGTTTTCAAGTTAGGTTTAGGTTTAGGTTAGGGAGTTGTGATTAGGATTAGGTGTAGGTTTAGGTTTATGGATTTGAGAATAGGTTAAGGTTTAGGTTTAGGAAGTCGGGTTCGTGTTCAGGATCGGGTTTAGGTTTAGGTTTTGATGTTTACGTTTAGGTTTAGGTTAGGGAGTTGAGATTAGGATTAGGTTTAGAGATTTGAGAATACATTTAGGTTTTAGGTCATAGGTTCTAGTTTAGGTTAAGGTTATAGGTTTAAGTTAAGGTTTAGGTTTAGGTTTAGGTTATAAGCTATAGGTTTAGGGAATTTGGAATAGGTTAAGGTTTAGGTTTAGGAAATCGGGTTCAGGTTCGGGATTGGGTTTAGGTTTGGGTTTTCAAGTTTAGGTTTAGGTTTAGGTTAGGGAGGTGAGATTAGGATTAGGTGTAGGTGTAGGTTTAGGGATTTGAGAATACATTTAGGTCATAGGTTTAGGTTATAAGTTTTAGGTTTAGGTTTAGCTTTAGGTTAAGGTTAAAGTTTAGGTTTAGGTTAATCGTTATAGGTTTAGGGGAATTGAGAATAGGTTAAGGTTTAGGTTTTGGAAATCGGGTTCGGGTTAGGGATCGGGTTTAGGTTTGGGTTTTCAAGTTAGGTTTATTTTTAGGTTAGGGAGTTGAGATTAGGATTAGGTGTTGGTTTAGGTTTAGGGATTTGAAAATAGGTTTAGGTTTTGGAATTCGGGTTCGGGTTCGGGATTGGGTTTAGGTTTGGGTTTTCAAGTTTAGGTTTAGGTTTAGGTTAGGGAGTTTAGATTAGGATTAGGTGTAGGTTTAAGTTTAAGGATTTGAGAATAGGTTTATGTTAAGGTTAAAAGTTTAGGTTAAGGTTATAAGTATAGGTTTAGGTTATAAGTTTAGGTTTACGTTTTGGTTTTAAGTATAGCTTTTGGGATTTGTGAATAGGTTTAGGTTATAGGTTTATGTTTGGGTTTAGGTTATAGGGGATTGGGTTTAGGTTTGGGTTTTTAAGTTAAGGTTTAGGTTTAGGTCGGGAGTTTAGATTAGGATTAGGTGTAGGTTTAGGTTTAGGGATTTGAGAATAGGTTTAGGTTAAGGATATAAGTTTAGGTTGAGGTTATAAGTATAGGTTTAGGTTATAGGTTAAGGTTTAGGTTTAGGCTATAGGTATAGCTTTTGGGATTTGAGAATAGGTTTAGGTTATAGGTTTACGTTTGGGTTTAGGTTATAGGTTATGAGTTTAGGTAATTGAGAATATGTTTAGGTTATAGGTTTAGGGTGTGGTTTAGGTTAACGGTGTGGTCCCTGCAAAAATAGATATAAACACGGCCTGTCCAAATGGCCAAGCCGTTCTAATGCTGTCTATAGGAAATGGACAGCTTCATCATGGTTATTACAGCGGTTCCCACCTTCCAGGGACCCCTGCTCATCCAGATAGATCCGACGCACATCTGAGTCTGCTCCATTAATTTCAAGCAAATATATACACACGGCCTGTCCAAATGGCCAGGCCCCTCCAATGTTGTCCATAGGAAATGGACAGCTTCATCATGGCCATAACAGTGGTTCCCACCTTCCAGGGACCCCCGCTCAGCATCTGGATAGCTTCGACGCACATCCGGGTCTGCTCATTTAAATAAAATGGATTATCAAGATCATTTAAATAAAATCAGGTCCAATCAACAATCTGACCTGGAGGATTCTGTTAGCATTGTTGACGGCACCTCGAACCTTGTTTAAATCTAGGTTGCGATCTGTGGCCACTAATACTATTTGTCTTTCTGTGATGTTGACGACGATTTCTCCATCTAACCCGACGAAAGCAGCCCTAATGATAAAGAACATTTCTTTCCATGAATTCATTATCTCTCTCTTTTAATTTTTTAACTTTCCATTACAATAATTACCTGAAATTATGGCATTTTCTCAAGATAGAAGTCCGATCCATCCCAACTTGTACACCTGTTAGGACAAGCAATTCAAATAACATCCTACAACATATTTAAATGCCTAATCAGTCTCACTCTAGTCTTATATATTGAATGCCTAATGATAAGAAAATCTCTTTTATGTTTTGTCAATCCATCTTCCATTTTCTTCTTAACAAGAAAAATCATATTTACTAATATTCCCATTTTTCTATTTTTCAAAAGAATGAGTTTAGACTCTGAAAGCGTCAGCTCCAGCACTCGTACTTTCAGCCCAAACCCTAACCAAGAATGACTCTAAAATTCATTCAAAATTATACATGGCAGAAATAGTAAGGATGATAAAAGGAGGGCATCATCATTCAAAAGAAGAAATGACCCAATTCATCCAAGGCAGTTTGTATGAGTGAGATCCATGGTTAGTGATCTAACAGTTGGATATGATTAGCCCCTCTTAACTCAACATGTCCCAAAAATTACCTAAGCTTTAATGGTCCTAACCATCACATATCTTGCCCTTCTTTTACTCTTGAATGTTGAACGCCATATATTTCCTTAACCAACCATCTACCAATCAGTGGGTCACAACTGTCCCACCAAGGAGATATTGTGGGCACAGTCCACCCACTTTGGTGTCCGTCAGATCAGTTGTCTAGGGCACTGACCATGGACCCCACTTGTACAAATGAAAATTGATGGAAGGCTAGAGCAGTGACCATGGACCCCACTTGTACAAAGATTACAAGGCACAATAAAGAACAAGAAAATCAAAATTGATGATTGTAGATTAGTGAGCAAGAAAAAAAAAAAAAAGATTACCTGGGATTGTGAAAAAGACCCACTTTGTTTGCATACAAAGGGCTTATACTTGTGATTTGATCCATCTGCTTCCACCTTTGTACTAGAAAAGATTAACAAAACCATCAAAGAAGCTCCCACCAATTTCACTAAAGGGCTAAAAGCTTTCCACCAAAGAACCAAATGGTTCTACGTCATTCAAATAGTATTAGAATTACATGATGTTAGGCTGGTCGAAAAATAAATTTATTAAACTTTCAACTGGAACCAATTTAATGATGTTCTTACATTGTTTTACACCCCCAAAAGCATAGGGCTGACACCATTTTCCCTCACAAAGATTTAATCTACTGAGCATGGATTGAAGTTAGGTTGACACTTCTCACTAACAAAAATAAAAATAGATGGAAGGAAGAGGAAACATATTCAACATCACTACATCAATCAATACATGGTAAACAAGGATTTCAAGTGATTAATGTCAAACAGTAAGCATGCCATCAATAGAACCGTACCTATTACTTCCAATATTTTATATCTATTTAAGCTTTGATTGGATGCACAACCGAATCAAGTGGCAAAAGTACAAGCAGGAGACTTTTACAGAACCCAAAATAATGTTTAGAAACTGTCCAGCCTTTCTTCATAATATAAACTTAATGACTTCGCCAGACAATCAACACTCTCATTAGCCATACTGACTTCCAATTCAAAACCATTATTACAAAATATTTTCTTTCAATCTTACAATATTTCTCCACATGTTTAATGTTAAAGGGGAGGCATTTCATTCTTGTTAGACGACTGGAACCATACAACTTACCCTATATCAGTTGGTTTTTATCCTATTTTGGCATGGTGGCCCATTTCATTTTAGATTAAAACCAAAGGACTCAAGAAGATAATGAATTGTATCAGATGATTTTCTAAATCATCCCTGGATCCCTCTCGCATGCATCATTCTTCAGCAGTATCAAACAGATTCAATAGAGTATTCACCTAAAGAAACTCCTGAGATAACAAAGATATCTTTTAATTCTAGGGACATCACATGCTGCCGCAATAATGCAATGAAGTATTCAGTGCCAAATATCTACACTCCTGAGATAAAATGGAATAAAAATAAAAGAAGAAAATCCATCAACATACCTGCAACATACACATCGGCTTTCATAATTTTCTTGCTTGTAGCCTGGCAAACAAGGAATAATATTCAAAGAAATGTTACTCAACACTATACAACAAGGAATAATATTCAAAAAAAATTAGAGCATGCCAAGCAGCCACTCAAAATGTAGAAAACTTCAGCTTCTACGCCTCCTTGCGAACCAGCAGCAAGGAGACAATTCCTACTCACTCACTTCTCGGGCCCCATGCTCACCCTCCACCTATTACTATCCTTCACCCTGCATTATCCAGATACCCTAAGCAAACAAACAAACAAAAAACCTACAACCTAAGTCTCTACAACAGATAGACCAGATCTGCCCCAACCTCTCATACAAAGTCTTTGAACATAGCCCAATTGCTACTGAGAAAATCATTTCCTTTAGCGATTGCATCTAATGACTGAGCAACAATGTAGACAACTAGCAAAATTTACAGACAATGTATCTGATCATTTCTCCTCTCTGTCAGCAGCATTCACCAATTTACAACTGCAGGCTCTGCATAAACCCTCATGGGGAAATGGCGTGAGATCCTGGTCTTTCACTAGGTGGGCCATCATGGGAATGTTCCCTACCGCAAAAAAAATAAATAAATAAATTTTGGATGGTTAGTTCATCAGATAGTCCAATTGAATGTGGACATATGCACATTCACCACTTGACCACCTACCAAATGAACGGGGGAAATCTTACACATGCATGGAACTAGTGTTAGGCACAGGACCAATTGTAATTCCATCCCACCTAATCCCTTCTAATCCCACTGCCCAAACACGCCCTAAATCCCCAAATCTCTAAATCGATATTGAGATTGAGAGAGATTGAGAGAGAGAGAGATACCTCACTATCGTGAATGACCTTCAACCGAGCTTCAGAGAGAGAGAGAGAGAGAGAGAGAGAGAGAGAGAGAGAGAGAGAGAGAGAGGGTGTGCGTGGGTAGGGCGTTCAGCAACGGACTGCAAAAGACGGAGAGGGAGGGATGGAATGGGGAATGAGAGAGAGAGAGAGAGAGAGAGAGAGAGAGAGAGAGAGAGATTGGGGAACAAATAAAGAGAGGGAGGAAGATGAGAGAGCTGGAGAAGATCAGGAGAGGGATAGGGTTAGGGAATAGGGGGAGAGAGAGAGAGAGAGAGAGAGAGAGAAATGAAAAAAATTTGGGCGCGGCTCATTTTGAGCTTGCGCCCAATGTTCAGAAACAGTGGTCGGTGCTCTATGGGACCCACCATGATGTATGTGTTGCATCCATGCCGTCCATCTATTTTTACAGATCATTTTATGATATGAGACCAAAAATGGGGTATATCCCAATCTCAAGTGGACCACATTACAGGAAATAGTGTTGAATAAGCGTGACCATTAAAAACATTTTGGGGGCCATAGAAGTTTTAGATCAAGCTGATTTTTTTTCCCTTAATCTAGGCCTGTATGACCTAATCAACAGATTGGATGTCAAATAAATAGTACAGTGCGCCTTAGGAGGATTTTAATGGTGGATATCTAATCACTATTGTTTTCATGTGGTGTGGTCCACCTGAGATTTCTATCCCTATAATTTTTTGGATCAAGCCCTAAATTATCAGTAAAAATGGATGAATGGAATGGATGAAATACATACATCATGGTGGGGCCCACAAATGGCTGGTGGTAGGGGGAGTAACCAATCTATTTTCTTTGCTGGGGTCCAATAGAACTTTGGGTTTAACTCGTTCTTTGGACATTGCCCTAAAATGATCTCTCCAAATGGATGGAAGGTGTGGATACAAAACATACATCATGGTGGGGCCCAAAAATGAGAGGTATATAAATCTTAGGTGGACCACACCACATGAAAACAATAGTGATTGGATATCCATCATTAAAATCCTCCTAAGGCCCACTTTACTATTTATTTAACATCCAATCTGTTTATTAGGTCATACAGGCCCCAACAGAGCTCTTTGTTGCCCAGCTCCTTTGGCCTAACCTTAGTCAACCTAATGCCAAACTTGACCTTGGGCCTACTTTGATTTATATATCGTATATCCATATGGTCCATTTGTTTTGCCAACTCATTGTAGGATATGAGCCTAAAAATGAATCATATTCAAATCTTAAGTAGACTACAACATAAAAAACAATGCTAATTGAACACCCACCATTAAAAACTTTATGGGCCCACCTTAGTGCCCACTGTAATATTTATTTTTATTCGACCTGTTGATTAGGTCAAACATAAAGGAAAATATAAAAAAAAAAAAAAATTAAACCAAAAAAACAAATATCAACTTCATCCAAAATGTGGTGTGGTCCTAAATTGAGAGGTATATAAAGATCATTTTATGACTTGATCTCAAAATTGAGAAGTATATAAATCGATATCTCGGGTGCACCACACCCCATGAAAATAATAGTGATTGGATATCCATCATTAAAATCATCCTAAGGCCCACTGTACTGTTTATTTGACATTAATATGTTGATTAGGTCATACATGGCCAGTTGAAGGGGAAAAATAAAAATCAGCTTGATACAAAACTTTTATGGCCCCAAATTTTTTTTTTTATGGTTGACGCTCATTCAACACTGTTTCCTGGAATGTGGTCCACTTACGATTCGGATATATCTCATTTTTGGTCCCATACCATAAGATGATTTTTAAAAATAGATAGACGACATGGATTAAACACATACACCATGGTAGGGCTCACAGAGCACCAACCACCAGCCATTGGATGGTGTCCTTATTTGTGGTGTGGTCTATTTAATCTTTGGATATGATTCATTTTTTGGATAATTCTCTAAAATTATCTTGAAAAATGGATGAACGGTGTGGGTTGATCCCAAATTTTCGATAAATCCAAAACTCAAGTGTACCATGCCATGCCAAACAGTGTGGAATAATGATTTTCACCGTTGATACCTTCCTTAGGCCCATAGTAACGTTTATTTGACATCCAACATGTTCATAATATCAAAAGATATAAATGAAGAGATATCTCATAACCTAAAGGGGACACATCAAATCCACGGTGTTGATGTTCGACACACATCATGATGGGGCCCACAAAACTTACTTACATCAATTCTTAGGTTCTCACGAGGTCAGTAAGTTGGGTCACAATTTTGACCAGAATATTTGGCCCATTTTATATGTCTGGTCCATTCACTCTATTTTACTGATCATTACCCTCAATTTGACTAATTACTCGCCTCGATCATGTTACACATGAGAAAGATATTGGGCAAACAAGATTGATCAACAATTTGAGTGAATTTTGATTTAAACTTCTGAAGTTATTTAGTCTTCAATCTGGACTGATCAGATTGTCCAAAATTGGTTAAAGGTTGTTCATAATATCAAAAATATATGAATGAATAGAAAACACAAACATCAGCTTGATCCAAAACTTCTATGGCCTCCAAGAAATTTTAAACGGTAGAGGTTCAATAACACTATTTCTTGTGGTGTGGTCCACCTGAGCTTTGGATATGCTTCCTTTTTGTTCTTTAGACATCAAATTATCTGTTAACATGGATGAATGGAGTGGATAAAATAAATAAATAACAGTGGACCCCACAGAGTTTAATTACTCTGGTAAGGGTAACGAGTAACTCACTTAAATGTAGTAGAGAAGGGTTTCCTTAAAACATTCATAATCATATATTGGGCCTGCCTAAATGTTATTCACATATCCTATGTCCCACTTGGATGAGGGGTCAGACCAAGTTTCAACAGCATCCATGTCTGTATTAACTTATAAACATGTTGGATCTCAAATAAACATCGCGGTGGGCCCTAAGAAGGTTTCAATAGTGGGTGTCACTATCTCACTCTTTTCTATGGTGTGGGTCCACTTGAACTTTGGATCTGCCCCGTCAGTCAGATGCACCATTCCATGGTAGGCCACCAGCTTAAAAATAAAGTCAATCCATGACTTGGGTGGGCCACACCACATACTATAGTTGAGAGGGTACCCTCCCATTAAAACATTCATAATCATTTATTGGGCCCACCTAGATGTGGTTCATAGATCCAGCCCATTCATTATGTGTGTCCCACTTGGATGAGTAGTCAGCCCAAGTTTCATACACATCCAAAACTCATGTGGCCCCCACCAATTAAATGCTTTTATATGTTTTAAGGATGTTTTCACATAGTTTTAGATGCTATGGCCCACCTGAGTTTCGTATACGACTAATTTTTGGACTTAAAGGGGACACATCAAATGTATGGTGTTGATGTTCTACATACATCATGGTGGGGCGCACACAGATTAACCTCATGTGAAGTTCCCATGAGGTGACCTTATAGTACCATTTCGCTATTTAGGTAACTCCTTCATGGGTGTTACTCTAACCGTGTAGGGCCCACCTTGATATATTTTATGTATATCGACACTGTCCATATATTTTTCTATCATATTTTAAGATGTGATTTCAAATCATAAGAACTCAATAATCTCAGGTGGGTCATACCAATCAAAACAATGATGAATAACTATTAAAAACCTTTTGAAGGCCATAAAAGTTTTGGATCAATTTGATCTTTGTAGTTTACCTTCATCTAGATCTTCTTTACATTATTAACAAGTTGGATTGCAAATAAACATTACTAAAACCTTACGATGGGCTCTTTATAATTTTTAATGGTGAGGTACTATATTATCATTCTTTCCAGTGGTGTGCTCCACTTAAGATTTAAATCTATACAATTTTTTATACCCGGCCCAAAAATGGGTTGGAGAAACAAATGGGCGACAAGGATATACAACACATCATCAAAATCTCACTTTTGTTATCTAACTTTTCAATTTTTCTCGTCTAAATACAAAATTTAGTTTTCTTTTTAAAAAAATATTTTTTTTTTACAATTTGTCAATTTTTACACAATTTTGTTTAATTTTCTAAAATTTCTTTTTCAAAATATCATTTTTAAAATCTCACTTTTATTATATAACTTTTTAATTTTTCTTTTCAAAATACAAAATCTCAACCAGTGTTGAAGGGCACATCTATTCTGTTGGGTAGAACACTTATTTTAATATCATAATGATTGGATAATCTCAACTATCTGATATTACTGTTGAATTTAGACCATTTTATTTTTGACCAAGGTATTGAGAAACTTTGATTTGCACTCCTCTTTCTTAAACGTGTATATTTTTTCTTAACCTTGAGTTGCACTCTTTTTCTTCTTCTTCTTCTTCTTTTCTTTTTTCCTTTTCACGTTTACATGTTTTAATCCTACCTTGTGTATTGTAGGCCACATCCATTCAATTTGGTATAGATCTTTTTTTTTCAATTTTTCTTGTCAAAATACAAAATCTAGTTTTCTTTTTAATATATATATATATATATATATATATATATATATATATATATATATATATATATATATATACAATTTGTCAATTTTTTCACAAATTTGTTTAATTTTTAAAATTTTCTTTTTCAAAATATCAGTTTTGTTATATAACTTTTTAATTTTTCTTTTCAAAATACAAAATCTAGTTTTCTTTTTTAAAATATATATATTTTTTTATAATTTGTCAATTTTTTCACAATTTTGTTTAATTTTTAAAATTTTTTTTTCAAAATATCATTTTTTAATTATCACTTTTGTTATATAACTTTTTAGTTTTTCTTTTCAAAATACAAAATCTAGTTTTCTTTTTTAAAAAATATATATTTTTTTATAAGTTGTCAATTTTTTCACAATTTTGTTTAATTTTTCAAATTTTCTTTTTCAAAATATCATTTTCTTATCAAAAAAAAAATTTTTTCCCAAAATTATCAACATTATTCAAAGTTTTTAATTTTTTTTTTTCAAAATCTAGATTTTTATAAAATTACATTTTTTTTTCAAAATCTAAATTTTTTTCTTAAACATTGTTAGTTATATTTCTAAGCTTTTTAATTTTTTTTTTCGAAATTCATAAATTTTTTTGTTCTTAATTTTTGACTCGAGCATTAGAGACGGCTTAGTACCGTCTCAAATACATACGGTCTTTGACAGTCTTAAATGACCACTATAAGACAGCTAAGGACCGTCTCTAATAGAGACACTCTTTGACAGTCTCAAATGGAGACGGCTAAGGACTGTCCCTAATACAGACTATTTTTAAAAGCAGTAAAAGATGTCCGATGACCGTCTACAATTGAGACGGTCCTTGATAGTCTCAGATTACCAATAAAAGATGGCCAATGAATGTCTCTAATATGGACGGTCTTTGACCGTCTCAAATGACCGCATATGAGACGGTCAAAGAGCGTCTCTAATAGAGACGGTCCTTGACAGTCTTAAATAGAGATAGCTAAGGACCGTCCCTAATAGACTATTTTTGGCAGTCTTAAATTACAGAAAAAGACGGCCAATGACCATCTCTAATAGAGACGGTCCTTGACAGTCTCAGATTACCAGTAAGAGACGGCCAATGACCAGTAAGAGAGTCTTTGACCATCTCAAATGGCTGCATATAAGACGGTTAGAGACCGTCTCGTATTCCAGACAGTCAATGGCCGTCTTTTATGCGCAGTTAACGACAGTTTTTGACCGTCTTAAATGATTTGTGGACATTCAAATTTTTGAGATAATATTAATGACGGTCAAGGGCCGTCTAAAAGTTTAGAGACGGTTTACGGTCGTCTCTAAAGCATCTTTAAACCAAGCAATTTTAGAAACGGTCCAGAACCGTCTCTAAATCCGTCATTTTTTTTCCATTTTTCACATAGTGCATCTTATGAACTTTTTCTATTGATGTCGCCCACTTGAATAATATATGAGCCTGATTTTTGGGCCCTAGGCCTAAACATCAGTATGGCATCTAATGGTTGGACTTGATTTTATATAATCATCATGTCGGGCCCTATAATAAAAGGGTGGACATCTTGTGTGCTCACAATTATTTCCTTTGGTTTAGACCACCTGAATCATGGATAAGTTTGGTTCTTTTTTTTTTGCCTGTCCTAATATGGGATTACATGTTGGGATTTGTGCTACAGAATCACACAAATATGGATCTAGGATAGCAATCCAAGAGCACTAAGAAATCATAAGAGAACACAAAGATTTAATGTGGAAAACCCTTTCGGGAAAAAACTACGGCACAAAGCGATAGAAATCTGCTATGAAAGCATAAATTGCAAAGAGAGAGAACTTACCCGATTCAAACAAGCTTAAATATCATCCTTTCTACACCCTTTGAAACCCTTAAAATATCTTTAGAAAGCCTTTGAATACCTTAGAATGGCCCCAAGGACTACTATTTATAGTTTAGGAAACTCCACTTACGCACTGACTTTGGAATAGTCCGGAAACTGCCTCAAATTTATGCAGTCTGTGTAACCTTCGACTAGTCGAGCCAATTTATCGACTGGTAGAGCATCTCGGACCTCCAAGATTTAAAAATCTGTTTAACAACAATCTTCATCATGTCTTCAATCTTTAACCTTGTAGCTTCTTAACTTCTTCTCTTATCTCTATGTCGCATTATAGCTTCATTCAATGCTTCTCGTGCACACTTCGTCCTTCTTTTACGCCATCACCAAGCCTAAAGAAGTTGCACAAAACTTGAATTTCTCTATAGAAATGACCTTGGTGAGCATGTCTGTTGGATCTACGCTGGTGTGAATTTTTTCCAATGTTACGCCTCCTTCCTCAAGCACATATTAGATAAAGTAGTGACAAATATCAATGTGTTTAGTACGTGAGTGATAAACAAAATTTTTAGCCAAATTGATAGCACTCTTGCTATCATAGTTAATCGGCACGGCCTCTTGTTGAAGTCCCAACTGATTTATCATGCCTATTAACCAAACACCTTTCTTAAATGTTTCCGTCACTGTTATATACTCTGCTTTGGTCGTGCAAAGAGTAACCATGGGCTGAAGCTTCGACATCCAACTAATTTCTCCACCCGCTAGTACAAACAAGTATCATGAAGTAGACTTCTTGGAATTCACATTGCTTTCGTAGTATGAATCCACATACCCTACCAACTTTGCCATTGTCTTCTCAAAAATTAAGACGTACTCTTTTGTACCTCGAATGTATTGAAGTGACCATTTCACCGCTTCCCAATGTTGCTTGTCGGGGTTTGACATGTATCCGCTCACAACACCGACTGCTCATGAAATATCTGGTCTTGTACAGACATGGCATATATTAAACTGTCAACTGCATTTGAATAAGGCACATGAGATATAACTTGCTTTTCCTCATTTGATTTAGGATACTGTTCTAAGGAAAGTTTGAAGTGAGCTGCATGGGGAACGCTCACTAGCTTTGCCTGGTCTATCTCATACTTGATCAGTACCTTTTCAAGATATTTTGCCTATGATAACCAAAGTTTGCTTCTCTTCGTGTCTTTATGAATATCTATGTCGAGAACTTTCTTTGCAGCCCTCAGATCTTTCATTTCGAATGTCCCTAATAACTGAGTCTTCAGTACATTGATTTTAGACATATCATGACTGGTGATCAACATATCATCGACATAAAATACTAGGATGATGAAATTTCTATTACACAGTGTCTTGTAATAGACACAGTGATTTATTCACTCCGAGTAAATTTTTGACTCAACATTAAAGAATCAAAGTTTTTATACCACTGTCTAGGTGACTGTTTTTAGCCATACAACGACCTCATTAACCTGCAAACTTTATTCTCTGCCCCTTTAATTCATAATCCTCTGGTTACTTCATGTAAATCTGCTCTTCTAACTCCTCATGCAGGAATGCAATTTTGATATCCATTTGTTCCAGCTCGAGATCGTATTGGCCAACCAGGGCCAACATGAATCTGAGAGACACCTGCTTAACCACCAGTGTGAATATCTTTGTGAAGTCGATTCCTTCTCTTTGAGCATAACCCTTTGCTACCAATCTAGCTTTGTATCTATTCTGTTTTCTTTTGAATAACCACTTGCATCCGATCACTTTTCGGCCCAATGGAAGCTCCACCAGCTCCTATGTGTAATTTTTGTGTAACAAGTCCATCTCATCGTTCATAATTGCCTTTCACATTTCTGCATCAAGCTCACTGAGAGCCTCTTGAATAGTAGATGGGTCCCCCTCATCTGTAACGAGGGCATATGCAATATTATAGTTGTCCCTGTATCTTGCTGGTAACCTGTGATCACGCGGTGGGTTTCTTCTCACAGGTGGCTGCTCCAACGGATCCTATCCCTCTGTCTATGCATATGTCTCTATCTATGTATCATCTGTGTCAATCTGGACGTCTATGGTCAACCTTTCTGGTTTCTCTTGCTCCTCTTGATCATTCTTGCGGAATAGAGAGATTTCATCGAATCTAACGTCATGGCTAGTGATGACCTTACGTATGACCTTGTCAAATAACCTGTAAATTTTCACACCAACACTATAGCAAATAAAAATATACTTTTTGGATCTATGATCTAGCTTATCTCTCTCAACTGACAGTACTTGAGAGTAAGCCTCAAAACCAAATATGTGCAAATTTGAGTAGTCGATCTTATGACCACTCCATACTTCCTTTGAAATTTTACATTTAATTATCATTGAAGGAAACCCATTTACCAAATAGCAAGCCGTTTTAACGGCATCAGTCCATAAGTCCTTGCCCAACGCATATCATACCTAGTGATTCCCATTATTGTTAATCCTACAGATTCAGATATGTGCCCCAACGATAGATCTGATACTACTTGTTGGGATTTGTGTTGTTAAATCACACAGATATGGATCTAGGATAGTAATCCAAGAGTACCAAGTAATCACAAGAGAACATAAAGATTTAACGTAGAAAAATGTAAGTGCAATAGTTATTTGCCCCTTTGGTTGTCAAATTTTGTGGTGCCAAAAACAAAATCTATGTCTTGTGTAGCATATTGACTTGTATGTTCAAGTCAATGCATCAATGCCACAAGCTAAGAATGGTAATCTACTTCAAGAAGTTCAAGTTCAAGTTATTTGTCTACTTCTGCAAGCTTCAATGATCAGAACATTTCAAGGGCTACATCAGAAGACAAGTTCTTGTTCAAGTCTCAAGTACAACTCAATAATAACAGTACAAGATGAAGTTCAAGCTTTAGAAGATCTCAAGTTCAAGCTACATCAGATATCTCAAACTTCATAGTCTTCAAATGTCAACCAACATCTAAAGAAATGAAGACTTAATGTCCATACTTCACATTTAAGGTTTGCATGACCTTAGTTTGACCTTAGGATAGGTCATTTTAAATACATAATTCGAACTGAATTATTTTATAAGTGTTTGGTCTGTTCTAAGACCAGTCCTGAATTCTATTTGACTAGTCCTAAAACTGGCTCGACCAGTCCAAGAAATTCCAAAACCAGTCCTAAGTTGTTGCAAATTTCAATATTTTTTGGTTAAGCTTCGACCAGTTCTGGAATCTGCTCAATCGGTCGTAGGAACAATGTCAACTCATTCACGACCAGTCTTATAGCTACAACTCAAACTCCAGCAACCATTCCTTGTTCCTCACGACCAGTCACGAGATGGTCACGACCAGTCGTGAAGGCCTCATGACCAGTCGTGGACACGCTACGACCAATCATGAAATGGTTTTATCTGATTGCGCTTAAAATTTCAAAATGCAGTTTGACCTACAACCAGTCATGGTGGCCACTCGACTTGTCGAAGACACGATTTTCACAACTATAAATAGAACACAAATTTCAGAGTTTTTTAAGAATTCAATTCAAGTAAAATCAAGGCATCACTCTAAGATACGTTTGTGTTATTTAAGCTACGCTGTGCATATTTCATATTCTCTTTTATTAGCTTTATTTATTTAATTTTTTTTTGCACTCCAATCTAAATTAAAAAGAGGAATTGTTGTATTCCTTCTTCTTAGAATCAAAATCAAATAGAGGTAGCCCAACTGGTTTAATTTAAAATCAATTAGAACATAGAACCATCTCAAAGTGAGTATTGGACAATTGAACATCTATATTCGAACTTCTACTCTGATTGGTTCTTCCGGGCTGCAACGAAAGGAGAAATCCATGTATTTTACTTTATTGTAAATTTCCTTTATTTTGGTTTTTATTTGAGGTTAAGCCAGAAAAATCTCGATCTTGTGGTTATTAAGGAGAGCTAGAAAACTCAGAAGTGGGGTTTTTTAAAATTGTGTAAGCCCATTTAAAAGACACAATTGTGAAGGTCTTAGGTGAACCTGTGAAACCTATTTTCATAGTGAACGCTGACATCCCCTATGTGAGGGTATTAGGAGTGGAGTAGCAATCTATGTGGCTGTTGTTTAACAGTTGCTGTATACACAGGCGAACCACTATAATTCTTTGGGTTTTGTGGTTTGAATGGTTGTTTGAATTTCTTTATCTTTTATCATTCAAAGCTGTGGAATGTATACGTGGATGTGAATGTTGTAATCTTTTACATTTCAAGCATTGTGGGGAATGTTGTAATAGTTTAGACTTTAATTTCTTGCTATTTCCTTTATTTCTTTTCAATTTGAGTTCTTGATATTCAAATTGTTCTAGTAAGGCTGTCCTGCCATAAACCCTTGGTTTTTATGGTGTAAGGTTGTCCTTAGAATAACATTGGTATCAACCTCTCTATTTTATTATTTGAAGATTGCTTTACATTTTAGTACTGTGATTTGTTTAAAGTTCTATCTTTAAAGGCTATCTTATTCAGTTAAATTCTGCTGTTGAAGTTTTAATTTGACATAGTCCTATTCCCCCCCTTGGGACATATAACTAGGCCTTTTCAAGTGGTATCAGAGCCTAATAGCTCATTTTTAATTGTTATTTGGATTTATTTCCTAAGCTAATCAATCTAAGCTATTAATAAGATATCAAATTTTGATAACCTTTCAGTCACTAGGCCTCCACCATTTGAATGCTCCAACTACGCCTATTGGAAAGCCAGGATGAGAATTTTTCTCAAATCAATGGATGAGAGTGTGTGGCAAGCCACAGTGACTAAATAGATCCCTCCTACCACGAAGTGACTGGTATCGATGGATCAAAATCAATGAGAATATCACCTTATTTTTCTTGGACCACACTTCAAAAAAGTGAGAGTAGTGTCAATGTAAAAGCACTAAATGCAATCACTTGGGCACTATCACCGGATGAGTTCAAAAGAATTATATCCTGTGATACTGCAAAGCAAGCTTGGGATATTTTAGAAATGACACATGAGAGTACATCAATTGTCAAGAAGTCTAAAGTCCAAATCCTTACAACTAAATTTGAGGAAATACATATGGAAGAAAATGAAATGTTCATGGACTTTTATACTAGACTGAATGACATTGTAAACTCTATGTGGGGTCTTGGCGATAAAATCTCAGAAAGTAAATTATGTGTAAAGATACTACGCTCACTACTTGAACGGTTCAACTCAAAGGTGACTGCGATTCAAGAACTTCGTGATACGGATAATATAAGGGTAGAAGAATTAGTTGGGTCTTTACAAACCTATGAGTTAAACTTTAAAGCTCCTAAAGGTAAATCTATAACCATTAATTCTTCCAAATGTATTTTTTAAGAAAATTCTGATTTTGAAAATTCTGAAGATGATATGGCTCTTTTAGCAAAAAAGTTTTATAAGATTTTTAAAAGTAAAAAGAAGGTAGACTTTCAAAAATCAGATGATAAGAAGATATCTAAATCTAGATCTAAATCTTTAAAAGATAGTCAATGTTACAACTGCCAAGAATATGGGTATCTAGCAAACAAATGTCCTAAAAAGGACAAACCTAAAAGGAAAGGAATGCTGGCTACTTGGGATGAATCTCTTGCACTGAAGCCTCTTCTGAATCAAAAGATTCTAAAACTGAGTCAGGCAGTGAAGTTAAAGCCCTTATGACTCTAGCCAAGTTCACCTTTTCATATCATGATGATTTAACCAATGAAGAAAATCTGAATAGTGATCATGATAATGAAGAATATCTTCAAGATGCTTACAATGCCCTATACAAGGAAAGTTGTAAGATTGCAGTAAAGTTAAAGCTTCAAAAAGAAAGGTTTTCAAGGCTTAGAGAAAGATTTGAGTATCTTATTTTAGAAAAATCTCATATTTCAAATTGTTTTGAAAAATGCAAATGTGACCTAGATTTCAAAACCACCCTTATTGAAAATCTGAAATCTGAAAATGATAAACTTAAACTTGAAGTCTCTTCACTATTGAGTTTAAAGGATACATGGAGATATGCCCAAGGTGATCCAAAATTAGAAAAACTTTTATCTGGATCAAGAAAATGTGGCAACCGATTCAGTTTGGGTTACGATAAAAATATTCCTCCTAAACAGAAGAATACCTCTCCTAAGTTTGTAAAGGGAGAATCCTCTAACTCAAAAGAGAAAAGTTCAAGTCAAATTTTTTCTAATAATGTTAAAACTTTTTAATCTTTCAAAACTAAAGGTAACCATATTAATTACAAAAATCAAAACCAAAACTCTTTAGCTGAGAAAATAGTCGATCTACTTAAGGAGCTCTTAAAATCTAACTCAATGGATCAGTCTTACAACAACTACAAATATAAGAAGACCAACTATACTCCTAAACCCAAAACAGTTATGAAATGTTTTCCTAAGGTTACCTGCTTGGTTGCCCACATTACATTCAAAGCGACAAGCCATACAAAGTGGTACCTAGATAGTGGGTGCTCCAGGCATATGACAGGTGGCAAGGCTTTATTCACAGATTTTAAAGATATGACTGATTTTTTAGTCACATTTGGTGATGGTAGCAACTGCAAGATTATTGGCCAAGGTACGGTTCAACTCTATACCCTTATTTAAGAATGTTTTATATGTTGAGGGGCTAAAACACAACCTGTTAAGCATATCTCAAATATGCGATAACAATTACACTGTGAACTTTTCTAATCGAGTTTGTAGAATTTTAAACAAAAAGGGTTCTATAATATTAACTGGCCGCAGGACTTCTGAAAACTGCTATATTGTAAGCGATGGTAGCTTATCTGATCAATCGTGCTACATGGTCCATACCGATGAGATAGAATTATGGCACAAACGCCTTGGACATGTACACTACCGTAATCTATATAAATTGAGAAAAGGAGAACTAATAAGAGGTCTACCTAAACTTAAAAAAGTAGACAAAATATGTGGCGAATGCCAGATTGGCAAACAAACTAGAAGTGCTCACAAAAAGGTGAACTCTAATGCCACATCAAAACCGCTCAAACTTCTCCACATGGACCTTGTAGGACTTACCAAGACGGAGAGTTGAGGTAGCAAAAAATACATACTAGTAATCGTGGATGATTTTACCAGATTCACTTGGGTAGCCTTCTTAAGGGATAAATTAAAAACCCTTGACGAAGTAAAAATGATTCTCAAACGGATCTAAATTGAAAAAAGTTCTCAAGTTTGTAAGATCCGTAGTAATCATGGATCTAAGTTCGAGAATAGCAGTTTTGAGAAATTTTGTAGCGATTAGGGAATATCGCATGAATTCTCTTCACCCAAAACACCACATCAAAATGGAATTGTGGAGAGGAAAAATAGAGTGCTTCAAGATATAGGAAATGTAATGTTGAACAGTATGAAGCTCCCTAGAAATCTTTGGGCTGAAGTAGTGAATACTGCATGCTATGTTATTAATTGGGTTTATATTTGTAAATCTAATAATAAAATGGCTTATGAAATGTGGTTCGATAAAAAGCCCACTGTCAAATACTTTCGAGTTTTCGGCAGCAAGTGCTATATTTTACGTGACCGTGAATATTTAGGGAAGTTTGACACTAAAAGTGATGAAGGTATCTTTTTAGGATATTCTTTGAGCAGTCATGTATATCGTGTACTGAACAAAAGGACCGATGTTATTCAAGAGTCCATCAATGTGGTGATTGACGATCACTTGAATACACCTGCCCCAAGTTTAGATAATGATGAAGTTCTTTTAATTGACAAACCAGTACTTCATTAAATCAAACTAATTCTAAACTGAGGACTATTAAAGATCATCCAACCACTCAAAATTTTGAAAACCCTCTCACTAGTGTGCGCGCTTGTGGACAATTAGAAGACATATGTAACTACGTGTGTTTTACATTCCAGATTGAACCAGCTAATTTAAAAGAAGCTCTTTCTGATGAAAACTGGATAGTTGCTATGCAGGAATGTAACGCCCTGAAAATCAGGGGTCGAGCATAAGTAATGATGATTAAATGTTGTTCGTGTTAGTGCGTTAAACAGGAGTGAGATTATACCAAAACACTATATTATACTCCAGAGACAATTAAATTACGCAAGCTGAAGATTGTGTTATGTATATAAACCGTATAAGTGAGCGTAAGCTTTCAGAGTATAAACGTCACCAGGTTAAATAATTACAAGTGTGTTTCCAAAGTAAACAAAATAATGAAGTCACGTGTCATCTATCCATGCCCCTATAACCCCGTCTGTGCAAATCCAGGCCTACATAAACCCGCCTGCCAGCTGCATGTAAGAGAACGTCTCCTCATCATCCGCGAAGTCTAGCTCTGCCTCATAAACCGTGTCATCCTCTGAAACTACAACTGAGTCTAGTTGGTGTTTAAAAATACCGTCCCAAGACGTGGGAGTGAGTGATCAACTCAGTGGAGCTATAAGACAAAGGTTAACATGTTATCAATTCAATTAAGCAGTAATGATAATGCAGTACAATAATCATGTCCTAAATACTCTCGTTAATGCAAGAATGGTATGCGATAATGATGCATGCCCTTGCCTACACTCCCTCAGCGTCTTCATCTCACGACACACATGGCAAACTCCCAAAAGTGCTCTTCCTCGCCAAAGCATATACAATGCGGTGCATGCTCGTGTTAGCCAATACTTAATTAAATTGATTCATACAGCAGTGTTGGGAAGCCAAGGTACCTCCCTTGTGTCATTTGCCTAAACTATGATCCATTCTAGGGTCGTCAGTCCTAGTAAATCTCATAGGATGTTGCGGTTCTAGGTCACTACAAAGGGCTCATCACCTGATCAGTGTAGGCCTAGTTTATACTCTAGCTGCTACAGAAAGACTCGTCATCTCAATGCAATCTCAAAGTATGCTCGAGGTCACTACAAAGGGCTTGTCACTTTATCACTGTAAGCCGACAGCTCGAATACAGTGTCCCATACCACCGTATTTGGCTCACGAGGCGATGTTGTTCACTGGTCTACGAGGAGGCTCGTCGCCCCAGCGTAGGCCGACAACTCGACCACGGTGTCCCATACCACTATGTCCGGTTCATGAGTCTTAGTGGATCGAGGTACCAAGGTTAAAGGGATTTTCACTGATGAGTTTGGTACCTTAGATTCAAGCAGTAGCGTCCATACATGGTAAACATACATCGGGTCAATCGAGTTACTTGACGAGCTCGACTGGTACGAGTGCACATTGAATTGATCAACATGAAGTGCGTAAGCTCTCCGTGGCCTAGCCACTATCTAAAAACGACGTACGACTCGGGTTCATCAAACGCGTCCATCATGGCCAAGAATAGTTCAGCCACCGACCGTAAACCATTACCGATTGCCTAGACTACGACGTAGCCCCAAACACACTCCAGAATAATAGCATTCAAATATAACAACCAAGACAGCATGTAAAAGCACAATTAAATATAGATCCCATATAAGCATTTTGACGAACACATAGAATACATGTTAACGTACATGAGCATTTAATTCACAAATCACATAGTGGCAAAATAGATTACATGAAGGAAACTGTAACCCTAGCTAAGGAGATTGAGAATCCTATCTCAACACCCTCATTAAACACATTACATTAAGCATTTTCTCACTCAGGCATTTTATCAAACACTTAGACTACACATATCATATACATGTAAGTGAATGTTGTAATCTTTTACATTTCAAGTATTGTGGGAATGTTGTAATAGTTTAGAATTTAATTTCTTGCTATTTCCTTTATTTCCTTTTAGTTTGAATTCTTGATATTCAAATTGTTCTAATAAGGTTGTCCTGCTATAAACCCTTGGTTTTTATGGTGCAAGGTTGTCCTTAGAACAATATTGGTATCAACCTCTCTATTTTATTATTTGAAGATTGGTTTACATTTCAGTACTATGATTTGTTTAAAGTTCTATCTTTAAAGGCTATCTTATTCAATTAAATTTCGCTGTTGAAGTTTTAATTTGGCATAGTCCTATTCCCCAACCCCCCCCCAGGACATATAGCTAGGCCTTTTCAAAAACCCTTTCGGAAAAAAACCACGGCACAAAGCGACAGAAATCCACTATGAAAGCATAAATTACAAAGAGAGAAGACTTACCCGATTCAAACAAGCTTGAATCTCACCCTTTCTACACCCTTCGAAACCTAGAACTCCTAGAAATCCTTAGAATACCTTTCAAAAGCCTTTAAATACCTTTTGCAAGCTACAGCCGGCAGCGGTACCCTCCCCTCTATGGAAGAAGATCAAGTGCACGTTCCCTTCCCTGCTTGAAAACCTACAGTGGGCGGTGGGAACGGGTCACTACAGTCTCTGGAATGACAATTGGACAGGCCTTGGTCCTCTTGCCAATCACATTGCTCATCGGGTGCCAATCCAACTACGTGGCCTCACGGTAAAGGAATTTCTGGGGCCCTCTGGCCCTCTCCCTCCATCCGCTGCCCTCTCTTATCTCCCTCCGTAGGTGCTGGACTCTATTTTTCAAGGAGGTTTTGCTACGTCGGATGAGAATGACTCATGCTTCTGGCTAAGGGACCCTTCGGGCCGGTTTACTATCAAATCCGCTTGGGAACTCTGTAGAAACAGCGGTTAGCAGCATCCCTGGATGCGAAAAATCTAGCACAGCAAGCTGCCACCTAAGATTTCTATCTTTTTATGGCGTCTCTTTCTTCGCGCCATCCCTCTTGACAACAGAATACAAGCCAAGGGTGTTTCTCTCGCTTCGAGGTGCTCATGCTGCGATCTAGACAACACCAGCAGGCCGGCAGCTGAAACCATTTCCCATCTATTTTTGCACGGTGCTTTAGCTGGGCACATGTGGGCGCATTTTGGTGGGCTATTCAGGGTGCCATCCTTACAGGCAAGGTCGATTGAGGCTAAGTTTAACTAGTGGTGGGCCCCCAGCGCTGCTGGTGGTGGCCTCTTAGTGTTGCGCAATCTGTTGCCTTGCGTGCTTCTCTGGGAGATCTGGAAGGCCTGGAACAAGGCCAGATACAAGGGCCATGCTATGTCCAGTATGGAGGTCATCAGGCAGACTTGTAGGTGGCTGCAGATGATCGCTTCTGCGATCGCTATTCCTGATCCAATCAAGCTCACGGACGAGTTGACTTTCCGCAATCTGAGGATCCCCACCACGCGGCATAAAAAACCCACGGCCCAGATTATCAGGTGGAACAGGCCTCCATCTGGGTGGGTTAAACTAAATGTGGATGGGTCGTCCCGTGGGAATCCAGGTACAGCGGGTGGGGGGAGTTTGCAGGTTGGCTGTGGGGGATGTTCTGTTCGCCTTCTCAAGGTGTTATGGAATTGGCTCTAATAACATGGCTAAATTCCGAGCAGTGTGGGATGGGCTTGCGCTTTGTGTCGAAAAGGGCCTTTCTAACATTATTATCGAGTCCGACTCCAAGTTAGTGGTGGACTGCCTTAACAATGCCTCAGTCATGGCTTAGTACTGGAAGAATTGGAAGGATAAGATTGCTCAACTGGGAGATCGTAGCAGGATTATCATTCAGTACGTCCCTCGGGAAGGGAACTTCCCTGCGGATGGCTTTGCGAAGCTGGGGAGCGAGTCTTAAGAGTCCCTCTTCTTCATGGCTCTCGGGGCAATTCCGAGGGAGATTAGAGGCTGCTTATTCTTAGATAGAGTTGGGTTGGGCTCTGTCCACCCCTAGTTTTGTGGGGTCGTGCTCCAACTTTCGTCCCTTTTCGCTTTGTTTGAGTGGCTTGCGTTTGCAGTCTTTTCCCTTACGATAGGTGTGGTCCCGCTCTTTTTGTCAGGGCCCACCCGAATGACTGTAAATTGTCGTTATTGATATGAAAATCTAGAAGTTTTTCTAAAAAAAAAAAATAATAATAATAATTATCAGCTTGATTCAAAAAAAAAAAAGAAAAAAAAAAGCCTTTAAATACCTTTTTTTTTTTAAGTCTCGAAAAAATGTTCTAGAGTGACTTCTAACAACAAATTTCACATTATACTGAAAGGGCCACTATAACAAACAGACCGCTATAAAACCAACCATTAAAATTAGAAATTCTCTCTCTCTCTCTCTCTCTCTCTCTCTCTCTCTCTCTCTCTCTCTCTCTCTCTCTCTCTCTAAATCTCTCTAAATCTTGCTCCCCGGGCAAGCTTTTGATGATATCCGAGTCACCTGGATCGATGATGCTGAGGCAGCACACCCTGAAATATTTGCCGCAAGCAGTGCCCAAATCCACATTATTCCCATTAAACTGGTGAACTCCAACCTTCGCCAACATCGCATAGTACTTGATCTCAGATTTCCTAAGTGGAGGGCAGTTGTTCGCAATGATGATCAACTTTCCTTTGGAGTTGCGAAGGGACCTAAGGACGGTCTTGTAATTGAGAGTGTACTTGCAGCTCTTCATCACAAGAGCCAGCCGATTGTTGATACTCTCATGAGTCTTCTTAGTCTTCCTTCCCGCCACCATTGTCACAGCTCTCTCTCTCTCTCCCTCTCTCTCTTTAAAAACCCTAAGATAGCAGAGGCAGCCCCAGCAACAAGCCTTTGAATACCTTAAAATGGCCCTAGGGACTCTTATTTATAGTTTAGGAAACTCCACTTATGCACCAACTTTGAAATAGTTCGAAAACCGCATCGAATTTACGCAGTCTGCGTAACCTTTAACTAGTCAAAGCAGGGCTTCGACCAGTTGAAGGGACCTTCAACTAGTCGAGCCAATCCCTCGACTGGTCGAGCATCTCGGACCTCCAAGATTTAAGATATATATTTAACAACATTACACACCTAATAGTTGGGCTCCTTGAAAGATTAACGCTGTGCCTCCTTTATTTTTCAAATTTTCAAAATTTCTTTAGAACCAGGTTGGGTTCGGCTTAGCCAACCCTGAAAAAAAAAAAAAAAAAAAAAATAAGAATAAAAAAATAAAAAAATTCTAAGTCTCGAGCTAGACAATTCAGCTCCTTTTGGATCAGGGCTAACATTAACAACCCTACTCACCATCATTAAGGACACAAATTGCACCCACCTTGCCAGGATGGATTTGGTCTTAGTAGGGACTCTATGGGCCCACTATGATGTGTGTGTTTTATTTACGTCGTCCATCCATTTTGACATATCGTTTGAAGGCATGAGCCCAGAAAGGAGACAAATCCATGGCTTAAGTGGGCCTAACCACATTAAATGGTGAGGATTGAATGCCTACATTAAAAACTTTTTATGGGCCACAAAAGTTTTTTATCAATCAAATATTTGTGCTTTTCTCTTCACCCGTGTCTATGTGACCTTGTGACAGGTTAGATGGAAAATAAACATAACGGTGGGCCTATGAACACAAAAGGAAAATTTCCCTTGGGTTGCCCATTGGGTGTCCCGGTTGGACCAAGAGGGCAGGATCTGAAGCAGAAATTAACACACTTAAAGAAATCGCTCTGAGCTACTAAACTCCATTATTAGGACTAGAAATAAACTTTCAATTCAAGTTTTTCCTTGACAATTATTGAGATGGATTCAAAATAGGTTGAAGTCGGGAAGCTTAACGCGAACGAATTTTCAACAGAGACTTTTTGCAAATTAAAAGTTAGTTGAAGTCCAAAATTTTATCTTCAACGAATCTTCAACAAAGGCTTTTGTCGTCATTTTCTATAGTAACATGAATAGTGACTTTTTGTTATAGTAACTCTGATATATCGTCATCTGCTACAAAAACATTAATAGTGACTACAGTAACTCTGACGTGTAAATTCGGTCCTTACCGGCTTTGTCGGCTCCAGGGCTTTATTATCAATGCTTGGCAACTTATCAGCTCTAGGACTTCATTGTTGGTGCTTGGCAGCTTGCCAGCTCCAGGCTTGATTGTAGCGAGTCAAAACATGTCTGCATCTAAAGGTGCCTAAGTTGAATCAGAATCAGATTCTCCATGGCAAGAGGATCCCACTTGACTCAGGGCTTGATCTTTACGCGGGGAGATTTCACAATGTAGATTCTTGATTTTCTAAATTAGGGTGCTTCTTTGAATGATTTCTTTGGGGCAGAGAGGCAGATGGGAGAGCTAGGAATTGAATTGGTGATTGTGAGTAATGTTCTTTAGGCATGTAGAGATGTCGAACTTATCCCACCATTTTCCAAGAATTATTCTAAGAAGGAAAGTATTCTTAGGTTCATTTTGAAGTAGGGAAGGAGAGTTGCTCTGTGGATGACTCTCTCACTTCAGAACTGAAATTGGAGTCCATGGTCTAATTTGATATTCCCAACAATAAATCCATGGAAAAGCATACTTGGCGAAACATTTCATTGTGAATTCCATTGAGGGAGGCATGCATTTGTTGAATTCAGTAATAAGGACCGTTTTACATGATTCTGGAATAATGCTAAGATTAGGGCCAAATAGAGCCCACCACCTTTGCATGAACCAATTTGGGATGTTTGCAAAATTTAGAGCAAAACTCATAAACCATGAGTGAGAATTTGCTGAATTTTGAGATAGAACGACAAACTCCCAAGCATTTTGATAATCATAATAATTGAAAGGAAATTGAATTCTTTTAGGGCGGAGGACGAATTTATGTTGGAAGAGAGCAAGGCCCCAATATGTGGTTGAGATTATTTTGAGAATTTTTATTTTTAAAAATGCTATTTCTAAAGGGTTATCTAATTTCTTGGTATGGGCTATGTAGGTTGATTGAGTTTGGATGACAATTGATTCACAGAATTAGCGCATTAATCGAGGGTCTTTTGTGACAAAATGCATATTTGGGGGTATAGTTTTGTAATTATTTGATTAGGAGTTTTCGTAACGAGGTCCTGATCAAGGGCAAAGAGAGGTTGTTCACTAATTATTTCGTATTGCAATGATTTTTGTTGGATGTTTGCAGTAAGGGTTGTAAACCTATTGGAATTTTGCTGATTGAAAATATTTGAATGATCATAAGGAATTTGGGCTTTGGCTTTTCCTTTTTTTTTTTTGTTTGGCATTAAGGCCATTCAGAAATTCATGAGACAGAAAATCAGGTAAAGAATTTGTAGATCCATTGATAAATTCAATTTCAAAATCAAAGATTGCTAAAAGCACTTGCCATCTAGCAAATATTTGTTTGGAAGCCAAATTTTGAACATCATTTCGCAAAATGCTTTTAACTGATTTGCAATATATTTTTAACGAAAAAAATTGATTTAAAATATCACTCTAAAATTTAAGTATACATTTAATAATAGACAAAATTTCATTTTTAACTGTTGAATAATTTTGTTGAGTCTGGTTCCAAGTTCCTAAATGGAATCAGATAATTTGTTCTTTATTTTTATCATTGATTTGCAATAAGATTCCATCAAATCCTATTTTGGAAGCATCTGGTTGAATAATTGTATTGAATTCGGGGTTGGTTTTACTGCATCAGTATTAGAAGATTGCCATTTTTCATTATTGAATTTTTTATGACAATTTTACAAGATTTTTCTATCCATAGCTATGGCCTAATAAAAATCAGAGATATAGTTGAGGCAATCAATGAACCTTTGTAATTTAAGTTCCCATTATTTTGATCTTGCATATAATTTTTTGCTTTTTTCATAAATAACGATGGTATACCAGATATGAATTTAATTTTACGCACTTCTTGCATATAATTTTTTGCTTTTTTCAAAATTATATGGGTGCCAGTTTGAGAAGTTATCCCAGTAAGTACCCAAACAAGCACTTCTTCACACCCATTGTAAAATTCCTCTTTATCTGGACATTCCAAAAGTTGGAAGTATAAGATGAACTCATTTTAATACTAATTCATTAGTTTAATAAATCTCTTGCAATAAGAGTGGAAAAAATAATGAAAGAGAAGAGGTGAAGATTTGAAAACTCAAACAATATAATTGAATCCTTTTTGCTACTCAATTCATCCAAAAAACTAAACTAAAACTCATTCAATATAAGACTAACAAACTTTGAAATTGGACAACTCAAATGAGCTATTCTCTTTCCTTTCTACCACTACCACTATCTGGCATTTTCAAGGAGAAGGCACTGGCACCGACGGCTCTGAATACATGGCCCCTTCAACTGTATATGTCCCATCGGATGACAATTCAGAATCGTAGAATGAAAACACAACTATTGGACTTCTAACTCTATGTTTCCCATCAGACCACACTAGCGAAGAAGGGATGATACGAAAATTATCCAATGGCTCACCTAAGAGCGTCACTGTCACCGTAAAGCTGAGCTTCTCATAGGCAGACTTGAAATGTAGAACGCTGGGTTCAACGGTGATGTTCACCCGATGGTTAGATTTGATTGTTGCCTTATACTTGGAATTTGGCGGGCCAACATTTGTGACCGTCCGTGGGAATGTCCTCGTGAAATTTGTTGGTTTCAGGATCGCGGAAGCCATCGATGGATAGTTGAGATCACTGGAAGATCCAAGAGTGGCATTGGGGCAGCTGGTGTTTACTCCTGTTATGAGCTTAAGTTGCATTGCATCGTAGCCTTGGTTGCATAGCATTTGAATGTAGTCAGCTTCAGTGGCATCGTACACTAGACCGGGATTTACGGCTATCTTAGGATTGATATGGCCCGCACCGTAGCTGAATTCACGATCTAGACTGCCGGAGTGATCCATTGGAAAAGCTATAGATGCACCAAGAAAACCACAATAACAATAAGCTCAAATTGAAATCAAGAACCATGAATCAGCTGGGTGCCACATAAATGGCAGATCAAATGGTAAAGCTCATCTGAGGGATGAGAATTTTTTTTTTTTTTTTTTCTAAAGATTGGAGAAATTCATCCAGAGATGATAGATAGGTGACCAATCAAATGAGCAAGATCATCTAATCAATGAGATTTTTCTAAATATTGGGCACATATACCATTTTATCAAGTGGGTGCACATTGATGGCCGATCAACTGATTGAGATCATATGGTTTGATTAAATTTTTTTCTAAAGATTGGACTCATTCATCACATAGGCGACTAATCAACGGTATTTTTCAAAACATTGGACACAACATTTTATCGTGTGGACGCCACATAGATGGCCCATCAAACGGTGGAGATTGTCCTATCAATGAGAATATTAATTATTCTAATACCTGTTGTCATAAGAGCTGACTTAATGGCCGCTGGAGACCATGACGGGTGAATTGATTTGACGTAGGCGGCTGCACCGGTTGCATGAGGGCAAGACATGGATGTGCCAGAAATGATATTATACTTCGATTGTCGTTTATCGCCCTCCCACCCCGAAATTGAGCCTTCTGGTGACCATGCAGCCAAGATATCGACCCCGGGAGCAGTTATATCTGGCTGTAGGTACGTCATACAGTCAGTAAGTAAAAAATAAAAAAGAAATTGGAATGAAATTAGAAGCATCCCATGGGTGAAATCGATAATTTTGGACTTTAACTCATTGAAATTTCATCCAGATAGATTGATTAGATTGTTCAAATTACCCAATGCAACTAGGAGCATTTCCTAATTATACATTAGAGATCATGGTTTGGGTCGTGTTTGGTTGCCCAAATATCATGATTAATCAGTTTAATTTGGTTCATATGAAATTTTATGATATTTGGCTCAACCTCTCCATGATATAAATATTATTTTAGTTCTTTCCAAAAATCTCTAATAAATAATAACCGTTAACGAAAATGAGGTGAATTCATTATTTTTTTTTTTAAGAGTTCTAAGTTGAAGACTACCTTAAGAACGTCTAGCGTGATGTAGTTGGGTCCTCTGGAAGAGAACGAAACGACTTGGGGAGCCTTTCGATCAAAGACTTCTTCGCTTTTGTGAATCCTAGCCACTGGATTTCTGCTCAAAATACACCAACGGATCATATGAAACAGCTTCATACATTTCTTCAAGGATGCTAATTAGGCTTGATTGGCCACAATGATGTGGTCATATGTATATGAGCTGCTAATACATTGGTAGACCAGTATATATATATATATAAATTTAAAAAGACACTCACACTGCACAAGTGGCTAAAAATAAGACCCAAACCATCACTCATGGCCAGCCACTAAAGCCCAATGAGTCAGACCCATGGAGTCCATGACTCCTCTGAGTCGACTCACAACTGTTCAAGTCCAATTCAGAATTGATGAACATGGGGTGACTCAGCCCAACTCAACCCTGACTCAGTCGAGTCAAAACTCAACTCGGCCAAGTCGACTCCGGACGAAAGAGTAAGTGCAATACTCACCTGGTCTTGTTCAGGTACATAGAAACCTCTTTTCCTGCATCCTTGGTGAGTACAAGATTCGGTAGAACATAAGTGAACGCATCATCAGTTTCAGCGTCTGCTATCATAACAGATCCACGGGCCCCAGCTTCATATGGCCCCTCACCTTCCGACATATCGGAGTTGCAGTAAACAATCTTCCCTTTCACTTTCTTGGGATCCAAAGATTCAAGAATACATACACTGAAAAAAAAAAAAAGAAAAAAAAAAAAGAGAGAATATAATTGAATGTAGGTTTTGATAATAATATCAAAATACATGCATCATTTGTGACCCATCTGAAAGACAATATAGATCACATGATCCGCTTCCTGATGGGACCATACAAAAAAAATAAAATGATTATGGGATGAACTAGAAACATTACTCTGCCTCTGCTACAGTAGTGGAATCGGATTGAATCGCCCCATTGGCTCCAAATATGAAGGGAACGAACGTTTTTTCAGTGGCGAAACTGTTGACGGAAACTCCCTAATAAAAATTAAATATGAGTGAGTTAAAGATTAATGAAATATTACGTATTGGGTTGTATGCATGCATGCCCATGCATATTCATTATCTAACTATAATTGCCATTGTGATTATCCGAATTATGGGCCCATTATAATAGACAAATATAATAAGTTATCATGTGAAGATGTATTATGAACCAACAACTAAGCTAATTTGATTATCTGACTATAGGTGGAGATTTATTGAACAGTTAAAAATGAAAATTTCTAACGGTCCTATTTTCACAAACAAGTGTCCATCAATTAGGCTCGAACTTGGGTCAAACTGGCCAGTCAGGCTAAGTCGAGCTGTGCCAAATTCGACTCATGTACAGCTCTAATTTCAACGATATTATTATTAATATGAAAAGCAAGCAAAACAAACTGTTATTTCTTTCAAAAGCTCACACAACAATTACATTAACACCGTACATGTGACATCCAACCCTTCCAATAGATTGACCCCACCATGAGGATCACCAAACCCTCTTTACTCACCAAGTGGGCTGCACCATTGGAAATGTTTTTTAGCCATTGATAAATTACAATATATAAGTGTGATCTACTTAGAAATGGCTGATTTTTGCACGAGGCGATCCTCATGATAAGACCAATCTATCGGACGGGTTGGATGTTGTACATACAAGAAAGGTTGGGAGTTATTCATGGGGTGGACCATAACTTATATCAAATTGAGCTGGACAAGGACTTGTTCTGGTCTTTGAGTTAACTCAGCCCATCTAGACACTGAGTCATTTTACCTACTTTCTAAAATGTGATCTAGATATGCCATGAACATGCACACAAATTACAAGAAGTAATAAACGAAACAAGTTCAGATATTTCTAATCATGATCATAATAACAAAATAAAATGCAGCTCCCAGCAGCATATCTGCATCAGTGGACAGCTCGAATGGGGTACATGCATTTTACTTTGCTAATTTTCAATGACACAAATCAGATTTAGTAAGATCATACTTACCATAATGGACCTTTGATTGCCAAGTGTCAGCTTTGTTGTGAATCGTCGATCAATGGAGCTAGCCCCTACTGACAAAGTCCAGGGCGAAACATTGGATGCACTAAAGCCGGCGGGACCATTATTCCCGGCGGACATGGACACAAAGATACCATGTTTCATGGCATGGAACGAGGCAATGGACAAAGAGTCTTGGAAATAAGGGATGGCCATCTCTGAACCCAATGATACTGATATAAAGTCCACACCGTCGTGGATCATATCATCAAATGCAGCCAAGATGTCTGCATCTCCACACCCATCGTCCCAGCACACTTTATAGACTGCAAGCCTCGCAGATGGAACTGCACCGCGGGCAGTTCCTCGTGCCAAATGGTAGAAGTTTGCGTTCTTCACTTCACGTCCGGCGGCCGTCGATGAGGTGTGGGTCCCATGTCCTTCTGTGTCACGCGGCGAAAGGTCCTCCCCATAAGTATTGTGAGAATTGTAGAAGCGAGCGCCGATGATCTTACTGCAAAATTTCAATGGGACCATTAGATCATCCTCATGATCCCCCAATTGAGCCGAATGAACACTGGTCCAGCCCAACCAGTTCAAAAACCTGGGCCAAAAACAACTCAGATGGTTCATTCATTACTGAGTCGAGTCACAACTCGTCTGAGCCGGACCGACTAACCCTAACTAGGGTTGAATTGAATCCAAGAATGCAATACACCATCCAATCCATTCAATTCCATTTGTTTCATGGACAGCTATGATAACAATGTGGGTTGATCAAAAGCCAGAAATGGATCTGAATATTGGCAATCTGTAAGACGCAGACCCAGACAGGGCACACTGACTAAAACTACAAAGATCAATGGTGGGGAAGACTCGAAAAACATGTTAGGAAAGGAGGAATATTTACTTGTTGCAAGTGATGTTTTGGCAAAATCCCTTCCATTTACTTGGAGGGGGCCCCATTCCTTCGTCATTGAAGCTCTTTGATTCCGGCCAGATTCCAGTGTCTAGCATACCGATGATAATGTCGCTCTCAACGTCTGGCTGCCTTCTCACAGTTTCAGAGAGGCCCATGAAATTCCATGATCTTGTGGTATGAAGCTTGTGAGTTTTACTTTGAAAAACTGATACTATACCTTCCATGCCTACATATTTGTTCAGAAAACTTTTCGTAAGCATCCAATATAACCTATGACCATGTACTGCTAACTCGTTCGAGTTGACTCGGTCGAGTCCGATCCTCTTTAGCACCGAGTCTGACTCTTGACTCGGGCTGCACTTTATATTTTTCGCTTACCAGCTATCTTTTGTTGCTCTTGCTCGGTGAGCCTCGCTGCAAATCCATTGAAACTCTTTTTATAACTGTAGACTATGGACTCTTTTGCTGAGCTGCTCCAAACATTTAGATAAAACAGTAACCCATTTGTGAGAAATTCAAAACGAAAAAATTTACCAGAAAACTCAGATGTTCACAACTCGGTGAGTGGGACCCACGGGATGTGTGCATAACATCCAATCCGTCCATCATGTGTGGCCCACGAGTCCATTTGTCTTGGTAGGGGACACAACTTATGAATGTATTGGATAGAATACGGAAAACATGGTAGGGCAATGCACAATCAGGAAAGTATTAGGTGGAGAGTGTCCATATTCAAACTGGTACCTGAGGTGTGGCCCACCTGACTTTTGGATGTGGGTGCAATGGAAAACGTGAGATGGCACACATGATGGATGGATTGGTTGACCATGGTATGTGAGTGAGATCCAACCCATTAAGAAGGGTGGACCTACAATTAAAATGGGACACACCGCTACTTGAGGTTTTAAGAGTGATTTTAAATCGTTCATCATGGAGTAGCCCACCCGAGTTTTGGGTCTGGCTGATGCTTTGGGTACACGGTGAAAATTAGAAGGATCACAAGATGAACGGAGTACGTTCCACACGCATAACACGGTGGGCCTAGAAAAGCTCTACCATGATTGCAAGTGGGCCCACCTTTCTCCAAAATAACTAAAACAACGGGAAGAAATGTTACCTGCCCTCGAGAACTTCTTCTAGAATGTCATGATGGAGCGATTCCACCGACAATTCATTTTCTGGATACTCGTAATCCTTTGGTAGTGCGCCCATATACACAATATAAATCTACACTCGCATATACAAATAAATAAATAATAACAAAAATAAAAAATAATAGCTTCTAAAATTAAAGACTAAAATATACACATCCATCTATGTGGGTCTCATACTTTATGAAACCAAACCGTCCATGGTTTGGATGGTAAATGGCCTTAAAATGGTTTAATGGCGGGGATTCAATAACCATTATTTCCTATGGTGCAATCTACCTAAGATATGGATCTACTTCAATATTTGAACCATGCTCTAAAATCATATGGAATGAGGGATTGACGGCAGAGATAAACAATAAATACATCAAGGTGGGCCCCACGGTTAGGGCCACACCTAATCCTCTTCCAAGGTAAACATATATACCTTTCTTTCTGTTTGAGCAGCTATGATGTGAACAAAGAATATCAACATCAATGCTCCCAAATGCCATGAAACCGCCATCTTAGCCTCTTTGAAAGAAAACAAATAAAAATTCACGATTTACTTGTTTTCTAATTCTAATTTATAGAGTTTATGTAGTAATTTATTTTAATATTGCTACGTATCTATGTATTGTGATAGTTATCTCATTTGTATTTTTTTAAAAACGAAACGTTATCGGATTAGCTGCGGCCCGACTTCACCGGACGCGGATTCTGTGGTGACCCTCAAGTAGCTGGTGGAAAAGTAGCGTGGCTCCACCCGTGATGCGTTTGATTAATCCATGCCGTCCATTCATTTTGCCATATCATTTGAGGTCATGATGCTGAAAATGAGGTAGATCCAAAGCTCAAGTAGACTATACCATATGAAACATTACATTGAACGCTTGTTATTGTTAACACCTTACATTACTTTGAACGCTTGTTATTGTTAACTCCTTGAGGCCCACTGCATTTTCCATCCAACCTACTTAGAAAGTCGCATAACTATGGATGAATGGAAAATACAAATATCAGCTTGATTTAAAACTTTTGTGGGTTCTAGGAAGGTTTCAACCGTTTATGTTGAATCTGCCGCATTTGATAAAATATATATGTATCATGGTGGAGCCATATAGCTTTTCCACCCGCTAGCAGCTGATGCAACGGTCACTCGCCAATCCGGTTCACGCCTCACCCAAGACTGTGAGGGCTTGGGTCCGCCTTGATGTATGTAATACATATTCACACTGTCCATCTATTTTTCCAGCTCGTTTTAAAAATCGGCCCAAAAAAATAAAGCAGATCCAAATATCAGGTGGACCACATCATAGGAAACAGTGGTGATCCAATGCCCACCATTAAAAACTTCCTAAGGCCCATCATAATGTTTATTTTCCATCCAACCTGCTAATAAGGTCATACGGACCAGGATGATTAGAAAAAATAAATATCAGTTTGATTCAAAAGCTTATATTAGTCAATCACCATCGTTTCTTTTGTGTGGTCCACCTGATATTTGGATATGCTTCCAAAGGTTTATTGACGCAGGGATGAACGTGATGAGGATAACTACTCCGAATCCACGGAGCTTCTTTGGACTCCTCACAGAGACTTCTTAAATCCACGAGGAAAGAAAGCAGAAAATAGAAATAAATTCTAAGAAATTCGAAATTGATTAATTAATGACTAAAAACAAGTTCACAACCCTTTAAATTGGGGTACCAGTGGGAAAGAAATCAGAATCAAACTACAACTAAAACTCCTAGAATCCACGACTTACTGTAAATAGTAAACTTACTATTTATAGATGGTCGTGATGTCTACTAGTGCGCAAGGTTTTCGGCCAAAAATAGTAAGTGTAACACCCCGTATTTCTCAATACTCATGTGTCAATGTGTAATGTAATTTAGTATAAATATAAACCGAGATTTTGTGAACATTTACCTTCTTTTCAGCCTAAATATGACCATCAAAAGTAATCCCCATCCATAAATCAAAATGTCCATCCTCGTGGTCAAAATGACCCACACCATATGTAAGATAACCTGAGCGATGATTGTACAAATCTAATTATCTATTCGAAGGATTAGTCATTATGCATCTTTCAATAGTCACAAGGCCCCAAATCAATGGATTTAGCCATCGGATGGCCATTAGACACGTAAGATTGGGTTGTTAGATGGAAATTCAGAACATTTGATACGTAAGCCAACCATTAAAATTATCCAATGTGAACTAGAAATGGTACTGATCTTAGATCCTCTCAACAAACCATAACCCAAAATCACCAAGTTCCTTGTTCTTTTCGCCTGTGTTATTTAAATATGGGAATCAATCACTCACTCATATTGTCAGGTCAATAAATTATGAAATCAATATATAAATTCTACCCATGTTAATCTGAGGGCACTAAAAAACATAGATGATCAGTTTTGAGGAAGATTTGACTGCTGGATTGTGGGAAACTATCAAAAAATTGCACTAGAACTGTTAATTGTGGGGCATCCGAATTTAGGATCTGCTCCATCCTTGATTAGAGGGTCTTTCCGGAACCTCCAAAGTAAATGGATGGAATGGATTTCTCACAACCATTATCGTGGGCCCCATCTTTTGGTGCGCATGTACATAAGCGGGGTGTACCCGCGCAACACCGACTGGTCAGCTCGGTCAAATAGAGCTGACCTGATTCCAATTTTTTTTTTTAAAAAAAAAAAACTCGCTCTTTTCCTCCGCTTTTCCCGCCCGAAAGCCATTTGAACGAGCGACGGCTCGCTAGCGAACCTGGTGGCCCACCATTGCGAATCAACTCGCTGATCCAAACTGTCCACCGTGTAGGGGACTCAAATCCATCCGAACTTATGTCTGATCCCACACTGATATGCACATGTGTGCTTACGATCCCTAGCACAAACCAATGCGTGTACAACGCATTCCCGAAATGGAAATCCATTTCACCTTGCAAAGCTGGCAATCCTAAGTGGACTCCTCTGACTATCTCGACCATTCGTTCAGAGAAATCTCAGCCCTCCAACCAGCACTTTCTTTAGGGTTTCCACAATGAATGAAAAGGCGGAAAGAATCTCGCCTACTGTAGAGTCTCGTGCGCTGGCACAATCTCAACCGCTCCCTAGCTTCTAGAAGCTTTACCAACCAATCTACATCGTCTAGTTTAGGGCGTTAAGGAGCATATCTCGCTATGATAACGAGTTCTCGTGCATGATCTCGTCAACACAAGTTATACCGTGTGCAATTGAAAATATCATGGACCATTGGGCATCCTTTCTGGTAGGCCAAAATGCGAGTCCCACAATGATCAGTGATCAAATCCATGCCATCCATAGGCATTAGATCACCAGATCAGTCACCTGTTGAGAAACTGCCATGGAAGCTCAACTCATCTTCCCCATTCATTCGAAAAACCCATTTCCATTAAGTGGGTCCCATCGCTCAATCTGAGACATTAGATGTGTAGGCCTGAGTCCCAGAAGTTCATCTCAACCGTCCGATCACAGCCACGTAGGTTTGGTTCAATCCCATGGCCATAAAACACCATCGGTTAAGCAACTAAAACTATAACTAAACGGCTGATTAAGAGCCGATGCTTAACGCCGCTGTTTCGAGTGCCGCACTAAGCTAGGTCGACTCGGTTCGAGTCGCGACTGAGTCCAAAGTTTGTCTGGATGAATGGTGAGAGTGAGAGAGAAATGGAGGATCAGAAAGGAGAGAAAAGAGAAGAAAGAAGAGGAGAGAAGAGAAAATCCAGGAGAAAGAGAGGGCGTCGTCTGCCTGTGTCGCTGTGTTGCGCTGACTCGATCCGAGTCGTTACACGACAGGGCTGAGTCTAATGTCCTGGGTCCCTCCAGCAGAGGATAGCAGAAGAAGGAGAGACAAAGAGAGACAAAGAGAGAGAGAGAGAGAGAGAGAGCATGGTGTGGCTTTGAGTTGTGCCGCACCCACCAGTAGCTGAGTTCAGGAACCCGAGTCTAGTCTCGGGTCTGATCTGTCCAGGCCCATTGTTAGGTGTGGCTGGAGAAAGAATAAGGAAACAGAAGAGAGAAAGGAGGAAGAAGGGAGGAAGAAAGAAAAAGCAAAATAAGAGAAGAAGTGGAGTTTTGGAACTTGACTTGCTGTCGAGTCGAGTTGAGTCGACTCACTAAAATCGAGTTGATTGTGACCGGGCCGACATCTGACTCAGTCTATGCCTTTCCCAGGGAATGCATGAAGACGGAGAGGTATTGCCTTGTAATTTTAGTTAGAAGAATAATTGTTGTTATTATTATTATTATTATTATTATTATTTTAAATTTTGGGTATTGATGTTATCATTATAATTTTCATTATTATGAATTCTTATGGAATTATTACCATTCACCATTTTTTTATTAAAATTAATTTTAATATTTTTAGTTTGATAACTATGATATATTAACTATCTTTAGTATTTTAAATCCTTAAATCAGCATTACTACTGATCCGTATTTCGATTTCAAATCATCAAATTCTAAAGGTACACCAAATCCTAAACCTATTGATCGAAATACCTACTTTTAACCATATCTGTATAAATTGAGTAATGTTGTGATCTAACCACACTACTTGTATTAATCATGTTAGATATCAATCTTAATGTACAAACATTCAACTCTAGCAACGTTGAGAGATAATTCAACTCTAAGGTGAGGATCACCCTTCAAGCTTTTTCCACGTCTTAACCATTAGCCCTATTATTTCTTTGCACATTTATCTCATTAATTGGTTAAGGTAATGAATTGCTTTTATGGACTTTGATTCCTTAAGATAATTGATGAATTGGATTCAATGTGAATTAAATGCCTCTAATCTAATGCGGAATGTATGCTTTAGATGTGCATGTGATATCCCGATATTATTATACATGATTTAGTTGATCATCCATGATTACTTGATAGTGTTTTTAGGAAATGCTTGAACTAGTGGCATTTTTGCCAAATAGATTAAATGGAATTTCCTTGTTGTGGACTTACCACCTTGCCTGTCATTTGTGCCTACATGGCTTTTGGGAAATAATCTTTTTTATAGCACCAATAGGTGAAATATTTGGCCTTTGCAGCTTATATGGAATAACTGCCCCACGTAGCTTTAATGGATTATTATATACAACCTTGCGATGGTGAGTTCCACTTGTTCGACTATAATCGGCCACTAGTTGAAGAGGGTTACCCTTAAAACATCATATTTATTAGTCTCATGAGCCAGGGATGGTGGAATGGGACACTATGTCTGAGCTGTCGGCCTATACTGGGTGACAAACCCCCCATAGTGACCTTTGAGCTTTCTTAAAGTGATTGTTTAAAATTGGAATAATAATGGTTAGGCTAATCATGCATTTTCATGGTATATATTATCATGGTCTTTTTCAGGTAGTTAGTTCTCCTTGGGCATACCTTTGCATATTTTCCTAGGTGACTAATCCTCCTTGGGCGATCTATGTATTATTACGGCCTTTTCCGAGTGATTAGTTCTCCTTGGGCGTACCTTTGCGTATTTTTCTGGGTGACTAATCCTCCTTGGGCGATCTGTGTATTATTACGGTCTTTTCTGGGTAGTTCTCCTTGGGCGTACCTTTGCGTATTTTTATGGGTGACTAATCCTCCTTGGGTGATTTATATATTATTACGGTCTTTTTCGGGTGGTTAGTTCTCCTTGGGCGATCTATATGTCATAGTCTTTTTCGGGTGACTAGTTTTCCTTGGGAGACTTTTTACCAGCTGGAGTGCATCCCCAGGTCTGTGAGCATGTGTATACATCCATGCATTTAAACAAGATTATTTTGTATGATTTATTTAATGAATGCGTGTTTGTTGAACTTTTCTTGATTTCCATGATAATCATTGTGTAATATTTGTTATATACTGTTTCTGATAACTATTCTTAATTATCTTAATGCTGTGATAAATCTTGGGGGTTATACCTCACTGGATAGCCATTGACACTATCGAACTGTACTCAGTGTGCAGGACGCAGATGATGCATACGCTGGTGTTTAGGAGGAATGGGAGGAGCCAGATGATCTTGCGACTCTTCATTCCTAATTTTATTTGTATTTAATTTATACTATTATGTTTGTAAAGGTTAAGACATTGGTTTGTATAAGTTTTTGGGTTACCACTTGAAACATTGGTTATGTATATTTGGACTCCCTCTAATATCTGATTTATTTTCATCTCGCTATATTATTAACTCTGATAAAAGAAAAAAAAAATGTACGTGGAAGTTGTGTTTTTAGAGGTTAACACTCGGGTTTTTGGAAAACGAGTAGTGTACTCGAGTTCCGGGAACTGGGGTGTTACAGTAAGTGTCTTATTTGGCTTCACCAAACCATTCTCCTAATTATTCTGAGCTCTTTTCACATTGGGTGCAACTCCTAAAGCCCGACGGATGAAGAGCTATAATCAAACAAAAAGTTACTATTTATAGTAAAAATGAAATTAAAACAGGGAAACGACCGTGGATCCAGGGGTTTTCCACAATTTCGGGCTACGCAACCCAGTTAGTGGGGTTGGTTGGCTAAAGTAGCTCGTTCTACCCTAAAATCATATATTTTACGTCAGGTAACTCATTTCGGATTGTGAGATACGCCCGATCTAAGGTCCGACGGTCCGGATTACTTCTGTCGTCGACTGAGCCTTTTCTAATCCATCTTGGCCATGAAACTGTCTGCGACCCGCTCTACATCAATCCCCTCCACTTCAAAAGAACTCATCCTCGAGTTGTCATCCTACACTGGTTCATGATACTCGGTTTGGTCCGCGACGTTGAAAGTCCGTGAGATCGCCATGTCATCTGGAAGATCAACAACATAAGCGTTGTCATTGATCTTTCGAATGATTAGGACAGGTCCAATCTTCTTATTTTTCAACTTGTTGTACATCCCGGTCAGAAATCTCTCTTTACGCAAATGAACCATAACGCAGTCGTCCACCTCGCACACTTTTTGTCGCCGATGCTTGTCTGCTTGTTCTTTGTACTTCTCATTCGAAGCATGTAGTTTGGTCTACACTTCTGCATGGATGCCCATGATCTTATCTGTCATATGTTCTGCTGCAATGCTCGTGCCTGGGTACTTGGGCAGAGGGACCAAGTCAAGCATGTGACGAGGCACTCGTCCATTGATAATCTGGAACGGTGATTTCCCTGTCGAGCGGTTCACCATGTTGTTAAATGCAAACTCTGCTTGAGACAGGGCCAAATCCCACTGCTTCGGTTTTTCTCCTGAAATACAGCGAAGGAGGTTTCCCAACGTGCGATTCACAACTTTGGTTTGCCCATCAGTCTCTGGGTGGTAAGCACTGCTGAATTGAAGTCGTATATCGAATCGAGTTCACAAAATCTGCCAAAAGTGGCTAATGAACTTCGTGTCATGATCAGATGTAATGGTCTTGGGGACCCCATGTAGCCGTATGACCTCCTTGAAGAATAGATTCACCACGTGTGTTGCATCGAGGGTATTCTTGCATAGGATAAAGTGTGTCATCTTAGAGAAACAATCTACTACCACGAACACCGAATCTATACCGCGTTGTGTTAGTGGGAGACCATGCATAAAGTCTATTAATAAATCCTCCCAAGGACCGTCAGGCACAGGTAACGGGGTGTAGAGGCCCGTATTCTGAGATTGTCCCTTGGAGATCTAACAAACATGACAACATTGTACAGCTTTTTCCACATCACGTACTAATTGCGGCCAATAATACCGCTCTTCCACAAGAGCTCGAGTCTTGTCTCGCCCAAGGTATCTACTAAGATCACCTTTATATAGCTCCTGAATAATCTGCTCCCTTAGGGAACTTTGGAAGATGCACAATTGATTCTCTTTGAAGAGAAAATTGTCCTGTATATGAAGTCACTGGGGTGACCTTCTTTGCACTTCACCCAAGAATCTTTGAAGTCCTCATCCTCGACATACAGTTCCTTGAGACAGTCGAAGCAGACCACCTTGTTGCTCATCGTAACAAGTAGTGATGTACGACGGCTAAGTGCATCAGTCACCTTGTTCTGTTGCCCTGACTTGTGCTTCAGAACGAACGTGAACTCCTGTAAAAATGCAACTCATCTAGCATGCACACGATTCACGTTAGCCTAACTATTAATAAACTTTAATGTTTGATGGTTAGTGTACAGAACAAACTCTCTTTGAATCAAATAATGCCGCTAATGTCGCAGCGCCTGAACAACTGCGTACAACTCAAGCTCATAAGTCGATTACTTCTTTCGGGCTTCGTTGAGCTTCTTACTGTAGAAGGCTACTGGCCTGCCTTCTTGTGATAATACTCCTCCAATTCGATATATGAAGTATCACACTCAACCTCAAACAATTTGTCGAAATTAAGAAGCACCAAGACCGGTGTTGTAGACAAACGATGCTTGATCTCATAAAAGCTCTTGTCAACTTTATCGGTCCACTAGAACGATCCTTTTTTCATGCAATCTGTTATAGGCGCGACTATGGTGCTAAAATCTCGCACAAATCGACGATAAAAAGTTATCAATCTATGAAAACTCCTTACCTCATGAATGTTTGTCAAGATCGGATGCCTATGGACGTTATAACAAATCTTAAAAACAAAAGGATGTCAGTTAAAAAACTACACTTCTTCAAGTTGAGGTACACCTTGTTAATTTGTAGGACCTACAACACCTACCCGAGATGTTTCCTGTGCTCCACCTCATTCTGGCTATATATTAATATGTCATCAAAATATACTACCACAAATCGGCCAGTGAACGGTTTTAGAACTTGATTCATCAAACGTATAAAAGTACTTGGTGCGTTCGATAGGTCGAAGGGCATGACCAGCCACTCATACAACCCTTGGTCTTGAATGTCGTTTTCTACTCATCACCGGGTGGGATACGAATCTGATGATACCCGCTCCTTAGATCTAGTTTAGAGAATACCTTGGCCCCTTCTAGCATATTGAGCATGTCGTCCAACCGTGGTATTGGGAACCAATATTTGATGGTAATTTTATTGATTGCCCAACTGTCGACACATATGCGCCAGCTTCTATCTTTTTTTGGCTTTAATAATGCTGGTACGGCACATGGGCTCATGCTCTCTCTCAAGAGACCCTTATGGATCAATTCTTCCACTTGCCCTTGAAATATCTTGTACTTCTTCGGACTCATCCGATAATGAGGGCGGTTGAGCAGTCTAGCCACAGGGACGAGGTTTATGTAATGTTAAATATCCCTCATGGGGGGCAATCCATTAGGTAAATCCTCAGGCAAGACTTTTTTGAATTCGTTTAGCAACAGTCTTAAACTTGGAGGGATGTTTGAGGGTTCCTCTTCCTCGCCCTTCACCACTATGGCGTATACCTCACCGGTTTCCTTAGATTCCTCCATAAAATCCCAAATGGTCAAGAGGGAACTCTCCTCCACTTTAGAGGTTTCAGGGTAGTTCTCTAGTGCCATAGGGGCAAAGATTATTTTTCGACTATCCTTGACGAATATGTAGACATTATATCGTCCCCGATGGGTCGCATCACGGTCCAACTGCCAAGGTCGACCGAGTAGCATATGACAAGCTTCCATGTCGACCACGTCGCAAAGTATTTGATCCCTATAGTTTTTGCCAATTGAAAATGAGATAGTACATTGTTCAGTTACCTTAGTCTCATTCACCTTTTTTATCCAGCCAATTGAGTACGGGGAATGATGTTTCGTCGTCAGTAGCTGCAACTTGTCTACCATCACTCTTGAGACGATGTTCTCACTACTACTATTGTCTATGATCATATCATAGACATTTCTATTGACAATGCATTGAGTACGAAATATATTGTGTCGCTGTGGATGTAATTCCTTTCATTGGGCATATAGTAATCGCCTCACAACTAGAAATTCGCCACGATCCTCGCCCGTCACTTCATCGCCACCTTTTATTTCTTCAGTAATTTGTTCATGTTCATCAAAGTCATGGTTTTCTTTTATGGCCTCATCTTCAGTGCCCTCTTCGTTTATAGTCAAGTGTGCTGCGGAACGTTGAGGACAAGTGTTTGATAAGTGGCTTGGCTGGCCACAGCGGTAATAATTGTTCGACCTTAGCCGAGCATAAGGATTTAGAATCCTACTCGGGCCCTCTTTTGTGGGTGCTGCACGTTGAGGTCTGGATGAGTTGCTCCCCGTATTACGGCTTGCAGTTGTAGGAGGTTGAGAATGTTCTCCTACTGGATCTTTTCCTCGTGCCAGCAATGGATCTTGCGTGGGACCCATCATGGGGGGTCGAGTTGAAGGATATGGACAAGCAAGAGCTCTTGCAAGTTGTGTTTCTGCCCTACCCGCCAATTGAATTACTTCATCTACAGTCCCGACTGGGTACATCTGAAGTAGGTCCTGAATTGTCGGCCACAACCCACCTATAAATTGTGTCACCTTCTATGACTCAGATTTTGACAGATCGTTTCGTGTAGCCAACCGCTGAAATTCTTCAGTGTAATTTTTAATAGTTCCATTTCCTTGTCAGCAATTTTGATATTGATAGAATAATATCTGCTCATAATCACTGGGGAGAAATCGTGATTGAAGAAGATGTCTCATCGGTGGCCATGATGAGATGGACACTTTATTCTAGCGGGCTCGTGAGAGTTGTAATTGTTCCCACCATGCAGAAGCACTAGATTTTAATTTAAACGCTACCAATTTTTCTACTTCGGCTAGCCAATCGAGAAAATCTTCTATACGTAATAAACCGTTGAAACTAAGAAGTTCAGCCTTTCCTCGATAGTCTCTTTCAAGACGATCTAGATGATCACCTCAATGGATTGGTCGTCGAGCAAAACCCTCATTAAGGTTCTCGTCGTTAGAACTTAAATCATCTGGTGTAGCCCTACGGTTTGCCACTAGTAGTGTTCTACGGAAATCGGAGTTGCGCCATACAGCAACCATGGGTGGTGGAGTCATCATGGGTGGTGGAGCAACCATAGGTGGTGGAACACCGCCTAAGGCTCGGGACGGAAGTAGCGCATCCGCAAAATAGTCGAAGGTTGCCTGCAGCCCTTGTATGGTCAACTGACTCTCTTGATGGAAACACTACCAGAAAAATGGGCAAAGGCTACGGATTAAATCCGTAGCCATAGACCTATAGCTACGGATTAAATCCGTAGCACGACCGTCGTCGTAGGTGCCGAAACAATAGGTCCCAAACCTATGGCTACGGATTTACTCCGTAGCCATAGACCTATGGCTACGGATTAAGTCCGTAGCTACAGCTCAAAATAGCTACGGATATGATCCGTAGCAAATATTTCTGTAGCCAAAAGAACCTACAGCTACGGATATTATTGGTAGCTAAAAGAGCCTACAGATACGGTTGGTAGATTATTAGTTACGGCTAATATCCGTAGCTATTTCCTATATTAAAAAAAATATTATAATCATTCATTCAATTACCACCTGCATAATATTCATTCATTCATTCAATTACAATCATTCAATCGATTACAATCATTCATTCATTCGATTACAATCATTCAATCGATTACAATCATTCAATCGATTACAATCATTCAGTCGACTGATTACAATCATTCATTCAATAGTAAATTAATTACAATCCTTCATTCAATCAAAAGAAAGTGGCCATAGAATGTCTTGGTAACTATGGAATCCACATCGATAATAGACAGAGGTCAGAGTTTGATCGGAAGGCAACTGCTGGTGACATTTTGGGGTTAGCATGACATTGAAGTCCACATCATCAGTCAAGACTTGATGTAGGGCATGTGGTGTTAACCATGAAATCTTTTGGCCTTCAACCTTAGCCTGCACAATTGAACAATATGAGCATAGTAAATAGGACGGCCATAAATAAAACTAAAATTAAAGCATATCTTAAAACTTAAAAGCACATTTAACATTCAAACATATATTCAAAGCACATTTGACATAATTTCTAAACAACATAAATATTCCAAGAGCTCAAGAAGTCTAAGATATTTATATGTTGTTCCCATTAGGTGGAACTAAGAAATTCAACCCAAACATAATACATGATAATTAGACAAGAAGAGTTTGACAGTTTTATGCACTACCTTATGATTTTATTTTATTTTTTTAAAACTTTTATTTTGGGAACCAACTCCAGATGACCTTGGAATTTTCAGGCTTAGAGGATATGGTGGGTTTGTTCATAGTTCTCTCATATTCATGATAGCTGAATCATTTTTAGAATCTATCAAACTACCCAAAGCAGATAACTTTACTGATAGCTGACCCCCAAACAAAGGCCCCAAAAAGCCAAGTTATTGAACAACCTTACTGATAGCTGAATCATTTTTAGAATCTATCAAATTACCCAAAGCAGATAACTTTAGAATACGAGTCACGATAGGCGGTTTACGGTTTCAGTAGCTTTCAACTTGCAACTCTACAAGTTCATTATAATTTGATCTCAAGTGAAGAAGAAAGGTGATATGTCCTGAATCTTCTTCTTTATATCTTCAATAATAACCTTGGGAATGTCAAAATCATTCAAGCCAACACTATATCCTTCTAAAAGAGAATCTCCATCAGCAATGGCTGCAACATATTAAAGAACTTAACAGCCTCTTCTATTCCCTTCTTGTCAAGAACAGAAGTAACAATCTCTGTGAATGATGACTGGAGTAAATCTCTAGTGAAATCAATCCTCACCATTTCACTTTTACTGATCAAATGCCTCTCCCCAAGGCAATCAAAAAACACAGGTGAAACACTCTATACTATTTGCAAAACAGTCCATAGAGGACCTGTACGGTGAGCCTTAAGCAACGCAGTTCTCGTAAAACTGGTGAAACACAGCCAATTGTTGCGCAGTCGCTTTGTTCAAGAAAAAAGTCCTAAACATGAGTTTAAGTGACAATAAAGAATCATGCACCAGTTGTAAATTCAGACTACCACTATGAGAACTACGGATTTGCTTTTAAACACTAAACAGCTCCAAAACTTCGGCTTTGCTGCTAGAGACTGTGGATAAAATATATGAACACAATCCCCATTAAAATCCGCACCTAGGGGAGCACAAATAAGCGGATTGATCTTAACAGTATGGTCGTCATGCACATAGACAGAAAATGCTTGTAATGAATGTTTATGAGTACTAGGTGGCCTATTAATGAAAACAATGTCTCCGTCCATAATACGCCTATTTATGATTTGACCAACTTTCAAATATGTATGACCTTTTGAACCTTCCCTAATTGCATAAGTGGCTGAACCATCTCTGTATGTCACACATAATTTGTCATCCACTAGTTTCTGTAAATGATCCATGTTGTATGCCGTGACCTTCTTTTCAAATGTGATCTTTTGGGCAATTTCTAATGGTAAACCAATTTCTAAAGGTAGGCATGGTAGCTCAAATCATAACACAGACATGATACTTACTTTGCATGTATGAAGACAGGGGAAGCTAAAAACTCTTCGGCAGGCTCCTGCAAGATATCTTCACATTAATGGTTTCTGTTAGCCTGACCCTCGCGTTACTCATCATGTACAATTTTCTTCTTTCGACAATTGAGCCTAAATCAAAGCTTAATTAGAAATCTGCCAAGAAAAAGTATCAGAAAATTAAGCACAGTAACTTGCCTCACAGACCCACCTACCAACCAAAAAACAGGATAGTCGTTTGATTAGACAAAATATCAGCAACCAATTAAGCTAAGAAATTAATTACCCAAGTTATTGGAACAGAAAAATGCTAGTGAATGGTTAAACAAATCAGGATATAACTGAAATGATTTGAAAAAATGGATGGACAACATAGATGAAACAAATACATCATGATGGATCCACATATAAATGAATTGATTAAGTACTTGTAAGTAAAAAAGTTACTTATAACTAATCAAAAACAAAACTTACTTATCTGAAATAAGTTACTTATCTACTGCTGTAAATAGAAAAAGTAACTTATTTGACGATATCCAAACAGGCCCTTAATCATAAATTCATACTTGTCAAATAAAAAAATAAAATTAGTAGAATAGATTTGAAGTGTGTAAGAGAAGTTGTATTCATTAAGTATATGCAGATACAACTATCTGCATATCCTGTCTTTTATCGAAATTCCTTTCAAGGCAACATAGGTCGTGCTTGCTATATGATTCAAAACCATCCAAGATTTTAAAACTTTGTTTCTAGAATCCAAACATATACAGCAAACTATCACACATACACATACATGATCAACCATTATCATGGTAATGAAACACTCTCAAACTGCAATTAAATGAAGAAAGCATGAGAAAATAAATACATAGCGAAGAAGGGAAAGATAAAAGGGACCCTTTTTTTCTTTTATATATAGGGACCCTGCTAAGGGCCGATTTGTTGTAGTGATGATCTCCTTGTTGCAAAATTCAGAAATGTTAGCTCTCTGTCTTGAGAGTTCTTTCACACTTCGATCTTTGCTAATAAAAATCAGAATATTATTATTTAATCAACATAAACAAAACCCAATAAACCATTCCATATTAGTATAAACATATGAGGTTGTTCCGTACCATAGCAATTGCCATCATTTCAAATGCTTGAATCCTGAAACACAGCCACCAACAAAACAAGAAAAGAAAAATGAGTTAAAAAGGGAAAAAAAACCATAATCTAGCATTTTATTTTGAGCATTCCCTGATAGATACAACATCCATAATCTAGCACAGACATGTGCGCAGACACCTTAATGCAAGGAATTATGTAGTGGGAACTACAGGATGTAGTTAAAGAGTAAAGGGGTTAACATACCATCGGATGCTACCAAATATTATCATGGCCCTCCAACTTCGCAACTTCAACATCCATGGATCTTGATGTTAGATGGACTTCTTTGTCTAATCCTTAGTTCATAGCTTAAATTTTACCTTCCCAATGAAAACTTTGGTGAACTCCTGTCTCTGTGACTACTTCAAATTTTACCTTCCCAATGAAATGTTCGCTAGAAGAACATAATCCCCATTAAAGACTTTCTAAGGCCCACTGTAATTTTTATTTGCCATCCAACTTGTTGTTAGGTCATACAGACTAGGATGAATGGAAAACACAAATATTAGCTTGATCTAAAGCATTTAGCCTGATTAAGGTTTTAATGGTGGGAGTTTAATCACCACTGTTTCTCATTCAACTTGATATTTGAATGGGCTAATTCCCTGAAATGATTTGAAAAAATGGATGGACAGCATGGATGAAACAAAAACATCATGATGGGTCCACATATAACTGAATTGATTAAGTACTTGTAAGTAAAAAAGTTACTTATAACTAATCATAAACAAAAATTTTTTTTCTGACTTGAGGTGCTTCCATGAGGTAATGCCTGGGGAAATCAACTTGGAGCTGGTACAATTCATTGGTGAGAAAAAGAGTCTGGTTGAGGAATTTCATCAAACATGTAGAATAGCATGAAATTCAACCTGCACTGCTTCTTCCCTTCACAAACCCCCATGCTCCAGTTTTTCATTAATGGCATGCACTTACTGTTTGTGCCCAAACACAATAGCGATAGTTCTCTAAAATTTCAACTAACCTCATGATGCATTCGGACCCAAAGTTTATTCATCTCTGTGAAGTTTTGAAGTACAAATTCCATAACATCATTAACAGTGTTAGCATCCCTGTCGGAAGACAATGGACAGGGTATAGAGCATTTTATCAGCGATCTATAAAAAGATACCATTCATTTTTCAAGATATCTACACCATATATCACATAAGAACCTTAGATCTGACAAGAAATCAAGGAAAATCAAAGTAGAAGGGCAGAAAATGTAGACATCGAATAAAAAAGATCTCCCCAGGCATTTCCCATCTACAGATTGGATGGTGCACCCGTCATTTGTACCACTTATTTCAGGAGGCAAGCCTCCACCAAATGCAGCTGCAACATTTCCCATCTACAGATTAAAAAAAAGAAAGAAATGAAAAAAAAAAAGAAAAAGAAAAGAAGAAGATCGTAAATGCATAAAAGTGAAATCGGACTTTTCCAAAAAAAAAAAAAAAAAAAAAGGGGATAAAAAGTGAGCAAGCATGCTGGGTATTCAAAACAAGATAAACTGGAGATCATTCAAAGTTCAGACACATCGCCTAAGCAACCCTACCTGAGGAAATGCTGCTGAAACAGAAAATAAAATGTGGATTAGTGAGTGAGATGACAAAGAACCATACAAAAGTAAGAGGAAATAAAATGTGTAACACTAAGACAAAGGGATACTATGAAACTCAATCCATTCCAAGGATTTAATTGGATTGGATGGCATCTCCAGAGCATTTGATTCCTTTCCAGCTCTCTCCACAGGGGTCACCACCGACAAAATTCCATCCAGTGAATTGGGGTGGGAAGTTCAGGGAGATGTTGTGCCATCCTTTCTTGTAGTGTACATATAAACCAGCCCATCCAATCCATTTTGCCTCAAGCTCCTTCACACCTATGACAAGATGTGAGAAAAGTGACCTGATGCTCTATCTTATCCCATTATGTAAAGAGGTATATATGCCAAAAAATGATCACACATTTACACGACAGACTCTCAGCTTCATATTTATGAGTGTATGTATGTGTATATATATATATATATATATATATATATATATATATATATATATATATATATATATATAAAAACTTGAATCATTATCTTTCCATATGGAAAACCAGAAAAGCACTACAAAAGCCATTAAAATGTAGTAAAGAACTAAGAAAACCAGCCAGTCCATCTTAGAATCACCCCTGCAGTGTGAAATCTGGACCCTTAAATACAGTTCCCCAACATCTGTACAGTGGCCTTAGCCCAACGAAAAAAGGGGTACTCCAAATTCCCTATTTAAGAATGAAATCAGAGCTTCTTAAAGGATTTCATCTTAAGCAATTTGAATATAGTTGGAAGTGGATGGGCAGCAAATTCCATATTTTTCTAAGGTAAAAAGTATTTAAATAGACTAGTTTGCAACATCAGGTTGGTGATCAGCTGTTGGTTAGTTACCTAAATGGTTCTGCAGCAACTATTATACTACCAACCATTTAAAGTTGTCAGGAAAAAGAAAAAAGAAAAAGAAAGAAAGAAAGAAGAAACCAACAAGGTGGAAAACCAGAGGGTAATAAAAGCAAACCATTATAGTCACATTTTCTTATGATTTCTTTTTTCTTAGTTGGTAGAAACACCTAGTTGATATAGCATTCAATAACAACAATGGTAGAAACATAGAACCATTCTATTTATAGTAACGAAAAGAAAATATACTCGTTTCACAACCAAGAATTGGAAAGAAATAAATCAAAGAAACACACACTATTACACCCACCCACACACACACATACACGAGTTCTCGAACCCATGACCTTAGAGTGGAAACACAGTGTTTACCACTGACCTTAGCTAGTTAAATATGGTATAGGCCATCTAAATAGGGGGCCACAGTTGGTCCAGTTTAATTTAAGATTATGCACTCCCTTGCATATCAACCACCAGGCCAAAGCAACTGCATATGATTTTTCATAAACGGAAACTGTACATGGCCATAACGACAAGGCCAATCATATCAATGATAGGGATAACACTGGACATTAAATCAATGATATGGATCACTACACAGGGGATAATGGGACCAACTCTACAAAACATGACTCGCCTGAGTCATTTTGCTGACACGCTCCAGTGAAATTTTGTAGGTGGATCGAGTCAAATCCCAAGTTCTGAGCTTGGCAACCACGATTTGAATTAGTTGTCGAACTCACAACAAATACTAGGATTCACGCAACAATTACTAGAACTACATTAATGTGCACAGAACCAAGCAACCAAAATGATGAGTAACTGGTCAATATTACTTAAACAATTTTAAGATTAATATCATGAAAGGACAATAAACCAAGATTTAACCACAAATCCAATGATTGAGTCGCATGAACAAATTCAGTACAAATGTGTTATAAAATGGAGAAGCAAACAAAACAGCAAGAGATAGGACTAAGGTCAAGTAAATAATGGAGAAATGCAGTGTATAAACAATAAAGGAAATGCCAAACTATAGATGATACATACTCAATGGAGAAGTCAAAAGCAACATCCTTTAAAGTGACTTTTTTCAAACGATTCTAAACTAAATATGTTGCATTCTCCTTGCAATGCATTTTCCCGCAAAAGCACTTATTCAAATATAGAATAACTCTCCGATCAATAATATCATTCTTGAAGTTAACTTTGCACAAAAGTATTTCCTGGAAGAGAAAAATATAATGTAATCAAAAGAAGCAAAAATGTTTTGTTACTGAAAAATATAATGTAATATCATTCTTGAATGTTTTGTTACTCAAGAAAAAAAAGTCCTAAACATGAGTTTAAGTGACAATAAAGAATCATGCACCAATTGTAAATTCAGACTACCACTATGAGAACTACGGATTTGCTTTTCAACACTAAACAGCTCCAAAACTTCTGCCTTTGCTGCTAAAGACTGTGGATAAAATATATGAACACAATCCCCATCAAAATCTGCACCTAGGGGAGCACAAATAAGAGGATTAATCTTAACAGTATGGTCGTCATGCACATAGACAAAAAATACTTGTAATGAATGTTTATGAGTACTAGGTGGCCTATTAATGAAAACAATGTCTCCGTCCATAATACGCCTATTTATGATTTGACAAAAATGCTTGTAACAGTATGGTCGTCATGCACACTTCACCCTTCACCAACATGAGACAAAATATATCAGTTCATACTCAAATTTGGTGTGCATATTTGTGCTGTATAATCTGTACTAATTGCAAACATGCTTTGATCTTAAGCACATACAGGTAAAGCAACAAAAGTTCACATAAGTTCGATCACTACATGACTCCTCAAAGAAAAGAACATGGCCCCTGACGTCGAAAACCACTCATATTAGCATACTTACTTGAGAAGCGAGAACCAAAAAACAGGGCAACATCAGCAACTGCCTATGTGCATCTGAAACTTACTTTCTTCGATCATCTTCTCTAGGTCAAACTCGATGGATTTTATAGCCTTAGAAATCCGCATTATCTGCACATTCAATCTATGTCACTAGCAAGATTTGGTATAAGGATAATTAGTGGTTGAGGTCCATTTCTTGGCTCAAATGTCACTAGCAAGATTTGGTATAACAGACAAATTACCAACAAACAAAAAGGACAAAAAAGACAAAAGAAATTTGGACCATGCACGTGTGCCAACTCTACACATGTGGATGACCATGGATGCAGGTCCAAGAGTGGCATTCCTTCAGATAAAGTTGTCTAACATCCCTAGTGAAGTACTCCCAAGTACAAAACCTACTACAAGCGTACATGCATACACTCATAAAGGTAAAGGATTTATAGAACTTCACTTGATCCACATCAAGAGATTTTTCAAAACCCTGTACAAGTAAATAAATTATTGCTTTGTATCTGTTCTTACGCTAACGCTTCTAGGTCTCTATAAGTAGACAATGGCTAAAGGACTAGCTGGACTTAAACTTCACTGATGATTCCTTGTTTCCTCCTACTTCCCTGTCACTTTCAGCCTGCATTTTCAAAACAATAGGTTTATGATGCATCTAATATCTAGTATACTTCTAACCAATTGGAGTATCCAGCTTTGTGTGATGCCTAGAACTAAAAAGAAATAGGGAAAAAGAGAGAAAAAGAAAGAGAAGGAAAAGAAAAGATTCACACAACCTGATGCATTGGAACCTTGTAATTCAATTCATCTGGAGCTACTTCAAACTTCTAATGTCTCACTCGGTTTCAACATAAGGAGCATTCAACAAAGTTTTCAACACATCGAGAGAATTTGGTGAATTTCAAATAATGGAGGTGGGTTGGCAATATTATAACACTAATGGGTGCCTTTGTATTTTGAAATGACAGAGAAGGAAGAAATCGATAGGGAAAATTGAAAGAGTGAACTCACCAAGCAGCATCGGGATCAGTTGTTGTGCAGAAGGGAGGAGATGCCAGAATCTTTGATTTCCAAATACAATGAATATGATTTGTAGGCTTTTGCCACACTGCAAATGGGCCCCTCTCGCAATTTTCTTCCAACACAGCCGCCTTGTCAGACTCCGCTTCCTAGTGGGCTAGTTTCAAATGTGGGTGCACAAGATATGCCTAGCACATCACGAAATTTCAAAGAATATCACCATGAGCTAGATTCTTGAAAACAACAATTAACTAATGAAAGAAATCATTTTAGGTGCATGGCAATTAAAAAGAAGAAGAAGAAGAAGAAGAAAAACCCCCACAAATTCTACCCATCTAAACATGGTATATGAATTTAGCAATTTAAAATGTGGACATGAAAAAAGTAATAGTTATTTTAATCAACATAGTTCGAAAACGAACCAACGTTCTTTCATGTCATCATCTTACCTTGTCTGTATCATTTACACAGATCTCTGAGCATCCGAAACACAACATTTTCCCACCACATGCGACCATGTTACAATGACTTTGTCTTTATATGCAGACGTGTCCTCAAACTATTTCACACATGCCTAAATTGCCAAATCTGTACTTTTTCTTTGTCATCTCAAAATGACATCCTCCCAAAATAGAAATGCTCACTGATCAAGTTGCCATGGCCTTAAATTTACAAAAAAAAAAAAAAAAAAAAAAAAAAAAAAACCTGTTTTAAGGAACTGTTAAGATGTTATCACCTAAAAAACTGGAATACAAAGTCTAAGAAAATGTATAAAGTGGTTAGGATTGTTCAACTAATTTGATCTTGGTCTTGTGACTTGAGAACAAGTAAATTTGCACAATTAGTTGGTTTTATTTGGGCCTACATATGACACATACAATTTTTGAGTGCATCCAGTATAAGTTTGTCTTATTTTCTTTCTTTCTTTTTTTTTTTTTTTTTGATTTTTTATCAGTAGAATCATGTGATATAGAAGAAGAAACTAACCCGTGTTCCCTTCTTAAGTAAGTGAATTGCAAAAGATGAGACTCTAAACCGAATCTTCACACATGGTACGCATATATAAAAACATAGAACACAAACCATTAGCAAAAAAAATCTAAATATCTCTTTCTCCCACCATCTTAGAGCTTTGCTAATACAAAGGCTCATCTGCAATTCCATTAAAAAGATAAGCCTACACAAAAAAACCCAAAAAAAGTCTGATCTTTAAAGGGATTGAAGCATTAATACTACATATATGTGGATTAAAGCCCCTAAAAATAACAAAAATCTGATAATGAAATAATCATATGCAAATAAAAGCAACAATAAAAACCACAAAAGAAAAATAAAAACCATAGAATCAGGGAATGGAAAAACAGCCCAAAGAAATCGAAAAGGGTAAAGTCCATTTCAATTTCATCTTGAAAGCCTTGAACTTTGGTAGAAATCATACAATGATGAAAACGGAACAATAACTCTACAAAAATCAGAATATCTTCGCAAAATTTAGAAACAGATGGAGATTCCAAAAATCCCCCTTTGATTATATATATACACACACACACACACACCCCCCTAAAGTCTATAACATGAAAAACCCAACAAAAGCCATAAAAAAATATAACTTGTAATGCTTTAAATTTCAAAAGAATCAAAGAAACTAGAGTAATAGAAGGAACCAACAAACAAAATTCTTCTCTTGAAATCTTTTTTTTTTTTTTTTTTTTAATGTACAATAACAAGGAATGGATAGAGATTACACCTGTGCTTGACAAGCTTGGAGATTTCCTCTCTTGGGTATCATTTGAGTTTTTGGTAGAAACATCTTCCGGCCATGAAAATCGCTACTGGAAGAAGATTTCAGGGATGAAAACTGAATAGAAGGAAGGCAATTTGGTGTGGTGGGCCAGCCTCAAGTTGGAAGGAGACAACATCAAAAGGTGGAAGGCAATTTGGTGTGGTGGGCCAGCCTCAAGTTGGAAGGAGACAACATCAAGGACCATGTCCACTTCAAAGAACGGCGCCCTTTCATCAGGTGTTGATGATTCTTCTTTACACGGGAATGGATCCTCTCTCTCTCTCTCTCTCTCTCTCTCTCTCATTTGTGTGTAGACGTGTTTGTTAGCTGACCATAAAGCTGCTGGTGTGAAAGTCCATCTTTCTATATTGAAGAGCATTCAACTGTCATAGAAGAAAGGAGTATTGGTAAAAAGTTATAAAACATACAGAACCATTTGAAATTGAAGAATAACTACAGAGTCAACAGTAAAATAGATACCAAAGCAAGACAATCATGAATGCAGGATTCCTTCGTAGCATCTGTTGCATTTTTCACCAATGCCTGGCCAAAATATTCAATAGTAATCATCAACAGAATTAACTGAGCATTGTAGCTTAACAACCAATAGTAAACATGCCCAATAAGAAATCTAGATATTACAGAAAGAAACTAACCATTCTTATGTTTTCTAGTGAGATGCACCCATTCTTATTCGACTCCAATAGTGCAAATTGCTCTTTCATATAAAAAGCTCATCCACAGTCAATGTCTTTGCAAGAGCCTGTTGCAAATGTGAACAAAATGAAATCTAAGTATGTAACATAATCAGTGAACTAAGACAGTTTCTTTGTAGTCATCGGATTTGGTTTAAATGTGTATAAAAAATTTAAAAAGAAGAAGAAGGAGAAGAAGAAGGTGATGTAGTAATGCAAACTTGAAGAACCAGAACAGAGCAAGGCCTCAAATTTGAAAGAAGGATTATGCTTCAAAAGAACCTAATTATAATTTTACGTACTAAATGTTTCCCCCACCCACCTCCAATCTATGTATAAAGAACTTTGTTTTTTTCAAACAATACCCATCTCGGGCATAAGCTGCACATCTGTGCTAAACACATTGAAATAGCTAGTAGGATAAAATCTAAGTTCATGGTCTTGTTCATTTACAAGCACCATCCACATTGAAATAGCTGGTAGGATAAAATCTAAGTTTTGTGCCAATCCCTGAAAGAAATCGATGCTGAATGGAAAACAAACTACATCAAGAATTTACTATAATAACAAATAAAAAATAAAAAATAAAAAAAGAGCAGGGAAGGATGAGCAGAGATAATTTCTAACAGGAGATCAGAGTCACATGTAAGCAATTGCACCAAATGAGAAAAATGGCCAACTCACACCACCTGTTTATAAGAAGTGCTCTCCTAAGGATTCCAATTGCAGAACAAGAAATCGTAGCTTGATCCATGTAGCAGAACTGAGTTACTTAAGAAAACAACATGGAGCTATGTTAGGCATTTCATGTCCAGTCCATTTAAATCAAACGCAATTGTTACCCTGACCTAATTTTGCACTATATTATTAAAGGTCGTGTATGTTATTTAACCATGTGTGATCATTCTTATCCGAAGAAACTTGCTTTTCAATACCTAGAAGACCTCAAAAACGAATTTGAGAAATTCAATGGGAGTCAAATAGAAACTGATGCCAAGCCCTATGCTTTTATTAAATTTGGTATGTCTTCTACACCTAGTTCTATTTGTCTTCTACACATCTTGTCCTATTCCATACATGCATTACTTAATATTAGATCAATCTTTGTTCTAATTCCTTGTTGTTTCTTTTGCTGGATTGCTGATTTTTCTTTTTCTTTTTTCTTTTTGTTTTAAAGATACATTCATACAGAAAACTGGTTGTACCATAGCTTGTGATACAGTTGACTATCTTGCCATTTCTCTGAGCTGTTTGAAAGTAAATCTTTGCAGCAGCATCAGGAAATACAATGTCAGAAGCCCGCATTTGGATTTTGCAATCATGTCGAATTTCAATCATCATCTTGATGTAGATGAAATCAATAAAAACTAGGATGAATTAAGCAAGTTTGAGGTCTTGTTGTTTTTAATGATAGTTCTCAGCATTCAGCGAGAAATACATACCCACAATAGTCACACATACGGTGACAATTATGAGAATAAGGCTAGCCCTCTCAATTTTGAACAGGAGTTGGGACCTGGCCAGACAGAGTAAAAATTTTGAATAGATCCAGGCCAACCAGCTCAAAATCCAAGCCAAAGACAACCCTAGGCCTGGCCTGTTGACAGCCCTATCAGTATAATTCACTAAGACTTGTTCCAACTTCCAACACAGTCCGGTTTTGGAACATGAATTACTCAGCGACTTGTTTCTTTGACCACTAAAACACTTTCTTTTACCATCGCCCACCAAAAACAAGTTGACTCACTTCTGCAAATAGATGGTTAAGAAAAATATAAAATAGTTGATGCATCCCAGTGATGGTCAAGGAAAAGTACTTGGCTAGTTCAAAACTCTCCGCTTTCAAGTTAACTGCATCACTAGTGGTCATCTTTCGATTGAAAAAAATGTCAGAGGTTGGTGGCTAGGATCTTTCATCTAGAAGATTTTTAGGGATGGACTATCCACTGTAGGGTTAATTAGATCAGTGGCACAAAACCTTGGGCAGGCCCCACTTCTATAATACCCTCAGGGCCAGAGAAACCAATACATATCTCTGGGGCCGAGAATCACATAATTCCTCATTATTGAATGCATGAGATAAATGCGTCCAACCTCCGAAAATGATAACAAAGTAAATCTCTGATATAAACAATTTCTTGCAACCAAGTAATCTGACAAGGCTCACAAGAGTGTCAACAAAGAGGTCATGGGTTTGAGTACCCATTGTGGTGTGTGGGTGGTGTGTGTGTGTGTGTTGAAAAAAGTTATCGACAAGGCAAAGATAAGTAGAAACGAGAATATAAACAAAAAAATTAATCAGGAACAAAACCACTCATTTTCAACATTTCAGTCAAGCTTTGTAACCCTATACTAAGATGGCATCTTATCCTTCAAATTCAAATATCTTCGACCCCATAAAACAATTGGTCCAATCCCACGAAAAAGTTTCAATCTGCTGTAAATGCTTAGGCCCTGTTTGGTTGCACTTGAGAATGATTTCATCTCATTTTAGTTAAAAGAAATTGTGTATTAGAAACATAGCATAAGGCACCAGGTTGCATCCACCTGTATTTCACGACATTTCATGACTAATCAATCTAATTTGGTGAAAAATATTGTGAAATTTATTGACATCAAGTGCAGCCAAAAACACCCTTATATAAATTATGGGTTATCATAATTATTTTTAATCCTTACCAAAATCTCTAAGTGCGACGCTGGGTACCTCGCACGCTGAGAGCCATGTGAGTGAAACTTTCATGAGATCCAACCCAAACATAAAACATGCTCCAAATGGAACCCAAATATCATGACCACCCAGAACTTTGGTTGTCCATGCTGTAGCAAAAAGCTGGGATGGGACGCCCAATATTAGCTTTTGTGTAGGGGCCACCATAGTGTTTACACACCATCCAATCCATTCATCTGATGTGCTTCATCAGGATGAAAGAATTACGAAAAAAAACATTACAAAACATAGGTGGGCCATACCACGTGAATTTAGAGGTTTTGAGTTATAAATTTTTTAAGGAAGCTGAACTGAATGCTGAATCAACCTGATTTTTGGATTGAGGCTAAACAAGGGCATTCCCGCCAGGTACCCGACACCACCACCACATCGCTTTTTTTCTTTTTTGTCTAATTGGCGACTAAACAGGGCCCTATAGAATCGAATTGACGGTGGTACGAATAATCGTTTCATGAAATTAGTTTGAATTAAAAGTCACACAGTTCTAAAATCTATCATCCCCGCCGCACACATACTCATATCGCATTTTTCTTTTGTTTCTTGCAGCAACTGCACGCACGAATAAATACATGCATGAAACGATTTCAAGCATTTTTCAGATCAATCACATCAACAAAGCAGAGAGATTCAACCAAAAAAAAAAAACCCAAAAAATTACAAACCTACAGCTCTTATGATCAATCAAGAAATTAATCAGAAGATCAGCTGACAAAATCAGATTCCAGGTTAGAAATTCCACAGAACTCCGCAAAGATTGCAAGAAAACAATTAAAAAAAAAAAACCAAATCGGAAAGGAAAGATGGTAGAAACACGTAAATAGCATGAAGAAAGAGATTCAAGAGATAGAGACAAGATCTTACCGAGCAAAAATGAAAAATCTCTTCTTCTTTTTCTCTCGCAAAGAGAGCTTCTGGATGAACAGTCTGAATCATCACGCCACCGCAAGGCAGAAGGGCGATCGACTGGCGACGCTCGAAAGAGGGAAGGGAGGAAGAAAAGGGCGGTCGGAAAGGGGAAAATGAAAATTTCGCTAATGAAATGGGATAATAATTCAAATCCGTAAAATGTGAGTTTAACATATTGTATATAATATAAGGTATTCACAGCCGTACAATTAAGAGTCCATTTAGTGGATGTTTAACATACTATTACATAATATAATTATCAATATAAACCATATACAACAAGACCCATCATTTAGATGGTCTGGATAGACATATATGAAACCCAAATTTTCTATGAACGAGTCACCACTATTTAATAAAAAATGTAAATCTAACAAGCTTTTACCGTACAAATGAAAACGGTGGCTTGCACTTTGTATCTGGTAGGGCTTTATGGGCCCCACCATGATGTTTTTGTTTAATCCACACCGTAAATCCATTAGTAAACAATTTTTTAAGGTTTATATCAAAAAATCAGATCGAAATAAATCTTGGGTGAACAACACCACAGGAAAACAATAGCGATCGAACGTCCACCCTTAAAAATCTTAGCTTTAGCTACGGATTCTTCTATTTTAGCTACGGATTAAATCCGTAGCTAATTAGCTACAGATTAAAGCCGTAGCTATAGACCTTTATAGTCCGTAGCCTTTGCTCATTTTTTTAGTAGTGAAAGCTTCCATTATTTCCAAAAGATAACGAATCCTTGAATCATCGTCCATAGGATTTTGATTCATACCTTCATTCTTTGTCATCGGCCCGAGGGGAATCCTCGTTCTGATACCAATTGACGCATTGATGAACGTGATGAGGATAAATACTCCGAATCCACAGAGCTTCTCTGGACTCCTCACAGAGACTTCTCGAATCCACGAGGAAGGAAAGCAGAAAATAGAAAAAATTCTAAGAAATTCAAAATTGATTAATTGATGACTAAAAATGAGTTCACAACCCTTTAAATAGGGATACCAAGCAATGAGAAAGAAATTAGAATCAAACTACAACTAAAACTCCTAGAATCCGCGACTTACTATAAATAGTAAACTTACTATTTATAGACGGTCATGATGTCTACTAGTGCACAAGGTTTTCGGCCAAAAATAGTAAGTGTCCTATTTGGCTTTACCAAACCGTTCTCCTGATTATTCAAAGCTCTTTTCACGTTGGGAACAACTCCTAAAGCCCAACGGATGAAGAGCTGTAATCAAACTAAAACTTACTATTTATAGTAAAAACAAAATTCAAACTGAGAAACAACCGTGGATCATGGGGGTTGGTTGGCTAAAGTAGCTCATTCTACCCCAAAATCATATATTTTATACCAGGCAATTCATTCTGGATTGCGAGATACGTCCGATCTAAGATCCGACGGTCCAGATTACTTTTGTCATTGACCGGGCCTTTTCTGATCCATCTTAGGCATGATCCGCGACCGCTCTACATCATTTATGCCGGAAGCGGATCAGCTGGTGTACCGCACAGCAACCTACATGATATGGGTACGTGTGGTGCGCAAGACGAGCTGATCCTCCTCGAGCCCTGACTTGTACGAAACTGTTCAAAGGAGATCAAAGTTACATGGCCCCACAATGATGTATTTATCATATCTACACCGTTGATCCATTTGAACAGATCATTTTATATCTTAATCCGAAAAATTACTAATTTCCAAAGCTTAATTTGACCACACCACAGATATCAGTGGGACAATGATTCTCACCGTTAAAACCATCGTAGGGCCCACCCCACTGTAACGTATACATATTGAGCCAAAATTTCTATGACCTTAGGGTTTCAATGGCATACGTTCAAACCTCCAATGCTTTTTATAGTGTGGTCCACTTGATGTTTGCATCTATCTCATTTTTTAGCTCATGCATTAGGATGAGCTCATCAAGTGGATGTATGGATTGGATATAACTCATGCCTCATGATGGACCCATAGAACATGATGACGTCAACACACCAGCAACATCGGTGGTGTGTGGTACACCTGCCAATCCGTTTCCCCAGGCGTCGGTGCCGTGTTCAACTGGAGCGGATTAGGTGCGTTCCCAGCCTCGCTCGACCCAGTGCAGCCCTCTCCGTTGGACCATCTTGAAATATGCATTGTATATCCACGCCGTCCATCCATTTAGTTTACGACATGAACGAACGCAGATTGGCTAGTGACCCTAACACTACCCAATGGCTAGTGGTCGTTTCTCTGTAGGCCCACCATGATGTATGTGTTTCATCAACGCTGTTCATCTATTTTTCCAAATCATTTTATAGCATGAGCCTAAAATTAAGTTAGATCCACGTCTCAAGTGACCCACGTCATATGAAACAGTGTTGATTGAACGCTGACCATTAAAAGCTCCTTGAAAACCACAGAAGTTTTATATAAACCTGGTATTTGTTTTTTCCCTTCATCCAGTCCGTATGACCTAATAAACAGGTTGGATGTCAAATACGCATTAGAGTGGGCCCTAAGTGAATTTTAACGGTGGACATTCAATCACTACTGTTTTCTTATGGTATGCTCCACCTGAGATTTAGACGAAACCTAAAATGATTTTGGGAAAATAGATGGACAACGTCGATAATACACATACATCAAGGTGGGATGCGGATTGCGTCCTACCCCCGCCCGGACGGGCAGGGCTCTGTGGGGTCCATTGTGTTGTAGGTGTTTTATCCACGCCGTTAAACGCTTTTTTCCAATAATTTTAATAAGTGAGCCAAAAAATGAGGCAGGTCTAAGTTTTAAGTGGACCACACCAAAGGAAGTTGCACTGATAATGACACCACCGTTGCAACCTTTCTAAGGGCCAACGTGATATTTTTTTTTTACCATACAACGTATTCATAAGGTCATTTAGACGTGGATGGAGTGAAAACACAAATAGCAGCTTGATCCAAAACTTCTCCAGCTCCTAAGAAGTTTTTAATGGTGGACGTTCAATCTCCACTTTGTGGTCCACTTAAGCCTTGGAGCTGCCTCATTTTTTGGCTCACATATTAAAATTATCGGAAAAAAGCATTTAACGGCGTGGATAAAACACTTACAATACGGTGGACCCCACGGAGCCCTGCCCGGACGGATTACGGTCCGGGCCGGGGTAGGACGCAATCCGCGTCGGGCCTACGGAGAATCAACCAATAACCACCTGACTAGTGGCAGCGTCGCTAGCCAAACCGCGTCCGGTGATGCGTGCTAAGCTACGCAATCCAAGACCATACTGCGTATTGCTGCAGGATTGTCGAAGTTTGCTTGACACGCGTAAGATGTACCAATCGCGCATGTTTGCTAGATCTGAGAATTCCATTACGTTTTCCGGACGGTTCAGATCATCTGGACCAAAAACCAGGGATGTTGATTCGAATGATGGACCGCGGTCTGCAAAACGGTTATTTAAATGAGATGGGCCATCTCATGGAAAGCTCGGATGCCATATTGACACGTGTGCTGGAGTGTAGATTACAACTCTGTTCATGCACGTGGGCTTACACACAAGGACTATAATATCAGAACCGCTTATACGGTGGGCCTCATCTTTCGAGATAACAATAATACTTTCATATTTCCGTACGTATAACCTTTTATCATTTATCTCTATGTTAACCGTTGTTCCGTGGCCCAAGTTTAGAATTTCCAATCTCAAAGATTTTCGAGGTCCTTTATCACCAAATCAACATCTTGGATCATTGAAAATTGACTCAGCAGACATGAGACGTGCGTATCTACAAGTAAGAGACGTGAACTAAGAATACATCCTGCCGTATTAAAATAGGATAGATATGAACTTTTAGCCATTGTATTAGGATATTTTTAGTAAACCAAACCATTAATATGATGGCCCGATTGTAGATAAGAGGTAAAAAAAAAAAAAAAACACTCTGAATGTGTTAGATTCCTTTGGTATGCCTAGCTATGTCATCCACTAATGGCTCGTCCTTTTAGAGAGTGGTTCTTGTGTTCGATTTTCAAATATGCCTCTTAATATATTCTCCTATGCTAACATATATTACCATGCGCGTTTCCAGTAAACTTTTGAAACTTTTTTTTAGTAGGGGTATTTTGATAATTTCATATAATTACGAATTTATAAGGGTTGCTCTAAACCTATAGCATGAGATATTATGTTTATTAAAGAAAAATAAATAACTTTTTGCTTCTGACGATTTCGTCTTCGACTTCCAATGCTTGGAAGAGGGCGTGAGGTATGAATACCTTAGTTGGAAATTGGATTGCGTACTGAGTCATTTAGTATGCTTTTATGGTACTGAGTAAACTCAGTTGGGCCCACTGTAAAAGTATTCAGTTTATCCACTCCGTGCATCCATTTTGTCAGATAATTTTATGCGTTGAGCCAAAAATTGAAGCGTATAAGAAGCTTAAGTGGACCATACCACGGGAAACAGTGGGAATAATCTTTTCAACTTTTGAAACCTTTCTAGTGCCCACAATGATCTTTATTTGTCATCCAACATGTTCATAATATTTAAAAACGTAAATGAACGGAAAACAAAAATATTAGCTTGATGGCCACAAAAAAAATTTGACGGTGGACACTCAATTCACACTATTTCTTGTGGTGTGGTTCACTTGATATTTCTATATACTTCAATTTTTGGATTTGGACCTAAAATTAACTTTGAAAATGGATGGACGGGGTAGATAAAATACGTAAATCATAGTGGATCCAACAGAGTTTACTGCCTACCGTGTTACTCAGTGCGTAGTCCGCTTCCCCTTAGTTCAAGGGAAAACATAGTGGCCCACCTGAGACTTGGTTATACCTCCCGTCTTTGTACAATGGTCTGAAATGAGTTGAAAAATATACTAGAGGTGTCACTTGAGACCTGGAGCCTCATCGTTTGGTCCAGCTCTAAGATGAGTTGGAAAAATGTATGGGTAGTGTGGATATATGACACATGCGTTGAGGTGGATCTCACGAGTAGGGCCTCACCTACTCTCATTGGTTCAAACAATGAAGTTATTAGTTAAAATGGCCAGTAATTATGATGTATTAAAGGCAGTGATGTTATATTTTTAATCCATATCTTTTTTCACCCCCAGTCACTTTTTACCATTTCAAAGGATGAAATGCCGCTCTACTAATCGTCTCTTTATACGGCGGTAGCTTGTGGTGAAATTCAAGAAAGACTTATGAGAATGCAATGTCGTTCCTATTAAGTTAATGATTGGGGCTACACCTTGGCCGATCTGATCTGTTCACTTTAATTGAATAGTCATAAACTCACAGTAAAGTCATTTAAGAAAAAAAAAACAAAAAACATTTAGAGCTATCTGTAGCCCACAATTATATTAATGTTATGTGTTAATTCTGAATTATTTTTTCCAGTGTGGTTCATTCGTGATAAGTTTTGCCTTCAAACTTGGGCAGATGTCATGAAATTAAAACCCCTTTCATTTGGATGACTTGAATATGTTACAAGATTATCCAGTGGGCCTAACATAAGTGTGGGATGGGTTCAAAAGGGAACGCTTGATGCAGGAAGGTCATCTGGTATTTTCATTCTTTTCTTGTTCATTTTTTTCTTCAAATGAGGGATCCATTTAGTTGTTAGGACCATTGTCAGCTCCATGGGACTTACTCTGACAAGCTTTTAGCGTGCATCTAGCGTCATTCCCTTCATTATGTCAAGCTTCTAAGTATTGTTTTTTTTTTTTTTGAAGATTTTTAGTCACACTCTCCGATGTAGAAGTTATGATCGTCAAAGGTAGGTTTAGGTTAGGATAATAGTGATTTTTATGTTTTATTTTTTCAACGGGCATCAATGGTAGAAGTTTATGAAAGGAATGAGGGTGTAGTGGTTCCCTTTATAATTGTTTTTTATCTTTTTTTTTTTTTTGTTGTTGTTGGGTATGAATGGTGAGAGTTTGTCAAAGGGATGAATTTTGTAATAGAAGAATGTTGTAATGGATGAATGTAATGAATGTTGAAATGGAAGAATGATGTAATGGATGAATGTTGAGATGAGAGAATGTTATAACTGATAAATATTGTATGGTGGCTTATTGATATTCACTATGGATCATTGATAATCACCGCGGATCACCGATATTTAATGAGGATCACTAATACTCAGTGAGGATCGCCAATATCAACTATGGATCATTGATTTTCTTGGTGGATTGCCAATATTCAGTGAGACTCACCGAAATTAACTATGGATTGCCGATATTTACTATGGATCGCCAATATTCACTGTGAATTGAAGATACGGACTGTATATTGCCGATTCGACGATAACTATCATAACTCCCTCGATAGATGTTTGATTTGAGTGATCTTGTACTCGTTAGTAAAATAGTTTGATGAACTTTCAAATAACTTTGGAATTATCTCACTTGGGCGTTATTTGAATGCCTAAAAATGAGCCCAAAGTTCATAAGAGATCACGAATCATCCTTGAAGTTTTTCATCATTATCAGGAAGTGTCGTGTTCATCCGTAATGAGTTTTACCTTCAAACTTGGGTAGATGGCATGAAATTAAAATCCATTTCATTTGGACAGCTTGGATCTACTACAAGACTATCAAGTGTGCCTCACATAAGATGTGGGATGGCTTCAATAGGTGGGTCTCTTGTGAGGGAAATATAATTTAGCATTTTCTTCTCTCTTTCTTTGTCCTTAATGTAGTAGCTTACCTCAGAAGTTGAATGGAAGAGGTGATGGTGGGTCCCAATCATTGATTTAGTAAGGTTTAATGTAACTTGGTCGAAATTACGTTTGAGATTTTGGCCGGATATTTAAAAAATCATCTTCTTTTTGCCCAGAATTTCATCGAAGCTTGGTCAGAGTTTGTCATCGTCATCGGAGAGTTAGATATCGAACTGTACAACTACTAACCATCGATGATGCTTGGTGTGGTCCCCTCCTCTGAAAAATAAAGAAGAAAGAGAAAGAAATAAATCCCAAATGACATTTTCTGTGCAAGAGATCCACCTATTGAACCCATCCCACATCTTATGTGGGGCTCACTAGATAATCTTGTAGCAGATCCAAGCCATCCAAAAAAATGAGGTTTTAATTTTATATAATTTGTCTCAGTATAAGAACAAAACTCATCATAGATGGATCACACCAGATGAAACAATTCACAATTAACTCATAGTATTAATACAGTTGTGAGCCATAAACAACTTTATTTATTTTAAATGGCCTTACTGTGGATTTATGATTGTTTGATTAAGGTAAACGGATTAGAGCGACTGAAAAGTGACCTTAATCATTGATTTAATGGAACCCACACCCCATTCTCAAAAGGCCCTTATGACTTCCGAGACAAGCTAACACCGTACAAGGGTATGACTGGCAGAGGGGCATTTTACTCCTTCTGAAAGCCAAAAGTGCTTGGGGAGATTAAAAAAAAGATATGGATTAAAAATCTAATGTTAGCGCCTTAATTACATCGTAATTGAGGGCCATTTTAATGAATAGTCTAAGGATTACCTACTGATGGCTTCAGTAGTTATCTTGCTACTGAAGTGATATCACCAAGTTTTGTGGGGCCCACCTTGTTGTGTGTGTTGCATCCATACCGTCCATCCGTTTAGATAAATCATTTTAAGACATGAGTCTAAGAATGAGATAGATCTAAATCTCATGTGAACCCTACCGCAGGAAGAAGTGGGGATTGAATGCTTGCCATTAAAACTTCTTAGAAGCCACAAAAGTTTTTAATGAAGCTGATATTTGTGTTTTCCCTTCTTGCATGTGTGTGTGAACTTATGAATAGGGTTGGACCTCAAATAAACATCATGGTATGCCCTAAGAAGGTTTCAATAGTGAGAGTCACTGTCCCCATAGTTTTTTATTTTTATTTTTATAATGGGTCCACTTGAGCTTTAGATCTACTTCATTTTTGGGCTCATGCCCTAAAATGATCTCGCCAAATGGATGGATAGTGCTGTTGGGGCATTAAAAAAAAAGCTCCAAATCTCCTAGGATGGAATCCCTATTGCGCATACCCTCTCTCTCTCTCCCTGGTTCCTTCTTATTGCGCAACCAGTTTCCCAGATTGGATTCTCTGTTGTACGGACATCCTCCCTTGTCAAAGACCTTGTTGCGTACCCAGTCTTTCAAGGTGGGTTCCCTGGTGTGCACCCAATTTTCGGGCTAGGTGCTCTATAGCGCACCCTATATCAAGTTGCAATCCAACCAATTACGCGGAAATAGCCTTTGCACATGTAAGGGGGGCTATAAATACCCCACCTCTCTTCATTTGGAAGAGGTCAAAGGTGTTCGGAGTGGAGTGAGTAGAGAGAAGATAGGGAACTAGTCCACTCACACAATCATTCCATGTGCAACCACTCCACCTATGCAACCACTCCACCCGCGTAACCAGTCTGCCCTCGTAGCTAGTTTGCTCGCGTAACGGGTTCCCCTCCCTATACGCAATATGGTGGTCTTCTATATTCAAATTAATGAAACTTTCAATGGCCTTATTGCATGTCTTGGCAAGATTCGTTCATGACTTATCTTTATGTGTATGCATTATACATATATTGATATAAACTAAGAGATCTTAAGCCTACACAACCTCTCTATTACTCTGATAGACGCCAAACACGACAAAATGCTCACAAAATTGCTATTAAATTCCATTTTCTTCTTGTATTACATTGATTCAATGTACTTTGTTATGGAATCAAGGGAAATACGAGGATGTAATTGAAACTTAGAATAAATAAAATCTAAGATGATGAATGTTCTTCTATTTTTTTCGTTATTATTGAATGATAATTCTCTTATCAAAATACATTTATTTCATGTCAAAACAAAATGGCGACTCCGCTGGGGAAAATAACTAATTCAATACTAACTTAGAAATTATTTGAAGAACGATTATCATCAATCGGAGCCATAATGGCACCAAAATAACGACTCTCAATAAGAACATCCTCCCCTTCATCTCTAAAATAAAGTACAATTTGATTTAATCAATACAATTAATGTTATTTTTTTAATAACATGATTCCGTCGCAATGACTTTTCTCCCAACTGATGTAGTTGTTTGCTTCACCTCTAGGGATTTGATGTAGATTACATCAACAATACGTGATCACTACTACAGAAAGTACTAGAGAAGGTTAAATATGTTATGATCAAGGATAGGCAATGTCAAGTGATGTGCGGAATGGTCTCCGCTTCACCGACAACACAGCAGGACGATGAAAGATGGATAACGGTGACATCTAAAAGACGAAGAGTTTAATCTCCTCCCACAAGAAGTATTGTCCCACCAAGTACAGTTAGAGGGTCAATTATGCGAAATGTCACAAGACGCAGTCTTACCTTAGTCACAAAATCATTTCATTCGAGAGAAACTGAAAAGCACATCACTCCAGAAGATCTTGCAGTACCGCCGACTACAACCATAAAGACATCATCATAGAATCATTACATATTTAATAGAATAAAGGGAAGGCATCATGACAAGTGAATGTTCGTTCACAGCACCCTCTGCAAAAACTTTAGAACAAACTTATGCATTAAGAATACCACGATTCGAATCAGCTAGCCCTTCGAAACAATGGTACGCTAGTTTCGAATCAAACGACAGTTTATCTTCCTCAATAACACTAGTAATGCATCACTCGTTTCCTCCTTCAATATCATGATGATCAACGAATAAAGAAACATAAGTCTTGTCAGTAGATATTAATCAACTTATCACCATTCACCAGATGTGGACGATGCTGAAAAAATCCCTAATCTTATAGCAGCGACTGATGTGAACAATATTGAATTACAAGTAGAAAGGTCACAACCACAAACGGATAGATTTTAAGGACTGACGCCTAATAATGCTGAAATCATAACATAGGAAGAAATATGACAGATGGTCATTGAAACCATTCATCTAGAAAAGGAACGAGGTTAGAATAAAAGGTTCCGATACCATACACCATATCCTCTTGAAATAGAAGTACCATTTTTGGCTGACCTCAAACACCCGAACTTTAAGAAGTTTAATGGGGATGGATCACTAAAAGAACATATGATGCACTTCATAACAATGATGGAAAATCTCTCTGAAGTTCCTCAATATTGTTTATGATTATTTGGATAATCCCTAACAAGAAAAGCCTTTAGATGGTATTCAACCTTGAATTCAGAGTATATTCATACTTGGGAATAGATGAAATATGCTTTTAGGTCAAACTTTTTTTCTTTCGACAGAGAAGTTAGTTTGATCGAATTAGCCTTTGCTAGCCAATGAGAAGACGAATCAGTTGATGAATTCATCATTTGATAGACAAACTTGTGGGCATTATGTTGATATCTTCAGAGAGAATCGGATTGGGTTAATTCATGTTTAGAAGGAATAAGACCAAAAGTGACGTGTAACCTAATTAGTGCAGATTTATAAACTTTTTGTGGTCTTGCTACAATGGCTTGTACTCTTGAAAAGATGTTTGAAAAAGTGTTTGCTTATTACATAAAATCATTATACTAGAATTTTCATGAAATATCAATCAATGCCGCCAGCGAAGAAGAAAAGAAAAAAGATTACCAAAATAAAGAAAGAAATAGCCGTGAAGAAAATTATAAAAGTCATATGATTTGGATGATATATGAAAAATGCAGACAATATAAAACCCATAAGAAATGGGCATTTAAAAAAGAAGATATACTTTCAATGATGAATCAACCATTGACTAGAGGGAAAATTAAGCTACCTTAGTCAAAATACCATAAAGAAACAGAGAAGATGAGAGGAAAATGATATTATCATTATCATCGTATGTTCAGGCATCAGACTGAAAATTGCTATGTTATTAAAAGATATACTCCAAATGATAATTGACAATGGTGAATTTGTTGTAGAAGAATATGATAGAAAGGGAAGAATGACGAGTCAATATGATTTCTTTTTGAAGCATGGCATCAGTAACCCTTTAAGAAATAAGGTGTAATTCTAGTAGTGGCACTGTCCATCATGCTTATGTACAAGAAGGAAAGCATACTGGTTATGCAATAACGTAATACAACAAGTATTTCATTCATACGTCTTCATGAACCTTCATTCTTTGGTGAAGTAAGAATGAAGAATGATCAATGAATAGAGAAATCAGTGAAATATACAATTTTTGAATATTCTGTTTAACATATCCTTTTGAACAGCCATGAAAGACTCTTGATATTTTGATCCTAGAAAAGGTAATTGTTGATTTCTTGAAATGATAATTATCGATATCAATTTTTGTAGGTCAACATTGGGGCCAGAATCATTACCATAGTTGAATTATTATATATTAATGCTTAAGCTCGGGATTATTATTGTTTCTGGAATATTGCTGCAGCCGATAAAAGTGGCTCCAAAATTATATATATTCTTAAAAAGAAAGGCCACCACAAAATTATTTCTAAGCCCTGGTCAACTATCTACAAGATTTATTAAGAAAAAATTATATCCAGATTATCGGTAATGATCAGGCTTATAATGTTATTCAAGACACGAAGAGATTCAATATATATATTCTTTAATAAAGGCAATATACTGCAACTTATCGAAGGACTTATCAAGCCATGGATTAAAATGAATAAAGCATCGAAATACCTATGGATATTCATCCTATCAAAATTATTGTTCTTAAAAAGTAAGGAAATTTTTATTATAAAGATTCTTAGAGAAAATCTCATCTAATCAAAAAGGACAGATCAAGCAACAATTACACAATAGCCGCAATAAGCATACTATCGCCTGAAGCTATATCAAAGTTATAAGCCCATATACTATCTTCAGCAAGCAACGATTATTAGCAATAAGATGATAACCACCTTACATTATTCTTTATAACAGAATATTATATTGGTCATTTGGCATAATCCTTCTTACAAACTATTAAAGAACTATCGCCTTATATACATTATAAAGCATCGCCGATTATCAAGATATCATTAGTCATCGCTGATATCGCCAATGAGCACTGACTATTATTACAAAGCATCGACGATCGCTAAGACATCGTCTATTACGGAATATTATTACAGATTATCATTGATATTGCCACTATTGCTGCTAAGATGATATTATTGTCTTGACAAAATGATGTTATCATTTATCAATGAGTTATTATTCTCGTCGAACACTGTCAGAAGTCATTGCTTATTATCAACATAACGAAAATTGTAGTCTTGTTAATCATATTACTGACTATCGATCATCACTGACTATCACTGACTACACAACGTTGATTATTTTACTGATTCACGTATATATGACGGCGGTGAGCACCCAAGAGGACCACTTATGTATCAGCCCTATATTATCAGCCATGACGATTCATTTATATATGACAACGGTGAGCGCCCGATCAAGCCAATTTTGCATAAGCCATATATTATCAGTAATGACGATTCATTTATAAATGGCAGCAGTGAGTGCCCGAGTATGCCAACCATGCATGAGACCTATATCTAATGCTCCAATAACTTATGATCATAAACTATGAATGCTCTAATAACTTACGAACCTAAACTGTGAATGCTCCAATAACTTACGAGCCTAAAATGTGAATGCTACAATAACTTAAGAGCATAAACTGTGAATGCTCTAATAACTTACGAGCTTAAACTGCACTTACTCTCTTGAGCCTAGCCCGAAATCAACAATAAACTACATTTGCTCTCTTGAGCTTGATCAAGTCAAATTATGTTAAGTCGAGTACAATCAAGTTACATTCAGTTAAAGTTACGTCCACTCCAATACCGTATGAGCTTAAACTGTATTTTTTCTTATGAGCCTAACTTAAAATGAGCATATTAATCTTATTGACTAAATAGAGGATAGCTCGAATGCCATATTGGCACGTGCTGGCGTGTAGATTATAAGTCTGTTCATGGACGTGGGCTGACACACAAGGACTATAATATCAGAACCGCTTATATGGTGGGACTCATCTTTTGAGATAACAAAAATACTTTCATATTCCAATATGTATGACCTTTTATTATTTATTTATATCTTAACCATTGTTACACGGCCCAAGTTTAGGATTTCCAATCCTCAAGATTTTTGAGGTCCTTTGCCATCAAAACAATGGCTTGGATCATTGAAAATTGACTCAGGTATAGCAGACATGAGACGTGCGTATCTACAACTATATTTAAAGACGTGAACTAGAAATACATCCTGCCGTATTAAAATAGGATACGTATGGACTTTTAGCCATTGTATTAGGATATTTTTCAGTAAACTAAACCGTTGATATGATGGCCCGATCGTAGATAAGAGGTAAGGAAAAAAAAACTCGAAATGTGTTAGATTCCTTTGGTATACCTAACTATGCCATCTATTAATGGCTCATCCTTTTAGAGAGAGTGGTTCTTATGTTCGATTTTCAAATATGCCTCTTAATAAATTCTCCTACGGTAATATCTGCTACTATGCACGTTTCCAATAAAAACTTCACGGATACCTTATTGGGAAATCGGATTGTGTACTGAGTTACTCAGTAAGCTTTTATGGTACTGAGTAAACTCAGTTGGGCCTACTGTAAAAGTATTAAGTTTATCCACTCCATTCATCCATTTTATCAGATAATTTTAGGTATTGAGCCAAAAATTGAAGCATATAAAAAGCTTGAGTGGACCATACCATAGGAAACAGTGGGAATAATAATTTCAACTTTTCAAACCTTTCTAGTGCCCACAGTGATCTTCATTTGTCATCCAACATGTTAATAAGATTTAAAAATGTAAATGAAGGGAAAACAAAAATATTAGCTTGATCCAAAACTTCTATGGTCGCAAAAAAAAAAAAAAAAAAAAAATCAACGGTGGACACTTAATTCACACTATTTCTTGTGGTGTGGTCCACTTGATATTTCTATATACTTCAATTTTTGGATCTGGACCTAAAATTAACTTTTAAAATGGATGGATAGGGTAGATAAAATAAGTAAATCAGTGGATCCCACAGAGTTTACTGCATACCATGTTACTCAGTACACAGTCCGCTTCCCCTTAGTTGAAGGGAAAACATAGTGGCCCACCTGAGACTTGGTTGTACCTCATGTTTTTGGACGATGGTCTGAAATGAGTTGGAAAATGTACTGGAGGTGTCACTGAGACGTGGAGCCTCATCTTTTGGTCCAGCTCTAAAATGAGTTGGAAAAATAATGGGCAGTGTGGATATATAACACATGCGTTAAGGTGGATCTCACAGGTAGGGCCTCACCCACTCCCATTGGTTCAAACAATGAAGTTATTAGTTAAAATGGCCAGTAATTATGATGTATTAAAGGCAGTGATGTTATGTTTTTAATCCATATCTTTTTTAGCCCCCAGTAACTTTTTACCATTTCAATGGATGAAATGCTGCTCTACTAGTCGTCCCTTTATACGGCGGCAGCTTGTGGTGAAAGTCAAGAGAGACTTTTGAGAATGCAATGTGGGTCCTATTAAATCAACGATTTGGGCTACCCCTCGGCCGATTTGATCTGTTCACTTTAATCAACTAGTCGTAAACTCACAGTAAAGTCATTTAAGAAAAAAAAACATTTAGAGCTATCTGTAGCCCACAACTACATTAATGTTGTGAGTTAATTCTGAATTACTTTCTCCAGTGTGGTCCATCCGTGATAAGTTTTGCCTTCAAACTTGGGCAGATGTCATAAAATTAAAACCTTTTTCATTTGGATGACTTGAATATGCTACAAGATTATCCAGTGGGCCTAACGTAGGATGTGGGATGAGTTTAAAAGGGAACGCTTGACACAAGAAGGCCATCTGGCATTTTCCTTCCTTTCTTGTTCATTTTTTTACTTCAAATAAGGGGTCCATTTGGTTGTTAGGACTGTTGTCACCTCCATGGGACTTACTCTGACTAGCTTTCAGCGTGCATCTAGCGTCATTCCCTCCATTATGTCAAGCTTTTAAGTGGTTTTTTGAAGATTTCTGATCACACTCTCCGACGTAGAAGTTATGATCGCCAAAGGTAGGTTTAGGTTAGGATAATAGTGGTTTTTATATTTTATTTCTTCAACGGGTATCAATGGTGGGAGTTTGTGAAAGGAAGGAGGGTGTGGTGGTTCCCTTTATAATTGTTTTTATCTTTTTTTTTTGTTGGGTATGAATGGTGGGAGTTTGTCAAAGGGATGAATTTTGTAATAGAAGAATGTTGTAATGGATAAATGTAATGACTGTCGAAATGGAAGAATGTTGTAATGGATGAATGTTGAGATAGGAGAATGTTATAATTGATAAATATTGTATGGTGGATTATTGATATTCACTATAGATCATTGATAATCACCGTGGATCACCGATATTCAATGAAGATCGCCAATACTCAGTGAGGATCGCCAATATTAACTATAGATCATCGATTTTCATTGTGGATTGCCAATATTCAGTGAGACTCACCGAAATTAACTATGGATCGCCAATATTCACTATAGATCGCCAATATTCACTGTGGATTGCAGATACGAACTGTATATTGCTGATTCGATGATAACTATCATAACTCCCTCGGTAGATGTTTGATTTGGGTGATCTTGTACTCATTAGTAAAATAGTTTGATGAACTTTCAAATGACTTTAGAATTATCTCACTTGGACATTATTTGAATGCCTAAAAATGGGCCTCAAGTTCATAAGAGACTGTGAATCGTCCTTGAAGTTTTTCATCATTATCAGGGAGTGTAGTGTTCATCCGTAATGAGTTTTACCTTCAAACTTGGGCAAATGGCATGAAATTAAAATCCATTTCATTTGAACAGCTTGCATCTACTACAAGACTATCAAGTGTGCATCACATAAGATGTGGGATGGCTTCAATAGGTGTGTCTCTTGCGTGGGAAAGATAATTTGGCATTTTCTTCTCTCTTTCTTCGTCCTTAATGCAGTAGCTTACCTCAGAAGTTGAATGGAAGAGGTGATGGTGGGTCCCAATAGTTGATTTACTAAAGTCCACTGAAACTTGGTCGAAATTACATTTGAGATTTTGGCCGGATATATATATATATATATATATATATATATATATATATATATATATATATATATTATATATATATATATATATGTATATATATATATATATATAAATCATCTTCTTTTTTCCTAGAATTTCATCGAAACTTGGACAGAGTTTATCATCGTCGTTGGAGTTGGATATTGAACCGTACAATTACTAACCATCAATGATGCTTGGTGTGGTCTCCTCCTCTGAAAAATAAAGAAGAAAGAGAGAAATAAAGCCCAAATGGCATTTTTTATATGAGAGGCCCACCTATTGAACCCATCCCACGTCTTATGTGGGGCTCACTAGATAATCTTGTAGCAGATCTAAGCCGTCCAAATAAATGAGGTTTTAATTTTATATAATTTATCCTAGTACGAGGGTAAAACTCATCACAGATGGATCACACCGGATGAAACAATGCACAATTAACTCATAGTATTAATACAGTTATGGGCCATAAACAACTTTATTTTTATTTTTTTAAAATGGCCTTACCATGAACTCATAACTGTCCGATTAAGGTAAATGGGTCAGAGCGGCTGAAAAGTGACCTTAATCATTGATTTAGTGGAACCCACACCCCATTCTCAAAAGGCCCTTATGACTTCTGAGACAAACTAATGCCGTATAAGGGTACGACTGGCAGAGGGGCATTTTACTCCTTCTGAAAGCGAAAAGTGCTCATGGAGCTAAAAAAGATATGGATTAAAAATCTGATGTTAGCGCCTTAATTACATCATAATTGAGGGCCATTTTAATGAATAGTTTAAGGATTACCTACTGTTGGCTTCAGTAGTTTTCTCGCTACTAAAGTGACATCACCAAGTTTTGTGGGGCCACCTTATTATGTGTGTTGTATCCACACCGTCCATCCATTAGGATAAATCATTTTAAGACACGAGTCCAAGAATGAGATAGATCTAAATCTCAAGTGAATGCTTGCCATTAAAAACTTCTTGGAAGCCACAAAAGTTTTTGATGAAGCTGATATTTGTGTTTTCCCTTCTTGCATGTTTGTGTGAACTTATGAACAGGGTTGGACCTCAAATAAAATCATGGTATGCCCTTGGAAGGTTTCAATAGTGAGCGTCACTGTTCCCACAGTTTTTCATAATGAGTCCACTTAAGCTTTGGATCTACTTCATTTTTGGGCTCATGCCCTAAAACGATCTCGCCAAATGGATGGACGGTGTTGTTGGGTCATTAAAAAAAACTCAAAATCTCCTAGGATGGAATCCTTATTGTGCGTACCCTCGCTCTCTCCCTGGTTCCTTCTTGTTGTACGAACAACCTCCCTTATCAAAGTCCTTGTTGCGTGTCGTCTTTCAACATGGGTCCCCTGTTGCACGCCCAATCTTTCAGGCTCGGTGCTCTATTGCGCACCTCATATCAAGTTGCAATCCAACCAATTACGTGGAAATGGCCTTTGCACATGTAAGGGGGGCTATAAATACCCCACCTCTCCTCATTTGGAAGAGGTCAAAAGAGTTCGGAGTGGAGTGAGTGGAAGGAAGATAGGGGACTAGTCCACCCACACAATCGTTCCATGTGCAACCACTCCACCTACGCTACCACTCCACCCGCATAACCAGTCAGCCCTTGCAGCCAGTGTGCTCGCGTAACCCCTCCCTATATGTAATATGGTGGTCTTCTATTTTCAAATTAATGAAACTTTCAATGGCCTTATTGCATGATTCGTTCATAACTTATCTCTATGTGTATTTATATGTATATTGATATAAAATAAGAGATCTTAAGCCTGCACAACCTCTCTATTACTCTGATAGACACCAAACATGTCAAAATGCTGATGAAATTGCTATTGAATTCCATTTTCTTCTTGTATTACATTGATTCAATGTACTTTGTTCTAGAATCAAGGGAAATACGAGGATGTAATTGAAACTCATAATAAATAAAATCTAAGATAATGAATGTTCTTCTTTTTTTTTTTCGTTATTATTAAATGATAATTCCCCTATCAAAATATATTTATTTCATGTTGAAACAAAATGACAACTCCGCTGGGGAAAATAACTAATTTAGTACTAACTTAGAAATTATTTGGAGAACGATTATCATCAATCGGAGCCATAATAACACCAAAATAATGACTCTCAATAAGAACATCCTCCCCTTCATCTCTAAAATAAAGTATAATTTTATTTAATCAATATAATTAATGTTATGTTTTGAATAACATGTATTCTGTCCTTATACAACCGCAATGGCTTTTCTCCCAATTGATGTAGCTGTTTTCTTCAACCCTAGGGATTTGTTGTGGATTACATCGACAATATGCGATCACTACTACAGAAAGTACTGGAGAAGGTTAAATCTACTACGATCAAGGATAAGCAATGTCAGGTGATGTCCGGAATGATCTTCACTTCACCGACAACACAGCAGAACAATGAAAGATGCATAGCGGTGGCATCTAAAAGACGAAGAGTTTGATCTCCTCCCATAAGAAGTATTGTCCCGCCAAGTACAGTTAGAGGGTCAATTATGCGAAATGTCACAAGATGCAGTCTTACCTCAGTCACGCAATTATTTCATTTGAGAGAGAATGAAAAGCTCGTCACTCCAGAAGATCTTCCAGTACCGCCTACTACCACCATAAAGACATCCATCACAGAATCATTATGAATTCAGAAGAATAAAGGGAAAGCCATCACGACAAGTGAATGTTCGCTCACAGCACCCTCTGCAAAAGATTTAAAGCAAACGCATGCATTAGAAATATTGTAATTCGAATCAGCTAGCCCTTCGAAACAACAGTATGCCGGTTTCGAATCAAACGACGGTTTATCTTCCTCAACAACACTAGCAATGCAATGCTCGTTTCCTCCTTTAATACCAAGATGATCGAAGAATAAAGAAACAGAAGTCTTGCCGGTAAATATTAATCATCTTAATCAGCGTTCACTAGAAGAGGATGTTGCTGAAAAAATCTCTAATCTTCTAGCAGCGACTGATGTGAACAACATTGAACTACAAGTAGAAAGGTCACAACCACAAGCGGATAGATTTTAAGGACCGATGCCTAATAATGCTCAAATCATAACACAGGAAGAAATCTGACAGATGGTCATTGAAACTATTCATCTAGAAAAGGAATGAGGTTAGAATAAAAGGTTCCGATACTAGACACCATATCCCCTTGAAATAGAAGTACTATTTTCGACTGACCTCAAACACCCGAACTTTAAGAAGTTTAATTGGGATAGATTACTAAAAGAACATATGATGCACTTCATAACAATGATGGAAAATCTCTCTAAAGTTCCTCAATATTGTTTACGATTATTTGGATAATCTCTAATAAGGAAAGCCTTTAGATGGTATTCAACCTTGAATCCAGAGTATATTCATACTTGGGAATAGATGCAATACGCTTTTATGTCAAAATTTTTCTCTTTCGACAGAGAAGTTAGTTTGATTGAATTAGCCTTTACTCATCCACGAGAAGACGAATCAGTTGATGAATTCATCATTCGATAAAAAGACTTGGGGCATCATTCGATATCTTCAAAGAGAATCAAATTAGGTTAATTTATGTTTGGAAGGTATAAGACCAGAAGTGACATGTAACCTAATTAGTGCAGATTTGCAAACTTTTCGTGATCTTGCTACAAAGGCGCGTACTCTTGAAAAGATGTTTGAAAAAATGTTCACTTTTTACATAAAATTACTATACTAGAATTTTCATGAAATATTAGCCAACGCCGCTAGAGAAGAAGAAAAGAAAAAAGATTACCAAAATGAAGAAAGAAACCGAGGTGAAGAAAATTAGAAAGTCATGTGATTTGGATGATATATGAAAAATGTAGACAATATAAAACCCATAAGAAATGGGCATTCAAAAAAGAAGATATACTTCCTATGATGAATCAACTGTTGACTAGATGAAAAATTAAGCTACCTCAGTCAAAATACTGTAAAGAAACGGAGAAGATGAGAGGAAAATGATATTATCACTATCATCGTATGTTCAAGCGTCAGATTGAAAATTGCTATGTTATTAAAAGATATACTCTAAAGGATGATTGACAATGGTGAATTTGTTATAGAAGAATATGATAGAAAGAAAAGAATGATGAGTCAATATAATTTCTGTTTGAAGCATGACATAAACAACCCTTCAAGAAATAAGGTGTGATTTTAGTAGTGGCATGTTCCATCATGCTTATGTACAAGAAGGAAAGCAGAATGGTTACACAATAACGTAATAAGACAAGTAGTATTCCATTCATATGTCTTCATGAACCTTCATTCTCTTGTGAAGTAAGAATGAAGAATGATCAATGAATAGAGAAATTAAAGAAATATACAATTTTCAAATATTCTGTTCAACATATCCTTCTGAATAGCCAAACTCTTGATCCTTTGATCCTGGAAAAGTTAATTGTTGATTTCTTGAAATGATAATTATCGATATCAATTTTTGCAGGTCAACATTGGGGCCAAAATTATTACCATGGCTGAATTATTATATATTAACGCTTAAGCCCGGAATTATTATTGTTTCTGGAATATTGCTACGGCCGACAAAAGTGGCTCCAAAATTATATATATTCTTAAAAAGAAAGGCCACTGTAAAATTATTTCTAAGCCCTAGTCAACTATCTACAAGATTTATTAAGTGAAAATTATATCCAGATTATAGATAACTATTAGGCTTATAATGTCAATCAAGACACGAAGAGATTCAATATATAAATAAATATATATATATATATATATTCTTTAATAAAGGCAATATACCGTGACCTATCGAACGACTTATCAAGCTATGGATTAGAATGAATAAGGCATCGGAATGCCTATGGATATTCATCCTATCAAAATTATTGTTCTTGAAAAGTAAGGAAATTTTTATTGTAAAGATTTTCAGAGAAAATCTCATCCAATCAAAAAGGGGCAGATCAGGCAACAGTTAAATAATATTCGCAATAAGCATACTATCGCCTGAAGCTCTATCAAAGTCGCTAGCCCATATACTATCTTCAACAAGCGACGATTAATATCAATAAGATGATAGCCACCTTACATCATTCTTTATGACAGAATATTATATCGGTCAATTGGCAGAATCATTCTTACAAACTATTAAAGAACTATCATCTTATATACATTACAAAGCATTTCCGATTATCAAGATATCATTGGTCATCGCTGATATTGCCAAGGAGCACTGACTATTATTACAAAGCATCGACGATCACTAAGACATCGTCCATTACAAAATATTATTACAGATTATCATTGATATTGCCACTATTGCTATCAAGCTGATATTATTATCTTCACAAAATGATGTTATCATTTATCAATGAGCTATTATTACCATCGAATACTATCAGAAGTCATCGCTTATTATCAACATAATGAAAATTGTAGTCTTATTAATGATATTACTGACTATCGATCATCACTGACTATCACTGACTACACAACATTGATTATTTTACTGATTCATTTATATATGACAGCGATGAGCGCCCAAGAAAGCCAATTACGCATAAGCTCTATATTATCAGCCAGGGCGATTCATTTATATATGACAACGGTGAGCGCCCGATCAGGCCGATTATGCATAAGCCATATATCATCAGCAATGGCGATTCATTTATATACGACCGTAGTGAGTGCCCGAGCCTGCTAACCACTCATGAGACCTATAGCTAATGCTCCAATAACTTACGATCATAAACTGTGAATGCTCCAATAACTTACGAACCTAAACTGTGAATGCTCCAATAACTTATGAGCCTAAACTGTGAATGCTCCAATAACTTACAAGCCTAAACTGTGAATGCTCTAATAACTTACGAGCTTAAACTGTGCTTACTCTCAAGACTCTAGCCCAAAATTGGTGATAAACTACATTTGCTGTCTTAAGCCCGGTCAAGTCAAGTTATGTTCAGTCGAGTACAATCAAGTTACATTCAGTCAAAGTTATGTCCACTCCAATACCTTATGAGCTTAAACTGTATTTTTTCTTATGAGCCTGACTCAAAATTAGCATACTAATCTTACTTACTGAACTCTAAAATAGAGGATACAATATTGACAGGTACGAAAAATGGAATGACTAGATCATTGACATGATATATAATTCAAGTTAAAAAGAATGACACCCTACTAATATATATATATATATATATATATATATATATATATATATATATATATATTGAATCGCAATCATTTTAAAATTGTCAATCTATTATTATCATTTTAAAATCATCCATGTATTTACTTGAAGATTATCAATGCATCTCGAAATTATTAGTATGTAATGAAATTTGATCAAAGAATTATACAGCTCTGAAATATTGATCATGACTAATTAGCAAGAGAAATCACTACTCAAGACTCTGGAATATCCAGATTAAAAGATATCCAATAATGCAGGAATAGCTGGAGTTGTCACTAGAACTATGGCAAGAGTTGCATTAAAGGACAACTCCTTGGCCATGATGCTTAAGAAAAGGGCTATTGGAGCTGATTGAAAGGACCACAATAGGAGCAACATCAAAAGGATGCTCCTATTACAAGGCTATTGGAATGACAACTTCTAATGAAAAGTGAATTGCTTAAACAATGACAATTGAAAGTGGTGAAGATTTAATTGCAACCTTGATTGTAAAAAGGCATTCTACATTAATATTTTTCAGAAGCTGTCAAAAGGATTAACATAATCTAATTGACCACTATGAAGATAAAGAATTACCCGAAGAAAGCATTATCACTGTCGTTGGCTGCACCGTCGAAAACAATTGCTTGACCACTTAGGGGCATTTAGTAATCCCTTCGAGCCAAGCACAATTCCTTCGAGCGTGATTCCTTGTTCAGAAGTGATCACCTAGTCATTGTTCAAGCGTGATTCCTTCAAGCTTGATTCCTTTGAACGAGATTCTTTAGTCTTCCATTCGAGCTCGACTCTTCAGTTCTTCGTTCAAGTGATCTTTCTCTGTTAGTAGATCAACTCTACATTCATGAAGAGTCCTTCTCTGTCATGAAAGAATTTTGGTGTAGAAGAAAATCAATCATCCATTTGATTTTGCAAAACCAATCAAAGAAGGATCGATGGGGCACCTATTAACACAAAAAAAAAAAATACTCCAAATCTCCTAGGATGGAATCCCTGTTGCATGCACCTTCTCTTTCCATGGAATCCCTGTTGCGGGCACCCTCTATCTCTCCCTGGTTCCTTCCTATTACGCGGCCAGTCTCCCAAATTGGATTCTCTATTATGTGGACAACCTCCCTTATCAGAAACCCTGTTGCACACCCAGTCTTTTAGGATGGGTCCCCTGTTGCGAGCCCAGTCTTTCAAGCTGGGTGCTCTATTATGCGCCCCATATCAGGTTTTAATCCAACCAGTTGCGTGGAAATAGCCTTCGTACTTATAAGGGGGGCCATAAATACCCCATCTCTCCTCATTTGGAAGAGGTCAGAAGAGTCTGGGATGGAGAGTGGAGAGAAGATAGGGGACCAGTCCACCCGCGCAACCACTCCACCCATGCAACCACTTCACCCACATAACCAGTCCGATCCCGCAACCAGTTTGCTTGCGCAAAGGGTTCCCCTCCTTATAAGTAATGTGGTGGTCTTCTATATTCACATTAATGAAACTTTCTTTTAGCAAGATTCGTTCATGACTTATCTCTATGTGTATGCCTTATACATATATCGATATAGAACAAGAGATCTTAAGCCTGCATAACTTCTCTATTACTCTGACAGATGCCAAACACGCCAAAATGCTACCAAAATTGCTATTGAATTTTTTTTCTTCTTCTATTACATTGATATAATGTACTTTGTTCTAGAATCAAAGGAAACACAAGGATATAATTGAAACTTAGAATAAATAAAATCTAAAATGATGAATGTTCTTTTATTTTCGTCGTTATTATTGTATGATAATTTCTCTATCGAAATACATTCGTTTCTCATCGAAACAGGTGTGGATGCAGCACATACGTTTTGGTTGGGCCCACAGAACTTAGTGATGTTACTTCGGTAGTAAAATAGTTATTGAGGTTGTTAGTAGCTAATCCATGTCCTGGTTCAAATCAACTACAATTTTAAGGCTAATTAATGTTAATAAATGAGAAGGATATAATGGGTTACAGGCTTAGCTGGATCCTAGCTTATCTAAAATCTACCCAGCCCCTAAGTTTTCACTCCATGTTTAGGTCAAGGAACTAAAATCAGCGCATGTTGAGAAAAGTTTACAGGTTGATGCTGACATTAATTTAAAATGTTTCCCTTTATATGGCCCACTTTAATAATGGAAAGGTGTTGATATTTGGGTTTCGGGCCTAACTCTTAGTGTAGTATATAATGTTTAGAGTGGATTTTATCTGATCATTACAGCTGGCACTATAAATATCAAGAGTGGACATCTCTCTTCCATATATTTCCCATGGCATGCCTCATTAAAATCAAAGGTCAACCGGATTTATTGACCATGGGCCTAACATACTATTACATATCTAATGTTTAGAGGGATTGATCTTACGTGGGTTTCCTAATAAATAAAGGATTGGGCATTCCAAGAAGAATTACTTCATGGTGTATTCCTCACGCATCACAAGGAAGGAGATGGTTATTTCAGGTGTCTTTTTAAAAGGGGTAGTGGCTTGGGTGGGCTCCACTCTTATGTTGATGTAAAATCCACTCCTTCCATTAAGTGTGTCACACCATGTTAGGTCCATGATACAAATATCAGCCTCATTTGTAATTCAAGTGAGCCACATCAATGGAAACATTATATAGGGCAAGGCTTACCCTCTAAACTTTTTCTATTGATGTGGCCCAGTTGAATTACATATGGGCCAGATGTTTTGGCCCCATGCCTAAGCATAAGAGTGGCATCTAATGGTTGGACTTGATTTTAAATAATCATTATGTTGGGTCCTATAATAATCAAGGGCGGACATCTCGCTCATGATTGTTTTCTTTGATTTAGACCACCTGAATCACCGTCAAGCTTGATTTTTTTTGCCCTTCACTCAATATGGGATTACACACATTATAGTTGGAGTACAACTTTACATACACACAATGATGGCCCTTGAAAGATTAAAGTTATGATTCTTTTATTTTTCCAATTTTCAAAATTTCTTTAGCACCGGGCTAGGTCGAGCTTAGCCAAGCCTTGTATATTAAAAATAAAAAATAAAAATAAAAATAAAAATTCTACACTGAGCTTGAGCCAGACATTTTTGGCCTCTTATGGGCCCAGGCTAGAATTAACAACCTTAAGGACAAAGATTGCACCACACCTTGCCAAGATGGATTCGGTCTTGGCAAGGGCTCTATGGGCCCACTATGATGTATGTGTTTTATCCATGACATCCATCCGTTATATGATGTGTGTTTTATCCATGTCCTCCATCCATTTTAACGGATCATTTTAAGGCATGAGCCCAAAAAGGAGCCAAATCCATGACTCAAGTGGGCCTAACCACCTTAAACGGTGAGGATTGAATGCCTACCATTAAAATCTTTTTAGGGGCCACAAATGTCTTTTTGTTATCAAACAATGCAATGTTATTTCGCTAGAATTAGCTTATTTCGTCACTTACTAATCTTTAACATTTGATGTTAGCCTATACGTGGGTGTTATCAGTAAAAAACCACACAAATTCGATTAATTAATTGTAAGAAGCTAACAAATATGCTTGATCACCAAAATCTTAGGCCCAACTTTGCTACATATTCATCTAGGGCCCAAATCTAGCTGACTTATCATTGACTAATCAAGACAGTTGTGACTAAATAAAGACCTACTTAAAGCCAAGAAAAGTAGGGGTCGGATCTTGATTAACAAATCAAATTGACCTAGTTACTCTATTAGCGTAAGAGCCAATGGTTTAGGGTGATTAGGATCGAATCAACATTTTTTCTAACTGTAAATAGGCCACACTATGAACTTAGATAATCCAAACCGAAATCTTTATACATAAGAAATCCCGTCACTTAACTTATTCAAAAATACTTAGATTAACCAACCAAGCCTTAAACTGCTCGTTAGTGGGCCACTAGATGTGAAACTATAAAAAGGCATTCGCCTTAGCGAGCTTGACATCCATCGTGGGATCTCAAGTCATGATCACACCTTGAATAATTCAACTCGAGTTTGCAAGGCAAGTGTATGAGATATGTGAATACATTTAGATATAGTCAAGAACTTGAGTTATTTGTCCACATCCTATCTTTGCTAAAGTTTTGGCTTTGAGACTGTTACACTAATCTAAGTTAATACCTTAATAACACATATCACTATAGCCGTAGCTCTAATTGATGATCAGTGACCATCGAACTTGATGGGTTATTTTGACCCATCTTCGACCGGTCGAGAGCCCTGCTCGACTGGTCGAAGGCTGGTGGTCGACTGGTCGAAGATTCGAGTCATGGCTTTGACACAAAGTCCAGCGAGTATTGTTGTTGTTTTTTGTAGCTAGGACTGGTCGAAGTAATGTTCGACTGGTCGAAGGGGACCTAGGACTGGTCGAAGGAATGTTCGACTAGTCGAAGGTTACGCAGTTTGTTCCGCGATTTTGCCCGAAACTGCGGATTTGAGTCCTTTCGCAATTGGGATGCGGAAAGGAGTTTCCCAAAACTATAAAAGGGGTTTCCTGGGGTTTTTCTAGGCATCACAAAACAACAAGAGGGTTTTCTAAAGCTTTGCAAGGGATTTTCTAAAGGGTTTAGGGCTATCAAAGGTGAGAGAGAGGGAGAAAGAGAGAGAGGGAGCTTATAGAAGGGAGGTTCTACTCGTGGAGATTTTCTACTTTGCAATCTATATCTCAACGCTTCTATGTCCTCGTAATCGGTTAGATCTCTCCGTTTTCTCTATTTCTCTTATTGTTTATCCACTCCTGCGTGAGTTAAGAAGATTGTAATGTTCTACTTCATAGTTGATTGTTGATCTGGACGAGGTCCCGTGGTTTTTACCTCTTTGAGGGTTTTTCACGTAAAAATCTCTTGTGTTGTGTTTGATTGATGCTTTGATTTATTTCATTGCTTTATTATCCATAATTCTGGTTTATTTCGGGAGGCTAGATCCTAAGGTTTGTGCAAGGCACCCCAACAAAGTGGTATCAGAGCTAAGTTCATTGAACGGGTAGGATCAGTTTGGAATTATGGAAGGTGTCTCATCAAGGATGATCAGCCTCAATGGTTCTAACTGGACCATATGGAAGGCTAAGATAGAGGACTTGCTTTATTGCAAGGACCTATATTCTTCAATCTCAGGCATATCAGCAAAATCCAAGGATATGACTGATGATGATTGGAAGAAGATGGACCAAAAGGCGGTGGGGTTTATTAGACAATGGTTGGATGATTCTGTGTTCCACCATGTGTCTACGGAAACCTCAGCTGCAAGCCTATGGCTAAAATTATAAGGGCCGTATGAGAGGAAGACAACCGGTAATAAGATATTTCTGATAAGGCGACTTGTGAATCTCAAGTTCAAGGATGGAGGTTCTGTGGCCGAGCACATGAATGAGGTCAGCAATATAGTGAACCAACTCACCTCTATGAAGATGGTCCTGGATGATGAACTGCAGGCTTTACTATTGCTTAGTTCATTGCCTGACAGTTGGGAGACATTAGTGGTGTCTTTAAGTAACTCCGCGCTAGACGGAAAGATATCCATGGAACAGGTAACCAGTTGTCTCTTTAATAAGGAGATAAGGAGGAAGTCTCAGGGGTCTACTCAGCAAGAGGCTCTTGTGACGCAGGAACGGGGGAGAGGAAAGAATAGGAAGGGCGGGAAGACCCGAGATAAATCAAGAGGCAAGTCGAGTAAAAGAAAAGAGGTTGAATGCTGGAATTGTGGCAAGAAGGGCCACTACAAGCATGAATGTCGTGGTAAGAAAGGTGACAAGAAAGGAAAAGGGAAGGAAGATGAATCAGATTCCACTGCGATCACTTCAGATGGTGACATGGTAGTTATTCTTTCTGCAGATCATGATGTATATCTCATGGCTACGAGTCAGGACACCGACTAGGTGGTTGACTCGGGAGCTTCTTTTCATGTGACTCCACGCAGGGACTTCTTCACAAGCTACAAGTCAGGTGACTATGGGACTGTGAAGATGGGAAATTCTGGTGTATCAAAGATCGTGGGAGTCAGTGATATTTATGTGAAGACCGATGTGGGCTGCACATTGGTTCTCAAGGATGTGAGGTATATCCCAGACCTTCGCCTCAACTTGATATCGACGGGAAGGCTGGATGATGATGGCTATAAAAGCTAGTTTGCTGGTGGGCGATGGAAGCTCATCAAGGGTTCGTTGATCGTGGCTAGATGGAAGAAGTGTTGCACCCTGTACAAGACAAGTGTCAGTATGTGCAAGGGTGGATTGAACGCAGCGGACGATTCAGCTATTGACATGTAGCACAGGCGTCTAGGCCACATGAGTGAAAAAGGGCTTCAGCTACTAGCGAGGAAGCAGCTCCTTCTAGACGTGACAGGTATATCTCTCAAAACCTGTCTTGATTGTTTATCAGGGAAATAACATAGAGTTTCATTCATTAAAACTGTTTCTCATGTTAATAAAGTGCATGCTTTAGATTTGGTTTATTCTGATATTTGTGGTCCTATGAGGACAAAAACCTTTGGTGGGGCATTGTATTTTGTCACTTTTATAGATGATGCATCTAGGAGGGTTTGGGTTTATGCTTTGAAATCCAAGGACGAGGTCTTTGGTGTGTTTAAATTGTTTCATGCTATGGTCGAGAGAGAGACAGGTAGATCATTGAAGTGCATCTGCACTGACAATGGTGGTGAATACATTGGCGACTTTCACGAGTACTGCAAGTCCCAGGGTATACGGCATGAACAGACGGTTCTCAAGACCCCCCAGCATAATGGTGTAGCTAAGCGAATGAATCGCACCATTGTTGAGAGAATCAGATGCATGTTATCCCATGCGAAGTTGCCCAAGACGTTCTGGGGAGAAGCAATGTGCACGGCGGTGTATTTGATAAACAGGTCTCCATCAGCCCCATTGAATGGAGAAGTACCTAAGAAGGTTTGGACTGGACAGGATCCATCGTACAGTCATCTCAGGGTGTTTGGATATAGGGCATCCGTTCACGTACAAAAGGACGAGACATCCAAGCTCGATATGAAGATCAGGCAATGTGTGTTCTTAGGGTACGGTGATGAAAAATTCGGTTACAGGTTATGGGATCCGACCGAGAAGAAGCTCGTCAGGAGCAGAGATGTGGTTTTCTTTGAAGATCAGTGTATAGAAGACATTGGTAAGCCAGAGAATAACCAACCTAGTTCAGGTGAGCTAGAAGATATGGATCCGATTACTCCTCCCATGGTGCTTGATGATGAGGGACTACAGCAAGGTGCAGAGGACGAGGCAGTTCCTTCAGAAGATGGACCAGGGGAGCAGCCCCCACTTGATCCACCTGTTGAGCCACAGGTGAGGAGGTCATCTAGGGACAGACAGCCGTCCAAGAGGTACTCGCCGCATGAGTACATTATGCTGACTGATGGGGGAGAGCCAGAAGATTATTCTAAGGCCCTAGCCGACGAGCATAAGGGGGAGTGGTTGAAAGCTATGCAAGAGGAGATGAAATCCTTGCATAAGAACCACACCTATGATATGGTGAAACTGCCTAAGGGCAAGAAAGCTCTGAGCAATAAGTGGGTGTTCAGAAAGAAGATTGAGCAGAAGAATTCACAGACGAGATTCAAGGCCAGACTTGTGGTGAAAGGGTTTGGTCAGAGGAAAGGTATAGACTTCGAAGAGATATTCTCACCAGTGGTGAAGATGACATCCATATGGGTGTTGCTTGGGTTGGCGGCTAGCATGGATTTGGAGATAGAGCAGTTAGATGTTAAAACTGCCTTTCTCCATGGTGACCTGGAAGAAGAGATCTACATGCACCAACCAAAGGGGTTCAAAGTTAAGGGCAAGGAGCATATGGTGTGTAGGCTGAGGAAGAGCTTGTATGGGTTGAAACAAGCTCCACGACAATGGTACAAGAAGTTCGATTCGTTCATGTTACAGCATGGGTATGACAGAATGGAGTCGGACCACTGTGTGTTCACGCGTAAGTTCTTAGATGGTGATTTCTTAGTTATGCTGTTATCTGTTGATGACATGCTCATCATGGGAAAAGACATCAAGAAGATTGACAGGCTGAAACAGGAGTTGAGCAAGTCTTTTACGATGAAAGACTTGGGCCCGGCTAGACAGATCCTAGGAATGGAGATAACCCGTGACAGAAGCAGCAGGAAGCTTTGGCTGTCATAAGAGCAGTATATTGAGAAAGTCCTAGAGCGGTTTAATATGAATGCAGTGAAGCCGGTCAGTACTCCACTGGATGGTCACTTCAGATTGAGCGACAGGCAATGTCCTAAGACGAAGGTAGAGGTGGAAGAGATGCAGAAAATACCCTACGTGTCAGCTGTAGGAAGTTTGATGTATACTATAGTGTGTACATGCCCAGACATAGCATATGCGGTTGGTGTTGTCAGCCGGTACCTTGCAAATCCTGACAAAGAGCATTGGGCAGTGGTAAAATGGATACTACGGTATCTAAGAGTCTCATCCAAGTTGAGCCTATGCTATGGTGACGGTAAACCTATGTTAAAGGGCTACACAGATGCAGATATGACAAGTGACATAGACTCCAGGAAGTCTACATCGGGGTTCATGTTCACGTTTGTAGGGGGAGTGGTTTCTTGGCAGAGCAAGCTACAGAAGGTCATAGCATTGTCGACGGCAGAGGTCGAATACATTGCAGTCACAGAAGCATGTAAAGAGATGCTTTGGATGAAAAGGTTCCTACAGGAACTTAGCCTAAAGCAAGAGGAGCACGTGGTCTATTGCGATGTCAGAGTCCTATACACTTGAGCAAGAATCCAAGTCAGCATTCCAAGTCGAAACACATTGAGATACGGTATCACTGGATTAGGGATACTTTGGAACAGAAGGTGTTACAGCTTGAGAAAGTCTACATAGACGATAATGGGTCAGACATGATGACCAAGGCTTTGCTCAAGGGCAAGTTTGAGGTTTGTAGAAACCTGGTTGGCTTGAAGAAAGTGGATCCCTCCTGGGTCAAAAAGGGGGAGATTTGATGGGTTATTTTGACCCATCTTAGATCGGTCGAGAGCCCTACTCGACTGGTCGAAGGCTGGTGGTCGACCGGTCGAAGATTCGAGTCATGGCTTTGACACAAAGTCCTGCGAGTATTGTTGCTATTTTTTTACTGTAGCCAGGACTGGTCGAAGGAATGTTCGACTGGTCGAAGGGGACCTAGGACTGGTCGAAGGAATGTTTGACTAGTCGAAGGTTACGCAGTTTGTTCCGCGATTTTGTGCGAAACTGCCGATTTGAGTCCTTTCGCAACTGGGATGCGGAAAGGAGTTTCGCAAAACTATAAAAGGGGTTGCCTAGGGTTTTTCTAGGCATCACAAAACAACAAGAGGGTTTCCTAAAGCTTTGCAAGAGATTTGCTAAAGGGTTTAGGGATATCAAAGGTGAGAGAGAGGGAGAAAAAGAGAGAGGAAGCTTATAGAAGGGAGGTTCTGCTCGTGGTGGTTTTCTACTTTGCAATCTATATCTCAGCGCTTCTATGTCCTCATAATCGGTTAGATCTCTCCATTTTCTCTATTTCTCTTATTGTTTATCCACTCCTGCATGAGTGAAGAAGATTGTAACGTTCTACTTTATAGTGGATTGTTGATCTAGACGAGGTCTCGTGGTTTTTACCTCTTTGAGGGTTTTCCACGTAAAAATCTCTTGTGTTGTGTGTGATTGATGCTTTGATTTATTTCATTGCTTTATTATCCATAATTCTGGTTTGTTTCGGGAGGTTAGATCCTAAGGTTTGTGCAAGGCACCCCAACAAAATTGACTTCTAATAATATATGTTGATCGGCGCATTCAAATGGCAGGTCGATTATATCCATGCATAGATCATCATTAGGGCCAGCTATCCCTTGACATAGATTAGCACGTACACCTCTATATGAGTCCCAAAAGCCATAATTGATCTCCAATAGGGTTATATGACCAAAAACCTAGCCCTTAGGACCAAAATGACCACTTTTGGCACTATAAATACATCACATTTGAGCTCCTCCCCCAAATCCGAATATTTTAGGTTTAAAAGAGAGAGAGAGAGAGAGAGAGAGAGAGAGAGAGAGAGAGTAAAATTGGGAGAGACTGGTACTCCTTTCATTGATTCCCTCCAACTAAAAGCCCTAGTCGTTACGAATCGACCATCAAATCCCTTCCGTCGATAAATAAAGGTAAGAAATGAATCCTAATTCCCAATCTAGGTCTTTTAGGATAAATTGCATGAATCTCACATATTTCTTGGTGCTTGTATAGTAATTAATATTTTCTCTTAAAACCATAACCTTAGAAGTGCAAGTAGGTTAGGTGTAACCCTCTAACGTGTGGAGTATTCTTCTAGGTTTCATTTTATCAAATATTGATAATGTTAGATAATGATTTTTGGTTGATTATAAGATGCCATATGCTATTTATATTTGAATTATATATTATTGTAATCCTAATGTTACTTGTTGATGGTAGCTGACATGTTTGATGAAATGGTTGAACAAGATGAAACTCCTATTGTTACTTCATAATATTGCATTGTAAGTATACAAGCATGATTCGATTAGATCAACTTAAACCGCCATCTTAACCTAATAACTAATCTCGGATTAATTACATTTGAAGACTTTGGCAGAGATTAAGGAGGCTATAAAGGCTCCCTCTCTATTTTCAGAAGCCGACCTTAGAAATCCGAGAGAGAGAGAGAGAGAGAGAGAGAGAGAGAGAGAGAGAGAGAGAGTATATCGTGAGTGTATACGGCCGAACCTCATGTTGAGTTGCTGAGTTTTCCGAGTCATGGGTTGCCGCACCATCTTGACTCTAGACCATAGATTTCACTCATGTTGAAATTGTATTTTTATGTAATTGTAAAGACTTAGGACATTGGTTTGTATAAGCCTTCAGACAGCCACTTGAATATTTGGATATGTATAATTGGACTTCCCTCTATACTTGATTTGTTTATCTTCCCCTAAAATGTGCACTCTGAAAAGAAAGAAAATACACACACACACACACATACATAGAATTTGGGCGATCTGTAAAGGTTAACACTTGAGTTTTCGGAATATGGATAGTATACTCAGGTTTCGAGAACCAGGGTGTTACAGATGATATCGGATAGGAGTTTAGACAAACCTTGCCTTGGGGAAATGGACTTATACAAAACTTAAATATCTCAAGTTAGGATGTTGAAATTAGAGAGATTTGAACCTAGGTGAATCTCCCCTAGACTTAGGGAAATTTTGAGAATGTAGAGACCTAAACTTAGGTTCTCTCAGGAATTATTTGAGGTGGCCATTCGAACTTATATGAAGTCCCCTAAATAAATACATAAGCAAAAAAGAAAAATTAAGGATCCTTCGAAATTTTTAGGTTTAGTCATTCGAACTTAAAAACTAAACTTAAGTATCGTAGCAGAACAAATGACCACTATAATGTAACTAAAATAAAACAATAACATTTCTCGAATATGACTCTCAATGGACAATTTTCAAAAATCTAGAACTTGAGCTATTTTCACAATTTTCCTTAGATGGAAATGACATGGTCATGAAACTCAGCAAATGAAATGAATTTAGGTACCATGAGAAATTCCTTAACCACCATATTGAACATTAGATCGAACGTAAACAATCCCTAAACTTGAGGAATCATATTAGGTATTGTAATTAGAACCCCTTAATACATCTCCTTAGTTAGAATTAATACTCTTCGTAATTTCGACAATTAGAAAGAAATAGAGGTGAAGTTATAGAATTTTGGGTAAAATTTCAACCTTAGTCTGAGCATAATTAGGACTAGATTCAAGAATCTTGATAAATGTAAGTTCAAATTTTATGTAGGGTACTAGTCATGAACTTTTTAGGCAATAGAATACGAATTTAGAATGCGCGATGAAAGCGTAGTGATCATTTGGGTCTATTTCACATAAATTTTGAGTACTCTTATGTTACAAATAGAAAATTTCATGATATTCCCAAGTGTCTAGATTAATTGGGATTACGAATTGATGGAACCATGTTTAACTGAAGTATACGAGGTTTAACTCAAATTCCAAATTCTAGCAAATCCCAATGATCTCAATGCCCTGATCAAGCAGAAGATCGAAATTTACCAGGATTAGAGAATGATACCAGTGGATCCATTATTCTACACAGATAAAGGATCGACGTATCAAGCTCAAACCCACTACAAACATCTGTTCGTGTAAGCACGAACACAGAAAACCAAAAATTGTATTGTACTTTCGATAGCTCAAGTGTGCTACATTACTGAATATCCACCGTTGAAACATCTTTGGGCCATCACGAGGAGCTTCAAAGCAGCCTATTTTTTGGCTCACGCCCTAAAATGAGGTAGAAAAATGGATGGAGTGGATTTGCCACCAACATGATAATGGGCCCTACCTAGGTCTAGTAACCCTCACTCTCCCAACATAAATGGCCCCCAAACTTCTAGGTCCCACCTCGTCCATCATTTTCACATCTCATCATTTTTTCACTTCATTTATGTCATAAGCCCAAAAACAAGGTCAATATCAAGCTCCACTAGACCAAAAGATAGGAAATAGTGGTGAGTGAATGTCCACCGTTGAAAATTCATGGGGACATAATGCGACCCACTTTGAGCTTTGGATCTACCTCATTTTTTGTTAATCGCTCACATGATGAATGACCTATATATATATATATATATATATATATATATATATATATATATATATATATATATATATATATATTAAAAGTAGGGCTCCACAAAGTGAATGATCCATATCGAGGAGGGCCCACAAAATGGATGGAGTGGGCTTCACATGATGGATGACCAACATCAAAGTGTGGCCTCTCATAATGGTGGGTCCACATCAAGTGGGCCCCACCTAATGGTGGTCCAAATCCAAGCTCTCATATGATGGATGACTTTGGATATTGACCCATATCCAAAGTAGGCCACATAATGGATGATCCACATTAAAGGTGCACCCCACACGATGAATAGTGGATATAAAAAGTGGCCCCACATGATACACAATCCACTTCAAAGGTAAGGCCCACATTATGGACACATCAAATGTGGACCCCACATGATGGATGATGGGTAGTGGACATTGATAGGCCTCACAAAAAGAACAATTAGTTTTGATGGTGGGCCCCACATGATGGATGACCTACATCAAAGTGGGCTCCCAATGATGAATGGTCCACATCCAAGACAGGCTTTGTATGATGTGGGGCGCACTTTGAAAGTTTGGCACACAAAATGGAAGGGTCTACATCAAAGGTGATCTCCATATGATGGTTGATCCACATCTAATGGTACTACCCATATGAGTGGGTCAGATGGCATTTAACCACCGCAGTAAGTCCTCACAAAACTAACAGTGGGAATTCCATCTCAAAGGTTGGATTACATGAGTCTTCAATTATTATGATTTTTAGGTTAAATGGTTAAAATGAGTCAATATGAGAAAGTATCTTAGTATGTACCCGAACATGCACTTTTTCACACGCATTATAAAATTCCACTTTCTTTGGATATTCCACAAGTTGGAAGTCTAAGATGAACTCATTTTAATAATAATTCTTTTTTGTTTTTTTTTTTTTGCAAAACTCAGATTTCATTCACAAGAAAATGATATACATTTGGGGGCACCCAGGAAAAATGATTGGGGACCCCTATCATAGCTCCAAAGAGGAGAAACTAACAAACTAGAACATAAGCAGAACACTCAATCCCTCGATTATTGAACCCTTAAAGCGCCCAAGCCGACCTTGTCCAAGAATAGACTACCTCTAATGTTTGCCGGTAGTTCTTGGAGGCGGGTAGTGCAGAAAAGGGAATCACTCTGACTATCGTCTCGCGCCATTCCATCCGCTGCCGCGTTACCTTCCCTAAAGATATGCATGAATTGGAATTGACCCCTATTCTTAAGTTGCCTGATCATGCACAACCAGTATCCCCACTTCCAACCGAGTTTGACCGCCCCCAGAAGAAGATTAACTATAAACTATGAGTCTGATTCAACGAAAACCTTGGAAAAACCCCTATTCAGACAAAGTTCCATCCCATCATGGATGGCTCTAAGCTCGGCTATCACATTAGAACCAACACCATATGTAGTAGAAAATGCAAACAGAAAATTGCCTCTATCACTCCTACAAATCCCCCCCCCCCCCCCCCAGTGATTGGCTTGGATTACCCATATAGGACCCATCGACATTGATCTTCACCCATCCATTAGGGGGCCTAGTCTAGCGCACCAGCCGGGACTGAGGATAAAGTGAGGAGGTGGCCTGGGAAGGCTGGTGATCAAAAGAACCTGCACTAAAGGGGCCCGCACGCTGAGCCGCTGGGGTGGCCCGACCGCCTACCATTGTTTGCACTGTAGCAGGGGCCGCGCTAGATGGACCCCCCGGAACTATGCAACCAATCCTCGAAAACCATCGAAAGACATCTGCTCTGGCTGCAGCAGTAGACCGATACCTTCCTTCAAATCGCACCTTGTTTCTGCAATTCCATATAACCCACAGGACCATCGTAGGTAGCACCTTGTGTGTCACCTAGTTTGCTGATCACCACCGCACTCCACCACTGCGCCAGCCTACCCCCAAGCGACTCTGAATCCACCAGGTGGATGCCAAACCTGTTACCAAAAAACATCCACAGTGACCTTGCCAGACTGTTGTGCATGAACAGATGATTGTTACTTTCAATACTATAACCTTGCAGCGGATCACCTGCACACCACACACACTTCGATGTTAACATAATACCTCTAGTCTGCACTGCTTCATCTAACACAACCGCTTCTGAGAAAATCTGCCAAGAAAACAGAGCAAGGGCAGGACCTTGTGTTAGATGCCTTTCACCCACGATAGATGGGGATGGGCAACTCGGCATATCCTCCATGCCGAGGATACAGAGAAATTCCCTGAACAGGAGAACGGCCACATCGCGGTGTCAGGGCCCTTAGATATACAGTAGCCCATCTGGAAATCTAGTCAATAATATTTTACGGTAAAAAGTTGTAGGCGACCGAAGGCAGAAGCGGGCCAGCCTTACCCAACACCTGGTAGATCTTCAAGGAAAGAATAGGTTGAGGGAGAGGAGCCTCCACCAACCTGTAAAGAGGGCCAAGCCCTGACCAATTGGAGTTCCAGAAGCTACCATCTCTCTCTCTTAGATTCCATTGAACTGGGTCCATGATTGTAGGCAAAAGGCCTGAATTCTTTTCCATAACGGGGACGCATAGATGGGCGGGGAGGCTGGTGTGGGCAGGGAGGCTGGTGTATGCGAAGAGAGGTCCTGCTTATAGTTGGCTGCCATAAATGATCCCCAAAGAGTTTTTCCCACCCCGAACTGGATAGCCCATGCTAACTTGAGGCGTAACGCCTCCATAGTTTCGTTCAGCCTTCTGATTCCTACACTCCCTTCTTCCTTCGGGTTCGCAATTTTCTTCCATTTCACCCAATGGCATTTGCAATTGCCATCTTTCCAGCCCTAGAAGAAGGACGTGAACCTCTTCTCCAAGGTGGCCAGAACTTGTGCCAGAATATGTGCTCCCGCCATCGTATGGATAGGGATGCAGCTGAGGACGTGATGAATTAGAACTATTCTCCCCACCTGAGACAGGCACCTAGCCTGCCAGCCGCATATGCAGCTCACCACTTTGTCTACCAATGGCTAGAAGTCCGTCGCTTTAATTACCCTTTTCTGTAAAGGGACTCCCAGGTACGTGAAACCCCCAACTCCTCTAGCCATACCAAGGGTCGACTCAATGACCCGGATTCTAGTTTCTGACATCTTACGAGAATGCACGATAGAACTCTTCCTGAAATTGACTTTCTGCCCCGACGCATTTTGATACGAATCCAAGAACTTTTTAGTCTCTCTTAAAGCAGAGGCACTCCCATTAACGAACAAAAGTGTATCATCCGCATAAAGCAAGTGGGACACAGTAGGGCAGCCACCTCTGACTTTATATGCCTGAATGAAGCCACGACCAATAAGGTTTTAAATCCTCTACTCAGGACCTCTGCTGCTATAATGAATAAGCTAGGAGAGAGCATGTCGCCCTGTCTCAGCCCACGGTAGGACTTGAAGAAGCCTGCACTTTCGCCATTAATCAGCACCGAGAACTAGTTGTTCGCCCAACACTTCTCCACCAATGTGATCCACCTGTCATCAAACCCGAACCGGTGCAATACCTATTTCAGGAAATCCTAGTCTAGCTTATCATAAGCTTTTTCCATATCCAACTTGATCGTAATATTACCTCCCCTCACTTTTCGATTCAAATCTCTGAAGAGTTCCTGGGCTAAAGCAATATTCTCTGTAATAAGCCTACCTTTAATGAACGCCCCTTGCTCTGCCAAAATCGGGCGAGGAAGCAGATGACTCAATCTGTCAGAAATGACCTTGGCAAAAATCTTATACAAGCAATTACATAGGCTTATTGGGTGGAAATCTGAAAATCACTTTGGACCCGCGATTTTTGACACAAGACATATAAGCGAAGCCGAGACTGCCCTTGGAAGGGGGCCCCTAAGGAACATGAAGTGGATCCCGTTGAGCAGGTCCGGCCCCACAATTCCCCAGCTGGCTGAAAAGAAGCTACCAGAAAATCCATCTAACCCAGCTGCCCCTTCGGAAGGGATAGACTTAATCGCTTAATAAACTTCTTGTAAGTTAGGAGGGGCTAACAGGTCGTTGTTCTCTTCTCGTGAGACCAGCGAAGGAATCACATCCAACAACCCTCTGTTAATAATGCAAAAAGAAGTGTTGAAGAGGCCCTTAAAGTGCTCCACCACAACCTGCTTTATCTCTGAACTGTTGTCCACTACCTGCCTCGATTCCAGCGTGATACTATTGATTGCCGATTTTAGTTGTTTTTTTATAGCCGATGCATGGAAAAACCTTGTGTTCTTGTCCCCTGCTTGCAGCCAACTGACCCGAGCTTTCTGCTTCTAATACAGCTCTTCCAGATTCTGAATATTAGACAGGGAGTGAGAAGCCTCGATAAGCTCTCGCTGAAGCCTAGCCAACTCTGTGTCCCCAATTCTTCATGCATTTGAGACTCAATCTTCTCCACCTTGCTTTCAGGTTAGCTCAACTTCAAGAAGATGTTACCAAAAATGTTCTTGTTCCAGCCTTTCAAAGCCAGCTTCACATTTTTTAATTTAGCCAGAATATTAAAAATTGAATGATTTGAACTTACAACACTCCACGTTGATCTGACAAGCTGGTGAAACGTCTCATGCTCGGTCCACATTGTTTAGCACTGAAAAGGTTTTGCAACCGTCTGGGCCTACTGAGGAAAGGAAAGTAAGATGGGGGCATGATCCGAAATAATACGGGGAAGATGACGAACCCGAGAAGACGAGAACGTAGCTCCCCAGGCTACATTAATGAGCACTCTGTCTAGGCGTGCCCAAACTCTGGCCGCACCACCCCTGTTATTGCTCAAAGTAAACTGGTTTCCAAAGAAGTCGACATCCTGGAGACCCTTTCTACATTGATGGCCGACATAAAATCTAACATACTACCCCCATTCACGACACCCCGACTTCTCCTTTCTGTGGCTTCCATGACCCCGTTGAAATCTCCACCGACAGCCCAAGGCTGGCTGATGATGCCAGACAGGGACTGCAAGTCATGCCAAAGGACTCTTCTCTAGATTGATGAGCAGCTAGCATAGATGAAGGACATGAAAAATGACAAAGACAAGGCCAAGACAGAAAAGGAGATAGATAAAGATTGATTTGCTACCCAATCACCGAGGTAAACAACTAATTTCTACAAAACACCCAAATCTTACCCCCAACTACCGCATTTGAATAGGAAGCATGGAAGCCCAGGGATAGCCCTATCCCAACTCGCTTGTTATCAAGGAGCATGGGCTCAACAATAGCTATCACCCAAGGGTTATGAATAGTTAACTGCCTTTTAATCGCAGCTACTAAGTGCCGATTGCCTATACCCCGAACGTTCCAAATGAGGATGTTATCCATGAGTCACACAACCTGAATTCATTGCCCTGTGGTTGAGCCTTCGTAACCTCAGTTCCCAATCTCCTCGTGTGTATTACACTTTAGCCCTTCTTATGAATTTCTCACCTTTCATTAGCGACGGGGACATCTTATTCTCCTACTCCTTCGAATCCTTCCTACACTGGACCTGATCTTCAGCTACCCCACTGTTCCTTTCCATGGACCTGCTTATGGGGTCAAAGTCGCATCCATGTTTAGCGTAATAGGAGACAACGGAACCTCCCTGTTAACTAATTCCTGAGCTCTATGCTGCCTTGATTTCCTTGTCCCCGCTGAGAAGAAGGGGGACAGGTCAATCTGTAGATCAATTCCACTGTCCTCCGCCATAGGCTTCCCAGGAGAGCTACAATCAGAATAAATCTCGCCGCCTTCCCCATGCTCTCCTTGGGGGCCTTCTTCTACTGAGAGAATCTGCGTGAACCCTTTTGCAGGTATAGTCATTTCAGCCGACTTAGTGCACACTGAGTATCCTTCAAACTGATTTCAGGGCCAACTAATGCGAACTCACCTCCCCTTGTGACCATATTATCAGATTTCAACAAGGAGCAACCAACCGACCTCGATCGCCGACACTGAGAAGAAGGGGGACAGGTCAATCTGTAGATCAATTCCATTGTCCTCCGCCATAGGCTTCCCAAGAGAGCTGCAATCAGAATAAATCCCGCTACCTTCCCCATGCTCTCCTTGGGGGCCTTCTTCTACTGAGAGAATCTGCGTGAACCCTTTTACAGGTATACTCATTTCAGCCGACTTAGTGCACACTGAGTATCCTTCAAACTGATTTCAGGGCCAACTAATGTGAACTCACCTCCCCTTGTGACCATATTATCAGATTTCAACAAGGAGCAACCAGCCGACCTCGATCGCCGATTTCCCGGACCCTTCCTAGGCACTCTTAGAAACGTACCATCAATCCGAAAGGGCATTTCCACCCTAATTTCTACTGCTAAATCCCTTCTACGAGGGGTGCATCTTGACTCAAAATGGAGCAGCCTTGGACCATCACCAGCCCCCAAGTTGTGTTCCTCTAAAGCCAGCAAATTGATCGTTGGGCTGGCTTTAACTGTGAGTAGCGGTCTGCTAGTTGCGACTATTTGACAAACACATTGCGTGGCCACTGGGGCATCGGTGATCCCCTCCTTGTCTTTCTGGTACCACGTCCTTGGCGCAGGAATTTGCGAGCCATCGCCATCTCTGATCAGCTCTAGCACATGGCCTTTTTCCTGTTCCTTGTGATCCTTGAATCTTCTCTCAACCCAAGCCTTGGTATTCTCCTGCGAAGCATTTATTAGGGCTGGCTGCAAACCTCTCCTGCACAGCTGGACAGGTTCTAACATCGCGATTACCAGATACATCCTATCCGAAACTTGTAGATTTAACACCCTATTAAAGCAAACTCCGGGGCGGACCACTACCTTGATGCGGGTGAAAACCTGGAACAATTTGAGCCTGACGTTTGCATCTATTTCGAGCACCCTTCCAAATGAATTTCCTAAATCAAGAATGGCCGATTCCAGCCAAGCATGGGCTGGGATACTGTATAATCGAATCCAAACTCCCTCGCCCCCCATCACTATGTTCACATACCACGGCCTGATGGATTCAAGGCCCATTTGTGCCTGAATATGGCCATCCTCTGCGAAGTCTACATATTCAAACTTAGATTTAAACACCAGAAGAAAATAATCCCTTGATATCCTTGATATGTCTATATCAGACTCCGCAAACCTGGATGTTCTTAACACATCTAATAAGGTAAGAATAGAAGTGGTGAGAACAGATACCTTGCCAACCAGGCTCAGTTTGAGTTCCAAAAACTTTTACTCCATAGCCTTCTGATCAGCTACCGATTCGCTCCGTTCCTCTGCTTCCCTATTAGACCCGCCGACATCTTTGGGTGCCCTGAGCGCCGCTGCGAAGGAAACTCCTGGTCTGCTCCTTCCATTTGCCTCTGCTGGGACATTGCTAGAACCCTTCTCCCTCGCTGCACGGGGCCCCTGGCTTTCCTTCCCTTATTGGTCTTCTTCCGGATCGCCCACCTGATAGATACAATTCTCCCGTCTATACGCCTCTCGGGCAAGGTGTTCATTGCATCCCGGGCGTCTTGTTCGTACAGGAAACGCACAAAGGCATATCCCCAGGGCTTTTGGGAACCCGGGCGCAATGGGATGTAAACATCGACAAGCTTTCCAAACTTAGAGAATATACTCCATAGATCTTAGCTGGAAGTGTCGAAGGAGATGTTCCCTATGAATATGTTGAAATTCGATCTCGCGGGTGGCTGCTTTCATCCCTCTCTACTAGCCAATCTTCTCGAGGATCTGCCTATATTATCCGAATGTCTCTGACCCACTGTAGCTTCTCTCGACAGCGCGTATGCCCTAGGCCTCCGATTTGGGGATCTCTCCCTCATGGGAGGGGTGGAGGGGGCGGCATTCACGTCCGGTCTAACTCTGCCCTAGAAAATTGCCTCTACCCTCTTATTGATTTATTTGCTTCATTTTTAATAATAATTCATTAGTGTAATAAATCTCTTACAATAAGAAAGAAGAAATAATGAAAGAGAAGAGGTGAAGATTTGAAAACTCAAATAATATAATTGAATCCTTTTTGCTACTCAATTCATCCTAAAAACTAAACAAAACTCATTCAATATAAGGCTATCAAACTATGAAATTGGACAACATAAATGACCTATTCTCTTTTCTTTCCACCACTACCACTATCTAGAATTTTCAAGGAGTTGGTATTGGCAGAGATGGCTCTGAATACATGGGCCTTTTAACTGTATTTTTCCCATAAGATGTCAATTCGGAGGCGTAGTATGAATACACAACTATGGGACTTCTAACTCTATGTTTCCCATCAGACCACATTAGCGAAGAAGGGAGGATATTCAAATTATCCAATGACTCACTTTTTTTCTTTTTTTAAATCAGAAATTTCATTGATGTGCAAAAGTAATTACATTCGGGCATCCCCTGTGAGAAAAGGACCCAGGAAATGCCTATCATAAGCTATCCCAAAAAACAAACAAGAAACCCTCTGTTAGAGCCAGATCGCCCCCATGCCAACCTTATCAAGGATGAGGAGGCCTCTAATCTGATGGGGAAGGTCCGTAGCAACCTCAAAAAAATGGGGTGTTTGGCTCGTGCTGCCCAAATGAGCCAAGGCATCCGCAGGAGCATTATCTTCCTTGAAAATATGCGAGAAGATAATCTGAGTACCCGACTTCAACGCCTCAATCTGCATAATCTAGCTCTTCCATTTCCATCCCGGATTAACCTATTTAGATAACATGCTAATCACCAGCTGGGAGTCTTACTCTACCACCACATTAGGGAATCCCTTAGAGATGCATCCAGAAATCCCATCCAAAACCGCACGAAGCTCGGCATATGTATTCGATCCCTCCTCATAGCCAGCCATAAAGGCAAACAAGAAATTCCTATTCTCATCTCTACAAACGCCTCCGCCCCCTGAGGAACCCGGGTTCCCCATGGAGGACCTGTCAACATTAACCTTAACCCACCCAATCACTGGTTTTGCCCATTTTACCACCACCGGATGTGTTACCACAGGCAGGCCTCCCAATTAGTGGGGGAAATGAAGAAAAACAGAATCCGCTATAAGAGAGAAAGAGGCTCTAGAGATGACGAAAATCCACTACGCTGTATGTGTAGAAATTGCTGACAGGGAGAGCGGCTTGTCGTCGAATTGGGTTGAGATCCTGGCCTTCAAGATCACCCACAGCAGCACAGATGGTGCCGTCCTGTGTACTAGCGACGAGATGGAAGAGATCGGACGAGTACCCCACCATTAGGCCAACCTGGTTTCAAGCGAGGAGGCTGGCATAAAATTAATGCTGAAACAGGTACCAAGGATATTCCAGGTGGACACCGCCAGCTCGCTTTCTAGCAAGAGGTGGGGAATAGTCTCCACCTCATTTCTCTATGCGGGGCTCGCCTTACAACATACACATTTCGACGCTAGGGGGATGTCGCGAGACTGAACCGCACTGTCGACCGAGATTGCATCATTCAAAGCTCTCCACACAAAAGTAGAGATTCGGGGATGCATTTTCCCATGCCAGACGCACCTGGCCTAACTCAAACAGGGATCACTTGACCTGTTGACACTCTAGGCGAAGCAGATAGAGAATGCTCCAGATGGGGAGTGAGGCCAGAAAGGGGTATCCGGCCCATGTGAAAGGCAGAAACCCTCATGGACAATATGATCAATGACATTCTGTGAGAGTAAATTAAGCACCGAGGATGGGGGGAGGGGGTCACTGCTGACCAAAAACTGATTGACCCTAAGATCGTACAACTCAGACGGAATTGGGGCCAGAGCAAGAGATTGGAGAGGGCCCAGCCAGGTCCAATTAACAGACCATAGATTGCTGCTGCTATCGCCAATGTTCCAATGAACATGGGAATCCAGAAAGATTCTGAGGTGCAGGATCTTCTTCCAGAACTGGGAGGCATAGCTAGACATGCAACCTTGGCTGAATAGATCGTGGACGTACCTGACAGCCATGTATGAGCCCCACAAACTGCACCCCTTGTTGAAAATGATGTTCCATGCCATTTTAAGCCGAAAGGCCAACATAACCTCAGTCAGTTTCCTGATACCAAGCCCTCCTTCATCGTGTGGGCGTGAAATGACCTTCCAACTCTTCTAATGAAGATTCTTCTTCCTAGCAGCCCAACCCAAAAAAAAATGGCAAAACGCTTCTCAAGCAATGATAAAACCTGAGACAGAAGGTGAACCGCAGCCAAGGTATGCACCGGGATGGAAGCAAGTACGTGCTTAATCAAAACTGCCCTACCCGTCTGTGAGAGGAACCTCGACTGCCATCCCCTGATATGATTATCTACCCTATCAATTAAAGGTTGGAAATCTCTCAAACTCAACCTCCTTGCTGCGATGGGGACACCAAGATAGGATAGAGTGGATGGAGATTTACTGATCCCAAGTAGCCTCTCAATGGACTGGATTCTGGAGGGAAAAATTCTGTTAGATCTGAAAAAACTGCTCTTGTGAAGATTGATAGCTTGCCCGAAGATGCCTGATACGTGGCTAGGAATGCTTTGAAGGCTGTGAGGGATGATAAACCACCATTCAGGAAGAACAACGTATCATCTGCATATAGGAGATGGGAGACTAAGGGGCAGCCTCTCCTTAGCTTGAAAGGCTGACAAACACCCCACTTGACCAGCCTTTTCAGCCCTCTACTTAGGACCTCCGCAGAGATAATGAAGAGACATGGGGACAGGGGATCACCTTGCCTGAGACCACGAGTTGATTTAAAGAATCCTACTGCCACACCATTTACAAGAATAGAAAACCAACAATTATTCCAGTATTTTTCCACCAACGCAACCCACCCCTGGCTAAACCCGAAACGAAGTAAAACCTTCTTAAGAAAACCCCACTCCACCCTATCATACGCCTTCTCCATATCGAGCTTTAGAATGACGTTCCCTCCCCTAACTTTTTTGTTAATCTCTCTGAAAAGCTCCTACGCTAAAGCGATGTTTTCCGAGATTGTTGGACCACGTGAATCGGCTACCCGAGAAACCTGCATCGATCAGCCCCGCATTGTTGATAGCATCAACGAACTCCTTTGAGCTCAATCTATCCGGGGCATTGCGACTCCTTCTCTTTGAAGCATCAACAGTAGCATTGAAATCCCCACACACTACCCAAGAGCCCCGCGCCGTCGAGGACTAAGTAGCCAGGTCATTCCAAAGAAGCCTCCTACTGATTCTAGTGCAACTGGCATACACAAAGGAGATGGAGGTAGCTGGGATACCATTCTGACTAGCAACTGTAATATACAGAAATTGACTTGACACGTTGGTGATAGAAAAGGATATATGCATGGCGAGAAACACCCAGATCTTTCCACCAGCACTCCCATTAGAGCAGGAGGAATGGAATCCCAATGCTAGGCCTATGCCCACTCTTCTCTCATTAGCAATCATAGGTTCGAGGATGGCCATAATCCCTAGCTTGTGCTCTCTAATTAATCTTCTAATAGTTCTTATAGTACACTGATTTCCAATCCCTTGGGCATTCCACAGTAAGATCTTATTTATCCGTAACACAACCAGAGTTGACGACCCTTCTCTTGAGTCTACGGAGTCTGGATTCCCAATCTCCTTTCATGTAGTGAATCCGGGGTCTCCTAATTGGTGGTCGTTAACTTTTCCTTGGGTGCACCGCCCTGTTCCACTTCTTGCATGTGAGCTTCTCATGAAGATGGTGGTTGTTAACTTATCCAATGGCTTTCCTAAGAGCGTCACCGTCACCTAAGGATGGTGGTCGTTAATTTATCCAATGGCTCACCTAGAGCATCACCGTCACCTAAGGATGGTGGTCGTTAACTTATCCAATGGCTCACCTAAGAGCGTCACCGTCACCGTAAGGTTGAGCTTCTCGAGACCGACTTGAAATGTAGAACGCTGGGTTTGACTATGATGTTCACTCGATGGTTAGAATTGATTGTTGCCTCGTACTTGGAATTTGGTGGGCCAACATTTGTGACCGTCCGTGGGAATGTCCTCACGAAATTTATCGGTTCTAGGATTGCAAAAGCCATTGATGGATAGTTGAGGTCACTGGAAGGTCTAATAGTGGCATTGGGGCAGCTGGTGTTTACTCTTGTTACGAGCTTAAGTTGCATTGCATCGTAGCCTTGGTTGCATAGCATTTGAATGTAGTCATCTTCAGTGGCCTCATACACTAGACCAGGATTTACGGCTCTCTTAGGATTGATATGGCCCGCACCGTAACTGAATTCATGATCTAGACTGCCAGAGTGATCCATTGGAAAAGCTATAGATGCACAAAATAATAATAATAATAATAATAATAATAATAATAATAACAATAACAATAAGCTCAAATTGAAATTAAGAACCATTAATCAGGTCGGTGCCACATAAATGGCACATCAAATAGTCAATATCATCTGATCGGTGAGAATTTTTTTCTAAACATTAGACATATTCATCTAGAGATGCCAGATAGGTGACCAATCAGATGACCAAGGTCATCTGATCAATGAGAATTTTCTAAGTATTGGGCACATATACCATTTTATCAAGTGGGTGCACATTGATGGCCAATTTCTAGATCATATGGTTTAATTAGATTTTTTTTTCTAAAGATTGGACTCATTCATCACAAAAGCGACTAAGCAACGCTATTTTTCAAAACATTGGACACAACATTTTATCATATGGATGCCACATAGATGGCCCATTAAATAGTGGAGATTGTCCTATCAATGAGATTATTCTAATACCTGTTGTCATAAGAGCTGACTTAATGGCCGCCGGAGACCATGACGGGTGAATTGATTTGATGTAGGTGGCTACACCGATTGCGTGAGGGCAAGACATGGATGTGCCAAAAAATGATATTATACTTCGATTGTCGTTTATCAGCCTCGTACCCTGAAATTGAGCCTTTTGGTGACCATGTAGCCAAGATATCAACCCCGGGAGCAATTACATCCATCGGTAAGTAAAAAATAAAAAAGAAATTAGAAGCATCTTATGGATGAAATCGATATATTTGAACTTAACTCATTGAAATTTCATTCAATAAAATAGAAGAATTATAAATCTCCAAAATAATATATAGAAATATCACAAATAGATTCATTACAACACCTATAAAAGGATAATTAACTTCTTCATTTGTAATAGCTCATCTTGGCCTAGATTTTCATGGATTGCTTGTGATGGTAAAGGGTCATTCAGTTAGGCCACCATAACCATTCTATCAATGGCTTAGAAAAAGGTGGCTAAAAACATCAAGTTGATGGGATTTTTTGTCCCGTGCTCGACCGGTCGAGGGCTGGTGCACGACCAGTCGTGGAAGTCGAGTCGTGACTCGACTCAAAGTCCAGCGATGTTGGACTATTTTTCTCCATGGTGCTCGATCAGTCGAGGGAGGTTCTCGACCGGTCGTGGGTGGTGCTCGACCAATCGTGGACTCGATATGACCAGTCGAGGTTAGGCAGATTCGTTCCGCGATTTTGTGCCGGTTTCGTTTCACAAGTCCTTTCGCAACTCGGATGCGGAAAGGAGTTTCCTAAAACTATAAAAAGGGGTCTCTAGGGCTTTTCTAGGGAATATGAGGTGTATGAAAAAGCACAAGAGGGTTTCCTAAAGGGTTTAGGGATATCAAAGGTGAGAGAGAGAGAAGAGGAAGCTTGTAGAAGGGAGGTTATGCTCGTGGAGGTGATCTACAGTACAATCTATATCTCAGCGCTCCTATGTCCTCGTAATTGATGAGATCTCTCCATTTTTCTTTATTCTTTCATTATTCATCTACTACTGTGTGAGTGAAGAAGGTTGTAATGTTCTACTTCATAGTGGATTATTGATCTGGACGAGGTCCCGTGGTTTTTCCTCTTTGAGGGTTTTCCACGTAAAATTCTCTTGTGTAGTGTGTGATTTATGCTTTAATCTATTTCATTGCTTTATTATCCATAATTCTGGTTTGTTTTGGGAGGCTAGATCCTAAGGTTTTGTACAAAGCCCCTAACGAAGTGGTATCAAAGCTAAGTTCATTGAACGGGTAGGATCGGTTTTGAATTATGAAAGGTGGCTCATTAAGCATGATCAGCCTCAATGGTTCTAACTGGACCATATAGAAGGCTAAGATGGAGGACTTGCTTTATTGTAAGGACCTATATTCTCCAATTTTAAGCATATCAGCAAAATCCAAGGATATGTCTGATGATGATTGGAAGAAGATGGACCGAAAGGCAGTGGAGTTTATAGACAATGGTTAGACGATTCCATATTCCACCATGTATCTACGGAAACCTCATCCGCTAGCCTATGGCTGAAATTGGAAGGGCTGTATAAGAGGAAGACAACCGGTAATAAAATCTTTCTGATAAGGCGACTTGTGAATCTCAAATTCAAGGATGGTGGTTCTGTGGCCGAGCACATGAATAAGGTCAGTGTTGAGGGTCGAATATTGCATATTAGACCCCAGTTATTACCTGCTTTTATGAACATGATACTGTTTAATGCCTTATTTTAATCATGATTTTGGTTGCAAGGTGAATTTAGGAGCTTGGACTTAAAAGAGTTCTAAAAGCCTAGATTTAACGCTCATAAATCACCAAGGCAAGGGACGGACTCCAGAAGACTGAGATTGAAGAATTTACATGCCAGAGATCCGAGAAAATCAGGCCACTCACGTAAAACGGGCCCGAAAATCGTCCAGAATGCAAGATCACAGGGTTCTAACTATCCGTTCAACCCGAGACTTCATATATGGCCTAATGACCATAAATTAAATGTACATGTCAAATTTCAGCCATTGGATTTTTATGGAAGTGGCCCAACGGATAGATCAGCCCCTAGAATCCTGATTTAGGGTCCACCTGATATCTGGATATGCTTCAATCTTCGTCTCAACCCCTTAAATTGGATGGAGAAGAGGATGAACGGATTGGATTTCTCTTAAACATCACAGTGGACCCCACCTGGGGACGTGCGTGTGCACAGCCATTACACACATGCAACACACCGGAATGCCCAGAGTCGGTCAACGCACGCTGACCGACTAAAAATAAATAAATAAATCCAAAAAAATGGACAGCATCTTTACGCTGTCCATCCATTTTTCAACAGCGGGCCCCACCCATCTCACATCTCTAAGATCTGGACCATTCATTTTATCCATAGGGGGTGTGACCATCTTCATGCTTTTCTATTGGTTCCATATGTAAGTACGTAGGCAGATCTCATTCAAACGCAAGAATGGATAGTAGAAGCAAAGATTCAATGGGTCACACTAAATCTGAGATTTAAACACCCATTTCTGGATGGTTTTTCAAGGACAATTTAATGGATGGCATGGATTCTTAGTGGGCCCCACAGTTAACGTAGAAAAATTCCTTTTTGTATAAAACATCGGACGTGCGTCCGGAGGAAACCCACCCGATTTAGAAGATTTTGAGATCATGGCCAGGATCGGACCAATGATCCTAGCCATTCAAACCTATCCCAAGGGACGTCTGATCAAGCCTAAGAAGGCTAAATGGAACAGATCCCACAACAGCGGCGTCTAGTGATGAATTTGTTTGCACCAAATGATATGACTGCGTATGATTTTCTGATTTCCTTGCTGCGAAAGGAATATTACCGCGTAACATCTTGCGCAAAGAGTTCCACCGCCCAACTGACTCCCTTGGTTTTATATAAAGGAGAGGAGAAGAGAAGGAAGGGGATCCAATCCAAGGACGTGTGGATCTTTGGGCAGCCGTGGAGGTATCTGGCGTGGAGTGAGAGCAAGAGAAGGAGAGAGAGACAGCTGGCCGGCTAGGGAGTTTTCTCCCTCTTTCTTCTAATCTTTTCCTTTTATGTTTTAAAGAGATTTTAGTTCAGTCATGACGAGCTAAACATCTTAGCTAGGGCTAAGAGGTTAAGCTTGTAGTGTGATGGGACTGGTTCTACGTCTTTGATTCACGTTATTTGAACTCTCTTTGATTATAGTTTGATTAATAGGAATGCTTTCAGTTTTTAATAGTTTGTTGTGACTTAAATTACAATGGATCTGCGATAGTTTTGAACATGTCCTTATCATTATAGGGATTGTGAATTTGGGAACCCTGTTGTTCACCATCATCTCCTGGGCATGGTTGGATGATAAAGCCTTTCTTAACATTCATATATCTCTTAGATTGATCGTAGATTAGGTAAATTTTGTTGTTTGCTTTGTCTCATGGGCATGGTTTTGTGATGGAATCAATTCTAATTCTCATACCTCTCATCTCTTAAAAACTGGATTGAAGGAAGTTCATATTGGTTTTTAATGATATATCTTCCAACTGGATGAAGATGGGACTCTAAGTCCAGTTGAGTTCTTGAATCAAGCATAAGATCTCCCTGATTTTACAAGTAGATCCTTGGCACCCTAGTTTCCCACCTTTAATTTCATTAGTTTTACTCACTTTAATCACAATTATTTCCTCAATTATTCCAGATTTAGATTTCATCTTCGCCAAGTTCTAGTTCTAGTTATTTTCATATTACGTACAAGGTTCAGTCCCTGTGGATTCGACCTCGGTCTTACCGAGATTATTACTATATCACAACCCTATACTTGGGGTGTGAACAAGTTTTTGGCACCGTTGCCGGGGATTGATGGTTACATTTTTCTGAAATTGACTAGTTTTAGAATTAAGTTAAGATTAAGATTTTCTATATTTAGGTTTAGACCTTTCTGATTTCTAGAGACTAACCTATGTTCCTGTTTCGTAGGACCTTGACATACACATTCTAAATTGGGAATCTCTTTCTAATTTTCTACTCTTTTCGTTTTCTATTTTAGGTTAGGTTTTATCTTTAGAAACTTTCTAATTCTAGGATTTCTTCTAATTTAGAAACTTTCTTTCTATTTTAGGTTTAGAATTTTCCTAATTTGTTTTTAGAAACTTTTTATTTTCCTTTTTAGAAATTTTTTCTTTTTTTAGAAACTAGTTTACCTTTTATTTTAGGATCTCCTGCTATTTCTAGACTTTCTATCTGTAGAAACTAACTTGGTTTATTTTGTTTTGCAAGTTCTTAATTTAGGACTTCTATTTTGGTAACTTCCTTCCAAACTCTTTTCTCTTATTTTCTAGATTTGTATTTTTTCTTTTCTCTTAAGTTTAGGTTTAGAATTTGAATTGAGTGCTGCGAGTGTTTCATGCCTAAGTGGGTTCATGACAACACTCTACGTCTTAAGGAGGATTGGTTGAGGGGTCATCTATCAATCGCAAGATTAGACACCACTTAAGATCCTCAGAGTTAACTAAGGTTATGTCCATAAATCAAACTCTTCTACCCTAACCTAGGGTGGGGGACATCTAGGAAGAGAATGAGGTGCATCAAGCACCCCTGCCTCGTACTTTATGAGATTATTTACAACAGGCGGGGGTGAGTATGTCCTCATGTATGGTTTTTTCAGAAAATACAGGACACATGAATATCAAGCCAGGGGTGATCCAACTCCTTCTAAAGTTTCACAGGCTTGAATTTAAAAATTCGTATCTACACTTGAAAGAGTTTGATGAAATCATAGCCACTTTATACTTTCCTAACGTATCTGAGGACACGGTCAGGCTGAAACTCTTTCCATTTTCTTTGAAAGAGAAAGCTAAGACATGGTTATATTCACTACGTCCTCGATCTATTGGCACATGGAATGACATGACAAGGGAGTTCATAAAGAAATTTTTTTCATATCACACAACGAACACCCTTAGAAAGTCAATCATGAACTTCGCCCAAAAGGAGGATGAAATATTCTTCCAATGTTGAAAGCGGTTCAAGGATCTTGTCAGCTCATGCCCACAACACGGATTTGAAACGTGACACATTACACACTTTTTCTATGATGGACTGACATCTTCCATTAGCCAATTGGTCGAGACAATGTGCAATGGAGAATTTATGAATAAAAATGTCGATGATGTGTGGGATTACTTGGATAGACTTGCTGAAAACACACAAGCATGGGACACATACCCAAAATCAAATACCACTTCTAGGCCCACTCAATCAAAGGAAATGGACGGAGTATACCTTCTGAAAGAGGATGACGATCTCAATTCTAAAGTGGCTAATCTCATAAAGAAATTCGAGGCCATGGAATTAAGGAAGGACAAGGGTAAGGAAGTTGTTTATGGTATTTGCAGTTGTAATAATCACACAACTAAAAATTGTCCAACTATATCTGCCTTTCAAGAGGTACTGACTGAGCAATCCAATGCTATAAATAATTACCAAAGGCCTTTTAATGGACCCACCTCTAACACATACAATCCTAGTTGGAGAAATCATCCAAACTTCAGTTGGAGGAATGGACAAACTACTACTCCTTAAGGTTTCTTCAATCAAATTCCAAATCAAGTGAAACCTCAAGAGGATCCAGTTCTAAAACACATTCAAAACCAAGAGCTACTTAATCAGAAAACGACACAAGCAATCCAGGAAATCAGATCAGCAATTGAAACGCTCATGTCATCTGTCCAAAGGATGGATTCACAATTAGCAATTGTGGGAAAGGGAATGCTTCCTGCTCAACCTCTCCCCAATCCCAAACCACAATATGAAATAAGTGACCCAAGCTCTTCAAATCAGATGGAACAAGCTAAATCCATCACCACTCTTAGGAGTGGGAAGATCATTGACAAAACCATTCCGGTTAGGGCTGAAAAGCCTAAGGATCTAGAAGAGGACAATGATGATAGACCTAATATTATTCTACATGAATTAGAACTGAAACCTTAAGGGAAGCCGATTGTTCCATTCCCCCAATGGTTGATTGCACCAAAACCTCTCTCTAACTCTCAGGATATTCTAGAGGTGTTGAAACAAGTGAGGGTCAACATTCCTCTACTTAATGCTGTAAAACAAATACCTTCATATGCCAAATTTTTGAAGGACTTATGCACGACCAAAAAATGACATAATATTCAAAAGAAAATCTTCTTGATTGAGAAAGTGAGTGCCATCCTAAAGCAGGATGTGCCGCAAAAATTCAAAGATCCCGGTAGCCCAACCATATCATGTGTAATTGGGGACTATCGAATTAATCACACACTTCTTGACTTAGGAGCGAGTGTCAATCTGATTCCCTACTCGGTATACAAACAGTTAGGTTTGGATGAATTAAAACCTACCCTAACTACACTACAACTTATTATCGCTCTGTTTGTGTACCAAGAAGGATAATTGAGGATATGTTGGTCCAGGTCGATAGATTTTACTACCCCATAGATTTTATCATCCTGGATACCAATCCCATCAGTAACATGAGCACTCAGATTCCCGTCATTCTTGGTCACCCGTTCCTTGCCACTTCAAACACAATTATCAATTGCAGGAATGGTGTCATGACTATGTCTTTCGAGAATATGACATTGGAGTCAAAAATATTTTTCAATGCAAGCAGACGGTTAGAGGATAATGACGATTTTCACGACATTAACATGATTGACTCTTTTGTGAAAGATAGGACACCTTTGACCTTATCCTCTGACCCTCTAGAGATGTGCCCGGCCCACTCCCATGATTTTAATGATGACAAGATTTGGGAGATGGGTGTCATGCTTAAGACTGCACCGGTACTTGAACTTAACCGATGGAGGCCACAATTTGAAGTGTTGCCCCAAACCGATGCAGTGCCTTTATCATATAATCTCAAAGCACCGAAGCTTGACCTAAAACCTTTACCCTTTGATTTGGAATATGCCTATTTAGGTCAAAAAGAGACATACCCAGCGGTGATTTCATCCCACCTTGAGAACAAATAAGAGAGTATTCCTGTTTCTATTCTCGAAGAAGATAAAGGAGTTGTTGGACGTATCATCACAGATCTTGATAAGATGAATGAACTCCTTTCAACTGAATGTTTCGACTCTTTGGATGATTGATTGGCACACTTTGTAAATTCAAATAATCTCATGACACAAGAAATAGTGGATGCCTCGTAAGAAAATACCTCTGTAGTTGTCACGGACCGAGAGAACCCTTATTCTGAAGTACCTCCTCCCCCAGATCCTGAATGTTTACCATTAAAGGAGGAGGAGCTGAAAATTGAACTAAAGAGTGAAACTTCGGCGTGTGTTGAGACTACACCACCTACTACAAATTTTTCTAAATTTCATCTACTTGCAGTCTCTGATTCATCATAGTGTACTAACTTCGAAATTTTTTGTGACGCGGGTGAATCGTATATGTTTTGGACACTTCAGAAGATTAAAAGGAAATTTTATGTTGATGTCCATCAATTTCTCTGGACATTTATGCTCCAAGATATCCAAGCCTGCTGTAAAAAAGGCTTCTGGATGATCTTGTTGAGAAACCTTCTGAGAAATTTACCAAGATACTGGCCGAAGGAAGAACCTAGATGCATGACTGAGTAGATTTACTGTGCTTTCACAGTTGAGGATTAAAATTTGATGCTTTCATAGGACTAGAGTAGTTTGCTTTATGCCATTCTAGGTAGTTGGCTCCATGCCATTAGGATAGTTTTCTTTTGTTGGATTGAGTTTTGTGTTAAACCGCTCTTACGCTGCGATCTCTTTGGAAAAAGCTTCTTGATTCCTTCGTCTAAGTACTATCTATCTATCACTTCTCCCTTATTTTTGTTATCTCATGTGCATTGCATGCTTACATTTTTTACATCGAGGACAATGTAGATTTTAAGTTGGGAGTGGGCAATTAGGTCAGGTCACCTAATCAGTGTTTTATCGGTCTTGAGCAAAAATTGTGAATTTTTTTTTTTGGAAATTCTTGTGAATTTGAAGTGATTTTGACGACCATCGTTGATTTATAATTATAAGATACGAAGTGTTGGGGATTTACGTCTCTTGGATTTAGCTATTTAATAAATTCCACAGTTCAGTTCGAATTATCAATCCATGAGTAGATGTTTTAAACATTGATTGAATCATGATTTCACATGACACATCTCGCTTACACATTGAGGTTTCAGTTCGATATTGAAGGATTAAATTGGTAATCATTAAGCATGAAAGGAACCAGCCTGAGAAATTTTACCATCATACTTATAAAGAAGAATTAAAAGGGTTAGGCGAATGGTCTTCACCATAGGTTTGCTCTCTATAGGTGAAAGTTCAATTCCCCAAGGTTGACATTTAGAAAAGGATTGGGTGAATGGTCTTCACCATGGGTTTGCCCCCTATAGGTTCGGACTCAAGTCCCTAAGATTGATATTTAGGATAGGTTGGGTGTATGGTCTTCACCAAAGGTTTTCTCCCTATATAAGTGAGGATTCGATTCCCCTACTCATCAATGGAAAAATTAAAAGCTGAAAGAATGAAAAGAAGAACCGTAAGGCAAGTTTTGGTTTAGGTTGTCTTGAATGCTCTTTTGATCGTCAATGTTATCATGGAAAGTGACGATTGGATCTCTTAATGATGGTAAGTAGGGTTTACACTATACACCCATAAAACTCGATGTTTAGCATTTTTCCTAATTGATGGATTAATGCTTAGAACTTGATTATGAGGTTTGTCATGTACTTGAGTCCAGAAGAAAGAATGCCCAACATTCATGAATCTTAGATTTTTCGTTTCTGTATCATTTTTCAAAATATCACTCAGTTTCATAGTAATTATCTTGTAATTCTCAACTTATTTTTCACATACTTTGCTCGGGATAAGCAAAATGCTGGTTGGGAGTTGTGTTGAGGGTCGAATATTGCATATTAGACCCCAGTTATTACCTGCTTTTATGAACATGATACTGTTTGATGCCTTATTTTAATCGTGATTTTGGTTGCAAGGTGAATTTAGGAGCTTGGATTTAAAAGAGTTGTAGAAGCCTAGATGTAATGCTCATAAATCACCAAGGCAAGGGACGGACTCCAGGGGACCGAGATTGAAGAATTTACATACCAGAGATCCAAGAAAATTAGGTCACTCACATAAAATGGGCCCGAAAATAGTCCAGAATGCAAGATCACAGGGTTCTAAGCATTCATTCAGCCCGAGACTTCATATATGGCCTGAAGACCATAAATTAAATGTACATGTCAAATTTCAGCCATTGGATCTTTGTGGAAGTGGCCCAACGGATAGATCAGCCCCTAGAATCCTGATTTGGGGCCCACCTGATATCTGGATGTACTTCAATCTTTGTCTCAACCCCTTAAATTGGATGGAGGAGAGGATGAACGGATTGGATTTCTCTTAAACATCACAGTGGACCCCACCTGGGGACGTGCGTGTGCACAGCCGGTGCTTGCACCGGAATGCCCAGAGTCGGTCAGCGCACACTGACTGACTAAAAACTAAAAAAAAATCCAAAAAAACGGACAATGTCTTTACGCTGTCCATCCATTTTTTAACAGTGGGCTCCACCCATCTCACATCTCTAAGATCTGGACCATTCATTTTGTCCATAGGGGGGTGTGACCATCTTCATGCTTTTCTTTTGGTTCCATACGTAAGTATGTAGGCAGATCTCATTCAAACACAGGAATGAATGGTAGAAGCAAAGATTCAATGGGCCACACTAAATCTAAGATTTAAACACCCATTTCTGGATTATTTTTCAAGGACAACTCAATGGACAGCATGGATTCTTCAACCGACGCTGATAGTGGGCCCCACAGTTAACGTAGAAAAATGCCTTTTTGTATAAAACATCGGACGTGTGTCCGAAGGAAACCCGCCCGATTTGGAAGATTTTGAGATCATGGCCAGGATCGGACCAACAATCCTGGTCATTCAAACCTACCCCAAGGGACGTCCGATCAAGCCTAAGAAGGCTGAACAGAACGGATCCCACAACAGGGCCGTCTGGTGATGAATCTGGTTGCACCAAATGATATGACTGCACATGATTTATGATTTCCTTGTTGCAAAAGGAAAATTGCCACGTAACATCTTGCGCAAAGAGTTCCACCACCCAACCGACTCCCTTGGTTTTATATAATGGAGAGGAGAAGAGAAGGAAGGGGATCCAATCCAAGGACGTGTGGATCTTTGGGCAGCCGTGGAGGCATCTGGCGTGGAGTGAAACCAAGAGAAGGAGAGAGAGACAGCTGGCTGGCCAGGGAGTTTTCTCCCTCTTTCTTCTAATCTTTTCCTTTTATGTTTTAAAGAGATTTGGTTTAGTCATAACGAGCTAAACATCTTAGCTAGGGCTAAAAGGTGAAGCTTGTAGTGTGATGGGACTAGTTCTATGGCTATGATTCATGTTATTTGAACTCTCTTTAATTATAGTTTGATTAATAGGAATGCTTTCAATTTTTAATTGTTTGTTGTGACTTAAATTACAATGGATCTATGATAGCTTTGAGCATGTCCTTAGCATTATAGGGATTGTGAATTTGGGAACCTTGTTGTTCACCATCGTCTCCTGGGCATGGTTGGATGATGGAATCTCTCCTAACATTCATATATCTCTTAGATTGATCGTAGATTAGGTAAATTTTGTTGTTTGCTTTGTCTCATGGGCATGGTTTTGTGATGGAATCAATTCTAATTCTCATACCTCTCATCTCTTGAAAACTGGATTGAAGGAAGTTCATATTGATTTTTAATGATATATCTTCCAACTGGATGAAGACGAGACTCTAAGTCCAGTTAAGTTCTTGAATCAAGCATAAGATCTCCCTGATCTTTACAAGTAGATCCTTGGCACCCTAGTTTCCCACCTTTAATTTCATTAGTTTTACTCACTTTAATCACAATTATTTCCTCAATTATTCCGGACTTAGATTTCATCTTCGCCTAATTCTAGTTCTAGTTACTTTTAGATTACGTACAAGGTTCAGTCTCAGTGGATTCGACCTCGGTTTTGCCGAGATTATTGCTACATCACAACCCTATACTTGGGGTGTGAACAGTCAGTAATATAGTGAACCAACTCTCCTCTATGAAGATGGTTCTGGATGATGAATTGCAGGCTTTGCTATTGCTTAGTTCATTGCCTGATAGTTGGGAGACATTGGTGTTGTCTTTAAGTAATTCTGTGCTAGTCGGAAAGATATCCATGGAACAGGTAACCAGTTGTCTCTTCAATGAAGATATAAGGAGGAAGTCTCAGGGGTCTACTCAGCAAGAGGCCATTGTGACACAGGAACGGGGGAGTGGAAAGAACAGGAAGGGCGGGAAGGCCTGATATAAATCAAGAGGCAAGTTGAGTAACAGAAAGGATGTTGATTGTTGGAATTGTGGCAAGAATGGCTATTACAAGCATGAATGTCGTGGTGTGAAGAACGACAAGAAAGGAAAAGAGAAGGAACATGAAGCAGATTTCACTGCAGTTGCTTCAGATAGAGACGTTGTAGTTATTCTTTCAGCAGATCATGATGTATGCCTCACAGCCACGAGTCAGGACACCGACTGGGTGATAGACTCGGGAGCTTCTTTTTATGCGACTCCATGCAGGGACTTCTTCACAAGCTATAAGTTAGGTGACTATGGGACCGTAAAGATGGAAAATTCTGGCATATCGAAAATCGTGGGAGTCGGTGATATTTGAGTGAAGACCGATGTGGGCTGCACATTGGTTATCAGGGATGTGAGGCATATCCCAGGCCTTCGCCTAAACTTGATGTCGACGGGAAGGTTGGATGATGATGGCTATGAAAGCCGGTTTACTGGTGGACGATGGAAGCCCATCAAGAGTTCATTGATCGTGGCCAGAGGAAAGAAGTGTTGCACCCTTTACAAGGTAAGTGTCAGTATGTGCAAGGGTGGGTTGAATGCAGCAGAAGATTTAGCTATTAACATGTGGCACAGGCGTCTAGGCCACATGAGTGAAAAAGGGCTTCGGCTACTAGCGAGGAAGCGACTCCTTCCAGACGTGACAGGTACACCTCTCAAAACTTGTCTTGATTGTTTATCAGGGAAACAGCATAGAGTTTCATTTATTAAATTTGTTTCTCATGTTAATAAAGTGCATGCATTAGATTTGGTTTATTTTGATGTTTGTAGTCCTATGAAGACAAAAACCTTGGGTAGGGCATTATATTTTGTTACTTTTATAGATGATGCATCTAGGAGAGTTTGAGTTTATGCTTTGAAATTTAATGATGAAGTTTATGGTGTATTTAAATTGTTTCATTCTATGGTCGAGAGAGAGACAGGTAGATTATTGAAGTGCATCTGCACTGACAATGGTGGTGAATACATTGGCGACTTTTACGAGTATTGTAAGTCCCTAGGTATACGACATGAACAAATGGTTCCCAAGACCCCCCCAGTATAATGGTGTGGCTGAGTGAATGAATCACACAATTGTAGAGAGAATCAGATGCATGTTATCCCATGCGAAGTTGCCCAAGATGTTCTGGGGAGAAGCAATGCACACGACGGTGTATTTGATAAACATGTCTCCATCAGCCCCGTTGAATAGAGAAGTACCTGAGCAGGTGTGGACTGGATATGATTCATCGTACGGTCATCTCAGGGTGTTTGGATGCAGAGCATCAGTTCACGTACCAAAGGACGAGAGGTCCAAGCTCGATATGAAGATCAGGCAATGTGTGTTCTTGGGGTACGGTGATAAAAAGTTTGATTACAGATTTTGGGATCCGACCGAGAAGAAGCTCGTCAGGAGCAGAGATGTGGTTTTCTTTTAAGATCAGTGTATAGAAGACATTGGTAAGCCATATAAGAACCAGCCTAGTTTAGGTGAGGTAGAGGACATAGATCCGGTTATTCCTCCCGTGGTGCCTGATGACGAGGGAATACAACAAGGTGTAGAGGATGAGGGAGTTCCTTTAGAAGATGGACAGGGAAGCGGCCCCCACTTGATCCACCTGTTGAGCCACAGGTGAGGAGGTCATCTAAGGACAGACAACCATCCAAGAGGTACTCGCCTCATAAGTACATTATGCTGACTGATGGGGGAGAGCCAGAAGATTATTCTGAGGCCTTAGCCGACGAGCATAAGGAAGACTGGTTGAAAACTATGTAAGAGGAGATGAAATCCTTGCATAAGAACCACACTTATGACATGGTGAAACTGCCTAAGGGCAAGAATGCTTTGAGCAACAAGTGCGTGTTCAGAAAGAAGGTTGAGTAAAAGAATTCATAGACGAGGTTCAAGGCCAGACTTGTAGTGAAAGGGTTTGGTCAAAGGAAATGCATAGACTTCGAGGAGATATTCTCACCAGTGGTGAAGATGACATCCATACGGGTGTTGCTTGGGTTGGCGGCTAGCATGGATCTGAAGATAGAGCAGTTAGATGTTAAAACTGCCTTCCTCCATGGTGACCTGGAAGAAGAGATCTACATGCACCAACTAGAGGGGTTCGAAGTCAAGGGCAAAGAGCATATGGTGTGTAGGCTTTGGAAGAGCATGTATGGGTTGAAACAAACTCTACGGCAATGTACAAGAAGTTTCACTCGTTTATGTTGAAGCATGAGTATGACAGAACGGAGTCGGACCCCCGTGTGTTCACACGCAAGTTCTCAGATGGTGATTTCTTAGTTCTGCTGTTATACGTTGATGACATGCTCATCATGGGAAAAGACATCAAGAAGATCGATAGGCTGAAACAGAAGTTGGGCAAGTCCTTTGTGATGAAAGATTTAGGCCCGGCTAGATAGATCCTAGGAATGGAATAACATGTAACAGAAGCAGCAGGAAGCTTTGGCTGTCACAAAAGCGGTATATTGAGAAAGTCCTAGAGCAGTTCAATAAGAATGCAGAGAAGCCGGTTAGTGCTCCACTGGATGGTCACTTCAGATTGAACGACAGACAGTGTCCCAAGACCAAGGCAGAGGTGGAAGAGATGCAGAAGATACCCTACGTGTCAGCTATAGGAAGTTTGATGTATGCTATGGTGTGTACACGCCCAGACATAGCATATGCGGTTGGTGTTGTTAGTCGGTATCTTGCCAATCCTGGCAAAGAGCATTAGGCAGCGGTGAAATGGATACTACGGTATCTAAGAGGCTAATCCAGGTGGAGCTGACGCTATGGTGATGGAAAACCTGTGTTAGAGGGCTACACAGATGCAGATATGGCAGGTGACATAGACTCCAGGAAGTCTACATCGGGGTTCATGTTTATATTTACAGGGGGAGCGGTTTCTTAGTAGAGCAAGTTATAGAAGGTTGTAGCATTGTCGACGATAGAGGCTAATTACATTGCAGTCACATAGGCATTTAAAGAGATGCTTTAGATGAAAAGATTCCTACGAGAACTTAGCCTGAAGAAGGAGTATCACGTGGTCTATTGTGATAGTCAGAGTGCTATACACTTGAGCAAAAATCCAAGTTAACATTCCAAGTCGAAGCACATAGAGATTCGGTATCACTGGATCAGGGATACTTTGGAACAGAAGATGTTACAGCTTGAGAAGGTCCACACGGACGATAATGGGTCAGACATGATGACCAAGGCTTTGCTCAAGGGCAAGTTTGAGGTTTGTAGAAACCTGGCTGACTTGAGGAAGGTGAATCCCCCCTGGGACAAAAAGAGGGAGATTTGATGGGATTTTTTGTCCTGTGCTCGACCGGTCGTAAGCCTCGAGTCGTGACTCGACTCAAAGTCTAGCGACATTGGACTATTTTTCTTCGTGGTGCTCGACCAGTTGAGGGAGGTTCTCGACTGATCGTGGGTGGTGCTCAACCGGTCGTGGACTCGGTACGAGTAGTCGAGGTTTTGCGGATTTGTTCCGCGATTTTGTGCAGATTTCGTTTTGCAAGTCCTTTCGCAACTGGGATGCGGAAAGGAGTTTCCTAAAACTATAAAAAGGCTAGGGATTTTCTAGGGAATATGAGATGAGCACAAGAGGGTTTCCTAAAGGCTTAAAGGATATCAAAGATGAGAGAGAGAGAGAGAGGAAGCTTATAGAAGGGAGGTTATGCTCGTGGAGGTGATCTATGGTGCAATTTATATCTTAGCGCTCCTACGTGCTCGTAATCGGTAAGATCTCTCTGTTTTTCTTTATTTTTTCATTGTTCATCCACTCCTGTGTGAATGAAGAAGGTTGTAACGTTCTACTTCATAGTGGATTGTTGATCTGGACAAGGTCCCATGGTTTTTACCTCTTAAGGGTTTTCCACGTAAAATTCTCTTGTGTGGTGTGTGATTTATGCTTTGATTTATTTCATTGCTTTATTATCAATAATTCCGGTTTGTTTCGGGAGGCTAGATCCTAAGGTTTTGTGTAAGGCCCCCAACACAGGCCAAATCAAGGATTTGACTGGATCATGGCATGGGAACATATGAAATGTGTTCTACAGTAAATGGGCAATTCAGATTGATCGATTAGATTATTCAAATTACCCAACTAAGAGCATTTCCTAATTATGTATTAGAGATCATGGTTTGGGCCGTGTTTGGTTGCCCACATATCATGATATTTCATAATTAATCAGTTTAATTTGGTGATTAATCAGTTTAATTTGGTTCATATGAAATTTTATGATATTTAGCTCAACCTCTCCATGATATAAATATTATTTTAATCCTTTCCAAAAATATCTAATAAATTAAAAAGTTATAAGTTGAAGAATACCTTAAGAACGTCTAGCGTGATGAAGTTGGGTCCTCTGGAAGAGAATGAAACGACTTGGGGAACCTTTCGATTGAAGACTGCTTGGCTTTTGTGAATCCTAGCCACTGGATTTCTGCTCAAAGTACATCAACGGATCATATGAAACAACTTCATACATATCTTCAAAGATGCTAATTGGGCTTGATTAGGCCCAATGATGTGGTCATATGTATATGAGCTGCTAATACATTGATAGACAAGTAGCAAAAAAAAAAAAAAAGACACTCACACTGCACAAGTGACTAAAAATAAGACCCAACCATCACTCAAGGCCAAGCCACTAAAGCCCAATGAGTCAGACCCGTGGAGTCCACGACTCATCTGAGTTGACTCACAACTAGTCAAGTCCAATTCAATGAGGCTACCAGAGTCAGAATTGAACATGGGGTGACTTAGCCCAACTCACCCATGACTCATTCGAGTGGCGACTCAACTCAACCCCGTCGACTCGGAACGAAAGGGTTAGTGCAATCCTTACCTGCTCTTATTCAGGTACTCAGAAACCTCTTTTCCTGCAGACATGGTGAGTACGAGATTTGGTAAAACATAAGTGAACACATTATCAGTTCCATCTTCTGCTATCATAACAGATCCACAGGCCCCAGCTTCATATGGCTCCTCGCCTTCCAACATACCGGTGTTGCAGTAAACAATCTTCCCTTTCACTTTCATGGGAACTAAAGTTCCAAATAAACTGAGAGAGAGAGAGAGAGAGAGGATATAATTGAAATTAGGTTTTGATTAAAATATGAGAATACTGTTGAAACGTCCAAACCAAATGGACGGTTCAGATGCTACAATTTCATAGCATTTGAAACAGCCACACGTTATGGCTATTTCCATATTTTCCACGTGGTGTGGCTGATGGGTTTCCAAATCGTATGAAACTGGTAGAATAAATGTAGTTAATAAGGGCATATTAGGTATTTCAAAGGGTAGCAAGTTACTATACAGTTGGGTGCTGTACGTTCTATGCAAGCAAAGTGAATACAAAAAACAGAAATAGCAAAACAAAAAGAAAAGAGAAATCAAGCTTGAAAGCTTTTTCAATACAAAGAATCTTTTGTTTTTTGTTTTATATTTCCTTCTTGTACAAGTGTTTGAGGTGTTTTGAATCATCTTCTAAGGCTTTGTAAAGCCAACAAATTGGTATCAGAGCAAGACAATCCTGTGGGACCGGGTATAGTTTGAAGGTTCAAATATTGTGATCAAGGTGTTGCCACTACTACGTTAAAAAAAAAAAAAAAAAAAAAAAAAAAGAGCGCATTGTTGATCCGTGGTTTGAAGAAGTGATGGCGTCCTCGATCCAGCCGCAAATTCTAAAGTTATCTAAGGATAACTATGAAAACTAGTGCATTCAGATGAAAGCATTATTCGGGTCGCAAGATCTATGGGAAATTGTTACCGATGGGTATGTAGAACCCACAACAGAAGAAGAAGTTCTCTACACCGCTGATCAAAGGGCGCTCTTCAAAGATCAAAGAAAGAAGGACAAGAAGGTTCTATTTCTTGTCTATCAAGGGTTGGATGAGTCCACCTTTGAACGGATCGCTGAAGTGACAACATGCAAGCAAGCATGGGAGATTCTTAACACAATCTTCAAAGGAGTTGATCGTGTGAAGAAAGTTTGTAGCCACTCCATGCCTCCTGTGGTGTCATGTTTCTTACACTCTTGGTTGGACACCGATTGAGCAAGTAGGCAGTACCTGCAACTGCCTCTGCCCAGAAGCTTTTTGGCATGCCTTTCTCTTTGAGCATGGTTCTTGTCATGTCAAGGATGGTGTGGTTCTTTCATTCCGCAATACCATTCTGTTGTGGTGTGTAAGCTGCAGTGTGTTGTTGCTTGATTCCTTGATCCCTGCAATACTCTCGAAAGGCATTTGAGGTGTACTCTTCACCTCTGTCAGATCTAAGGGTTTTGATTTTAAGACCACTTTCTTTTTCAACAAGGGCCTTAAAAATTTTTTAAATAGTAAAAGCAGCAGACTTTTTTTTGATTATATACACCCACAATTTTCTACTGAAATCGTCAATGAAGATAATAAAGTATTTATTACTTCCAATAGAGATCGGATCCAATGGTCCACAGATGTCAGTGTGAACCAACTGCAATAGTTCTCTTGCTCTTCGGGATACTCCATTTGGAAAGGAGTTCCTTTGTTGCTTGCCGAGTGTGCACGCTTCACACACATGTTCTAGAACTTCAATAGTCGGCAAGCCATGAACCATGCTTGATGAGGATAAGAGTTTAAGGCCACTGAAATGGAGATGCCCAAAGCGAAGATGCCATCTCTATGAATCATTCTTTACGAGTCCATAGAGGCACTTCTCAGCTTTTGTGTAAATATAGAGCAGAAACATGCGATTCTTCGCCATTTGGACTTGAGCCACAAGTCTCTCGTGTGCATCTCTTATAGAGAGAGAGTTGGCCGATACTGAGGATGTTACTTTTCATGCTTGGTACATAATACACATTGGAGATAAAATTCAGCACACCATTCTTCTGATAGATTTTAACTTTTTCTTTAACTTTCACAGGAACTTTTGATGAGTCTCCTAGACTCACATTGCCATGAGCATCTTCTGCCAGTTCCATGAGCAACTCCTTCTTTCCACACATGTGGTTACTCGCACCAGAGTCAAGATACCACACGTCATGTTGATCACATGCTTCTTCTTGTGCAAAAAGAAGTGTCAAGTCTTTTTTTTTTTCATGATTTGATGCTTCTGCATAATTAGAATGCTCATCTTGATCTACTGGTTTGCTCCAACAGTCTGAAGCATAATGGCCGAACTTGTTGCAATTGTAACATTGAATATTTTTTGTATTTCCACGTACACGTATGGATCGACCTCTACCATTTCCTCTTCCACAGAAATTGATAGTCCTTTATTGATTTTATGATCGGTTTGGATGATATCCACGCCCTCTGCCTCTTGCACGATTGCTAGTGCCACGGCCCCCTCGTTGTGTATGACCATTCTTTTGTTCATTTAGAATTAAGTTAGACTCTAAGGCATGTTCAAGCATTGAATCCGCATTCTTTTGCATTCATTGCTCATGTACTTGCAACGAGCCTATCAATTCTTCAATGGATAGATTTTCTAAGTCTTTTGATTCTTCTATGACAACAACCACATGTTCAAATTTGGTTGTAAGGGATCGAAGTACTTTTTCAACAACTCGTACATCTTCAATCTTTTCACCATTTCTTTTCAAGTTGTTAACAATAACAAGTAACCTTGAAAAAAAATCAGAAATGGTCTCACCTTTCTTCATGTGTGAGGTCTCGAGTTCGGCTCTAAAAGTTTGGAGACGCCGAGTGTGACGCACCTAAGAATCTTTGGGTGTGTTGCCTACGCTCAAGTTCCAGAAGCAAGAAGAAGGAAGCTTGATGATCGTGGCGAGAAGTGCATCTTCATCGGCTATAGTGAAGTATCGAAGGCGTACAAGCTCTACAACCCACTAACCAATAAAGTGGTGGTAAGTAGAGATGTAGTATTCTGCAAGGAAGAAGCTTGGAAATGGAACGAGGAAGATTCGGCGAAAGAAAATCAAGTTGAGGTTAAAGAACATGAAGAAGATAAGCATGAGAACCAGGACCAAACACCTGCAACACCCTCTTCTACCGAAATGTCTGCACGCAGAAGTCCAACAATACGTTCCATCTCCTCTGGAAGTATTCCATCAAATCAAAATTCAGCCAGCATGTCATCATTCAGTTCTCCCTCACCCATGGCTCCGATCAAAATGAGGAGCCTCAACGATATATACGCCGAAACTGAGGAAGTAAATTTATTCTACTTGTATGCAGACCACGAGCCTCTTACATTTGAGGAGGCTGTAGAAGAAGAATGCTGGAGGACGGCTATGGAAGAGGAGATACAAGCCATTGAGAAGAACAATACATGGGATCTGACTTTACTTCCTCAAGGCCAAAAAACTATTGACGTTAAATGGGTGTACAAGATCAAGCGAAATGCTGATGGTGAAATAGATCGCTACAAGGCAAGGCTTGTAGAAAAGGGTTACAAACAGAAATACGGGGTGGACTATGAAGAAGTCTTCGCTCCTGTTGCTCTCCTTGACACTGTGAGGATGATTATCTCCCTTGCAACCCATCACAGTTGGATGATCTACCAACTGGATGTGAAATCTGCATTCCTGAATGGAATTCTGGAAGAAGAGGTCTATGTTGACCAGCCTAAAGGTTTTGTTGTTCAAGGGGAGGAACACAAAGTGTATCGACTGAAGAAAGCCCTTTATGGGTTGAAGCAGGCTCCTCGTGCCTGGAATGCACGCATCGACAATTATCTTCAAGAGAACGGCTTCACTCAATGTCTATATGAGCATGCAGTCTACATCAAGAAAAATGTTCATGGCGAAATTCTCATAGCATGCCTATATGTTGATGATCTACTATTCATAGGAAACAGTCAGGCTATATTTGAAGAATTCAAGCATGCTATGTTCAATGAATTCGAGATGACTGATGGTGGATCTATGTCCTTCTTCTTAGGCATCAAATTAAAATAACAAGTCGGCGGCATCTATATATCTCAGAAGAAGTATGCCAAGGAATTGCTTAAAAAGTTCAAAATGGCAAACCGCAATGCCGTAAACACGCCTGTAGCGACTGGCCTGAAGCTGACAAAAGAAGGAGAAGGAAGAAGCGTTGACTCAACTATGTTCAAGATTCTGATTGGAAGCCTGAGGTATCTCACAGTCACAAGGCCGGATATCGTCTACAGTGTTGGACTTCTAAGCAGGTATATGGAAGCGCCAAAAGAATCACACTGGCTAACCGCAAAAAGAATCCTCAAGTACGTCAAAGGAACAATGGAATTCGGTCTTTTCTATCCATACGAAAATGAAGCAATGCTGTATGGATACTCAGACAGTGATTGGTGAGGTGACCAAGATGAAAGAAAGAGCACCACTGGCTATGTATTCTATCTTGGATCGACTGCTTTCACATGGAACTCAAAGAAGCAAAGTGTTATTGCTTTGTCTACATGTGAAGCAGAGTATGTGGCAGCATCGTCCACAGTCTATAAAACGATTTGGTTGAGAAACCTGCTAAAAGAGCTGAAGCATTCACAGGAAGAATCCATAGTCATATATGTGGATAATAAGTTGGCAATTGAGCTAGCTAAAAATCCAGTGCAGCATGGAAGGAGCAAGCACATCGATACTCGATACCATTTTCTCAGAGATCAAGTGAAGCAGAAAGTGGTGAAATTGGAGTATTGTCACACCACTGAACAGGTCGCGGACATATTCACCAAGGCATTACTGACTGATACATTCAGATGACTAAGATCAATGCTTGGAATGAAGCCTGTTTTAGTTTGAAGGGGAGTGTTGAAACGTCCAAACCAAATGGACGATTCGGATGCTACAGTTTTATAGCATTTGAAACAGCCACACGTTATCGCTATTTCCATATTTTTCACATGGTGTGGCTAATGGGTTTCCAAACGTATGAAATTGGTAGAATAAATGTAGTTAATAAGGGCATATTAGGTATTTCAAAGGGTAGCAAGTTACTATATAAACAGTTGGGTGTTGTACGTTCTATGCAAGCAAAGTGAATACAGAAAACAGATATAGAAAAACAAAAAGAAAAGAGAAATCAGGCTTGAAAGGTTTTTCAATACAGAGAGCCTTTTGTTTTTTGTTTTATATTCCCTTCTTGTACAAGTGTGTGAGGTGTTTTGAATCATCTTCTAAGGCTTTGTAAAGCCAACGAATACATGCATTGTTTATGGACCATCTGAAAGACAATATAGATCACACAATCCACTTCCTGATGTGACCGTACGAAGAACAATGATCATGGGACGAGCTAGAAACATTACTCTGCATCCTCAGTTGTGGGATCGGTTGCAATCGCCCCATTGGCTCCAAATACGAAGGGAACGAACATTTTTTCAATGGCAAAACTGTTGACGGAAACTCCCTAATAAAAATTAAATCTAAGTGAGTTAAACATTAATGAAATATTACATATTGGGTTGTTCACATGCATATTCATGCATGCATACGTATATACATTATCACTACAACAAAAGGGGCCTAAGCCGAATGATGGCCCAACCCTTTACCCGCGGCCAGTTTTACCGGCTGCAGGCAATGGGTACACCCTATAAAAGCAAAAAAAAAAGAAGAGAGCCCTAATCTATTCGAGCGCCGACCCTCCCTCTCTCGCTCTCCATCCCTATCGCTCTCCGTCCCTCTCTCTCTCTCTCTCTCTCTCTCTCTCTCTCTCTCTCTCTCTCTCTTTCTCCGTCACGCGATCTAGAGATCTCCTCTCTCTCGTGTTCTTCTTCTTCCTCTCCCTCTCTCTCATGCTCTCCCTCCCTCTCTCGCTTCTCCCTCTCCCCCTCGAACGCTCTCCCTCTCCCTCTCCCTCGCCCTGCCTCTGCCTCTCCCTCTCGCTCTCCTCTCACTCTCACTCTCCCTATCTCTCTCTCTCTCTCAAAACCCTATTCCTCTCTCTCTCTCTCTCTATCTCCTTGGCCCTCTGCTGTAGTTTGGTCTTTTGCTGCTCGCGGATCTCGGATTCTCATCCATCTCAAGTATGTTGTGTCGAATACAAATCCCTAATTAGGGATTTGCGTTGTCGAAACCATTTTTAAGGATTTGCATTATCGATTTCCCATCTTTTTTTTTTCCAGCTCATTTATTTCACACATTAGTTACTGATTTCTTATCTTACGATTTCTGCTGTTTTAGAGATGGATACTGCAAATAAGTTTTGAACTCGAGAATGTCTGTGCTGGAGCCTTGGAAGTACTTGTTTGCGTTTTGTTCTTAATATGGTGAATTTGCTCATGGTTGGAGATTTTTAGGCTTTTATGCATGGATATAGGCTATCTCCAATCTTTAGATGGGCTTTTTACTTGTAAATTTTTCCGTTTTTGGAAAAATCTGATATGCTTTTTGTTCGTTATCCAATCTCCTGGTTTGAGACACCTGTGGATTTGCTTCTGGTTTCATAGCCAAAATCTCAATATCTCTCTCTCTCTCTCTCTCTCTCTCTCTCTCTCTTTTGTTTGCATACAAATGATTTGCTTTGCTTATTTATTTAGCTGTCTAATGCAAGTGCTCAGGTCCTATCCTCTGTTTGAACAGTTATGTCAGAGGACTTGGTGTTGTTTTTCCAATCGATGCTCATGCTTGGAATTAGTATTGGACTTGCTTTCAATGTGGTTTTGCTTTCAACTGATAAAAGATCAAGACTTTCATGTACAGCTTGTAGAATTAGTATTGGACTTGCTTTCAATGTGGACTTGCTACTAATATTTATGGATTCTACAGTTTGTATATGAATATTCATATTGGCCTTTGTGGAAAAATTTGTATGTAGGTCTTTATGCTTATAATCATTCCATTGAATGGCCCATTCATAAATTTGTACTGTCTTCTATTTTAACTGCCTGATGTAGCATAACTATTAACATGACCATGATAAGGCTGATAATTGATTTTTGGTAATTATAATGATGATAATCAATAGATAAATGGTACATATTATGGGCCATGGGTCCCACTTGTCATTGTTGAATACCTGTATATACTGTTAATGATACACGCATTATGTATATAGGGAGTTATTTGATACTCTGGCAGCGTATGACTCTTTTACTAAAAGTATGTCTCTAATCATTTCATCAAAATTATGTTCCGCTCATGCATTTACTAAAAGTAAATGAGGCTAATCTTTTCAAATGAATTCTTTTTATCTCGTGACAATCAACGTGGGTCCACAAGCACCAAGGATCTTTTAAAAGGTAAGCTTCGGATAATTAAGGCAGCAAAAAATGATTCATGCTTTATTGAAGTATGGATGTTTGGGCAGTCCCAAACATAGGTGTTTCTACTTGTGCAGTATGTGAATTCATTTCATTGATAATGATCTGTGGTTCTTTGACACTACTCCTAAAAAAAACAGTTGGAAAGGATGGGCTTCTCTCCACTCGACGAAAACATGAACGGTTTTAGCAGGACCTATTTTCAGAAACTGTCTGCATTTCAAGTCCTCTTGGATTTGTGTAGCAGAAATGAGCTCTAAGGGAGGGAGTCTCATATGTGGATCTCAATAACCTAGGGCAGTTGCTTGATTGTACAAATTATTTCTGACCATACAATCAAACTCTATTCTAGCAACACAATACTAGTATAGCAGTACGAATGCGTCTAAGAGGTATACACCAACATCTATTCGTATGCACACCTAAGAATATAGAAAATCATAATCAAAATAAATTCTACTACTATATTACAACCATATCAATGCATATACATCCTATGTGTCTGAGAAGCATTTTTTAAAATGGATGATTTACTCGAAAGTGATTAAAAAAAAAAAAAAACTCACATCTTAACATATTATAACTTGCTGCATCTCATTGTTACTGTGTATTTTTTTGCATTACCCAAGTTCCTTCCATTGAAATCAGTTATCATCTACCTCTCTGTTCTGTAGGATAGTTCCTAGATCATGACAAGCAAAGTATTAGAGTATGGCAACATATACTGTCTTTAGCCTTTACAAAACTGAGCCATCTTATGCATCCTATTGTATCTTTCTCCCATTTAGATAAGATCTTATCATTTAGATATATTTATCTCTGTTCCTGAAGTAGAAGATAACTTTAAAACCTCTTGGGTAGAACAAAATGAACTTTATTTATTGAAGATCAGTCAGGGTATGACTAGTTTATTATCCTTTGGTTATTTCATGTTATGAAATATTAGTACATGTAACAACTAATTCTCTAAAATTGTTATGATTTTCTGCAATCCAGTTACCATATAAAGTTTGCTTTCATTGCTAATATTCTCACTTTTTTCCTCTTCATTGTTTTTCTCTCTGATTTTGCATTGCAGGTATTTAGCATTGAAACCTTCATGCATGCATTCTACAATAAAAGACTCCAGAAGGTGGTTTCAGGCCTGGTTTTTTGGTCTACTTCAAGTCATCATTTAGGTACCTATTTTGTCTAGTGGTATGGTGAAACAGGGGTTTGCAAAGTCCATCCGAACACATCAAAAACCGGGATTTGGCTTAAAAGTAGGTCAAATGCTCCTTTTGAGGTGTGTCCAAACGAGCCTTTTGGACTTTACAGGTTTTACCTATAAACTTGAGGTGTCAAACATGATGATACGCTATGGATGCATTCTTAGGTTGAAGTATCTGGGTATCATGTATTTTAATTAGACTTTTTTTTTTTTTTTTTAAGTAAAGGAATATTCATATTCAAATCTGGACAAAATTACATACTTCAGGTCTTGTTAGGAAAAAAGGACCTAAAGAAGACCTTGTATTTTAATTAGACTTGACAGCATACAATACTTGTTTAGGAGAGACTAAAAGTAGTTAAAAGCTAAAGTATGGCCTGGGTTGAAACTTTATAATTAATCAGCAAAAGATCCGTTTCACCATCAGACACCATCAGAGGCCTAGCAAGAGGAGGGCCTGGGGCTGTATCAGGCCTGGATTTTGATCTGGCTGGATTGGGCCTATTCAAAATATCAATTTTTTCTGGCACATTGCCAGCCCTTATCCTATATAAAGCCTATTAACATATTTACTCGGAATTTGGATGCTATCTATTGAATTAATCCTCTATTGGATTTGATGAATTGGTAAAGTAGTCACGCCAATTTGGTTTTTGTTCATACCTTCTTTGTTGTTACTTAATTGTTCTATTAAATTTGAATTTCATATAATATAATTTTTTGTGTGTGATTGAAATTGTATTAGTGGTTTATCTTGACTTCATCTCTGAGGTCTAGTCACAATTACTGATCATCCTAGACATCCCTTTTTTGCAGATTTTCCAGGCTAAACCTCAACCATTAATCATTAATAATTTTTAGCATTGGAAAGTTTTTTGCTGATTTGCTTACACTGCTAGTAAATGAGGAACTCATGAATCTTGGCTCTCCATCTAGTGGGGCCCACTGGATTGGTTCACAATTACTGATCATCCCAGTTGTCACTTTTCTGCATGTTTTCCTGCCAAACCTTGACTACCAAACCTGAAGGCAACATGCATGCATGTATTTCCATTGCCTATTTGCTTATGCTTGATGGAACTTGTTGTTAGTGTTTTACCTACACTACAAGAAAATTGGGCTTTACCGGCGGTCAAAACCGCAAGCAAAATCCCAGAAAACCGCCGGTAAACCCTTTGCCCGCAGTCAGCTAACAGCCGGTAAAGCCTCGGTCGGTAAAGGCTTTACCGGCGGTCAGGACCTTTACTGACGATTGTGCTGAACGCCGCTAAATCGTCAGCTTTTTATTGAATGCTATCAAAAGCTACGGATAAAATCCGTAGCTGAATAGCACAACCGTAGCTATAGTATTAAAAACATATGGCTACAAATTAAATCGGTTGCTATAGAACTCATGGCTACCGATAACCCGTAGCCATAGAGCAAATCTTTTTCATTGGCAAGAAAAAAGAAACAGAGAGAGAGAAGAAAAGAAAAGGTGACACTCATGTACGCTAGTTTTTTTTTTTTTTTTTTTTACGTTATGAATGTTATCATCCTTGCTCAGGCCTTCTCTTTCACTGAGATGTTATCAAATGATGTAATGTGGTCGCTTGGACAACTATGCTTGGACCTGAATCCCGAGAGCGGATCAAACCGGTGCACTTGAGGCTGAAATTCCTCTCATTGCCCTTGTGTAGAAAACATCGCAGTGGCCATGGAAGGACCGCCACCAGGCACAATGAATAAGGCTGGTCATGTGCCCAATGAGCATTGAATCCGTTGAAGCCTAGCAAATCTGTCTGACCTGCAACCCACAAAATGAGAGGAGCATAAATGAAAGGACTAAGAAAGGGAAATGGAAATCATTTAATATATTGAAATGAATAATTATATTGAAAGGACTAAGACCACCCCGCACTTGAAGGGAACAAGAGAAATCCTCACAATCAACTGTCCATTGGTATGTCCAAACTTGTCATCAGTGTGGAAAGATGGGATCAAACTAGAGATATAGCAATGAAAGAAACTCTTCAGCTTCAACATCCGTAGATTTCTGCAAAATGGAGGAAGCCACATCCCGTGGGACCCTTCAAGCACAAAACATCCATTCACGGTGATATCCAAATCCACCACCTTGCAGGCCAAATTGGGGAACTGATCTTGCAGCTTACACTCCCCTAACCAGAAATCCTTCAAAAACTGAGCCCCCATCCCATTCCCCACCCAAAAACCAAATGTTCATCCCATTCCAAATAACCATAGTCTACACCAACAAACCACCATCCCAACTTTGAAGAGTTTGAAGTTCAAAACTGAGGTAGAAATAAATACCAAAACAAAGATCTTTGTTTCTTCACAAATCATTATGAATGCTGCAACTTCCTTAGAAAAAGTGTGTGAAGAAAATTAACGGTCTTTCAACAGGATGATATTCTAGTCAAGAAAATCAGGAAATATACCAAATAGCAACAGTAAATACACATTGTAATGTTTTGTAAGCAGTGTTCAGAGTATCAGTATCATTATGTATCAATGACCGAGGATACAGAAACATGTATCAGGACATGTTAAGAGACACGTGTTTAGACATGTAAAAATAAAATATCGTAAAAGACAACTATATATAATAAGTTTCCTACACTTGTCCAACCTGGATCTTCCTTTGTATGTTTATTAAATCTTCGAGGCTAGAGTATGTATTTGAGTTTTCATAATTTTCCATTTCTAGCGGTAGCTAATCCTAACAGGTTCTATAAATCTATGACGGTTAAATAAAGGAAGATATATCAAATGGAGTATGGTTTTCACAATCTAATTTCACAAAAACCAGTCCATCCTTGCATGTGGGCCCCATCAGGCCACAATCTAATTTCACAAATCATGCCAAACCAAGTCAACAAACAAAGTTGGCAGTGAAAATCACCTTGAAACATAACAAGGCGAAGATAGTTACACATGAGTGAAGTCCATGCAGCTGTAAGCAAACAGAGAACAACAAAAGCTTCTGAGCTCCTTGATTGTGCAACAACCTGCATTTTAATGTAATTGCCTCGAAAAAGCTCTTTTCTCAAGCACCATGAAAACATTAAATATGACAGATGGAGATTAAGTTATTATTAGGAATCTGATACCAACTTCACCTGAGTAGGTATTTTCCTCCAAAGTTTCACATGGATATCCTTGATGAATATTCTGGAAAGGAAGCAAATTAGACTGTGGGCTTAGATCCTACTCAAGTTCCTCATCATCCATCTTCCAAATTTATTTGGTATTTTGTCTGTTTAAGGGCTATATAAGTCTTCAATGATTTATGCACTAAAGCACAATGATTAAGAAGCCTTTTTCTTTGCCAATTGAAATGAGGAGCTTTTATCGGTTACAAAACTAAAACTGAAACTTATAAGCAAAACACTTTATACCACAGAATTTCAAATGCCAATAATAATTAATTTCAGCAAATCATACCTCAATGTATTGAAGATCATAGCATTTTACATAGGACCCAAACAGAACAGCTTCTTCATATGTCCAATTACGATTGGCATCAACACGAATTTTTATGAGGTGCCCAACTTTCTGTCTAATTTCATGAACAACAGCAGCATCTTCAAAAGGATTTGCTTGACGGGCAACCTATAGAGGAAGGATTACTCCATGGATAATTAAACTTTTCCTAATTGCTATTAAAAGTGTCATGGTGGGAAGTAAGAACATGCTGATCCCATTAAAGATCAACCACCAAATACAAAAACAAATGAAAGCTAATATAGTTTCAATGGAAGCTATGATGTATGCTTTAAAGACTGCATAAATTCACATCCTATGTTCAAGTACATTAAGAAGAATTATATTTATTGGATACTCAATCCGAAGTGTACTTGAGTTTTCATGGCCACCGACAATCCGTAGCAATAGAGAGAATCTTTCTTACCAAAAAAGTTTTTTTTTTTTTTTAAAAAAAGAAAAAGAAAAAGAAAAGGTTACCCACATGCATCCTAGTTTTTTTTTTTTTTTTTAAAAAAACTTTTTTGATTTGGTTTGCATCCAAGTCATTACCTGATGGGAGCTTGTTGTGTTGCTCCTGTTTAATGCTGGCTTCAGAAAGTGCATAAAAAGTATCTATAAACAGCATCTGCATATATAAACATGCATTATAGATTAGTGAATACTTGTACCCACCAGTGAATAACCAACAAAAAGGTAACCTGTGTAGCACTCCATGGCTGTGACAATGAGCAGCTCCTTTGCGCAACATACAGGAAACTATGTAAAGAACAAAATAGAGAAATTCAAGTAAGCTAACATGTTCAAGGTTAGCAAGATCTGGAAATCTGCCTCACGAAAGCGGAAAAAAAAAAGAGAGAGAGAGAGAGAGAGAGAGAGAGAGAGAGAGAGAGAGAGAGAGAGAAGCTAAAATATAGTGAGAATCAGCAAACAAAATGCGGACATGAAAATGTAAGACTTCCAAAACTGAGGTTTTAACGACAGGTATTAACAATTTCCATAACCAAAAGCCAAAAATGAAGATTCATATTGAAAACTACAAATCATTAACAGAGTTGCAGTGAGCTTGGGCAATGTATGAAAGCAAAGATTGTCACTATGTATCGAGACTTCAAAATCATCTCGAGATGCTCCAAATCTCTGAAATACAACTTCAAAATCATCTCGAGATGCTCCAAATCTCTGCAATAAAAATAAAAAATTAAAAAATAAAATAAGTGGTCAGCAACAGAAATTCTGAAGAGAATGGAAGAAGCGACAAGAGCCTGCTTACGTAAATCTTGAGAAACACGGCGATGCTTATGGTGAGATCCTTATCAATAATTATTGGATCCTATTATTCTTCTGAAACACGGCAATGCTTAAAGTATTAAGTTCTCCATTGTCTAAAAATTAAAAACTTAAAAGAGGTAAGCATTCATTCTATTCAAAGGACTGGGTCACTGCCCAAATTAACTCTTGAAAAAATAAAAATAAAAAATCAGTGGACAAAAAACACTGCTCCAAGAAGCACCTTCCAACTAGAGATTAAAGAGCCAATACCTCCTACTGCTTTGATGAACTGAGGCACTTACAGAAGCCCAGATCTACGAATTCATCATCACCACCAATCGTTACTTTCAATGCAATAGAAGCATCACAGACCCAAAATCAACATGGAAATCCACAAAACCAAACATTTCAAAGGGAACCACCACCATAACAAGAGCAGAACTAGCCATCCGTATTTGTGGCTTCCACGATCATCAATCTCCAAGGAAAACCCCCTGTATTGGACCGTAAAAAAGATAGAGAAAAGAGAAGAGGAGAACAATGGCCATACAATTTCTTAGATGATGGCTATCCTCTATAAGCCAGCAGTACTTGGGTTGCTAATATTCATGATTCCAAAAGCCATCTCAGGACATCATTAAACCAGCACCATGAAAGAATGAACGAAAGATAGAAAGAAATAAAGAAGGAGAAATTGGGAATTTCATAGCCATAAACCAGAATAGTCTATATATATAGAATAATTGGTGGGGGTGGACCATCTCTCTCTCCCCCTCCTAAAAATAAAAAAATATGTAGATGATTCAAATACGTATATGTCTAGGATGCTTATGAATCTCCCAGTACACCGCCTACTTCTAGAGACTTGTTGATTTATTCCACAATCCAGTCAAACAAGCTAGCATAGATATATTTTGCTAACACATCCCTAACGTCGATGGCCCGGAGAAAGTAAAATAACAAATAAGAGCGTCTAGAAACTCTAGCCTTCTACATAGTCAACAAGAGAGAGAGAGAGAGAGAGAGAGAGAGAGAGAGAGAGAGAGAGAGAGTGAACAACTCCCAGACCTGCAGCAAGGTTAGCTTCTATTCCTTGTTGGATGTCTGGGATCTTCTGATCTGTGAGGTTTTTTTTATAGCATGCCCATCAAATTAACTGTTGGAATGAATCACCAGATCATAGCCCCCCACACACGGGAGTGCTAGTGGATCGGGTTATCCAGACGGTTTACTAAGCCCAACCCAACAATAAGTCAATCTGCATAAATCTGTATAAATGGGTGACAAATGGGCTAGACACAAAAATAGACTGATTCCCACTGTTGAAACATTCATAGGGCCCATGATGTTTATTTGCCATCCAAACTGTTCATAAGGTCATACAGACTTGGATGAAGGGAAAAACCAAACATCAGATGGTGCTGTGTGGGTGGATGGAGGACCACATATAATCACCAAACATCATATGGTACTGTTTTGGGCCTAGTATTGCAAATTGCATAGGGCTAGCCAAAGATTTGAGTTTGTTGGAAACTTGCTGCAAAATATCAAAAAACATAAAAATCAAGCATTGGCCATGCATGGAACCTACCTAGTGGAACTATGGATGAGCCAACGCATTGCTTTCCTCGAGTCTAGCCGCATTAGGATTTATTTCATTTAGACCCGGCAAAAGAAGTGTGCGATATTTCTAAGAAACTACAGTTCAACCATGACAGATAATTAAGGTCACCTGTAAGAACTCACCAACAGATCTCCAGTGTCTATGATTGGCATTAGTACAGGTGCAGCCTTGACTTCAGGATGAGGGGTTCTTCTCTCTCAATGGCAAGTGTGTTGCCCTTTCCTTATTAACTGGCTACTTGCAGGCAATATTGATTACTCTAATCAACTCCCACAAGGTTACTCCAATAAGAGCTACCTCATTTGTTCTGGATCATGTCGGACCAAGATGGCACTGTGGACAATTTCTTCTAGTGTTCCAGCCAAAGATTAGCATGGACTCCAATCTTTAGGTGCCACCTCAAAGATGACAAGATAAATCGACTTTAATTTCTGATATAGAACCTCAAAAAATCAGGCTGGTCCACCCATATATATCAGCTTAATATCCCAGAAACCTTTTTAAAAAATCCAAATCATTATAGAAACTATATAAAGAAGAAAGAAAAAGCTACATGGACTTAATAGTAAAGCAACATAGGAAGGGAAAAATCAACTTTGTTTCATGCATAAAACCTTTGTGATTGTCCAATTTCAGGCCTGGATATCATCTCCTGTAGTCAAATAGAACAAATGAAAATAAGGTTAAATAGATGTATCTAAAGAATCCAATGGTTCTTACACAATTCAAAGCAAACACGAACAGGGGTAGAAACTTGTTTGATATAGGAATCAATGTATATTGAATTAAATAGTTTAAAATTCAGGTGGTGTGGGGATCTAAGCCTTAATGTTCAGTCGGGACTCAGCCATCTTAGTCTCATTGGCTGAAATACTTCCATTTTTGTTGCACATTAACATTATACAAGGGCATATAATCCTCCGCTTGAGCATCAGTAGAAACATTTATTTTTGGAAAGCATTACATGTTGCGCATCTGGTGTAAACATGAAACACACAAATAAATGCTTGGACACTACTAAGGTGTATTTTGAACATGAATTCTCAATAGACGACTCAAACAACTTCAACACAACATAGAGGCATGAATGTAAATGGTGAGTTTGTTACAACTAAGGGAGCGCCATCAAGACATTCACATTAATTTGTTTAAGGCACTACTTTAGTCTCTTCTGTCAACATAGCTTCAACGCGAATCTAAGTAAATCCTAGCTTCAACGCAAATTGATGAATGTGGCCCTAATGTGGTATAACATTTAATTGGGCCACATGCCACCCTACCTACATAACAGATCAAACGAGATATGGCTCAATCAAACCTCACCATGTTAGGAATTAAGTGCTTACCCTCATCCACTAAATTCACATCTTGGACGGCCACGTTGCATCAGCTGAAAATGAATAAACCATGAAATTGAAACAATTCAGCTCACACCGAGCCTTCTGAAATGAAACAAAAAAAAAGGTAATTAGGTTGAGCAAGCGGCTCATTGCTAGCCCGTATGAAGCTCCAGAAGCAGGATGAATCTCTATTCAAAGCCGAAAACTTGCATTGAACTTATATATATATATATATGTGTGTGTGTGTGTGTGTGTGTGTGTGAGAGAGAGAGAGAGAGAGTACAAGTAATGAAAAAGTTTCCAATGCTAGGAACAAGGCCAAATGATTTCATACCATTCCCAATCAGTTGACGTACAAACAGGCATAAGAATGAACACTGTTGGTTTGATCTAAATATGTAAAAGGCAAACAATAGCTTTTTTTAAAGACAAACAGAAATAATGTGTACTTGTCTCTTCAACTTACTGTTTGGATGAAACATTGTAGAAACAAACCGAACTGTTGGTGGCTTATTCGAATAATCCTTTGTAAACTGAAGTGTCAATTTAAACGTACCTGAAGGATTCAAAGAAATTTAAAACACGATGAAATCATTTTGTAATAGTCAACACATGAAACATCAAGAAAAACCTACTCATAAATGCAAGCAACCTAAAGTTGAACAGATGTTAACAAAACCACTCAAGTAATTGCAACCTATCAACCACAAAAGATTATGAGAATGGCCGTGTGATTGGTGTGCATGGATTGACTTACATTTCTCATTTTTTTTTGGAAGGCATTACTGCTGCACATCCGGTGTAAATTTAGGCATATGCAATTACAAACAAAAGAGAAGTGCAATTAGAAAAACCTCTCATTTGCAATTCTACACAATCAGCAAAATCAGCATCTGTAACCAACTCCTTTGCATTCCTAGGTTGTAGTCTTACAGCCACTCGAACTCTTCCAAGAACTGTCCTAAGCATCCAAAGAAAACAAAAGAAAATTCAGAATTGATCATAATTAAAAAAATACAAATAATTAAAAATTTTTAAAAAATTGAGAGATGAACATGCTTCATCATCATATTAAAAAGTGGGGCCCCAAATACTTACTTTAGAAAAGAAAATTTCCCCTATTTTTCCAAATTTTCCATTTAACTGCACTTCTTAGAAGCATTGTTCAGCTATAACACTGTTCAAAACTTTGAATTTTAAATACATTCAAACACTAGGAATGTGTTTCTCTAAATTTGCAATACACAGATAACAAAAATGAAATACAATCATATGGAAGAAAATCATAGACACCAATCTAGAACATTGTCCAGCAAAGTTTTCAAATAATAGCTAACAAGAATAATCCAAAAATAAGACATAATCAAATCTCAGCTGGACCAGTCTGGTGGCAGTTGTTGCATACCTTCTGATTGGTACAATCAGCAGCAATGTGGCCCAGCTTGTAGCAGTTGTCATAGAGCTTGGTGTCAAAAGCGAGTAAGACAGACGAAGAGCATTCAATAGCAAGGTGGCCTCTTTTCCCACATGTGTGGCAGATGGGATCATTGTTGCACTGGCCAGCAACATGGCCAGGCTCCTCCTTGCAGTTCCAGCACACAGTCTCTGAGGTGCACTCAGCTATAATATGCCCAGGAAGGGCGCAATTGTTACAGACAGGCACATTTGGACAGTCTCTTGCAAAATGCCCCTGTAGGAGAATCTAATAGTAGGAATGCTGTTAACATGCATCTACAAATGCCAATGACAACCCACCTCTTACTGCTACAACACATAATCAAAGCAGAACAACCCTCTGCTCAGCTATATCCACACAAAACATTCCTTATTGAGCCATTTCATCAAACAATTAGCATACATGAATTATAAGAGATATTATACAAGGCACTTTTTAGTTTTTACAAGTGTACCATTGTTTAGTGACCTAATAAAATGATGATATTATGGTCTATGCACCAAAAATCTAAAAAGGGCTAAAAATCTGAATGGCAAAACAAAATTTGAGAGAGTGAAACAGAGAGAGAGAAATATAACCCTAATCTCAACAAAAAAAGAAAGAAAATGAGGTCGTAGGAGAGAGCAACAGAGGAAGAGATCGAAAAGCTGGAGGAGCAGCAGATTCCTTCAATTTCAAGACATCAAACATGTGCGAATGACAGATCTGTGCTGATTCGAGTTCAAAAATTGTATTTTAAAAAAAAAAATTACAAAAGAAAACTACAAAAGGAAATCATACTTATGGAGAGGAGCCTCGGATTCCTTCAGTGCTTCATGGCTGCTGCAATGGAGGTCGAAGAAAAATGATGATATGAGGTAGATAGAAGAGACGACGGAGATGCATTGGAGAGAAAGAGGGAGGAGATTGTGAAAGATGGAGCAGAGATCGAGAGGGAGAGAGGGTTAGGGAACGGCAGAGAGAGAGAGAGAGAGAGATGAGAGAGAATTGTGAATTAATCTAACTAGTGTGGTGGAGTTAGGTGTGAGAACAGAGCTCCTTTATTGGAATGCATTGGTCATGGTCATGTCGTTGCATTGGTGAGTAACATCTGCAGCAAATCCCAAATTCGGGATTCGACAATGCAAATCCCTAATTTGGGATTCGACAAAGCAAATCCCTAAAAAGGGATTCGACAATGCAAATCCCTAATTTGGGATTCGACAATGCAAATCCCTAATCAGTTATTCTAAATTGTAGAAGCAACAGCAAGAAGAGAAAAGGTTTACATCATACCTGAGAATCGGAGATTCACGAGCAGCGGAAGGCCGAACTGCAGCAGAGGACCGAGGAGATAGAGATATAGAGAGAGAGAGAGAGAGGGAGATGATTAGGATTTTGAGAGAGAGAGATAGGGAGAGGGAGAGGGAGACGGAGACGGAGACGGAGACGGAGAGCCAGCGGAGAGGGAGAGCGAGATGGAGAGGCAGAGAAAGGGAGGGAGAGGGAAAGCACGCGAGAGGGAGAGGGAGGAAGATCGAGCGGAGAGGGAGAGCTTGAGGGAGAATCGGCGCGGCTGGAGATGAGGGGGCGGAAAATGAAGGTAGAGTTTTTTTTCTTCTTCTTATAAGACCCTTTACCCGCAGTTATTAAAACCGGCCGCCAGCAAACGGTAGCCCTATCAGTCGGCTAAGCTCAACTTTCTTGTAGTGCTATATGATCTATTATGTTGCAGCCTCAGTCTATCTAGTTAAGGATCTTGGCCTGACTCAGTCAACTAGCAAGTACTAAAGGCTTGGAGAGTTTAAACAAGTCACGACCGATAAAGGATTTGTTCATATATATATATATATATATATATATATATATATATATATATATATATATATATATCTGCTCGCATTCAAAGATTCTAATGTTGGTATTTGGCAAATATTGTGTTCAACAAGATCTGGTTCTGCTTTCTGAGCGAGTTCTTTATTGGCCTACATACAGGCTGCTTTGCATGCTCTTGCAAACATTTCTGGGGAAAACCGATCACGAGATAGCATAATGCTAAATGATGATGCAGAAGAATTCCTTTGGCGCTTGATCTATGCAGCAGCTGCCGAAAGCTCAAAGCTAACACCTTCAGTCAGTTACAGCCCTTGTTCTTATTGTTTGCTTGCAAGTTGTACTGACTCTTCTTTTCTCTGATTAGATCAGGGTCAAATAATCTTTATTTTTATTTGTTTGAAAGAAATCTCTCTCTCTCTCTCTCTCTCTCTCTGCTGGAAAGGAAACAGCTCTCACTGCTGTCTCCCTGTCCACCTGCATTGATCCTGCTACAGTCAAATACGCAATCATCATAGCCGTTGAAATTACATCTCCAAACTGACACACTTGATTCCACAAGGGTTTTCTTTCTTCTTTTAAAAAAAAAAAAAAAAAAACTAATTTGAGGGTATTTTTGTCATTTCAAAAAATGGGTCTCTTTTGTCACGAACGGCCAGCTAGGACATGGCCCATCTTGGCCATTTTGGTCATTTTAAAAAGTGGTTCTTTTGGGTCCTGCCATCGTTGCCGTTAAAAAGGAGCACAAAAATGAGTAACTTTCGTTTATTCTCTCTGACATCAGAAGGGCATTTTCGTCACCAGAACACTATTTCATTGTCTTGCACTGCCCATGGTAAAACAGAACCAAAGGGTTATTCATACCCCGACTTGTAATATGAAGCGGATTGCTGGTGAACCCAGGCACAGAGATATTACTGTGACTGGGGCTGTGTAGGGCCCAAAGAGATGTATGTGAGAAATCCACTCCGTCCATCTGCTTTGTAGGATCACAGTAGTACAGGAATCTAAAAATCAGGCAACTCCAAATCTCATGTGGGCCATAACCATGAAACAGTGGAGAATGAACGCCTGGGAGAGACAGAAGTTTTATATTAGGATGATATTTGTTCCTGCATTTTATCTGAGTGGAAATAACCCTATGAATTGTTTGGATGGCATGTAAACGTCATGGTCAGCTCTAGGAAGGTTTCAACGGTGGACATTTTCGTTTCTACTGTTTCGTTTGGTATGGCACACCTGAGTTTGGTCTTTCAAAACAGATGGTCAGAGTGTATTTGTCAAGGACATTTCTGTAGGCCCACATTTCCAATATCTCTTGTCACTTGCAAAGTAAAATAGAATAGAAACAAATACCGCTGATGATTGGTTATAACCTATAAAATAAATTTTATAGAAACAAACCTAACAAGTCAGCCCTTAATATTCTTGGTGTGCACGTGCATGTGTGCATTACTGTCTTTAGTTTGTTTCCTTTGCACTTTTTTTTCTTTCCTTTGACCTATATTTTGATTTGGAGTTTACTGAGCCAGGTGCAAATGTGTTTGACAGGGTTTGTTTCTATCAGTTTTGCAACAGCACTCAGAAATTCGATTGGCGGTAAGAACCCATTAGGAAGGACTCAAAAAAAATCTTTTGGAGTAAATGAGTACATTGATATTTTGGTATCAGCTTGTAATGGCCTTATCTGCAAATAGATCTTTTCTTTCTTGCTTGCTCTCTCTCTCTCTCTCTCTCTCTCTCTCTCTCTCATAAGCTGGAAGTTTCTTCAATTTGTCAGTTTCAAATATTCGAAAACAATCTCATCACAAATTGGCTCTTAGTGGAACCTTAGGGCCCATTTGGGAGCTTGGATTTCGAATCAAGGTGATTTGGAATCCTTCTGTTGTGTTTGTCATCTGCATGGCTAGGCCTCCTTGATGATCATCATGGATCTTGCATACTTTGGCCCATGCTCTTGCAGACTGTAACTTCCTATTAGCAATCAATATATATATATATGTATTTTTCTGAAAATGCCCATTCTCCTCGTCCTTCTTCTTTCATTTTTCTTCTTCTTCTTTCTCTTTTTTTAAATAAATGAATTAGAAAAAATCAATATTTTGTTCTTCTTTCTTATAAAATAAAAAGAAAATGAAGATAATAATATCAAATAAATAAAATAACTTACATTCTTCTTCTTATTCTTCCTCTTCTTTTTTTTTTTGAAAAAAAATAAATGAATAAATAATTAACGAATAACTAAAAAAGCGTTTTTAACCTTCTTAAATTTTTTTTTATTTATATATAAAAAAAGGATAAAAAGAAAAATATAAAACAAATAAGACAACTTACCTTCTTCTTTTCGTTCTTCTTTCCCTTCATTTACGAAGTAAGTCACCGTTCTTATAAGGGCGATTGTGAATTAGAAACTGAGTCCATGTTCTTATAAGGGCAGCCACGAACTGAGACCCATGAACTGAGTGTTAGGATCTAAGTTCTCTATTTACTGTTGGGGTCTCAATTCTCTACAAGGTATTGAGCAACAAGAAATAGAACAGTCGAAGACATTGGTAAGGGTGATGCCTACCATAGAAACTTCAAGATGAAATATATTATATATGGTAATCCACCATGTATGTATGTAGCATCCAAACCATTCATAAGGTCCGGGATGATGGGGTCACACCAAATGTCAGCCATTCAAAAACTCAAGTGGGCCACACCATGTGAATATATTAGCTTTAGGCATGATTCTACATTGTTTCCTATGGTGCATGGCACTTGAATTTTAGATCAAGATGATTCTTAGGATGTATGGTGAAGATGAGGTGATACACCATATGCATGGTTTGCATTTCACATGCACATCATGGTTGGGCCCCACCCAGCTCGAGTGCATGGCAACTTCACATAGTTCAAAGACGTGTCAACAAAACCCATCCATCAACATCTTAACATTAGGGGGTGTTTGTTTTTTAATTCACATAACAAATACCTAGAAAATATATAATAATTACACATCGATATGTTCTGTTTAACAGTAGCGCACTCATCCCACTTCTTGAGTAAGACAATTATGACACTTAATTTATACATGTGGAAAATAACTTCCCACTGTTTCTTACTGGAACTAATTTATATACAGAGAACACATGAATGTTGTTAAGCAGAAGAATCTTCGCGCACGACCAAGGGATATAGAACGCATTCACAATGAAACATTTCATGAATGGTTGTTGAGGGTCAAATATTGCATATTAGACCCCATTTATTATGTGGATTTACGAGCACAATATTGTTTAACGCCCGGTTTTAACTGTGTTTGTGATACAGGGTGTATTTGAGAGCATGATCCGAGAAAAAAGTCGCTAAAAAGCATGGATTTAATAATCCGAGGACACCAAGGTTAGGGACGGACTCCAGGGGACCAAGATCGACTAATTTACATGCCAGAGATCCAAGAAAACCGAGATATTGAAGTTCAAGTGGCCTGAAAGTAAGCTAGAATGCAAGATTACAGGGTTCTCACCATCTGATCAGCACGAAACTACATACATGGACTGAGGACCATAAACTAACCGTACACATCGAAATTCATCCGTCAGATCAACGTAGAAGCGGCCCAACGGACAAATCAGCCCATTGATCTGTGAACTGGGGCCCGCTTGATTGTTAGATATGCTTCAAAGTTGGGCTCGACCCCATTCATCAGCTGAGGAAATAGACGGACGGAGCGGATTTCTATTAAACATCACGGTAGACCCCACTAGTGGGGGTGCGTGTACACAATGCGGTGCATTCCTGCACCGCACCAGGACGTCCAAAGTCGGTCAGCGTCTGCTGACCGACCTTTTTCTTCTAAATAGAGAAGACGCCCAGCGTCTCTCTCAGCCGACGCTGGCTTTATGCAGTGGGGCCCACCTCTCATTCAAAGAGCCGATCCAAACCGTCCATCAGTCTGACAAGGTCCATATAAGCAAGACCTAGCTGACTGAGTTATAGAAGACAACGGAGATCGGGTTTCAGCTGATTGAACGAAGAATGGATGGCGGAGCAGAAAAATCAGTGGACCACACCTAATCCAAGCTAATCAAACCCTGTTCAAACGGTTTTTCGAGGGAATTTCGATGAACGGCGTGGATTTTTCAAATCAGCAAAGAAGTGGGCCCCATCACACGATCAACGCAATTACCGTGCGCAGGGACAGCGTCCGTAAGATCCGGACGATCCGCGAAGTAGTGGGTCCCACCCATTGATCATATAGATGATCAGATCCGTTCATTCACTCTAGAAGGAGGGTGTGTCCAGAGCCTAGGTGGTGGAATTGCAAAAGTCATCGGAGATCCGTTTTTGATCGACCAAACGCATAATGGACGGCAGCTCAGGAAATCTAGTGGTCCACACTCATTACACTTGAAATATACTCCATCCCGGACGGTTTTTCGTCCTGAAGACAATGAACGACGTGGATTTCCCAACTGACCTCAGGAATGGGCCCCACTGACTAGCAGAGCTCCCTGCGTAAGCTCTGTTACGCGATCCGGAAAAACCGGAAGTTCCGGATTTTCTTGGCCCATCATCCATGATTAACTTGCCGATCTGAACCGTCCATTGTGAAGTCCTCTCAAAAACATCCCAAAGGACGTTGATTTTACGGATATCATGCAAGGAAAATGGGAGATTGGAAGCCACGAACTTAGCTGCGTAAGTTGCTGCGAGAACTCTCCTCTGTCCGCATATGTTCACGATTCCAGCACGGATTCTCCTTTCCACGGGCGCCCCACCTGGTGCTTATAAGAGAGAGAGAGAGAGAGAGAGAGAGAGAGAGAGAGAACGGGGAGCATCTGAGTTTGGAAGCACAGCAGTGACGTCAAGAGGAAGAGAGAGGCAGGAGATTAAGAGTTTAGTTTTGTTTTCTTTTTCTTTTATTTATTTATTTATTTTCTTTATATTTGTTTGAGAGATAGTCCATCTATGACGGGCTAAACCTCTTAGCTAGGGCTAAGAGGTGAAGCTTGTAGTGTGATGGGAACTCTTTGCTTGCCTTTTGTTTAGCTTGATCTGATATTGATTTGAGTTTTTATTAAGGGAATGCCTTCAGTCTTTAATGATCTGTTGTGACTGAAATTACAATGGGTCTACAATGGCTTTGAGCATGTTCTTTTACCCTTTATGTTTATGACGTCAGGAAGCCCTGTTGTTCACCATCATCTTCTGGACATGGTCGGATGACGGTACCCTTTCCTAACCTTCATGGCATGTTGATTGGTTGGTAATTAGTTTAATTCTGTTGTTTGCTTTGTCTCCTAGGCATGGTTTGGTGATGGAATCCATTCTAATTCATATACCTCTCATCTCTTGAAAACTATATCAATGGCAGTTCAGTTAACTTTCCTGATTTATAATACAGGCATAAGATTTCTCTGATCTCTACAAGTGGATCCTCTGAATCCCTAGTTTCCCTTCTCTGAATTTTCTTCTCAGTTTAGATTAATATTTCATCATTATTCTTCAAATTACAAACGATTTAGATTTCATCTCATTCTAGTTCTATTTCTACTTAGTTCCAGATTACGTACAAGTTCCAGTCCCTTGGGATTCGACCTCGGTCTTACCTAGTTTATTACTACATCACAACCCTATACTTGGGGAGTGAACAAGTTTTTGGCGCCGTTGCCGGGGACTGACGGCTACAATTTTCTGAAATTAATTAGTATTAGAGTTAGTTTAAGATTAGGATTTTACTAACTTTAGGTTTAGGTTTTTCTGATTTATAGAAACTAACCTGTTTTCTTGTTTTGTAGGATTCTAAGATAGAAACTTCTAATCTGGTGATATCTTCCTAATTTCTTTATTTTTTTCTATTTTTAGAAATTTTCTAACCTTAGACTTACTATTCTTAGAAACTAACTTATTTTGTTTTGTTTTGCAGGTCATTAGCTTAAGGACTTCAAGTTGGTAATCTCCTTCCAACTTTCTCTTTCTTTCTAGATTTTCATTTTCTTTCTTAGGATTAGGTTTAAAATTTGATTGAGGGCTGCGAGTGTTTCATGCCCAAGTGGGCCCGTGACGACACTCGACGTCTCTTGACTGAAGGAGGGTTAGTTGAGGGGTTGACTGTCCATCGCAGGATTAGACACCGTTCGAATTCCCCTGAGTTAATTGAGGTTATGGCTGAAAATCAACCTCAAGCACTACCTCAACAGATGGATGAGGAAGTACATGATGAGAATGAGGGGCTTCAAGCACCCCCGCCTCGTACCTTACGAGATTATTTACAACCGGCGGGGGTGAGCACGCCCTCATGCATGATTTTTTCTGAAAACACGGGACATATGGACATCAAGCCAGGAGTTATCCAACTCCTTCCTAAATTCCATGGGCTTGAATCAGAAAGTCCATACTTACATTTGAAAGAGTTCGATGAGATTATAGCCATCTTATACTTTCCCAATGTATCCGAGGATACAATCAGGCTGAAACTCTTTCCTTTTTCCTTGAAAGAGAAAGCTAAGACGTGGTTACATTCATTGCGTCCTAGATCCATTGGCACATGGAATGATTTGCAGAGGGAATTCATAAAGAAATTTTTCCCACACCATAAAACGATTACCCTCAGAAAAGCAATCATGAACTTTGCCCAAAAGGAAGATGAAACATTCTACCAATGTTGGGAAAGGTTCAAGGATCTTGTCAGTTCATGCCCACAACACGGTTTTGAAATGTGGCGCATTATAAATTTCTTCTATGATGGACTGACATCTTCCATGCGCCAACTGGTCGAGACAATGTGTAATGGAGAATTCATGAATAAAGAAGTCGATGAGGTATGGGATTACCTCGATAGACTTGCCGAGAATGCACAATCATGGGACCATTACCCAAAATCAAACACCACGCCTAGGCCAACTCAATCTAAGGAGAAAGGTGGAGTATATCTCCTGAAAGAAGAGGACGATGTAAATTTTAAAGTGACTAATCTCACGCGAAGAGTCGAGGCCATGGAAGGAAAGAAGGATAAGGTTAATGAAATTGTTTGCGGCATCTGTGATTGCAACATTCACACAACTGAAAATTGTCCTACCATATCTGCCTTTCGAGGAGTGTTGAATGAGCAAGCTAATGCCGTAAATAATTATCAAAGACCTTTCAATGGATCTACCTCCAATACATACAATCCTGGTTGGAGAAATCATCCAAATTTTAGTTGGAGGAATGGATAAACTGCTACCCCCCAAAGTTTTTTCAATCAAAATCCAAATCAGGGGAAACCTCAAGAAGAACCGGTTCAAAATTCCATACAAGAGCTGACTCAGGCGGTGCGTGGACTTACAGACTTTATGCAAAAAATAGATTCACGTATGACGGTTATAGAAAAGGGGATACTTCCTGCACAACCGCTCCCCAATCCTAAACCGCAATACGAGATAAATGATCCCAACTCTTCAAATTAAATGGGACACGCTAAATCCATCACCACTCTTAGGAGTGGGAAGATCATTGATAAAACCCTTCAGGTTAGGCCCGAAAAGCCTCAAGAACCAGAAGAGGACAATAATGATGGATCTTGGGATGTCCCACAAAATTTAGAACCAGAACTTCTAGAGAAGTCAGTTGCTCCGTTCCCCCAACGGTTGGTTGCACCAAAACGTCTTTCTAACTCTCAAGATATTCTGGAGGTGTTGAAACAAGTGAAAGTCAACATTCCTCTACTTGATGTCGTAAAACAGGTTCCTCTATATGCAAAATTTCCGAAAGACCTATGCACGACCAAAAGACGGCAAAGCATTCAAAAGAAAATCTTCTTGACTGAGAAAGTGAGTGTCATCCTGAAGCAAGACGTGCCGCAGAAATTCAAGGATCCCGGTAGCCCAACCATATCATGTGTAATCGGGAACCATCGAATTGATCATGCACTTCTTGACTTAGGAGCGAGCGTCAATCTGATTCCCTACTCGGTATACAAACAGTTAGGATTGGGTGAGTTAAAACCTACCCTAACCACACTACAACTTGCCGATTGAACTGTTCGTGTACCAAGAGGGATTATTGAGGATGTGTTAGTCCAAGTCGATAGATTTTACTACCCTGTACATTTTATCATCCTGGACACCGAACCCATCAACAACATGAGCACTAAGATTCCCGTCATTCTTGGTCGCCCATTCCTTGCCACGTCAAATGCAATCATCAATTGCAGGAATGGTGTCATGACTATGTCTTTTGGAAATTTGACATTGGAGTCAAACATTTTTTTCAATAACAGCAGCAACGCAGAGGATGATGACGATGTCCACGACATTAACATGATCGATACTTTCATGGAAGATAGGACACCCCTTACCTTATCCTCTGATCCTCTAGAGATATGCTTGGCCTACTCCCATGAGTTTGATGATGATATGATTAGGGAGACATGTGCCTTGCTTAATACTGCACCGGTACTTGAAGTTAACCGGTGGAGGCCACAATTTGAAAAATTGCCACAAACTGATGTAGTGCCTCTACCGTCTAACCTCAAGGCACCGAAGCTTGACCTAAAACTTTTGCCCTCTGATTTGAAATATGCCTATTTGGGTCAAGATGAGACATACCCGGTGGTGATCTCTACCCACCTGGAGAAAGAACAGGAGAGTATGATCATATCTACTCTCATTGAGCATAAAGGAGCCCTAGGATGGACGATTGCGGACATCAAGGGAATCGACCCCTCGATTTGTACTCACCACATATATCTTGAGGAAAATGCGAAGACCGCTCGGCAACCACAACGTAGACTAAATCCAAACATGAAGGAAGTGGTCAAGGCTGAGGTTCTCAAACTATTGGATGTGGGTATCATATACCCTATATCTGATAGTCAATGGGTGAGTCCAACTCAGGTGGTTCCTAAGAAGTCCGGAATCACCATTGTAGCCAATGCTAATAATGAACTTGTGCCAACTAGAGTCACTACTGGTTGGAGAATGTGCATTGACTACAAGAAGTTGAATACCGTCACAAGGAAGGATCACTTTCCTTTGCCCTTCATCGATCAAATCTTGGAAAGGTTAGCTGGTCATTCCTATTACTATTTCCTTGACGGGTATTCGGGCTATAATCAGATTGAAATCGCCCCTGAGGACCAGGAAAAGACCACATTTACATGTCCCTACGGCACCTTTGCTTACCGAAGGATGCCATTTGGACTATGTAATGCCCCTGCCACCTTTCAGCGATGTATGTTGAGTATCTTTTCTGATATGGTAGGGCAATATCTAGAGGTCTTCATAAACGATTTCTCTGTCTATGGTTCATCTTTCAGCAAGTGCTTGGAAAGTCTTAAATGTGTGCTGAAAAGATGTGAAGAAAAGAACTTGGTACGTAATTGGGAGAAGTGTCATTTCATGGTTCATAAGGGAATTGTCCTTGGACATATCATCTCGTCCAAGGGAATTGAGGTCGATAAGGCAAAAATCGATCTTATCTCTAACCTGCCTCCACCCAAGAACATCAGGGACGTGCGATCCTTCTTAGGACACGCAGGATTTTACAAGCGATATATTCATAAAGGACTTTAGTCTCCTCTCTCGTCCTTTATGTAATCTTCTTCAAAAGGATGTTCCATACGAGTGGACTGAGCAATGCCAGGAAGCTTTCACCAAACTTAAAGGCATGTTAACCACTGCACCTATCATGCAGCCACCCGACTGGAGCCTTCCTTTTGAGCTTATGTGCGACGCATCTGATTATGCTCTTGGAGCGGTGCTTGGTCAGAGAAAAGATAAGAGGCCCTACGTCATCCATTACGCGAGTAGGACTTTAAATCTTGCCCAAGTGAACTACTCGACTACAGAAAAGGAACTTTTAGCCGTAGTGTTCGCCTTGGACAAATTTAGGTCCTACCTGATCGGATCCAAGATCATTATCTATACAGATCATGCGGCACTGAAGTATCTTCTTTCTAAGAATTATTCTAAGCCCCGCTTGATACGATGGATCCTTCTACTCCAAGAATTTGATTTGGAAATTAAAGATAAAAAGGGAGTAGAGAACGTAGTGGCCGATCACCTTTCTCGCCTTAATACCCTCGATTCCCTTGAGGCGACCCATATCAATGACATGTTCCCTGATGAACAACTGTTCAGAGTCTCCCATTCACCTTGGTTCGCTGATATTGCTAATTATCTTGCTACAGGTTCCATACCAACACATTGGACTGCGCAAGATAAGAGAAAATTTTTCACCGAGGTACGCAAATTCTTCTGGGATGATCCATACTTGTTTAAATATTGCCCAGACCAAATCTTGAGGAGATGTGTGCCAGACAATGAGCATCAGAGTGTCATCTCCTTCTGTCACTCACAGGGCTGTGGTGGTCACTTTTCTGCAAAAAGACCATGACCAAAATTCTACAAGTGTGGCTTCTATTGGCCCACTATGTTCGGTGGACACTCATGAGTTTTGCAAAGCTTGTGAGCATTGTCAGAAATTGGGAGCATTGTCCCGTCGAAATATGATGCCCTTGAATCTCATTCTTATCATAGAGGCATTTGATTGCTGGGGCATCTATTTCATGGGACCATTCCCCCAATCTTATGGGAATTTATATATTTTGCTTGCCGTAGACTATGTCACTAAATGGGTCGAAGCGATTCCGTGTCGGAATAATGACCATCGCACGGTCATTAAATTCCTAAAAGAGAACATCCTTTCCCGATTTGGAACGCCTCGAGCTATTATTAGTGATGGGGGCTCACACTTTTGTAATAGGCCATTCGAGAGTTTAATGAAGAAATACGGTATCTCTCATAAAGTGAGCACCCCATACCACTCACAGACAAGTGAGCAAGCTGAGATTTCTAATAGGGAGATCAAACACATTTTGGAGAAAACGGTTAACCCTGACCGTAAGGATTGGTCAATTCGATTGACCGATGCCTTATAGGCGTACCGTACTGCTTTTAAAACTCCTATTGGAATGTCTCCCTTTAGACTCGTCTATGGGAAGGCTTGCCACTTGCCTGTGGAGTTGGAACATAGAGCCTACTGGGCGATCAAAAATTTAAATTTTAATCTGAACAATGCTGGCTCGTTATGCAAACTTCAATTAAATGAACTTGAAGAAATTCGGAACGATGCATACGAGAACTCGAGAATTTACAAGGATAGGATGAAGGCGTTTCATGACCAACATATTCTACGAAAATCATTCACGCCTGGTCAGAAAGTCCTTTTGTATATTTCTCGATTACATCTTTTTCCGGGTAAGCTTCGATCTGGTTGGACCGGCCCTTACATTGTTGTTACTGCATATCCTCATGGGGCCGTTGAGATAAAAGACCCCGACAATGGCAAGGAGTTTAAAGTAAATGGACATCGCTTAAAGCCGTTTGTCGAGAAATTTGATTCAGAGGACATGTCCATACCTCTGACTGATCCTGTCTACCAGGACTGATCTCCTAGTCTGATGGAGGTATAGGTAGGTTTATCACTTTCTTAGGACTAGGATAAGTTGCTTTATGTTATTTTAGGATAGACGGTAAACTTAGCGTTCCTGGGAGGCAACCCAGTTTTTCCATTTATTTCATTTTCCTAGTTAGTTCAATGTTTGTGGGTAACATTACTGCAAACCCTCACGAGACTACAACTCGTCCACTAGGGGCAACCTAGGGGTTTAAAGGCTTGTTGCATATGTTAAATGCAGTCGAGAGCACCTGCGAAAGTGGTATAGGTAGAATTTTATTTTTTTTGTTATTTTTGTTCTGCTTTCTCTCTTGTGCTGACTGGATTCCATACTGCGATCTCTTGGAAAGTCTCTCATGATTCATCATTCAGGTACTATCTTCCCATCACTTCTCTTGTACTTTTGTTGTCCCATGTGCATTCCATGCTCATATCTTTTACATTGAGGATAATGTAGATTTTAGGTTGGGGGTGGGAGATTAGATTTCCTAATCAGTGTTTTCTTCGTCTTGAGCAAAAAAATTGTGAAAATTTTTAAATTTTTTCTGGACTTTCTAGTGAATTCAATGTGATTTTGCCGGATATCCTGGATTTAGAATTTCAAAGATACGTGATGTTGGAAATTTATGACTTTTGGATTCAGTTATCTATAGATTTCACAGTTAAGTTTGAATTGTTAATCCATGATTAGAAGTTGTAAACATTGATTGAGTCATGATTCCACATACCACATCTCACTTACACATTGCGATTTCAGTTTGATATTGAATGATTAACTTGGTAATCACTGAGCATGAAAGAAACCAGCCTAAAAAAGTTGGCCATCAGGGGATAAGAAAGAGTTACACCATGGGTTTGCTCCCTATAGGTGTGGATTCGATTTTTCATGATTAACAGTTGGAAAGAGTTGGGCGATTAGTTTCACCATAGGTTTGCTCCCTATAAGTGAAAATTTGATTCCCATCTTGAAAAAAAAAAAAAAAAAAACAACTAGAAAATGAAAGAATGATCTGTGAGGCAAAGTTTTGGTTTAGGTGATGGTAGTTATGAATTTTTTAATTGATTACCAATGATATCATGAAATTGACAATTTGATCTCTTAATGATGATAGGCCAAGAGTTCACTATACACCCATGGAACTCAATGTTTAAAATTATTCTAGTTTATGGATTAACATTTGAACTTGATTATGAAATTCACCATGCATGAGACGCCAGGAGAAATCAATAATCAACATTCATGAATCTTAAGAATTTTCTTCTGGATTGTTTTTCAAAATATCACTCGGCTTCACAAGAATTGTCTCGTAATTCTCAAAACTTAATTTTCGCATATTTTGCTTGGGACTAGCAAAATGCTGGTTGGGGGTTGTGTTGAGGGTCAAATATTGCATATTAGACCCCATTTATTATGTGGATTTACGAGCACAATATTGTTTAACGCCCGATTTTAACTGTGTTTGTGATACAGGGTGTATTTGAGAGCATGATCCGAGAAAAAAGTCGCTAAAAAGTATGGATTTAATAATCCGAGGACACCAAGGTTAGGGACGGACTCCAGGGGACCAAGATCGATGAATTTACACGCCAGAGATCCAAGAAAACCGAGAAATTGAAGTTCAAGTGGCCTAAAAGTAAGCTAGAATGCAAGATCACAGGGTTCTCACCATCGGATCAGCTCAAAACTACATACATGGCCTGAGGACCATAAACTAACCGTACACATCGAAATTCATCCGTCGGATCATCGTGGAAGCGGCCCAACGGACAAATCAGCCCATTGATCGTTGGATATGCTTCAAAGTTGGGCTCGACCCCTTTCATCAGCTGAGGAAATAGACGGACGGAGCGGATTTCTATTAAACATCACGGTAGACCCCACTAGTGGGGGTGCGTGTACATAGTGCGGTGCATTCCCGCACCGCACCAGGACGTCCAAAGTCGGTCAGCGTCTGCTGACCGACGTTTTTCTTCTAAACAGAGAAGACGCCCAGCGTCTCTCTCAGCCAATGCTGGCTTCATGCAGTGGGGCCCACCTCTCATTCAAAGAGCCGATCCAAATCGTCCATCAGTCTGACAAGGTCCATATAAGCAAGACCTAGCTGACTGAGTTGTAGAAGACAACGGAGATCGGGTTTCAGCTGATTGAACGAAGAATGGACGGCGGAGCAGAAAAATCAGTGGACCACACCTAATCCAAGCTAATCAAACCCTGTTCAAACGGTTTTTCGAGGGAATTTCGATGAACGGCGTGGATTTTTCAAATCAGCAAAGAAGTGGGCCCCATCACACGATCAGCGCAATTACCGTGCGCAGGGACAGCGTCCGCAAGATCCGGACGATCCGCGAAGTAGTGGGCCCCACCCATTGATCATATGGATGATCAGATCCGTTCATTCACTCTAGAAGGAGGGTGTGTCCAGAGCCTAGGTGGTGGAATTGCAAAAGTCATCGAAGATCTGTTTTTGATCGACCAAACGCATAATGGACGGCAGCTCAGGAAATCTAGTGGTCCACACTCATTACACTTGAAATATACTCCATCCTGGATGGTTTTTCGTCCTGAAGACAATGAACGACGTGGATTTCCCAACTGACCTCAGGAATGGGCCCCACTGACTAGCAGAGCTCCCTGCGTAAGCTCTGTTACGCAATCCGGAAAAACTGGAAGTTCCGGATTTTCTTGGCCCATCATCCATGATTAACTTGCCGATCTGAACCGTCCATTGTGAAGTCCTCTCAAAAACATCCCAGAGGACGTTGATTTTACGGATATCATGCAAGGAAAATGAGATATTGGAAGCCACGAACTTAGCTGCGTAAGTTGCTGCGAGAACTCTCCTCCGTCCGCATATGTTCACGATTCCAGCACGGATTCTCCTTTCCACGGGCACCCCACCTGGTGCTTATAAAAGAGAGAGAGAGAGAGAGAGAGAGAGAGAGCGGGGAGCATCTGAGTTTGGAAGCACAGTAGTGACGTCAAGAGGAAGAGAGAGGCAGGAGATTAAGAGTTTAGTTTAGTTTTCTTTTTCTTTTATTTATTTATTTATTTTCTTTATATTTGTTTGAGAGATAGTCCATCTATGACGGGCTAAACCTCTTAGCTAGGGCTAAGAGGTGAAGCTTGTAGTGTGATGGGAACTCTTTGCTTGCCTTTTGTTTAGCTTGATCTGATATTGATTTGGGTTTTTATTAAGGGAATGCCTTCAGTCTTTAATGGTCTGTTGTGACTGAAATTACAATGGGTCTACAATGGCTTTGAGCATGTTCTTTTCCCCTTTATGTTTATGACGTCAGGAAGCCCTGTTGTTCACCATCGTCTCCTGGACATGGTCGGATGACGGTACCCTTTCCTAACCTTCATGGCATGTTGATTGGTTGGTAATTAGTTTAATTCTGTTATTTGCTTTGTCTCCTGAGCATGGTTTGGTGATGGAATCCATTCTAATTCATATACCTCTCATCTCTTGAAAACTATATCAACGGCAGTTCAGTTAATTTTCCTGATTTATAATACAGGCATAAGATTTCTTTGATCTCTACAAGTGGATCCTCTGAATCCCTAGTTTCCCTTCTCTGAATTTTCTTCTCAGTTTAGATTAATATTTCATCATTATTCTTCAAATTACAAACGATTTAGATTTCATCTCATTCTAGTTTTATTTCTACTTAGTTCCAGATTACGTACAAGTTCCAGTCCCTTGGGATTCGACCTCGGTCTTACCGAGTTTATTACTACATCACAACCCTATACTTGGGGAGTGAACAATGGTTTAGCGATCATGTAAGTAGTCGATGCAATAAGTTAGTTGACTGACATGTGCATGTTCATTTATTTTCATTGTCTAGACACGTGCTTCTATTTTAACATTTTTTTATATTTGAATATGTTGAACAGTTGCGCTATGTAAAGAATGAGCAGGTCTCAGAAGACCTTAGATGGCTAGCTCGAGGTCCTAATATGACAAGAAGATATGAAGGTTTTATAGTAAATGACTTTAGGTTTCATACTAAAAATCGAGAGAAAAAAAGAAAAACTCAACATAGTGGAGTTGTGGTCACTGCAAAGACATCAAGCTTTTCAAGTGTTAATGACAAAAACCCTATTGCAGGAGATGTAACTTACTATGCTGTCTTGACAGACATCATTGAACTGGAATATTGTGGTGATCGAAAGGTTGTATTATTTAAGTGTGATTGGGTTAATGTTCTATCTCAGGGCAGGGGTGTGAAGAAGGATAAGTTTGGGTTCACGCTCATGAATTTAAAATGGCTATGCCATACTGGTCAACAGTTGTTTGACGAACCATTTGTGTGCGCATCTCAAGTTGAGCAGGTGTTCTATGTGCAAGACCCCGTCGAGAAAGATTGGCATGTTGTAGTGAGGACGAAACCTAGGGATTTGTTTGAGATGCGTGGGGAAAAGTCTGCAGATGATGTTGACACCAACTTAGAGAGTTCGTCATTCAATGATCAAAGTTTGGAAGAATCGAGTGATGACATTATTAGTTGGGAAAGGATAGATATCGATGATACAACAATTGTCACACCTTTACTACCTGCCCAAAAGATGGTAGAGGACCAAACAGATGATACCTATTTTTCTGATCCTGATGGAGATGACATTATGTACAATAATTGATTTCTTATGTACCATATTGCCCTGATATATGAAAAAGAAATTCAAATATATTTTTTTCATTCGATTTTGTTATTATTATTACTGCTTTTTGAAATTTAAATGTTTTTTCATTAACTAAAGATGAAGAATATTTTATTGTCATACTGTCATATTGCTAGACATAAACAGGTGTTAGACATGAGGTGCATTAAACGCACGGCTAGGCGATCGATAGGTCCTATGACTGATGCGGGACCTAGTTAGCCTCAAGTGAACCAGGCTACAACGGGTCCCTCTAGTGGTATGTTATGCATAGGTTATTTCATGTGTTTTTATGCTAAGGAACTATACGAGTATCCATATTAATGTTGTTGTTTTAACAGATTCACAGGGTGTGATGAAAAAGAGAGGCCACACACGATGCCTCGAAGTTTGGAAGATGCGTGACGGACAACGCATTCCTATTTTCATCAACACTAAAGGACAACCCATTGGTGACAATATTAACAAGTTGACAAACTTCCTTGGGACTATAGCCCGCAATGGGGAATATGCACCCCTTACATTTACTGATTGGAGGGCAGTGCCGAATGAGAAGAAGGATGATATGATGGGACTTGTTATGGTAATGGTGACAATGCTTTGTTTTTTTCGTTTTTCATTTTTTTTTTCATTGTTTTTTTCATTTTTTGTTCATTATGTGATTGTCTGGTTTTAACATGTGATGCAGTCCAAGTTTGAGTTTGACACGGATGTAAAGAAGTGGGTGTTACAATCAATTAGTGGAAAATGGAAGGATTGGAAATGTGAACTGAAAAAACTCTACCATTCTCCTCATGAGACTGACGAGGAGCGGCTCGCGGACCTTGATAAGCGGGTCAAAGAGGATCAGTGGAAGGCACTCGTTCAGTTCTGGAACTCTGAAGAGGGGAAGGTAGCAAAAACTTGTTCACTTCCCAAGTATAGGGTTGTGATGTAGTAATAAACTCGGTAAGACCGAGGTCGAATCCACAGGGACTGAAACCTGTACGTAATCTGAAACTAACTAGAACTAGAACTGGATTAAGATGAAATCTAAATCAAATGATTTTGAGAAATAATGGTGAAATACTAATCTAAAACTTAAGGAATTGAGAGGAGAGAAACTAGGGATTCAGAGGATCCACTTGTAGAGATCAGAGAGATCTTATGCCTGCTTCATGGAAATTAACTGAACTATTGTTGATATAGTTTTCAAGATATGAAAGGTATATGAATTAGAATGATTCCATCACCAAACCATGCCCAAGAGGTAAAGCAAACAACAGAATTAAATTAATTACCAACCAATCAACATGTTATGAGGGTTAGGAAGGGTACCACCATTCCACCATGTCCAAGGGGCGATGGTGAACAACAGGGCTGCCTAGCGTCATAAACATAAAAAGGAGAAAGAAATACTCAAAGCCATCACAGATCTATTGTAATTTCAGTCACAACAAACCATTAAAAACTAGAAATATTCCCTTTAATCAAAACTAGAATCAACATAGTTCAAAGCATGAATCCAAGCAATAGAGATCTCCCATCATGCCACAAGCTTCACCTCTTAGCCCTAGCTAAGAGGTTCAGCCCATCACTAACATGGTGGACCAAAGACTCTTAAATAAATAAAGAACTAAAGAAAAAGAAGGGAAGAAAAGAAAACTCCGTTGCTTCACACGTCCAAGCCTCTACGGCTGCACTTCCTGGCAATTGCCTCCTACCATAAGTCTCAGCCCTCTCCCTTTTATAGACAAAAGGGTCGATTTAGGATCTGCTATAACCGTATCAGAGATGGAGTTGGCTACGGAAGATTTTCGCACTCCCTGCGTAATGCATTCATCTGACGCACCTAGATACCACAAAAATTGGTCCTGTTGTGAGATCTGAACCATTCAGGCTCCTTGGCGACGGACGGTTGCCCCATGGCCAGGGTTTGGAAGATTCAGATAAGTCAGATTTGTCATCTCGGTGGGCCACAACATCATGTTGCAGCCGACTTTCACGAACGCTGTCATTGTGCAGCTCGTCTTGCGCTGGTGCTTGGTGGGGCCCACTTTATCAGTCTTTTGGGAAATCCATGCCATCCACCAGATTCCTCTCGGAATTTCGGCTGGAGATATGTATTTTTTTATCTTCTGTTGACGAGGCCCACAGGTTTTTCTCGAAACCGTCAATCTTCCGTTTGGACGGTTGGATTTCGCTCCTCGCGATATTTTGTTATTCCGCAACCAAGTCAGTAATAAAAGGCTCGATAGGAGACCAATGGACGGTTCAGATCATGAAAAGGGACGATGTGTGGGGCTCACTATCAAAACCCAATCACATGCATATCCGTCACTGGACATTTTCGCACTATTTTGATGTTTTGTACAAAAAATAGGTGGGGCCCACTTCTGATGCCTGTCCTAGAAATCCACTCCCTCTATCGGCTCCTATACATAATGTTGGCCTATGGCCTTTAGTTTAAAATAGATCCGACTTCAGGGTGGGCCACACGTTCATGGACAACGTTCACCGTTAAAAACAAAATCTGCTTCACGTAATGCATGACCATATATTTACAAATTTGTCATCTTACTTCGTTATAACTTCTGCCGTCTGTATCTCCTTACTGTATCGTCCAAAAGAGGTGAAATTTGATTGGTATCTACCGTTTTTCATGCTCTTTCCATCGGTTCAGTTCGGGTCCCGATCTCCCAAGGATGTTTAAGATATTTTTTTAATGGTTATTGTCTGATCTTGTCCATTGGGTCACTTACACACTGATCCAAGGGCTGAATTTTGACATGTACGGTTAATTTATGGTCCTCAAGCCATATATGAAGTTTCGACCCAAACGGATGGTGAGAACCCTGTGATCTTATATTTTGGCTGACTTTCAAGCCACTTGAACTTTAGTTTCTTGGTTTTCTCAGATCTCTAGCATGTACATCCATCGATCTTGGTCCTCTGGAGTTTGTCCCTTGCCTTGGTGTCATCAGAGCGTTAATTCCATACTTTTAGCTGCCTATTTCGATCCCGGCTCACAAATACACCTTGCATTATAAACACGAGTAAAGCAGACCATTAAAGGATATCATGTTCGTAAAATCAGGTAATTACTAGGGTCTGATATGCAATATTTGACCCTCAACAGTGTGTGATGAGTAAATATTGATTGCTTTATATTTTAGAATTACACAATAATCTTTCGTTGATATCTTATAATTTACTCTGTCTATGTGTTCACATATAGGCTCGTACTAAGACAAATTTAGAGAATCGAAAAAAGCAATTAATCAATCACGCTGCAGGCTCAAAGAGCTTTGCACGGATACGTGAGAAAGAGGTAAATTTTCTTAATCACTCAATCAACCATGTTGGTCTATTTCTTATATATAACTTATTTACATAATGATAGAGGAAGAAAACAGCTAGTGGCGAGGATCGAAGCCGGACAGATGTGTTTATATTGACCCATACATGCAAGAGTGGTAGGCCTGTGGATGAGGCTTCATTAAGAGTAATGGTATGTCTATGCATCTAATTATTATGTTTTATACTTGAAAAAAAAAACAATTCTCTCATTTATCATTGTACAATCTAAACCGATATTTTTTCTATTACAGGAACAACTTAATGAACGAATTTCTCAGCGGCCGGAGACCTCACAGAATAGCACAGGAAGGAATGACTTGTTCTCTCAAGTAATGGGAAAAGATCGACATCGCCGAGTCCGCACTTATGGGTTAGGCCCCACTCCGACTGATTTGTAGGGAACAACACCTAACCAACAAAGAATTGCCTCCGCTGCTCAGAGTAGAAATGAAGAATATGAGGGACTGCAAATTGAAGTATCATCCCTAAAATCGGAAGTATCATCCATAAAATTGGAAGTATCATCCCTAAAATCGAAAATTTCATCTTTTAAAGAATTAGTGGCGCAACTGATATCCTTTAGGACAAATCTGAAATCCACAGTATCAGATAATTCAGCTAATCTCAACCCAAACCAACCGGCCTCATCATCAAGCTAGGTAATTATATGATATATATTCATATATTTACATGTGTATTATGTCCTATATTATAAAGAGTTTAGTCGGTATATGATGATTGACATTGATTTATAATTTGTAGGGACACTTAGCGAAAAAGGGAAAGACTACGACTTGTAGTAGTACCGAGGTAAATTTTCACACCAATTGAATAGTTCTTTTATTATGTTTTGAGATTATTATGTCCTTAATTAGATGTGGTATACAAATGATGTAATTTATTGCGTTAAATAGTAAATTTTATTTGTAAGACATGATCGAAGTTCTTCTTACTAGTATTAGTGGGGTTACTGTTGCTAGAGGAATTGTCTTGAGTAAGGATCCGCTCACAAACATAAGCTGGTTCCCACTTGGAAATGGTTTTTGGGAAGTATATATTCAGGTGGTAATTGTACATGAAGAAACTTTGATGAGACCCTATGGACGATATAAAACAATTGGGGATGCGGCTGGAACAAGTATTTGTTGGCCTGATTGTTGTTGTTTGGTAAGATTTTTTTTTATTTATTTTTTTGCATATACAATAGAACTTCTTATATAAGACTTTGATGAGACTAATTTCTTTTTGTTATTTTGTTTTGTAGGTTGTGACAGCTATGGATTGAGCTAAATGGAGGGATCTCTCTATCTCTCTCTCTCTCTCTCTCTCTCTCTCTCTCTCTCTCGTTATTTTTGAAAACAAAAAAAAATTGATTTTGGCAGTTGGTTGTGACAGTTATGTTTGTTTCATGTTAGTATTTGCTTGACATATTTGTGGTGGGATTCCGTCGCTATGTTCTTGAAATATTTAGTAGTTTTGCTTGACTAATCTACATAGATTTATGTTGTGATTTGTTTCAGCTTTTCACATTCTTATGCATAACAGAAGGTACACATATTTTTATTATAATTTTTTTTGATTTTTTTCTCTGCTTGTGCGTAAAATGTTCTGATTTAAATATTAAGAACTACGTAGTGGCTTGATCCCAATCTTCCGAACATTGGGTACGTAGGCAGCCGTTCATACTCAACCGTATCGGTGTAGCAACAATTTTTTTTTTCCCTTCTTATAGTGTAGATGCATTTTCATCATGACTACTTGGCAGTAAGAGTGAGGTGGATGTAAGTTCTCGAAACCTTAAATTAATCAGTGACATTCATAAATTTGTGCCTATATCTTCTATTTTAACTGCCTGATGTAACATGTATAAATTTGGGCATGATTGCCACGTTTCCGAAACTGCATATGTGCCATTTTTCTCTTTAAACTTCCCTTTTTTTTTTGAAAAACGAGACGAACTATCTGTTTTGACTTCTCGTCTATGTTGTAAGGTAAACTATCTGTTTTGACTCTTTTTTTTTTTTTGAAGATTCACTGTAGTTGTTTTTACCACCATTTTTGAAGGGTGGTGAATTATCCCCACTAGGCATATATGTAAGGAAATCCATGGGCATATTATGGTTGACTAAGAGTCCAAAATGATGCTGCCCAAATGATCCTAACCATCAGATCAGTCTGATATTGAGGTTGTTGTCTATCCGAAAAGGTGCCACTTATTTTGAAAGATCCTGATTCTGATACATACATCACATGTGTAGGGTGCATGGATCACCACCATTTTGAGACTGTTAGTGAACTACCACCATTGGTGTCATTTCAAATTAGATATTTTCTCCTTTTACTTTCTAACCAGAACTTTTGACTGATTGTGTGTGTGTATGCAGGCTAGAGCAAGAATATCTTCTACAGTGAAAGCTATAGTTGAGGGATGACTATAAGAAAATGGAGTTTACTCAACATGTAAGTGTAACTTTCTAATCTTTTAAATTAAGGGCTATAGATTAATATATGACTTTATATTAGTTTCTTAAATGGTAGTACTTGAATGATCATAACCATCTAATTGGCTGAGGTCAGATGGTCAAGATCATCCAATCAGTGTGATTTTTGGCTTATGCTCCATCTACAACAGAGGCCTGAGGGGCTCCAATGTGAGTGGACCATGGTGTGGAGATTGAACTTAATGGACAATCGTGACCATCCAACTGGGAGATCATGGCCATCAAATTCACAGAAGAAAATTAAATCATCAATGGGTCCAAGTTCAATGACTGATATCAGATGTTTAAAAAATTAAATCATCAATGGGTCCAAGTTCAATGACTGATATCAGATGTTTAAGATTGTCACAGTGGAAGCAACAAAAGGAGTGACTGCATTGGAGGTAGACCAATGACCTCGTGTTTTGCATCTCTTGTTGTTGCCGTTGCAATGCTTTTACATTCATTTTGGTGTTTTCATGTTCTATGGCGCTTCTTCGGTCAGGTATTTTCTTCTTGGAGCTGTTGTTAAACTTGGGGCGACTGTTGTGACTTATCCCCTGCTTGTTGTGAAGGTAACTAATTTTGCCTCTTTACATTTATGTCTGTCTATCTGTATGTATGTATTAATTTGCTTTCCTTCAAAGCTGGATACCATTTTTTAGAATGTAGGGTTATAGAGTCCCCAAGTGAAAAACAACATAGACTTTACTTTTTCTTCACTTGTAGTTGCTGCTTGTAGTTCATGTCACAAATTCTGCTTTGTTATCTAAATAGTACCAATGCATGACAAAAGCATGGCACTTGCCAAGTTGCTTGCATTTGACCTTTTAATCAAGTGTCCACCATCCTAATCTTCTTTCTCATGTATTCATGTCCACCTTGTATGGGTGAATGATTGTTTTGGAGTTGAGAAATAAATGTTATCTCAGTGCGTTTTATTTATCAGTCCAATTACGGTTGAAATTACCAGCAGGCACAAAATTCCAACCTGTGATTGTATGGTAAGTTTTCGATCTCATGAAATCCAACTCGTAGATTACCCACACGAGCAAGGATACATTGCAGCGGCTTGGGGAAAGTAGGTCCAATGTGGGAGTGATAGGGGAATGGTGAAATCAGATCTCAAGCAAACGTGTGCAGGTAACTGCATATTCGTCCATTGACACACAATTTAATGTTTCAAATATTTAAAAAATTCAGGTTTCGATTAAATTACTAGCATGTCAGGGCCTCTCAAATCCTTTTTTTAATTTTTTTTAAAAGTTTGTATAGAATGTCAAAGGGATGAGAGTTCAAAGGGTATAGCTTGCCTTTTTGGCCAACAGTACTGAAACCTTTTTAGCCCATGCTGAGTGAATATTATCTTGTCCTTGATTTGATGGTAAGAATCTTATCCTGGGGCCCTGAGTTTGTACAGGAGAGGCCATGATTCACTTATCTAACCCATTGATCTGATGGCCCTACTGTGGATGCAAGGTGCCCCAAGAATCTCCTTTTTTTTCCTTGTATACTAAAATATTTTCTCTAACCTGATTACACTTAAACAAATGGCGTACTTATGTCTTGGCTGCCCATCCCAGTTGTCACTTTTCTGCATGTTTCCCTGCCAAACCTTGACTGCCAAACCTTGAATTAAACATTATATGATTATGAAACGTTTATGGAAGTTGGTTCCACACAACTACAAAGTTCACTCAAACCCCCACAACATGCAAACTGATTTAGTGAATGAATCATCAAATTTAAGCTATATATCTATCTCTTAATTTCACTCAAACTCCCACTTATTTTTCATAAATTTCCCAGTGGTGCCAGCTCATCCAATGTACATGTGGCATACATGTATGCCAATCAAATCATGGACTGATCACCAATCGTTGGATCCTAATTATCCTAATAGTCCACACAGATGATCAGCAATTACAATTAGGAAGTGAGGTTTGTCCATCAAGTGGGCTTTGCTTACAATAAAGTGCTTTTGGTGCATGCACCTACTTTTTACTAGTAAGTAGAGAAGTTGAGAGACTAGGTTATTTAATACTCTAGCTGAGTATGATGGATGATACGCAAGCACTTGTATATGTGCTTGGTCCATTTCCCAGTCATGGACCTCAAATGGGTTTTGATAGGATATGGTATCAAAAGCACCACATTACCATTGGGGTGTACTTTCATGCAAGGTTATTTCTAAAATGATCTTATGAACCATTCATGTTCTCATTATTATGTTATACAAGTTATAATCTTTTATTCATGCTTCATGAATGATCATGACATTTGACTTTTTTATATTTGAATACAAGCTAAAAAAAAATTACTTTTTCAAAGTCCTAAATTCATCTTCTTATATAATCATCCTTTCAGGTTCTGCGAGGTTTTCTCCGAACTTAGTTTCAGGTTTTGGAGATCTAATTTGTGAGTTTTCTCTCCATTCTTTTCCTTATTTTTCTTTAGCTCTTGATGTTTTGTTTACAGGAAAATTTGAGCTTTGGATCTTAATTCAGATCTTTGTTTCTTTGAGCTGCTTTTCTTTTTCTATTTCCTACTTGTTTTGTTTTGAGATATGTAGGTTTTGTGTGATTATGTATTTAGCATTTTCTAACGGGAATGACATTGAATTGAAAATGTTTGTGTTGCGATTTGGAAGAAATCAGCCAAGCTAACTTGAATTCTTATGGTTTCTTTGACATTTCATTATTTGTACGAGTTTAATTTTGGGGTTTTTTAAAAATCTAGTTGCAGCCTTGCTAACCTCACATTGTAGAAGTTCTCTCATGGTACATGTGGCAATTTGGACCATTGTTGATAGATGGACCATTGCGTGGATGGCTAGAAAAATAGAATATGCTTGATTTTAGGATATAGCTATGTGGCCCACTAGATCAACAGTCCTGTTCACCAAGAATAGAACTTTTTAAAGAATTTCTTCAATCTTCTATTGCCTTAAAGAGATAAAATTGCTTACTGAAATTACTATGAAATTGCAAAATTCTGAGCAATTTTTTGACATGACCTGTAATTTCCCATCAATTATCAAAACAAGATGCAATTGTAATCCTGTTTATAAAACATTACAATGTGTATGTACTGATGCTATTTGGTTTATTTCCTGATTTTCTTGACTGGAATATTATCTTGATGAAAGACCATCAATTTTCTTTGTTCACTTTTTCTATGGAAGTTGCAGCATTCATATTGACATGAGATACAAGTGGAACTGTAGGCATTGGGATTCCATCAATGCCTGAGTTTTCATTAGCTTCTCTATTATATACTGAGTTTTCATTGCTCGAATGAGTTGCTTTGATTATACTCTAGTCATTATCTCCAATTAGCGGCAAGTGTAAAAACTACAACAAGCTGCTTCTGTTTTTTCTTGTTTATTCACTCAGAAATGAATACTTCTAAGATTCGCATACACTGCCAAGTAGCCTTAGCCAGCTCCAGCATTACATGTAACCTTTTCAAGTAATATTGAACATGTGCATGTTCCTTCAAGTCACAAGATGATGTTGCTTGAAACAACAAAGGTTTTTTTAAATATCATATGTAGAAGAAATTATTACAGTAAAATTTCTAGCATATACAACAAGAAAATCCCTCTTCTTCTATTATTTACAGCTGATGCCCAGGTAACCTGCTCATGATCTGATGATAAATGGATGACCCGTTCCCGATAGGAAGGCTGGATTGTAACATGGGCTCCTCCTTGGGTGCTCCTTTTGGCATCATGAATCCTGCTTCAATCGCCTTTTGTTGCCCTATATATGTTTTTTTTTTTTTGAACAACTTATTTCATATGTAGTAGGAAATCCAAGACATTCAGAAAGCATAATGAGGTAAGTGTGCTGGATAATCCTCCACAAGGGTAAGAGAACTATCTAGTGGGTTTGTTCCCCACTGGATTGTTGATGGATTGAAATCACATACTTGGCATACAAATTCTTTTAATTGACTCTTTAAGCTAATTGAATCTCTTATTTTTTCAGGATTTTAATGAGTACCAAATGTCCAAGCTAAAAAGCAGTGAGGCATTCACGGCAGAAAGGGAGATCACTCAGGTAAAATAAATATAAAAATTTCCTTTCTCAATCTGATATAGACCTTGTCCTTGTCTAACCTGAAGTGTCATTAGGTTGTCGAATCAGTAAATGAGCTTGCCCAAATCATGAAGGATCTCTCAGTCCTAGTCATAGACCAGGTTAGAAGGTATACCACCTACACCCTCTTCTCAAGCTCTACAACCGTCATTATTTTAGGGTGGCTTATTGGGTCCATTTCCATGAGCAGGGGACCATCGTCAATCGGATTGACTACAACATTCAGAATGTGGCAGCTTCAGTGGAGGAAGGATTTTATTTATTTATTTATTTATTTGAAAACCCCCGGGATCTGCTCCTGTCTGACCTGGATTTTGGCCTACCTCAACCAATGATGTCGGACCCAGCTATGCTTCAGCATGAGTTAGGAAGCATGTGGGCAGTCTAGCACATGTAGCTTGGTAAGGTTTTTTTCTTTTTTTAAATCCCACCAGTACTCTCTTTGAGACAGTACTCTCTTTGAAGGGCTTTGCTCACTTGGGTCATGGAGACAGTACTCTCTTTGAAGGGCTCTGCTCACTTGGGTGCACTCGGAGTAGGCCATCTCCAATCACTAAAGTACCCTGGCATTGAAATGTGCAAAAATTACAATATCCCATTCGAAATGCATGTTGGGATTCCTGCTCACCATCCTTACAATGGTTGGGGATGTGTACACATGATCTCCTCTTGTTTTAAATACTTAGTAAAGCCTTTCTTTTAGGTAGGGTTGGAAGCTAAAACATGTTTAATCTTGTTACAATTTTTTTGTGTGGGTTTGATACTGTACAGTGTTGGTAGAGAAAATGAATTCAACACCTGCTATGATTGATGGCTGCACCTCTTCTTTCTACTGTGTATTGTTGTATGGAGAATGGGTGCGACCATTGACATGGTGGTGGAGAGTACTTAGATAGCAATTCTTTTTTGGATACCGCAGTGGGTGGGGGACATGATGGAATTGTGACATTGCCATAATCATCTGTACTGTGAGAACTTAGAAGGTTATCTTCAACATGTTGTTTCTGGACCTATGATATTTGTTTATTAGCTTTGTTATTATCTCAATGTAGACGTTGAGTAGTATGTCTTAGCTAGCCATGGCATAGCTGAAGAGCCATGCGAGCTCAACCCTTGTGTTAATCCCATTGGACAATTTCACACAATGTTGTCACAGTGAAACTTTCATATACCAGCTTCAAATAGCAGTCTCACAAGGTTCAAGAGCTAAAAATTCAAATAGCACAACCTGTCGTGCTAACCGTCTGCAAATCCCACATGCAGCGGTGGCCTGTACAACCGCCAGTAAATCCCACATGCAGTGGCGGCCTGTATAACCACCAGTAAAGGGAATACGCTCGTCGGTAAAGCTTTTACCGACCGAGGCTTTACCGGCTGTTGCAAACCACAGGCAAAGGCTATACCGGCGGTTTTTTGGGCCTTTGCCAGCGGTTTTGACCGCCGGTAAAGGCCAGTTTTCTTGTAGTGTATCTAACTATAAATGACAATGTGATTATCCAAATTGTGGGCCCACTGTATAATAGATGGATCGTAACCCAAAATACAAACTAAGAAAACATTAATACTCGTCAGAGTTGGATGGATGATTGGCAGATACTTGAAATTACTTAGAAATTACAGATGTAGCATACATGTAGTCAAATAAAATAAGTTATCATGTGAAGATGTATTATGAACTAACAACTAAGGTAATTTGATTTTCTAACTATAAGTGGAAATTTATTGAACAGTTAAAAATGAAAATGAAAATTAATAATAATAATAATAATAATAATAATAATAATAATAATAATAATAATCCAACGGTCCTGTTTTCACAAACAAGCATACACAAATCATATTTTGGGATTGATGGGACATATTTATGTATAAACAATCTTGACCATCCACATTAAAAGGCCATTGTAATGGTTAGTATTTGTTAGAGTAGTATAACATTTAAATGTTAGGCCATTGTATAAACAAGTTCAAATATTTCTAATCATGATCATAATAACAATGAAATGCAGCTCCCGGCAGCACATCTACATTATTGAAAAACAAGCGTCCCACAGACACCGACATGGCAAATGCTTGAAATCCTATCCATCCAATCATCCGTGGACAGATTGAACTGGTTGCATGCATTCACTACAAGAAAATAGGCCTTTAGCCACAAATTTTTAGCCTCAGTTGAAAAAATTGAGGCTAAATGTGTCTTTTAGCTTCAGTTGTTAAGGAACTGAGGTTAAAAGTTCGCCTTTCGCCTCAATTGTATAGGAACTGAGGCGAAAAGTCTACCTTTTAGCCTCAGTTGCATAGGAACCGAGGCAAAAAGTCTACCTTTTAGCCTCAGTTGCATAGGAACCGAGGCGAAAAGTCTAGTTTTTAGCCTCAGTTGCATAGGAACCGAGGCGAAAAGTCACCTTTTAGTCGTAGTTGCATAGGAATCGAGGTGAAAAGTTTAGTTTTTAGCCTCACTTGCATAGGAACCGAGGTGAAAAGTCTACCTTTTAGCCTCAGTTGCATAGGAACCGAGGCGAAAGGTCTACCTTTTAACCTCAGTTGCATAGGAACCGAGGCAAAAAGTCACCTTTTAGCCTCAGTTGCATAGGAACCGAGGCGAAAAGTCTACCTTTTAGCATCAATTTTATAGGAACCGAGGCGAAAAGTCTAGTTTTTAGCCTTAGTTGCATAGGAACTGAGGCGAAAAGTCCACCTTTTAGCCCCAGTTGCATAGGAACCGAGGCGAAATGTCCACCTTTTAGCCTCAGTTGCATAGGAACTCAGACGAAAAGTCTATTTTTTAGCCTTAATCGCATAAGAACTGAGGCGAAAAGTCTACCTTTTAGCCTTAGTTACATAGGAACCGAGGCGAACAGTCTATTTTTTAGCCTCAGTTGCATAAGAACCGAGGCGAAAAGTCTACTTTTTAGCCTCAGTTGCATAGGAACCGAGGCGAAAGGTCTACATTTTAGCCTCAGTTGCATAGGAATCGAGGTGAAAGGTCTACTTTTTAGCCTCAGTTGCATAGGAACCGAGGCGAAAGGTCGAAAAATCTACTTTTTAGCAACTGAGGCCAAAAGTCTACTTTCTAGCCTCCATTGCGTAAGAACCGAGGCCAAAAGTCTATATTTAGGAATATTGAAAAAAATTGAGAATATTGAAAGAATTAATAATTTTTAAAATTTTTGATAATTGTGAGAAAATTGAGAATTTTGAAAAAAAAAAATGGAGAGTTTTGAAAAAGATTTGAATTTTGAATTTTTTAAGAACTAAAAATTTTTAAAATTTCTGAGAACTTTTAAAAAATTAAGAATTTTTTTTTGAAAAATTAAGAATAAAAAAATGATAATTATGAAAAAGTATGAATTTTTTTAAAGATTGAGATTTTTAAAAAAAATTAAGAATTTTGAAATTTTTTGAAATTTTTTTTTTTTTTAAAGGAATTTTGAATTTGAAAATCTTGAAAAAAATTGAAAATTTTTTAAAAAATCGAGAAATTTCAAATAATTGAAAATTCTGAAAAAAAAAATTAAGAAATTTCAAATGAAATTAGATGGGAGGAAGGAATATTTCACACAAAAGCCGAATGCCTACTTTTTAGCCTCGGTTGTATAGGAAGCGAGGCTAAAAGTCTAATTCTGAAATATAAATTTGATGGGCACATATGGATGCTTTTCCACTCATTTTCTCACTCGCTATGCGAGCGAGCGAGAGAGATCTTCGTTCTCTTTCTAGGGTTTTTCGCTGGGATTTTCACACCTCGATCATCCTTCCTTTTTTTTCATTTAATTTTCTACAAATCTCTTTTATTTCTTTGATCTTTGAAGAACCTGTCAAGACCTCCATCTCTTTCTTCGCTTTTTCGCCTAGGGTTTCTGCTCCCAATTTGTAATTTTACTCTCTTTTTTTTTTCTCGTTTTCTCAACTTCAATCTCTGTAAAAGAGCTGGAATCCTTCTTCGCCGCTCCTTTCTAGGGTTCCTATTGAAGATTTGCTATTTTGTCCGTTGGGTTCCTGGACAATACATTCAAGAAGGTTGGGGGAATGCAGCAGAGATTGAAGCAGCAGCAACAGCAACAAGCCCTAATGTAGCAGGCGTTGCTATAGAAGCAGCAACTCTACCATCCCGGCGTCCTCGCGGCTGCCACATCTCAGGTACCATTACAGTATCAGATTTTCCCCCAAATTTCTCACTTTTCGTGCCTAATGCATGTCTGTGTCATGATTTGCTCAAAAATGCATTTTCTAAAAATCTCGTTTTGTACGTTTTGATTCTCATAATAAATTCCATTATTTCGCTTTGATATTCCTTTTGGAAAGAAATTCCCAAATTCGACCTGTAATGGGATTTCCTAATTAAACTCTGTAATGGGACCAATGATCTAGATGGCCTAGGCTGCTATAGATGTATGTCATGTATACAATGGATGTAGACATAGAATAGTCTTTCCATTCATCATTTGTTGTAAATGTTTAAGGTGTGCACAACATGTGTTTGATGAAATGTCTCAGGGGAAGAGCTGCGAGACTTAGAGAATGCACGACATTGTTGTTGCGGTGGTGCCAAGCTCTGTATCCCTTCGTTGTCATTTTTATTCTCTGCCTAATTACGACTTGAGGCCATTAGATTATCAATCATTTCTGCAACCAAAAGACAACATTATTAATAGAGAAAATGCTACAAATGATGCAATGTTCAATGTTAAAAACTGAGAAAATATGAAAACAGACACATGGCATGCAAGCTGACTGTTAGTCGTCCAAGCTGAAGAATCTGGCTAGTCCGCTCATTATATAAGGTAGGCCAAAATATAGAGAAGAAATGGAATTATCAAATGTCCTTGTCACAAAAAATAAAATAAATTCAAACATCCTTGTCACAAAGATAAATATCATTCTCAGTAATTTCTCTGCTAGTAGAATTCAGGGGAGATTTTAGATTTCGAGGTTTTCTCAGGATATTATTGGGAATATCTTGGTGAAACTAAAAAGATTAAAAAAAAAGGTTTGTCACATGAATACTGTGTTACAAATTCGTGGAATTTCGAATGTCCTTCTTAGCAATTTCTCAGCCAGCCAGTCCCCAGACCAGGTAAAAGGAGGGTTAGCTGGCCTGAAGTTCTGTCAAGCAGTCATGAGAAATCCTGTTTCAAATCTTGATAGAAGAAACACTATTTGAGTTATGGAACATCTTGGTTTTCTTTTATTTTATTTTTTTGATGCAATATGTTCATGTACGACAAACATAATTATTGGTCTTTCATCATGGACTTGATGGGAGCAAAAGTCCAAAGTGACCATGTTCTCATACAACTAGAATGCTAGGGTTAATAACATAAAATTCCAAGTTTCTGCATGCTCAATTGACTTTCTAGTTTAACAATCTTATTATATCTCTTTCTTCAAGTCATTTTGAGTCCTTGATCGAATTTATTGAGTTTTGAAAGCTTTTGCATGATCTTATTTTCTCAACTTTCAAAGACAAGATCAAGTTTTTGAGTACTTGATTTCTCGTGTGCTCTTATCAACTTCTCTTTCTTTTTCTTGTAACTAAAATTCTCCCTTTAGCATTTCTTAAGACGAGTTGAATCTCCTCAGCTTTCTTGGGCACTAAACACTGTTGTTTTTAGATGTAACTTCTCACTAAAGATTCACAGTCTTCTTGAAAAATAATGTAAAACCAACCCCAAATAAAGGACCCAAAATGAAACACTCACATTTGTTTGAAAAACTATTTTATTTGATTGTATGTGTTGTACTAATGTTCTGCATTTTTGGAGTCATATCATTTCCAGCAGGCTTATGTTTTTTAATGCTGTAAATTTCAAGTTATATCGTGGTGATCCAGTGCTAAATCGTCTTACACCTTGGGATAGACCTCCATTGAAAAAAAATTTCTGCATATATGGGATAGATATGAAGACTGAGGTAAAGTGCTATTTTATTTGAATAATAATTATTTCTAAATTCTTCTTTTTAAAAAAATTGTAATTTGTTATGGCTGAGCCAATTGTGGCATTGCATCTGTCTAACCCTGACATTCCTGAGTTAATTTTTGGATTCTCATTGGGTATGAGCGAAGTTTGTGAGTGTTTAACTCCTGATACTGTAAATAATAAGTATCATGGATGTGAAGACTGGTGGAGGCAAGTCTTTTTAGCACAAGGCTTCTTGCGAAAAGCATAGCTTGGATCAGAAAAAAAAAAAAAAGGTCATATCAATTGCTTTTGAAGAATGAATATCTTATGATGCATTGTCTTTCATAGGATAAAAATCTTATGTTACAATGCATAAGTTTATTTCCCCTGCCTCATCTTAGTTTTTATCACTTTCTACAGGCTGAGAGTCTACAACATGGACCTGATGAGGTCCGCCGCATTAAGTAAATCCGGGTCAGTGAGAATGTACTATAATCCACATCTTGTCTATTTTCTCATTCATTATCAGATCCTCCGTTTGGGTTTCCTTTCCAGCACTTTCAACTCTCAATTCTACTCTCTTTCCTTTCCCTACACACATCCATCTGCATTTCATTTCTTATTTGAGAGTTTCATATCATGTCTTGCAGCCAGCAGGCCAAAGCTACCTGTTGAGGTTGCAGGGCCTACTACGCACAATTCGAATGGAGAATGCTGGTGGAGACAATGATGACGTTGGCATGGAAGCATCAGAAGATGGACGGGCAGCGTTATCTCAGGGTCCGCCAAACACGACGGCACCGATGATGACGGGAACGACCATGACTTTGTATTATTTGTGGAACCTAGTGTTGTGTAACAGTTTGATTGAGTTAAACTTTAAATAGATTGTTGTTAACTATTTTGTTGGTATTGTGGCTTTCATGATTGATTGTTTCATGAGTGGATTGAATGAATGGATTAGTAGTTTAAATAAATATTTAAAAAAAAAAACATTTTTAGCCTCAATTTGTAACTGAGGCTTGAATTTAGCCTCGGTTGTTGATAACCAAGGCTGAAATTCCCGTGGCTAAAGGTTTTAGCCTCGGTTGTTGAGAACCGAGGTTAAAAATAGATTTAGCTTCGGTTGGAGGCAATTGAGGCTAAAATTTGGATTTAGTCTCGGTTGAAAACAATGGAGGCTAAAATTTTGATTTAGCCTCATTTCGTGAAAATTAAAGCTAAAAAGGTTTTTAGCCTCATTTGAAGAACCGAGGCTATAAAAGTCATTTTAGCCTCGGTTGCTAAAACTGAGGCTAAAGCCTTTAGCCACAGGGGTTTCAACCTCGGTTTGGATAACTGAGACAAAACTGAAGCTAAAGGCTTTAGCCTCAGTTTTTAACCTTTTTAGCCGCAGTTTTGAACCGAGGCTAAAACCCCCTTTTCTTGTAGTGATTTTTTTTTTTTTTTTTGGAAAATGATCCACCGGATCATATATATAAATATATATATAAACATGGATGTATAACCATTCGGGCAAGCCCCAAACAAAAAGATCCGGGCCCTAACTATTGTATAAAACCTTTACACCTAGCTAAACAGAGACACAAAAAAATGAAAACTGGAGACCACTACTAACTACAGAGAGCGCTGAGAGAATGGCAATCCCAGCAAAGGCAAACTGGCAGAGAGAAAAGAAACCCAGAGATGAGAGTCAGGAGAGGCCAGAGCTGCAGCGGAAACGAAACAGCTCCAACCTCAAACAGTCGCTCCAATCACTACAAGAAAATAGACCTTTACCGGTGGCCAAAACCGCCCCTAAAAGTCCAAATAATCGTCGCTAAAAGAATTACCGGTGGTCGGGCACGTGCCACTAAAGGGGGGCGTCGCTGTATTTTTTAGTGGCGGTCGCCCGTTTTTTCTGGCGTTTTTAGCGGCCGCCGCCAATAGTCGATTTTTAGCGGCGCACACTATACTTTAGCAGCGCTTTTGTAACTGCCGCTAAAACTCTAAAAGCGCCGCTAAAAACGCCGGTAAAGAGCGACGACAACATTGCTTGAAAGCGATAAAAACGCCGCCGAAAATACAAAACCGCCGGTAAATGTTACAAGAAATGCATGCGAATTTTTGTTTGAAACGCTGCCAAAAGTTACCAGAAACGCCGCTGAAATACAGTAACAAAAATCCCTATTAATTCTTTAATAATCCTTTCACACAGTTGATTCTGACTAATCCTTTCCTGTAATTGCTGTCCTACAATCAAATCTCTATCTACAAAACTATCAAAAATGTATGATTGAATGACACAAATTTGAATTACCCAAATGTAACATCCCGGATTTTTCCCAACCTGGGATTAGACGTCCTTAGGCGATGAGTCGATCCTAACACCTTATTAACTTGTCAGAACTGAATCCCACAGTCTAAAATCGCTCCTTAACCCATTTCCTTCACAAATCCCACCCTTCACTACCTTGTTCTTTCAATTTTTCAAAGCACTTTCGTCCTAGACACTATCTTAAACTAGCTAAGTAGTATAACTTGGATCACTTCAGATACAAACTACAAATGACTAAGTACCACCTCAGACAAAAATCTTATAGGAGTAAATCCTTTAGAAATGAGACAAAGTGACTAAGTGCTAAACTAGATTAGCTACGAAATCCGTTTGAATCGCTTTAAATACGATCTGCAAGACCCAAAACTTGTAGAATCATTGACGCTAGGTTACCCAAAAATCTAGGATCAAACTCATTACCTGGCTGCTCTCGGGAGCATCTCGAAACTCCGTATCTGATCTGGACCGCGCATCGGGAGTCCGAACAATACGAAGTTAAGGACTTAGGACCGCCTCGCTGGACTTGACAACCATCTCGGAAATCAAATTCAGCCGATGTCTCATGGCTGTTCGCTTGAGTCCGGAGCGAGTGTGTGTGAAAAACACTATTCCCTTTACAAAATAAATATCTGGAATAGTGATCTGGTACCATTTGCTTACGCATCAGTATTAAGCAACCAGACCGTTAGAATCAGACTAAATTACACCCTTGGATTAAGAAAAATTTCAGAAACATTTACATGTGCTTGGAATTTCAGATCGTGGCCCACTGACCATTGAACTGAAAGTGGTCCGCCACGTTCGATCTGGGAATCCGATCGAGTCGAAAACGTAATCCCACATAGATCCATGTGTGGTGAGCTTAAGTCTGACGTTTGGCTCAAGGGGGGCCACCAGAAACACTCTTTTGAGCTGGAACATCGCCGAAATGCTTATAATAGCAATAACCCTTGAACCTGAGTCTATTTTGGAAAGGTTTTAGGCTATAAATGGACCTTAAACCCTCTCCCATTCCAGCCATACGAATTTAGATTTGAGAGAGAGAAAAGAGAGAGAAAGTGAGGGAGATGTGGGAGGAACTCCCTGCTGCTGTTCCCTGCCGCTATTCGGGCTACACCGCCTGATTCTCATCGCTTTCCCGGCGATTCCAGCGTCGTTTCTAGGTAAGAAACCCTAACCCTAATTTGTTTTAGGGTTGTATAGGTTGTAGGTTATGAAATAGCTAACCTGTTTCGTTCTTTAGGCTGCCAAACTCCCGTATACGGAACCTTAGCGAACCTATCGACTCCGTTACGATTCTACGACACAAGGGGCGGACTTTAGGTGTATAGGTTATGGTTTTCAACACTTTCAATGTCAGATAATGATAGATTCATGATCTGCATGCAATTGCACATGTACAACGTGCTTTCCGTTTTCAGTTTCGATTAGAATTGTAGAATTTGGAATTTCACATACTCTAGGTATTCGTATAAAATACCGTATACGTATTTTTTATGAAAATGTGTTTGACATGTTTATTTGTCATATGGATATATGACGCATGGATAAAATACTTATTTGGCGAAAGGATTCGCCTAAATACATGTTTACTAATAAACACTATGTATGTAGAAATACGGTATTGTAAGAAGTACCGTATACATGTATATTTTAGTGATGTGTTTGTCATGATTAATCATCGTATAAGTATATTATGTGCGTATAAAATAATTGCTTGGCGAAGGGAATCGCCGTAATACATGTTTGCTTGTATACAGTATGTATGTTGAAAATGCGTATTCTAGAAAATATCGAGCACGTATAAATTTTGGAGATGCATTTATCATGATTATTTGCTGTAGTAATATATTATACATGGATAAAATACTCACTTGGCTAAAGGATAGCCCTAATACATGTTTTGCTAACATACACCATGTATGTTGTATTAGTGTATTCTAAGTGTTTGTGAAAATGACTGAATGAGTATAGAATCCTCATTCGTGCTCGCCATGACTAATTGTCATGGATTCATGATTGTTGTATTGGCGATACCCTTTTGACGAAAGGATTTTGCCCTAAATCACGCCACGGCCAATAGACACCATATATGCTAAAATGTGTGGCCCAAGTGTTTGTGGAAATGACTGAATGAATATGGAACTTGGATTCCTACTTGCCATGACTATCCGTCGTGGGTGTACGCGTGTTATGATTGGGGCAACTCCCTAGTGAAAGGATTTGGCCTAATGCCTATGTGATCGACATATGTCATGTATGTTGATGCATGTTTGTTTAAGTGTTTCTTGAAATGTCTGAATGAGTAGTAGTTAGCAAATTGTAATGTATAAGGGTGTTGAGATATGATTCTCAACCTCTTTTAACTATGTGTATGATCTCCTTGGATTGTTGTGTGATTAGGAATTGAACATGTATAAACTCATGCTTGTGTTGTGATTCATAACATGCTTAACTGCTTTATGATTATAACTATGTAATGCATATGTTTAAATTTATATTTACATTGTATGATCCGTCATGGGTGATGGGGGAGAGGAGCAACGAGTGCGTGCAACAGCCCTGACAGCCCTAAACGGATAATACCATACCTTGATTGTATGAGTGAAATCTTGATCCATTACTACTTTATCTATCTGCAAGTTATCATGTTTGGGGCTATGATTATAGTCCAGACAATCGGTACCAAAATTGAATTCGTGGCTGCGATTCATTTGCCACGTGAGATGTGTTCGACGAACCCGAGTCGTACTTCGGTTGGCGATAGTGGTTGGCCACGTGAAGTGCTTATGCACTTCATGTCGTTCAACTTGTTGTGCGCTCGAGTTAGCCGAGCTCGTCAAGTACCCCGATCTGTCTTATGTATGTTCACCATGTTTGGTCACTTCGCCTTAAACTAGGGTACCAAACTTACCAGTGAAATCCCTTTTAACCATGGTACCTCGATCCGCTAAGACTCATGAGCCGGGCATGGTGGTATGGGACACCGTGGTCGAGCTGTCGGCCTACGCTGGGGCCACGTGCCTCCCCGTAGTGACCAGTGAGCAACCAGACTCGTGAGCCAATTATGGTGGTATGGGACACTAATTCGAGCTGTCGATACTTACGACGAGAGCCAAGTACGGTGAGACCTGTACTTGTGCTGACGGGCGACGAGTCCTCTGTAGTATCTTCGAGTATACTCCAAGGTCTGTGATTGGTGACGAGTCTTTCACAGCAACTGGAGTATGAGTTGAGCCGAGTACGGTGAGACCTGTATTCGAGCTGATGGCTAGTGATTGAGCCGAGTACGGTGAGACCACGTACTCGAGCGACGACGGCCGCAATTGACCCGCATATGGTGAGATCTGTATCCGTGCTGACGGGTGACGAGCCCTTTGTGATGCCTTCGCTACGCTTCTCAAACCATAATATCGTATGAGATTAACTAGGACTGACGACCCTAGAATGGATCATGTTTGGGAATGATACAAGGGAGGTACCTTAGTTTCCCAATACTGATGTTTGAAATGGACTAATAATAACTCGGTAATCATGATCATCATCGCACCGCATGTGCTTAGTAGATGTGGCGCACTGAGGGAGTTAAGCATTCGCGAACGTAAGATGATGTCGCATGAGGGTGGTTTGGCAAGGGCATACAGCATCATGTCATTTCATTCTCGCACTTAATAAGAGTAGTTAGCATTGTTTGATTTGTACTGCTTTATCATTACTGCTTGATTGAATTGATAACATGTTAACCTATGCTTTACTGTTCCACTGAGTTGATCACTCACTCCCACGTTACGGGACGGTGTTGTACACACCAACCAGATTTGTTGAATTTCAGATGATGGCGATGCTTACGAAGCAAAGCCGGACTACTTCTATGGTGATGAGGAGGAGTTCTCCTATCATGTAACTCTCGATGTGTCTCTCAAGACTGCTCTTTGATTGTGGGGCTATGGTACTTGGGATAGAAGATATTACACTTACACATTTGGTATATTTTAGAACTGTACTTGTAATTATTTAACCTAGTAATGTTATCACACTCTGGAGACTCATCACAGTTTATATATTTTATCTATCTATCATCGTCTTCCGCTTGCAATTTAACTGTCTCTGGAGTATGATATGCTGTTTTGGCTTAATCTCACTCATGTTCAATGCACGAATACAGTCAACATTTAATCATCATTCATTTTGTTGCATAAGTGATGTTCTGGAACTCGGGAGTTGAGTTTATGCTCGACCCCCGATTTTCAGGGCGTTACACCAAAATTTAACATTCATCAAGACAACAAGTAGCACAATATCAACAAAACAATTAATGGTCTGTTTAAAGTTTTCAAAACAAACTATAAATGTCTTCCTTTCCTAGCCTTCCACATGAGCTGTTTCAGTAAGGTCCCCTTCTAGACCGATCATATGTCTTCCTTTCCTAGCCACATCTTCTGGCAAATGTCTACAACAACGACCCCACTGGCCATGATCACATGTCCACTATGTGTGATGTAGGCCCTTTTCTTGCAATGAGCCCAAATTCTTCCCTGGGAAGTTTCCCTGCAATGGGCTGAGAAGCATAGCTGAATGCGGGACTCTTTCATTGCATTAGTTGCATTTTTCAACAAGGCCTAACCAAGAATATAATGGTTGGAAACATCAATAGCAGAGGAAGATACCATTGCAACCATCAAAAGTCATATCCACAGAACAAATCTGAATATTAAAAGAAAGAAACTAACCATCCTGATGTTCTCTAGAGAGATGCACCCATTTTTATTCGGCTCCAATAGTGTAAACTGCTCCTTCAGATGAAAGAGTGATCAATGGTCAGTGTCTTTGACAGAGCCTGTGAGACACAAATGAAAGTTTAAATGAATGGTTAGTCTTCTTATTCATCAGATACGACCATTTGTTATAAAACATTGACAGACAATGGGAAAATTATGCCACCTTGCAGCATCAGAGCAGAACAAAACCTTGAATTTGAAAGAACAGTATGAGACATATAGTTAGGAGGAACTATGCCTACCAACCCAATTGAAGCATCAAAAATAGAAAGGCCTTCACTTGCCTCTGATCTATGAAATGTAACAAGGACAACTTTTCTCAAATAGTTGCCACACGGGGCACATGTTAGATCATCATCATCATCTAAGCCTTATCCCAACTAATTGGGGCCATGATAGAGGTGGTGATAATGGACAAGATGGCTTTTTCACTCACACAATATAGGGTCATATATAGGAATTTTGGCAACCAAGAAAAAAAAGATCCTTGAAGCAGACCCTAAGAAGCTGGGACAAGATACTTCTCTTCTACCAAGTCTATCCAACAAAGAAAAATAAACAAGGAGCAGCCCACAATTTCTAAATGCTAAGTAAATTCCTAGCATTTCAATAGCAAAAGGAAACGAACCAAAATCGCAACTTGCTATGAGAAACTAATGAAAAACAAACAAAAAACACCCACCCTCCCAAACCCACCCCACTCTCTCTCTCTCTCTCTCTCTCTCTCTCATGCCATCTTCGTCATTGACCTGAAAAAACAGAAAACCCTTAAAACAGAGAATATTGCCTCTTCTACATAATGGGTCCCATTACAGATGGAGGGTACCCCAAAAATCTCCCCCATTGGAATATTTGAAGACCCAAAACGTCTTATCAGGGTCTGTTAAGCATAATTAACACCATTTTCCAACCCAAAATAGCCAATAAATTTGGAAGAAATAAATAAATAAAATCAAAAATCAAAACTTATCTGAAATTATTACTTTGCAATGCAGTAGTATGTCCAAACGACATGGCATGGCCACAAGCTCATAATCATTGCCGAGTTCCCGAATGCGATCACAAGGAAAACAACAGGGCCGATTGGAGTCGCTGCAAATGAACTGTTCGCATCACATTAAGAAAATTCCTTTAAAAAAGAATGACTGCTAAAATGTGCTTGATCAACTGTAGTATGAAAACTATATGCATTCATGAGGTTTGCTAATTCCACACATGTGGAGATTGTTGTCCCTATCCATCCACACTTAGCCACACATGTGCTTGATCAGATTTTTCCACCAGGTAGGGTACATTGTCTGTAGGACTTGTGATCCTACTCCTGCAAGAAACCTTAGAAGGCTTTCTTAGTGTATTATGATATTTTCTGTGTGTGACATTAAACAATCATTATGTGACCATTTTTTAATACCATGCTGGTAGAGAATTAGTTTTACTGCAGATGATCTCCAATTTTGGCAGCAATCTGTCCCACGTTAGAGACACATGAATCCAATCTAGCAAAACTATCAAATAGCCCATCTACACCTTTTTCTAGCTGAAAACATGAATTTAAAATTGTAATTAAGCCAAATGTACATCACGAAATTATCTACTTTCAAAGTTACAATATCAAAATTAGTTTTTTAAAAAAGAAGTCCAAACATTGTATATTTTTCATTTCTCAACAAGATGAGAAGTGTCATTAACCATGAAGTGAGCAAGATAATTGCAAATCCATATGCATAGGGAATGTGTAAATTTGCAAGTCCATCCTTCAGCACATGTTACCAATGGAATTGCTCAATCATTCACATCTACAACGGTCCTCAATGCACCCAAAATCCAGAACAGTTGAGCAAATTAAACACAAAATATTTCATCTGTCATGACAAACAGCAAAAGCAAAGTAATGGGGAGAATGTTTATGCAAGAATGAGTTCAATCACATCAGGTTATCTATTGTGCTAAACTTCAAGAAATACAGAGAAAATCTAGAAACTTTCACACAATGTAGCTTTTAAATAGATACAAAGATGCAATTACACAGCACACAACTTCTATTAGATGAGATGTTCATTTATTTAGTTTCTTTCTTAGTTGTGAGCACTGATGACAATAGATTTCAAACACATTAATCATTTATATTGGATCTAATTAAGAAAAAAAATGTATGCAAGGTTTAAAAATTAGTTTCAATGTACCATATTGTCACCAAATCAGGTCATTTCTCCCTCTATCAGGCCAATACAAGGGATGAAACTAGTTCCATCAGGTGATGCATACTGGTCTCAGTTGATACTTAAAATCAGTTCTATAGTGCTTTGGGTTACATGGGCATCATGTAACAGGGGATACACACAACTCGGGTCCCATCATCATCGCCTTCTCCTTGCTTTTTTAAAGAATGGAAGCCTGTTAATCACCATCAATATTCATTGTTTTAAAGGCCTTGTGACTTTGTTTTTCCATCTCATAAAGATGCTGGAAATTAGCGCCTTGAACAACATTCAACAATCAAATTTCAGAGGCTTAATAAACAAATGACACAACAATCAGATATTCACTAGTTCAAACAGAACATATATTACACAGAGGAATTGTTTTTCTTTTTGCATAGCACATTAACAACTCATTATTTGCGCACGCATGTAAGGTGTAGTTCATCTGAATTGATAACCAAGTGAGCCCTGATTGGACATTTCCAGCCCTTGGACTCAAGCACCTCCTTTAGGGGAAAAAAAAGATAGTGAGAGGAGGAGCATAGGGTGATCTGTTGTAATTTTCCCTAAAAGTCCTCAAATTCAAAGGCTGAAAATCCTCAAAGGTTGGCGGTCCCATGATCAGAAAAATCTATAAATGAAGTTTACCTCATGGTTGGAATGGTTGCCTTATTTTCTATGTCATGCAAAACTGGTGAAGAGGTGGATGTAAGGCCTCTATCGGTGCTTTGATTAACCCCATTATCCTTTCCAGATTAGCAATATTCCTCCCACTACCAACATCTGATCATATGAAATTAAGTCAAGGACTTAAAACTTGGAAATATGACAATGGTAAAAATAATAAAAAGAGATCATTCCAGTAGCTTATCAGCATAGTGCAAGTTCTGAATGAACAAACCTGATGGCGCAAATGCAATATGATGCAATCATCGATCACAAAAAAAAAAAAAAAAAAAAGTAAGGTCTTCAGCTCTAACCAAGTAGCATGAATTTTACAGTAGTAAAAGAAGGTATGTCAAGAAAAGGTTGGAAGCCCCACGAGTCTCCTTAGAGATTAAGGCTTGCTAGTCTCCAACAATCTCCACCATAAACATGGAACATATACACTTATGGCTGTATCCAGGGGCGGCTCAACATTCTTGGGGGCCTTAGGCAAGTGACAAAGATGAGGCTTTTTAGTTTTTTTTTTTTTTAATTAATAAAATTAAAATTAAACCATAAATTTGCTTCTTGACTTTTTAGATGCAAAGTTACTAATTAAACTTTCGTATTCAAGTTTACCCAATAAATCAATTTCGATGGATAAAATTGTTAAACCGTTCATGAGGTGAATCCTAGATGGATGAAAGGAAAACATAAATATCAGCTTATCCAAAATTTCTGCCGCCTGCAGAAAAGTTTTTAATGGTGAGCATTCAATATCCACTTTTCTTCTGCGTTGTGGTCCACTTGAGCTTATGTTCTGCTTCATGTTTTTCTACTATTCTAAAATGGGACGAAGAAATGGATCAACGGAATAGATATAACAAATAAAATAATGTGGACCCCACAGAGCTCAGGGCTACAGGAATCCCTAAAGTGGCCTGCCCGCAATCCGCGTCTTTTGTGAGAATAATGAATTTAGAATTGTATAGTACTCTAGCAGTGTTATAGTTAATAAATAGTCACTCCTAGATTATTAATATAGCATATTTTGACTCCATCCAAACCGTCTAAATTAGGTGATCCATTCTAGATAGGCTAAATTACAAAAAAAATCCATTGATTTAACTATTCTATCTTCCAATTAGTGGGAGTTTGTACATTGAATTCAAATAATTTGTTTAGTATACAAGAATCAACTAGTTAGGAGATCCAGCCATTGTGTGTTTTTGTTTTTGTTTTTCATGAACCATCTAAATTAGGACCCACTTTTATATATGTTTAATTTAATTTTAAAATGTTCAAAGGTTGTAATTTCTCAATGCATGTGTATGGATTACCAAATGCTATCAGAGTATTAAAAGCCTATTCCTATAATCCTGGGCCTTCATAATTAGGGGCCTTAGGCGATTGCCTCACCTGCCTACCCCGTAGAGCCGCCCCTGGCTATATCAGACCTGTATCAGACCTGTATCAGTGTCAATGTGGGGTGTATCAGCCTGTATCAACTGATATGGGCTGATTTGGCCCTTTTTCTCTGGCACAACCCTCTATCACTTAACAGGGTGGCTTATGATATGGCCGAAACCAATTTTCAAAATGACGAGCAACTTACCTATGAAAAGGGGAAATGAAGTCAAGTAGCTGCATGTCAACATTTTAGAACATAAACACTAAAACCTTAAAACCTGGTCAGTTACAGAGAAAACTACTTGGTGGAAAAAAAAAAAGGTACTGAATCTGACTGACCTTGAACTCACAACTTATACTTGGAAACCAAACACCCTAACCACTACACTAAGAACAGATTAGTTGTTAAATTGCCTCTCTTTTTTAAATTATTAGAAAGAGGCAACAATCAGTGCATAACAGTGGCAACAGTGGCAACAATCAGTGCATAACAGTGGCAGCGCCACTGCTACTGCCATCTAAAAGGCCTCAGAAATAACCGTAATTAGCAACCCCACAATGCTCCTCCCCCATCACAATAACCATTCTCCTGGTTTCTATTTGACATAGCTTTTGACATCGAGTAAAATACTCCATGCTACTAAAATAACTCTTAATTTTGAGTGGCTGAGATATCAAATTTCAACCCCTTTCCTGTTTGCTGTATCACTAAGAAATTCTTAAGTTTGCTGCAAACCATGGATCCAAACCTGTTAAGGTTGTTGTGGCCTCTTGCTAATCTATTAACTGTAAATATGTAATCATACAACTACAAAAATATCACAAAAATAATCTCTTTGGAGAAGAAACAAAAGTGGGGCTTCTATATTTACCTATATGTGGGTGATGACTCTGATTGCTCACAATCTAGCAGATGAATCCCATCAACACCTGGAATTTGCACAGTCAAAAATATTGGCGATATTGATACATTCACAATACTTGGCTCCATAAATTAAGAATCAAATAGGTGGGCCCCACATGCATCAGCGCACAGCCACACATGCCAACTTGGCATGCATGGTGGACATCTAACCTGTGCAGGTGGGCCCCACCACGTAGATGACCTGACCAAATCAAGCTCAGTGGGGCCACAAGTTTAACTGTTGGCCAGTGGAAACGCTTTGGAATCATCCATTGTTGCCATGAATGCTCAGCCACACATTGAAATGACGCACAGGTCTAATGTTGTACGTGTGCAGTGGTGCATGTGGGCTTAGCAAAGCACTATTACATAAACTACATTACCAACTGGTGCCTCACATTTTAAGCTTCACTTCCTATTGAGTGGTTTACATACCTCCATGGCAATTCATCGTATTTCGTGACACCCACGGAGGAAACAGGAACAAATCTCTCCAATGTCCAAGGCAGTGCAGATACAAGATTCCGGATGCCCTCCCAATCTTCATGCATGAAAATATAGTTAAGACAGCTGCGGTAATAGATCATGAAGGTTGGTAATTCAACCATTCAGCTCATGTTAGCATTTTCTCCAAGTAGCTTATGGCTCAGATGGTTAGAAAGAAAAGAACAAAGAGATCTTAAAGTGGGTAAAGATTAGGAAATGATTTGAAACATGCAAATCAATGACTACTTCAGCGCAACCATGGTCTATGGTCTAACTGAAGTCATGGTCGTTGATCGAGTGGAATGGCTAAAAAGGATTCATGTAGCCAACCCCAATTAGTTGGGATAAGGCTTAGATGATGATGATGATCCCCACAAGAAACCTGAAAGCAATCCCATCCCGACCAAGCATTGCCCATACCTACTCTTTCCGGTGTGTTATCTCCATCCCAGCACTTCGAAGGGAAAGCCGTAGTGCCAGTGCATCAAATTACATGTGTCACTCCCTACAAAATAAGATTCCAACATTTCCCTTTAGTAAAGATACTATAAAAAATAGGCATTCAGTAGCATTTAAAGAGCTTTGTTAACTCGCCTGCGGATTTGTACATGTTCTAAGGGAAGGGAACTCGCCTGCGGATTTGATATGCAGAGGTCAAATCAGATTTGTACATGTTCTAAGGGAAGGGAACTCGCCTGCGGATTTGATGGCCCGGTTAGGAAGTGCTACTCAAGCGAATGCATCGTTCGAACGTCTATTGGAGCTTCCTCCACAGGTTAGAGGTTCCATTTTCCTTGATAAGGTTGGATTAGGATCTATTAAGATGATCTGATCAGTTTTTACAAAAATATATGTGAAATCAAAAAAGGTTGGGACAATCAGATCTGCCCAGTAAGCTAGAGGTTTTTTTCACCTTCAAGGTAGTGGAGCCTTGTTAGGCCCTTGGTTGCTTTTTTGTTTACCTTTTCCCTGTCTTATATGATAGGTGTGGGCCGTATCCTTTTTTGTTCGGTCACACCCGAATGGCTGTAATTTTTCTATGATTAATGAATGGAATGGTTTCAGTTGAAAAAAAAAAAAAAAAAAAATAGCTTTGTTAAGCCCACGCGTCCCGGCATGGTAAACAGATGCAATATCTAAGCCATCCATCTTATAGGTTTGACCATGTAGATACTCTTGCATGAAAATAGATCTGGTCCTTTCAGCAAGTGGGTCATGATTTTAGCAACAGTTGGACAGGTAGAAAGACTTCACCCAAGTCAGCTGTATATATGTTTCATAAAATGCGGCCCACTGGACAAGTGCACAGACCTGGCTCTTATGCAAGAGCATCTACGTAGTGGTAGCTCTCCAATGAACGGATTGGATCTCATACCAATGTGCCACACTGGCAGATGTATGGCATGTACATAAGCTGCCTTGTACACGTGTGTGGGCTTAGCAAAGCTCACATTTAAAACAGTGCTTAAAATGCGGTTTTCAGGTATCATGCTGGTCCCTTGGAAATCCAATGACTGATATGCTAGGATACACTAATTACTTTGCTTGATAACTTAATCTTCTTTTTTTCTTTTAATATCTTAAGAAATTATGAAAAAAAAAATATTTAAAAGTAATTAAGATAGTTAAATTATATTTCATATCTGTATTACAGTTGCTTTTTCATTAATAAAATATAGAGTTTAAGGGTCATTTGGTCGCACCAAAGATAATGAAATTTCATGATATTTTCCACCAAATTGGACTGATTAATTATGAATTTTCATGATATTTAGTGAAACCAGATGCAACCTAATGCATGGCATGATCTAAAAGGTTATATATAGTGAAAAAATCATGAAAATAAATGTCCCGATAACGATAATTTTTATGCATTGCCAGGTAAACATATCACAATAAATTTCCAACACCACACATGACTTTTCCATATCTTGAACACTGATTAAAATGTCACTTTCATCCTCAGTACAAATATAGCTCAAATAAAAGAAAGAACCCACCTCAAATATAGAAGGATGCAGATCATTCGGATTTCTTGTATCCCCTTGGCAGACCTATCGCATCAAAAGCAGTTAAAACTTCCATTTCATACCTCCAGGAAGTAGAACAGAATTACGTAAACAAATAATTCAAACCATTCAATTTGTGTAACTATACAAGTGCTCTGGATATTGGCTACAAGGCCCTGTTTCACTCTTTGAATGTTCAAGTCCCATTTATAGCAGCCACATTATTTAGGCCAATTAAATGTTTTGAGAGAGCAGCTGAAAGGTGTCACACGGATTCACTATCCAGTATAGTTGCATCATGTTCTTGGGGTAAACATGTCGCCGTTGGCACAGGAACACCTTTTCAAATTATGTGGAGCAAGAAAGAGGTGGCCTCAAATCTAGATGTTGTAACGATGTGTATGATTTCCTCCATTTGGTAAGCACTATTTCTAGTGAAAAAGAAGTAAGCAATGAATGTCTAGGTGCAGATGTTGATGATCTTTACGAGGAAAATGGAAACATGGAGTTTTGTCCTTCACCAGAGCTCAACTCAAGCTATAAAATGGAAATCAAATGGTTGGGGTCGCTGGGATGTTGATAAACATCCCAATTCAAGCAAAAATGATATAACACCATCCAAAACAAGTGTTCGGTCTAGTTGGGATACTAATAAAATGGAAACACAGGCAACTCAACCTATCCAATCATCAGAGTTGCCAGTAACTAGTTCTTGAAAAAGTATCGGAGACGCGAAAAAGAAGCACCATACGCAATCAGCTCAGTCTAATGCTTGGGGTGGCTGGGGCGGTAATAGAGTGGGAGATGCGGAAAAGATGCACCAGATGCAAGCAGATCAGCCTAATGCTCACGGTGGCTGGGACAATAATAGTATGGGAGATGCCAAAAGGCACCAGACACAGTCAGATCAGTCTAATACATGGGGTGGCTGGAATAGTAATAAAAAGGAAACACAGACAAGTGAATCTAAAAGACCAACAGCAGAGGAGTGTCCTGGATTTAATTCTTAGAATAGAACGGAAGTGCAAAAGAAGCAGCCCGTTCAATCTGATCAATCTACTCCCTGGGGAAGTTGGAAATCAAATGATGCAGGAAATGAGAGGGTTGAAGATGCTAAATCCCAAGATGTAAATTGTTGGAACCAACCGAATAATTCATTTGCCAAACCACATGTTTGGTATAAGGACAAGATGCAAGGTCAATCTAATTCCGTCTGGGGTAGTCAAAGCCCAAAGGGTACCCATACGGAGAGATCATAATATAATGGATATAGAGAGGGAGAGAAGATATCTAAAATTAACATCTTATATTATTAGAGCAAACACAAAACGTAAGTTCATAATATAATGGATATAGACTAGAAATAGTGCACTAAAATGTTTTTGGGATCAATACCCATAAAGGTCATTGAACAAGAATCTTAAAGAATTTGTTCAACCTAGCAATCATTGGTAAACGCAACAAATTGTCATGCTGTTCAGCCTACCTGTAAGATGATATGAGTTCATATCCACCTCACTACAACAAAAATGGCCTTGTGGCTAGAAATGAACAATCTTAGCTGAAATTTTTAGAGTCAGCCATGGGAGGCTGATGGTTTTGTTTCTAGATATATTTCTTTCTGTTTGGAGAAGACAATGACAGCAACGGTAGGAAAGCAGTGGCAGATTATTAAAGTTTGACTTTTATACTATATGGGTCATTGAAAAGGATCTTGACCGAATAACTAAAGTTTTGAAGTATCCTACAGCAATTTGGGAAGTATTCTAGCCTTCACAACTCACACCCATCACTATAATGCAAGCAGTAGCACTTAATATACTAACTCCCGAAGCCTGAGGTAATGGCATTATAATATTATATCCTCGCATTTTTGTTATTTCAAGTAGGGCACATCATGATTCAATGATGCCAGTTGTTGATCTATTGGAATCAAGTGCAGACAGGTTGTGCCCCAAAAGTATCCCAAATTAAATAGTTTATTTTCATAACATGTAACCATATATTTGCATTGACGGTCAGAAAGTGCCATGCACATATTTGGCTAATGGTTCTAATATTTCAACCCAAGAGTATTTTTGTCCATAGATTGACTTGCTCACTATTTAGCCAAAGGTATCTACATGGTGGAAACATAGTTTAGAAACTCGAAAGTTTGTTGAGGCAAGTCTGCTGGAAAAACTTTGGTTACTCGAAAACGCATGATAAACACTCAAAATGAAAATTTCTAATTTGGTCATCAATAATTTGCTCAGCAATTTAGTCATCAAAATTTCTGTGTAACTATGACATGCGTGAAGTTAAAGAAAGCACCAATTTTTTTTAAATGTTGGCTAAGTATCATAGAAATTTAACTCAATAATATGAGGATTGATAAACCCACATGCATGTACAAGAAAGCACATATGCACCTCAACACATGTGGGATCCAAACTATCCATTAGGTTGAGCCCAACATGTAGATACTACTTCAAAAGAAGTAAGCCAAGCCCACTCAAATTGGTCACAATGTCAGAATAATTTCTGCATTTTTCTTTTCCATCCATTTAATTCATAAATTGTAGCTCACAAGATCAATGCAATCATCCAACATACCAAAAAGGGCATTGTAGCTCATGGGATCAAAGAAATCATCCATTTAATTTATAAATTGTAGCTCCACATTACTCAGCCCTGTGGAGTAAATTTTTTTATTAGTTGATCAACATCAAGTGGATAATGAGGGTGGGCCTCAGGGAAACATTCCTTACTTGGAACAATGATCTTTTTACATCTTATGAAAGGCTCAAGTGGAGGATACTTCCCTTAGCTCTTTGCTGGAACCTGTGTTTTAAATAGCAATAGCATCTTTGTGTAGCACCCTCTATAAGCACGTAACATAAGTTACACAATACTTCAAATTTTTAAATTTTAAAAATAATAAGAAGAAAAAACCAAAAATAAAAAATAAAATTGCAGACATGATTGTTTCTATGGTGGAGAATCATGAACTGCAAAGTCTTATGCATAGCGGTTAAATTGCATACCTATCATGGATATAGCATGGCCTAACAATCGTTTAACTGATAAAATAGACAAAAGGGCCTCTGTTTTAGAGAAAACCCAAATCAAACCACTTGAAAATAAAAATTAAAAAATAAAACAAACCTCTGTTTTGCAACCTCACAACTTTCTGTGACCAACTATGGTCCTTCATTATGGTGTAGAGAACACACAAAATAGTCACTTAAATACATCCAGACAAATCACAGTAGCACTTCTCTAACATTCAAAATTTCAAAACCGAATTCAGCCAAAACGGAATCAAAGTAAACTAAATCAGACTTTGTTACTAAAACTTTAAAAAAAAAATACGAATTCGGCCAAACCCATCACAGAAACAGTACTCAAACTTTTAAAAAATAATAATAATAATAATAATAACAAAATTTCCAAAAATAAAATCTTTTGAATTTCCAATCAGCTACACCAAAAATCAGTTTAAAACAGTAGTTGAGAAATCGCAGGTGTTTTTCCCTACAGGTTATAGAAATGCTTTACACAGGTCCACGTGAAACAATTTGAGAACAGGGCTACAACATCATTATAGGTTCCTGAACACAGTAAATATCCTCGTGAGGCTAAACCTTTGTAACAATACTACAAATGAAGCCAACTACTGCATTCATTAAAACAAAGAAAAATCATATCAAAAATCAAATGATTAAAGATGGACATCAAAAGGATTAATTTGTTGTTACCAGTCCTGTTGCATTTTGCAAAACCAAAAACCACTGCCAAGAGGACTCAGACCTTTCCAAACTGTCACTCTCTTTCCAATATGCTAGCTTCTCACAACCACTCAATTCCCACCTCAAGGAAAAAGATGATGAGTTTGCAAAAGCCCTTCCTAATGAGGTGGATCTATGTTGATTGTTCCCCTCCCATATATCAGGTTAGTCCACTCATGGATGGGCGAAAAAATTATGAAAGAAAAAGAGAGATTAAATGTACAACAGTGGTACACGTTATTTGTTGAAGCATTTCTTCAAACAACTAACCTGCAGATGTCAGCGGCCATGGACAACAGGGGATATGGCTGCCGCTGCTTGATAATCGAAAGGGGAAGTGAGAGAGAGAGAGAGAGAGAGAGAGAGAGATGAAGGGAGAGAGATCGAGAGAGAGTACCTTCAATTTTCTCTTCTTTCTTCAATTTTCTTCGATTGTTGGAGAGAGATCGAAGAAGGAACAACACGTTGAAGAAAATGAGGGAGAGAGAGAGAGAGAGAGAGAGAGAGAGAGTTTCGGGATTTGGGGATGGGGCGGGCGATTTGGGGATGGGGCGATTTGGGAGAGAAGAGGGAAGAAGGGTTTTTGGGAGAGAGCGGGCGCGATAGCGGCGATTTAGGAGAGGAGGGATGGCGCGATTTGGGAGAGCGGGTGCGATTCAGAGATGTGGTGATTTGGGAGTGGAGGGAAAAAAGGGTTTTGTATAGAGCGGGTGCGATTTGGGGATGAAATTCGGGAGGGAAATGACTGTTTTTTTTTATTCCAGCGGCGGTGGCTTATCCGTACACGGGCGGCCACGTAAAAACGCCGCACATTTTCCATCTACACGGGCGTTTCGTTGGGGCCGCCAGTGAGTGTGCGCCGCTGATACGGAAGTTTCTTGTAGTGAATCTAGAAGAGGCAGCCAAACTCTCACAAAATAGAAAACAGCAGCAGCAGGCAACCGAGCAGATGCCGAGCCGAGAAGAACGACACTCATCGAGAAGATCATGCTTACCAAAACCGAGCAGATGCCAAGCCGAGAAGAACGACGAAATAGAAGAGGTGCATGCATTTCACTTTGCTAATTTTCAATGACACTAATCAGATTTAGTAAGATCATGCTTACCATTATGGACCTTTGATTGCCGAGCGTCAGCTTCGTTTTGAATCGTCGATCAATGGAGCTAGCCCCTACTGTCAAAGTCCAGGGCGAAACGTTGGATGCAGTAAAGCTGGCGGGACCACTATTCTCGGCGGACATGGACACAAAGATACCATGTTTCATGGCATGGAACGAGCCGATGGATGAAGCGTCTTGGAAATAAGGGATGGCATTCTCTAAACCCAATGATACCGATATGAGGTCCACACCGTCGTGGATCATATCATCAAATGCAGCCAAGATGTCCGCATCTCCACACCCATCGTCCCAGCACACTTTATAGACTGCTAGCCTCGCAGATGGAACTGCACCACGGGCAGTTCCTCGTGCCAAATGGTAGAAGTTTGCATTCTTCACTTCACGTCCGGCAGCTGTCGATGAGGTGTGGGTCCCATGTCCTTCTGTATCATGCGGCGAAAGGTCCACGTAATTATTGTCAGAATTGTAGAATCGAGCACCAATGATCTTACTGCAAAATTTCAATGGGACCGTTAGATCATCGTCAAGATCCCCCAATTGAGCCAAATGGACATGGGTCCAGCCCAACCAGTTCAAAATCAATGCATCAAAACGAGATTCGCGGCATGTTTATAAGACTAGCCGACTCAGATGGCTCATTCATTAATGAGTCAAGGCACAACTCGTCCGAGTCGGACCGACTCACACTAGGGTTGAATTGAATTCAAGAATGCAATCCACCATCCAAACCGTTCAATTTCATTTGTTTAATGAACAGCTATGATAACAATGTGGGTCGATTAAAAGCCAGAAATGGATCTGAATATATATTGGCCATCTCTAGACTCAGACCCAGACATGGCCTACACTGACTAAAACTACAAAGATCAATGGTGGAGAAGACTCAAAACACATGTTGGGAAAGGAGGAATATTTACTTGTTGCAAGTGATGTTTTGGCAAAATCCCTTCCATTTACTTGGAGGGGGACCCATTCCTTCGTCATTGAAGCCCTTTGATTCCGGCCAGATTCCAGTGTCCAGCATACCAATGATGATGTCGCTCTCAACGTCCGGCTGTCTTATCACGGTTTCAGAGAGGCCCATATGAAATTCCATGATCTTGTGGTATGAAGCTTGTGAGTTTTGCTTTGAAACACTGATACTATGCCTTCCATACCTACATATTTGTTCAGAAAACTTTTCATAATTAAGCATCCAATACAAGCTATAACCATGTAATGCTAACTCGTCCGAGTTGACTCGGACTCGGTCGAGTCCAATACTCTTTGGCACCAAGTCTGACTCTGTTGAGCCAGATGGGCTGACGACTCATCTGAGTTGACTCGGACTGAATCGGGTCGGATTTCGTTCAACACGGTCGGACTCGACCTAGGACTGTATGAGTTCGGTCCAAGTCATTGAGTATTACCATTGGAATTTAATACTTGATGTGAAACGTATGTGCGGTTGGCCTTATAAGAAAACAGATGTTCAACTTATTCAACACACCAATTTGGACCACCTGAATGACTAGATCATGGCCACTCAATAAGTGGGTCCCACTTTATATTTTTTGCTTACCCGCTAGTTTTTGTTGCTCTTGCTGGGTGAGTCTCGCTGCAATCCATTGAAATGTTATGAACAGATGTCTTAAATCTATCTGGTGGTTTGTCGATCATATCGACAGGGTTTTAGATCATATCGACAGATGTCTTAAATCTGTCTGTTGGTCCGTCGATGATATCGACAGGCCGTCAATGATATCGAGGCTGTCATCGAGACACCTTCGATGACATCGATAATTGTTGGATTTTTCACCCCTGGTCGATGGACAGTTTTGGTCCTGTTTCAATATCATCGAAGGACTGTCGATGATATCAAAGCTGTCATCAAGAGACCTTCGATGACATCGAAGAGTTCCACAGATGCGATTACGAAAATGCAGATTCTGCGGATTTTTTTTCCTATTCCGAGTCTGCTTCTTTTTAAACTTATATATAGGGGTGTATGCGAGATTGGGAGGTATTCTAAGGCTTTCTAAAGTTGTTTCAAGGGTTTCTAAAGGTTTTTTAGGGTTTCTAAAGGGTGTAGCAAGGGTGAGATTCGAGGTTGTTCGAATCGGGTAAGTCCTCTCTCTTTGTAATTTCTATTTTCATAGTGGAGATCTGTCGCTTTGTGTCGTGGTTTTTTCCCGCAAGGGTTTTCCATGTTAAATCTGTGTTCTCATGTGTGTGCTTGGTGTCATTGGATTGCTATCCTAGATCTAGATCTGTGTGATTCCGCAGGACAAAATCCCCAACATGAAACTCTTTTTATAGCTGTAGATTACGGACTCTTTTGCTGAGTTGCTCCAAATATTCATATAAAATAGTTACCCAGTTATAGCTGTTGGTTCTCACAACTTTCTATGTGGGACCCACTAGTTTTGTGCATGACATCTTATCCATCCGTCATGTGCAGCTCCCACGAGTCCATTTTTCTTGGTGGGAGCACAACTTGTGAATGTATTGGATATTGTATATGGAAAACATGGTCGGGCCCATAGACAATCTGGAAGGTATTAGGTGGAGAGTGTACCTATTCAAACTGTTACCTGAGGTGTGGCCCACCTGAGTTTTAGATGTCCTGATTGGATGTCATGTATACATTACAGTGGGTCCCTGTAGGTTAAGCTTAATTCAACTAGTTGCATGTGGAATTGACGCAGGGGAGGGCGTGAGGTCGAGCACTGTCTTCCTCAAGAGGAAAACTATTTTGAATCTATGGGGAATTTATCTGGACTCCTCACAGAGACTTCTCGAATCCATGAGGAAAGAAAGCAGAAAATAGGAATAAATTCTAATAAATTCGAAATTGATTAATGAATCAATAAAAATGAGTTCACAACCCTTTAAATAGGGGTACCAAGTAATGAGAAAGAAATCAGAATCAAACTACAACTAAAACTCCTAGAAATCGCGACTTACTATAAATAGTAAACTTACTATTTATAGACGGTTGTAATGTCTACTAGTGCGCAAAGTTTTTGGCCAAATATAATAAGTGTCCTATTTGGCATCACCAAACTGTTCTCCTAACTATTCTAAGCTCTTTTCACGTTGGGCGCAACTCCTGAAGCCCGACAGATGAAGAGTTATAATTAAACTAAAACTTACTATTTATAGTAAAAACGAAATTAAAATAGGAAAACGACCGTCGATCCAGGGGTTTTTAGCAATTCTGGGCTGCGCAACCCGGCGTAGCAAGGTTGGTTGGCTAAAGTAGCTCGTTCTACCCCAAAATCATATATCTTACGTCAGCTAACTCATTTCAGATTGCGAGATATGCCCGATCTAAGATCCAACTGTCCGGATCACTTTTGTCGTCGACCAGGCCTTTTTCTGATCCATCTTGGCCATGAAAGTGTCCGCGACCCGCTCTACATCAGGAGCCCAGCGTGGTATGTAACTCAGATCAACCCATTGATAAGGGTACTGGACCTACAATTAAAATGTGACGAACCACTACTTAAGGTTTTAAGCGTGATTTTAAATCATTCACCATGGAGTAGCCCACCTGAGTTTTATGTGTACACGGTAAAAATTAGAAGGAACAGGAATGCGTTCCACACGCATAACACGGTGGGCCCTGAATAGCTCTACCGTGATTGCAAGTGGGACCAGCTTTCTCCAAAATAACTAAAACAACGAAAGAAATGTTACAAATGTTACCTGCCCTCAAGAACTTCTTCCAGAATGTTACGATGGAGCAATTCCACCGATATTATATTTTCTGAATATTGGTAATCCTTTGGTAGTGCACCCATATACACAATATAAACCTACACCAACATATAAAATAAAATAAAATAAACTTTGAAAAGAATAAAAAATATTTTTTAAAATTAAAAACAAAAATCTACACATCCATCTATGTAGGTCCCATTGACAGCAGACATAAATAATAAATACATTAAGGTGGGCCCCACGGTTAGGGCTCCCAAAGTAAACATATACCTTTCTTTCTGTTTGAGCGGATATGATGTGTACGAAGAATATCAGCATCAATGCTATCAAACGCCATGAAACCGCCATCTTAGACTCTTTGAAAGAAAAGAAATAAAATTTTCTAATTCTAATTTATAGAGTTTATATAGTAATTTGTTTTAATATTGCTACGTATTTATGTATGTATTTATGTATTGTGATAGGATACGTTAGATTCTCAATTGTATTTTATTTTATTTTTTTGCTACGTCAATTGCGTGTCCTCAGCACGTTAGCGGATTAGCTCCTGCCCGACCTCACCGGATGCGGATTATCCCATAACCCTGTAGGTAGCTGGTGGAAAAGTAGCTTGGGCTCCACCTGTGATGTGTTTGTTTTATCCATGCCGTGCATCTGTTTTGCCTTATCATTTTAGGTTATGATTATGAAAATGAGGTAGATTCAAAGCTCAAGTAGACTACCCTATATGAAACAGTACATTGAATGCTTGCCATTGAGAACTCCCTCGGGCCACTGCATTTGCCATCCAACCTGTTTAGAAAGTCGCGTAACGCTAGATGAAGGGAAAACACAGGTATTAGCTTGATCCAAAACTTTTGTGGGCCTTAAGAAGCTTTCAACAGTCTACGTTCAATTCCCAGCCTTGCATGTGGTGTGGTCCATTTGAGCTTGCCTGTTTTTTACTCATGCCCTAAAAGGAGTTCGAAAATGACCCACCACGTGGATATATATATATATATATATATATATATATATTATATATATATAGAGAGAGAGAGAGAGAGAGAGAGAGTCCTGATCTCTTGCATACTGTGCCGCTCCTGCGTACCGTGCCACATGGTGCTTAAGTACGAGCTCAAGTAGGAGCCGTTAGATACGAAACAGCGGCTGGGATGAAAGACTCGTGCGGCTATTTTTTCGGACGTACGCCCAGCCTTCTGAAGTGACGTCTACAAGTTCTGTGGGCCACACCGTGATGTGTGTTTTGTATCTACACCGTTCATCCATTTGGACAGACCATATTACGGCATGATGCAAAAAATTAATCAGATGCAAAGCTCAAGAGGACCCCACCACAAAAAATAGAGGGAGGAGTGACGTCTACCGTTAAAAGGTTATGAGGGCTATGACAGTGTTTGTTGTGCGGGAAGAGCTCTCGCACAACACTCCTCCAAAGCAGTTCCCGCACAAAGGATTTCCGCACGAAGACATCCTTCAAAGGATTTCCACACAAAGCCTTCTTCGAAGGATTTCCGCACAAAGGCATCGATAAAGAGCTTCCACACAAAGTGCCTTTCGCACAGAGCTTTCGCACAAAGCCGTCTTCAATGGAGCTTCCGCACAACAGAGAAAGAAAACCATCTTTCTTCCTGCTGCATTACTGATGACGCCCATTATAACTATCTTTTGACAGATCCACGCCATCCACCGTCTCCCTCTTAGGATTTCGACTGTAAATGACCAGTTTTGATCATTTGATGGTGTGGTCCACTAAGATAATCAAGCTGCAACGACAGCTGAATGGTCTTCTTGTGATCGATGTGACGATCATTTGAGCGGACATAAACGCCAAAGGTTGACATAGTTTCGATGGATTTTTCTCCCTCCACCTAATGGACGGTTCAGATCCTTCTTCCGTTTCATGATGGTGGTCCACTACGAAAACACGAAGCCTCTGTTTCACAACAGAGTCGACGTACGTCGACTCTGTGAAGTCTAAGGTCCCACTAACTGCTGTTAGTTAGAATATCCACACCTCCCATTCAACTCACGACGGAAAACCATCCGAAAAGGAGTGGTTTTGAAGTGAAATCAGCGTGGCCAACAAGATTATCTACTTCGTCGTCCATTTCATGTTCGACGGTTAGAATGTTGTAACAACCTGCATAGTTTCAAAATGCCACCTTGACAAGAGTTAAAATTCCCTTCTAAACATGATGGACGGTCCGAATCGATGATTTGAATAATGACCGGGCCACACTGAGAAAATTGCAAATGCACAGTGAAGACGTTGTGCGTTTTTGAATTTGAGGAGAAGAAGTCGGTCAATGGGTGTTGACCAACGTTAGGAGACTCCATGCACAGCCGGTGCACTTCCACTCCATGTACATGCAATGTACATGTGATCCCAGAATGATGTTCGTGGGAAATCTGCTCCATCCATCCGCTTTTTCACTATGTTTAATGCGTTGAGACCGAGTTTGAAGCATATCTAGATATCAGGCGGGCCCCAAATCAGGACTTCAGGGGCTGATTTGCCAGTTTGGCCATTTCTACAAGGATCTAGGAGCTAAAATTTGACGTGTACGGCTAATTCGTGATTCTAAGGCTGCATACAAAGTTTCGAGCTGAACAGATAGACCATATTATCAGAACAAACCCTGTCGTGGCCCTCATATTCTTTTAACGGTGGACGTCACTCCTCCCTCTGTTTTTTGTGGTGGGGTCCTCTCGAGCTTTGCATCTGATTCATTTTTTGCATCATGTCGTAATATGGTCTGTCTAAATGGATGAACAGTGTAGATACAAAACATACATCACGGTGTGGCCCACAGAACTTGTAGACATCACTTCAGAAGGCTGGGCGTGCGTCCGAAAAAACAGCGGCGCGAGTCTTTCATCCCAGCCACTGTTTCGTATCCAACGGCTCCTAACGGTCGTACTTAAGCACCGTACGGCACAGTGCGCAGGAGACCGAGACTCTCTCTCTCTCTCTCTCTCTCTCTCTCTCTCTCTCTCTCTCTATATATATATATATATATATATATATATATATATATATATATATATATATATCGGCAAAGGTTCTACACGGTCGAGCTCATCGGAACTCCCCCATGAAGTCGAGCTGTGTGGGCCCCACCATGATGTGTGTCGAACATCAACACTGTACATTTGATGGGTCCCCTTTAAATTACAGGATATCCCAAAAATTAGCCATATACTGAACTCTAGTGGGCCATACCATCTAAAATCATGTGAAGACATGCCTAAAACATATAAAAGCACTTAGTGGGGCCCGCCTGAAATTTGGATGCATCTGAAACTTGGTCTTACCCCTCATCTAAGTGGGACACACATAATGGATGGGCTGGATTTGTGAACCACATCTCAGTGGCCGCAAAAAATGATTATGAATGTTTTAATGGAGGATAACCCCTCTCAACTTTTGTATGTGGTTTGGCCCACACAAGCCACGGATTGACTTGATTTTTAAGTCCTGGGCCCACCATGGAATGGTACATCTAACTGATGGGGTAGATATTCGACACACATCATGATAGGGCTTACACAACTCGACTTCATGGGAACTTTCCATATATATATATAAAATGTACTCAAGGGAACTTTCCATGTGGTTAAGTTGTGTGGGCCCCACCATGATGTTGTGTGGTCTACCTAGATTTGGATATGCTTCCAAAGTTTTGTCCAAAAATATGTGGATGAACGGCATGGCTATACAATACATATATCAAGATGACACAACCAACAGGGCTGCACCGGGTCGAACGAGGCTGGGGACACACCGTTCCGCTCCAATTCGAGGCGTATTTCCTGCCACAGCGGTATGCTGGGTGGGGTTCAATGCGATGTGTTTTTTAGAAATCCACTCAATCCATCCATTTTTCGAGCTAATGTCATCCATCCATTTTTCGAGACATTAAATGAAAAATGAAGCGTATCGAAAAATAAAGTGTGCCACACAGGAGGAAACAGTGGGGATCCAATGAGCCCCATTGAAACAATCTCGTAGCTATAACGTTTTGTATTAGGCTATTTGTTTTGCTTTTTCACTTCATCCCGGTGAGATTGACCTTATAAACGGTTTGGATGGATTATAAACAACAATGTGGAGCTCAAAAAAGTTTCAACTGTAGGAATTTCATTCTCCAATTTTTCCTCTCGTGTGTATCTTTTGAGCTTTTCATCCGCCTCATTTTTTATTGAATGTCTAGGCCGCACCCTACAAATGTACGGGATTTCCGGCTAAGCCTCTCCCAAAGTTCCTGGGCTGAAAGCCTAGGTGGGGCCACCGTGATGTTTGTTAGAAATCCACTTCGTCCATCCGTTTTGTGAGCTCATTTTATGACTTTAGACCAAAAGTAATAAGGATAATAATCAAGTGGGCCACACTAAAGCAAAATGTAGGTAGGGAATTCATACCGTTGAAATAAAGTCATTCCTACTAGATGAACTGAAAACATAGATATTAACCTGATTCAAAAGCTCAGTGCCTTCACCAATATCTAAACTATGGAAGTTCAATCCTCACGTTTTCAGTTCACTATTTTTTTGTTAGCTTGTTAGTACACCCACTCACTGTCACTTCAAATTTCAGTATTAGCCACCCCACCAGGGAATCGATACCAAGACCTCTGTGTTGAGACGAGGTATCTTTCACTCAGCCTACCACTTAGCTATGGATCTGGGTGTTCGTTTTCGGTCCACTACTTGAGAATGAGCTGACGAGATGGATGGACTGTTAGATTTTTCACAAACATCACAGTTCCCACCGCACACGAGCTTCCTGAGAAAGTTTTGAGTAGAAATCTGCGTCCCGCTACAGTTAAACACGGCGCCGACGTCCGCCGAAGCGGATTGGCCACACACCACCGATGTGCTTGGTGTGTTAACGTCAACAAGTCCTGTGGGTCTATCATGAGGTATGAGTTATATCCAAACCGTCCATTCACTTGGTGAGCTCTTCCTAATGCTTGAACCGAAAAATAAGATAGATCCAAAAATCAAGTGGACCACACCGTAAAAGGCAGTAGAGGTTTGAATGCCTGCCATTGAAACCCTTTTGGGGGTCATAGAAATTTTGAATCAATATGATATATGTTTTTTCTCTTCATCGAGGTCCGTGTGACCTTATGAACAGATTGGATGGAAAGTAAACGTTACGCTGGGGTAGGCCCTACACAATGTTTTAATGGCAAGAATCATTATGGCACTGCTATTTGTGGTGTGGTCTATTTAAGCTTAGAAATTACTCATTTATGGGATCAAGATCTAAAATGATCTCATCAAATAGATTAATGGTATAGATATGATAAATACATCATTGTGGGGCTCATTTAACTTTGATCTCCTTTGAACCATTCGTACAAATCGAGCTCAAGGAGTTCGCATGACACATACCCACACCTGGTGTGTGGTACACCAGCCAATCCGCTTCCTGTCCGGGGGTGGTCGGTGTTGGAAAAACTCGGGCACGGATTGGATACGGACAAGGTCAGTATACCCACCATAGAAAATAGTGAGGACAATGACATCCACCATTCAAAACTTCTCAGGGGCCACATTAGTTTCCAATCTAGCTGATATTTTTGTTTTCACTTCATATATCTGATCTATGTTACCTTATGAATAGGTTGGATCTCAAAAATACATAACGGTAGGCCCTATAAATGTCTCAATGATGGGTGTGACGTTCCCATGGTTGTTTGTGGTGGGTCCATTTGAAATTTAGATCTATCTCATTCTCTTTATAATGCCATAAAACGGTGTCTACAAATGGTTGGACGGTATGGAGACAACACATGCATCATGGTGGGCTCCATGGAGCTGAGTGACATCACGGGAGCTTCGAATCTGCCTCATTTTTTGGCCATGCCCTAAAATGAGGTAGAAAATGGATGGAGTAGATTTGTCACAAACATTATAGTGGGCCCTACCTACCTTAAATGGCCACTAAACGTATTGGTTGCACCTTGTCCAACATTTTTTCATCTCATCATTTTTTCACCTCATTTATGTCATAAGCCCAAAAATGATGCCAAAATCAAGCACCATCGGACCAAAAGACAAGAAATAGTGATGAGTGAATGTCCACAGTTGAAAATTCTTGGGACATCGTGCAACCCACTTTAAGCTTTGGATCTACCTCATTTTTGGTTAATCTACGCTCACATGATGAATTACCTGTATTGAAGATGGGACTCCACATAGTGAATGATCCATATCAAGGAGGACCCACATAATGAATGGAGTGGGATTCACATGATGGATGACCCACATCAAGTGTGGCCCCTCATAATGGATGGTCGACATCAAGTGGGCCCCACCTAATGGCATTCCACATCCAATGTCTCACATGATAGATGATCCATATAGAAGGTGCACCCTACGCGATGAATGATGGATATCAAAAGCGGGCCCCACATGATGGACAATCCACTTCGAAGGTAAGGCCCACATTATCACACATAAAATGTGGACTCCACGTGATGGCTAATGGTGACACAAGGATGGACGTGATGAGGACGATCACCGTTTTCCTCATGGTGACACAAGGATGGACGTGATGAGGACGATCACCGTTTTCCTCAGGGATATCTACTCTGAATCCACGGAGCTTCTCTAATCTACAAGGAATAGAAATATAAATAATTTCTAATAAATTGAAAATAAATTAATTGATGATAAAAATGAATTTACAGTCCTTTAAGTAATGAGGTCAAATTGACATAACCACGCTGTTCTCCTAATTTTTCTAAGCCCTTTTTATGTTGGGCAAGACTCCTACAACTCAAAGGGTCAAAAGTTATGATCGAATTAAAACTTGCTATTTATAGAAAAAATGAAAATAAAATGAACTTCCGACTATCGATTGATGGAATCTCGCGAATATGGTTTGGGAAACCTAGCGTAGCGGGGTTGGTTGGTTAAAGTAGTCTATCCTACCCCAAAATCATATATGAAATGTCTAAAAACTCATTTCAATTTGTGAGATACGACTATTTTAAGGTTCTGACCGTCCGGATCATCTCCGCCTCCGATCGGGATTTCTTTTGTCCATCTTTGCCATGAAAGTGTCCACGACCCACTCTACATCAGATGGATAGTACTAGACATTGAAGGGCTCCACGTAAAAGACAATTAGCCTTGATGGTGGGTCCGGCATGATGGATGACCTACATCAAGGTGGACCCCAATGATGAATGGTCCACATCCAAGACGAGCCTTGTATGATGGGCAGCCCACTTCGAAGGTTTGGCTCACAAAATCAATGGTCTACATCAAAGGTGGTCTACATATGATGGTTGATCCACATATAAAGGTGGTCTCCATATGATGGTTGATACATCTAATGTACCACATAATGGATGGCTCAAATGTCTTAAAATATGAATATTATAGTTAATAGATTCATTGTAATATTATTTTTAAAAAAAAAAAAAAAAAAAAAAAAAAAAAAATCCAACTTAAAAAAGCTCTTATTTGAAAGTTTTATGTAACATGCTTATTTCAAATAAGAGCTTATTTTAGACTTGAAAAAATGATTCTAACAAACATGCTTAATTAAAATAAGAGCTAAAATTAAAAAGAGTTTATTAAAGTATCTCTTATTGAAAAAGCTCCTGTTGAATTAAAGTAGAGATGCCAAACAAAAAAGAGTTAATTAAAGTATCTCTTACACGCCTTGATAACCCTTCCTATCCAAGCCTATATTTTTGAGTAATTCTTTCATCATTAGGCACATCATATGAGTGGATTAGATGGCATTTAATCACCGCAGCAGGTCCTCACAAAACTAACAGTGGGCATTCCATCTCAATAGTTGGATTACATGAGTCTTGGATGGTTATGATTTTTAGGTTTAATGGTTAAAATGAGTCTTATTTCATTCGTTTAGGGCGAGTAGCTTTGCTTGCTAGCCTGAATACTTGCTGCTTTAACTAGCCGCTTTCCTAGCCGCGGAGGTGAAAAGCTGTAAGCGGAGAAGGCAGCGCCTGTTCTCTCGATTAGTGGTTAGTTGTTACTGTGCCCTAAGGTTGAGAATGTATATATCTTAAGTACCCAAACAAGCACTTTTTCACACCCATTGTAAAATTCCTCATTGTTTGAACATTTCAAAAGTTGGAAGTCTAAGATGAACTCATTTTAATAATAATTCATTAGTGTAATAAATCTCTTGCAATAAGAGGGAAGAAATAATGAAAGAGAAGAGGTGAAGATTTGAAAACTCAAATAATATAATTGAATCCTTTTTTCTACTCAATTCATCCTAAAAACTAAACTAAAACTCATTCAATATAAGACTATCAAACAATGAAATTGGACAACTCAAAGGAACTATTTTCTTTCCTTTCTACCACTACCACTATCTAGCATTTTCAAGGAGACAGCGCTGGCACTGACGGCTCTGAATACATGGGCCTTCTAACTGTATGTTTCCCATCCGATGGTAATTCAGACTCATAGTATGAATACACAACTATGGGACTTCTAACTCTATGTTTCCCATCAGACCACACTAGTGAAGAAGGGAGGATATTCAAATTATCCAATGGCTCGCCTAAGAGAGCTGAGCTTCTCATAGACTGACTTGAAATGTAGAACACTGGGTTCGACGGTGATGTTCACCCGATGGTTAGATTTGATTGTTGCCTTATACTTGGAATTTGGCGGGCCAACGTTTGTGACCGTCCGTGGGATTGTCCTTGTGAAATACGTCGGTTCCAGGATTGCAGAAGCCATTGATGGATAGTTGAGATCACTGGAAAATCCAAGAGTGGCATTGGGGCAGCTGGTGCTTTCTCCTGTTATGAGCAGAAGATGCATTGCGTCGTAGCCTTGGTTGCATAGCATTTGAATGTAGTCAGCTTCAGTGGCATCGTACACTAGACCGGGATTTACGGCTCTCTTAGGATTGATATGGCCCGCACCGTAACTGAATTCGTGATCTAGACTGCCGGAGTGATCCATTGGAAAAGCTATAGATGAAAGAAAAAAATAAAAAAATAATAACAATAACAATAAGCTCAAATTGAAATTAAGAAACCATTAATCAGGTGGCAGATCAAATAGTCAAGATCATCTGATTGATAAGAATTTTTTCTAAAGATTGGACATATTCATTTGGATATGCCAGATAGGTGACCAATCAGATAACCAAGATCATCTGATCAATGATATTTTTCAAGTATGGGGCACATAAATCATTTTATCAGGTGGGTGCACATATATGGCCCATCAACTGACCAAGATGGTATGGTTTGATTAGATTTTTTTTTTTTAACATTGGACTCATTCATCACATAGGTGACTGATCGATGGTCTAGATTGTCTAATCAACAGTATTTTTCAAAACATTGGACATACAAAACATTTTATCAGGTAGATAGATGGCCCATCAAATGGTGGAGATTGTCCTATCAATGAGATTATTCTAATACCTGTTGTCATAAGAGCTGACTTAATGGCTGCGGGAGACCATGACGGGTGAAATGATTTGACATAGGCGGCTGCACCGGTTGCGTGAGGGCAAGCCATGGATGTGCCGGAAATGATGTTATACTTAGATTGTCGTGTATCACCCTCGTACCCCGTAACTGAGCCTTTTGGTGACCATGCAGCCAAGATATCGACCCCGGGAGCAGTTATATCTGGCTGTATGCCGGTAAATAAAAATTAAAAATGAAATTAATTGGAAAGAGATTAGAAGCATGGCATACAGTCAGTACAATGGGTGAAATCGATAATTATGTACCTAACTCATTGAAATTTCATCCAGTGTAACAAAAGAATTATAAATCTCCAAAATAATAGATAGAAATACGGCAAATAGAATCAATGCAAGACCTATAAAAGGGTAGTTCTTCATTTGTAATAGTTCATCTTGGGCTGGAAGGAAAATTGGACTAATCTGGACTGCCTGCAGCAGCGTGCCTTGAGCCCTATACCAGAGGGACCGCAGGAAATGAAGGTTAGGGACTTTCTTTACTCTTTTCTCCCTCAAGAAGTCATAGACTTTATTTTCCATGGTGGATTCTGCACCTCTGAGGACCCAAACGTGTACATTTGGCCACTGGAACCGTCGGGCTTGTCTCTGTCAAGTCAGCGTGGCAAGCTACTCGATCGAGTGGGTAGAGGAAAACTTGGGCAGTTTGGGTCTGGCACTCCATGCTTCCCCCTAAGATATCTTGTTTTGCTTGGAGGGTTTTACAGGGCGCCACCCTAATAGATTCCAGAGTGCAGTCCAGAGGTGTTTTCATGGTTTCTAAGTGTGTTTGTTGAGGAGTCACTGTTGCACCTCTTCATTGAAGGCTACCTAGCAAAAACAGTGTGGAACCACTTCGGAGAAATTTTTGGCATTGCTATCTTGACCAACTAGTCTGTGGAAGACAGAATCACGGCCTGGTGGGCTGCCTCCTATTCTATGGGTAATACATCTCTTCTGCAGGGCCTAGCTCCACTAATCATCCTATGGGAGATTTGGAAATCCAAAAATAAAGTGAGATTTGAGGGTATAGAAGCCCTTCCCTCCAAGACAATTTTCGAGATGCTCGGGTGGTTTAAAATGCTTTGTCTGGCGTTTCCAAAAACCTCTAGCAAATCGTTGGCTACTGGCAGCATTCTCAAGGCCCTGGGGATTGGCACCCCCACCCCGCAGAAGATGCTTCCTTCGATTGTGAGAAGGCTTTAACCGGTAGGGGATTGGTGCAAATTGAATGTTGATGGATTGTCCAGGGGTAATCCGGGCCTTTCGGGAGGCGGAGGGATCTGTAGGGGAGATAAAGGCAAGTTCTTGTTCACTTTCGTCATTGGCTACTGCCTGGGTTCAAATAACATTGCTGAACTTAGAGCAATCTGGGATGGTCTGGTCATGTGTCTTCAGAAGTGGCTGAGGAAGGTTTAAGTTGAATCGGATTCAAAACTGATTATGAACTTATGAAATGGCAAGAGTCAAGGGAATGTGAGATAGACCTATTGGCTGTCCCGTATTCAAAAAATCAGGAGAGGAGGACAGATTTCTTTCGCCCATATCTATAGGGAAGGGAATGCCGCGGCCGATGGTCTAGCCAAATTGGGGAGCTCCCACCAGTCCCACTCCACGTTCACCAAATCCTCAGATCTTCCTCATCGCATTCAAGGCCTAGCTGTGCTAGATAGAGTAGGGCTGGGATCCATCAGGCTATGCCCAAATGGGTAGTAGGGGTTGCTAGGGGCTCCTTTGTTATTTGTTAGTTCTGAGTCCGGCTGCCCTGTTTTTGCTCTTTCGCTTTTTCTTTTGGTTTATTTGCTTTCCTCATGATAGGCTGCTCTTGGTCTTCTTTTCTTCTTTTTTTTCCAAGAGACAGCCCAAAGCCCTTTTAAGAGACAGCCCGAAGCCCTCTATTTGTGTGTGTGTGTGTGTGTGTGTGTGTATATATATATATATATATATATATATATATATATATATATATATATATATGGGTATGGCTCAGTTTGCTTTCGCTAAAGGGTATGGCTTCGGATCCAGTTTCCAGGCGGAAATGAAAGCTGTTGTTCACGGCCTCTCCATCTGCATTGAACGGGGTTTCTCCTCAATTGAGGTTGAGAGCGACTCCCTATCTGTGGCGAATATTTTTTCCAAAGCTACCACCCCCCCTTGGTATGTGATTTACTGGAAATACCAATTTGACCGTATAAGTTCTGCGGGTGACATTTCTATAAGGTACATCCCTCGCGAGGCCAACAGGGTGGCTGACAGTCTGGCCCGTTGGGGTAGTAGCAATCAGCAGAATATGATTTTCCAGGTGCCTTCTGATCTCCCGTCCCTTTCCCGTGGGGAGCTCGTCCTTGATAGGACAGGGATTGGCGTGGTGCGCACGTCATAGGTTTTTCTCTTTTCTTTTCTTTCCCCTTCTCCTCGATATGATAGGAGGGCCTCATTGCCTGGCCCTCTCGAATGTGCAGCGTCTCTCCAGGGGTCTCCGGGTCTTTTTGTCTGAGCCCCTCAGCTCTTTGTACATGTTCTTCTCTTCAATGAAATTAGTGGCATGATGCCTTCTTCAAAAAAAAAATAAATAAATAAATAAATAAATAAATAATATATATATATATATATGAAGTTTTTTTTGTAAAAAAATAAAATAAAAATAAAATAAATAAATAAATAAATAAAGGAGTTCATCTTGGGCTGGACTTAGAATCATCATAGATTGCTTATGATTGTAAAGGGTCATTCTGTTAGACAACCATAACCATTCCATCAATGGCTTAGAGAAAGGTGGCTACAAATTAACATCAGGCCAAATTAAGGATTTGATTGGATCATGGCATGGTAACATATGAAATGTGTTCTACACCAAATGGGCAGTTCAGATTGATCTATTTGACTCTTCAAATTACCCAATGCAACCAGGAGCATTTCCTAATTATGTAGTAGAGATCGTGGTTTGGGTGGCATTTGGTTGCCCAAATATCATGATATTTCATGATTAATCAGTTTAATTTGATTCTCATGAAATTTTATGATATTTGGCTTAACTACCATGATATAAATATTATTTTAAGTTGAAGACTACCTTAAGAACGTCTGGCGTGATGGAGTTGGGTCCTCTGGAAGAGAATGAAACGACTTGGGGGGCCTTTCGATCAAAGGTTGCTCTGCTTTTGTCAATCCTAGCCACTGGATTTCTGCTCAAAATACATCAACGGATCAGATATTGAAACAACTTCATGCATTTCTTCAGATAAGGATGCTAATTGGTCTTGATTCGGCCTAATGATGTTGGAACGAGCCCAACCCATCTAGTCCAACTCAAAAGAAAAAACAAAAAATCATCTAAAATAATAATAAATAAATAAATCTTCCCAAAAAGATTGACAAATGGGCCACATACAATGTTGGAAATACGAGTATCCAGCCGTTCATTTGGGGCTCATAGGTTGATCAGACCGTTAGGATGGCACCCTAGGTAAGTTAGTTGTACTGGACGAACCTGATAAACCTGAGGAACATTGGATAAGTTTGAAAACTTTTTCACCCGTTCATTTGTTTCATATCCTGTGGCCCACCTAGTCGACCACCCTGACTTGTAGGCACGTGCCAAACTGGACATGTGGTCATATGTACATGAGCTGCCAATACCTTGATAGACCAGTTTTTTTTTTTTTTTTTTAAAAAAAAGACCCTCACACTGCACAAATGTCTGCCACTAATTAAAGACCAATTAGTCAAGACCCATGGGCTGACGTACGACTCATTTGAGTTGACTCACAACTGGTCAAGTCCAATTCAATTGGTCTACCAGAGTCCAAATTGAAAATGGGTGACTCAGCCCAACTCACCCTTGACTCAGTCGAGTCATAACTCGACTCGGGACCAAATGATAAGTGCAATCCTCACCTGGTTATGTTCAGGTACTTGGAAACCTCTATTCCTGCAGCAGTGGTGAGTACAAGATTCGGTAGAACGTAAGAGAACGCAGAATCAATTTCAGCGTCTGCTATCATAACAGATCCGCGGGCCCCAGATTCATATGGCCCCTCGCCTTCCGACCTATCGGTGTTGCAGTAAATAATCTTCCCTTTCACTTTATTGGGATCCAAAGTTCCAAGAGAACATGAACTGGAAAAAAAAAAAAAAAAAAAAAAAAAAAAAAAAAGAGGAAAGAGATGATATAATTGAAACTAGGGTTTGATTAAAATTTCAGAATACATGCATTGTTTGTGGCCCATCTGAAAGACAATATACATCGCACGATCTACTTCCTGATGGGACCATATGAAAAACAATGATCATGGGAAAAGCTAGAAACATTACTCTGCATCCTCTAGATTATAAGAATCAAATGAATTCGCCGCGTCAGCTCCAAATATGAAGGGACCGAACGTTTTTTCGGTGGCGAAAGTGTTGACAGAAACTCCCTAATAAAAATTAAATCTGAGTGAGTTGAAGATTAATGAAATATTATGTATTGGGTTGTATACATCATGCATGCATACATATATACATTATCTAAATATTAATGGCAGTGTGATTATCCGAATTGTGGGCCCGCTGTAATAGATGAGTCATAACACAAAAAAAATTAATTTTAAAACATTAGTACTCGGCAGAGTTGGATGGATGATACACATACACTTGAAATTACTTAGAAATTGTGGATGATTTAAGAACTCTATGTGGTGGGCCTTATTGATCAACAGTCTGAATTGTCCTATTAGTTGAACTATAGGATTGAGTAAACCACGCTGCGCAACCGTGCGTATTAGGGGTGGAATGCTATTCTCTATATTAAAGACTGCTAGGTCCCCGATCCTATACAACAACAGAAGATGAATTCCCATCTATATTCTATATAAGGGTGTGAAGGAAAGGAAAACTACAACATTAGTATTCTGGTATTCTCATCTAGTATATATGGCGTCTCAATTAGGTAAGTCATCCGAACCCTTGATCCCCATGTCCTATGCACATCCCGATCTCAGGGATTTCCGCATCAAGTTAATCCCACAGATGAAACATACAGTTAGCAAAATAAATTAAGGTATTCTACGAAGATGTATTATGAACCAACAACTAGGTTACGCAACAAATCTAAGAAGGGTATGGGCTGACCTTCCCCTAGCTAGATCTCGGAGAGTTTACAGTTGCTTCCTTCGGATAAGCAGTGGTTGTTCGGGAAGCTACTGGAATACATTTTTAGCTTTTGGCAGATTTTGCGCGAGCCTGCTTCCAACTCCAGATCCCGATTCGAGGGGGCCATTGAGGTTGAACTTCGTCTCTTGCGCTGAGGCTTTGGTCAGGATCTATTTCTGCCCCATGCGCTGAGGCTTTCGTTGGCAGACTTGCCTGCTCTTGCAGGTGTTGCCCAGCCTTTTTCTAAGTGCTATCCTGCTGGTCAATTTTTCTCTTTCCCTTTCTACCTTGAGAGCATGTTATATGATAGGTGTGGCAGGTGTTGCTTGATGGTTTTTTGTTTAGGAAAAAAAATAAAAAGGTTATGAAAAAAAAAAAAAAAAATCAAATGTACCCGAGTGGCTTTAAAAAAAATAAATAAATAAACTAGGTTAATTTAATTTACTGACTATAGGTGGAGATTTATTGAACAGTTGAAAATGAAAATTGCAAAAATAAAAATAAAAATTGGCGGTCCTATTTTCACAAACAAGTTGATGTAGACTATCATGGCCAAGATGGGTCAGAAAAGGCCTGGTAAATGACAGAAGTGATCCAGACCGTCAAAACTTAAAACGGATGTATCTTGCAAACCAAAATCAGCTACCGGACGTACCGTATATGATTTTGGGGTAGGACTAGCTACTTTAGCCACCCAACCTCACTATGCGGGGTTGCCCATGCCGAAATTGCAAAATACCATCAGATGGTGGTCGAATTCCTGTTTTAAATTTGTTTTTACTATTTATAGTAAGTTTTAGCTAATTTGGTTATACCTCTTCATGCTTTGGGCTTTAAGAGTTGTGTCCAACATGAAAAGTGCTTAGAATAATTAGGACTATAGAATGGTTGAGCCAAATAGGACACTATTTTTGGCCGAAAATCATGGGGTCTAGTGGAAAACACGATTGTCTATAAATATTAAGTTTACTATTTATAGTAAGTCATGATTTCTAGGAGTTTTAGTTATAGTATGATTCCGAAAATTCTCCCTAGGGTTCATGACCTTATTTAAAGAGTTGTAATCTCATTTTTTATCATCAATAAAATTATTCCCAACTTTCTAGAAAGTATTCTATTCTTTTGCTTTTCCTTGCAGATTCAAGATATCTCCGTGAGGAGTCCCGAGATGATTCGAAACAATTATCCCTCGAGAAAGAGGGTGCTCAACCTCAACACATCCTTCCATGCATCACAACAGTCCACAAATAAGATGTTCAGATTGATGGGGACACATTTTTTATATAAACAATCTTAATCATCCACATTAAAAGGCCATTGTAAATGGTTAGTATTCATTGAAGTAGTGTAATGTTTGCATATGGTAGGCTATCAAATATATGTTGGACTTAAATGAACAGTCTAGATCAATGGATTGGAGTGTCTAAGTGTTCCGATGCAACTACGAGCACTCTAATTTAGTGCTCTCAACAGTTCTCAAATATATTTAACAACGACGACAACAACAACAATAATAATAATTATTTTTATTATGAAAAGCAAGAAAAAAAAAACTCTTATTTTTTTCCCAAGCTGACGCAACAATTACGCTAACATTTTGCATGCATGTGACATCCAACCCTTCCAATAGATTGCACCACCATAAGGATCACCTAAACTTCTCTACTCATCAAGTGGGCCACACCATAGGAAATGTTTTATAGTCATTGATAAGTAGCACCATATTAGTGTGGTCCACTGAGCCATTTTTCCGGGTTTCTAAAATATGATCCATATATGCCATAAACATGCACATAAATTATAAGAAATAATAAACAAAACAAGTTCAGATATTTCTAATCATGATTATAATAACAATGAAATGCAGCTCCCAGCCGCACACATGCATTAGTGAAAAAACAAGTATCCCACAAACACCTACGACGCAAATGCTTGAAATCCTGTCCATCCAATAATCGGTCGACAGATCGGGTCGCATGCATTTCACTTTGCTAATTTTTAATGACAGTAATCAGATTAAGTAAGATCATGCTTACCAAAATGGACCTTTGATTTCCGAGCGTCAGCTTTGTTGTGAATCGTCGATCAATGGAACTAGCCCCTACAGACAAAATCCAAGGTGCAACGTTGGTTGCACTAAAGCTCTCGGGCCCACCATTCCCGGCGGACATGGACACAAAGATCCCATTCTTCATGGCGTGGAATGAGCCGATGGACAAAGTGTCTCGGAAATAAGGGAGGGCACTCATTCCCCCAATAGATACAGATATGAGGTCGACACCGTCGTGGATCGCATCATCAAATGCAGCGAAGATGTCTGCATCTGCACACCCATTGCCCCAGCACACTTTGTAGACTGCGAGCCTCGCAGATGGAACTGCGCCGCGGGCGGTTCCTCGTGCCAAATCGAAGAAGTTCGCATTCCTCACTTCACGTCCGGCAGCCGTCGATGAGGTGTGGGTCCCATGTCCTTTCGTATCACGTGGTGAATGGTCCTCCCCGTCAGGGTAAATACTGCCATGTTTGTAGAAGCGAGCGCCGATGATCTTACTGCAAATTTTCAATGGGACCGTTAGATTATCGTCTAGATCCCCCAATTGAGCCAATGGACATGAGTCCAGCCCAACCAGTTCAAAAACGCCGGCCAAAAACAACCTCTTGCCATTTTAATGCATCAAAACGAGGCTCACTGCATGTTTATAAGACTCACCGACTCAGTTGACTCCCACTGTGGTATGGGAGTGAGATCCAATCCATTGATCATAAGGGTGGACCAACAATTAAAATGTGACGAACCGCTACTTACGGTTTTAAGGGTGATTTTAAATCATTCCCCACCTGAGTTTTGGGTGTGGCTGATGCATTGGGTACTCGGTGAAAATTAGAAGGATCTCATGATGAATGGAGTGCTTTCCACACGCATAACACAGTGGGCCCTGAATAGCTCTACCGTGATTGCAAGTGGGCCCACCTTCGTCCAAAATAACTAAAACAACTGAAAAAAGTTACCTGCCCTCTAGAACTTCTTCCAGAATGCTATGATGGAGTGATTCCAGTGATATTTCATTTTCCGAATACTCATAATCCTTTGGCAGTGCGCCCATATATACAATATAAACCTACACCAACGGATATAAAAAATGGAAAAAAAATAAAAAAAAATTAGCTTCTAAAATTAAAGAGTAAAATCTACACATCTTTAAGCTGATATCATTTTGGTCCCAAAAAATAAAATAAAATGTACCCTCCATCTATGTGGCTCCCACACTTTATGAATCCAAACAGTTGATGGTTTGGATGGTAAATAAACATTGTGGTGGGCCTTAAAATGTTTTAATGGCGGGCGTTCAATTACCATTATTTCCTATGGTGCAGTTTACTTTGAAATATATGGATCGGTTTCAATTTTTGAATCATGCACTAAAATGACATAAAAAGAGGGATGGAAAGCAAAGATAAACAATAAATACATTAACATGGACCCACGGTAAAGGGCACACCTAATCCTCTTCCAAGCTAAACATATATATACCTTTCTTTCTGTTTGTGCGGCTATGATGTGGACGAAGAATATCACCATTAATGCTGCCAAACGCCATGAAACCGCCATGCTAGCCTGTTTGAAAGAAAAGAAATAAAAATTCTAATTCTAATTTATAGAGTTTATGTAGTAATTTATTTTAATATTGCTACGTATTGTAATAGTATACGTTAGGTTTAAAAAAACAATTTATTGCGTATGTTTTTTAACGGAACGAGAGTTTAGAGTACCTTGTAAAACCTGTGGGGCCCATTGTGATTTATGCATTTTATCCACTCCGTCTATCATTTTCAAGGATAATTTTATTGCATGAGCTCAAAAATGAAGTACATAGGAAAGTTCAAGTGGACCACACCATAAGAAACGGTGCCAATTCAACATCTACCATTGAAAAATTCTTGAAGGCCACAGAAGTTTTGGATCAAGCTGATATTTTTGTTTTCCCTTCATCCATGTCTTTGTGATCTTATGAACAGGCGATATAGGAAGGTTTCATCGGTGGAGATCATTATTCCCACTGTTTCCTGTGGTATATATGGTTGACTATATCTTTTTGTTGGGATGCCTTGCACAAACCTTAGGATCTAGCCTCCCGAAACAAACCAGAATTATGGATAAAGCAATGAAATAAATCAAAGCATCAATCACACACCACACAAGAGATTTTTACGTGGAAAACCCTCAAAGAGGTAAAAACCACGGGACCTCGTCCAGATCAACAATCCACTATGAAGTAGAACGTTACAATCTTCTTCACCCACGCAGGAGTGGATAAACAATAAGAGAAATAGAGAAAACGGAGAGATCTAACCGATTACGAGGACATAGAAGCGCTGAGATGTAGATTGCAAAGTAGAGAACCTCCACGAGCAGAACCTCCCTTCTATAAGCTTCCTCTCTCTGTTTCTCCCTCTCTCTCACCTTTGATAACCCTAAACCCTTTAGCAAATCCCTTGTAAAGCTTTAGGAAACCCTCTTGCTATTTTGTGATGCCTAGAAAAAACCCTAGGCAACCCCTTTTATAGTTTTGGGAAACTCCTTTCCGCATCCCAGTTGCGAAAGGACTCAAATCCGCAGTTTCGCGCAAAATCGCGGAACAAACTGCGTAACCTACGACTAGTCCTGGCTCTCTTACGACTGGTCGTAGACCACCTACGACTGGTCGTAGCTCTCCTACGACCAGTCCTAGCTACGAAGAAAAACAAAGACGAACTCGCTGGACTTTGAGTCGTGCGGTGGCTCGAACCTACGACCGGTCGAGCACCTCCCACGACTGTCGAGAGGGGCTCGGGACCGGTCGGCCGAAGAGAGAAAACCCCATCAAATCTCTCCCTTTTTGACCCGGGAGGGATCCACCTTCTTCAAGCCAGCCAGGTTTCTACAAACCTCAAACTTGCCCTTGAGCAAAGCCTTGGTCATCATGTCTGACCCATTATCGGCCGTGTGGACCTTCTCAAGCTGTAACACCTTTTGTTCCAAAGTATCCACGATCCAAGTGATACCGAATCTCTATGTGCTTCGACTTGGAATGCCGACTTGGATTCTTGCTCAAGTGTATAGCACTCGACTATCGCAATAGACCACGTGCTCCTCTCCCGCTTCGTGCTAAGTTCTGTAGGAACCTTTTCATCCAAAGCATCTCTTTACATGCTTCGTGACCGCAATGTATTCGGCCTGCGTCGTCGACAATGCTACGACCTTCTCGTAGCTTGCTCGCCAAGAAACCGCTCCCCTGCAAACGTGAACATGAACCCCGATGTAGACTTCCTGGAGTCTATGTCACCTGCCATATCTGCATCTGTGTAGCCCTCTAACACAGGTTTTCCGTCACCATAGCATAGGCTCAACCTGGATGAGCCTCTTAGATACCGCAGTATCCATTTCACCGCTGCCCAATGTTCTTTGCCAGGATTGGCAAGATACCGGCTGACAACACCAACCGCATATGCTATGTCTGGGCGTGTACACACCATAGCATACATCAAACTTCCTACCGCTGACGCGTAGAGTATCTTCTCGCATCTCTTCCACCTCTGCCTTCGTCTTGGGACACTGCCCGTCGCTCAATCGAAGTGACCATCTAGTGGAGTACTGACCGGCTTAGCTTTTTGCATTCATATTGAACCGCTCTAGGACTTTCTCAATATACCGCTCTTGTAATGCCCAAAGCTTCGCTACTCACATCACGGGTTATCTCCATTCCTAGGATCTGTCTAGGGCCCAAGTATTTCATCGCAAAAGACTTGCCCAACTCCTGTTTCAGCCTGTCAATCTTCTTGATGTCTTTTCCCATGATGAGCATGTCATCAACGTATAATAGCAGAACTAAGAAATCACCATCTGAGAACTTACGCGTGAACACACAGTGGTCCGACTCCGTTCTGTCATACCCATGTTTCAACATAAACGAGTCGAACTTCTTGTACCATTGCCGTGGAGCTTGTTTCAGCCCATACAAGCTCTTCCTCAGCCTACACACCATATGTTCCTTGCCCTTGACTTCGAACCCTTCTGGTTGGAGCATGTAGATCTCTTCTTCCAGGTCACCATGGAGAAAGGCAGTTTTAACATCTAACTGCTCTATCTCCAGATCCATGCTAGCCGCCAACCCAAGCAACACCCGTATGGATGTCATCTTCACCACTGGTGAGAATATCTCCTCGAAGTCTATACCTTTCCTCTGACCAAACCCTTTAACCACAAGTCTGGCCTTGAACCTCATCTGTGAATTCTTCTGCTCAATCTTCTTTCTGAACACCCACTTGTTGCTCAGAGCTTTCTTGCCCTTAGGCAGTTTCACCATATCATAGGTGTGGTTCTTATGCAAGGATTCCATCTCCTCTTGCATAGCTTTCAACCACTCCTCCTTATGCTCGTTGGCTAGGGCCTCGAGAATAATCTTCGGCTCTCCCCATCGGTTAGCATAATGTACTCGTGCGGTGAGTACCTCTTGGACTACCGTCGTCCCTAGATGACCTCCTCACACCGTGGCTCAACAGTGGATCAAGGGGAAATTTGCTCCCCTGGTCCATCTTCCGAAGGAACTCCCTCGTCCTCGCACCTGCTTGTACTCCCCGTCATCGGGCACCACGGGAGGAGTAATCGGATCCATGTCCTCTAGCTCACCGAACTAGGTGGTTCTTCTCTCGGCTTACCAATGTCTTCGATACACCGATCTTCAAAGAAAACCACATCTCGCTCCCGACGAGCTTCTTCTCGGTCGGATCCCATAACTCGTAACCGAATTTTTCATCACCGTACCCTAAGAACACACACTGCCTGATCTTCATATCGAGCTTGGACCTCTCGTCCTTTGGTACGTGAACGGATGTCCTGCATCCAAACACCCTAAGATGACTGTACGATGGATCCTGTCCAGTCCACACCTTCTCAGGTACTTCTCCATTCAACGGGGCTGATGGAGACCTGTTTATCAAATACACCGCTGTGCGCATTGCTTCTCCCCAGAACGTCTTGGGCAACTTCGCATGGGATAACATGCATCTGATTCTCTCAACAATGGTGCGATTCATTCGCTCAGCTACACCATTATCTTCGGGGGTCTTGGGAACCATCTGTTCATGCCGTATACCCTGGGACTTGCAGTACTCGTGAAAGTCGCCAATGTATTCACCACCATTGTCAGTGCGGATGCACTTCAATGATCTACCTGTCTCTCTCTCGACCATAGCATGAAACAACTTAAACACACCAAAGACCTCGTCCTTGGATTTCAAAGCATAAACCCAAACCCTCCTAGATGCATCATCTATAAAAGTGACAAAATACAATGCCCCACCCAAGGTTTTTGTCCTCATAGGACCACAAACATCGAATAAACCAAATCTAATGCATGCACTTTATTAACATGAGAAGCGGCTTTTAATAAATGAAACTCTATGTTTGTTTCCCGATAAACAATCAAGACAGTTTTGAGAGGCATACATCACGTCTGGAAGGAGTTGCTTTCTCGCTAGTAGCTGAAGCCCTTTTTCACTCATGTGGCCTAGACGCCTGTGCCACATGTCAATAGCCGAATCTTCCGCTGCGTTCAACCCACCCTTGCACATACTGACACTTGCCTTGTACAGGGTGTAACACTTCTTTCCTCTAGCCACGATCAATGAACCCTTGATGAGCTTCTATCGCCCACCAGCAAACCGGCTTTCATAGCCATTATCATCCAGCCTTCCCGTCGACATCAAGTTAAGGCGAAGGTCTGGGATATGCCTCACATTCCTAAGAACCAATGTGCAGCCCACATCGGTCTTCACACAAATATCACCGACTCCCACGATCTTTGATACGCCAGAATTTCCCATCTTCACAGTCCCATAGTCACCTGACTTGTAGCTTGTGAAGGAGTCCCTGTGTGAAGTCGCGTGAAAAGAAGCTCCCGAGTCTATCACCCAGTCGGTGCCCTGACTCGTAGCCGTGAGACATACGTCGTGATCTGTAGAAAGAATAACTACCATGTCGCCATCTGAAGCGACCGCGAGTGGAATCGATTCTTCTTCCTTCCCTTTTCCTTTCTTGTCGTTTTTCTTACCACGACATTCATGCTTGTAGTGGCCCTTCTTGCCACAATTCCAGCATTCAACCTCTTTTCTGTTACTCGACTTGCCTCTTGATTTATCTCGGGCCTTCCCGCCCTTCCTGTTCTTTCCTCTCCCCCGTTCTTGCGTCACAAGCGCCTCTTGTTGAGTAGACCCCTGAGACTTTCTCCTTGTCTCCTCATTGAAGAGACAACTGGTTACCTGTTCCATGGATATCTTTCCGTCTGGCGCGGAGTTACTTAGAGACACCACCAATGTCTCCCAACTGTCAGGCAATGAACTAAGCAATAGTAAAGCCTGCAATTCATCATCTAGGACCATCTTCATAGAGGTGAGTTGGTTCACTATATTGCTGACCTCATTCATGTGCTCGGCCACAGAACCACCATCCTTAAACTTGAGATTTACAAGTCGCCTTATCAGAAATATCTTATTACCTTGTCTTCCTCTCATACAGCCCTTGTAATTTCAGCCAAAGGCTTGCGGCTGAGGTTTCTGTAGACACATGGTGAAACACGGAATCATCCAACCATTGTCTGATAAACCCCACCGCCTTTCGGTCCATCTTCTTCCAATCATCATCAGTCATATCTTTGGATTTTGCTGATATGCCTGAGATTGGAGAATATAGGTCCTTGCAATAAAGCAAGTCCTCCATCTTAGCCTTCCATATGGTCCAGTTAGAACCATTGAGGCTGATCATCCTTGAGCCACCTTCCATAACTCAAACCGATCCTACTCGTTCAATGAACTTAGCTTTGATACCACTTTGTTGGGATGCCTTGCACAAACCTTAGGATCTAGCCTCCCGAAACAAACCAGAATTATGGATAAAGCAATGAAATAAATCAAAGCATCAATCACACACCACACAAGAGATTTTTACGTGGAAAACCCTCAAAGAGGTAAAAACCACGGGACCTCGTCCAAATCAACAATCCACTATGAAGTAGAATGTTACAATCTTCTTCACTCATGCAGGAGTGGATAAACAATAAGAGAAATAGAGAAAACGGAGAGATCTAACCGATTACGAGGACATAGAAGCGCTGAGATGTAGATTGCAAAGTAGAGAACCTCCACGAGCAGAACCTCCCTTCTATAAGCTTCCTCTCTCTCTTTCTCCCTCTCTCTCACCTTTGATAACCCTAAACCCTTTAGCAAATCCCTTGTAAAGCTTTATCTTTTGATATACTTGAATCACTAAAATGATATGGAACGGCGTGGATAAACAAAATTCATTAACGTTGGCCAACATTAGTTTACTCAGAAGGATAGGAGCATACAGAGTAATTCAGTTAGCAATCTGATTTGTTCATAACAGAAGCCTTTCGCACGCATGAAGTTCTTAAGTTGGGTCCACTTTGATATTTTTGAGAAATCTAATTCATCCATCCATTTTATGACCTCAATTTACAACTTGAGACCAAAAGTGAGCATGATCCAAGACTCAAGTGGGCGGCACTAAAGGAAAAGTTGGGTAGGGATATTTCTACCTTAAAACCTCTCTGGGTCGACAATGATGTTTAAATGCCATCTATATATACCGTTCATAACGTCATTCATACTGGGATGAACTGAGAACATAAATATTACCCTGATTTAAATTTTTTTGCCCCACGAATATTTTAACCGTGGACATTCAATCCTCACATTTTCGGCACATTCGAGTATTGGATCCGGCTCATTTTTGGTCTCATGTCCTAAAATCATATAGGGCCCTAATTATGTTTTCAGCGCAGGAACTTCCTGTAAAATGCTTTAGCAGAAAATCGGCATCGGGCCCGACTTCAAACGTGGATTCGCTAGTGACACCTATTATGGGTAAAAATGGACTGACTAGGGAGAAAAGGTCAGCTCGGACATCATTGCTCATCACGTGATCGGCTAGTGCCAAGCATGACCAAAGCGCTCCTTAACGACTAGAAAGCAATAATTTGTTGCTAGGAAACACGCGTGTTGCTCAAGCTCGACCATCAGAAGATGAACAAGTATCTCTGCGTCCATCAGACACTGAGCTCTTCCATGGTCCCCTACATTTCCAAGCTATTGCTAGGATCATTTATTAGTAAGAGCCCCCGAAGCATGGCCCGGTACGAAGCAAAACTCCGAGCTGCTACACTTGGGAAGCCCTGCACCGAACGAGCAGATGAAGAGGGTGGTCATCCTCGATTTTGTCTTAGGAAGGGAGCTTTGTCTCAACGTTCGGATACGGCATTTAAGAAGGCAGGTGGGTAGGTCGGTGATATGCTCAAAGGAAAACTCGGTCACGGCTCGTTAAAGAATCTAGGTTAGTAAACTACTCCTCAGGACAACTATGTAAGCTACCTTGGATGCTCGACCTCGGTACTACATGTTTCCTCTGATCCTCACTGCTCAGACCTTATTAAAGAGATCTTCTGAGGTCTTAGCCGAAGATCTTGGAAGATGACTGTGACACGGATCTGCCCGAGACCTCAGCAGAAGATCTCAAAAGATCACCACAACATTCTCAGGATACAATTCTCTCTACAATACACACCTACTAAGTAGGGAGATTGTCATCTATGCTACTGCCTCCCTTTCAGCTATAAATAAGAGCACCTACAATGGTGAAAGGTGTTGGGATTTTTGGCCTGCAGAATCACACAGATCTAGATCTAGGATGGTAATCCAATGGCACCAAGCACACACAAGAAAAGAGAACACACAAATTTAACGTGGAAAACCCTTGCGGGAAAAAACCACGGCACAAAGCGACAGATCACCACTATGAAAGCATCAATTACAAAGAGAAAGGACTTACCCGATTCGAACAACCTTGAATCTCACCCTTACTACACCCTTTGATAACCCTAAAACCCTTTAGAATACCCTTAGAAAGTCTTGGAATAATATTAAAATAGCCCTAGGGACCCCAATTTATAGTTTTGGCAACTTCCCTTTTGTATCCCAGTTGCAAAAGGACTTGCGTCACAAAATCCGTGAAACTCCTTTCGCATCCCAGTTGCGAAAGGACTTGCAACACAAAATCCACGAAACTCCTTTCGCATCCCAGTTGCGAAAGGACTTGCGTCACAAAATCCGCGAAACTCCTTTTGCATCCCAGTTGCGAAAGGACTTGCAACACAAAATCTGTGAAACTCCTTTCGCATCCCAGTTGCGAAAGGACTCAGATTTAAGACATCTCGCAACAATCTCCACCATGTCTTCAATCTTCAACCGTGTAGCTTCTTGACCTCTTCTCTTATTTCTGCATCACATCATAATTTAAGATCACATTGCCAACCAGGGCCAATCACGGATCTGATAGATACCTGTTATACCGTCGGCGCGAATATCTCTGAGAAACCGATCTCTTCTCTCTGAGAATAACCTCTCGCTACCAACCTCGCCCTGTATCTATACTTTATCCTCTTGAAGGTCCACCTGCATCCAACCGCTCACCAGCCCACTAGAAGCTCCACTCGCTCCCATATGTCGGTCTGGTACAACGAATCCATCACATCGCCCATAATCACCTTCCACTTCTCAGCACCAGGCTCACCTAGAGCCATCAGAATAGAAGATGATTCCTCTGCGATATTGGAGTCATCCATGTACCACGTCGATATCTTACGATCATGCCGTATGATTCTTCACACAGGTGGCTGCTCCACCTGCTCTGTATCCCTGTCCGCACGTCTCAGCCTTCCTGCCCTGCCCGCTCATGTGGCCATGCCCATCATGCCACACACGTGCAGAGGTGGAATCTGCTACATCCACTGTAGCTCCACCTTTTGAAGTGCTCCCGATCAACCTGTAAACATGATCGAGTCGTTGCACTTTCATGATTACCCGTGCCCCCTTAGATACTTTAAGAGCACCATCAATACATGTGTACTTGCATCCTTTTGCCTCAACTACACCAAGAGAAATCAGATTCTGCTTTAAATCAGGAACGTGCCTCATATCTGTCAAGGTACGCTCCACCCCATCAAACATCCTGATGTGCACCGTACCAACAGCTACAACATTATAGGCAAAGCCATTGCCCATAAACACCTGTCCACCACTGCACTCCCTGTAGCTGGTGAACCAACTCCGATGAGGAGTCATGTGAAAAGATGCCCCTGTGTCTAGCATCCACTCGTCCTTACGATCATCGTATGACCGTCTGAGCGAAGACACAGACAAAACATCACCATCACATCCACTCGATTCATCTGACGTGGCAGTGTTAGCCTCCCTGCATGAAGCCTCAGAATCTTCCCTCTTAGATTTAGGATTTTCACAATCCCTCTTCACATGTCCTTCCTTCCCACAATTCCAGCACTTTACCTTTCCTTTGCCCTTGCCCTTGGATTTGGATCTAGAACCTGAAGAACATGTACCTTGTTCAGAATTCCTACCCACTGTAAATAGTGCATCAGAAGATGTCCCCATATTGCTGTCTAGCTGTCTCATAGCCTTCCCTTGAAGGGCTGAGATAACAGTGTCGACACTCAGGGTTTTATTCATGCTGCACATAGTGTCCTTGAATGACTCATAGGATGCTGGGAGAGAATTCAGCAACATACATGCTTGTTCTTCATCTTTCATCACTTCCTCCATATCCAGCAATTTGCAAACCAATTTATTAAAGTTGCTGATGTGAGCCTCCAGATCTCCACCCTCTGCCATCTTGAAATTATACCATTGTCGTTTCAAGTGTAGGCGATTTTTAGAGGATTTCTTCGCATAGATATCCTCTAACTTCGCCCATAACTTAGCCGCAGTTTTCTCTCTCATGACGTTGTAGAGAACCTCATCCGTGAGACATAAACGGATCGATGATAAAGCCTTCTTATCAAGAGTATTCTAATCACCATCAGTCATAGTGGACTTCCGCTCCTCAAGAGCACCATCTTCGCCTTGTTTGATTAAGGAACTCATCATCTTGATCTTCCATAACTCAAAATTATTTTTCCCTGAGTACTTCTCAATCTCATACCTAGCGCTCGCCATTATTACTAATCCCTCAGATTTAGATCTGTGTCCCAATCGATTGCTCTGATACTACTTGTTGGGATTTTTGGCCTGCGGAATCACACAGATCTAGATCTAGGATGATAATCCAATGGCACCAAGCACACACAAGAAAAGAGAACACACAAATTTAACGTGGAAAATCCTTGCGGGAAAAAACCACGGCACAAAGCGACAGATCACCACTATGAAAGCATCAATTACAAAGAGAAAGGACTTACCCGATTCGAACAACCTCGAATCTCACCCTTGCTACACCCTTTGATAACCCTAGAACCCTTTAGAATACCCTTAGAAAGTCTTGGAATAATATTAGAATAGCCCTAGGGACCCCAATTTATAGTTTTGGCAACTTCCCTTTTGTATCCCGGTTGTGAAAGGACTTGTGTCACAAAATCCGCGAAACTCCTTTCGCATCCCAGTTGCGAAAGGACTTGCAACACAAAATCCGCGAAACTTCTTTCACATCCCAGTTGCGAAAGGACTTGCGTCACAAAATCCGTGAAACTCCTTTCGCATCCCAGTTGCGAAAGGACTTGCAACACAAAATCCGCGAAACTCCTTTCGCATCCCAGTTGTGAAAGGACTCAGATTTAAGACATCTCTCAACAAAAGGTACACATAATCTTATGCACAAATCTTGCCCAAAAACCCTAAGTTCTAGTAGCCTAGCTTGCTTATCTGACTTTGGCATCGAAGGGTCCCCTGCTGCAATCAGGGTCTCCATTTGTCATCCCTCGTAGGTATCGAGTGGTCTAAGGAGGACATCCAGATTTATGCATCAATAGTTTGGCGTTGTTTGTGGGAATGACATTGAAAGTCATCCCCATCATTTAGAGTAATCCAACAATGGCGAAAGGGAGAAGGAAATCCCTAACCGCTGCTACTGCACTCGGTCCTGCACTACAGAACAGTTTGTGAACTATTAGGAACCTCCCAATTTCAGGCTGATTGTGCACCCACGGGGAGGTCGGCTTATCTCCTTGGAACAGCAAGTTGAAGCACTGACCAATAACATTGATCAGATAAGGTAGATGCTAGAGCAACAGAATCCTCCTCCCGACCCGAGGGCTGAGGAGGTTGTTGGTTAGGTAACCACTGAAGTTTCTGCACCATTTCAAGCACATGTTGGCTCCTAGAGGAACAAACAGGCCTATGAAGTTCCAAGATGCCAACCTTCCTACGCTTCAGGCACTATCGCGTTGGCTACCTCCGACATGCATCATGCACTAGAGAAGAAGAGGCGTGGTAAGGCTCCTGAGACAATGGCCGCTCCCGAGATGGTCGTTGAGATCGAGGACCCCTGGGAGGCTGAACTTAACAAGATACAAGGTTTGATCGGCAACATACAACAGGCCTATTGTGCGCACGCTCTGACCCTAATAGAAGCTATGTTAGAGGAAACTGAGCCACTATTCATCGATGATATCATGCAAGCTCAGCTCCCGCCCAGATTCCAGATGTCGCATATTACTCCTTATTCCAGGGCCATCAACCCAGCAAAGCATCTAGAATCTTTCAAGGCGTGGATAGATCTTCATGGTGCCTCGACTGCGGTGATGTGCCGAGCATTCTCCTTAACTCTGTCAAGAACATCTCAAAAATGGTTTCGGCAATTGAAACTGCTGTCCATTAGCTCATTCACACAACTCAGCAAGGCCTTCATTGCAAACTTCATCGATGGAAAAGAAAGGCGAAAGCCAACGACTCACCTCCTCACCATCACTCAGAAGGAAGACGAGTTTTTTTTTTAATAGAGAAACTAATATTATATTCATACCAAAAGGAACTATACAGGGACTAGATAGAGATTCGGGCTCCCACCCAAAAAAGTAGGGGAGCTTATCATATGACTATGCACTAAAACTAGCCCTCACTAATACCCCTACTGATATTATATTCATACTAAAAGGAACTATACAGGGACTAGACAGAGATTCGAGCACCCACCTAAAAAGAAGGGAGACGAGTTGTTGAAGGATTACATCAGACGCTTCAACCTGGAGGCAATGTAAGTGAAGGGATATCCAGATCAGATCACCCTAACTTCTATGATGGTCGGCCCGAAGGAGGGAAGATTCCTCTTCTCTCTCTCGGCAAGAATCCCCCGAAGACATTAGCCGATCTCCTCAATTGAACTCAGAAATCCTCCAATGTCGAAGAGCTTTTTAGCTCACGAAAAGCCACCAGGAGTGGAGGAAGCTCGACCAGGGAGAAACAACTTAAGGAAGAACAAGCATTAGCTCATAGCAACAAGTGTAGAATGGACGATGATCCAACCAAGGGTCAACATTCGAGTAGACAATCAGAGAGTAGATCCCTCTCTTACACTCTCCTCAACGCTATGCCCAATCAAGTCCTCATGGAAGTTCAGGACAAACGAATCCTCAAGTGGCCGAACCAAATGAACACTGACGCCGATAGGCGAGATAAACGGAAGTACTGCCACTTCCGCCGCGATCATAGCCATTCCACCAAAGATTGCTTCAACCTTAAAGAAGAGATCAAAGCTCTCATCCGCAACATACATCCGTGGGAGTATGTCAGTAGGAGGGAGGAACGGTCAGATTGAAAGAACGAGCAGCCCAACAATGACAATAATAACGAGGCTACAGAAGAAATCCGCGCCACCTTTGGTCGGCCTGTGGGACGAGGAGACTCGAACCGAGCACACAAAGCTCATACTCGGAACATCAACCATGACAGTTTAGAACATCAAGTTCACCTCACCTGCAGACCTTTAAAGGAACAGAAGGTAATCCCTTGCGAGTTGACATTTACCAAGTAGGACTCCCGAAGAATCCACCATCCCCATGATGATGCACTAGTGGTGGCCATGACCATAGCCAACCACAAAGTGTTCCGAATTCTGATGGACATTAACAGCTTGCCCGACAGCCTCTTCGCCGACAATTTTGACAAAATGGGGGTTGGAAGGTCCCGACTCTGACCTATTAAGACTCCTCTGCTCAGATTTGCAAGAGACAAAGTCACCTCCGAGGGATGCATACTGCTCCCGGTCACTACAGGAGAGGGACAGAATCAAACGACGATGATGATTGACTTTCGTGTGGCTGACTATCCTTCTGTCTACAACATCATCCTGGGACGACCTCCCTCAATGCCATGCCAGCAGTAGTATCAACATACCATCTCATAATGAAGTTTCCAACTGAGCATGGTGTCGGGCAAGTCGGAGGGGATCAGCAGGAAGCTCACAAGTGCTATCTACGGCTTTAAGGACGTAACACCGCATGATAGCCATCACTTCCCTTGATCCCCGGGAAGAGTTGGTTGAGAGAGGGTCTCCAATAGAAGACCTCATAACCATCCCCCTCAGTGATTCTGACCTGACTCGTACTATACAGGTCAACTCATCACTATCTCTAGATTTATGGGATAAGATCATGGACTCCTTTGACGTCATGCCGACTTATTCGTCTGGTCCCACCAAGACATGCCTAGCATCAGCTCGGAGGTGATGGTCCATAAGCTGAATGTCTATCCTGACCACCTATTAGTGAGATAAAAGTGACAAGTGTTCGAACCAGAACAATATGCCATCATCGGAGAGGAGGTCAGCAAGCTCCTAGAAACTTAATTTATCGAGGAGATCTATTACCCGACTGGATCACCAACATTGTCTTAGTAAAAAAATTTAATGGGAAGTAGCGAGTCTGTGTTGATTACATTTACCTGAACAAGGCCTCTCCTAAGGATAGTTTTACTCTCCCAAGGATCGACCAACTGGTCGGCAGCACCGTAGGGCATGAGCTCTTGAGCTTCATGGATGCATACTTGGGCTACAATCAGATCGACATGTACCCACATGACAAGTAGAAGACCACTTTTGTCACTAACAAGGGGCTTTATTGCTAAAGAGTGATGCCTCTCGGGCTGAAGAACGCTAGAGGAACATGCCAAAAGTTGACAACAAGATGTTTGCTTGACAGATCGGATGCTCCATGGAGGTTTACGTTAACGACATGCTCGTTAAGAGCGTCAGAGCTACAGATCATACCGCCGACCTCGAGGAGATGTTCACAATCTTGTGAAAATATCAGATGAAGCTGAACCCAAGCAAGTGCACCTTTGGCGTCAGATCGAAAAAATTCTTTGGCTTTCTGGTCAACCAAAGAGGGATCGAGGCAAATCCTGATAAGATTTAAGCTCTGCTAGGCTTGAGCTCTCCTAGGATGACAAAAGAAATTCAGTGCCTTACTAGCAGGGTTGCTGCCCTCAATCGCTCCATCTCCTGGGCCACTAACAAGTTCCCCCCCCCCCCCCTCCCCCCCTTTTTCAAGCAATTAAAAGGAAAATAGAAGATAGAATGGACCGAGTACTGTGAGCTGGCCTTCCAGCAACTCAAATAGTACCTGGGGTCACCTCTATTACTTTTCAAGCCCGAGCAAGGAGAGACATTACTGCTATACCTAGCAGTCTCAGCTGCAGCGGTTAGCTCGACCCTGCTCTGAGGGCAAGGGGGATAACTCCCAGTGTGCTACGTCACAAGGCCTTGCTCCCGGCCAAGACAAGGTATCCAAACATCGAGAAACTCCCCCTAGCTCTAGTCATATCATCTCGTCACCTCCGACCATCTCATGACCTGAGTATGCTTTATATACACTTTTCCTAGTAGGCTCTATCCTGACGCCATTTTGAGTATGCTCTGCAGTTGCCCCTCTTGGGGATCCTCTTTTTAGTAATAGTGGCTTAAAGGGATAACTGAAAGTTTAGTGTTACTTCTTGTTTCTTTTTCTAATTAATTCAAACCCACACGGTCAGATCGGAAGAACGAGCAACCCAACAATGACAACAACAACGAGGCTATAGGAGAAATCTACACCATCTTTGTTGGGCCTGCGTGAGGAGGAGACTCGAACCAAGAACGTAAAGCCCATGCTCGGAGCATCAGCCATGGCAGTTCGGAACATCAAATCCACCTCACCTGTGGGCCTCCAAAGGAACAAAAGGTAATCCCCTGGGATCTGACATTCACCAAGGAGGACTCCTGAAGAATCCACCATCCCCATGATGATGCACTAGTGGTGACCATGACTATAACCAACTACAAAGTGTTCCGAATTCCGGTGGTCACTGGCAGCTCGACCAACATCCTCTTTGCCGATACCTTCGACAAAATGGGGGTCAGAAGGTCCCGACTCTGACCTATCAACACTCCTCTGCTCGGATTTGCAAGAGACAAAGTCACCTCCAAAGGATCCATACTACTCCCGATCACTGCAGGAGATGGACAGAATCAAACGACAATGATGATCGACTTTCTTGTGGTTGACTGTCCTTCTGTCTACAACATCATCCTCGGATGCCCTTCCCTCAATGCCATGCAAGTGGTAGTATCGACATACCAACTCATAATGAAGTTCCCGACCGAGCATGGTGTCGGGCAGGTCATAAGGGATCAGCAGGAAGCTCGCCAGTGTTATTATATAGCGTTAAGGACGCAGCATCGTACGATGGCCATCACTTCTCTTAATCTCTAGGAAGAGTCGGTCGAGAGAGGGTCTCAAGTGAAAGACCTTATAGCCATCCCCCTCAGTGATTCTGACCCGACTTGCACTATACAGGTTAGCTCATCACTATCTCCATATTTACGAGATAAGATCATGGACCATCTTCGACGTCATGCCGACGTAATCGTCTAGTCCCACCAAGATATGTTTGGCATCAGCCCGGAGGTGATGGTCCATAAGCTGAATGTCGATCATGACTACCGACCAGTGAGACAAAAGCGACGAGTATTCGAACCAAAACGATATGCCATTATCGGAGAGGAGGTCGGCAAGCTCCTAGAAGCGGAATTCATCGAGGAGATCTATTATCCCGATTGGATCACCAACATTGTCTTAGTAAAAAAATCCAATGGGAAGTGGCGGGTCTGTGTCGATTACACATACATGAACAAGGCCTCTCCCAAGGATAATTTTTCTCTATCAGGGATTGACCGGCTAGTCAACAACACCGCAGGGCACGAGCTCTTGAGCTTCATAGATACATGCTTAGACTACAATCAGATTGCCATGTACCCGCACAACAAGCAGAAGACCACCTTTATCACTGACAATAGGCTTTACTACTATAGAGTGATGCCTTTTGAGCTGAAGAACGTTAGAGGAATGTGCCAGTGGTTGGTTAAAAAGATGTTTGCTTGACAAATCGGACACTCCATGGATGTTTACATCGATAACATACTCATCAAGAGCGTTAGAGCTACAGATTATACCACCGACCTCGAGGAGATGTTCGCAATCTTGTGAAAATATCAGATGAAGCTGAACCCGAGCAAGTACGCCTTCGACATTGGATCAGAAAAATCCATTGGCTTTCTGGTCAACCAAAGAGGGATCGAGGCAAATCCCGATAAGATTTGAACTCTCCTGGACATGAGCTCGCCCAGGACGATAAAAGAAATTCAGTCCCTCACCGGCAGGGTTGTTGCCCTTAATTGCTTCATCTCTCAGGCCACTAATAAGTGGCCCCTTTCTTCAAGCAGTTGAAAGGAAAACAGACCGTGAGCTAGCCTTCCAACAACTCAAATAGTACCTAAGGTCACCTCCATTACTTTTTGAGCCCGAGCAAGGAGTGACACTACTGTTATACAGTTTCGGCCGTAGCAATCAACTCGGCCCTTATCCGAGAGCGAGGGGAGAAACAACTCCTAGTGTACTACTTCAGCAAGGCCTTGGTCCCAGCCTAGACCAGGTATCCAGACATCAAGAAACTTGCCTTAGCTCTGGTTGCCTCATTTCGTCGCCTTTGACCATCTCACGACATGAGTATGATCTACAAACACTTTTACTAGTAGGCTCTGTCCTGACGCTATTTTGAGTATGCTCTATAGTTACCCCTCTTGGGGATCCTCTATATTAGAAATAGTGGTTTAAAGGGATAACTGAAAGTTTAGTGTTCATCATTCTTCTTTTTCTGATTAATTCATACATTTATTTTGCTTGATCTATTATGGGCTAATATAATATTATTGTTTTCTTTAGTTTGTTGTAAGTTACTTGAATCCCCTCTTAAAATGTACGACCCAACAAAATAGAGACCGTGCTCTAGACAGGCGAAAAAGGGTGCTTAACCCCTTTCTTTTCCATAAACAAGACTCTTACCTAGAATCCACAACGCATATCAACTCAGGAATCACTCAAATCAGGAATTCTTTCAACTTCAGGCTCTCTAAAATATTCCACATATTCTCGCCAACCATGAATTTTGGAGCCCTATTTTCTAGGTAATAGTGACTCAAGTGCTCAAATGATGAAATTTGTTAACATTGGGAAAGGTATTACATAACCAAGGACAACAAAACAAGTCAAGTAAATCTTTCACACCATTGGGGTTCCACGCCAAATGAAATGAGTGGGGTACACGTGATGTGAGAGTGACATTCATGGCATCAATATTTCCCTTCTTCATCCCTCTTCCCTAGCTATCCATGAAGCGTCTGCTTTATGACTTACCGGAGTCCCGGATCCTGTCTCACCTATGACCTATGGTAGACTAGCTCATGCATTTGCATAATGGATCCTCCACTAGCTTATAGCTCTGTGACTTGCTGGAATTTTGAATCTTGTCTTATCTAGGTTTATGGTAGTCCAGATTATCACGCTTTACATGCTAAACATTCATTAGACATATGTTTTGTGACTTGCCAAATTTTCAGATCATGTTAAATCAGAAATCCGTGTATGTCAAGCCCTATATCTATAATTCTATTATACATGCATATGCTCGGCACATGCAACCACAATCGATCCGCCAGGGATGCGTAAATGCACTTAACCCCATGGTCTTTTCCTAACGTTCTCATTATTACACACAACCAACTATATACATTAAGTCTAGATATGTACATGGCATGCATATATACATTCTATACATTCTCCAAAAATGAAATACAATCCAAGTCCTAATTTAACATTCACGATTTATTTACAAGAAGTTTCTGACTGTTGCTCTTCCTTGGTACCTACACATAGAAGGAATAAAGGAAAGAATTAACTTATAAAGCCTAGTGAGTGCATGGGGAGTGCAACATATCCTATATGCATGCAATGTATCAGAATGATAAGATAAATGTGAGACTAAAGTTAGGATGATGATGCATATGAGACTAAGTTATGAATCGTCTCCCCCTTGAGTCAAGATCATATGGTGGGGCCCAACTTGAGTGATCATGATCACTTTTTTTTTTCAAAAAACTATTCCATTGATATTAAACTTGAAAGAGATGCATCCTGATCATTTCGTATGGTGAAGTTACAAGTGATTGTTGAAAGAGATGCATCCTGATCATTTCGTATGGTGAACTTACAAGTGATCGTGATCACTTACTTGTAAGTTCACCATACGAAATGATCAAGATGCATCTCTTTCAAGTTTAATATCAAGTCTATATTCAAAATCTACATCACTACATCATCCACACTGCTTGATCTAGTGATGGGCCACCATCTTACGACATGAGTAGTAACATATGAATTTTCTATGGTCAAGATCACATTTCATTAGAGTGGATCTAATCCATAAGGTGTGTTTATTGTCCATTTCTTCCATGTGGTGACCATTATACTTGATCAAGGTGTGATCTATACTATTGATCAAATTCCATATTAAGTGATGTACCACGATTAAGTGATGATCTAAATGATACAAGGTTTGGTTCGGCAAAATCTCACCCTCTTACATGATCTAATTTAAATTATAATTAATCTAAGATAATTTGGTGGGGTCCATTTACATGATCATGGATCTAATTGGGTCCCACTACACATCTATGTGAAGGATCTACAAGTATATTAATGTATCGAGAAAATAATAATCTCAAAGGTAATCAATCAACAAGTACATCAAGTAGGGCCCGCTTTAGCACAAGGTTACTCGACTGTACCTGACCCTCAACCCATGTGGGGCCGCCACACTGATATGGTAGTGTGTGTGGTCAATAGTGTTGCCAATGTGGATAATGTGTAGGCCTCACATTTTTTTAATAAAAAACATAGCTTTATATATCATAAGAGAGGAAAATATATAAAATATGGACATTCGGGCACCCCAGAGGCAAAAAGAGAAGGGACGCCAATCGTGAAAGCGGCCCCCAGTAGCCACTAATAGCCACTGAGCGGCACAACAAAGAAAATAAAAACTAAGAGCTTAGAAGGAATGTCCTAAGGGAGCCAAGCCCGACTTTATCAAGGAAGAGCAACCCATAAACCTCGGTAGGGAGGTCTTTCACCTGGTTGAGGAAGGAGGCGGATTGACATCTACTTCCCTCTCGAGCCATACCATTAGCCAGGCCATTGCCTTCTCTCTTAATCAACCTGAAAATGAAGGATCCTCTTTGTTCCAACCTAGAGATCCTAGAGACCCAAGGTTTTTACCACTAGGAGGTGTGAAATTTCCCTGTAAGGCGATCGATCACAACCTTAGAATCTAATTTAATTTCAATATTATTCTGCCCCAAGTCCAGGCACATAGCGATCCCATCATGAACCGCACGAAGTTTAGCTCCGTTGTTGGAGCCCACACCGTAACCAATAGAGAAAGCAAAAATGAGGTCACCATTATCCTTCCTGCAAATGCCTCCTCTAGACAACCCCGGATTCCCTCTCGCAAAACTGTTCACATTTAATTTGACCCAATCCCTATCCGGTTTAACCCCCTAATAACTTCACATTGATAACTATGAAGAGGCTGAAATGAGATACCCAGCGCTTCCCGAGACTAATACTGCTAGGGAGGAGTCACGACCTTACTTCCGACCAGTCTAGAGATGATACTTCAGATGCAAGCAATAGGGATTGTGGCCTTCATAGGTTTATTATTAAACCTTGCTTCATTTCTAGCTCTCCAAATTTCCAAAAGAATCAGGATTGGAAGGAGCTTGTGGATGTGTGATGGAGCACTACCAGGGGCCAAGGCATGATGCCATTGTAGAATCCTTCCTTCCAAGGATTGATGCTGTAGAAAAGTGATCCCAGTCATGGTGCTGAAGTGCCATCACATAGTGGAGGCCTGATGGCCATCGAGAAAAAGGTGCGTAAGGGACTCGGGCTCAGGCAGACTAGAGGACCCATAATCACAGCAGTTGCATCTTGAAGCAATCTGGACCCCTTTGGACTGAACTCTTATGTCCACTGGGACCGCGCCCTGCAATAGTCTCCAGGCAAAGATAGAAATCTTAGGTGGTAACTCCTTTTGCCAATCCATTTAGACCAACTCGTGGGAGGGAGTCTTGCTCTGCTCATGGACCAGGCCAACTTGGTATAGAAGTCTCCGGAGGAGTAGTGGGGCCAGAAGCTAACAGGATTAACTTTCGCTGTGACGAAACCTCCATCGAAGATTAAATTAATGACTTCATGGGGTAAAAATGAACAAATGGAGGATGGAGGAAGGGACCAGCAGGCCCAAGAAAGTTGTTAAGAGACTATAGAGCATTCGGGATTGGCCTGGCAGATAGACGGTGAAGGGAGCCTAGCCCTATCCGATTGGACATCCACAGGTTTTGTTCTCCGTTGCCCACTTCCCATTGCACATTATCTGCTAAAATTGGAAGAAACTCTCTGATTTTCTTCCATAATTGAGAGGCGTTGTTGGACATCCTACTCTCATCCGACATTTCCACGTCAGAATGGTGTTTAGCACACATCAGTTTCACCCAAGGGCGAGCAATTACTCCAAATTTAACTGCCCATGCCATTGTCATCCGGAGGGCGGCCATTACTTCCTTAAGGTTTCTGATGCCTAAACCTCCTTCCTCAAGAGGAGAAGTGATTCTCTGCCAAGCAACCCAATAGAACTTCCTTTTACCTTCGGCCCTTCTCCATAAAAACTGAGCAAATCTATGTTCTAAACTTTCAATTAATGGCCAGGAACATGCACGACAGCTAAAACATGAAGGGGGATGCTCCCAAGGATGTGCTTGATCAACGTCACCCTACCCGCTTGGGAAATGAATCTGATGTTCCAACCGCTGATTCTTTTTTTGACTTTTTCTATGAGAAAGCGAGAGAAACCGGAAGTTAGACTGCTTTACTCTGCCCTTGGTTAAAGGCACGCCCAGGTAATGGACCCTTGCGCTGGATTTAACAACACCCAAGAGACGTTTAATAGATCTAATTCTACCCACGAATAGCTTGTCTGAGCATATGAAGCGGCTCTTGTTGTAGTTAATTTTTTGGCTTGACGCCTCTTGGAATGAATGGAGGAAATTCTTAATTGTAAGAAGCGAGGTCCGACTACTATTCAGGAAAAGAAGCGTGTTGTCTACGAACAGGAGATGGGATAGCAACGGACATCTAAGTTGTAACTTAAAGGGTTGACACCAGCCCCGAGATACAAGTTGCTTGAAGCTACAAGAGAAGGCTTCTGCTACTAGTAAAAATAGCCCAGGGGATAACTGATCGCCTTGGCGGATGCCTCTGGTGGACCCAAAAAAGCCCGATGCCTCCCCATTGATGAGAACAGAGAACCAATTATTTCCTCAACAGGTTTCCATCAGGCCTACCCATTTTTCACAGAAGCCAAACTTAATCAACACCTCTTTGAGAAATTTCCAATTCACACGATCATAGGCTTTCTCTAAATCCAGTTTTAAGATAATGTTACTTCCTCGGACCTTCTTACCTAACTCCCGCATTACCTTGTGGGCTAGCACGATATTCTTGGTAATCATTCTACCTTTCACGAAAGCACCTTGTTCAATGGAGATCAAATTGGGGAGAATAACTCTTAGTCTTTTTGCCAGGATCTTTGAAAAAATCTTGTAGATGACGTTGCACAAGCTTATTGGAAGAAAGTCTGAAAATCTGGAAGCTGAGGGGGATTCGGGAATTAAGTAAATGAGGGAAGAGGAGAATGCTCTAGGCAGAGTGCCCCCTTGAAATAGGAAAAGGGCTACAACGTCGATATCCTTCCCTGCAATCTGCCAGCATTCCGAGAAGAATGCACTTGAAAAACCGTCTGGGCCCGGTGTAACACCCCATACTTTCAATACTCGGGTGTTACCGTATAACCTAACTTAGTATGAGCTTTGACCTAGCTTACTTGAACAGTCACCCTCAATTTATCTTAACTGTTTGACTTTGACTATGACAACCAGACCTCTAAGATCTAAGTTCAATCCATCATAGATCCCTAATGACCCTTTAAACATTTGATTTTGGACTATGAAAACACATGAGACAATAATAAGGCTTGAGATCAATTTGTCTATTACAGTAAGACTTCACTGACCCTGCACTTAAATAAATAAATAAATAAATAAATAAAAATCTTATTTTTAGAACCTTGATCGTGAGGATATTTCAGTGTACGCCTATTTAGTATAAATAAATCATATAAAGTAAGACATGAGATCCACCGTTCATCGTGTCCATCACACCCATGTTACACTTTCACTTATCAGGCAGATGATCCGATCCGCCCATTAGGCCCATAACATATCATTAGACAGAATCCACCAAGTGGTCACATGATTTAGAAACTCCTAGGGCCATTGATAGTCAAATCAGGATCAATCTAACCATTGGATTTATATGGGCCAACAAACCATAGAATTTCAAAGACGTGTAATCAACTATTGGGGATTTTAATAAAATCCTTTTGCGGCCCACATGTCTGCATGAGCACCTTAAAATGAGTCCTTACAATTTTAATCCAATAATAATAATAATAATAATAATAATAATAATAATAGATGTCGAAAGTATCCTAATAATAATAGTTAATGTTCTAAATTCATAGAACAGGGGTCCCAGTCCTCTAAATAAATTCTTAGGGCTCTTTTAGTCGTTGATGTCCAATTTCGAAATGATCCAACCGTCAAAACGATGTAATCGGCACCTAGTAGGCCATAATAAACTCGTATGGCCCACCTAAGCTTCGGATCAGCCTGGTCTTCAGTCAAAGATAGTAAACAGGCCCTCCAAAGTAAATGGACGGAGTAGATTTCTCAGAAACATCATGGTAGGCCCCACCTCGCAGCGCATGGGCACCATAGAATCGTGCACGCACTGTGCACTGGTCGACCCAGCATGGTCAAAGCGGGTTGACCCACGTTTTACTTAAAAAGGAGAGACATCTCTCTCTCTCTCTCTCTCTCTCTCTCTCTCTCTCTCTCTCTCTCTTCGGTTTCACCAGCAGACGGACAAGCGTCCGTCTGTTTCGATCATGGCCCGCCAATAAAGTCTCATTTCCATGATCCAAACTGTCCATCATGTGCGTGACTTGAGGCTAAAAAAAACCCTACCTTTTCACACGAAGACGAGCACGTGTGTTCGCACAACAACTGACGCAAGAGGGTCCCGAAAACACAAAGTTTTCAAAAATGGGAACCTGCTACTGCTGCCATCAAAGCGAGCAGCGTAATCTTGCCCTCCCTACATCTTCACCGTTCAATCCTAAGCAATCCCAACCATTTATATCATGTTATTAGGGCTTTGCAAAAGAAGAGACCCAAAACCACCATTTTCCTTCTTCATGCGAACCCACCGAGAAAGCCTTTGCAAAGCTTCGATCTATCCATCCTCCAAGCTCCATTACACCCCTAGAAACCCTGCCATGTTACCGGATTAAAGAAAGAAGCTGAGGGAGAGAAACCGTCATTGACAGCGGAGCTTCTTCCTCGTTCAAATGACACTAAATCGAGTCAATTTGGGTCGAATCCGGTGATCTAGTGACTCCGTTTAACCTGCAGCGGATGGGAGAAAATGAAAGAGAGAAAAAAAAGGAGGGCAAAGCATCTGCTCTACCTTGCCACTACCCAAACCGAACCGAATCGAGTCGAGCTTGGGCCGAGTCAAGTCAGGTTTGGCCTACATTGCTGGGTCGAGCTCAAAGGTTTTTTGGACCTCTCTAAGCAACAAGAAAAGAGAGAGAAGGAATGAGGGAGAGAAATAGGGGAGAAAAGAAAGGGTGCATGTTGCACCAGCTCGGATCGGGCTGAGTCACGGTCTCGACTCAGGACAAATATGGACCTAGTTCTACCGAGTTAGACCACGACTGAGGTGAGTCCAGCCACCCCTCGACGTTTCAGAGGCCTTAAAGAAGAAGAAACAGAGAGAAGGAAATAGAGTAAGAGAGGAAATAGACAAAGGATGGAGAAGAGAGAGGGGGTTTGTTGCTGAGTTGACTCAGCTGGAACCGAGTCTAGCCGAGTCAAGCTGGGTTGGGCCTGGTCCAGCAAGGAGAAAAGAAAACGGATAGAAAAGAGAAAGAAAGTAAGGAGAAGAGAGAGAGAGAGAGAGAGAGAGAGAGAGAGAGACGGAGAGCATGAGTTGTCGAGTCAACACGCCTGAATCATGATTAGGGGTTGTTGGAAACGAGTCGGGTTTGGAAGTTGACACGCTATGGAGTCGATTAATGTGGGTAAGCTCTCTCCTAGAACGAATTGTTTGATTAGTATTATGATTGGTGTTACCATGATAATCGTAATTATTGAATATGATTAGCCATTTGTAGATTGTGCATGTTAGTATTAGTTATCATAAGCAAAACCACGACTATTAGACATAATAATTTATTTACCATTTTTAAATATTATCATTGGCAATAGGTTTCACTAATTTGTACCATCATAACGATTATTATAACCATGTTAGCTAATGCTAATTATATCATTAATAATATTGATTACGTTGTTGTAATTATTTGTACACCAACTAAAATTCAAACCTTAAAATTTATCCTAGACCTAAACTTAAGAATGAAACCCTAAAACCTAGGTAATCCAAATCTTAGGTTAAGACCTTAACCTAAATAGTGTGTTAGGATTGGAACTATAGAATTTCATAATTCATGGTAGGTCATAGTATCCATTACCATGACTGGGATTGATAATTATTCTTTAAAATCATTAGAAAATGTTATCACTTCCCTTATGGGATTAGTCAAATACTTGTTAATATAATTATTATCGTTAGTCCTTATTGTATTATCATTAGAAAATATCATATTATTATTACTCGTATTATCTAAGAGATTATTAGTCATTATGAGTATATTAGATAATATTAGTATGTTTAAATATAAACTTATGAACCATCGTTACTAATATTAATGGATTAATACTCCTACTATGAATATTATTTGACCCATTGTATAATAATAATAATAATGATAATAACATTAATAATAATTAGGATTCAAATCCTAAAATCTAAGTATGGGGCTAGACCCTAGGATAAAACCCTAATTTTACATTACAACTCTAAATTATAACCCTAGGATATGATCTTAAACCCTAGGTGGCATGTAGAACTTGGATCTAATTGTACATCCTGATTTATGGTAGGATTTGATTTTATGGGAACGTGCATTCCCTAACGATGCTGGTAGGCGATGCAAACTATTAGGTGATGATTTCTTTCCCTTGAGCTTTCCATTTCCCATTAACTTAAGTGATAATTTTTATTTACATTGCAGTTAATAATTGATATCTTTATCTTATAGTCACATGTGCTAAGTGTTGGAATTGAACTGCCAGATTACATGCCTGATATCTATCCTGCACATTTTCTCATGCTTATGAATTATTTGTGGATTGTTTATTGAATTTAAACTGGTACATTAGTGGAAAACCCCCACATATAAATGTACACCCATACGTGGGATGTAACCTAATTGATTGTGATTATAATGGGCCTTCGACTTAATGGTTGTTGAATGGCGGTTTGAATTGGACGTTGATATGGGCCTACCATCCATGAGTCATTGTGTTAAGTGGTTTTCAAGGATGGTCTTTATCGCATGGTTTTAATAATCGCCCTATGTGACTTAGTTTCAAAATTCGCCCTATGTGGCTTAGTTTCAAAATTCGTCCTGTGTGGCTCAGTTTTAACATTTACTCTAGGTGACTCGGTTTTGGTAATTGCACTATGTGACTCGATGTACCATTTTTATACAACCATGCGATGGTAAGCCTCATATACTGTAATATGATTAGCCACTAGTCGACAGGTTTCCATTAAACATCCTAAGATGGTAGCCTCATGAACTGAGGATGGTGGTATGCTCGAGCTGTCGGCCTACGATGGTAACTAGCCCCTGTGTGACCTTTGAGCTTATTTAAATTGGCTGATTATAACTGGACAAATAATGATTTGGCTAATCATACATACATGGCACAGACCAGCGTCTATCACTAACGTACATGATGTACAATAGGCAGTCATTACGCCGCACTTAGTATACTTTCGCTGATGACTAGCCTCTGTCCAACTGCATGTTTTTTCCAGGTCGATGATTGCATTCCGCATGGTTGACCCCGAGGCTTTGATTGCATATTTGCATGGTTGACGTGCCCAAATTTCGCACGGATGAGCATCCTTGGGGTGTGACTGCATTCATGCATCCCTGCATTTAATAAGACCTATATCATGTATTATTTTATATGCTTTGTTTTATAACTATGCTTACCTAATGCGGCAGTGTGTAATCTTGAGGGGAATTCACACTGAATTAGTCACTCATCCATCAAATATACAACCGTACAGGTAACATAGGTGACCCAGATGATGTTCACATTCATATTGGTGGGGAGCAGGCTATGGTTGACAAGGGTGCATGATTGTATTTGCTAAGGGCTGCTGCAAGATTTCACAGCTCAAGATCATTGCAATTTACCTTGTTTCACATGTAATGTTATTTTATTTTATAATGTAAGAATGAGGACATTAGTTTGTATAAGTCATTATGGGCAACCCCTTATATATTCTAAATGAAATTTGAAAATTTTCCTTTATGCTTACTTGTCCATTCTACGCTCATCTGCTTACTCTGATGAAAGAAAAAAAAATATATACTCGAATTTGACCATTCTTTAAGGTTAACATTCGAGTTTTTGGGAAACGAGTCATATACTCGGGTCCTTAAAAGTCGGGGCATTACAGTTGGTATCAGACCATAGTTTGGATAAACTAGGCCTTTGAAAATGATCTTATACAAACCTTAAATGTCTCGAGTTAGGATGCTCGAATTAGAAATTTAAACTTAGGCGAATTTTCCCTTAGGCTTAGAAGAATGATTGTGAATGTAGAAACTCGAACTTAGATTCCCTTAGAAGTGACTTGGATGGCAATTTATATGAAATTCCATCTGAACGAAGGACGACTTGAGAATGTAGATTTTCAAAACTTAGGTCCCCTTAGAAATTACTAGAATATCATTTGAAATTAGGTGAACTTCCCTTAGAATTTAACAGAAATTGAGAATGTAGAAACTTGAGATTTTAAGCTCCCTGAACAATCGTTTGGATAGTCGAAGGACTTGAAAATGAACCTAGGCTCCCTTGGGCATTATTAGCATAGTCATTTAAACTTATGAAAAGTTCCTTTTAAGAATTTGAGAACGTAGATACCTCGAACCTTAGGCTCCTTGAAATCTTAGGTTAGACCCTTGGATGTCAACTTATGTGGAAATCCCTTAGAATTGGGAGTAAATGGGAATATGGAAACTCAAGTGTTAGGCCCTTGGAAAGTTGTTGGATGACCGTAGAACATAGAAATGTTTACAGGTCTCCTTTGAACATTTGGGTTTAGTTGTTTGAACTTAGAAATAAGAACTTTAGTCCCCTTGTAAAGTACAACACCGTTGTTTGAAACTTAGAAATACAACTTTGGTTCCCTTGTAAGCTACTAGAATAGTTATGGGACTTAGGAATTAAATATGTGACCAAAACGTTCATTATGATGTACATAAGACTACATAGGGACATTCTTTATACTTGACTTTCGAATGAACAATTTTTAGAAATTGAAGATTTGACTCTCATAAGACTACTAGTTAGAAATGATATTATTACAATATTCAGTACACGAAATAAACTTAGACCGGTAGGAAATTCCTTACTCACCATAATGTATGGTAGATCTATTGTAAATGCTCTCTAAACTCAAGGAACAATACTAGGAATTATAATTTAGATTCCTAATACATCCTCTTACTTAGAAGCAATACTTCCCACAAATTCCAACATGTAAAATAATTAGAGGAAAAGTTGTATGGTTTTTGGGTAAGATTTCAAACTTAGGCTGAGCATATCGAGACCAGATTTAAGATCTTAGATAAATTTAACAAAATTTTAAACTCAGATTTCACATAGAAAGCCTTGGTCATAGAATTTTTAAGTAATGCATTAGGTGACCAGAGTGCACAGTGGAAGCGTGATGGTCATTCACGTCCATTCACGTAAACTTCGGGCTCTCTAATTATAAAGATAGACAATTTACATGATAAAACCTGAAAGTCTAAAATAATCGATGTTACGAGTTGATGGAACCACACTTTAATGAAGCTTACATGGTTTGGGCTCAAGTTTTAAGTCCTAGCAAATCTTAACTATCTCAATGCCCTAATTAAGCAAAGGATCGAGGTTTAATAAGAATGTGAATTGATACCAAAAGTCTTTTGTCCTGCGCAGACAGATGATTGATGTATTGGGCTCAAATCCACTACAACCATCAGTTCCTGACAGTTCAAGCACTAGGATAAAAGAAAAAAAAGGGGGGGGGGAGATAAGATATCATTATTAGCCACCCGAATGAGCTTACAACCTTAGTAAACGCTATTAGAAATCCTGATGTTGACGAGCACTAGAAAGATTCCAAAGTTCTAGTTAACACTTAAATGATTTATAACCTATAGAGGACCCTAAACCCATTAGTGATTGATAGATTAAATGACAAAAGGGTTGTGGTAGGTCTGTATGTGACTTGTCAGGATTTCACACCTAGACAAATCGAGAATATGACACACCACTGAGGCAATTCTCCTACATTAATAACCTGGATGAGCATTATCGAACCCCGAGGGTCAAAACTTTCTTTAAGGGGGGTAGATGATAAGGACCCTTGTCTTAGTAGTAAGACATGAGCACTTGCATATATCAATAGACTTAGTGTGGAGAACTGGCGGATGCATACTGACACCGTAAGATAGACTGTTGCTCATATTCATAGTCGGAATGTTGAATTTTGGGACGAAATTCTCTTTAAGGGGGGTAGGATGTAATACCCCATACTTTCAGTACTCGGGTGTTACCGTATAACCTAACTTAGTATGAGCGTCAACCTAGCATACTTGAATAGTCGCCCTCAATCTATCTTAACTGTTTGACTTTGACTATGACAACCGGACCTTTAAGATCTAAATTTAATCTATCCTGGATCCCTAATGACCCTTCAAACATCTGATTTTGGACTATGAAAACTCATGACACAATAATAAGGCTTGAGATCGATTTGTCTATCACAGCAAGATTTTAATGACCCTGTACTTAAATAAATAAATAAAAATCCTATTTTTAAAACCTTGATCATGAGGATATTTTAGCGTACGCCTATTTACTATAAATAAATCATATAAAGTAAGACACGAGATCCACCGTTCATCGTGTCCATCACACGCATGTTACACTTTCACTGATCAAGCAAATGATCCGATCTGCCCATTACGCCCATAGCATATCATTAGACAAAAACCACTAAGTGGTCACATGATTTAGAAACTCCTAGGGCCATTGATAGTCGGATCAGGATCAATCCAACCATTGGATTTATATGGGCCAACAGACCATAGAATTTCAAAGACGTGTAATCAACTATTGGGGATTTTAATTAAATCCTTTCACGGCCCACATGTCTACACGACCACCTTAAAATGAGGCCTTACAATTTTAATCCAGTAATAATAATAAAAATAATAACAATAATAATAATAATAATAATAGACGTCGAAAGTATCCTAATAATAATAGTTAATGTTCTAAATTCATAGAACAGGGGTCCCAGTCATCAAAATAAATTCTTAGGGCTCTTTTAGCCATTGACGTCCAATTTTAAAATGATCCGACCTTCGGAACAATGTAATCGGCACCTAGAAGGCCTTAATAAACTCGTATGGCCCACCTAAGCTTTGGATTAGCTTGGTCTTCGGTCAAGGGTAGCAAACGGGCCCTCCAAAGTAAATGGAAGGAGTATATTTCTCAGAAATAACATGGTAGGCCCCACCTTGCAATGCGTGGGCACCATAGAATCGTGCACGCGCTGTGCACTAGTCGACCCAGCACGGTCAAAGCGGGCTGACCCACGTTTTACTTAAAAAGGAGAGACATCTCTCTCTCTCTCTCTCTCTCTCTCTCTCTCGCTCTCTCTCTTCGGTTTCACCAGCAGATGGACAAGCGTCCGTTTGTTTCGATCGTGGCCTGCCAATAAAGTCTCATTTCCATGATCCAAATTGTCCATCGTGTGCATGGCTTGAGGCTAACCAAAACCCTAGCCTTTTCACACGAAGACGAGCACGTGTGTTCGCATAACAACCGGCGCAAGAGGGTCCCAAAAACACAAAGTTTCCAAAAATGGGAACCTGCTGCTGCTATCAGAGCAATCAGCGTAATCTCGCCCTCCCTACATCTTGACCATTCAATCCCGAGCAATCCCGGCCATTTATATCATGTTATTAGGGCTTTGCAAAGGAAGAGACCCAAAACTACCGTTTTCCTTCTTCATGCGAACCCACCGAGAAAGCCTTTGCGAAGCTTCGATCCATCCATCCTCCAAGCTCCATTACACCCCTAAAAACCCTCCCATATTGCCGGATTAAAGAAAGAAGTTGAGGGAGAGAAACCGTCATTGACAGCGAAGCTTCTTCCTCGTTCAAATGGCACCAAACTGAGTCAATTCGGGTCGAATCCGGTGGTCCAATGACTCCGCTGAACCTACAGCGGATGCGAGAAAATGAAAGAGAGAAAAGAAAGGAGGGCAGAGCATCTGCTCTACCTGGCCGCTGCCCAAACTGAACCGAATCGAGCCGAGCTTGGGCTCAGTCGGGTTGGGTTTGGCCTACATTGCTAGGTCAAGGTCAGAGGTGTTTCGAACCTCTTTAAGAAAGAAGAAAAGAGAGAGAAGGAATGAGGGAGAGAAAATAGGGGAGAAGAGAAAGGGTGCATGTTGCACCATCTCGGATCGGGCCGAGTCACGGTCTCGACTCAGGACGAATACGGACCTGGTTCTGTCGAGTTGGACCACGACTAAGGTGAGTCCAGCGACCCCTGGACGTTTCAGAGGCCTTAAAGAAGAAGAAACAGAGAGAAGGAAAGAGAGTAAGGGAGGAAATAGACAAAGGAAGGAGAAGAGAGAGGGGGTTTGCTGCTGAGTTGACTCGGCTAAAACCGAGTCCAGCCGAGTCAAGTTGGGTTAGGCTTGGTCGAGGAAGGAGAAAAGAAAATGGAGACAAAAGAGAAAGAAATGAAGGAGAAGAAGAAGAAGAAGAAAAATAAGAAGAGGGAGAGAGAGAGAGAGAGAGAGAGAGAGAGAGAGAGAGAGAGAGAAGGAGGGCATGAGTTGCCGAGTCGACTCACCTGAGTCGCGATTAGGGGTTGTTGGAAATGAGTCGAGTTTGGAAGCCGACACGCTATGGAGTCGATTAATGTGGGTAAGCTCTCTCCTAGAACGAATTGTTTGATTAGTATTATGATTGGTGTTACCTTGATAATCGTAATTATTGAATATGATTAGCCATTTGCAGATTGTGCATGTTAGTATTAGTTATCATAAGCAAAACCACGACTATTAGACATAATAATTTATTTACCGTTTTTAAATATCATCATTGGCAATGGGTTTCACTAATTTGTACCATCATAATGATTATTATAACCATGTTAACTAATGCTAATTATATCATTAATAATATTGATTACGTTGTTGTAATTATTTGTACACCAACTAAAATTCAAACCTTAAAATTTATCCTAGACCTAAACTTAAGAATGAAACCCTAAAACCTAGGTAATCCAAATCTCTGGTTAAGACCTTAACCCTAAATAGTGTGTTAGGATTGGATCTAACTATAGAATTTCATAATTCATGGTAGGTCATAGTATCCATTACCATGACTGGGATTGATAGTTATTATTTAAAATCATTAGAAAATGTTATTACCTCCCTTATGGGATTAGTCAAATACTTGTTAATATAATTATTACCGTTAGTCCTTATTGTATTATCATTAGAAAATATCCTATTATTATTACTCGTATTATTTAAGAGATTATTAGTCATTATGAGTATATTAGATAATATCGGTACGTTTAAATATAAACTTATGAACCATCGTTACTAATATTAATGGATTGATACTCCTACTATGAATATTATTTGACCCATTGTACAATAATAATAATGATGATAATAACATTAATAATAATAAGTTAGGATTCAAATCCTAAAATCTAAGTATGGGGCTAGACCCTAGGATAAAACCCTAATTCTACATAAATACCCTAAAAGATAACCCTAAGCTATGATCTTAAACCCTAGGTGGTATGTAGAACTTGGATCTAATTGTACATCCTGATTTATGGTAGGATTTGATTTAAGGGAACGCGCATTCCCGAGCATGCTGGTAGGCGATGCAAACTATAAGGTGATGATTTCTTTCCCTTGAGCTTTCCATTTCCCATTAGCTTAAGTGATAGTTTTTATTTAAATTGCAGTTAATAATTGATATCTTTATCTTATAGTCACATGTACTAAGTGTTGGAATTGAACTGCTAGATTACATGCCTGATATTTATCCTGCACATTTTCTCATGCTTATGAATTATTTGTGGATTGTTTATGGAATTTAAACTAGTACATTAGTGAAAAATCCCCACATATAAATGTACACCCATACTTGGGATGTAACCTAATTAATTGTGATTATAATGGGCCTTCGATTTAGTGGTTGTTGAATGGCGGTTTGAATTGGACATTGATGTGGGCCTACCATCCATGAGTCATTGTGTTAAGTGGTTTTCAAGGATGGTCTTTATCGCATGGTTTTAATAATTGCCCTATGTGGATTGGTTTCAAAATTCGTCCTTTGTGGTTTAGTTTCAAAATTCATCCTGTGTGGCTCAGTTTTGACATTTGCCCTAGGTGGTTTGTTGGTATTTTTCCTGTGTGGATCGATGTAGCATTTTTATACAACCATGCGATGGTAAACCCCATATACTGTAATATGATTGGCCACTAGTCGACAGGTTTCCATTAAACATCCTAAGATGGTAGCCTCATGAGCCAGGGATGGTGGTATGGGACCTATGCCCGAGCTGTCGGCCTATGCTAGCAACTAGCCCCCATAGTGACCTTTGAGCTTATTTAAATTGGCTGATTGTAACTGGACAAATAAAGATTTGGTTAATCATGCATCATGCATATCGCTAACATACGTGATGTACGATAGGCAGTCGTTACGTCGCACTTAGTATGCTTTTGCTGACAACTAGCCTCTGTCCGACTGGATGTTTTTCCCAGGTCAATGATTACATTCCGCACGGTTGACCCCGGGTCGTTGATTGCGTATTCGCATGGGTGACGAGCCCAAATTTCGCACGAATGAGTCTCCCCGGGGCGTGACTGCATTCACGCATCCATGCATGTAATAAGACCCGCATCATGTATTGTTTTGTATGTTTTATTTAATAACTATCCTTACCTAATGCGGCGGTGTGTAATCTTGAGGGAAATTTAAACTGAGTTGGCCATTCATCCATCAAATATACAACCGTATAGGTAGCACAGGTGTCCCAGATGATGTTCACATTCATATTGGTGAGGAGCAGGCTATGGTTGACATGGGTGCATGATTGTATTTACTAAGGGCTGCTGCAAGATTTCACAGCTCAAGATCGTTGCAATTTACCTTGTTTCATATGTAATGTTATTTCATTTTGTATTGTAAAAATGGGGACATTGGTTTGTATAAATCATTATGAGTAACCTCTTGTATATTCTAAATTAAATTTGAAAATTTTCATTTATGCTTACTTATCCATTCTATGCTCATCTGCTTACTCTGATGAAAGAAAAAATATATAGATATACTCGAATTTGACCATCCTTTAAGTTAACACTCGGGTTTTTGGGAAATGAGTCATATACTTGGGTCCTGAAAAGTCAGGGCGTTACACCCGGGGCCCCATCTTTAGGGATAGCACAGACGGCAACATGGACTTCTTCTAGGGGGGGGGGAGTGCATCATTGTCCTACTGGGTTAGCAATGAGGGGATAGCCAATATCAAGTCATCAACTAGGGAGGTGGGTTCTTCTTTGAAAAGCTCCACAAAGAATGTGATAGTTGCTGACTTGATCGCTTCTTGGCCCGAGATGAATGTGCCATTTACGTTTTGGATCCTGGTGATGGTTGAGCACCTGATTTTGTCTTGAGTGGAAGCATAGAAAAACTTTGCATTTCTATCCCCTTCCTCCAACTAAGAGCTCCTAGCTTTCTGTTTCCAGAATACCTTTTCCATAAGTCCAATTTGGCTAAGCATTGTCTGGGAGTCGAGCTTGCTTAAAGAAAATTGTCATTTGGGGAGTCTTGCATGTTCTGTTCTATGTTGGCCACTTCTTCGTCAGCTTGCTTAACCTGATGGAATATATTTCCACAGACCTCTTTATTCCACATTTTGAGCAACTGTTTAGTCTTCTTCAGCTTCAGTTGGACGTTTATCATGGGCTGGTTAGAGCATTTACCTTCCCAAGCCTTTTTGATCACCTGCAGGAAAGTATCATGAAAAGTCCACATTCTGAGAAATCTAAAAGGTCTAGCCTTGGAGTGAGGCTGAATGGGGAAGGACAGAAGGAGCGGGGCGTCATCGGAGTTGATTCGGGGGAGATGCTCCACTCTAACAGACGGAAAGGTAGCATCCCATTGATCATTAATAAGGACTTTGTCTAGTCTCGCCCACACCCGAGCCTCGCTTGATCTATTATTACTCTATGTAAAGTGATTCCCAACATAGCCTACATCAAGACGATTGGAATTCTGTACCACTTCAAAAAATTTAACTTTGTTGGTTCTGTTTGGCTCTCGGCTGCCTAATCTTTCCTCACATTCAATAACCGCATTGAAATCCCCTCCTATAGCCCCTGGACCTTGGGTACCTTTGTTGAAAGTTACCATCTCATTCTAAAGAGTTCTTTTGAGGCTTGTACTACAACGGGTGTACACAATGGACAAGTGAATGGGGACCCTAAAATTCTGCAAACACATACTAAGAGAAAGCATTTGGTTAGAAGAGGTTAGGATAGAAATGTTCAGGTGGTTTTGGAAAAACACTCCCATTTGCCTATCTGTTAGAGGCTGAAGAGTGAAAACCGAGTTTTAAACCAACAGCCACCTGCCTATCCTCTCTCATCATAGGTTCTAGGATCACCACTAAGCATGGGTTGAATTTTCTGACCAGTCTTCTAATAGTTCTGATGGTGGCCGAATTGTGCACAATGCGAGCATTCCAAATGAGAGCGTTATCCATTAGTAACGCATCTTGAATTCATGGCCCTCCTCTTCCACTTACGCATCCTACAGTACCATTCGCCTTCTTCAATGTGGCTAGTAGCTTTCTTGCTTTACAGTTTTCTCCTTCTCCCTTTGGTAACTCTCTGAGCCGATGTTGCTGGGTTGGGGGGGTTTCTAGACCCTGGGTTGAAACCTTCTCGAGGGACAAGAGTATTTTGATTCTGGAGAATAATTGATTGCCCTGGCGCTAGAGCTTCGAGGGAGGCCGGAGAAATAGCTTGGTCTATTGTTTCTACATTGGTGAGAGCCCCTTGAACATGCAGAGCCCCGGAATCTTGAACAAAATAGGGGGACAAATCCACCACTAGATGACCCTTGTTGGACTCGACGTTCATGACAGATGAGAGAGTCTTGAGGCATGCCCTAGAAACACTTGCATTGGGGTTATTGTTTTAGGACTTGTTGCTCATTCGAAGCCAGCCTGGAGGAAAATGATCAGGCCATAGAGGTGAACCTCCTTCTGATCTAGCTCAAGATAAGAATCCCAAGTCAAAAATTCTATCTCTGGATTTGAAAACAACTAGAGGAAGTTGGTATTGCGGACCTGCCCTATAGAGATCTTCATGTTCCTGATGGGTAGACAGCTCTACTCCATCAGGTTCAGTTGTTGTTGGAGAAGATTTGTATGCTTGAAGGGTGCCCGAGCACTGTTGGCCTGATTCCCTGAGGGGAGAGACTGGACGTGGTTCAAGATTGGGTAAATTCACAGGTGTCAAGCTCGTCTCTGGAAGAGGACATGGCTCTGAAATTAATAAGGGAGGGGATGATCCGAAGTGCAAGGGATTAGTTTGGAGGCCAATGGAGGTCCTGCATCTGATGGGGCAGAAGGTTCTTGCCTAGGATACCGGGGGGAAAATAGGATTCCCTGATCTATCTCTGGATGGGGAGTTGAGATTGGATTAAGGGGAATGTGGGAAATGGGGCTGCTAGCAGATGGGTTATCTAGAAGGAGGTGGGGGGTTGTTGATATATCAGGATCTGGGAGTGTTAAGAATAAAGGTTCAAATGAAGGGATTACTGGAGATGGATGGACTGGATGTGGTAGAGGGGGAATATGAGGATGAGATGTTGTTAGAGGGTGTTGAGGCTCCAGGTTGGGGAGGGAATGGTTATCTGGATGGGGCTCTGGATTTGGAGTCGTCTGGTGGTTTGAAGTTGGTACTAGAGGAAGATGGGGTTCAGGAATAGGGAGGGATAGAGCTACTAGAGTAGGATCAGGAGCTAAATTTCTCCCTGGAGAAGACGGTAGAATGGGCAATAGGTGTGGCGGATTGGGGTATGAAGGTGTGGGATTTGGCTAAAGACGACTGTAGGACATTAGCACAAACAGGTGATAGGCATGGGATATGATATTCTCCAGATGGGAAGAATGACCTGGCTACCCAATCCCTCATAGATTCAGACTCTGCGTTTCTTATTTTGGGAGGAGGTTGCTGCCATCTCATAATGTTAATACTCTCCAGAATTCCTAATATGGGGAAGGATGTGCCATTAACAATCGGGTTCCTTGGGCTGTGCAGGTTTGATTCTGGATGGAGCTTAATTCTTACTCTGAAAAATCCTTAGAAGATGCCTAATGAAGCCAAACTATCGATCTTCAAAACCTCTCTAAAGGTTTTAACCAACTCTTCGATTACTGTTGGATACCATGGCAGAGATTCCCACAAGTCTGATCCATATGCCTTTGGTTAAGGAGGTCGTCACTGGTGTCCAAGGAGAGACGTCTATCAAATGCATCTGAAGATGAAGGGATGAGTCAGACACGAAAGTTGTCATCTCCTATCTGGATTGGAATTTAATGAAAAATTGTTTACGGTAATCCTGGTGAAATCCACCAAAGAAGTTGAGAACTTAGAATTTCGGATAGAGTCTATAATGTGCAAAATAGAAACCCTATCGTCGATTGAGGTGGCTATAAGGGCAAATGCTAAATCCGCCCTCAGTTTACTAACTTCCCTTCTATTGGCTTTAACAATGTAGGGTTCTGAAACAACTGCTTCGACTGCTTGGGATGGCACTCTTCCTTGGCTCATACCTTGAATAGGGGGTGGGGGTTTCTTCGCCATCACCAAATAAGATGTAGAGCCTGCCTTTGGGTGTTTTCATTGCTTGGGTGCTAGATGCAGAGAGATAGGCGTGGATCTAGAACTTCCGCTTTGGTCTTTTGCCCTTTCAACAGATATGATTCGACCATATATTCTTCTCCATCCATGGTATGAAGACGTCCGCGATCCTACCGAATCTCCCAAAAATGTGATGAAGGTCATCGGAGGTTATGTTAAAGGTAAGGTTTGCTGCAAAGATGGAGAAAGGGGACGATGATAATTTCTGAGGCTGGACTCTCTACCATAGACATTCACCTTCTTCCATCAACCTACCTCAAAATGAGCTCGGGTATGAATAAACATACTGAGTTATGGGCTTTTTTGTTTTTCTTCTGTTCTTCTTCATGTAGGCATGAATCACTACATGGTATTGCCGAAAAGCTCGTCTAAAAAAAATACGGATCTTAGGACTATCAATGCAAATCGTGTGTAGGCCCCACACGCTTGGCCATGTGGGCAGCGTGTGGTGACCCACATGCCAACTAGGTGGCAACATGGTCCCCCATGATGTGGTATGCTCTATTCCTATTTTCGATGATTAGTTAGGTCCACTTGGTGTAGCTTTTGACAAAAAAAAAATGAACGCAACAATTCTAAATTGTTATATCATAAACAAAATCAGGACAATACCTTATATGTGCACTAGGTTGAGATTGAACCGATAAGATCTTGTCGTGAAAAGGTAGTGCCCACTGAATTAGATCACTCTCTTTCCCTCTCTCTCTCTCTCTCTCTATATATATATATATATATATATTGTATATGGGTTGCCGCATAAGGTGGCACACATCCCCTTTTAATATACACTTTTTATGACACAGAGAGATTTGGGAAGAGAATTTTGGGTTATGGAGGGATATTAGGGTACATTTTAAATAGTGGTGTATGTAACGACCCTAAATTTCAGTACACTCTAAAATCATGATTAATAGTTATAAATTTAAGAGGATTGATTATTGTGACAGTAATAATAACTTTTTACCAAATTCTAAAAAGATCTTAATTTCTAGATAAGGAAGGATGTGTTCATCCTATCTTGTCTGGATAGGGTTCTCTCTTTAAGAGGATTTAGGAGAGAATTCTCTCTCGCATAAAACCCAAAAGAGAGAAAACCTTAGAGAGAAAGAGAGAGTTTTGGGAGTTTTGATTTGTTAAGTTCCTTATTCTTATTCTTATTTTATTATTTTTAATGCTATTTTTTCCCGATCTATGTAATTGTGTAGATCGACCACATGGTCATTGCATTGGTTCTTAGAGAAATCTGAAGTAGAGATGATTTGAAATCCAGATTTGGGTTAAAGTCCTTTCTTGTAGAAATCGGTGTGGTCTCATCTAAGGGCCATAGATATGATATGTATGGATCATTTTATCCCGAGGGACAAACAATACAAGGACCCTAATTTCAAGATCAATCTGATCATAGGTTGGATTCTCTTAATCAAATCTAAGTGTAGATATTAATTTACACCTTAGATTCTAAGATGGTAGCCGAACGGATCAGATTTGTTCCCCCCATTCATGCATAATATGGGATAGATATAAGTTAATATCCAGAAAGTATGAGGAGGTCTGGCCATTGATGGGCCATAAAGATGAAGGGAAGGAATCATACATAACATGCTTAGATCTAAAAGTCAAGATCATGGATAGTCTGGATCTAAGTGATCTATTGACTCATCCCCAATGTGGGATTTTAGAAGTCAATGGATGGTTCAAATCTATCCCATACAAGCAATGAATCATTTTAAACAAGAGAAATAAGGAAAATAAGGAAACCTTAAAAATTGGGATATTCGGATCATCCAGATTATGTCCAAGGACACTGGATCTATTGATCGACTAATCAATTCGATCAATCGAAGGTGGCCCACAAATGTTTAGCAACTAAAGTCTGAATTTTGAATGTAGATCAACCTATCAACAAGGAAGTTCTATCAATTAAAGGTACAATTCGATTGATCGAAGGGAATGAAAAGTGTCTAGAGAGTTGTATTGGAAATTCGAATTAATCTCGATCGATCGAAGTGGATTTCGATCGAACCTCGATCGATCGATGACAGTGTTGATTAATCGGTAATTTGCTAAAATTTTCTATTTAAATTGAAAATCTGATATTTTAATTATACCATGTGAAGTAACTATAATCCTTGACCATCTTGAGATATTAGAATGGTTAAAGAACTTTGGTTAATCAAGTGGACCCCACATAGAAAGATAACTATCTATATGTGTTGTGGGTGAGATCTAGGAGAAATCAAATATGAAGATTGGATTCTCCGTGTGGGTGGCCCTGAGTTAGAATTTGATCAACCAAAGGTGAACTGGTCATAAAGGTCTAGATAAATGTAAGAAACGAACTAATTGAGCTATGTAATTAAGTAGTTATCAATTAATTGAAAGTGTGGTAACATCTCAAAATTCATGTCACTGAAATAAAGTGAGTGATCCCAACATGTTTTCTCTTTGTTTTGATTAAGGTAGTCATTTGATTGTTGCATTCACTGTATTTTCTTATATGATTGTTTTGCTAAATCTATCTATGTTAAAATGTTATTACTGAAACATTATGCCATATGTAACAAAGCATTAATATGATGCATCGATCATTTCCAGTCATTCATGCAATGATAGCGTTCATGCATTGTTTCCCTAGGCGCTCTCCCTGAAAGACCTATAAGTACTTACAGTACCGAGTGACTTAGGGAACCATTCTTGGATGCCCATAATATGTGGAAACCTACCATGATGGTGGAAGCTTACCCTAGAAGGAGAGATGCAGGCTGATGAAATCTAACTTAAGCAAGTGGATTGATCAACCCGCTTGATGCATTCATGCATCATACATCTCATAACATTTATACATTTCTTATTTTATTTGTAACATGTATGAACTATGATGGGTTCACTCACTAGGCCTGGCCAGCTGACGTTATTTTGCGGAAGATAAGATAGTTGCTCAATTTCTAGGACAAGAACCCAAACCCGTGGATAATCCACAAGGGTAGTGGCCCTATCTTAAAGAAGAGGAGCTGAACATGCTGAACTATTAATATATTTAGATGGAATTCATGTTACTTTCTTTGTTTATATTGGGAGTTTATTATTGTCTAGTAATTTCAAGTTGAAAATCGTTTAAAGTATTTTATTGTTAGTAAGTTGAAAGTTTTGAACATGATCTCGTGAGATCCCAAATGGATGGACATAACAGAGTAATTAGTATTTTTTATAATCATCAGATAAGTATATAGTTGAGTGTTTGTGAATGTTGGGTTTAAATGATAGTTGTTATGTATGAATGATGGTTTGTATATGAGAACTTAGATAACACTTAATTTGTGCCTCTAGAAAACAACGTGAATATGTGGTTTTGGTACACTTGATGTATTAGTCATAGTCCGTAACTCGAGTCTAAGGGTGCACTTTGTATCCGAATTACGGGATGTGATAATGTAGGTGAAGTTTGTATACATGCCACCTCATAATGTGTAACACCCTGGTTCTCAAAACCTGAGTATACGACTCGTCTTCCAAGAACCTGAGTGTTAACCTTTAAAGATAGCCAAATTTAACGTATATTTTTTTTCTTCCTTTCCTTTCAGAGTGAGCATTTAGGTAGAAGAGGAACAAATCAAGTATAAAGGAAAGTCATATTCATGTGGCTACCCGAAGGCTTATACAAATCAATGTCTCAATGCTAACAATTACAGAAAATAATAATTTAACATATGAAACAGAATAAAATGCATCCAGGCTTGAGCTGCATGATCTCGTAGCTAATTTTAAGTAGATACAGTCATACATCCCTGATATTTATGTCCGACTCCTCATCAATCTAAACATGAGTATTATTTAAATCACCGGCACTACCTATGTGGTTATTTATTTAAAGAACGAGTGGCCAGCTCAGTGTGAATTTTCCTCAAGATTACACACTATCGCATTAGTTAAGAATAGTTTAAACAAGTAGAAGTAGCTCCTCAATTAGTGACCAATAATACACTATCGCATTAGTTAAGATTACACACTATCCTCGGCTTATGAGACTTAAACACTAGTATGTTTAATGGTAACATCCTCAACTAGTAAACAATTATAGCTCAACAAGTGAAATATACCATCGTAGGGTTATACAAAAATAATTCATCAAGTCATGAAAGGTAAATATTAAATCAAAGCCACATGAGCCAAATATTAAATCAAAGCTATATAAGACAAATGTTAAATCGAAGCCACATATGGTAAATAGTCCATCAAAGGATGCAATAAAAAGAGATGATCTCCAAAAGCCACAAAGGCTGTTGAGGCATAAAAATATTCCACTGTAGTGGTCAGAGAATTTCATGGTGCAGATCTTTTCCAGGGTTGTGTACTCTGTATTTTGGTAAAAATCAGTATACGGGGGTATCCTGGGTATTTTGGTAAAAATCAGTATCCGAGGGTATTCTGGGTATTTTGGTAAAAATCAGTATCTGGGGATATTTTGTGTATTTTGGTAAAAATCAGTATCATTCTGGGTATTTTCGTAAAAATCAGTATCTGGGGGTATTCTGGGTATTTTGGTAAAAATTAGTATCCGGGGGTACTCTGGGTATTTTGGTGAAAATTAGTATCCGAGGGTGTTTTGGTAAAAAAGAGAGAATGAATGGATATTGCTTGTATGGAGGAAGAAGTGGTTGTAAAGATTTAAAGGAGAGTTTAGTGGATAAGAAGAAAAGGAGAGGAGGTGGGACATTATGTGAAGGGAGAAGTGGTGATGATCACCACTATGTAAGAAAAAGAGGCCTATAAATACCCCTCCTCATGCCTCATTCGAAGGTTGGTCAGGTGGTTAGTTGGAAGACAAGAAGAAAGGGAGACAAGAAGGAAGGAAGACAAGAGAGAGAGAGAGAGAGAGAAAGAAGGAAAGGTATTGCGCCTATCTGCGCAATGGTAAGGCCTTGCGCGACCTCGCGCAACAGAGGAAAAGGTCTTACGCTTATCCACGTAATGGAAAAGGTCTTGCACCTATCCGCGCAATGGAAAAGGCTTTGCGCCTATCCGTGCAAATGAAATGGGAGGAAAAGGTGTATACGCTACTTCATGTGCACCTTATCCTAAGGACAGGTTTTTCTTGTCCAGACAGAAGGCTTTTGCTTGACTGCGCGCAACCACTTCTGCAGAGAAGGCCTTTGCGGGAGTCCGCGTAACCATTCTTGCAAAAAATCACATTGCGCGAACTCATGCAACCACTTGTGCAGAGAAAACCCATTGCGCGGGGTCGCGCAATCACTCCTGCAAAAAGCTCCCTGTGCCACTTCTCATGCACATTTGTCCAGACGTCAGGCTTATGTTGTCTTAACAGATAGCCCATGCACCACTTCTCTCTCCTTTTGTCTGAAGGAGAGGCTTTTGTTGTCTTAATGGATAACCCATGCGCGACTTCTCTCTCCTTTTGTCTTAAGGAGAGGCTTATGTTGTCTTAAAAGATAGCTCATACACCACCTTATAAGAGAACTTGTCTTTATGCATAGCTTTTGTCCTAAAGCCTGTGCATTCCTACCCTCAGACAAATGGCCTCCACATTTCAAGAGATGATGATCACTCCACATTTCTAGGGATGATGATGTAAGTGTCATTGTTTATAGCCCCTTTTGTTGTCAAATTTATGGTGCCAAAGACACTGTTATGAAGCTTGCATATGTGAAGATCAAAGCGCTACTTAAGATCAACTGTGATGTACAAGCACTGCTCTCAAGTCAAGATCTCAAGATGCTTTCAAAGTTCAAGAAGCCTTCAAGCTCAATCTCAAGATCTCAATAAGACTTCGAGCTTCACTACCTTCAAGGTCCTTAAGTTTCAATGTCATTACTTCACTATTGAGGTTTGACTAACCATAGGTTGACCTTTAGAGTAGGCCACTTTGGATAAATAATTCACATATTCTATATAAGTGAGTCTGGCCTGTTCTAAGACTAGTCCTGGTCTCTGGTCGACTAGTCCTAACATTGCTTCGACCTGTCTAAGGATTTCCTGGATCAGTCGTAAGTTTGTTGTAAAATTCGGATATTTTCTATTAAGCTTCAACTAGTCCTGAGGACTGTTCGACTAGTCGTAGGAACAGTGTCGACTGGTTCTTCGATCAATCATAGACCTTCGACTCAAACTATAGCGATGATTTAAACTTTGCTTCGACCAGTTGTAACATCCTGGATTTTCATTGTTTTGGATTTCCAAAAATCCTCAAAATTTCTTTTTTTAATTAACTTATTATATCGCTTAAAGACCATTAGTACTCACTGTTAGTTTATACTGGGGTGGACTAGTCTAGTTATGATGAGATAAAGTGTGGCCCGCCAAACCGGATGACCTGTTTACACTTAATAACAGCCCGTGTGAGCCACCCAGTGACCAAGGAGGGTCAAAAAAATCTAAAAATTTAAGAAACTGAAGATCTCACTGGACTTGTGGTCCATCGCAGACTGCAGACCCATTGGACACCCAGAATCGGGATCTGGCACTTGCCAAAAGCACCCCACCAATGCCAGAATTGGAATCTGGCACTTGCAAATGAAATCGAGATACCAGGCTTTCCAACTGTTGAATTTCTTCCAAATTTACGAAGGAGGTCTAATGTATTTTACTACACCCGTCCACGAAATCTGGGACCCGATCGTGGCCCGGTAACCGTTGATCGCAAATCTGATCCGTACGACCCAACCCCATATCCGATCATTTTCAAATTTTGCATGGCCCTTCATCGGGCCATGGACCCTTATCCTATAAGTTTCATGACTAGGGGGCCACCAGAACTACCCCAATCACCGATATGGGCCCCCACAAGGCCATTTAACAATCAGAACCGTTTGATCAAATCTCATAATCGTTCATCCATTTGTTCCCAAACTTTGTATGACCCTTCATCAGGCCGTGGAGCCCCTATCCTATAAATTTCGTGACCAGAGACCCATCAGAGCAACCCCGTTACTCATATAGCCTAAAATTGACGGTTTAGAGTAAGCACGACCAAATATTCACCTTCACTAGTTATAAATAGGCCACACTATGAACAAAATTAATCCAAACACTAATCATTACCCATGAGAAATCTCACTACCAAATTCATTCCAGAAATGCCCCGATTTTCCAAACAAGCTCTAGACCGCTCGTTGGTGGGCTACTAGTCCCAAAGTTATAGAGTAATGTCCATCTTGTTGGGCTCGATGTCCATCGCGGGAGTCGGACCTGGGTAATGTCCAGAACCGCTCAACTTGAACCAAAGGATGAGTGCATGAGAAGTGCAAATACCCCAAGGAAAGGAGCTGGAACTTAAGTGAATTGAGTCGTCCATCCTTATGCCAAGTTGAGGATTTCGGACAGTCGGTTTACGACCAAACTTTACCCGTGGATTAAGAATATTTTCCTGTTCATATCCATATAGCCGCGACCCCGATCGACTATCGGTGACCGTTAAACAGACCTATAATCATTTTCGTTGATTAACACATCCAAATGGCGGGCCGATCATATTCATACATAGATCATCATTAGGGCTAACTATCCTACGGTGTAAATCAATGTGTACACCCCATAGTGGGCCCTAGAACTTAGAAAAACCCTCCCATAGGTCTAGTATAGTAAAAACCCAACACTTGGGGCCATTTCCACCAAATCTGGCATTATAAAAGGGCCTCATTTGGGCACCCCTTCTCCCCATACAATTTTTCCCTAGAGAAGGAAAGAGAGAAGAGAGAAAAGGGAGAAGAGAAAGAGGAGAAAGGAGAAGAAAGAGAGAGGGAAGAAGTGCAAGGTGGACCTTAGATCGTGGTGGGGCCCAAGGAGATCATCCCTTCCAAATCCCTACCTCATCTCCAAGAGGAAACCCTACACCACAATCACCAAAATCGTCCGTCAATCGTTTAGGTAAGGTTCCTCCTCCCTTTGCCTTAGAACCCTTGTGAGGAAGGGGATTTTTGCGTGGATTTCTCACATGTATGAGCTTGCTTTAGGGATTCCGACCAATCGGTCCCCAAATCGACGTTCCTAGGTCATTTTTAAGTCTCCAACGAATCCTAAGGTGCGGACTATTATTCTTAGGTGGCCTAGCACCAATTGTAGTATTAGCTTAATGATTTTGAATGCTTGGTTGGTATATTTGAAAGTCTAGAGAACCCCTAGGAATTGTAGGTTCTTGAAATTGTATGGATATGCATGATGGTTCTTCATGATGTTATTTGTTGCTCACATGATTTCGTGTATGGATGATAACATGCTTATGCCTCATCATTTCTTCCATATATTATTGATTTATGGTGTCTATGATTTCATTTCTCTTGTGCATATGGCCTGTTAGGATAGAGAAAGTGCTTAACCTCCTCACACACACACACACAATACACATGCACTTTAATTCATTAATGCTTGCTAGGAATATTTGATTCATTTGACTCAGATGCATGAGATATGATGTTGATATACTAGTTGATAGCTCGTTAGGATCACCCTCACACCTTTGGGCTGGTCTGGAACATGACAAGAGACGGTAGTCCCATCGGTAGGGCTATGCTAGGGCTAGACCCATGAATTTAGGCGGGGGTGTTCGGGTGGCTGTAGTTCGACTACATGGGTCTCTTGTGCTCGAGGTCACTCGTCTCATGCTCGCCTAATTTGTGCGTCTAGCCTACGGCCTGACCAACCCTATTTTTTAACTATGGGTGTTCACCTATGTATGGAACCTGAACCACCCTGCAACCATTGTAGCCCATTGATAATTCACTTGAAACTAGTACACAGCCTTGTGAGCTGGGCATGGTGGAATGGGACACTGTGTCCGAGCTGTCGGCCTACGCTGGGGTACCGCGCCTCCCCGTAGTGACCGCGAGTAATCCCTTTCCTTTCGGCACTCCTCATGTGCTTGGAGTCGAGGATGAGGACCCCGACGGGATCACGGACCGCGGGGACTCGGCCTCACGCGTTGATGGGGCCTTGACCTCGCAACTAGCTTAGGGCATTGATACGTAAGGTGAATCAGATTCCCCAACCTGCTGGATGAATGGACTTAACTAATAACTCGGCTAACACGTTCGCATTACATCGCATTAGTTAGGGTAGCGACTCGGCAGTCGAGGTCGCTCTGAGGGAGTGTTGTCATATGCGATCGTTAGATGGAGTCGCTCGAGGGAGCGCTGTGGTGAGGGCATGCATCATATCATCCCGCATGCATGCATTTAAATAAGAGTTGTTAGGTATTGATGATTGTCTGTTTTTTATTAAGTTCATATTATAATTGATGCCTGTTAAAACTTGAGACCAATAGTTCACACTGAGTTGATCACTTACTCCCACTCTAGGACGGTGTTTTAAAACACCAACCATAATCTCTCATAGATGCAGGGGATGCAGAGCAGATGGAGCGTGGCGATGCTACTCTCGACGAGGAGCTGTCATACTTCCAGCTGATGGACGGCTCTCAGTCAGCTGGAGAGGCGGGATTGGATCGCTGAGCGTGGGCTCGGCTCTATCCTTTTGCATCCACTATTCCTTTGCGATTTTGTTGGGCAACGCCTTGGGCGGCCCGTATACATTCTTTTGGACCTATTCATATATACATATATACTTTCTTCTTTTTAGTAGACTTGTGTGATTGCGTTTCATGCTCCAGGATATTCCAAATTGCGCATTTAAGCTTGATTAACTATAAAACCATAAAATCTATGGTAAGTGACACTCGAAAACTCGGGAGTCGAGCGTATGCATGACCCCCAATTTTCTGGGGCGTTACACCAGTCGTGTGTGACCTTCGACTAGTCGAAGGAGACCTACGACCAGTCGAAGGTGCCCTTCGACCAGTCGTGAAACCATCTTATCTTATCGCGCTTAAATTTTCAAATATCTTTTGGTTCTTCAACCACTCGTAGCGACTTAAGACCAGTCAAAGACGTGATTTTTTCACACTATAAATAGAGCACGAATCTCAGAATTAAATAGACCATTCAAGCTAATTTAATTCGGCCTTCTGAGAGATAAATCTGTGCTCCGTTTAAAGCTAAGTATGCTTATTTAATATTCTATTTCTTTAGCTTTGGTAATTGATTTTGTTTCTTGCATTCTAATCTAATCTGTAAAGAGGAAGTTTTATTTTCCTTTTACTGGAATCAAAATCAATTCTAACTAGCCCATTTGTTTTAAATTAAAATCTGTTAGAAATTAGAACCATTATAAAGTGAGTATTGGACATTGAACTTTGACATTCAAATCTCTACTCCGACTTGGTTCTTCAAGGCTGCTACAACGAAGAAGAAATACAGGTATTTTACATTTACTGTAAATTCATTTGTTTTGGTTTTATTTTAGGTTAAGCCAAAAAAATCTCAAAGCTGTTGGTTATCTGAGGAGAGCTAGAAAACTCAGAAGTGAGAGTTTTTTGAATTGTGTAAGCCCTTTGAAAAAGACACAATTGTAAAGGGTTTTGGGTGAACCTGTGAAAACCTACTTAATAGTGAACGCAAATATCCCCTGTGTGAGGATATTAGGAGTGGAGTAACATTCTGTGTGGCTGTTTTTGAACAGTTGGTGTACACACAGGTGAACCACTATAACTCCTTGTATTGTGTAAGTGTGCTTTATTTTCCTATCTTTGATTATTCTTTTTGTGGAATGTATGTGGATGTGAATGCAGTAATCATTTTAATTTTAAGCTTAGTGGGAAATGTTGTAATAGTTTAGATTTAAATTTCTGCAATTATTTCAAGTTATTGCTTTATTTGAGCTTTATTGTTCTAGTAAGGTTGCCCTGCCATTTCTATGGTATATGGTTGTACCTAGAACAATCAATTACATTCTATTCTTCTTTTTTGTTTCAATTTGATTATTCCTAGAAAGTTTGAGTTCTTGATACAAAGATCTTCCTAAAAATTAGGTTGTCCTACCATAAACTTTGGTTTTTGGTGTAAGGTTGTCCTTAGAATAACTTTTGTATTAATCTCTCAATACTTGTTTATTGAGGTTGCTATTCATTTATGCATTGTGGATTGATTTACTTTATTTGGCTATCTTGTTTATTAAATTCTACTTTAATAAATTTAAATTTGGCATAGTCCTATTCACCCCCCCCCCCCTCTAGGACATATAGCTTGGTCATTTCAGATGATCACTCCACATTTCAAGAAGGATGATCAGAACTGATCTCAACGGTCAGATCAAAGAAGAATGAACAGAAGGATGATTAGAACTGATCTCAACGGTCATATCAAGGAAGAATGAATGGAAAGATGATTGGAACTGATCTCAATGGTTAGATCAAGGAAGAATGAACAGAAGGATGATCAGAACTGATCTCAATGGTCAGATCAAGGAAGAATGAATGGAAAGATGATCGGAACTGATCTCAACAGTCAAATCAAGGAAGAATGAACAGAAAAATGATCGGAACTGATCTCAATGGTCAGATCAATGAAGAATGAATGGAAAGATGATCGGAACTGATCTCAACGGTCAGATCAAGAGTTTCAAGCCCGCACAACTCATCTCCCTTAGAGATGTAATTAAAAAAGCGTCGAAATATTACCGAAATTGTCATCGGACTGTCTTCTATTTCATTCGTTGCTTTGATTGTACTCTGTTTTCAGAATCAAGGGCATCCGAGGATGTAAATGAACTCATAATAAATGTTATCATTGTTCTCTCATCCAATTCTTTGTTATCATTGAATAATTCTCCAAATCAAATGCATTTATTTTCTTGTCAAAACAAAATGGCGACTCTGCTGGGGATTCTTTTCAATGATAACTTAGAAAATATTCAAAGAACATTTATTAATTTTTGGCATTTATATAGACGCTGAAATGGTGACTCTCAGTGGGAACATCCTCCCCTTCATCTCTAAGGTAGAATGTTTTATCACTTAGATGTTAATTGCGATTTTATATTTTTATCTGCAAGTAAGTAGAAACCGTCAGAGAAAGTAAAGTCTGTTGTGATCAAGAGTAGGGAATTTCATGTAATGGACGAAATGATCTCTGTTTTGCCAGTAGCTTAGCAAGATGAGGGAGGATGGAGGATAGAAACATCCAAAAGACAAAAAGTTCGATCTACTTCCCCAAGAAGCATCATCTCGCCAAGTACTAGGTCGATTATACGAAGTGTCGTTAGACATAGTCCTGCTTCGGTCATACAATCATCTCATTCGAGAAAAACAGAAAGCCCCGTCACTCCAAAAGGTCTTCCGATACCGTTAACTATAACTGTAAAGACATCTTCCACAGAATCATTGCGAGTTTAGAAAAATAAAGGGAAGGCGGCCGTGACGAGCGAATGTTCACTCATAGCACCTTATGTAAAAGATTTCAAGCAAACTCATGCATTAAGAATGCCATGATTTGAGTCAGCTAGTCCTTCGAAGCGACAGTATGCTGGTTTCAAATCAGACAATAGTTCATCTTCTTCAACATCGTCAGCAATGCGGCACTCGCTTCCTCCTTCAATATGAAGACAATCGAAGTATAAAGAAACAGAAAGCTCATCGATAGATATTAATCATCCTGATCAGTTTTCGCTAGATGAGCATGTGGCTGAAGAAATTCCTAATATTCCAACAGTGACTGCCGTAAACAGCATTGAACCACAAGTAGAAAGACCACAACCGCAAGCGGTTAGATTTCAAGAGCCGATGCCTAATATTACTCAGAATATCATGTAGGAAGAAATCTGGCAGATGGTTATCGAATCTATTCATCTAGAGAATGAACGAAGTCAAAATAAAAGGTTTCGATATCAGACACTGTATCCCCCTGAAATAGAAGAAATGTCATTTCTCGCTGACTTCAAATACCTAAACTTTCAGAAATTTAATAGAAACGGAACACCATAAGAGCATATGATGCATTTCATAGCAAAGATGGAAAATTTCTCCAGAATTCCTCAATATTGTCTACGATTATTCAGATCTTCTTTGACAAGAAGAGCTTTCAGATGGTATTCAGGTTTACTCCCAGGAACTATTCATACCTAGGAACAGATGCAGGATGCTTTTATGTCAAACTTTTTCTCTTCGGACCGAAAAGTTAATTTCACCGAACTGGCCTCTATTCACCAAGAAGAAAATGAATCAATCAAAGAATTCATCAGTAAATGGAAGGACTTTGCAGCATCATGTCAACATCCTCTACAAGAATCAGAACAAATAGAACTATGTTTAGAAGGCATGAGACCATAATTGGCATGCCACCTAATTAGTAAAGATTGGAAAACCTTTCATGATTTTGCTACGAAGGCTTATACTCTTGAAAAGATGATGGGAAGAGTGTCTGTTTTTCAGTTAAAATCAGCTCACATCACTCGAAAAGAAGAAACTAAAGAATATTATGAAGATGTTGAAAGAGATAGCAATGAAGAAGATAGAATTGGTCGTGCGGTTATAATGACATATAAAAGGTCCAGGTAAAATAAAGATCATATGAAGTATTCGTTTACAAAAAAAGACATACTTCCTATGCTGAAATAATTATTGGCTATGAAGAGTATCGAATTACCTCGGTTGAAAAACCTCAAAGAGATTGGGAATACAAGAAGAATTGATTATTATCATTATCACCATACATTTGGGCATCATACAGAAAATTGTAATGTCCTCAAGAAAAAACTGCAAAATATTATCAATAGAGGAGAAATTGTGATGGAAGAATATGATAGAAAGAGAAGAATGGCGATTCCAAAATATTTATGATTTCTTGATGGTTTGTCATGCTTATATGCAAGAAGAAATAAGAGTACACACGCTTGATTAGTTCAACGACTGGGGCCAATACTAATTTTAGATGATCGGTAGGAGGTGATGTGGCATCAACATACTTGTTAGAGATCACGACATCAGAATAATACTTCCTAATCAAAAGGGGGCATAACAAGTAGAAAGATGAAACAATTACAAAAGATAAAGTCATGTATTCGTTTTCATGCGAATGAATGAAAAGGGCATGCAAATTTTCAAGCAAAGTTTCTCAAGCATATCAGGCATATTAAGACAGAGCACAACGCCGATGATTATATCGCCACACGCCGATGATTTTCGTCAAATTCACCAAGTTCTAATGATTATCGCTAAGATTAGCAACTATCACTGTCATCATCAATCACCAAGATTATCAGCAGCGGCGAAATATCAATTATCAATTTACCATTTTTTGGTAGTGGGATAAAATTATATAGCCAACCACATATAAAGTTGACGACAGCGATGGTAGCTCATCATTTAAGGCAACCTAGCCAAGCCACAGCCAACTATACATAAGATCTATCATCATCAATTATATATGACAGCGATGAATGTTATACAAAGCTCCAATGACTTAAACAGCTTGAAATCGGCAATAATCTATGTTTGCTCTCTTGAGCCTTTGCTTGCTTGAGCCTTACTCTCTTGAGCCTTTTCTCTTTGAGTCCAGCTCGAAATCAGCAGTAAACTATAATTGCTCTTTGAGCCCAAGTCTCATCCAGTCAAGTTGTGTCCAGTCTAGTCCAGTTTAGTCAAGTCAAGTTCGGTTTTGTCCAGTCAAAGTATGGTCAGTCTAAAATACACTAGCTCCATTGGTCAAAAGCGTAAACTATGTGTAGCATTCAAAATGTCGTAGATACATATTTCACTTTAGATATGCTCAAAGATGCAATTACCTGATGAAAATTTTAAATATTGAGTAAACAACATGCAACAATGCGTTTCTTTTGAATCAGATTCAAATTATAGCAATAGAAAATGCCTTCAAGATATTGGCAATTATCTACTCAAAAGTTCAAGTCTTCAAGGTCAATTAATATATTGACAAGAGCCGTAAGGTCTTTTTATCTCTTGCCTTCTTGATAAATGGAGAAATATTATCGCATAAGATTCTCAAAGGGGGCAGAGAATAAACTAGTGAAGAATTATCATTCTCTCTCGGATAATTTAAAGATTCAGATATATTCTTTAGATTCGTTAGAGGAGCAGTAAAGATTATCCATCCTTCAGGGGTATCAGCAAGCTTCACTTCGGAAATATTATCTTCTAACGAAAACTTTATGCAAAGTTGACCTGAAAAGGGGGCATGATCTATGTCTTCAAAGTAATCTATGCCTTGGTCTTTCTGACAATCTCTTATGCATGGAGAAGGAATTCATATGCTGAGAATTATGAGTAATGATATCGCAAGACTCCATGTAACGACCCGTAAATTTTCGTACATTGGGTCGAGTACCACCTCGACCAGAAATCACGTAGGATTAAATTCTTTAGAAATTTAACAAAGTTAACTAAGTACTAAACTCGATTAGCCATGAAATCCATTAGGATCGCTTTAAATACAATCTGCAAGACCCAAAAGTTGCAGAATCATTGACGCTAGGTTACCCTAAAGTTTAGAACCAAACTCATTTCCCGTCTGCTCTCGGGAATGAAACGAAACTTCGTATTAGGTCTAGATCGCACATCAGGAGTCCGATTAACCCAAAGCTAAGGAACTAGGACCGCCCCACTGGGCTTAACAATCATCTCAAAAATTAGCTCCATCCGATGTTCCACGGCCATTCGCTTCGATCCGAAGCGAGGGTGTGTGAAAAACACTATTCCCATTCCAAAATAAATATCTGGAATAGTGATCGGCATCATTCGTTGACGCGTCGTATTAAGCAACCCGACCGTCGAATCGGACCAAATTACACCCTCGGATTAAGAAAAATTTTGAAACATTTACATGTACTTGGAATTTCGATCGTGGCCCACCGACCGTCGGCCGAAAGTGGTCCGCCACGTGCGATCTGGGAATCCGATCGAGTCAAAATGTAATCCCACGTAGATCCATAGATCTTGAGCTTAAGTCGACGTTTGGTTCAAGGAGGGCCACAGAACCTCCCTTTTGAGCTGGAAAAGTGATGAATATCCTATATTAGCAGTAACCTTTGAACCTGAGTCTATTTTCGGAATGTTTTTGGCTATAAAAGGAGCTTAGAACAGCCCCTCTCACAGCCATACGAATTTGGGATAAAACCCTAGAGAGAGAGAGAGAGAAAAGTGAGAGAATAGCTTGGAGTTTGTGGGCGATCTTCCTCCTACTGCTTCCATTCATCGCACGGCCTACACCGCCCCGTTCTAGGTGGTTTTCCGGCGGTATCCATCCCACTTGAAGGTAAGAAACCCTAACCCTAGGTCTGATTTAAGGTAGGATCGATGTGGGTTGTGTAACGACTAACCGATTCCGCTCTTTAGGCTAGAAAACTCCCGTATACGGAAGATTTACTACCCTTGCTGATTCGTTGCGTTTCAAAAGGCAAAGGTGAGGACTTTAAGTGTATAAGTTACGGTTTTCAACGCTTTCAATGTCAGTTAATGGTAGATTCATGATCTGCTTGCAATTGCACATGTACAAAGTGCTTTCCGTTTCCTGTTTCGATTAACGTTGTAAAATATGGAATTTCACATACTCTAGGTATACGTAGAAATACCGTATACGTATTTTTTTTGGAAAAATGTTTGACATGTTTATTTAATGTATGATTATATAATATATGGATAAAATACTAGTTTGGCGAAAGGAATTGCCAAAATACATGTTCACTTGTAAATGCTAAGTATGTTGAAATTGTGTACTCTAGAAATACCGTATACGTATTATTTTTGGAATAATGTTTGACATGTTTATTTAATATATGATTATACAATACATGGATAAAATACCAGTTTGGCGAAAGGAATCGCCGTAATATATGTTCGCTTGTAAACACTATGTATGTTGAAATTGTGTATTCTAGAAATACTGTGTATGTGTAAATTTTGAAAGTGTAATTGTCATGATTATTTGTTGTATGAATATGGTATACACGGGTAAAATAACCGCTTGGCGAGAGAATAGCCCTAACACGCGATTTGCTAACATACGTCATGTATGTTGGAATGACGTATTCTAAGTGTTGTGTAAGTGCTTGTGTGTGTAAAGACTTGTGTATTAGTGCCTTGGAAAGGTGCTGATATGGAATTCCCGACTCCCTTAGAGACATGTAGGATCTCCTCCATGCTGTGGTTCGCTAGAACCACTCCCTTGCAATGTGTACGTAATTGTATCCCTATGTGGATAGTGCTTTACTACGTGCTTCACAACATGCTTTACAACATGCTTTACATCATGTTTTACTTCATGCTTTATAACATGCCTGCTAACATGCTTGTATTGCTTGTTTATCATGCTTTACTCCACATGCTATTGATGAAAACTGTTTGAGTTTGGGACTATGTCTATAGTCCAAACATTGATACCAGACTTGCGGTTCGGGCCGAGATTCATATCGCCACAACGGACGTGTCTGGCGAACCCGAGTCGTACTTCGGTTGGCGATAGTGGTTGGCCACACGGAGTGCTTTTGCGCTCCATATCGCTCAACTTGTGGTGCGCTCGAGCTAGTCAGGCTTGTCAAGTAAACCGAAATGTATTGTGTGTTCACCATGTTTGGTCGCTACTGCTTGAACCTAGGGTACCAAACTTACCAGTGGCGATCCCGTTAACCATGGTACCTCGATCCGCTAAGACGCATGAGCCGGGCATGGTGGTATGGGACACCGTGGTTGAGTCGGCCTACGCCGGGGCCATGTGCCTCCACGTAGTGACCATTCTTGCGCAACTAAACTCGTGAGCCGAATACGGTGGTATGGGAAAGCGTATTCGGCCGTCGATACTTACGGCGAGAGCCGAGTACTGGTGAGACACGTGCTCGTCTTTGACGGCGACGAGTCCTCCGTAATATCTTCGAGTATACTCCAAGTGTCCGTGATTGGCGACGAGTCTTTCACTGCCAACAGAGTATGAGTTAGCCGAGTACGGTGAGACACGTACTGAGTGACGGCTAATGATTGAGCAAGCACGGTGAGACACGTACTTGAGCCGACGGCCCGACAATTGAGCCACATACGGTGAGATCTCAGATCCGCGCCGACGGTGACGAGCCCTTTGCGATGCCTTCACTACGCTTCTCAAACCATAATATCGTATGAGATTAGCTAGGATTGACGACCCTAGAATGGATCATGTTTGGGAATGATACAAGGGAGGTACCTTAGTTTCCCAATACCGCTTTGGTTGAAATGGATTAATAAAAACTTGGTAATCATGAGCATCATCGCACCGCATGTGCTTTGTAGATGTGGCGCACTGAGGGAGTAAGCATTCGCGAACGTAAGATGATGTCGCTTGAGGGTGGTTTGGCAAGGGCATACAACATCATGTCATATCATTTTTGCACTTAACAAGAGTAGTTAGAAATGTTTGATTTGTACTGCTTTATCATTACTGCTTGATTGATTTGATAACATGTTACCTTATGCTTTATTGTTCCACTGAGTTAGCTACTCACTCCCACATTACGGGACGGTATTTGCAACACCCACCAGACTCTGTCGCAGGTGTAGATGGCGCCTCCGTTCGGGAGCCAGGAGCTCGACTTCGAGGAGGATCGGGAGGAGTTCTCCTTTATGCAAGACTGACGGCTATGCTTAGGTGACCGCATCGCAGAGGATTCAGGCTTATCTACAGAGTTGTATTTTGATTTTTGACTTAGAAACAATACATGTATATTGGTACTCAGTTAGTACTCATACTCTGGAGTTCACAAAATTTTGTTACTTTACATATTTTGAATATACAATTTCAGTCTTCCGCTTGCCTTTATACAATTGAACTGGAGTATGAATTACTGTTTTGGTATAATCTCATTCATGTTTATTGCGCTAAGTCAGACAACATTTAACCATCATTATGTATGTTGCATAAGTGATGCGTTGGAACTCGGGAGTTGAGTTCATACTCGACCCCCGAATTTCAGGGCGTTACACTCCAAGTACCAGATGTGATGGAGACAAAGAACAAACGGAATCATCATCAGTAACTCTATGTCCTTTGGAAAGTTATTAAATGAAAATTGAAAGAAGTTTTGTCTATTTTTCAGAATCAACAAAGATCCAAGGAAAAGTCTATGAAGAAATGCTAAGGAGCACATACTAGAAAAGACTCAACAAAAGACTCAATGGTTGAACCTTTGGAGTTGGAGATGGCATCTTCAAGAGTGCAATATAAAGAATACTAAGAATGCAAAGCACGATAACAAGCGCAAAGATGAAATGATTTAATCATTATCATATTGCGAATATCACAATCAGCCTAAAAAAAGAAGAAGCTTTTAATATATTTCAAAATTATAAATACTTCATAAAGCTAAATTGGAAAATTATAATGTCTTGAGATACTAATTCCGATCAATTTGGTAGGAAAGACTATTATTCGGAAGCTTGGGTTATGCAGATTATGAATAAAGGAAATAATTGAAAAAGTTGTTGCAGCAGAACAGCATTAAAGAACAACTCCCTAGACACGGAATTCAAAGAAAGAATCACAGGAATTGATTAAAGACACCGTTGCAACAGCAGCAACATTGAAAGATAGTTCTCTGACCAAGATACTCAGAGACAAAGTCATCACAGCTGTTATGGTGGTAAGTTTTGATGAAAAGAAAATTTTATCCTCTCTAGCGAAGCATCCGCTCTATGCTGCTGGCATGGGCATCCAAATCTTTCGTTCGAGCGTGATCATTCAAATCTTCTGATCGAGAGCGATCATCCAAATTTTTCATTCAAGCGCGATCATCCAAATCTTCCGTTCGAGTGCAATCATTCAAATCTTTTGTTCGAGCGCGATCATTCAAATCTTCCGTTCAAGTGCAATCATTCATGTTTTTCGTTCGAGTGTGATCATTCCAATCTTCCGTTCGAGCGCGATCATTCGATCTTCAAGGCAAGCATGATCATTTAGTCATCCTTCAGTTGCAGTTCATTCAGTTCTTTGGTCGAAAGAAGATCTATCTTCCATCTGATTTCATGAATTAAGCATAGAAGGATCGAGGGGGCATCTGTTGAGGCACAAAAATATTTCATTGTAGTAGTCAGAGAATTCCATGACGCGAATCTTTTCCAAGGTTGTGTACTCCGTATTTTGGTAAAAATCAGTATCCGGGAGTATTCTGAGTATTTTAGTAAAAATCAGTATCCAGGGTATTCTAGGTATTTTGGTAAAAATCAGTATCCGGGGGTATTTTGAGTATTTTGGTAAAAATCATTATCCGGGGGTATTCTGGGTATTTTAGTAAAAATTAGTATCCGAGGGTATTCTAGGTATTTTGGTAAAAATTAGTATCCGGGGGTATTTAAGTAAAAAAAGAGAGAATGGATGGATTTTGCTTGTATGGAGGAAGAAGTGGTTATACACCACCATTTAAAGAAGAGTTTGGCGGACACCATTGTTTAAGAGAGGAGGTAGGACATTATGTGAAGGGAGAAGGGGTGATGATTACCACTATGTAAGAGAAAGAGGCCTATAAATACCCCTCCTCATGCCTCATTCGAAGGTTGGTCAGGTGGTTATTTAGAAGACAAGAAGAAAGGGAGACAAGGAAGAAAGACAAGAGAGAGAGAGAAGGAAAGGTATTGCGCCTATTCGCGTAATGGAAAGGCCTTGCGCTACCTCGCGCAATGGAGGAAAAGGCCTTACACCTATTCGCACAATGGAAAAGGCCTTGCGCCCATCCGCGCAATGGAAAGGCTTTGCGCCTATCCTCACAAATGAAATGGGAGGAAAAGGAGTATGCGCCACTTCATGTGGAGCTTGTCCTAAGCACAGGTTTTTCTTGTCCAGACAGAAGGCCTTTGCACGACTGCAGGCAACCACTTCCGCAGAGAAGGCCTTTGCGTGAGCCCGTGCAACCATTCTTGCAAAAATCACTTTGCACGAACCTATGCAACCACTTCAGCAAAGAAAACCCATTGTGCAGGGTCGCGCAATCACTCCTGCAAAAAGCTCCTTGTGCCACTTCTCATGCACATTTGTCCAGATGTCAGGCTTATGTTGTCTTAACAGATAGCCCATGCACCACTTCTCTCTCCTTTTGTCTTAAGGAGAGGCTTTTGTTGTCTTAATGGATAACCCATGCGCCACTTCTCTCTCCTTTTGTCTTAAGGAGAGGCTTATGTTGTCTTAAAAGAAAGCTCATGCGCCACCTTATGAGAGAACTTGCCTTGATGCATAACTTTTGTCCTAAATCCTGTGTATTCCTACCCTCAGACAGATGGCCTCCACATTTCAAGGGATGATGATCACTCCACATTTCAAGAAGGATGATCAAAACTGATCTCAACGGTGAGATCAAGGAAGAATGAACAGAACTAATCTCAATGGTCAGATCAAGGAAGAATGAGTGGAAAGATGATCAGAACTGATCTCAACGGTTAGATCAAGGAAGAATGAACAGAAGGATGATCAGAACTGATCTCAACGGTCAAATCAAGGAAGAATGAACGGAAAGATGATTAGAACTGATCTCAATGGTCAAATCAAGGAAGAATGAACAAAAAGATGATAGGAACTGATCTCAACAGTCAGATCAAGGAAGAATGAACGGAAAGATGATCGGAACTGATCTCAACGATCAGATCAAAGGTTTCAAGCCCGCACAACCCATCTCCCCTATAGATGTGATCAAAAAGCGTCGAAATATTACCGAAATTGCCATCGGACTGTCTTCTATTTCATTCGTTGCTTTGATTGTACTCTGTTTTCAGAATCAAGGGAATCCGAGGATGTAAATGAACTCAAAATAAATGTGATCATTGTTCTCTCATCGAATTCTTTGTTATCATTGAATAAATCTCCAAATCAAATGCATTTGTTTTCTTGTCAAAACAAAGGCGTAAGCGATCTACAAGATGGTAAGTCCATAATAAAATTTCATTTAGTTGAGGCTCCATTGTAATCGCGATCAATCAAGTTACATCCCAAATTTGGTTCTATATATACAAGTAGATTTTTCCACAAATTAATATAACAATTCAATTTCATAGACAATCCAAAAATATGAGAAGATATTCAAGTGCAACACGTAGCTGTTCGTACAAGATAAATGTTGAGAATACAATTTGAGAATCAATTCTAATGACTAGCATGTTGAGGGTCAAATATTGCATATTAGACCCTAGTTAGTACCTACTTTTACGTACACAATAATGTTTAATGCTCTATTTTAATCATGTTTTTGTTGTAGGGTAAATTTAGGAGCTTGGACTGAAAAAGGGTGCTAAATATATGGATTTAACGCTCTAAAATTACCAAGGCAAGGGACCGACCCCATGGGAACGAGATCGAAGAATTTACATGCTAGAAATCTGAGAAAATCAAGCCGCTCACATTAAACGAGCCTGAAAATCGTTCAAAATGTAAGATCACAGGGTTCCCACAATCTGTTTGGCTCAAAACTTTATATATGGCCTGAGGACCATAAATTAACCATACACGTCGAATTTCAGCCATTGGATCCTTGTGAAAGTGGCCCAACGGACAGATCATCCCATAAATTAGCAATCTTGGGCCCACCTGATACCTGGATATGCTTCAATTTTGGTCTCAACTCCTTAATTGGGGTGACAAAACGGATGGACGGAGCAGAGCGAATTTCTCACGAACACCATGTTGAACCCCATAAGTACACTACGTGTACAGAGCGTATACGTGCGCTGGACGCACACCGGACGCTGGACGCACACCGGACACCTAAGGTTGACTCGACCTCTCTCTCTCTCTCAGTTATGCAGGCAAGCCAGCGGACGGACTTCTGTCGGCCATTTTTTGCTTGTGGGCCGCACCCATCATCCCCTTGGTAGATCTAGACCGTCCATTGCGTCCAGGGGGTGGGTATGACCCTCGCCAAGGTTTCTTTTTGGCCCCATCCACACACGCACACTTGGCTCGTTAAAAAACGCAGGATGAGCGGCGAGTTGATTTTATATAGTGGATCGCACCAAAACTCAACCAAAACCACTTCTTTCCGACTGAAATTTCGCCAGGAATCCAATGAACGGGTCGAATTTCTCTGAAAACACCAATGTGGGGCTCACCGAGTATCTCAACGTACCCTATTTTCGCAGGGACGTGCGTCCACAAGTCCGGCCCTCCGTGGGCCATACTGTGATCCCGATCATAGTCGGATGGGTGATCTGGACCATTCAATATGTCCATAGGGAGACCGTGACCCTAGTCAAGATGTCGGAATCAATAGATGAGTTGATTTCGTGCTGCAATTCATCTCCAAATGCAAGAAGTTCCATTGTTTTCTTACGCACGCTATTTTGCTGCGTAAAAGACTTCCGCACCGACTCCAACCCAAACCGACCAACCTACCAGATCTATAAAAGAGGACGTGAAGAGGGATGGAGTGGAGGAAAGAAGAGCGAGAAGAGAGAGAAAGAGAGAGAGAGAGAGAGAGAGAGAGAGAGAGAGAGAGAGAGAAGGCCATCTAGTGTGGAGAAGTTTTTCTTCCTTCTTCCCTCTTAGTTGTTTCTTTTTTTTTTCTTTAATATTTTTATGATTTTTAGCCTCATCATGTCTATGATGGGCTAAACCTCTTAACTAGGGCTAAGAGGTGAAGCTTGTAGTGAAATGGGAGACTTTCCTTTATGCCTTTTGATTTAATTTTAATTTTTGAACTAATTTTTATCCTAGTTTAATTATGAGGAATGTCTTTAGTTTTTAATGGTTTGTTGTGACTTAAATTACAATAGATCTATGATAGCTTTGAGCATGTCCTTTTCATTATTATGATTATGAAATTAGGAGGCCCCGTTGTTCACCATCGTCTCCTGGGCATGGTCGAATGATGGAACCCTTCCTAATGCTCATAACCCTCTCAGATGGATGTGGATTGGTTAGATTTTGTTGTTTGCTTTGTCTCATGGGCATGGCCATGTGATGGAATCAAGTCTAATTCTCATACCTCTTATCCATTGATGACTAGATCAAAGGAAGTTCAGATTTGATTTTTATGGTTTTATCAAGCATAGATCTCCCTGATCTCTACAAGTGGATCCTCTGAAAACCTTAGTTTCCTACCTTTGAAGTTCACAAGTTTAGTTTAATATTTCACTATTACTCTCTTAAGAGCCTCTAATTTAGATTACATCTTCGCCTAGTTCTACTTCAAGTTACTTTCAAATTACGTACAAGGTTCAGTCCCTGTGGATTCGACCTCGGTCTTACCAAGATTATTACTACATCACAACCCTATACTTGGGGTGTGAACATAGCACACATAATCATGAAATAAATATATCAATTATTAATTAAAATTAAAATAGAAACTACCACTTAAGCTAACATGAAAGAGAAAATCCTAAAGGAAAGAAGTCATCACCTTACAAGTCGAATTGCCAATTAATATCGTCAGAATGTGTGTGTGTCCTTATAATCAAATCATACCCTAAATTATAAAATTGTGCAGTCAGATTCAAGTTCTACACATTATCTATGGTTAAGATCATAACCTAGGGTTTGGATTTCTTAAATTTAGGATTTCAGCCAAGAGTTTAGTTCTAGACTTAAATTCTAGGATTTGAACGTTAATTGATGTGCAATTGATCACAACGTTTATAATATTAATAATTGCAAAATCGCCATTAATATTAGCGATATAATTAGTATTAGCTAACATGATAATAATAATCATTATGACAGTAATAAATAGTATGATCTAATATCAATGATAATAATTAAGAGTGATGAATACAATGCTAATATTTAATAATTGTAGTTTTGTTTATAATAACTAATATTAGCGTAAATGATCTACTGATGGCTAATTATGTTTAATAATAATAATAATAATGGTAATAACAATTAATGGTAAATCAAAACAATCCAATTTGGGAAGGAAGAGTTGACTCACAATAGACGATTCGGTAGCTTGATTCGGCTAAACTTGGCTGAACTCGCCTAAATTAAACCAACACTACCACTTCCTCTTCTTTCTCTTCTCATCTGCATCTGTTGATGGTCCAACAATAACACATAGACCACCAAACTCAACCTAACTCGATTCGGACTTGCAACCCATGCACGATTCAACCAAGTCAACTTGGTAGAAATCCGACAACAATGTTCTCTCTCTCTCTCTCTCTCTCTCTCTCTCTCTCTCTCTCTCTCTCTCTCTCTCTCTCTCTCTCTCTCTTCTTGCATCTTCCTTCTCTATTTCTTCTAACCCAATCCTTGTCCAGCAAGGTGGCTAGATTAGACCAGACCCACCGAACTCACCCTACACCGAGTCAAGCCCAGAACTCGACATAGATCCTAACTCGATTGGCCCTCGACTCTCTTTCTTCTTCTTCTTCTTCTTCTTCTTCTTCTTCTTCTTCTTCTTCTACTTCCCTTCTTCCCTTTCTCATGTTCTCTTTTTCACCCTGTTGGAATGTCCAACGGCTTGTTGGACTCAGCCATGACCCAACTCGTCAAAAACCCAGTGAGTCAACTCAGTCCGACTTCTTCCCCTCCCTGTCACTTCCTTTCTTCCTTCCGCCTCTCTATTTCTTCTCATTTTCTTCTTACTCTCCTTTTCAGCTAAGGGAAAATGGACCTAGACTCACTCAACGCACCTGATTCAACTCGACTCAAACTCGGTGAATCGAGTTCCCTCAACTCGACAACAACCTATGACCCAAGCTCTCTTTCTCTCACTCGATTCTCTCTCTCTCTCTCTCTCTCTCTCTCTCTTCTTGCATCTTCTTTCTCTATTTCTTCTAACCCAATCCTTGTCTAGCAAGGTGGCTAGATTAGAACAGACCCACATAACTCACCCTGCACCGAGTCAAGCCCAAAACTCGACATAGATCCTAACTCAATTGGCCCTCGACTCTCTTTCTTCTTCTTCTTCTTCTTCTTCTTCTTCTTCTACTTCCCTTCTTCCCTTTCTCATGTTCTCTTTTTCTCCCTGTTGGAATGTCCAATGGCTTGTTGGACTCAGCCATGACACAACTCACAAAAAACCCAGTGAGTCAACTCAGTTCGACTTCTTCCCCTCCCTGTCACTTCCTTTCTTCCTTCTGCCTCTCTATTTCTTATCATTTTCTTCTTACTCTCCTTTTCAGCTAAGGGAAAATGGACCTAGACTCACTCGACACACCTGATTCAACTCGACTCAAACTTAGTGAATCGAGTCCCCTCAACTCGATAGCGACCTATGACCCGAGCTCTCTTTCTCTCACTCGATTCTCTTCCTCTCTCTCGTGTTCTCCTTCATCCTTTCTTTCCTCCCCTCCTCCTCTTCTTCTTCTTCTTCTTCTTCTTCTTTTCTCTCTCTCTCTCTCTCTCTCTCTCTCTCTCTCTCTCTCTCTCTCTCTTCTCTTGCCAAGAACGTCTGCAAGCCCAACTAACGAGTCAACACCGTGACTCGATTCGCACCCCAGTTGACTCGCCATCCACCCTCTCCTTCTCATTCTCTTTTGATTTCTTTCTTCCCTCAATCCCCCCTTCTCTGTCTCCTCTTCCTCCTTTAAAAAAGCTCAGAGGTGCCAGGATTCAAAACCCGACTTAACCTGAAACTAATGTGACTCAGTTGACTTGATGTGGTAGACGAAATGACGCTACTCTCCTATTAATCTTACAGCTTTCTATTTTTAGAAATTGTTTTCCTAAGGAATTGCTATAAATAGAGCATCGGATTCCCTCTAGAGGTTTTGGTCTCTAATCCGTGGTTTAGCTAAATAATCTCACATGAATTCGATCGTTAAGACAAAGATAATTGTTGATTTTTGACCAACTAAGTTGCATGAACATAATTGGCTAGCACCACCGCATTTCTAGGGGAATGGTCCACCTAGTGGACAACTTAGATAAGTGGATGGGGTCCTCACATAGATGGTGCAATTTTCGGAAGATGTCGGTCGATCATGGTGATTCTTTATCTATGGTCCTTTTTGATGATATAATACATCTAGGAGGACCGGATGGGTCCACTAATCATTGTGGGACCCATCATTTGGAGAGACTTGCAAGGTAGGTTCCGAGAGTTTCGGTCACGGCTATTAACTCGTGTTCACATGAGTTTCTCATGAGAACACCCATTTCGAGCGAGATGATCTTGGTAGTTGTCTTAGAATCAACCACTAGGATGCCTTGCATGGCTTCTAAAAGAAAACGAGCGGCTAAGATTCTTTTTAGGGCAACCGTATTTGACAAAAAGCACCTCTAGTTGTGCTTCTTTTGTTAGAAAACCCTAAACCAATGAAGGGTTGAGATGATTTTCATCCAACGGTCTTAAAGGTAGGAGAATAGCACTCCTGAATTGCCAGCAAGGAAACGAAGTTTCCATTTTTGGAATGACACTTGTGTGCAACCCTACTTGTGATCTTGTTTGTGTGTATAAACGCATGTCCTAGATTTTGCAAGTGATTTGTAGTTAGATAGTTTACCTATGTGTTTTAGGTTATGATCAATGTGGATTATCGATTCTGAGTTCTGTGGCCTAATGGACAATAACTTTGATGATCCAAGGTTTGATACTATTAATGAATGGTCTGATTTGTCTATCAAAGTGATTGAAATCCTAATAATAAATTTATCTAATGTTGTGATGGTCCATCTTAAAAATTGACAGATGGATGATTTGATCTACAAGTGAAGATTACCCCTATTGGTTAGATACATGTTGAAGTGAGGTGCATAGTTCAATAAGCTAGTTATTCATGGTAACACATGGGTATTGAGGGCGAAATTGGATTGCATAGTTAGTCACTCAATCCATGCCACCCATCCATTTTTGCAGATCATTTTAGGGGTTGAGCCTAAAATCGAAGCATATCCAAAACTCAAGAGGACCACACCACATGAAATAGTGGGACTAATGATTTCTACAGTTGAAACCATCCTAGGGCCCACAGTGATGTTTATTTTTCATCCAAATTGTTCATGAGATCAAACAGACATGGATGGATGAAGGGAAAAAACAAATATTATCTTGATCCAAAACTTCTCTAGTCCCCAAGAATTTTTCAATGGTAGACACTCAATTCACAATGTTTCCTGTGGTGTGGTCCAGTTGGGCTTTTGGTATGCTTCATTTTTGGGCTCAAGCCCTAAAATTATTTGGTAAAATGGATGGAGAGAGTGGATAAAATACATAAATCATGGTGAGCACCACAGAGTTTACTCTGTATGCAATCCGCTTCCCATGAGGAGCCCACATGAGCATTTTCCTGGGATAGACAAGACAAGCATGACAAACATTAGCAAATGATTAGGAAAAAGTCCTGGAACTTTCATGCGTCCAATATTATTTATTAGTATTTTTATGGATCATATAACTATAAATATTAATGTAGATAGATCACATCTCTCAACATCTGGAACACATCTGTCATTATATCTGTTAGGGGGAAAATGTGACAAGTCGATAAGTTGATTTATGGAATGGACCAATTCTATTGACATGGCCCGGTCGCCTCAGGCACCAAGCCTGACTGAGGCCCACATGTCCAGTGAGCTAAGAGGCGAGGCCTCTGAGGAGACTGGTATAGCCCCGAGGACACTCAGAGCCCCACAGTGGCCGCATTATGCCGACCCAGATCATGGGTCGGCTATGGATCAAATCTGAGCTAGTCACATCATGACTCGACCCTAGTCCGACCGAACGTCTAGGTCGGCCACTGGACAATCTCTGATCAGCAACTAAGTCGATTCAAGAACAGCTGCACCCCAGCTAAGTGAGGCTCAACCATTATTGGTCGAGCCTGAAGCAGTCGATGCATATATCGACCGGCATGAGCCACTTGGATAAGCCGGGGCTGCGAGAACAATCGACGTACGACCAAGCGCCACGTCCAACCCTGGACTAAGCCTCAAGCTTTCGGCTTGGCATCAAAGATTTGCCTTTCAAGATCTTCATAAGATGATTCCCGATCCCAGAAATCTAGGAGATCTAAGATCTCGGGATCGTTACAGATAACACCCAATCCCCTATGAACTAGGAAAGGATCCCAAAACTAATGGGATCACATCTCCCCTAAAATGGGAGTCACCTCAAGGTAAAAGGTACACACATATTCTCACCCCTAACCCTTTATTAAATTATTAGACCCAGAGTCCAGGCCTGACTTTGGCATCAGAGGGTCCCCTATACAAGCCAGGGTCTCCTTTGTCCACTTCTTGTGCAGGTGTTCAAGTGACAGAGGGGGTGAGACGGAAACTGCATCAACAGTTTGGCACCGTCTATGGGAAGTGACATTGTAAGTCATTTTCGCTCTACCAAAAACACTATAGGACCTATCATGGTGAGAGGAAAAAAGAAAGCCCAAACTCTCCGGAAGTGGTCCTGATCATGACCCTACCGATAGCATATCGAGCCCCACGATCCATGGATCAGCCGGAGTGGCAGGAGAGCTGTCAGGGCTCCTCGGCCTGCCAAGCAACCTTTGGGTTGACCAGGCACACTCAACGGAACTGTGGGGGGGTGGGAACGGGGGACGAAGCATGTTGGAAAGAGAGGTTGGAGACATTAGGACTGACCTGAACCTTATGAGGCAGATGTTGGATCAGATGCAGCCCTAGCGGATGCAGGAGCCCGACCAGAGGGAAGGACGGTCAAATGGTGTACGATAGTTCACCAACCCTCCGCCTTCTGCCCTGCGAGCCACTCCTCAGCCGAGTCAACATCACAACTCGGCCGAGCCCGCACCGACTCATGTCTCGGGGACAATCCTGTTGCCCACTTCCGACCTGCAACATGAAATAAATCGGAGGAGACAGAGCCAGCCCCCAGCCGAAGGGATAGCGGATGCCAAAGTGCTATGGAAGACTGAGATCCAAAATCTTCACAAACAGATTGCGAACATAAAGCAGAGTCATCCAGTCGATCCGTCTGGACTGGAGGAAACAGAATCACCATTCGTGGTCGACATAATGCAGGCTCGACTGGCAGACCGATTCTACCTGCCTTAGATAGCGCCTTATACTGGAAAGGCCGACCCAACAGAACATATGGAGTCCTTCCAGACTTATATGGAGTTGCATAATGCCTCGGATGCGGTGATGTGTCAAGCCTTCTCACTTACCCTAGATGACGTTGCCCAACTTTAGTTCAATCAACTGAAGCCGAGGTCCATCAACTCATTCGTTGAGCTCAGCGAGGCGGTTGTCACGAATTCATTGGGGGTAAGAAAAGGCTTAAGACGTCGGCTCATCTAAATAACATAGTCCAGAAGAAAGGGGAACTCCTCAAGGACTACATAAAGCACTTTAACCTTGAAGTCCTATAGGTTCGGAAGCATTCAGATGAGACAGCCCTGAATGTTATTATGCAAGGATTGAGAGACAAGCCATTCCTCTTCTCCTTAGACAAGAATCCGCCGTCCACTCTAGCCGAGTTCATGACCCAGTCACAGAAATATGCAAATGCTGAGGAATCTAGGATCCTGCGAGAAGTAACCCAAAACATGAATGCCTCGGCAAAAGCATCGATGAAGAAAGAAGCTAACTCGGCCAACACTAACAAGAAGCGGAAGGACGACTAACCATGGGACGGACGTGTGTCGGGCAAGTGACCCAACAACAAGTTCATCAACTACACCCTGCTCAATAAACCTCAAGAGAAAATCCTGATGGAGATAAAAGGTGAACGCTTCGTCAACTGGCCGAACAAACTGCGAGGCAATCCTGACCGATGAAGTAAGAACAAGTATTATCATTTTCATCAAGATCATGGACACAATACGAGCGACTGCTACAATCTGAAGCAGAAAATTGAAAGACTGATTCATGAAGGTCACCTCGGCGAGCATGTAGACCAACAAAAGAAATTTGAACCATCGTCAGTGGTCACAAGGGTGGGGTCGACTCGAATACTGCTCGGAAAGCTCATGCGAGGAGCATCAGTTGTCCCGAATCTGAGATCATGGTCTTGGCCCGACCCTCAAAGGAATGGAAATTGGAAAGGTACAGTGTGATGTTCACAGAAGAAGACGCGTCAGGCATTCATCATCCTCATGATGATGCCTTGGTCATCACTGTCACCACAACAAATAGTAAGGTTTTTCGAGTCCTTATTGATACAGGGTCATCCGCGGATGTGCTATTCACCCAGGCATTTGACAAGATGACTATTGAATGGTCCACATTGCGTCCGATGCGAACTCCCTTGATCGGATTCTTAGGAGAACAAATCCTCCCCGAAGGAACCATTTAACTCCCCCTCACTACAAGGGATGCCCCAAACCAAGCAGCTGTGATGGTTGACTTTCTAATCATCGACCAAACTTCCGTTTACAATGCTATTCTCGAACGCCCCTTGTTATGCCTTCTCCGAGCCATAGTCTCCACTTATCACTTGTCCATGAAATTTTCAACCAAGTCTGGGGTCAGAATCATCAAGGGAGATCAGCACGACGCTTGGTAATGTTACGCTACAGCCCTGAAAGCTCCCTTTGAAGTCACAATGATCGAGACATTAGACCCGCGCAACGAATCTTCTGAGCGCGGCCAGCCAATTGAAGACCTCGCTCAAGTACCACTCGACGAATCCGACGCTTCCAAGACCGTGCAGATAGGGTCGTCTTAGACGTCACCACAAAAAGATAGGTTGATAACCCTGTTACGAAGATACGTAGATGTCTTTGCATGGTCTCACGAAGACATGCCAGGGATCAACCCTTCAGTTATGACTCACCGCCTCAACATCGATCCACCTACAAGCCGATCCAACAGAAGCGGCGAGCCCTCAGCCCCGAAAGGTACGCCACGATCGAGGAAGAGGTAGCAAGCTCCTCAAGGCTAAATTTGTTGAAGAAGTGTACTACCAGGACTGGGTAGCAAACATTGTGTTAGTCAAAAAAGCCAATGGGAAGTGGTGAGTCTGTGTTGACTACACCGACCTTAATAAAGTCTGTCCAAAGAATAGCTTCCCTCTCTCAAGGATCGACCAATTGGTCGATAGTACCGCGGGGCACGAGCTACTTAGTTTCATGGATGGTTACTAAGGTTATGACCAAATTGTAATGCACCCATCTGATAAATCAAAAACTACCTTTGTCACTGACAAAGGTCTTTATTATTACAGAGTGAAGCCATTTGGTTTAAAGAACGCATGAGCGACTTACCAGAGGTTGGTCAACAAAATGTTTGCCCACCAAATAGGGCAGACAATGGAACTGTACATCGACGATATGCACGTCAAGAGTGTCAAGGCTACAAATCATATAACCGACCTTGAGGAGATGTTCCTCATTCTCCGGAAGTATTAGATGAAACTGAACCCAAGCAAATGTGCGTTTGGTGTGAGCTCGGGAAAGTTTCTCGGCTTTCTGGTGAGCCAGCGAGGGATCGAGGCAAACTCCGAGAAGATCCAGGCCTTGCTCGACATGGACTCACTAAAAATGATCAAGGACATCTAGAGGCTGATTGGAAGAGTCGTTGCGCTCAATCGCTTTGTCCCGAGCCACGAATAAATGCCTTCCCTTTTTCAAACAGTTGAAGGGTCGGCAGATGGTAGACTAGACAGCAAAATGCGACGCAGCCTTCCAGTAGCTTAAGGTATACTTAGGATCGCCGCCCTTACTCTCTTAGCCCGAGTCGGGTGAAATGTTGCTACTCTACCTGGCAGTATTCGATGCAGCCATAAGCTCGACCCTGATTCATGAACACGAAGGGAAGCAGTTCCCAGTCTACTACATTAGCAAAGCGCTCATCCCGGCAGAAACAAGGTATCCAATCTTGAAAAAGTTGGCCCTAGAATTGGTCATCTCTTCCTGACACCTGCGACCATACTTCCAAGCTCATTCAATAGTCGTTCTGGCCGATCAACTATTGCGACAAATACTCCAAAAGCCAGAAGCCTCAGGATGCCTCACTAAGTGGGCGATAGAACTAAGTAAATTTGACATCAAATACAAGTGCAGGGTCGCGATCAAAGGCCAAGTCGTGGCCGACTTCATTGTTAAGGTCACCCAGCAATTTGAGCTAACTACAACCGACCCTATCCAACCAGGCCCGCCTGAAGGGTTGGCCGCTCAGCAAGATCAGCAACAGTCGGACACTGCTTCCCTACCCGACCATATCCATTCATGACTATATGTTGATTGCTCATCCAATTCTAAGGCTAGCGGGGCAAGAGTTGTCCTAGAGACTCTCGATCATACATACATACAGTATGCCTTGAGATTTGGATTTCATGCCTCCAACAACACAGCAGAATAAGAAGCCTTACTCCTCAGACTTCGTTTGGCAGCCAGTTTAAGGGTCACTCATCTCGACGTATATAGTGACCACAATTAGTCGTCAATCAGCTAACTGACGTCTATCAGACAAGAAAAGAGCAACTGAAAGCCTATCTGCAAAGAGCCAAAGAGTTTATCAGTGGTTTTTTGTATTGTACTGTCATCCAGATCCCGCAAGCTAAAAATTCTAAAGTCGATCTATTGGCAAAGCTCGCTACAGCTGACGAAGATGATATTCTTAGGACCATCCCAAATGAATTCGTAGTCAAGCAGAGCGTCGACGATCGATGCCCCGACCGCACTCTCGATTGGCTCAGCACCCACCTGGGCCGATCCAATCATCCGTTACATCGAGACCAGCGAGTTACGCAAAGATCGATTGGAGGCACGACGACTAAAGATCTGAGTTGCTTGTTACACTATGCTCAACAGGATACTATACAAGAAGGGATATTCTTTGCCTCTTCTAAGATGCTTGTGACCCAATGAGACCGAGTATGTCTTAAGAGAAATTCATGAAGGCATCTATGGAAATCACTCTGGAGGACTATCCCTAGCTCATAAGGTTATATGGCAAGGCTATTACTGGCCGACCATCAAGCATGATGCATGGAAGCTCTCCAGAGTTGTGATAAATGTCAGAGGTTCGCAACCATCCCTTGGCAGCCACTAGAGGAGCTCACCCCCATGGCCGAGCCATGGCCCTTCGCTCAGTGGGGGATCGACATCATCGGACCCTTCCCTGTAGGGAAGGGTCAGACCAAGTTCGTCATCGTCGCTGTAGACTACTTCACCAAGTGGGCAGAGGCTGAACCATTGTCCAAGATAACTGAACAAAAAGATCACAGATTTTGTATGGAAAAATATTATCTGCCGCTTTGGGATACCTCGGACCATTATCTCGAACAAGGGAAAGCAGTTCGACAATAAACTGTACCAGGAGATGTGTAAAAATCTTGGGATTAGAAGCATATACTCATCTCCGCGCCATTCACAGGCAAACAGGCAAGTCGAGGCTATCAACAAGATTATCAAGCAACATCTCTGAACCAAACTCAACAGAGCTAAAGGGGCTTGGGCCAAGGAACTCCCTAAGGTCCTGTGGGCCTACCGAACTACGGCTCGAACCACGACAGGAGAGACTCCCTTTTCCTTAGCTTATAGGTTGGAAGCAGTCACCCTTGTCGAGATCGGACTGCCGACAGCCCGAGTGAGTTCGTTCAACGAACAAGATAACGAGGAACCACTGACACTCAACCTCGACCTTCTGGAAGAATAGAAAAAATGAGCTCGGCTTCGGACGATCGTTCATCAGCAACAAGTGTTTTGGTTCTACAACGCTCGTGTCAAAGTCAGACACTTCCGAGTGGGGGTTTTAGTCCTCCAGAAGACGTTCCAAAATACTAAGGAGGCCGACGTAGGTATGCTGGGGCCCAATTGGGAAGGACCCTACGTGATTGCTGGCACCATCCGACCCAGTACATATTGACTGGAAGACCTGACCGGCCAACTACTGCTTCACCCATGGAACATCGAGCATCTCAAGATCTAATATCCCTAAGTTGGCTATGGTTTGACTTTCATCGATAAACATGCTCAAATAACTATGTAAGTCAGACAGGAGAATGTGAAAGTTTCTATGAAAGAAGTTTCCATTAATTAGATTGAAAAGTTACATCCGCATATACATAGGTATTACATTGGCAAAAAATACATAATACAAAACGACGCTCTCCTCATTTGAAGTTCTCGGGCTCGGACGCTCGGCGTGCTTAAAGTGCATGAAGCGCTCGGTGTGCTAGAAGTGCCTAAAGATAAGAAAGGGAATTAACTTCAAGGCTCGGTTACTGCGTCAGGGGCAGCCGAAGAAGCCACCTCAGGAGTCTCCTTAGTAGCCTCCACGCCGCTCGGATCGTTGGATCCTGACTCGCTCTCTCCGAAACCAAAAAGTTTGAGCTTAGGAAAACTCTCCTTCATCCCTTTCATGCACGCACTCGGCATAACTTTGAAGAAAGAGAGTGTTCCTCTCATCCTCGAAGGCCTGGGAGGACTGATATTCCTCCACAGCCTCCCTTCGTGCCACGATAAGAGCAGCCTTGGTCTCCGCTCTAATCCGATTGGCCGCATTACAGGCCTCGACACACTCCGCATGGCATTTGTCATACGCCACTCTGACCTCTCCCAACCGCGAGGCCAAGTGGGCTCATTCCGCTCTAGACTCCTTAAGGGAAGCCTTTATTGCCCATATCTCGATCTCCGCGAGGGCCACCCGAGCCTCCGTAGATGACAACTGAGCCTCAGCATCTCCCGCCCGCCTATTGGCCCTGGCTCACTCGGCACGGGCTTTCATTGCGCAGGGCACGAACTGCATAAGGAAAAGGGAAACAGCTCAGTGTCAAAAATAAAGAAAAGAGGAAGCAGAGCTAACGATTAAAGACAGTGGCAGTCGCTCTCTTACCTCGAGGAGCGTCATCGTCATCCAGCCAAACGTCTGCTCCATAGAAGATTCGAAGAGGCCGATAAATTCCTCTTCGACCCCCTAACGACTCACCCAGGGGAGGATTTCCTCAACATGGCAAAGGAAGCTCCCCATCTCTTCCTCAGTTGCCTCCCTTCCTGGAGGCTCCTCCTCCTCCCTCCTCGGGGGGACCTGTTCTACAACAGGTCCTGGCTCGAAAACCTCCCGAGTCTCAAGAGGAACCGCCTCTGCCACCTCCGTACCCTCATCCATGACCTCGATGACGGTCGGGTGAGGAGGAGCGGCCTTCCCCTTGTCCTTAGAGGATGTTTTCTACCTCTTCGAAGCCCGAGGATCACCTCGAGGAGGGGGCTCTGACTTTGGAAGGGGGATGAAGAGGAGATCGAGTCTTAGACATCTCTGCATCAAGAGATAGAACAACAAGTCAGCAAAGTCGTCAGCAAAGTCATCACCAAAAAAAAAAAAACCCAAGTCCGGATCGTCGGCCACAGATCTTATCACGAGACTCACTTGTCAAGGCTACGTCCAAGCCCGACTGAAGAAGACGCTCTGGTTGGAGAAGCCTTCTGCAAGATCTCCTCTCCAGGCTCAAAGCTCGCAGGTCCCATATCTGAGCTAAAGAACCGGGGCTGAGCTTCGACGGTCACTTAGGGATGACTGAAAAGAAGTGTACAGACAGTCAGAAGACACAAAGGGAGGACTCAACCGACCAAAGCAGTAAGACCAAATTTTTATTCAAGTTACCTGCCTCAGAGAAGGCTCCGGGAACGAAGGGCACGAAGGGCCCTTGCTCGGTCGTCTCCTAAGGGCCGAAGGCCTAGAACCACCGATCTCTCCTATTTTTATTGGAGGATGGAGGGTCAGTTATTAAAGCCCCGCCGATATTCCGAGAGGAGTAGAAGTAGTACCAGCCGGGCTACTGAGGATTCGACCGTACTTGGTACAAATGGAGGAATTCCTCCACGCTTAGCTCTGGCTGCTCCATCTTGGCCCGTAGAACCGTGCAGCCGAACAGGTCCCTCTACCTGTTTGGGGTAACTTGCCCCGAAGCCATGCCGAGGCAACCCAGAAGTCGTCGAGCGACCTCTTGAAGTGGTAAACCAAGGCTGCACTGCATTGCGACTTGGAAAATCGAGACCGCCCCATGAGGGGGTTGGTCGGGCAACTCATTCGGTAGGGGAAGGCGCAAAATAACGGAATCGGGGATATGGTACCTGAACTGGATCCAGACTAGGTCTTCCCTGGTTAACACTGAGGGCACTGATCCCTTGGACTCTTCCTCAGCCTCGGTCTCTTCAAATTCGCACTCATCAGGAGTGTTGGGCCTGCCCGGAGCAATCTCTACCATTGTCTCCCACCTGGGAGATGGGTTCAACACCCCGATAGGTGCCGTCGGCCTCTGTGCCAAAGATTCCAGTACCCTTTGCGAGTGCTGGAATGCGGCATCCGCATTCACCACCATCACTACCAGTAGTGAAGATAATTCCAAGGCAGCCCAAAGGATGCTCGTTTCACCTTCGCCACGGCGAACTCCCTCCCAAGGGCTTGCAGAGCCAGACATTGTTAAAATAAAAGGAAGGGGAGGGAGAAAGGGCTCACTGGAGTTCGTAAAGGTGCCGAAAAATGCAAGAAGCAGCTAAGGGCAGGGAACAGAAAGCGTCAAAGAGCGGGACGAGGAGAAAACGAACGCGAAAATGAAAAGGGGTAAATGACTAGGGCATCACTTTATAGTCGCACCACGTGGCACTAGCATTAAAAAGGGAGTCGTACCGGCGCCCTTCGGATGCCCCGGAGCGACACGTGGCACCACACTACGCGCCTGCATCCTCCGCCATCAAATGCCTTGCCATGCGTCCTCCTCTCATTCGCTCGGCTACTGAAACGACCGCCTAATAGCCCATGTGACCTTAGGCGTTGAACCAGTGCGTGTCGAAGCGAGGCGATGTGCTCCTATATACGTGCTAGCCGTCGTACCGGCAATAAATGCTTTATCATAAGCTCGGTCCAAACACAATCAGACCTAATTCTGATCTACTGCTCGACCACCATAGGTCGGCACAAGGAATAGGGAGCTCACTATTGGGGGAAAAATGTGACAAGTCGATAAGTTGGCTTATGGAATGGACCAATTCTATTGACATGGCCCGATCCCTAAGGCGCCGAGCCTGACTGAGGCCCACATATCCAACGATCCAAGAGGCGAGGTCTCCGAGGAGATTGGTACAGCCCCAAGGACACTCAGAGCCCCACAGTGGCCGCATTATACTAACCCAGATCATGGGTCGGCTATGGATCAAATCTGAGCTAGTCACATTATGACTCGACCCTAGTTCGACCGAACGTCTAGGTCAGCCACAGGACAATTTCTGATCAGCAACTAAGTCGATTCAACATAAGTCATGCCCTAGCCAAGTGAGGCTCGGCCATTATTGGTCGAGCCTGTAGCAGTCGATGCATATACCGATCGGCATGAGCCACTTGGATAGGCCGGGGCTACAAGAACAATCGACGTCCAACCAAGCGCCACGTCCGACCCTAGATCGAGCCTCAAGCTTTTGGTTCGGCATCAAAGATTTGCCTTCCGAGATCTTCGGAAGATGATTCCCAATCCTGGAAATCTAGGAGATCTAAGATCTGGAGATCGTTACAAATAATAGCCAATCCCCCATGAACTAAGAAAGGATCCCGAACCACAGGATCACATCTCTCCTATAAATGGGAGGTGCCTCAAGGTGAAAGGTATACGCATTCTCACCTCTAACCCTTTATAAAATTATTAGGCCCAGAGTCCATGCTTGACTTTGGCATCGTAGGGTCCCCTGTACAAGCCAAGGTTTCCTTTGTCCTCTTTCTGTGCAGGTGTTCGAGTAGCAGAGGGGGTGAGCCGGAAACTGCATCAACAATATCTATGACTTAAGATAGTTCTATAGGCCAAGAGTTTGGTAGGAACGTAACCCCAACTATGCTAAAATGTTTGATAGAAGGGTTTTGATAGGGTACGAGTGCCCTCTACTGCATTACAGTATTTGCCTCATTTTCAACCCTTAGAGGATATCTTAAATAAAGATTTGAACCGTACGTCCATGTTTTGGATCCTGTGCTGCATCATAAGAAACAATTATTTTTAATGGGTGATTTTGTACGAAGATGCACATTTAATGGCTCGCATTCAAATCCAAGACTGAAAGGTTGAGACGATTAATGAAGCATGATTATAATGCCATAGCTTTCTATACGGTAGTAATGATAAGGAAAAACATCCATAGTAAAGTATTGTGGCACAGGGATAGCATATCCTAACCAAGCATTTGCTGGAATATATCCCTACCTATTACACTTAGGGGTCATTTTGCACCATGGGGATTTCAAATCCCCTGGTATGTTTGGCAACTAAAATAACTGGGGTTTCAAATCCCTTTTTTTTTTTTTTTTTTTTAAATTTTTAACACATGCACACACACACCACCACACACTCATGCACACCGTAGTGGGATTTCACCACCTATGGGTACTCGAACCCTTGATCAGGTGTTGAAACTCCTAAGAGTCTACCACCGGAGGAAGAGCATGGACCCGGGGTTTCAAATCCCCTAAAAGAGAGGTTTTGAAATATAAGGTAGAATCTTGGATTACATCTAAAATCCATGTGTAATATGTGTCACTAGGCTTCTAATCTATCGGTAACAAGTATTATTGATGATATCCCAAAACAATCAGATCATCACCTACATTACTATAATTATTTTAATATGATAATTTGCATTGTCCAAACATTGTCCATGTAAATCAATGGTTAAAAATCTTTTGTTAGTCACTTGAATATGATCTTGTGCTCTGAGACTTAGAATTTTATCATTTTTAGGCAAAGTATATATTTTAACAGGCTTATTACAACCATTGTATCAAATATTACATATATACACTACTGAATTTAGTAATTAAATTCAAACCCCTATAAATGTACTATTCATAGCTACTTAATTTTGAATGTCTCAGGAGATTCTGAATCTAAGGTGCCAAACTCAACCGGAGGATTCCAATTTTAGAGGGTTTCAAATCCAGGGGCTTTCAAATCCAAGGTGTTCCAAATCCACGCTCCCCAACAGGCCTAGGATATGTTGGGCCTTTAGCCGTTGAATTCATGTTATCTTCCAATGGTCCAAACAGTATATATGATGAGTCTCATAGTGTATAGTGGATGGACAATAAATGAATCATCTGTAGAAATCACTCTCCCTTTCTACTTAAGGGGAGATATACCACCATTAATTTTTTATTATTATTATTTAAAGAGAGAGAGAGAGAGAGAGAGAGAGAGAGAGAGAGATACTACAATCAAAATACTTTAATAATCTCATAATAGGTTTATTATATATTACAACCCTTTATTAATTTTGATAATTTAGCTTATTTTGCTTTCAACATGGATGGTGGTCGTAGCCTTTCTACATGCAAAGGGTTGAAATATTCTAAGATTAACCCTATCAAATAAACAGTATGGGTAAACACAAATCCAACGGCCACAATCCAAACATATCTTAGTGCAATACGTTGGGATGTAATCTAAGGGTAAACTTCAATGATGGATTGCACAGCATGAATTGGCTTTACGGTAGACCGACTGAAGCCTGCTTCATCAAAGATGGCTTTCCATTCTCCTTGGGTGCGCTCCTTTCCGTTATTGGTGTGGGCCATCATCGCCATATCCAACATCAATTTCACATCATTGAAGCCACGTTCTCTATCTTCTTCGTTGATCACAGTATCTATGATGATGATCTTACCTTTCTCTGTAGGAATGGCCTCCTTGCATTTTCTCAAGATCTGAACGCACTCCTCATCGCCCCAGTCATGCAGGACAAACTGCAACACATGAAAAGAAACATGTTTCCAACGTGAAACAAAGAAACATAGGGTCATGTCATTTTCGAGAAAATATTTGGTCCTGAATCTTGTGTATCAAATCGGGTAACACGTTTGTGGGTGTTTCCTTGACTGTGCGACGCAGGGATGAATGTGTTGAGGTTGATCACCGTCTTCATCAAGGATAACTACTCCGAATCCATGGAGCTTTTCTAGACTCCTCACATAGACTTTTTGAACCCACGAGAAAAAAGAAAAAAGAAAATTCATAAATTGATTGATAATTGAAATAAATGAGTTTACAGAGTTTACAGCCCTTTAAATGGGGATACTAAGCCATGGGAGGAGTTTCGGAATTAACACTTACTATTTATAGAAGGTCGTGATTTCCACTAGTGCGCATGGTTTTTGGCCAAAATTAGTAAGTTTCCATCGATTTTATGGTATTTCGCAAATTCGGCATGCACAACTCGGCGTAGCAAGTTGGGTGCCTAAAGTAGCTCGTCCTACCCCAAATTCAAATATGGTAGGTCGAATGAATTACGGTTTGCAAGATACATCTGTTTTAAGGTTTGGATGGTCCCGATCACTTCCGCTTCTGATCGAACCTTTTCTGATCCATCTTGGCTATGAAACTGTCTGCGACCCACTCTACATCACCGTGGGGCACACCTTGATTTATGTGTTGGATATCCAAGCGGTCCATCAATTTTTCCAACTCATTTTAGGGCATAGTCCTGAAAATGAAGGAGATCCAAATCTGAAGTGTGACTTCAATATTCACTGTGTGCACCAAGAGCAAGAGTGCAATTTCAAACGTCCACTCCACCCAACCCAACCATTAATAGATGCAGTCTCTACCCTGCAGCCTCATCCATAACTCAAGTAGGCCAAACCAAAGGGAAGAATGCAGGACACTATGGAAGTGAGAGCCCGCTATTGAAACTTGCAGGTGGAATGTGGATCAACACAGGTCATTCCAAAACTTAGGTGGGCCATGAAAAGTGAATACAGGTTTGTTCAATATTTACTTGGGACACAATTCACTAATTCACATCACATTTTTTCAGTTCAAGTGTTCGAATCTCAGAAGTAGCAAATATTACACCAGAATACATTCTTCCACGAGAGGTGGTTTATGGTGTGAGTTAGTGTTCCTCCACTCTTGCCTAATATTTCCCATGTGGAGTTCAGCCCACACGTGTGGGGGGAGTGTTGGATTATTAAGTTCCCTCGATATACATTGATATGCCACCCTCCGACAGCTTGAGCTTTTAGAGAAAGTGGTTGTTTGTCGGTTACAAATAAAGAGTTTCCTTCTTTGGTACCTAAGTTGTAAATGTGGGACTATGGTTGGCCGGATGAACCCTATACAAAACATATACCAAACTAGAAAGTTGGAACCATCAGTTTTTTCTCCATTGAATGTGGAATATAGGTGTTTTTCTTCTTAATCATTTATTTACATGGCAAAAAAAAAATAAAAAATCGAAGATTAGAGTTGACCAAATAAAGATATTTTTTGGGCATGATTTATCCAAGATGGGCCATTGGAAGAACAATGGATGAGAAGAACCAACCATGAACTCCACATGTATAAATTAGGTACCAAACGGAGAAGTTCCCTATTAATAATCTTACAAAAATCATCAACTGCCTATTTTCTCCCTCTTAACTTGGGCCTCATAGGCACAAAAACGAGTCGGTTTAATAGACTAATCAAGAAAGAAATTTTATCTTCCTTATAAAAGGTGGAATAGTTTTTCATTTTTAAATTCAAGCATTTATATTCCCTTCATTCTTTATTATAAAGAAGGGAATTTCACCAAAAAAAAAAAAAACTACCTAATTGTTATAAAATTTACATAAGTTCTTTTGAAATTTGAAAAATAAATAAATAAAAATAAAAATCAATGACCTACATCATTCGTGTAATTAATTATCATTAAGGTACCTTCCATTAGATTTCTCAAAGGATGTGTTAGTTGCATGAGCAAGTGGGTTAGCAGCTACGGTAGGCCCAACCCCTGATGTTTATGTGAAATCCAAACCGACCACCAAGTGTGTCACCCTCTATTTGACCAAGGGCCCAAAACTTGCTCTATCTATGATTCAAATGAACCACACAATTGGAAATATCGTACAAGGCAACATTCACCCTCCAAATTGTTTCCCTCGGTGAGGCCCACCATGGTGTGCATGTTAAATCCACTCTAACTATTAAATGTGTAACCAAACGTTAGTTTTAAGTCTAAACAATTAGGCTAACTTGTGATTTAGGTGGGCCACACTCAATGAAATAGTCTGTAGAGATGCATCAGCCCTTCATTTTTACAAGGCTCACCGTGATGATTATATGAAATCCACTCCAATCATTAGATGCCATACTAAAAGTTAGGCTCGAGGCCTAAAAATATGACCCATCAGTGGTTTAAGCAGGCCACACTAAGAGAAACATTTAGAAGAGTAAGCATTGTCCTTAACATTGTTTCTAATTCTTCCTGGGCAATAATGACAATTGCTTTCATCAATGAGGTAACATATTGAAACCCCCCCCCCCCCCCCTCTCTCTCTCTCTCTTCTCTCTCTCTCTCTCTATATATATATATATATATATATATATAGAGAGAGAGAGAGAGAGAGAGGAATGATCACCTGCACATCGGTTCGCAGCTAATTTTATGCACACCTCAACGTCAATCGTTAGATCTAGCAAACAGTTGAGATTAAAAAACTGTTGGGCGAGCATGCCTCAAAATGCTCAGTAAGACTTGCACTCTCTCCCAATTTCATTGCCAAATTTATCAGTATCTCTCTGGCTTTTGTGGCTGAATGAATGTTTCAACGGTAGTCACAAAATCTCCATTGTTTCCTCTCGTGTAGCACACACTCGAATTTTCGATCCACTCCAATGTTGGTATAATGTACTAAAATGATATCACAAATTGGATGGACAAGGTGGATATAATACATCACCATGCAATCACCATTTAAATTACCGAAAACGGTTTCCGTTTTCGAGTGGAGGCAGGGAGGGAAAGCTAGAGAGATACCAGTAAATCCAGCAATGATATTGGGGGAGACCGCGAGTCTTACTAAGTGTTTTAAGGCACGCCCGCCAAATGTTTTTTTAATCTCAACCATCTACTAGATCCAACAACTGATATTGAGGTGTGCATGAAACTAGCTGCGAACTGGTGCACTGGTCATCTACACACACACACGCACGCACGCATGCATGCTCGCCAGCCCGCACGCGCGCGCGCACACACACACACACACACACACACACCCCTTTGTAGATTTTCACCCCCAATGAGTACCCGCACCCATGACCTTGTGTTGAAACTCTTGTGAGTCTATATTATGGATAGAGCTGGGCAATCCTGACCTGAACCGATCCGACGGCCTGGATCGATGTGGATCGAGTAGGGCAGTCCAGATCCGAAAGCTTTTTAGGTCGAGTTCAAATCCATACCTATCCAGATCGATCCGATCCGGAATCCGATCTGATTCGATTTGAGTCATTTTTTTCTTTTGGGTTTTCAAGCATATCTACATCCTGCCGAGTGATTGTTGTACAGGCAACTCACAAAAAGAGTAAGAAAGTATTGCCCCTTTTCCTTGGGAGAAAATGTCAAAGACTGGTCTACCAAGTACTACAAGGTCTGTTGTCTTTATATTAACTCAAAACTGATCCTAATGTGATGATTCCATTTTTATTCAGAGATTCATTTTCTACTATACCTCATTTTCATTCAGAGATTCATTTTCTACTATCATCGTTGTTCATCATGTTATTAATATACATGTGCACGTACAAGATCTTGGGGCATTCTTCCAATATGGTCTCCACAGTTTATATGCCTTTGTCTGAAAATCTGGCCGTTCCAGTCATTAGGTGAGTCATGGATCTTGATCAGGATTCTTTAAAACCATTCATTTTTTTTGTTTTAAAAAAAAAAAATTCAAAAAAAATAAATAAATCTGGACCGATCTGAACCATGCCGAATCTGATCCGACTCGGTTTTCCTAATCGAGTCGGACTCGGATCGGATCCGACAATGTACATTTCGTATCGGTCCAAGTCAGGTGACCCGGACTCGGTCGCGGATCCAATCGAGTTCGGGTCAAGCCATTGAGATTTCAGATTGGAACGAGTTGGACCCAATTCGATTAGATCCGGACCGATGCCCAGCTCAAATTATGTATTTATTGTTTTGTGAAATTCCCTTTCAAGGATCATGTGAAATTCTGGTTTTCCTTTCAAGAAAATCCTATTTCCCTATTAATTTCTCGTAAATGCTCTAATGCTCTTAGGGCACTTATAGTATTTCCTAATTGCATACGTCATTGGTCACTTGAGCAGTCCAATAGATAGATCTGAACCGTCTATTAAGTCCTGAACACAATTTGTAGACCGCTATGAAAATAAATAAATATCACACTATTCAGATGGTAAAGATTTTTTGTTGCTCTTTAGAGTCATAAAAAAATCCATGATGGGGCCTCGAAAATAGATGGATCAAATTGATGATTGAACTTATTTTTGTACATATGAACTGGGCCATCTATATTAAAGGGGTGAATTGGGTAGTACCCCCACCAGAACCTAGTTAGAGAGCGACGGTCCAGGCAGGGACTCTGTGGGGCCGCCATGATGTGTGTGTGTATATATATATATATATATATATATATATATATATATATATAATCCATTCCGTCCATCCATTTTTAAAGATCATTTTAGTCGAAGAGCCCAGAAAGTAAGCAGATCAAATCCTTGAGTGGACCACACCACATGAAACAGTGGAGACTGAATGACTACAGTGAAAACCTCTTGGGGGCCACAAAATTTTTGGACCAAGCTGATATATATGATGTTCTGAGAGCACCAGAGCATCTCTCTTTACTTCCAAAATAATAATTTGATAATTTAAGCACTCACCTTGAGTAAAACAGCATCTGCCTTAGGTATGGCAGTGAACATGTCTCCACCAACATGCTGGATACCTTTGCATTCAGGTGCTCCTTCTACAACATGAGGAAGATCGAAATTGATGCCTTTGATCCAAGGGCAGGCCTGTACTAACATGCCCAACAGAGTTCCATTCCCTCCTCCCACATCCACCACAGTCACCAACCCGTCGAACATCCCCACACACCCATCTAAAATGGCAGGCGCCACATTCCGTGCGTCGCAAGCCATAGCATCCTCGAGGAGCTTGGCATGTGGTGGATGTTTGGCAGCGTACTCCCATACATCCTCCCCATGCGCTGCAATGAAAGGTGGCGAACTGCCGCCACGGGCATATGCACTCAACGCATCCCATGAGGCGAGCATCACAGGACTACTCTCAAATAGCACAAAAGCAGCCATGCTACCTTCTGCGTACGTAACTAACCGACGTGAGATGGGGGTGAGATCGTAGCGTGTTGGGCCTTCGTCAGTGCAGTGCTCTCCAAAGACACGTCGTTGCACTAGATATCGCATTATGCGGAATAGGATGGAAGGTATGCAGCTGGTCGCAGCTGCTATCTCGGCAAGTGTCATGGGCTGCCCGGCTGCCTCCATGACATCGGGTATGCCAAGCTCGATCACGCATTTCAGTACCCCTATGTCGGCGAACCCAAATACATAGTTCCATATCTCAACTTCAGCTTGGGAATCATCTTCCTCTTCTCTCTTAGCTTTTCTTCTTTCTCTTTTTTCTTCCATCTCTCTGATCACACTCAAACATACATGCAAACACACGAAAATATATATATATAGACACATATATATGGGAAATGTTACTGTAAGGTCGAGCTCATGTGAACTTCCCATGAGGTCGAGCTGTGTGGGCCCCACCATGATGTGTTTCGACCATCTACCCCATCATCCATATGCAACATTACATGATGGACCACAGGATTAAAAATCAAGTTAATCCCTGACTTGGTTGGACCACACTACATACAACAGTTGAGAGGGGTTACCTCCCATTAAAATATTTATAATTATTTATTGGCCCACTGAGATGCGGTTCACAAATTCGGTTCACAAATTCAGCCCATCCAATGTCTATGTCCCACTTGGATGAGGGGTCAGACCAAGTTTCAGATGCATTCAAAACTCAGGTGGCTCCACCTAGTACTTTTATATGTTTTAGGCATGTCTTCACGTGGTTTTAGATGGAATGGCCCACCTGAGTTCCGTATGGGGCTGATTTTTGGGATATCCCGTAGCTTAAAGGAGACCCATGGAATGCACAGTGTTGATCTTCAACACACATCACAATGGAACCCACACAGCTCGACCTCCTGGGAAGTTCCCATGAGTTATAGCCCTACACGGAACTTAGGTGGGCCGTACCATGTGAAGACATGCCTAAAACACATAAAAGTACTTGGTGTGGCCCACCTGAGTTTTAGATGCAGCCGAAACTTGGTCTAACCCCTCATCCAAGTGGGACACACACAATGGACGGGCCCCACCATGATGTGGGTCGAACATCTACCCCATCAGTTAGATGCACCATTCTATGATGGGCCACGTGCTCAAAAATCAAGTCAATCCATGACTTGGTGGGCCACACCACATATAACCATTGACAGGGGTTACCCTCCCATTAAAACATTCAAAATCATTTATTGGGCGCACCGAGATGTGGTTCACAAATCCAGCCCATCCATTGTGTGTGCCCCACTTGGATGAGGGGTCAGACCAAGTTTCAACTACATCCAAAACTCACGTGACCCCCGCCAAGTACTTTTATATGTTTTAACTATGTCTTCACATGGGTTTAGATGGTATGGCCCACCTGAGTTTCATATGTAGCTGATTTTTAGGATATTCCATAACCTAAAGGGGACCCATCAAATGCGCGGTATTGATATTCAAGACACATCACGATGGAGCCCACGATGGAGCCCACACAGCTCAACCACATGGGAAGTTCCCATGAGGTCAACCTTTTATATATATATATATATATATATATATATATATATATATATATATATATATATATATATATATATATATAATGGCATAAGAGATGCACTAGTGAGAACAAAGAATTACTTCTTATTATTATTATTATTATTATTATTAATTAAAACAAGTGAAACATAACTTCATAACTTTATACGAAAAATCATAATAGCTTTATAGATAGACAATGACACGAGATGGACTAATGGAAACTAAAAATTAAGATGGAGCCACTGGTCATCAGATTGTCACGTCGAGAATCACGACTTATTATTATTTTTTAAAACATGTGAAACATAACTTCACAAGGAAAATTATAATATAAAAAGCTACCGAGTTTTGCTGAGAACTACTATGGCATTTTTAAGTAACAGTTGTTGCAGAGTGGCTCTCTCTCTCCTCATCTCTCTAAATTCAGGTGATACTCTAATTAACCTCACCCTGTAGAATTAGAAAAAATAAATAAATAAACATTAATCAATCATTAGATTATAACTATGGTTGATAGAAAAAAAAAAGTGAGTTATAACCATAGGTGATGGACAAACTAGCTTCACGATATATGATTAAAAAAAAGATTTAATTATCGATTTATAATCACTGGTGATGAGAAAATTAACCGTACACCGTGGGATAAAAAAGAATTGATTGATCATTAAAAAATAGCCACATGTGGTGGCTAAAATGACTTCACACCGCGTGATGAAAAAAATAATGAATAATATTCATTAAACAAATTAGACAATCAAGCATACTACTATATATCTAGATGTTATGTTTTCTAGATACTTAGCCAATGGGTTGTATCACATGTAATGTGATGATATAAAATAGGAAATGGAGTTAATAGCTCATGATGACAAGATAATGTGTGAAAATTAGTTGAATCACTCATAGTGGGAGAACCTTATGATATGTTAGTCATATTAGTGATCATATGGCCAAGTGGGAGATATGGGCAAATGTGTGCAAGTGGCCATATGGCCTTTACATTTCATTGTAAACATGCCATTTTTTCCTGTAACTTAAGGAATCAGAGTCGGTCCTATGGGAGTGAGCCTTGAATAGGGGACAATTTCTCCCTAAAATGTATGGAAAAAAAAACAAGAAACGGATAGTTAAAAGTATGGCCGACTATGGAAGCCATGGACAAGACAAAATCCAACAATGAAATTTTGAGAAATCGGATTACTGTTCCATAGAGATAATCCAAATGCATGGGGCAATCCAAAGCATTTGGATTTTAAAAAAAAAAAAAAAAAAATTGGGGCAATCCAAAGCATCACAACCCCTTTTTCCATATTTGACTTGCCTCTACACAATGTCTGATTCGCAATCCAAGGCATCGCAACACCTTTTTTCCACATACGACTTGCCTCTGCACAATGCATGATTCGATCTATGATATCCACATATGTTATTACATGCAAATATGGTTTTTACCTACGAAACTTTTACCTACGAAAATATTTTTCGTAGGTAAAGATGACTTTTACCGACGAAAATAATATGCTAATGAAAATTAATTTTGTAGGTAAAAGCCATCTTTACCTACGAAAATATTCGTAGCTATAGGGTCTTTTGAATTTTCTCTATGCAACCCATATTTACCTACGAAACTATTCATAGCTAAAGGGTCTTTTAAATTTTTCTCCATATTTACCTACGAAAAAATGCGTAGCTAAAGGGTCTTTTGAACTTTTAAAAAAATAAAAAATCGAAAACTTTACTTTTACCAACGAAATTGAATTTCGTAGGGAAAACTCATATTTTCCTACAAAAATCTTCGTAGTTGAAGAGTCAGTCGACGTTTTCAAAAAATAGAAAATTTAAAACCTTTCTTTTATCTACAAAATATAATTTTGTAGGGAAAACTCATATTTACCTATGAAAATATGCGTAGCTAAAGGGTCTTTTGAACTTAAAAAAAAAAAAAAAAAAAAAAAAAAAACAAAAAATCGAAAACTTTACTTTTACCAACGAAATTAAATTTCGTAGGGAAAACCCATTTTTACCTACGAAAGTATTCGTAGCTAAAGCGCCTGTTAGATTTTTCAAGTAACCTTACTTTTACCTACGAAATTATAGGGAAAAACCCTATTTTCCTATGAAAATATTCGTAGTTGAAGAGTTAATCAACATTTTCAAAATATAGAAAATTTAAAACCTTTCTTTTACCTACGAAATTTAATTCCGTAGGGAAAACCCATAATTACCTACGAAAATATTCGTAGCGAAAGGGTCTTTTGAACATTTAAAAAAATAAAAAATCGAAAATGTTACTTTTACCTACGAAATCAAATTTCATAGGGAAAACCCATCTTTGCCTACGAAACTAGTCATAGCTGAAGGGTCTGAAAATTTTCAAATATAGAAAATCCAAAACCTTCCTTTTACCTATGAAATTTTATTTCGTAGGTAAAACCCATATTTACCTACGAATGTTTTCGTAGGTAAAAGGTGTTTTAATTATTTTTACCTCTTTCCCTACGACAATTTTCGTAAGTAAAGGGCTTGCAAGCAAACGACCTCCGAAATTTGAATCTGTAAAAGTCATCTTTCCCTACGACCATTTTTGTAGGTAAAAGTCGAAATTTGAATCTGTAAAAGTCATCTTTCCCTACGACCATTTTTGTAGGTAAAGGGTGTTTTCAATTTATCAAAATTTATAAAAGTGATCTTTCCCTACTACAATTTTCGTACGTAGGTAAAGGGTCTTTTCAAATTTTATTTACCTACGAAATCTAATTTAGTAGGTAAAAGCCATATTTACCTACAGAAATTGTCATAGGTAAAGGTGTTTTGAATTTTTGAATAAACCAAAAATCGAAAAGTTTACTTTTACCTACCAACTGTTTCGTAGGTAGGACAACGTCTATGAGACTTTTAACTATGACAATTTTCATAGGTAAAAACATACATTGAGACTCTTGCCTACGAAAATTTTCGTAGGTAAACAACGTTTCTGAGAATTTTACCTACGAAATATTTCGTAGGTAAAAGTCTTTTTTAAAAAATAAAATTTTCAACACCAAATTCCTGATATACACCTGTTACAATATAGTTCATCATATTCTTCTTGATATACACATGTTATATAATATATTTCATCATATTCACATTCACATCCATCTAAACCCAAACTACGTAAATCCATCCAAACATAAACTACATTCATCCAAACATAAACTACATCCATCCAAACATAAACAATCTTATCCACATGACATTCATCCATGCATAAATACATATAAGTTTAACATCATAAATAAAATACAAAAAATTATTCATAGCGTTAGGGAATTAAGAATAGGTTAAGGTTTAGGAAATCGGGTTCAGGTTTGGGATCGGGATCGGGTTTAGGTTTGGGTTTTCAATTTTAGGTTTAGGTTTAGGTTAGGGAGTTAATAATAGGATTAGGTGTGGGTTTAGGTTTAGGGATTTGAGAACACATTTAGATTTTAGGTTTAGGTTTAGCTTTTAGGTTTAGGCTATAGGTAGGTTATAGGTTATAGTTATAGGGAATTGAGAATCGGTTATGGTTTAGGTTTAGGAAATCGGGTTCGGGTTCGGGATCAGGTTTTAGTTTGGGTTTTCAAGCTTAGTTTTAGGTTTAGGTAAGGGAGTTGAGATTAGCATTAGGTCTAGGTTTAGGTTTAGGGATTTGACAGCACATTTAAGTTTTAGGTTTAGGTTTAGCTTATAAGTTATAGCTGTAGGGAATTGAGAATCGGTTATGGTTTAGATTTAGGAAATCGGGTTCGAGTTCGGGATCGGGTTTTGGTTTGGGTTTCCAAGTTTAGGTTTAGGTTTAGGTTAGGGAGTTGAGAATAGAATTAGGTGTAGGTTTAGGTTTAAGGATTTGAGAACACGTTTAGATTTTAGGTTTAGGTTTAGGTTTAGGTTTTAGGTTAAGGTTATAGGTAGGTTATAGGTTATAGGCTGTAGGGAATTGAGAATAGGTTAAGGTTTAGGTTCAGAAATCGGGTTTGGGTTCGGGATCGGGTTTTGCTTTGGGTTTTCAAGTTTAGATTAGGTTTAGGTTTAGGTTAGGGAGTTAAGATTAGTATTAGGTGTAGGTTTAGGTTTAGGGATTGGACAACACATTTAGGTTTTAGGTTTACGTTTAGGTTTAGGTTATAGGTTTAGTTAATAGGTTATAGCTGTAGGGAATTGAGGATAGGTTAAGGTTTAGGTTTAGGAAATCGGGTTCGGGTTCGGGATCGGGTTTAGGTTTGGGTTTTCAAGTTTATGTTTAGGTTTAGGTTAGGGAGTTGAGATTAGGATTAGGTGTAGGTTTAGGTTTAGGGATTTGAGAATATATTTAGGTTTTAGGTTTAGGTTTAGCTTTAGCTTTTAGGCTTAGGTTATAGGTAGGTTATAGGTTATAGCTATAGGGAATTGAGAATCGGTTATGGTTTAGGTTTAGGAAATCGGGTTCGGGTTCGGGATCAGATTTTGGTTTGGGTTTTCAAGCTTAGTTTTAGATTTAGGTAAGGGAGTTGAGATTAGCATTAGGTGTAGGTTTAGGTTTAGGGATTTGACAGCACATTTAGGTTTTAGGTTTAGGTTTAACTTATAGGTTATAGCTGTAGGGAATTGAGAATCGGTTATGGTTTAGCTTTAGGAAATCGGGTTCGGGTTCGGGATCGGGTTTTGGTTTGGGTTTTCAAGTTTAGGTTTAGGTTTAGGTTAGGGAGTTGAGAATAGGATTAGGTGTAGGTTTAAGTTTAGGGATTTGAGAACGCATTTAGATTTTAGGTTTAGGTTTAAGTTTATGTTTTAGGTTAAGGTTATAAGTAGCTTATAGGTTATAGTTGTAGGGAATTGAGAATAGATTAAGGTTTAGGTTTAGGAAATTGGGTTCGGGTTCGGGATCGGGTTTTTCTTTGGGTTTTCAAGTTTAGGTTTAGGTTTCGGTTAGAGAGTTGAGATTAGTATTAGGTGTAGGTTTAGGTTTAGGGATTGGAGAACACATTTAGGTTTTAGGTTTACGTTTAGGTTTAGGTTATAGGTTATAGCTGTAGGGAATTGAGGATACGTTAAGGTTTAGGTTTAGGAAATCGGGTTCGGGTTCGGGATTGGGTTTAGGTTTGGGTTTTCAAGTTTATGTTTAGGTTTAGGTTAGGGAGTTGAGATTAGGATTAGGTGTGGGTTTAGGTTTAGGGATTTGAGAACACATTTAAGTTTTAGGTTTAGGTTTAGGTTTAGCTTTTAGGTTTAGGTTATAGGTTGGTTATAGGTTATAGCTATAGGGAATTGAGAATCGGTTATGGTTTAGGTTTAGGAAATCGGGTTCGGGTTCGAGATCGGGTTTTGGTTTGGATTTTCAAGCTTAGTTTTAGGTTTAGGTAAGGGAGTTGAGATTAGCATTAGGTGTAGGTTTAGGTTTAGGGATTTGACGACACATTTAGGTTTTAGGTTTAGGTTTAAGTTTAAGTTATAGGTTATGGCTGTAGGGAATTGAGAATCGGTTATGGTTTGGCTTTAGGAAATCGGGTTCAGGTTCAGGATCGGGTTTTGGTTTGGGTTTTCAAGTTTATGTTTAGGTTTAGGTTAGGGAGTTGAGAATAGGATTAGGTGTAGGTTTAGGTTTAGGGATTTGAGAACACATTTAGATTTTAGGTTTAGGATTAGGTTTAGGTTTTAGGTTAAGGTTATAGGTAGGTTATAGGTTATAGCTGTAGGGAATTGAGAATAGGCTAAGGTTTAGGTTTAGGAAATCGGGTTCGGGTTCGGGATCAGGTTTTGCTTTGGGTTTTCAAGTTTAGGTTTAGGCTTAGGTTAGGGAGTTGAGATTAGTATTAGGTGTAGGTTTAGGTTTAGGGATTAAAGAACACATTTAGGTTTTAGGTTTACATTTAGGTTTAGGTTATAGGTTTAGATTATCGGTTATAGCTGTAGGGAATTGAGGATAGGTTAAGGTTTAGGTTTAGGAAATCCGGTTCGGGTTCGGGATCGGGTTTAGGTTTGGGTTTTCAAGTTTATGTTTAGGTTTAGGTTAGGGAGTTGAGATTAGGATTAGGGATTTGAGAACACATTTAAGTTTTAGGTTTAGGTTTCGGTTTAGGTTTTAGGTTTAGGTTATAGGTAGGTTATAGGTTATAGCCATAGGGAATTGAGAATCGGTTATAGTTTAGGTTTAGGAAATCGGGTTCGGGTTCGGGATCGGGTTTTGGTTTGAAAGGGCCTAGCTATATGCCCTAGAGGGGGGTGAATAGGGCGATGCTAAATAAAACTTAAAATAGCGGAATAATAATATATATAAATAACAATGCTGAAATAATAACAATCTCAAAGCACATGAAATATGAGAATGATACTGAATCAGTTCTAAGGACAACCTTACACCAAAAACCAATGGCTTATGGTAGGACAACCTTATTTCTAGAACAATCTAGAAATCACAAATGATATGGAAAATAAATCAAGAATAACTTACAGAAATAAATCCTAAGTTATTACACCATTCAACCACACTTGCTTGAAATGAAAATTACAACATTCATCCACAAAAGTAATCCACACATCGAAGGAATAAATGAATAAAGAAATCAAGCACATCCACAACATAACGATATATAGTGGTTCGCCTATGTGTTCTGCTTTGTTAGCCAATGACCTTGTAGAATGTTACTCCACTCTAATATCCTCACACAGGGGATATTAGCATGCACTCTCAAAATAGGTTTTCACAAGTTCACCCAAAACCTTCACAATTGTGTCTTTTTATCTCGGGCTTACACAATCCAAAAACCCCCCACAATCTGAGTTTTCTGGCTTTCCTCAGATAACCAATACACTGAGATTTTTCTGGCAAATCTCAAACAAAATCAGAGAAAGTAAATTACAAAGTAAAATACCTGGATCTCCTTTTGAAGTAGCCCAGTAGAACCAATTAGAGTAGATGTATGATACGTCGTTCAATGTCCAATACTCACTTAAAGAATGGTTCTATATCTAATTGATTTTAAATTAAATCAAGAAGAGCAAGGTCTATTTGATTTTGATCCCAGAAGAAGGAATATCACAAATTCCTCTTTTCTAAATGAGATTGGAATGTGGATCAAAATCACAATAGAATAATGCTAACAAAAGGAATATTAAATATGCACAGTAGCTTAAAAAATAATCACAACTTATGTCAGAGTATAGCCTTAAATCGCTTGAATTGAATGTAATGGAATATCTAAAACTCTGAAATTCGTGCATTATTTATAGCCTGAAAAAATCCCATCTTCGACTGGTCTTAGGATCCGTAGGACCGGTCGTAGCTTCAAAGATTTTGAAAGATTTTCGCGGGATTAGATTAGCTGTTCCCACGACTGGTCTTAGGTAACCTACGACCGGTCGTGGGCCACCTACGACTGGTCGTAGGACCCTAGATAGGTCGTTGGAGTTTGAGTCGTAGGACTACGACCGGTCGAACGATGAGTCGTAGAACTTTCCTGGACTGGTCGAAGCAAGTCCAGGACTGGTCGAAGGACAACCAGGAAAATTCGAAAATCTGTAACAAACTAGGACTGGTCCTGAGAAACCTAAGACTGGTCGAAGCAAAGCTAGGACTGGTCTTAGAACAGTCATAACAAGCATATTAAAATATTCAGATTCTGTATCCGAATGACCTATCATACAGACCAACCTAAGGTCAATCTAAGGTCAAACAAACCTTGAAGTAAGATGAACATTGAAGTCTTGAAGGTCTGTATTCTCAGATGATCTTGAAGGAGAAGCTTGAATCGAGTTGACGGCTTTCTAGAGCTTGGTACTTTCTTGACTTGTCTTGATGAAGTCTTCTAATCTTGAACTTGTTAGAAGCAAACTTGAAGTCTTCTATTCTTGTAGACTTCATCCATGACATGTCTTGCAAACATTCTTCATTCATGATCTTGTCTTGAAAACATTCTTCATTCATGATCTTGTCTTGAAGCAGTGTGTAGTCACAAACAAGAAACACAAGAAGTACAAGACATATAGGTTTTGGCACTACAAAATTTGACAACCAAAGGGATATGAAATCATAGCACTAACATGGTTTGGGTTTTCAAGCTTAGTTTTAGGTTTAGGTAAGGGAGTTGAGATTAGCATTAGGTGTAGGTTTAGGTTTAGGGATTTGGCAACACATTTACGTTTTAAGTTTAGGTTTAGGTTATACGTTTAGGTTATAGGTTATAGTTGTAGGGAATTGAGAATTGGTTATGGTTTAGCTTTAGGAAATCGGGTTCGGGTTCGGGATCAGTTTTGGTTTGGGTTTTCAAGTTTAGGTTTAGGTTTAGGTTAAGGTGTCGAGAATAGGATTAGGTGTAGGTTTAGGTTTTGGGATTTGAGAACACATTTAGATTTTAGGTTTAGGATTAGGTTTAGATTTAGGTTAAGGTTATAGGTAGGTTATAAGTTATAGCTGTAGGGAATTGAGAATAGGTTAAGGTTTAGGTTTAGGAAATCGGTGTTCGGGTTCGAGATCGGATTTTGCTTTGGGTTTTGAGTTTAGGTTTAGGTTTAGGTTAGGGAGTTGAGATTAGTATTAGGTGTAGGTTTAGGTTTAGAGATTGGAGAACACATTTAGGTTTTAGGTTTAGGTTATAGGTTTAGGTTATAGTTGTAGGGAATTGAGGATAGGTTAAGGTTTAGGTTTAGGAAATCGGGTTCGGTTCGGGATCGGGTTTAGGTTTGGGTTTTCATGTTTATGTTTAGGTTTAGGTTAGAGAGTTGAGATTAGGATTAGGTGTGGGTTTAGGTTTAGGGATTTGAGAACACATTTAGGTTTTAGGTTTAGGTTTAGGTTTAGGTTTAGGTTTTAGGTTTAGGTTATAGGTAGGTTATAAGTTATAGCTATAGGGAATTGAGAATCGATTATGGTTTAGGTTTAGGAAATCGGGTTCGGGTTCGGGATCAGGTTTTGGTTTGGGTGTTCAAGCTTAGTTTTAGGTTTAAGCAAGGGAGTTAAGATTAGCATTAGGTGTAGGTTTAGGTTTAGGGATTTGACAACACATTTAGGTTTTAGTTATAGGTTTAGGTTATAGGTTATAGCTGTAGGGAATTGAGAATCGGTTATGGTTTAGCTTTAGGAAATCGGGTTCGGGTTCGGGATCGGGTTTTGGTTTGGGTTTTCAAGTTTACGTTTAGGTTTAGGTTAGGGAGTTAAGAATAGGATTAGGTGTAGGTTTAGGTTTAAGGATTTGAGAACACATTTAGATTTTAGGTTTAGGTTTAAGTTTAGGTTTTAGGTTAAGGTTATAGGTAGATTATAGGTTATAGTTGTAGGGAATTGAGAATAGGTTAAGGTTTAGGTGCTTAAGAAATCGGGTTCTAGTTCGGGATCGGGTTTTGCTTTGGGTTTTCAAGTTTAGGTTTAGGTTTTGGTTAGGGAGTTGAGATTAGTATTAGGTGTAGGTTTAGGTTTAGGGATTGGAGAACACATTTAGGTTTTACGTTTACATTTAGGTTTAGGTTATAGGTTTAGGTTTAGGTTATATTTGTAGGGAATTGAGGATAGGTTAAGGTTTAGGTTTAGGAAATCGGGTTCAAGTTCGGGATTGGGTTTAGGTTTGGGTTTTCAAGTTTATGTTTAGGTTTAAGTTAGGGAGTTGAGATTAGGATTAGGTGTGGGTTTAGGTTTAGGGATTTGAGAATACATTTAGGTTTTAGGTTCAAGAAATGGTTTAGGTTTTAGGTTAAGGTTATAGGTAGGTTATAGGTTATAGCTATAGGGAATTGAGAATAGGTTAAGGTTTAGGTTTAGGAAATCGGGTTCGGGTTCGGGATCGGGTTTAGGTTTGGGTTTTCAAGTTTAGGTTTAGGTATAGGTTAGGGAATTTAGATTAGGAGTAGGTGTAGGTTTAGGTTTGGGGATTTGAGAACACATTTTGGTTTTAGGTTTAGGTTTAGGTTTAGGTTATAGGTTATAGCTGTAGGGAATTGAGAATAGGTTGAGGTTTAGGTTTAGGAAATCGGGTTCGGGTTCGGGTTTGAGTTCGGAGTTTTGGGTTTGGGTTTTCAAGTTTAAGTTTAGGTTAGGGAGTTGAGAATAGGATTAGGTGTAGGTTTAAGTTTAGGGATTTGAGAATATGTTAAGGTATAGGTTTAGGAAATCGGGTTCGGGTTATAGGTTTAGGTTTAGGTTAGGTTATAGGTTAAGGTTTACAAAATCGAGTTTAGGTTATAGGTTTAGGTTATAAGTTAAGGTTATAGGTTAAGGTTTAGGTTATAGGTTAAGTTTTAGGTTTAGGTTAAGGTTATATAGGTTTAGGTTTAGGTTATAGGTTTTGAGATTTGAGAATAGGTTCGGGTTAAGGTTATAAGTTTAGGTTTAGGAAATCGGGTTCGGGTTCGGGATCGAGTTTACGTTTGAGTTTTCAAGTTTAGGTTTAGGTTTAGGTTAGGGAATTGAGATTAGGATTAGGTGTAGGTTTAGGTTTAGGGATTTGAGAATACATTAAGGTTTAGGTTTAGGAAATCGAGTTCGGGTTATAGGTTTAGGTTTAGGTTAGATTATAGGTTAAGGTTTAGGAAATTGAGTTTAGGTTATAGGTTTAGGTTATAGATTAAAGTTTTGGTTATAGGTTAAGTTTTAGGTTTTGGTTAAGGTTATATAGGTTTAGGTTTAGGTTATAGGTTATAGGTTTTGGGATTTGAGAATAGGTTTAGGTTAAGGTTATAAGTTTAGGTTTAGGAGATCGGGTTCGGGTTCGGGATCGTGTTTAGGTTTGGGTTTTCAAGTTTAGGTTTAGGTTTAGGTTAGGGGTTGAGATTTGGATTAGGTGTAGGTTTAGGTTTAGGGATTTGAGAATACATTTAGATTTTAGGTTTAGGTTTAGGTTTAGGTTTAGGTTTTAGGTTATAAGTGTTGGTTATAGGTTTAGGTTTAAGTTAGGTTATAGGTTAAGGTTTAGGGATTTGAGAATAGGTTAAGGTTTAGGTTTAGGGATTTGAGAATACATTTAGGTTTTAGGTTTATGTTTAGGTTTAAGTTTAGGTTCTAGGCTATAGGTTTAGGGAATTGAGAATAGGTTAAGGTTTAGGTTTAGGAAATCGGGTATAGGTTCGGGATCGGGTTTAGGTTTGGGTTTTCATGTTTAGGTTTAGGTTTAGGTTAGGGAGTTGAGATTAGGATTAGGTGTAGGTTTAGGTTTAGGGATTTGAGAATACATTTAGGTTTTAGGTTTAGGTTTAGGTTTAAGTTTAGGTTTAGGGAATCAGGTTCGGTTTCGGGTTCAGATCGGGTTTAGGTATTCTCTAGTATTATCTACTATTGAACCTAGTATTATCTACTACAGACTAGTAACATACAACCAATATTGGGGCACCATACCATAAGCTACAAGAATTTCATGTCCCCCTAAACAAGGTATCCTCCATTGATAACATATATATATATATATATATATTATAAGTTCTTTATTTTCATTTACATTCGCAAATACATTCATCATCCATCCAAGAAAATTTATATCCTCCATTAATATAAATGAACCTTGTCCTTTGACTAAGCTTCATAATGTCTCCCATTCAATTCAAAATCTACGCATCTAGGTGATAGGGAACAAACATTTCACATACCTATGCTCTAAGAAACTCGCACCATAACTTTCCCGCTCGCTAATATCTCCCAATGTCGATACATGCAAAAAATAGGAATTGGGAACCTTGCAGATTAATAAGGCTAAAAAGAGAAAGGAAGCAGGGGAAAGAGAGTTTGCTAAAGGCTCCATTTCATGCATCGCAAGTCTTCTTTCCCAAAACACTCAATACTTTCTTTTTAACTTTAGCATAGTAAATAAACCGATGAGATTCCAGTCTTTAAAATAATAAAAGATAATAAAAGAAATAAACAACTAATATGGGAAGCTGGCACACCTGCAAGCTTCACTATGAAGAGTCCAAAAACTTGTGGGAAAATTCCTTGCAAAATGGCATTTCGTCCTGCAAATAGTTTGAAGAAGCATGATTGGAACATGTAGAAAAAAAATTGAAAGAAGAAACATAATGAAGAAAAAAATTGAAGAAAATATTTTAAGATCATTTTAATGTCATGAAAAAAAAAATCTCTATTAATTAAGAGGGGGAAGGTACATGAGAGACCTGTTTTAATGGATACAGCTAGAAACAATATTAGCAAAACCAGTTATTACAAGAGATAATAAAGGAGATGCAACCTACAATGTGGATACTAATTAAATAAAATGTAAAAAACCTTATATAATTAAATAATAATAATAGTAATAAAGTAATTACTTTTCCAACATTAACTTAAAGTTTTCATGAACAAAGATAGGCAAGTAAAAATTTGCGTCCGTAAACATCTCTCATAGCCACGCACGCCACGCATGCAAAACGTCATTTTCAAACCAAACTATACTCGCTATTTTCAAATCTCACGCGGCCACTTCATTCCTCCACTCTCTCCCTCGATTTCCCCACTCTCACCTCTCCGTCTCTCTCTCTCTCTTGAAACAAAAAAGAAGAAAAAAAAATCTCTTTTATGTTTTTTCAATCCATCTTCCATTTTCTTCTTAACAAGAAAATCCATATTTACTAATATTTCCATTTTTCTATTTTTCAAAAGAATGAGTTCGGACTCCGAAAGCGTCAGCTCCAGCACTCGTATTTTCAGTCCAAACCCTAACCAAGGACTCCAAAATTACCAAGTACTCTTAAACATTCATTACAAGCATTTTCTGTCTATGTGCATGATGACCATACTGTTAAGATCAATCCTCTTATTTTCATTTACAGAAACTAGTGGATGACAAATTATGTGTAACATACAGAGATGGTTCAGCCACTTGTGCAATTAGGGAAGGTTCAGAAGGACATACATATTTGAAAGTTGGTCAAATCATAAACCGACGTATTATGGACGGAGACATTGTTTTCATTAATAGGCCACCTAGTACTCATAAAAATTCATTGTAAGCATTTTCTGTGTATGTGCATGACGACCATATTGTTAAGATCAATCCTCTTATCTTCATTTACAGAAACTAGTGGATGACAAATTATGTGTAACATACAGAGCTAGTTCAGCCACTTATGCAATTAGGGAAGGTTCAAAAGGGCTAGATTTCCACATCAAGCATCAGTTGCATACATATGATACAGAAAGATAAAAGTATCACCTTCAACATGACTGTCAAACAAGTTTCCTCACCAAAAATTCAAATCACAAACCATGATGGCATGTGTCCAATTTTTGTGGAAGCACATAGTAAATGATTGATACACATTGTGCACAAGATGACCAACCTTGTATATAAATGTCATCTCCGTCCTCATACATTGTGCACACGATGACCAACCTTGCATACAAAGGTCATTTTCTCAGCTTAATCTAGGGATGCTAGAGAAAACTGAGAAAGACCTCCAAGGAACCTCATGAGCCTCCCCACACCTCAGATTGCATATGGTCATGGTTCAAATGTAAAATGGTAACACAATAACAAAAAATTAACATCACTATCATACACGGAATTTGAGAGAAGCAAATGCACTGCCATAAATTTGAGACCATCCAAGTGCTAAAGTAGGCTTCAACAGTAACCAAGTGTTTCAAATAAATGCAGTTTTTTCATATTAAGATGGAGAACATGTATACCATAGGAGATGAAACAAGAAGAATAGCTCCCTCAAACACCATGATCCTGCTAGACTGGAATGGTGGAACAAGATTCATGTGGCTGACCCCAATTAAATGAAATAAGGCTTAGATGATAATGATGATGATCATCATTGGCTTTGATTCCAAAATAATCTCAATGCCCAAATGGCAAAAATATATGAAAAACACGCCCAGAAGAATATTAGAATTGAGAGGGATCAATTACTTCATTCACCGTTATGAGTCCTTCTTTTCTATGATGGCCATAATCGGCCCCATAACATGTAACAGTTACAACCTTTACCATTATGTAACAGCTGCAGCCATTAAGTAACTATTTTGGCATACCATGAGCCTACCCCAATTAATTGGAATAAGGCTTGGATGATAATGATGGTGATGTTCAATTTGGCTTTGATACAAAATAATTTCAATACCTAAATGGCAAGAATATAATGAATTATACACCCAGAAGAATATTGGAATAGTGAAAAATAAACTACTTCATTGAAATTAGAATTTCTCTACTTCCAATTATTTAAATGAAACCTCACAAAAGTCTGAAAATGTAATGCTTTCACCTCCTAGAACAACCCCAATTTAACAAGATTTCCAACTATTGAATATATTAAATATCAATTGAATCTATCAAAATAGCAAGAAATGAATCTACAATGATGTTGCCATGCTGTAATGTCCTAAAAGAGCTTATGGAAATCTAGAGAATCAACCCCCAAGATCATCAAAGAATTAGTAAAATCTTCACTTAGATCCCCCAAAGTAGACCCTGAATTTAGGTCCAAAAATCTTCAACTAAAACCCTCCAAAGTAGAACCTGGATTAGGCCCAAAAATCATCAACAAACAGGCATAAATCAACACTTGTTAGGATTCATGGTGATCTCTGTTCCTTTTTCTTCTTTTTTTTTTTTTTTTTGAAGGGTAGCCTCATTTTAATATTTGAGCCTACAACTTCCAACTACCAAGTAGTACCATTTCATTTTTATGTTCTTCTGGAAGTGTTTGGACTCTCAAGATTGTGTACCTTGGTTGTTTTCTCCCATTTTCAAATCTACATGTCAGGGTGTGCTTGCTTAGGGTGTGCCTGTGCTGAACAAATGTAAAATTTTAAAGAGGCCCTACCTGATGGGCCCCACCCAATGCATACTGATTCAGATTTAACCCTGAGACAGGTCCAACAATTCCCAACCGTAACATGCTCTGAATATGAATTGTCTAGTGCTCCTCAAAGTAATGAAATCCTTTTGTTTAGTAGTCATTTCTGGCTCTGAACTGAAGGTGGTTGTGCTTGCATTCCAGGTCAATTTGATTGATTCACTCCCCTAAGTCTACCCCAGAGTGGGAGCATGGGTAGAGGACGTGGTCATGGACGAAGGGAATGCGACCATCCTTACCCTCATGGTCTGCCTGTTGACGGTCCTTTATCTCCATGAGTAGCAAAGACGGCATGTTGTGGCACCTCCTCTCCAGCCCAATGATGCACCCAACTAACTAACAGGGACGGTTGGAAAGTCATAGCCACACTAATAGGGAAGATGTAAAAGATTTTTTTTTTTTTTAAAGATAAGGTATTTTCCCTATTCTCTTTCATTTATACTTTTGGAAGTGGTTTTGACAGTTATTGGATTTTTCTCCCCACTAAAAGCATTGTTTATATGAGAGTAGTGAAGAGGGAGGAGGAGATTTTGCAGGTACAGGGATCCAAAGCCGTAGAGTACTCCTAATACAGTGACAAATATTTGTAACAATAAATAGGAAATAGCAATCCAATAACTGGAAAATAACAATCCAATGAATTATCCTTAATTAGGGATTAAAAAATGGAAATCCCCAAAAACATGCAACATTGGAAAACCCTAATTAGGGATTAAAAAATGGAAATCCCCAAATACATACACCATTGGAAAACCCTAATTAGGGTTTGGATATTCGACGTTGAAGAGAGAGGAGAGGAGAGGAGAGAAATATCTGCTGCAATGGCCCCTCGCTGTTGAAATGGCCGTAAATGTGTAGATTGGTTCGGGTCCCTCCCTTTTTTGGATCAGAGAGAGAGAGAGAGAGAGAAGATTGGCCCTGATGAGGGCACCCGAGAAAGAGAGGGAATGGAGAGGATTAGAGAGAGAGAGGATGGAGAGGAATAGGGCACGAGCGAGAGAAGGGGGGATAGAGAGGAATAAAGAGAGAGAGAGAGAGGGTCGAGAGAGCGTCTATGCGCTAACGCTCCTCAAGCTTTGAGTTGTATGAATAGTTTAAAGAATGTCAAAGTTAAATGGGCCCCACTGTGATGCGTGTCGTCCATCAACACTGTGCATTTGATGGGCCCTCTTTAAATTATGGGATATCCCAAAAATCAGCCGTATACGGAACTTAGGTGGGCCATACTATCTAAAATCATGTGAAGAAATGGCTCAAAAATATAAAAGCACTTGGTGGGGCCCACATGAAATTTTGATGCATATGAAACTTGGTCTGACTCCTCGTCCAAGTGGGACACACATAATGGATGGTCTGGATTTATGAACCACATCTCGGTGGGCCCAACAAATGATTATGAATATTTTAATGGTAGGTAACCCCTCTCAACTTTTATATGTGTTGTGGCCCAAAAAAGTCATGGATTGTCTTGATTTTTAAGCCTCAGGCCCATCATGAAATGGTACATCTGATTGATGCGGTAGATGTTCGACGCCAGTGACCAAGTCTAGGAGCCCCACCATGTTTTAATTACAAAATTCACTCTACTAATCAAATTTTATACTCAATGTTAGGTCTTGAGGTTAAAAAAATCAACTAGATCCACAAATTAAATGGGCCACACCACATGAAATGATGTAAATGGGATGTCAACCATATATAGGTTTGTTTGTGCATGGGCCACTATGTGGTATATATTTAATCTACATTAATCAAGTTTACATTTCTAGGAAGCTCTTTCACAAATTGTGTTCAATCCAATCTCCACCATAGACATGTGTGCGATCTTGATCGCAACTAATTAGTTGATAAGGCCATCTGGTTAGGCTTTCTTGTCATGAATTTGGCGAGGGACACAATTTGAGGTACCACCATAGACATGTATGGTTCATCTCAGGTGCTGGGCCATGGCCCAACTCTCTTCAGCATGAACGGCTAATTGTCTTAGATGTAGCACATATACAGTGATTAGAATTTTTGGTCTGGTGGTCTATAGTTGCCCTAATTGCCTGATATGTGTAAATTTTTTACTTAAGGAAGCTGCTGGTGATTTTCTCAAGGACTGACTTGACCTGATGATCTTTACAAAATCTCATTCTATGTGAACGGGGCTTTGGTGGATCCTTGACTATGGGGCGTGGTGGGCCTCACGTTCAGGGATCCACCTAATCCGTGTCCATTCTCTGTGCATCTTTTTCTTTGAGGAAGTTGCCAATGATTTTCTTGTAGTATGGTTGGTCGAAAGGACACGTTCTTCGCTTGACTTGCCAACCTTTACATGAAAGGATATTAAAAATAAAATAAAAAATAAAAACTAAAAAACTCCCTTCCTATCTAGGTACATAAACAATGGTACACTTACAATAATTTAAAAGTAGTGATATAGACAGCCATCGACGGGTAAGGCCCACCAAAGTTGGAAAATGATAATATCTTGCTAGTTGTTATCTCCTAAAATTTCCAATATCTCGTGATGAGATGACTACGTACATTTTTGCCAATTGGCATAGCTTACTAGATGGACAAACTGGATCACCACATGCACATTTAGCACCAGAACAAGGACCTGACAAGTTACAACATTTTTGGATAGATGCCACGGTGATCATAGCCCTTGTTTGGAGACAATTTGAATGGAGCCAGATGGACAGACTAGATGATCATTGGCTTGTTCATCCATTTTTCGATATCATTTTAGAGAATTATCCAAAAAATTATTCATATCCAAAGATTAATTAAATGAACCATACCACAAATTTAGGTGAGTTCCATAACGATGCATCTCTTAGATTACATCGTCCATTAAATTTTTTATTTTTTTTTCTTCTAAGATATGAGACAAAAGCAATGCAGATTTAAAACTAAAGTGGATCACACCAGTGAAAATAATAGGAATGGATGTTATTATTAAAAACTTCTTGTGGTCATAAAAGGCTCTGATTGGGTTAATATTAGTATTTAAATTTCATCTCGGCAGGTGTGATCTTATGATTAAGTCAGATGGAAAACAAGCCTCACGGTTGGCCAATGGAAAGTTTTGACTATAGTTTGTTCAATTCCGACTGCTTTCTCTAGTGTGGTCCATTTGAGCTTTGAATGTGCCTCGTTTTTGGGCTCATGCTATGAAATGATTCATAAAAATTGATGAATGGTGTGGATCTAAAACATAAATCATTGTGGGGCTCTGAGAAGCTCCACACGTTAAAAGTCAGGTTGAGTAACATGCATTTTTATTTGAGAAATTTGCGACTGTATGACCCATTTATGGCCCATTTGCGAGACTAAGCCCACTTTATTTTACCTTGCGAGAATAAGCCCCAGCTATACGGATGCCTTCCCAAAGGACGAAAATGCCCCTGCTTTTTCCTTTAAGCGGGAAGACGAGCGCTGACGCTCCTCGAACTTCAAGTTGTACGAACGGTTCAAAAGATATCAACATTACATGGGCCCCACAGTTATGTATTTATTATATCCACAACGTTCGTCCATATTTCGAGATCAATTGGACCACACCACAAAGAGCGGCGAGAAAATTGATTTTCACCGTTAAAAATTTTGTAGGGCCCACCATAACATTTACTTTCCATCCAATCTATTCATAAGGTCACAAAGACCTGGATGAAGAGGAAAAACAATTTCATAATGATTCAAAACTTCTGTAACACCTAAAAGGGTTTCAATGGTAGACGTTCAATTCCTCACTGCCTTTTACAGTGTGGTCCACTTGATAGTTAGATCTGTCTTATTTTTCGTCTCAAGCCTTAATATAAGCTCACCAAATAGATGGACGGTTTGGATATAACACAGATCTCATGATGGGACCCACAAAATCAATGAAAATTCCACAGCCTAAAAAAATAAAATAAAGACTTTCAAGGCCAATACGGCTATAGCTACGGTTATAATCCGTAGCCGTTTGTCTGAAACGGTGATGAATCATGGATTCTGTGATTTTATCGCAAGTAAGATTTGGGGATTGATCGCAGAATCTATGATTCATCACCGATTCAAATAAAAGACCACGGTTATCTTCACGGCGATGAATCGCGGATTCCATAAAAATATCACGGTCATTCCCGCTTATTCCGTGTTGATTCACGGTCATTTCGACGCATTTCACGGTCATGCCCCTTCACCTCATGGTCATTTCCATGCATTTTAATCCATGCCGTCCATCTATTTTTAAAAATCATCATACGGCATGAGACAAAAAATGAGACATCCCAATATGAAATGGACCACATTAATAGGAAATAGTGTTCAATGAGCGTCAACCATTTAAAATATTTTGGGGGCCATAAAAGTCTTAGATTGAGATGATTTTTGTTTTTCCCCTTTATCTAGGCCTGTATGGCCCAATTAACATATTAAATGTCAAATAAGAAGTAAAGTGGGCCTTAGGAGGGTTTTAATGATGGATAACCAATTATTATTATTTTTATGTGGTGTGGTCGGCCTGATATCTATTTACCTGGCAATGGCTGGTGGTCGGTGCTCTGTGGGCCCCACCATGATGTATGTGTTTCATCCACGCTGTCCATTTATTTTTATAGATCATTTTATGATATGAGAGAAAAAATGAGGAATATCTAAATCTCAAGTAAACCACATTACAGAAAAAAGTGTTGGATAAATGTTGACCATTAAAAACGTTGCGGGGGCCATAAAAGTTTTGGATCAAGCTGATATTTATTGTTTCCCTTCATCTGGATCTTTATGACCTAATCAACATATTTGATTTCAAATAAACAGTATAGTGGGCCTTAGGAGGATTTTAATATTGGATATCCAACTATTATTAATTTCCTATCGTGTAGTCCACTCGAGATTTATATACCTATCATTTTTTGTACTAAGCCCTAAAATGATCTCTAAAAATAGATGAACGCAATGGATGAAACATATACATCATGGTGGGGCCCACAGAGCACCCACCACCAGTAGCCAATCCGCCTCCCAAATTTGGGCGCGCGCTCAAAACAGAGCCGCGCCCAAAATTAGGGATTTCATATGGTCTCTCTCTCTTCTCTCTCTCATTCTCTCCATTGTATTCTCTAAACCCTTCTTTCCCTAATCCTTTGTCTCCCTCCCGATCTCTGCTCCATCTCTCTTTCTCCTCCCTCTCTCCAATGCCTCAGCCGTGAAGAAACACAAGCCGTGAACGCCCTCTTCTCTCTCTCTCTCTCCATTGCAGCAGCCGTGAATCTCCTACCCGAAGAAACTCACGCCGTGAAGTCCTCTCCATTGCAGCAGCCGTGTACTGTGCCATGCTTTGTCAAGGTTTCTTGGGTGATGACTTCAAAAGCCAGGGATCACATGTTGCATATAACGTTGCAGATTTCTCCACACAGGCATGTTTGCATCACTTGTGGTTATCATGATGGTCTTACTAATGCATTTTTGTAGTAGATCAATGAATCTCTCATTCTCTCTTACCAAGAGAAATCATTTGTAGTTATGATCTCTGTGATGTTGCCACTGATATTCTGATGCTTGCATGACAAATCGGCCTTTATGCATTTTTGTAGTAGATGATGAATCTCTCATTTCTCTTCTTTGAGAGAAATCATTTGTAGTAAAGATCTCTGTGATGTTGTCGCTGATGTTCTGATGCTGGCATGACAAATTAGCCTTTTCTTCACTAAACTAATGCTGAAAATTTCCTATTTTCTTTCATTCTGTTTCTATGTAGACAGGCATTTCTACAGTTAATATGCTAGCAGTCATTCTGTTTCATCAACCCATCTCCTGCGTGTGAGCGAGGCTTTGTAGATAACCCCAATGTCCAGAGCTTCAAGTGCTTTTTCCCAACAGTTACAAAAGAGCTTCCATCTGATGAGAAGAAAACAGATGAAATTGCAATGCAAGATGTACTTGCTTTAAGCTTGGTTACTAGCCTTCCACTTCGTCAGTCCCAGAGACAGAGGTACCCATCACTAGGAAATCCAATAGACACCAAATGCTTTCCTAGAAAAGCATCCAAAATAGAATATCGGTAAATCTATTCAAAATTCTAGAACTACACCAATATCAATTAGAGTTTCAACTGGAAGTGTCAACTACACAACAAAGACGAATTAACAAATTGAGACAGGGAGAAGCTTTAGTTAGCCAGATTTAACTAACCATCAGGTGAAAAGTCAATACATGCCACCCCAGTTGATTGTCAATTCTTGCTATAATGCATTTAGTTACACATTTTAACCAAAAGTCACATTAATTAGTTCTTCTGTTTCAATTCATCAAATCACACACAACACTTGTGTTGTCATCTCTAAAATAGGCAGAGATGTACCGAAAGTGAGTCCTAGCCTTCCTATATGCTTGAAAAGAAGAAACTACATGAAACTCACAAGAAAAAAGTGAAAATAATTGAACAGTAGCCTCTAATAGGTGACATGTAGGAGCGTATCAGGACTGACAAAAGCCCGTATCGTGTCACTGGGTAGGAAGGTGTCGTCTAGAAACGCCCATATCAGCCAATAAGGGACAATTTTTCAATCCTTTCTTGGTCCACTTGTGGGCCGCCATGTATGTCTTAGTTAGGGACTTCTGCAAGGCTTATTGTTCCTTTCATTAGGAATTCTAGAATAGGTAGTATAAATGACTGAGATTAGTTTTAAATCAAGGGCTGAAATTCAGTTTAGGTCCTCGGGTTATTAGTAGTGTAAATAGTTCTCATGTTAGGTCTTTGGAGAGATTGGAAGAGCAGTAGCTGATTTTTTATATATTTTTTTCCTTTTCAAGATAAATGTACGGAATTGGAAATTTGGGTCTTGTAAACATTCATTTTCTTAAGTAGAAGTTTCTTCTCTTGTTAGTGCTGGCAAGTGCATCTTGTATTTGTTGAACAGTTTCTCTGATTACTGGAATCGTACATTGACTGCTGGAACTTTTTTTTAATGCTGAGATCATTTCCAACTTGCTGGAAAATTCCATCTATTTGCTGCAAATCATTTCTAACTGCTGGATATTGATCCCCACTTGCTGAATAGTTGTTGAACTTTTACTTCGAAGGCTTGGTTCATTGGATGCTTCACAAGAATCAAGTAGCAATTAATTGGGTCCTAACAAACCTAGATTGACCTACATAAAAAAAAATGGACTCGATAAAATCTGGGACATCTTTATAGGAAAAAGGCCTTTGAGACAGAAAAGGCATTCAATAAAAGCTTACCTCACAAAAATTAGTGATGGAGATAATTTACCTATATACATCAAGTGGTCACTGAGCCTATTCACTTACAAAATCCTATTGATGTCCTGGAAAAAGAAGAAGCTTAAAACACTTCTTCTTCTTCTTTTTTTCTTTTTTTTTTTTTTTTTGAGATCTTAAAAGTTCTTTTTTCTTTCAACTGTAATTGAAATTTTAGATATTTAAACTCGAAAAAGTGAAATCGATAATACATAGGCATGGAAGTTATGAGAGTGTTTAATGCCATTCTTGTTGGTTGGTTTTACTTCTCCACATAGGCACCCTTGAGGAAATGATTACAATGGCTTAGTCCAAGTCACTTTAGATGTGTTTGAGATGCACCTTTTTGTCTCACAGGGTTATGGTTCAATCATCAAGGGATACACCCTCAATGGTGTTCTTTTGGGGCTAGCAAGAGGATTGTCATCCCTTGGAAGGTACTTGATGCCTTTGCAGAAATCCTTGACCTTCTCAATGTCTTAATACAGATTGTTTAACAGTTTAGGTCTGAGGAAAGGCAACTCCTTGGATGTCAATTTTCCCTAATTTCCCACATCTGGCAACCTCATTTCAATATGGTGGTCTAAATACCTGTTTATGACTAGTGGTGATATGATTCGACTGAATAATGTATCCTACTTAGCATTTTTGTCTTTCATTTAAGTGATAACAGGCCACATTAACTCCCAAGCTACTTATGAATGTGATGGCACTGATCATTTGGCTGCTGGCTTGTGTTACAGTTCATGATAAGAAAGAGTATGCTGTTAATGCTTCCGCTTGTGGCAACATATTCACTAGGCATAGACTTGAAGCCTCTTCAAAGTCCAATTCTTCCAGGATCACCAATATATGTGCCCCAATTTTTAACTATATCCCATTTCATTAGGTGCATTTTATACATTCTGCAATGCAACATGCTGATATTGACAGTGTTATGACATGACTAACTCTATACTATAGATAAGTTGCAGGCTGATATTTGCCCTTCTACTTGTTTGACTTTAGAACTAATAGTAAGCGGGAACTATTGGTCATAGGTCAGTGAGTAATATCATGCCGTATGAGATATCTACAAGTTAGTAATATCCCTTTGCATGTGCTGTAAAATCGATATGAAAAAGGCCATAAATCTCACATTGAAGTAGATTGGTTTTTTTTTTTTTCAATGGTTTGTATTATGGCTACTATCTTTCCTAAGGAGTGCTTTACTTTTTATAATCTTAGGAGGGAGTGTTTACGTTATGCCAGTTGTAGTTTATCTGCTCAGCATTGTTGCTCTAGCGTGGTGGTGCAGCCACAGTTAGGATTTTGCACCTTCCCTCGTAAAGTCCCTTTCGTTGGAGCATACGATGCACATTGTTCTTTGTTAAACTCAACAAATCAGGAAAAGATTAAACTCAACAAACAGCTCCCTTAGTCGGCAACATCATTGAGGTCAATCTTCATTGTCAGATCAAAATTTTTGAAGGAAAATGCATATATTTTCTTTTTTATTTCATTCGAGTAAGTTTTGCTTCTTATAATACTTGTACTAAGCTTTTAACTATGATTGTTTCCCTTTGATAAATCAGGTTATTTGCAAATACTGTGCCGAGCGAGAAGGATCCTCTGCTTGGAGTGAATTTAGAGAAAAATGTGGCTTTAAAGCAGGATGCAGCCCACGGTAGCATTTCAAATCCCAACTGTATATTTGGAGTGGATCCACATCAAATCTCATTTGTTTCATAGAAGAAAACCCATGTTTCTTTCTAAGATATGGAGAAATCTTCTTTGCAAGTGTAATGCTTGCACAGAATTCTATGTCCAACAGAACATGGCTGGCTATCTTTAAGCTTGGTTACAAGCATGTGCAAGATCACTTTCTTTTAACCATCCATTTTATAGCCATCAAATGCATGGTTAGGATTTCTTGGTGATCAGTTTGATTTTGGAGATTTTCTCTATCCACAATGTGCCCATCATTTGGATGGTCTTGATAGACGTACAAGAGTGCCCCATCCATTTTCCTATTTCTATCTTTGAATCTTGCTTTCTCTTTATCAAGTGGTGGAAAGAAATGGACCTTGTAGCAAAAAGTAATCCTGCTTCTAGGATGACCAGTGTGGATGATGCCCTTACAGAGGTACTAATAAAATTAAAAAATTACTTAAGTTTTATGGTAATTATGAATATCCTAATAACTTGATTTACAATGTTTTATCGTTAGTTGGTTCTGATAGTAGAGGGCGAATGCAGGGTCTAGGTTGCTCAATAAGAGATCCTGAAAATGCAGTGAGTATATAAGACCTGTATCCTAGCTCGTACCGTTGTATAGGCTTCCACGGTCCTCTCGGTCGAATTCCGACAGCTCGCGACCTATAATGACAGTTGCGCATGACTCTAAGTCGTATCCCGTATTCCTGATCGCCTCGACCCGAGACTTGTACCCTTGCGACCGCGCCGTAGCTGCGGTTTCAACGCCGCATCTCGTGCACCAAGGCGATACCCGAGCTAGGAGATGTGGACCCATGTTCAGTTCGAGGAAAACACCGCACGTTACAAATATCAAGGGAATCTCTACGACACATCACATCGGTCACATCAATCAAGTACACATCACTCCCATCACTCACACACATCCCCAAGTACAATCACCCTCCCCAAAAGTCAACTTCTCTTACAACAAAGTACTCCCTTACATCACTCACCATCCCTCTCATCCCATCACTCCACCTCACCACTTCTCTCTCTCTCTCTCATTTCCTCTCTCATCATTCTAAGAAACTCCCATGGGAGCAACCCACGTCCAAGCTCCCCATGAGAGAGCTAGTGTGGCCTACCTTTCCATCTCCCATCTCCACCATCCTAAGTCGATCTCAACCATTGAAGTCCATCCATTAGATCTTTAGCATGCATTGATGGAAGAAAAAGCCCAAGAAGATCTAAGGTGGGTGTCTTCTATGGTTAGATCCCTCTTTCTCTCTCTTTCTCCCTCTCTCTTTCTTTTTATTCCCTATTGTATGTGATGAGGTGGCCGTGTGGCCCACCCGAATGGACCTCACCATAAAGCATGTATTTGATCCAAACCATTTATAGGTGGGGCCCACTTTATATTCGTATTGTATCCGCACCATCCGTGCATTTGGTGGCCCACCCGAGCAAGGCCCACATTCAATGCATGTGCCATGGCCAAGCCGTCCAACGTCCATAAACGCTGGACATAAAATGAAAACCAGAGAAGAAAAATATATATATTGGCTTGGTTCAAGCCTTGGAGTGGGTCACTCATATAGGCCCCACATTGATGTATAAACCTTATCCACACTGTCCATTCCTTTCCCCAGACCATTTTAGGCGTTGAGACAAAAAATGGAGCCAATCCGACTTTCGGGCGGGCCATAGCGCAATAAACGACGTTTTCACCGTTGAAAAACTACCTGATGTTTCTATACTCAAAAACACCTCCGATATTGGGCTTGTTTAGCTTGTCTAGGGCCATGGGAGCTGGTGGATGAGGTGGATCTACCTAATGCGGGCCCCACATATGAAAAAACCCCCGAAAAATAGTTTTTTTAAAAAAACAAAAAAAAAATATCTAAGTCAGCTGCAGCAGCAGACCGCTGCTGCGTGTAACGGGCAGATGGCAAGGACCCACGGCCCCAGTCGTGGGCCCCACCCTGATGTATATTATGTATCCACCCCGTTCAGTTGGTGAGACCCTCCATGAAGTGGGCCCCCTCCAAAGATCAAGCCGATATGACGCTTAGGTAGCCCACATCATAGGAAACAATGGGATTGAACGTCTGCCCTTGGAAACCCTTTTATGGGTCACAGAAGCTTTGGATCCTTATAAAATTATTTTTCCCCCTGCATTAAGGGACCGTGTGACCTTATGAATGGTTTGGATGAACAGTAAACATTAGGGTGGGCCCCACATGGGACCCACAGTGACAGATGTGTTTTACTCCCACCATCCAGGCAGATGGTGGAGCCCACCCAGGCATATGTGTTTTATTAGCGCCGTCCAGCAGCAGCTGGACAGCTGGTGGATCCCACCATGATTATGTGTTTGATCCGCACCGTCCATATCACGGGACGGTGGGACCCACCGTGATGTACGTGTTCTATCCACTCCATCCAACCACTGATTAGGTGGCCACATAGCAGGAAACAGTGTTGATTAAACGTCCACCCTTGGAACACTCTTGGGTTGACAGAAGTTTTAGATCAATATTAAAATTGTTTTTCCTTCCATCCAGGTCAGCGTGACCTTGTGAACAGGTTGGACGGTAGGTAACATTATGGTGGGCCCCACATGGGACCCCAAGATGTATGTGTTCTATCCACACCATCCACCATAGTGGACGGTGGAACCCACTATGATATATGTGTTGTAGTCACACCGTCCACAGCAGTGGACAGTGGGAACCACCATTGATTTATGTGTTTTATCCGCACCGTCCATATCATTAGATGGTGGGACCCACCATGATGCATGTGTTACATCCAATCTGTCCTTCCACTTTGAAAGCTCATTTCAGGGCATGAGCTAAAGAATGAGTCGGATCCATAGCTCATATGGACCCCACCCATGATGCATGTGTTGCATTCAAACCATCCAACCATTTAGCCAGCTTGTCTCATAGCTTGAGACTAAAAATAAGACGAATCTATAGTTCAAGTGGACCCCACCTTGATGTGTATGAGGGCCCGTTATTGAGGCCCACTATCATGTGTATGAGGGCCGTTATTGAGGCCCACTATCATGTGTATGAGGCCCGTTGTTGAGGCCACCTTGACATATATGAGGACCATGTGATTAGGCCCATTTTGATGTATTCTAGGGCCCATAGGTTGAGGCCCATAGTGATGTATTAGGGCCCATGGGTTGAGACCCATTGTGATGTATAAAGGCCCGTGGGTTGAGACCCACTGTGATATGTATAGGGCTCATGGGTTGAGGCCCATCATGATGTATTTGGAGCCCATGGGTTGAGGCCCATCATGATGTATTGGAGCCCATGGGTTGAGGCCCATTATGATGTATTTGAAGCCCATGGGATACGGCCGATTGAGATTGTATATCACCATTTAATGCGGCCCATTGGATTTATATGAGGCCCATTGTTGTGGCCCAGTTAATGTGATCCACTTGATGTATTTCGAGGCCCAGGTACGTGGCCCATTTGATGTATAAGAGACCCATTAATACGATCCACTTTAATGTATTTCATGGACCATTTATCAGGCACACTTTAATGTATTTTGTAGCCCATCCGTCAAGCCCACTTTGATGTGTTTTGTGGTCCATTCGAGGTGCCCACCTTGATATACTTGTCACCCATCTGCGTGGCCTACCTTGATATATTTATGGGGCTCATTAGTACGACCTATGTGATGCGGCCCACTTGTGTACATGAGGCCCATTGGCATGGCCCATTAACACAGCCCAACTTGATATGATGAGGCCCAGGTGCAAGCCCACTTGTTATATATATTAGGCCTATGTGCAGGGCCCGCATGTTATGTATTTGTGGCCCTTTTTGGCGTGACCCATTGAGTTGTATTCTAGGTCCATATAGTGCGGCCCATTGATGTGTTCAAGGTCCATGTGATACGGCCCATAGTGATGTATATGTAGCCCTTGTATGAGGCCCATTGTGATATGTATTAGGCCTTTGTGTGAGGCCATGGGCCCACTATATGTTTAACCCTATGTGGGTGACTCCTTGGGAGCAATGTTGGTTGAATGTCCACATCGATGGGCAATGATGGTTTAATGTCCATATTGTGACCTTCCTTTAGGCCTGGTTAGGCCCATTTTTGTCATCCTCTAGTGAGTTACCCCAAACGAATGGGCCCCATTGATATTGTTTGAACCATCATCAGCCATCCATCTATGAACCCCATCTTGAGACCGATTATCGTGACTGATTACCGATCGTGGCCGAATGCCGATTCTACTTGTCGTGGGCAATTGACCGATTACCGATCAAGGCCGATTATCGTGACTGATTACCGATCATGGCCGAATGCCAATTCTGCTTGTCGTGGCCAATTGACCGATTACCGATTGAGGCCAATTATCGTGACCGATTACCAATCGTGGCCGATTGCTGATTCCGATTTGTCGAGGCCGATTTCCGAATTGTCAAGGTCTATTGTTAAGACCTATATGATGTATATGTAACCCGTAGTTGGAGCCCATTGTGGTGTGTATTCGACCTGTGTGATGTATATACGGCCCGTATTTGAGGCCCATTACGATGTGTATTCAGCCCGTGTGTAAGGCCCAACATGAGGTATATTAGGCCCATGTGAGAGGCCCATCATGATGTATAGTAAGCTCTTGAGAGAGGCCCATGGTGTTGTATAATTGGCCCTTGTGTGAGGTCATAGGTTCACTATATATTAGGATCCATGAGGGTCATTCCTTGGGGATAATGTTGGTTAAATGTCCACATTGTCGAGGTCGATTGTCGATGCCGGTTATTGATACCGATTATGAGTATGTGACAACATAGCATCATAATACATGCCCATACGCATCATCTGCATGTTTGTTATGAGATGTGGTTGACCATTACATATTCTTGGGTAGACTGTTATGAGACTCCCTGATAGGTGGAGATTGTCTCACATGAGCGCACAGTATGCACGGGATTGATGCATGACTAGATTGTATGACTCATACATCTTGCATTATGATTACTGTACGCCCTAGCGACATCAGGGTCGTAGCCTCCACAGGCATATCGTACATGACCAGATAGGACACCGAAAATGTTTGATTCTAGCATACGGGTGCCATAGATGTCCCTGGGTGAAAATCCTTAAACCTCCGAGCCAGGAGATGCCCCAACGTCGAGACCGAGTGAATATATATAAGCACGTGAGTGCCGTATACCAGTAGGTCGTGTCTCCCACTGTGTCGTGGTCGGTTGGGATGGGGTGTGACCTTACCCACCTAAGTGAGGGGACAATGTCTAGGTTGAGTTTGACCAGCTTGAGGAATGGGTCCGCTATCGACGAGTCAAGCCCGATATTGGCAGGCGGATAGTGAGGTCTCTTTCACTTACCCAGTTGTGCGCTCGGATAAGAGCGGCAAGCTGGCGTAGAGTGTAATAGACCCCGGTGATGATCTTAGAGATGAACCGTACTGATATGTGGACTTATTGAGCAGGAGTTGCATACTCATTCATTCATTCATTCACTATCCACTCGGGCTGGTGGTGCGCAACTATCTATTACGTGTACCTTTGCATGGCCAGGATTTCGGTTGGGCGCGCGACTAACCTAAGATCAGGAGTTTACCACATTAAGTCTGACTATCCAAATTTAGGTATGGGATTGGTTTGGATAGAAGTCTCTTATGATGGGCCTCATAGCTTGTGATATTACGTACTATCATCCCGACTTCACACTCCAGCATGGTCATTCCATTCGCACCGCATATTGCCTTACATCCATGGCATATGGTATTTTGGGTTACTGTGTTTCTGCATTTATATGGTTTAGATACGATTGACACTATTCGTGGACTCATCAGGAATTACACATTGCATTGTATCCTCGGCATTTGATATTTGGCTCTTTATGACTCCTCATTTGCATAGTTGTTTTATATTGCGTATTCTGATATTGATTGACTCATAGACTTGTCCATATTTTCGTTCACTCTGTTATCGTATAATTTATAATATTACCAGTATTTCTGCTTACTCTGGTAATTCATGATCTTGTTAGTAACTCTGCCTATTCTGATATTGTATGATTTATGGATTACCAGTATTTTCGGTACTGTATGATGATGACATTGTATTGAATACTTGGCACTTACCTTGTGCACACACTTACACCACCCTCTAAGCTTTCTATAAGCTTATGCACTATAGATGCGTGCAGGTGATGTTAGGTTGTAGCAGTGTCGAGCTTGGAGCGTACAGCGGTCTTCTGGAGCTTGATTTTTGATTTATGTATTTCCCTTTCAGTATCGTACTCAAATGATTATACTAGTGGATATGTGATAATGATGTTGCCTTTATGATTTAGGTATACTTGTGGTTATACTTATTACGAGTCAAATGTACAAAAAAAAAGAAAAAAAAAACCTCCTTGTAGGATCCCAGGATTGGAATTTGGCGTATGGACGCTAGGAGCCGAGCATGGGGTACTACGGAAGCTGTCGGCACCGAATTCGGCGATCGAGATTCCTGTGAATCCGATTTCCGAGTTTGGGGCATGACAGAGTATCTCTGGTTTTATGGTTTTACTTGTAGATTCCTGTATTGATTACTCAAGCATGACGGTTATACGCATTCTTTCAGGTGGATGTTGCATGTGTAAGGATTGGATCTGCATATTTCAGATTCAAGCATCTGGTACGTCTCTTGTCAAGAATGCACATGATTGGAGTGGCCTGGCCATTTGGACAGACCGTATTTATGTATTTTCTTGAAATTAATGGAGCAGACCCGGATGTGCGTCGTAGCTATCCGGAAGAGCGGGGGTCCCTGGAAGGTGGGAACCGCTGTTATGACCATGATAAAGCTGTTCATTTCCTATGGACGGCATTGGAGGGGCCTGGCCATTTAGACAAGCCGTGTTTATGTATTTGCTCGAAATTAATGGAGCAGACCCGGATGTGCATCGGAGCTATCCGGATGAGCGAGGGTCCCTGGAAGGTGGGAACCGCTATTATGACCATGATGAAGCTGTCCATTTCCTATGGACGATATTGTAAGGGCCTGGCTATTTGGACAGGCTGTGTTTATATTTATATTTGCAGGGACCACACCCGAACCCATTCTCAAATCCTATAACCTATAACCAAAACCTATAACCTATAACCTATAACCTAAACTAAAACCTATAACCTAAACCTAAATCAAAACCTATAACCTAAACCCGAACCCATTCTCAAATCCTATAACCTAAACCTAAACCTAAACCTAAACCTTAACTTAATCCTATAACGTAAACTCAAATCCCTAAACCTTAACCTATAACCTAACCTAAAACTATACTTATAGCCTAAAACTATTCTCAAATCCTAAAACCTATAACCTAAACCTAACCTTTCCCTAAACCAATAACCTAAACTCAATTCCCTAAAGCTAAGCCTACACCTAATCCTAATCTCAACTCCCTAACCTAAACCTAAACCTAAACTTGAAAACCCAAACTTAAACCCAATCCCAAACACCGAACCTAATTTCTAAACCTAAACCATAACCCATTCTCAAATCCAAAAACCTATAACCTAAACCTAAACCAAAACTAAAACCTATAACCTAAACCCGAACCCATTCTCAAATCCCAAAACCTATAACCTAAACCAAAACCAAAACCTATAACCTAAACCCGAACCCATTCTCAAATCCCAAAACCTATAACTTAAACACGAACCTTAACCTAAACCTATAACCTATAAGCTAAACCTATAACCTAAACTAGAACCAAAACCTATAACCTAAACTCGAACTCATTCTCAAATCCCAAAACCTATAACCTAAACCTAAACCTTAACATAAACATATAACCTATAACCTAAATAAAAACCTATAACTTAAACCAAAACCAAAACCTATAACCTAAACCCGAACCTATTATCAAATCCCAAAACCTATAACCTAAACCGAAACCGAAACCTATAACCTAAATTCAAACCTATTCTCAAATCCCAAAACCCAAACCTAAACCTAAACCTAAACCTATAACCTAAACTCAAATCCTAAACCTAAACCTAAACCTAATCCTATAACCTAAGCTCAAATCCCTAAACCTTAACCTATAACCTAACCTAAACCTATACTTATAACCTAAAACTATTCTCAAATCCCAAAACCTATAACCTAAACATAACCTTTCCCTAAACCTATAACCTAAACTCAATTCACTAAACCTAAACCTATAACCTAAACACAAATCCCTAAACCTTAACCTATAACCTAACCTAAACCTATACTTATAACCTAAAACTATTCCCAAATCCCAAAACCTATAACCTAAACCTAACATTTCCCTAAACCTATAACCTAAACTCAATTCCCTAAACCTAAACCTACACCTAATCCTAATCTCAACTCCTAACCTAAACCTAAACCTAAACTTAAAAACCTAAACTTAAACCCAATCCGAACACGAACCCGATTTTCTAAACCTAAAACCATAACCCATTCTCAAATCCAAAACCTATAACCTAAACCAAAACTAAAACCAAAACCTATAACCTAAACCCGAACCCATTCTCAAATCCCAAAACCGATAACCTAAACCAAAACCAAAACCTATAACATAAACCCGAACCCATTCTCAAATCTAAAAACCTATAACCTAAACCAAAATCAAAACCTATAACCTAAACCCGAACCCATTCTCAAATCTCAAAACCTATAACCTAAACCTAAACCGTGGCAGTAACATAATCCTACAACCTAAACTCAAATCCCTAAACCTATACCTATAACCTAACCTAAACCTATACTTATAACCTAAAACTATTCCCAAATCCCAAAACCTATAACCTAACTCAGTTCCTAAACCTAAACCAACACCTAATCCAAATCTCAATTCCCTAACCTAAACTTAAACCTAAACTTGAAAATCCAAACTTAAACCCAATCCCGAACCTGAGCCCGATTTCCTAAACCTAAACCATAACCCATTCTCAATTCCCTAAAGCTATAACCTATAACCTAAACCTAAACCTAAACCTAAACCAATAACCTTTCCTAAACCTTTAACCTAAACCTAAACTTAAAACCTAAATGTATTCTCAAATCCTTAAACCCAAACCTACACCTAAACCTAATCTCAACTCCTTAACCTAAACCTAAACTTGAAAACCCAAACATAAACCCGATCTCGAACCCGAACCCGATTTCCTAAACCTAAACCTTAACATATTCTCAATTCCCTATAGTTATAACCTATAACCTACCTAAAACCTAAATGTGTTCTCAAATCCCTAAACCTAAACCTACACCTAATCCTAATCTCAACTCCCTAACCTAAACCTAAACCTAAACTTGAAAACTCAAACCAAAACCCGATCCCAAACCCGAACCCGATTTCCTAAACCCGAACCTTTACCTATCCTCAATTCCCTACGCCTATAACCTATAACTTACCTATAACCTAAACCTATATCCTAAACCTAAACGTAAACCTAAAACCTAAATGTGTTCTCAAATCCCTAAACCTAAACCTACACCTAATTCTAATCTCAACTCCCTAACCTAAACCTAAACCTAAACTTGAAAACCCAAACTTAAACCCGATCCCAAACCCGAACTTGATTTCCTAAACCTAAACCTTAACCTATTCTCAATTCCTTATAGCTATAACCTATAACCTACCTATAACCTTAACCTAAAACCTAAACCATTTCCTAAACCTAAAACCTCGATGTGTTCTCAAATCCCTAAACCTACACCTAATCCTAATCTCAACTCCCTAACCTAAACCTAAACCTAAACTTGAAAACCAAACCCGATCCCGAACCCAAACCCGAACCCGATTTCCTAAACCTAAACCTTAACCTATTCTCAGTTCCCTACGGATATAACCTATAACCTAAACCTAAACCTAAACCTAAACCTAAAACCTAAATGTGTTCTCAAATCCCTAAACCTAAACCTACACCTAATCCTAATCTCAACTCCCTAACCTAAACCTAAGCCTAAACTTGAAAACCCAAACATAAACTTGATCCCGAACCCGAACCGAATTTCCTAAACCTTAACCTTAACCTATTCTCAATTCCCTATAGCTATAACCTATAACCTACCTATAACCTTAACCTAAAATCTAAACCATTTCCTAAACCTAAAACCTCAATGTGTTCTCAAATCCCTAAACCTAAACCTACACCCAATCCTAATCTCAACTCCCTAACCTAAACCTAAGCCTAAACTTGAAAACCCAAACCTTAACCCGATCCCGAACCCGAATCCAATTTCTAAACCTAAACCTTAACCTATTCTCACTTCCCTAAACCTATAACCTATAACCTATAACCTATAACCTATAACCTATAACCTTAACCAAAACTTATAACCAAAACCTAAACCTAAACCTAAACCAAAACCTATAACATACCTAAACCAAAACCTATATCCTAAACCTTAACCTATAACCTATAAGCTATAACCTAAACTTATAACTTATAACCTAACCTTAACCTAAACCTAAACCTAAACTTAAAACCTAAATGTATTCTCAAATCCCTAAACCTAAACCTACACCTAATCCTGATCTCAACTCCCTAACCTAAACTTAAACCTAAACATGAAAACCCAAACCTAAACTCGATCTTGAACCCGAACCCGATTTTGTTAACCTAAACCTTAACCTATTCTCAATTCCTTAAAGTTATAACCTATGACCAAAACCTAAACCTTAACCTAAACCTTAACCTTAACCTAAACCTAAACTTATACTTATAAATCTTAATTTATTTGATAAAAGTTCATTTACGGTTAAGTTATTTTTTTAATAAGTTTATTGCCTTAATCTATTATTTACGAAATTGCAGGATAAATTTGAATTGGATTTGAGTGTTCCGTACATTTCCTTTGCCTTAATCTATTATTTTTTGTATTTTATTTATGATGTTAAACTTATATGTATTTATGCATGATGTAGTTTATGTTTGGATGGATTTATTTATGTACTTTGGAGTTAAATGGATGTGAATGTGAATATGATGAAATATATTACATAACAGGTGTATATCAAGAAATATATTGTAATAGGTGTATATCAAGAATTTAGTTGGGAAAAAAAAAACTTTTACCTACGAAAATGTTCGTAGGTAAAAGTCTCATCAAAGCTTTTACCTACGAAAATTTTCGTAGGTAAAAAGTCTCATCCAAGTTTTTACCTACGAAAATTTTCGTAGTTAAAAGTCATCCATGTTTTTACCTACGAAAATATTCGTAGCTAAACGTTTTGTAAGTAGTTTTATAAATACCTTTTAGCTACGAAACGATTGGTAGGTAAAAAGTGTTTTCAATATTTTTAGTTACGAAAATATTCGTAGGTAAAAAGTCTTGTAAAAAGTTTTAGCTACGAAATTGTTGGTAGGTAAAAAGTGTTTTAAATATTTTTAGCTACGAAATTGTTGGTAGGTAAAGAGTCTTGTAAATATTTTTAGCTACGAAATTGTTGGTAGGTAAAAAGTGTTTTAAATATTTTTAGCTATGAAAATATTCGTAGGTAAAAAGTCTTGTAAATATTTTTAGTTACGAAATTGTTGGTAGGTAAAAAGTCTTGTAAATATTTTTAGCTATGAAATTGCTGGTAGGTAAAAAGTGTTTTAAATATTTTTAGCTAGGAAAATATTCGTAGGTAAAAAAATCTTTAAATATTCTTAGCTACGAAATTGTTGGTAGCTGAAAAGTCTTATAAATATTTTTGCCCATAAAATTATTTGTAGGTAAAAAGTTTTGTCAATATTTTTTCCAACGAAAATTAGCGTTGGTAAAATGTTTTGCCTACGAAATATTTCGTTGGCAAAAGTCTTACCTTTGCCAATGAAAAAAAAATTCGTGGGTAAAAGGTTTTCCCCTCGAACTTTTAGCAAGGTATTTGTCAACAAAAATTTTCGCGGGTAAAACTTTTTGCCTACGAAAATCAGACTTTTGCCTACGAAAATTTTCGTTGGTAAAAGTGGCTTTTCTTGTAGTGATGTGTGCAAGTGTGGCCATTACATTGCATTGTAAAGATCCCGTTTTCTTTCGAAACTTAAGTGGAATCGGTCATGCGAGAGCGAGGATTTATATAAGGGACAGCTTCTTCAAAATGTATGGAAAAAAAATGCAAAAAATGGTTAGTAAGAGGTATGGTGAGCATGGAAGACATGGATAATGTTAGGACTCATGGAAGCACGTGGAGAAGAATTAAACAAGATAATCATAATCGCACAAATAAATCCAATAAGAAAGCTATCTGAAATTACGTAGAAAACAACTTTCGGGAAAAAAAAAAAAAAAAACCATGGCACAAAGTGATAATGCACTATGAAAACAAAGTTATAAGAGATGAAAACCTTACCGATCAAAGCCCAGTGAAGAAAAGACCTAGCCTTTTCCCTTCAAAACCCTCTCAAACTATTACGTACGCATGTTTGGAGAACCCTAATCCTTGCCCTAATCTAGATTACACTTGATATATATACTATCGCAATCGGAATAGAAACAAACCACGCATGTAAGGAGTTCTACGCGCACCTTCAATCGGTCCTTTAATGGCATCGACAGCCATCAAAAACCAGTTGATAACATCAAAGACTTTAAAACTGTCCAACAACCAACAATGATTTTTTTAGATTTTCTCAATGGGATCAAGCATTTTTCAATGGCATCGACATCCGCTCGATGAAATAGAGTTACAGATAGATTTAAGATATTAGACGATAATCTCCATCATGTCTTCAACTTTCACATTACATTGCTCCTTTTTTCGTATTCGATCCTCCATCTCTAATTCATCTTCATCAAGCTCCGCAATCATCGCTTCATACGTACACTGTCTTCACTCTATCTTTACCAAACCCAGAGAAGTCACACAGAACTTAAATTTCTCTACAGGAACCACCTTTGTAAGTATGTAAGTCAAATTTATGCTTGTATGTGGATTTCAAGAGTCACGCCTCCTTCCTTAGACACTTATGGATAAAATGATAATGAACATTAATATGTTTAGTACACAAGTGATAAACAAAACTCTTCAACAAATTAATTGCACTTTCACTATCACAATTAACTGACACGACATTCTGTGGAAACCCCAACTAATATATCATTCCCCTCAACTAAAATGCTTTCTTGAATGCTTCTGCCACTTTCATATACTTCGATTGTGGAAAGAGATATTATAGACTGATGCTTTGATATCCAACTGATCGCTCCACCCACTAACATAAATGAGTAATTGAAAATTGACCTTCTATTATCCACGCTGCCCATAAAATTTGAATCCACATATCTTATTAACTTGTTCTCTGATTTTTGAAATATCAAGACATAGTCCTACGTATAGTGAATATATCAAAGTTATCATTTCACTGCCTCCTAGTATTGCTTAGTGGGGTTATACATATATCTACTAAAAACACCCACCGCATGTGAAATATCTGGTCTTGTATAGACCACGACATACATCAAGTTACCAACCGTACTCGAATAAGGCACAAGAGACATAACATACTTTTCTTCATCTATTTTAGGACATTGCTCAGAAGAAAATCTAAAATAAGTCATGTGGGGAACGTTGACCGGTTTTTCCTTGTTCATCCCAATTTCACCAATACCTTCTCAAGGTTTTTAGCATGAGATAACCATAGCCTACTCCGCTTCCTGTCTCTGTGCATGTCAATACCGAGAACCCTCTTTGCAACCTCAGATCTTTCATTTTGAATGTTCCTGATAGATGAGTATTTATTATATCGATCTCAGACAAGTTATGACTGATGATAAGCATATCATCAACAAACAATATCAAGATAATAAATTTCTTATCACTCGGCGTCTTGTAATAGACATAATGATCATACTCACTCCTAGTAAACTTCTAATTCATCATTACTCATTTAACATAAGAACTGATGGTTTAGGGTAATTATGAATGAATTGTCATTTTCGCTAGTTACGAATAGGTTACACTATGAACTTAGCTAATCCAAACCCTAATAATTATATACAAGAAATCTAGAAATCCAAATCATTTCAGAAATACCATGATTATCCAAACAAGCTCTAGACCTCTCATTAGTGGGCCATTAAACCCAATACTATAAAAAGACATTCATCTTAGTGCGCTTAACGTCCATCGTGAGACATTGAGCCAAAATCACATCTCGAATTGCTCAACTTGAACTCACAAGCCAAGTTTATGAAATGTGTGAACGCCTTAAGTGAAAATATAAAATTTAAATGAAACTAGTCCATTGCTCTTTTGCAAAGTTGTAACTTTCGGACCGTTGATTATGGCCAAAGTTGGGGTACCGACTAAAGATATTTCCCCACACATATCCGTATAGCCACAGCCCTTATTGATCATCGATGACCTTCGATCTAAGTTAAGGCCTTCCTGGTTAATCAGCACGCTCGATCATCGTATGTTTGTGTCCAAACATATATCACCTTATGGGACACCTATTTCATGCCTTAGATTGACCTATATGCATTCCTTTAGGTCCCATTAGTGGGAAACAACCTCCCCTAGGGTTAATAAAATGAATAAAGGGTCATCAGGGTCATTTGTGCACCTTTTAGCACTATAAAACCCATTTTATTTCACACCCCCTCTCCCCATTCGAATTTGCCTATGCCAAAGGAGAGAAAGAGAGAAAGAGAAAGAAGAAGAGAAGAAGAGTGAGAGTATGAGCGGGGATATTTTAGTGCTTCATTTCGTCAGTTTCTTCTAATCAAAGCCCTAGCCTCGATCGTGTTCCTCCGTCAAATCCACCCCACTCGTAATTAGGAGGTAAGAAATAAATCCTACTTCCCAACCTAAGTTTTTTTAGGATGAATTGTATGAATTTCACATAGTTCTTAATGTTTGTATAGGAATTTGTAATTTAATTTCTCCAAATCCCTAACCTTAGGAACTTGAAAATTAGAAATTCATTCATAGAGATGTGGACCACTATCTCTAGGTTATTATTTATCAACACTTGGGGGTTTCAGTTAATGATTAGATGCTTTTAGAGGAATTTGTGCATACTAATATATTAACATTTTGGTTTTTGCTATAATATATACTATTAATTCGATATGGATGCTCACATGTTTGATGAAATGCCTAAGTAGTGAAATGTGTTGCTTTGTCGATGCTCATATGTTGATTTAATGCTTAAGTGATTCTATTACTTTATGCATGCTCATATGTTTGATTTAATGCCTTAGTGAACGTAGTATCATATGTATGCTTACATGTTTGATGAAATGCCTAAGTGGTTATGTAGTAGTACATATGATATAATTGCATAATGCAATGTTTAGTTAATAGCGATACTTAGGATTGTTACAATGTCGGGTCTGTTGGCTAACCGTTCAAACTAAAGGGGTGACCCAAGTTAGGGCAGCCACCCTAGGCTTGTTCAATCGACCTGGATTGAACATGGACGACCGACGTAGCTGGACTACACGGGATGGTTGCACCCAATGTCGGTTGCGCCAAGGTTCTCCCATGTCAATCAAATTAGTCCACTAGCCAACTGATCATGTATGTTCACAATGTATGACACAATCGAATTAAATCTAGGATACCATGTTCTCAATTAATGCTTCATTCATAACCGTTAGTACGATATGATACCATTAAGACTCATAAGTCAGGCATGGTGGTATGGACATCATGTCCGAGTTGTCGGCCTATGCTGGAGTGACGACCCTCCCCGTAATGACTAATGAACATTAATGAAGATGATTGATCATTATTCAAACCCCCCCCCCGGTCAAATTACCAGGCCAATGATTCTGTGCTAGAGTATTGTTCGAACGACCTGGGTGTAAAAAGAATTGGGTGACAAGCCCTTTCCTTTGTCGTGATTTGGTTTTATATGACAAGCCTACACTTCAAAACTGAGTAATCATACTTGGCGTTTGGGTGACAACTCATACCGGATTAATCCTCATACCTTTGGGTATCATATTGTACCTTTGGAACCATTGATTTTTAAGATAAATGGATGATACCTAAATTTGGATCAAGGAACACTAGTGAGGTGTCGCTTCGCGCTACAACGAGCTATGTGATCCGGATAAAGATTCGTGATATAATATCGGTATCTTAGCTTCGCCAATATGCTAGATGAATGGAACTTAATAATTACTCGGCTAACATACGGATTCACCGCATTGCATTAAATAGGATTTTACAAGTTAGCGTTGGAGTCGCTTGTAAGGGAGTGTTGGTGTTTACGAAATAGACATTGAAGTCGCTTATGAGGAAGTATTGGCGTTTGCGAAATAGGCGTTAAAGTCGGTTGTGAGGGAGTGTTGGATTGTAAGGCGCATGCATCATTTCATAATCTCATTCATACATTTAACAAGAGTATTATGAATTATTTGATTTCATGTTTCATTATTACCTGCGTTGATTAGGTTGATAACATGTGTAACTTATAACTAATAAAACCACTGAGTTAGCTACTCATTCCCACTTAAAACAATATTTTAAAATACCAACTAGACAATATTATTAATGCAGGTACTAGCAAGACTTCAATCGTGTAGGCTTAGATCAGCTTGTGCCACCGCCGTTATATTTTGGAGGATTGAGCAAAAACTGAAAACTTTACACTTCAATCGTCTTGAGTATGTATATTGTGGCTTGTATACTTCTCATTTAAACGGAGAACACTTTTTTTTAATTGTACTTTGATTATTAACCTTAACTATGAAGTAACTAACCTTTAAGCATGTTTAGTTCAAAGAAATTCTTTATAGATACGAAGAAATGTTGTTCGAAATGTAGACTGTAAATTAGTTATAACTTTTGATCCATGCATCGTCATGAAAAGCACAACCTATTGATTTTTATGTAATGATGGTTACGAGGTCAACCAACCTCATGGTAGATTGTATACCCTCATTTTACTGGAAAACGCACACCTCTAGTTCAAAATTATAATTTTAGAAAAATCTACTAATTTTAATAATTTCTATTTTTGTTATATCTCCTTATTTTTAGAATTTTAGAATTTTTATCTTTTTATAATTTACTTATAATATTACTATAAATCTTTAGTAAGGTTTATCAAAACTTTTTATTTTTTGGCAAATTAAGCTTTAGAAGAGTTTTACGTTTTACTATTTTGTATAACTTTGAATTAGGGTTAGAATTTTGTTATTTTAGCTCATTTCAAATTAACGTTTAAGGTTTTTTTTTTTTTTATTTATGGTATATTAATCAAAAAATTATACACATATTATTCAATAAAATACCTAAATTTTTTCTTTTATTTTCTTGCGAATTTAAAAACTATTCTTGTGAATTCAAAGTTTTAATTAATCACCGGGGAATAATGTCATCATTCTCTTATTGTTTTCCGCTCTTTCCTTATGTTAGAACACAACATTGAAACAGAACCCAAGTGGAGCTCACCATATAAAATAGTGTAAAATCATGCCTAAAACCTGATGTGCGATTCGTAGACGTTTTCTACTAATTCCTCGCGCGTGGAAACCTGCCCATCCACACGCACCCAGACCTTTTGATGTTTATATACGTGCGAACGATCCTATCTCTCCATCTGGTTAGAACAGTACTAAGATCTTCTATATCAAAAACCAGGCTGTTCCACTGTCAGGTGGGCCACAATATACCAAGTAGTAATATGACGGTCAAGATAATCTTTGTGCAGAAAGATCTAAACAGTTTCCTGAACCTGGTGTAAGGGGCAGATCTCACACACGTGTTACTTGTTTGCACGTGTGACTGCATGTGGATAGTTGGGGCTCCGCGTGAGGAAGACTCCATAATTCGTGTCTCAATTCAAATTAAGGTTTTTTTTTTCTTTTTTTTTACACACACCCCACACACTTAAGCTAGTAGAATTTCACCACCTATGGTAATCGAACCCTGGACCGGGAGTTGAAACTCCTGAGAGTCTACCACCCAAGCAAGAGTAAGGACCCAATTCAAAGTAAGGTTAGTCGTAGTTATGCGTGGATTCGGTGTTATCCGTACTGGTCGGTTCTGTGGGCCCCACAATGATGAATGTGTTTTATCCATGCCATCCATCTATTTTTCCAATTCATTATATGATTTCATTCTAAAACAGAGGCACATACAAATCTTATGTGGACCACACTACAGGAAAAAGTAGTGATTGAACGCACACCATTAAAAACTTATTGAGGGCCACTAAAATTTTGGATCAACCTGATTTTATTTTTTTTTCCCACTCATCCAAGTCTTTGTTACTTTGTTACTTAAGCCACAGGTTTGATTACAATGGGCCGCGGGAACTTTTTAACGGTGGGTGTTTAATAGACACTTTTTTCATCTAGTGTGGTTCACCTGAGTTTTGGATCTGCCTCATTTTTAAACTCAATACTTAAAATAATGATAAAAAAAAAAAAAAAAAAATTTAAAAGGATGAACGGCGTCGATAAAGATCTCACAGCTGAATCCTAATCCGTAGAGAAGAGACTGGATCCTTTTGGGTAGATCCCCGGATTCACCCAGGTGGGTGGGATCCCTAACTGTATGGCCCACTTTGATGCGTTTTGCTTACATCCACACCGTCTATCCATTTTTAAAGTTTATTTAGTGAATTATTCAAAAAAATAAAGCAAATATAAATCTTACGTGGACCATACCATAGGAAATAGTATTGATTGAATCCCCACCATTAAAAACTCAATGGAAGCTAACGGAATGTTTATTTTCCATCTAACCTGTTGATAAGGTAAAAAATACCTGGATGAATAGACTAGAGAAACATATGCTTGATACTAAACTTTTGTGGCCCACAAGAAGTTTTTAATAGTCGATTATCACTGTTTCCTGTATAATGGTCCATCTGATATTTGGATCTACTTCATTTTTTAAATCATTCCCTAAAATTAGCTTTTAAAACAGATTAACGGCGTGGATATAAGACATATACACTACAGTGGACCTCACGGTCATGGATCCCACCATCTGCAAATGCATGTAGAAAATACTCCTGCACGTAAACTTCATTAACAAGAGTGTATATTTATTAACCTCCGTCTATATGTTATTCAACTGTCAGTGTAGGGTCCACCATATTGTCTGTATGCGATCCAATCCGTACATCAAGTGATTCCCAGCATGATGTTCGGAGGCTCCAAAAATAAGGCCTACTCAATGATTAGATAGGAAACACCATAGAAAACAAGTGACAAACGCCCAAAAACTTCCTAATTCACTCTGAGGCCAACGTGGTGGTTGGGTCGCCTATATATTTCGGGGGTTCCACTTTCTTGGTGGGGCAACCCTTCTGGACGGCTTAGATTCAGTACGCAAAACACAGCGGGCCCCACAAGTGGAGTAGAGGAATAAGCATTTTCTACATACGCTGTGAATTTTTAGCTAGACAAAGTAACTGCCAAATGACGCAAGTAGTAGAGTTCTACCATACAACGAACACTATACAACGAACTTTAAAAAATAATAATAATAATAAATAATAAATAAAAAAATCTATATATATTCTCCTTCTCCTTAAAAACTACAGTTTCCATGTATGCTAAGATGTTGTGCTACCGTTCTTGCCTAATGCCAGTTTTGGCCCTCTTCTTTATTACCTGCAGCTTACTCAATGTGGGTGCTCAAGAAGAAAGGAAGGTATGGTGGTGTTTGGCACTATCCCAAATTGTGTTTTAGTACGAAGTAATTTACATTATGTAGTGTTTGGCACTACCCAAGTTGTGTTTTAGTACGAACTAATTTACATTATTAAGTGGTGTTTGGTGCTACCCCAAATGGTGTTTTGGTTGAATTGGTCATGTACATTTTATTTTTTAAGTGAACCAACATGTTTTGGTTGAATTGGTATTGTATACCTTCATTTTAAATGAACCCAAATAATCAAGTGCTCACATTTTGGCACTGCCCTGAAATTAATGTTTTGCTTGTTTCAATTACTACTTCCATATCTAAGTCCTATCTCCAAACTATTGATTTGATTGACTCAACATGGATTGGATGTCTCAGCAATCTCTAATTTAAGTTTAGATCATTTAGTTGCCACAAATAAGAAATTTTGACTACATTATCAAATGAACAGTGTGATTGATAACGTGAAATAATTATAATGTAAGAAAATATAAAATTTTTGTTTGTGGCAAGTAAAGGATCCATATTCCTTTCATTTTCAACTATAAAACCTCTAGCCGGCTCATAAACCTAGTTGAGTTGAGATGACTCATACACTCAGGTGAGTTTCTCCAAAACTCGTACTAGTTTAATTTCTTTAGTTTTTTTTATATTATTTAATATTTTAAAAGTACAAAAATATATAAATAATATCAAAAATTGTTATGAGTGAAGTTGAGTTTTATCAAGTTTTAAAAAGTATTTATTAATTTGTTCTTTTATCTTTTTTTTGAGTTTTGATGAAATCTTCCTAAGTTGGGTCAGTTCGGGCGAGTTGAGTTGAGTTTCTTAAAGTTTTTAAACTATGCTTTTCATTGAATGTGGACCATTAAGGAAACAAGGGACCTTCTATCGTAGCCACCTATTTGTTGGCCACTAGTAGAAGGGACATGATGTCAGTTGATTTCGAGGACATCTCACATTTATGGTGTGGATCATCATATCAATAGTCAACTATGGGACCCACGTAGATGGATAGTCTTCTTTATAATATTTGAATGTAGACAAATTGAGGAATTAATGTGGCCTTCTCTCTTAACCGTCTACCTGTATGCCACAAATACAAGGGTCTCAATGATCAGATGATTTCCAATGCATTCCTCCTTTGTGGTGAGGATCATCAGATCAACTGTAGACTGTGGAACCCACATGGATCAATAGGCAGATGTTAGGGCTGAAAGTCGGGCGGGTTGGGTCAGGTTGGTGCTCAACTCTAACCCAACCTAAGGTTCCTATACCTCAACCCTAACCCAACCCAACCCGATCTTGGGTTGGGAATTCCTAACCCAACTCCAACCCAAGCGGGCCCGGTCGGGTTGATCGGGTTGGTTGGGTGTATACATGCTAATATTTTCATTATTATATTAGTTTATTATATTTTAATATATGACTTATTTTTTGTATCTATGATTTTATTAATTGTATACGTGATTATTGTTCATAAAGAACATTATTTTTTTTTTCTTTTAAAAAAAGAAGCTAAAATATGGGACAACTACTCCTTTAAGAGTCATCTAGTTTAATACACATTCTATTTGGGAGAGAGAAATCCGGCATATCTTATTAGCTTGAGTCCTTGAAAATGACATGGACAAATGAGACCCGACAACACTACTGTGCCTTCGACACAAACGATCCACACTCAATTATAATTTATAAATAACTAATATATTGATCGGGTTCGGGTTCGGTCGGGCAACCCGAGACCTCAACCCAAGCCCAACCCAAGCTTTATCGGGTTGGTGTTTGTATAGCCCAAGCTTGAGATCGGACCTGATATATCCTACCTGAGCCCAACCCAATATCGGGTTGGTCACGGGTCGGTTGGGTTGAACCCGCCCAACTTTCAGCCCTACATGTTAATATGTAGTTTCCTTGTTCTTGGATTGTTTTGATATTACTATTTTTATTTATTTATTATTATTATTTTGTAGGTTTATATTGTGTACATGGGAGATCTACCAAAGAATGAATTTCCCGTCGAGACTCTCCACCATTCCATTTTGGAACAAGTCCTTGAAAGCAGGTACTTTTTTACGTATTACTTTTAAATTCCCATGCAAAGTTAAAGTGGGCCCACTTTCAATCAACGGTGGATAATTGGGTAGGCAGTGATCCAGGGACTCAAGGTCACCATGACCAGATGATCACAACCATGGTGGGGCCCAACTTGAAATCAAGATATGGACGGCTAGATCGGAGGTGACAGCCGCAAATTGCACATGGTCACCGAGAATTTCAGTCATGCCATGGTTTTTCAGGCCATTAATTGGTTGGTTGTGATCATCGGCTCAAGGTAATTGTTGAGCCATATGGAGTATGTTTGGTATATGCCCCATGTTATGAAATCGGACCGTCAGGTTCACACGTTTATAGGCCGGAGAAAATACAAACGTTTCTACAGAAACATACAAATCAATGTGTGGCGATCTACAATAATGTTTTAGTGGAATCCAAGCGATCTACAATCATGTGAGGCCCCTAGTATTATCCTTTGTGCAAAAAAATCAGGCAAATAAAAAAATCAATTGGACCACACCACAGGAAACAGTTGGGATGGGTATGTCCACCATTAAAAACTTCTACATCGTATGTGGGGCTAATTGCGTTTTGTATATGCTATATATCTAATCCATATATAAGATGTATCAAACCAGGATGAATAGACACCAAAAATCAGGCCATTTAAAAAGTCAGCTGGGCCACAAAAATGTGATTTATAGATTTTAGGCATGACTTTACATGGTATGGACCAAACAGTTTTTTGGGATCCAAGGAGACTAGAGGGTTAATATCATGGATGGATTGGATGTTATTAAAACATCACGGTGGGCCCTGTAGGTGGATTTGTATGTTAAGCTTATCCTAGATGGTGGACCCATGCAAATCTAGGACGTCTCAACCTATCACTAGTGCTGGGGCGACACACCTGATGGCCATGAATACAGCAGGTGGAACCCGCCTCTAGAGTGCACCCCAACCTATCACCGGAACTTTTTGGAGAACTCATCGTACGTGGTGTGACTCAACGTGAAGCAGCACCATCATGAAACCCCACGGGCCCAATTTTGACTTTGATTCAAGACTTTGGTGGCCATGAAAAATGAAAACAGCTTCCTCCCTTTATTTACATTTCTCTTTTATATGGCCCACCCGAATTTTATATCAAAGTGATTTTTTTAGGATTCTGCATCACATGGACCGCTCAAAGTAGATGTGTGCAAAGGTATATATATATATATATATATATAGGAAAAGGTCTCCCATGAGGTTGAGCTGTGTGGGCCCCACTGTGACGCGTGTCGACCATCAACACCGTGCATTTGATGGGTCCCTTTTAAATTATGGGATATCCCAAAACTCAGCCGTATATGGAACTTAGGTGGGCCATACCATCTAAAATCATGTGAAGATATGCCAAAAACATATAAAACTACTTGGTGTGGCCCACCTGAGTTTTGAATGCTGCTGAAACTTGGTCTGAACCCTCATCCAAGTGGGACACACATAATGGATGGGCTGGATTTGCAAACCACATCTCGGTGGGCTCAAAAAATGATTATGAATGTTTTAATGATGCACGGCCCCTCTCAACTTTTGTATGTGGTGTGGCCCACACAAGTCACGGATTACTTGATTTTTGAGACCTAGGCCCACGATGGAATGTTGTATCCAACTGATGGGGTAGATGTTCCACACGCATCATGGTGGGGCCCACATAGCTCGACCTCGTGGGACGTTCCCATCAGCTCAAGCGCATAGTACCTTTTCCCATATATATATATATATGTATATATGGGTAATTTTTTATTATAGGCACGACTTTTCTCCTATTCGACCCAACGCGACCGACCACAAACTTAGATGACTAAAATAGACCACCAACTGTACAGAGAACCTATTTCGGACGAAAAGAACCCTCCTTTTTCACCTACTTCTTACCCTAACCGAGGGTATTTTGGTCCGTCCGTACCTTAAAAATCGCCTTCCGTCGTCTAAGTTTCCCGCCGGTGAAAAAACTAATTACCCTAAAAGACGGTGCCTATTTTGCTATTATATATATATATATATATATATATATATATATATATATATATATATATATATATATATATATATATATATGGGAAAAGGTACTATGCGCTTGAGCGTAAAGTGGTCTCCATGAGGTCGAGCTGGGGTGGGCTCCACCGTGATGCCGTTAGAACATCTATCCCCTCAGTCAGATGCACCATCCCTGGACGGGCCCACACGGCTGAAAATCACATCCATCCGAGACTTTTGTGGGCCACACCACGTCCAGAAGTGGAGAGGGGCCGTGCACCATTCAAACATTCAAAACCACTTGTGGCCCCCTTTTGAGACGTTTTTTGATGATCAACACCGTCCATCATGTGTGTCCCACTTGGATGTAATTTTAGACCAATTTTCAGGTGGTATCCACATCTCAGGTGGGCCCCACCAAGTGATTTTACATGTTTTCGCGTGTATACTTATGTTTTCAGAAGGTATGGCCCACTTGAGTTCAGTGGACAGTAGATTTCCAGCCGTGTGGGTCCCACTTGGAGCGGTACATCTGGTGGACGGTGTGGATCTTCGAAAGGAATCACGGTGGGGCCCACCCTAGCTCGACCTCATGGACGACCGCTTTACACTCGAGCGCATAGTACCTTTTCCATATATATATATATATATATATATATATATATATATATACACACACACACACGCATGCGCGTGAGTGTTATGCATGATATAAATAAAATAACATTCTAGAAGCACAAATATATAACTCTTAGGGGGTTATTTTGAGCTATAAAACCAGACCTCTAGCCTTTCTGGTAAATTTTCTGATTTGAATTTCTCACCCACGGAAAACTGTTTTCTACGAATGTTTGGAGCAGCTCAGCAAGAGATTACATCATCTACAGCTATAAAAAGAGCTTCAATGGATTTGCAGCGAGGCTCACCGAACAGGAGCAACAAAAGCTATCTGGTAAGTAAAAAATGTCACTTAACTAGAGTTAGATTTATCAATCCTTTGATCTGGACCGTTCATTTTGTTGGTCCTGCATTGTACGTGCCAACCAACCTCTAGGAAATCAATCCGGAAGGATGCTTAATGAATTCGAGAGTACATTTTTTTGGCACCAGATCAACCCGTCCATCAGTTGGGCCCAAGTCTATAAACCCACTTGATAGTTAAAAGAAACACTTGTTCAAGTCAATAACATGTGATGGTTTGGATACGGATCCTTACTCTTACTCCGTTGGTAGACTCTCGGGAGTTTCAACACCCGGTCAAGGGTTGAGCATCCATACGTGGTGAAATCCCTATCTGGGGGTGATAGTTTGGATACGGTGTCTATTGGCTGGTGTAACACTGACCTGGCTGAGCCCCACAATGATATATTTATTATATTTATTATATCCACACCGTTCATCCACTTGACGAGATCATTTTAGAGTATGAGGCTAAAAATGAGTCATATCTAAATATCAAATGGACCACACTAAAAATAGCAGTGGCACAATGATTTTCACTGTTAAAACATTAGCAGCACCCACGATAACTTTTATTTTCCATCCAATCTGTTCATAAGGTCACACAGAACTAAAATTAAGAAGTAAAAAAATATCATATTGATCCAAAACTTCTGTGACCACCAAAAGGTTTCAATGGTAGACGTTCATTCCCAGCTTCCTTTAGCAGCGTGGTACACTTAATCTTTGGATCTGTCTTATTTTTTGAATCAAGCCTTAGGCCACTCGATCCATCAGGTGATAGCCCTTTTTAATATTATGCATGAACGTACAAAATATCAGCACGATTTTTTTAAAAAAATAAAAATAAAATAAAATCATATGGGCCACACCCATCGGAACATTGTAAAATTGCACTTAAAACCTTGAAGTTCAAGGGTCGTGGCCCACTTGAGTTTTGGATAGTCACAGTGATTATCTTTTCTAAAGCTAAAACGACCCACTGGTTGAACCTACTTGCCCGATTTTTTTGTCCCACGTAAATATGAATATTGGGCCGCTTGTGAACGGTCCAGATCTCACACAAGTGCCACTTTAACTATTCATTCACTTGTTTATGTTTTAACTAACTTTGGTGCAGGCATGGAAGGAATAGTATCAGTGTTTCCAAGCAAAGCCCACAAGCTCCACACCACAAGATCATGGAATTTTTTGGGCTTTCCCACTTCTGTTAAAAGATTGCCCGAACTCGAGAGCGACGTCATTGTCGGTATATTAGACACTGGAATCTGGCCTGAATCCGACAGCTTTAGAGACGTAGGAATTGGGCCCCCACCAAGTAAATGGAAGGGATCCTGCCAGAACATAACTTGCAACAAGTAATTAACTTCTCTCCTTTTGCAACATTTTATTTCAAGGGTGGCATTGGGTCCGGCGGCCCCACCAGCCGGACTCGACTTTAGATAGAGCTTGACTCGTCATTTTTCATTGTCAACTCAGTTGAGTTGGATGATATTTTCTGATAATAGGAGATAATTGATGATATTTTCTGTTAATATGAGATAATTATCTATATTCTCTTAAAAAGGATATAATCAGCTATATGCTCTGATAATCTAAAGTAATTAATTGGCGATAATCGGTAATAATCGACAATATTCCTTAATAATAAAAAATAATCAATCAGCGATAATCAGAAATAATCAGACTTTAAAATATGGCCGAAATCTGACATCTTTAAAGAAGAATGAATTGGGCCCCACCAAATAAATGGAAGGGATCGTATTGCCAGAACATGACTTCAACAAGCAAACTTCTCTCCTTTTGCAACATTTTATTTCAAGGGTGGCATTGGATCCGAACTCGACTTTAGATAGGGCCTGACTCGTCATTTAATTTTCATTGTAAACTTAGTTGAGTTGGATGATATTTTCTGATAATAGGAGATAATTGATGATATTTTTGATAATAGGAGATAATTAATGATATTTTCTGATAACAGGAGATATAATTAGCTATATTCTCTGAAAATAGGATATATATATATATATATATATATATATATATATATATATATATATATATATATATATATATATAATCAGCTATATGCTCTGATAATTCGAAATAATTAATCAGCCCCACCAGCCAAACTCGACTTTAGATAGGGCTTGACCTGTCATTTTCCTTGTCAACGCAGTTGAGTTGGATGATATTTTCTGATGATATAATTGATGATATTTTTTGATAATATGAGATAATTAGCTATATTCTTTTAAAATAGGATATAATTGGCTATATTCTCTAATAATTTGAAATAATTAATTGATGATAATCGGAGATAATCGACGATATTTCCTTATAATCGAAAATAATCAATCAGCAATAATCAGACTTTAAAATGGAAGGAATCTTGCCAGAACATTACTTGCAACAAGTAAACTTCTCTCCTTTGCAACCTTTTATTTCAGGAGTAGCATTACGTCTGGTGGGCCCACCACCCGGACCCGACTTTAGATAGGGCTTGGCTCATGGTCCAGGCCCATCATTTTTCATTGTCAACTCAGCTGAGTCAGGCCAATTCGCCTCGTGACTTGGGTGAGTCTTTGACTCAACTGGAGATGAGTCGGTCCGAGTCGGTGAGTCTTTTAATAGTTTATCATGGACACTGATTATTACATGAAAAATCACAGTAAGGTTATCGGCGCGCGCTTCTACAACGTCTTCAATGATTACGATCAGGAAGAACCATCTCCTCGCGACGTAGAAGGACATGGGACACACACATCATCGACGGTCGCAGGGCGCGAAGTGAAAAATGCAAGCCTATTTCACCTGGCTAAAGGGATAGCCCGGGGTGCAGTGCCATCCACAAGGATCGCTGTCTACAAGGTGTGCTGGTCGTTTGGGTGCATGGATCATGACATCTTGGCCGCTTTCGACGATGCGATCCACGATGGCGTCGACATCTTGTCCATGTCTCTTGGGAAATTTTTTGCATATGATTATTTTATGGACTCTCAGGCCATTGGATCTTTCCATGCCATGAAGAATGGAATCCTTGTCTCAGCATCTGTTGGGAACAATGGGCCCACCATGGGGACCGCAACCAACATCGCGCCGTGGATGTTGACTGTTGCGGCGAGCACGATCGATCGACGGTTCACAACCAAGCTGACGCTCGGCAATCAAAGGACCCTTGTGGTAAGTAAGCGAGTTTTTGTACATGGATTTATGATTTTTCATTTGAAGAATTGTTATGCAATTTGATTAGAGTCATTGAATAATACAGCCCGTTTGGATGGCGCCAAATAAGTTGCTTTTTTACTTATGTTAAGTCATTACTTTTTTCACTTAAGTAAGTTTGGTAAACATAATTGTCCGTAATGATGAATGCCCATGTTTGAAGTGGGCCCTGCATGGCCCACATCAAAGGCGGGGCCAACATGATAAACGGTCCATATCAAAGGTTGCCCTCACATGATGGACGATGGATCTAAGGTCTACTTTTTGACTGATTAGTATATTGTTTACCAAACATGCTTATCATACTAAATAATAGAAACCAAAATAAGCTACTCGTGGCACAAGTATCTTATCTAAAGTAACTTACCTTAGTGACCATTTTGTCACTGCTATCTATAGTTACATAGTTTACATGTACACATGCATGTATATATTTTAATATCGAATGTTTTAGAAATCTCTAACCCCTTCTAATTTACCTGTATCAGGGAATTTCTGTGAATACTTTTGCTACCCAGAAAAAGTTCTCTCCTCTCCTTTTGGTCCCAACTCAAACGGATATCTTTGGTCGCAAGTAATGTTTCCTAACCATTCCCTATCAATAAATAAATCTTTTTACTTGTGCACCGTATTTCTTGAAAAAGTGATTCGATTGATGGGATTTAATATGATACTATGACTCATATCTATTGGCCGGGCCACACAATATATATATATATATATATATATATATATATATATATATATATACACACACACACACACATACACATGCACGCACACACACACACACACACACACTTAGGGCTGTCAACTTAACCTGGGTTGAGCCAGAAAAAAGATTGAAGTATATCCAAATCTCAAGAGGACTATAATACAGGAAATAGTGGTAATCAACCATTAAAAACTTCTCTCGTGGGCCACAAAAGTTTTGGATCAACCTGATATGTGTGTGGTCTCTTCATCCAGGTCTTTGTGACCTTATCAATGGATTGGATGGCAAAGAGACATTCTGGTAGTGGCCCCATGAAGTTTTTAACGGTGGAGGATCAATCACGACTGTTTATTGTGGTCTGGTCCACCTAAGATTTGAATCTGCTTCATTTCTTGGATCATGATCTAAGGTGAGCCGTCAAAATATATGGCCGGTGTGAATGTAAGACACATACATCACAGTGGGCCGAAATGGATCCACCCAACCCCCCATCCCACCCCCCACCCCCAAGTCTCAGGTGGACCATAATACAGGAAATAGTAGTAATCAACCATTAAAAACTTCTCGTGGGCCACAAGTTTTGGATCAACCTGATATTTGTGTGGTCTCTTCATCCACGTCTTTGTGACCTTATCAATGGGTTGGATGGCAAATAAATATTCTAGTTGTGGCCCCATGAAGTTTTTAATGTTGAGGATTCAATCAAGACTATTTACTGTGGTATGGCCCACCTAAGATTTGGATCTGCTTCAGCCAGGACAGATTGGGCATGGGTGGGGCTGATGGACTCTTAGACATAACCCAAGCCTGACCCCTTTAGAAAAGGTCTTCAATTTAGGCCCAGGAGAGTCCTCTGTTCAAGCATTCCAGCTTAAGCCTGGACCAAAGTGGGCCATGGGCCCGCCCGGTCCATGAATTTCTACACTAAATTACACCGACTAATCATGAAATTTCATGATCTTTGGTGCAACCAAACACGGCCTTAATCAAGTGTTCATTTCAAGTTTTCTTTTAAATTGTTTTTTTCTTTTTTCCTTTTCTATCTCTAGGGTTTGCTCGCTTGGCCCCTCGAAGAATGCAAGCTTCGTAGAAGGGAAAATCCTCTGCTGCGAAGGCCGGTTCGAACAAGAAATTCCGACAACTGCTCGAGGAATGGTTATGATAAACGACATCCGAAACGATACTGCATTCTCTTACAATATCCCAAGTCTTGTTCTTGGAAGCACCAAGGGTAGGGAGCTTTTGATGTACCTGAACAAGACCAGGTGAGGATTTATCCAATGGAAAGTGAATAGATCAATGGGCTAGGCCCAGGCCCAACCGTAGAAATGATCATGTTTTCAAGCTTTGCTAAGTCCACACACTTGTGGATGATGATGGTCATGTACATGTAACAACATGTGCCAATACGACGATTCGATCAATTCGGCTAGTCAGGCGGGCCACAGTTTCTTAAATAAATGAAGGGATGGAAAACTTAGTTGAAGTTTTCTAATTATTCTACCTGTTTCTAACATTGTGGCCCACCTGATGAGTTTACCAGATTGAGAATTGTGTGAGAAAATGTATTTCGGCTTAGCAAGCACAATGTTTTCTATTGATGCAGAGCTCAAGCTGTTTTTAGCTCAGCAGGTCGTGTATTGTTAGACTTTGTGCAGCCCATCAGACCGATTTTGAGATATACCCATATTTATTTAGTAGATTATTAAGAAGTTTCAGATTTTATGTATTTTTACTCGTTTTCGCATTCAAATCATAGATGCGAAAAATAAACAGCATCGCTCATGTCCACATCGCCCCGGCCCATGCAAGTCCAATTAGCAGCCTGGGCTGATTTAAGGAATGGATGATATTGTTTCTTATAATCTAATGTTGATGTGTTTGAGCAGAAATCCAGTGGGTAGGATCCACAAAAGCCAAGCTTTTTTCGATCCAAAGGCTCCTAAAGTTGCTTCATTCTCTTCCAGAGGACCCAACACTGTTACAAGAGATATTCTTAAGGTAATTACATTCGTATTTAGTGTATTTTTTTTCTGTAATATACAGAAGTTATCTACATAAGAGTAGACGATCATGTGTGGTCTATGTGTATGCAGCCTGATATAAGTGCTCCAGGAGTCGATATCTTGGCCGCATGGTCACCGAAAGCCTCGATTTCGATGTTGCGGGGTGATAAACGGTCATCGAAGTATAACATCGATTCTGGAACGTCGATGGCATGTCCCCATGTAACCGGTGTGGCCGCCTATGTTAAATCATTTCACCCGTCATGGTCTCCGGCGGCCATTAAATCTGCTATTATGACCACAGGTAATCTTACTTAGTTCACCATCATCATCAATATTATAAAAATCTCATTGATCAGATGGTCGTGATCTTTTGATTGGCCATTCACGCTGCGTCGACTCAATGAATGGTTTATGTCCATATTTTAGAAGAAGAAGAAGAAAAAAAAAAAAATCATTGATCAATGATCTTCATCATCTATGTGGACTCAGATGATCTTGATAATTTGATTGGCCTTTTATGAAATGTGTTCATTTTTAGGAAAAGAATTCTCATTGATCAGACAATCTTGATCATCTGATCAACAATCTATGTGGCACCCACCTGATGAATGTGTCCAATTTTTAGAAGAAGAAGAAAAACTCTTTGATCAGATGATTTTGAAAATCTCTATTTGGCACTCGAATCGTCCATTTTTTAGAAGAAGAAAAATCTCATTGATGAGACAATCTTGATCATCTGATCAACAATCCATGTGGCACCCACCTGATGAATGTGTTTTTAGAAGAAAAACTCTTTGATCAGATGATTTTGAAAATCTCTGTGGCACTTGAATAGTCCATTTTTAGAGAAAAAAATCTCATTGATCAGACAATCTTGATCATCTGATCAACAATCTAGTGGCACCCACCTGATGAATGTGTCCAATTTTTAGAAAAAAAAAAAAACTCTTTGATTAGATAAAGAAATAAAATCACATTGATGAGACAATCTTGATCATCTGATCAACAATCCATGTGGCACCTACCTGATGAATGTGTCCAATTTTTAGAAGAACAAAAAAAAAAAAAAAAACTCTTTGATCAGATGATTTTGAAAATCTATGTGGCACTTGAATAGTCCATTTTTAGAGAAAAAAAAAAAAACCTCATTGATCAGACAATCTTGATCATCTGATCACCAATCTAGTGTCATGCACCCACCTGATGAATGTGTCCATTTTTAGAAGAAAAACTCTTTGATCAGATGATTTTGAAACTCTGTGGCACTAGTCCATTTTTAGAAAGAAAAATATATATATTCTCCTTGATCAGACAATCTTGATCATCTGATCAACAATCAGACTGATGAATGTCAAATTTTTGGGAGATCTTGATCTGATTATTTTGAAAATCAACGGTCCTCATTAATCAGAGGATCTTGATCATCAGATTGACAATCTCTTTGGCACCCAGATGAATGGTTCATGTGTCCAATTTGAGCTTATCATCTACCATATCACTAATTTGAACTTATCATTTATATCATGACTAATTTGTGATTATGTTTTTTATTTTTTCATCTATAGCTTCTCCCATTGATGGGTCCAACAGTCCAGATTACGAATTTGGTTATGGTGCGGGCAACATCGATCCATTGAAGGCCGTACATCCTGGTCTGGTGTATGATGCCTTCGAAGCTGATTACATTCAAATGCTATGCAGCGAAGGCTACAGTGCAGAGGAGCTTAGTCTCGTAACAGGAGTTAAAACCAACTGCACCAATGCCACTATTGGATCTTCCAGAGATCTCAACTATCCGTCGATGGCGGCTTCGATTTCAGAACCAAACAATTTCACAAAAACGTTCTTACGAACCGTGACGAACGTTGGCTTGCCCAATTCCATGTACAATGCAATAATCAAATCTCACCCTCAAGTGCAGATCACCGTTGAACCCAGCGTCCTCCATTTCAAGTCAGTGTATGAGAAGCTCAGCTTTACAGTGACGGTCTCAGGTGGGCCATTGACAAATGGGGCGATTGCGTCTTCCTCACTAGTCTGGTCCAATGAAAAACATTGGGTTAGAAGTCCCATAGTTGTGTACTCAAACATCAATCCTTCTTCTGGATCATCATTGCCGTCTATGGCGCCAGCCCCTTCACCTTCTGCTTGAAAATGCTAGAAAGTAGCAGAAAGGAGAGTTAGAATTTATATTTTTGAATTTCTTGTTTTTTCATGCTTAAGTTTAGTTTCTAGGATAACTAAAAATGAATTTTGATTGCAATTGCAAATCTTCATCCTCTTATCATTCATGATATTGTCCCTGCTTATTAGGTGGCATTTATTAAACTAATTTTAAAGGACCATGGTAGATGAGTGGTGTAGAGCAGGTCGCGGACAATTTCTTGGCCAAGATGGATCAGAAAAGGCCCGGTCAACCACAGAAGTGATCTGGACCGTTGGACCTTAGATCGGGTGTATGTCACGATCCGAAATGAGTTATCGGGTGTAAAATATATGATTTAGGGTAGAATGAACTACACGAGAAAGAAGAAAGAAAAAAAAAAAATAAAAACAATGAGAGAGGTAGGCCGTTACCGCCTAGCTTACTCTGCTAAATAGCTCTCTCTCTCTCTCTCTCTCTCTCTCTCTCTCTCTCTCTCTCTCTCTCTCTCTCTTCTTCTCTCTCTCTCTTTTTTTTTTCCCACCTTCCTATGCCGACTCCGGGAGCTATGGGGTCTCTTTATAAACTACAGGAGATTGAACAATGTAACGATCAAAAACAGATATCCCTTACCATGTATTGACGATCTGTTTGATCAGTTGAAAGACGTGAAGTACTTCTCTAAAAGAGACTTGCTATTTTTGGAGGATCGGGGATGAGGAATCCCAAGCGGCTTCTTCGGGACTCATGGGACCAGTTCGGTAATGCCTTCGGTCTAGACTAATACTGTGGTTTTCATGGACCTTATGAACCGAGTTTTCATGTCTTACCTAGACCAGTTGGCTTTAGGAGTTGCGCCCAACGTGAAAAGAGTTTAAAATAATTAGGAGAACACGTTGGTAAAGTCAAATAAGACACTTACTATTTTTGGCCGAAAATCTTGCGCACTAGTAGACATCACGACCATCTATAAATAGTAAGTTGCGAATTCTAGGAGTTTTAGTTATAGTTTGCTTCTAATTTATCTCTCATTGCTTTACCTTATTTCAATTTCGAATTTTATAAAATTTATTTTCTATTTTGCTTGTTTTCTTTCTCGTGGATTCAAGAAGCCTATGTGAGGAGTAAGCTCTAAAACAATAAATAAAATCGATATTATTGATGAAGAAGCCCGCCATTGCTTGCTCTCTTTGAACCGGGTGTGTGGATAAAAGAGGAGATCATATAGATAATTTTGAAAAAAAAAAAAAAAAAGCTCTAAAACAATAAATAAAGTTGATAATATTGATGAAGAAGCCCGCCATTGCTCGTGGCTGTTCGCTTTGAACTGGGTGTGTGGATAAAAGAGAAGGGATCACCATCTTTATAAAAGTAATCTTGAATCCACAAAAAAAAAAAAAAGTCTAAAACAATAAATAAAATTGATATTATTAATGAAGAAGTGTTGTTTAATGGCCTTAATTATATAACCAAAAGTGGCCTTAGACTCCTTCCTAAACTTCTATCTAAAACAAATACTTTGGATTTCAACTAGACTTAAAACCCTAAAATTAGCAAAAATAAAACTTACTAAAAATAGTAAGTTTTGAACAAAAATACAATTGACCCAGACAGTTTTTCTTAATGCCAACCAACTCTATCTCTTTAGATTTATCAAACGATTTCAGTTGACAAATTCTGTTAACTGGTCACAAGTTACAACCATTAGAAGTTATAGTGCCCAATTAGATCCCTACAGCTCTAAATTTTTACATCTTGATTTGCAACTCAACTAATGTCTAGGTTAGTGATCCACTATTTACTAATAGAAGATCCCATGTATGCCTCCAAAAATATTCTAAAGACCATCCATAAGGAGACCAACCAGCTCCTAGTATCGCTTAGAAATTCCACTAGGAATAAAAATTCCAAAATAATTATCTCAGACCAGTCGGCTTAGGGTCAGCTGGAGCCCAACTCATTTACTAAACGGGCTAAGAAGTCCAGTGTAAACCCGACCCACATGCCATTAACCAGTGCGCGAACCACATCAAGCACAAGCCCATTCCATGATCCTTTTTATTCTAACATTGTCAGGGCTCAATTGACCCTACCTAACCCAGCACAACCACCTTTGGGTTTAAGAATGGAATAGGAGGGTGAGGGTACATGGAGCCCTACTTAATTAGTAGATACAAACATCATGTGAATGAATTGCTACTCATTGTCTATTAAATTTTTTTTTCTGGATTTTGGGATGTGCCATGTCATGTCATCTAGCACAAATCATTGTTAAGCATATGGGCAAATCAGGTTGGGTGGGGTTCAAGGCCAGTGCAACTCATTTTCTTAAACTGGTCACATTGTAACCTACACTACAAGAAAGTAGGCCTTTAGCCTCAATTTTTTAGCCTCAATTGAAAAAATGGAGGCTAAATGTATTTTTTAGCCTCGGTTGCTATGGAACTGAGGCTAAAAGTTCATTTTTCGCCTCAGTTGCTAAATAACTGAGGCTAAAAGTCTACTTTTTAGCCTCAGTCGCATAAGAACCGAGGCGAAAGGTCTACTTTTAGCCTCAGTTCCATAGAAACCGAGGCAAAAAGTCTACTTTTTAGCCTCAGTTGCTAGGAACCGAGGCGAAAGGTATACTTTTTAGCCTCACTTGCATAGGAACCGAGGCGAAAGGTCTACTTTTTAACCTTAGTTGCATAGGAACCGAGGCGAAAGGTCTACTTTTTAGCCTTAGTTACATAGGAACCGAGGCAAAAGGTCTACTTTTTAGCCTCAATTGTTAGGAACCGAGGTGAAAGGTCTATTTTTTAGCCTCAGTTGCATAGGAACCGAGGTGAAAGGTCTACTTTTTAGCCTCACTTGCATAGGAACCGAGGTAAAAGACCTACTTTTTAGCCTCAGTTGCATAGGAACCGAGGCGAAAAGTCTACTTTTTAGCCTCACTTGCATAGGAACCGAGGCGAAAGGTCTACTTTTTAGCTTCAGTTGCTAAGAACCGAGGCGAAAGGTCTACTTTTTAGTCTCACTTGCATAGAAACCGAGGCAAAAGGCCTACTTTGCCTCAGTTACATAGGAACCAAGGCGAAAGGCCTACTTTTTAGCCTCAATTGCATGGGAACCAAGATGAAAGGTCTACTTTTTAGCCTCAGTTGCTAGGATCGAGGCGAAAGGTCTACTTTTTAGCCTCACTTGCATAGGAACCGAGGCGAAACGTCTACTTTTTAGCCTCACTTGCATAGGAACCGAAGCGAAAGGTCTACTTTTTAGCTTCAGTTACTAGGAACCGAGGCGAAAGGTCTAATTTTTAGCCTCACTTGCATAGGAACCGAGGTGAAAGGTCTACTTTTTAGCCTCAGTTGTATAGAAATAGAGGTGAAAAGTCTACCTTTTAGCCTCAGTTGCATATGAACCGAGGCCAAAACTCTACTTTCTAGCGTCAGTTGCATGGAAATTAAGGCCAAAACTCTACTTTTTAAGCTCAATTACATAAGAACCGAGGCCAAAAGTCTACTTTTTAACCTCAGTTACATAGGAACTAATGCCAAAAGTCTATATTCTAACCTCAGTTGCATAGGAACCGAGGCCAAAAAGTCTACATTTTAACTTCCATTGGATACGAACTGTGGCTAAAAGTCTACATTTAAGAATATTGAAAAAAATTGAGAATCTTGAAAGAATTAATAATTTTTAAAAATTTTGACATATGTGAAAAAATTGAGAATTTTGAAAAAAAAATTGACAGTTTTGAAAAAGATTTGAATTTTGAATTTTCTAAGAACTAAGAATTTAAGAAAATTTATGAACTTTTAAAAATTAAGAATTATTTTTTAAAAAAAATTAAGAAAAAAAATGATAATTATGAAAAAGTAAGATTTTTTAAAAAAATTGAGAATTTTTAAAAAAATTAAGAATCTTTTAAAAATTAAGAATTTTAAAATTTTTTGAAATTTTTGAAAAAAAAAAAAAAAAAAAAAAGAATTTTGATTTTGAGAATTTTGAAAGGAAATTTTTAAAAAATTGAGAAATTTCAAATAATTGAAAATTCTAAAAAAATTTAAGAATTTCTAAAACTATTAAGATTTGAATTTTTTTTTCTTTTGATAATTTTGAAAAAAATGAGAATTTTAATTTTTTTTTTTTGATAAATTTCAACGAATTTATAATCTTGAAAAAGTTTAGAATTAAAAAAATAAAAATAATAAAAATCTTAATTTTTTTTTTCTTTTTGAAAATTTTCATAAATTTGATAAAATTAAGAATTAATTTTAGTGCAGGAACTAGAAATGAAATAGATCCAAATCTCATTTTGAGCCCGGTTAAATGAAGGACTCGAAAAGCATTGCCCACCCGTCTTTACTCTTCATAGGGTGGTAGACTATCGAGGAGTTTGTCGGTTGGTTCAGTACCCAGGGGAAAGGTGGTGAAATTCCACCATTGACGTAGTGTGGGGTGTGTGCGTGTGCCTCAAAAAAAAAAAGAAAAAGAAATTCCCTTTCTTTAGATGTAATATATTATTTTTAAATAGACGGTTGTTTTACCTCTTATCATAACCGTCTATTCCTAGACCAAATATAGAAATATTAATATTATTTAATTAATATGTCTTCAAATTTTAATACATCCACATTGTGATAAAAAATTGAAAATTTTGAGATAAAACTATGGCCCATATTTGGAAACTAAAACATAAGAATTTTGAAAAAAAAATGTGAGGTTACGTGTACCATATAATTTGAATCCATCATCAAATTACGTTCTTTTTATGAGAGAGCGGTCTTTGAAGTCTCTCTCATTTTGCAATATAAGAGAGCTCTCTCTCAAAATTAAGAATAAAAAATGAGCGAAATATTTAAAAGTATGATCTATGTTTCAAAATTGAGAAGCTTTTAAGGAAAATAGATTGAAATCGCATTTAAAAATTTTGAAATTTCGAAAGTTTTAATTGAAAACGAAATCGATTAAATCCTCCACAAAATTAAGAAATCAAATGAAATCGCCGATTTCGAAAGAAAGATTTCTCTCATTTTTTTATTGATTTCTAGGATATGAAATCCCAAAAATTAGAAATCGGGCTCGGAAATCTTCAGGCTTTTCCCCATTTGGCCGTTCAAAATCCAATTTTCGCATTTTTGGTTCGAGCGAGAGTTTTTTTTTTGGGATTTCACAGAAATCTTTCTCAAAAGTGGAAAATCCTGATTGTTTCTAGCTCATTTCTTTGGATTTGAGTAGTTTCACCGTCATCTTTCAATACCGATTTCTTTGGTGTTCGAGCGAGAGCAAAACCTTGTTCTCTCTGCGAAAATGCTCCTCCATTGCCTTGGAACGTGCTCGGCTAGAAACCCCATACATATACACCGATATCAGATCTCCTCACATGAATCAAACCCTAGCTCTTCTCTCTGTCTTCTCCAATATTCTCTCGATCTTCATCGACGATCTACGCTCTCTCTCTCTCTCTCTCTCTCTCTCTCTCTCTCTCCGATCATGGATTTTCCTCGACTTAGGGTTTGAGCTTTTTTGGATTTTTTTCCACTTATGTTTTTTTTTTTTTCTCAATTTTTAGTGTTTATTCTATTTTAATATGAATCTAGCTTATGTCTCTCGAAAAGGTCGAGAGAGATTTTGGAATCTGAATCTAGGGCTTCTTTTGTGATTATCGTTTCCTTTGGGTTTGAATTTGGTTTTAGAGTTGCTTTTTGGTAATGTACATTGATCGTATTGAATTTTTTTTTCATTGCTTTGTTTTGATGATGATGTATATTGCTCTTCCTTTTCAATTTTTTTTTCATGATTATTCATTTGAAGAAGTTAATCATTTAGGGACTCCATAGCATTATTTGAAAGTGACGAGAGGAAGACTTTAACTTTCAATCAAGTGAGCTTCAAGACTCTCATTTCTCCAAAATTTTCCATTTGTTTGGTTTTTGCAAATTTTTCTTGATTTGTTATGCTTGAAATGTTTAGATCTTGATCTCAACTTATGTCTCTTTATTCTTAGAGATTTCATTGATTTTGTTGGAAAGCATTATTTTTGATTTAAGTTGTAATTTAGATTTTTGTATTTAGATTTTAGAAATTTATCTTTGATTTATGTAATATCATGTATTTGAAAATACATTTTAAGATTTCATTGCCTTTTTCCTTCTTTTGTTGATTTGAAATACATGAACCTGCCAAATCATATGCTCATTAGAAACCGCATTCAATTTCTTTACTAGAAGTACATGGAATCGATCTGAGCTATTAGAAATTATCTGCTTTTGCATTCCTCGTAAGAAACTTGAGGTGGTTCAAATTCAAACTTAATCTTTTGTGGGAAGACTTTGGTTGAATTTTTTCTTTGTTACACTTTGTTGTATTTGTTTTTCTTAACCATCTATTTTCAAGGTTACTAAAGTATGGATTTTCAGATAGATGTGACTAGAATTTTTATTTTTATTTTTAATATCTAAGTGTTGTTATGGATTTTGAATTTAAATTTTTGATGGCTAGACGCTTTCGGGTTCATTCATTAATTAATCATAATTATGTATTAGAGACTATGATCTCTTATACATAATTACGATGCCATGATGGTACCTTTTTCTTCGTGTAATTGTATCGAATGATCCCAACTCTTATGCCTTGTAGCTGTCTGAAGATAGATGAGGTCACTTTCCATTGAAAATTAGTTTATTACCAGATCAAGCGGAAATCTATTATGCTTATGATTTGAGTTTGGTTTTTAATGGATAGATCAAACGAAATCTATAATCATAATTATGTATTTCCAAGTCTTTTAAAATGCTCTAACTATTCATTTTCTTCTTTTCTTTTATAAAGACACCACATGTTCAACTTGGAAAGATGAGATATTTTGAATGGGAATTCGACAAATGGTTGAATTGATGAATGATGGTGGCCCCAACTATAAAATTTTCATCTACCCTTGCTAGGATCAAAAAAGTTTCAAAAAGTTGAAAGAAAAGAAAAGCTTGATTTTAATATGGATTACGGGTAAGATTAATGATGGTTTCTCCGATTTGGTTCGCTTTTTTTGAGTGGGGCAACATTTTTGATTAGAACTCCTGTTGGAGCCCAAGAATCGTATCCCCAAAAACTAGTATCAATTTGATTTCAATGAGATAATTGGCTATTGATGTAAATTCTAAAATGCAACTTCTTTGAATCTCAATTCTCAAATGGCATTAAGTTAAGTGGTATGATTGAATTTTGTATCATTGTCTTTCATATTGGAATGCATGTGTGCCAATGCTTGGATGCATTCTTGACATGCATAGGGCAATTCATCCACCACACGTATGATCGATACTGATAGTGGTGGGAATTCTCCCATAGCTAATTGGAGGATCTCTAGCCCTAGCTAATTGGAATTCTCCCATAGCTAATTGGAATGCATGTGTGCCAATGCTTGGATGCATTCTTGACATGCATAGGGCAATTCATCCACCACACGTATGATCGATACTGATAGTGGTGGGAATTCTCCCATAGGGCAATTCTCAAATGACTAAATAAACATTATCTATAGCTAAATGACTAGTTAGATGCTTGATGGCTCTTCTTCATTTTCTTGATGGCTCTATAGCTAAATGACTAAATGAACATTATCTATAGCTAAATGACTAGCTAGATGCTTGATGGCTCTTCTTCATATTCTTCTATGAGCTTATGACCTAAGCTAGGAGTTTAAGAGCTTTGTGCGGCCATGGTGATTTTAGAGATTCAGAGGCGGTAGAAGGTTCATATTCTTCATATTCTTCTTCATATTTTCGATATCCTACGTTGATTAGACTGTTAATGGCCCCTGCATAAATTTGAGGCATTCGAATTTTAACAACTAACATGTGCCAATGCCAATGTGGTATGTGTGCAACATAAAGAGTCATTTATCAAGTGTGGGCCACCATAAAGACGCTATAACACATGCCCCATGGATCCCATTGGTATCATACATGGACCTACATGCCTACATGGCAATCACATGCAACATCCGAACGATTAGGCATCGGTGGACCTTTTATGTATGTGCCACTTTTCCTTGAATTATTTAGGCAAGCCATGTTTGTTGGGCAACTTGTATGTTGAACGTGGCTACTTGCCCCGACTTTCCTTTAATTTTGGACTTGACCCAGCGATAAATTGACAGGCTACTGGGACCTCATTATGAGATGATGGACCCATCGATGGTTTGGATGGATCGTGATGTAGAGATGAATGGGATCTTCACTTGTGCATTCAAGCACCTAAACATCCTTCCATTTCGAAGATAACTTACCATCACCATCAACTAAGCCTTATCCCAACTGGTGTAGTAACCACATGACTCTGTTCTACCATTCCACTCTATTAAGGACATAATTTCACATTAAACCATAGGTCGTGAAAGTCTTTTCTTAAACCTCCTCCATTCGGGTCCTTTGGAGCCTTCTTTTATCTTTGCCTTTTGAGCCAAATTATACTCACTAGAAGTGTGAAAAGATGAAGTTCTTTCAATTAGTTGCATGTGACTAAACCATCGAAGTCTATTTCCCACCTCTTATTAGCTCTTGGTGCTACTCTTAAATTCTCATTCTCTCCAATGCATTCATTTCTAATGGATATCCTTATTCATCTTGCCACCCATCTATCACAACATTTGAGCTACACCCATCTTATTAAATCTTGTTTTAACCTTCAACACACTCATTCATGAAGCATGGTTCTATATAGTTTTCTCTAGAAAATTTACAGGTTTATGAGAGTGGTACACAACAATCACATAAAACTTCAACGCATATCTCCATTTCCTCCCACTAAGTTTACAATCATCAGGGTTTCACAAGAATCTATCTTGCTATTCAGATGCTTACATTACAAATCTATTTCTTGTCATTATTATACACTAAAATTACAAATTCAGAAAAAGATGGTGAAAAAAAAAAAAAAAACAGTATGATTATCACACCTTTAGAACAGATGTAGAAGGCCTCTGGTCAGAATCTGGATCAGGCACGAACCCAACCTCTGCATAGATCAATTGCCATCTTGATGATGATAAAGTGGAACCAGAGAGCCAAGTGGTGCTTATTCCAGACTGGGTGCCTCCTCAGTTGGATTTCCCTCAAAAACATCTGAACTAGATGTCTCTGGTTCATCGAACAATTCCCCAGATTGGATTGACTCCTTATACGTAGGAGTCTGCTTAAAATCAGTTGCCCCTTCATTGTATGTGGCAACCGCAATCCTGCATGCAATTAGCTGCATCAAACAGAATGCGTCAGTATTGGATCCCCTGTTTGAGTTTCCCCTAGAAGAAACCCAGATAAGATGTAATTCTTTTTTGTTTCATTAATCATGCGAGTAGGATGCTGCCTGCAAACGAGATGTCTTTCCTTTTTGCGCCCGGATGACAAAAACAATTCCACAACGTTACCATATAGCTTGGGTGATGCCGAAGCATTGGCACACATGCATTCCAATTAGCTATGGGAGAATTCCAATTAGCTAGGGCTAGAGATCCTCCAACTTGTAACTCCTCAGAACCCGGATTGGCAGAAGTTTTAGGATCGGTTGCCACGTGGCATGAACCTTCCTATTTTACTCGGGCTCTTAAAATCAGCCATGGCAGAGTATCACATGCAGAAACACAATTACAAGTTTAGAACAATATTAAAGTCATATGTTTCTTACTTTCACACAAAATACACATGATTCATGCATTGACTGATTTACAAACTACTAAGTACCTTGAAACTCTTGAAAATAAAGTAATATGGTCAATGAATAAATCAAAACTTCACATTAAAGATTGAAAATACTAGCTGTGATAGGCCATGCCACAGTCTAGACCCTTACATGCTTAAAAACACAATGTAATCATGAAATGAGTGTTAAATAAGTATTGTCTAATTTACTTATCTCATATTTTCAGGTTTTTTTATTTTATTTTATTTTTTATAACTTGAAAAGGTTCATGCGTATTCAGCTGATAACTGATCATTGGTACCACCAATATGCACCGATACATATTGGTTTTTGGCTGACTGATATGGCTACAGAGTACAGATACCTATATCTTGAACCTTGTCATTAAGTGAACAAGCCTTCACATTAGGTATTTTCCTCATCCTTTTCTAGGTCCTTTCAACGGTCATCAAAGCGCCCTCATACTCAGCCTGTCTCCGTTTTTTAGCACATGACTGAACCATCTCAATATGCTTCTATCATTTATCTCCCATTAGGGCTACTCTTAGCTAGTTAGATTACTTAGGAGGACCTCATTCTTGATTCTATCCTTCCTAGTCTTCCCACACATCCATGACAACATCCTTGTGTCTACAATGCTCTCACTCATTTCATGTTGCCTCCCAATTGCAAAGCACTTATCCTCATATGGTATTGTCAGTTGAATAATGACCTACCTTTAGTTTCATTGGCATGCGGCGATCACACAACAGTGTGAGGCACATCTCCACTTCATCCACCCATCTCTAGTTATAATGGAAACATCATTATAAATTTCTGAAAGTTCAAATGCTTATTGATGAATATTCCAACAAATTCATTTCATCGATGAATCCTGAATGCTTTTTTTATGGTGCTAGTGCCCTGATGACGTAGCACCACTTACATAGGTTTGATGACGTAACACCACTTACATTAGGGCTTTCCAACAATATGCTTCTATCATTATAAATTTCTGGTTTTTGGCTGATTTCATATAAATGCATGGTGGAATGGGGATTCTCATTCCTTTGCTTCTTAGTATACTTTTCACACTATTTTGATAGTGGATTTTTGTTCTTTCAATCTATTCACATGTTTTTGTTTTTATTTTTTATTGAATGGCAGGGAAAATTTCATTCTAGACAAAGTTTGTCTTTTAGCTGAAGTTACTGCGAGGTCCATTCGTTGACTAATTTCTTTTTTAAATGATATTTGCTGAAGCTGTCGATAGATTGCATAGGCCTGGTATTGACATCAGTTCTATTCAAAAAATAATTACCACCACCAAATGAAGTCCCCAATCGTTTGTGGATTGTTCACATTCCATATCATATCTCTACCATCTCAAAGATTTCAGGTAAGACCTGCATTCATTTGCTATTGCTATCATTCTGCTGTATCATTTTAATGTTGGACTACATTTCATGGTTTGGAATCCCCACATAGCCCCCATTCAAACTTTAGAAGATTTGTCATCCTTGCACAAGTTCGGATCTAAACTCGTACGGGTTTGATTGAAGGAAACAGAACAGAGGCCTTATATGTGGAAATGGAGTGACTTTTTTTTTTGGCCCTCTTCCTTATACTGCCTTCAATGGGATGATTAGAGGTGAACATAGTCATATTTCTTTGATGGAACTTTAATTGTCATATTTCTTTAATGAAACTTTAATTCAATGATCATGAAGTGATTTAATATTCATGGCTTGTTTCTGAAGCATTTGCAATTTTCAATTTGGTTGGCTTTTAGGATGACTTATAATTTGAGATCATCTTATCTTAAGGAGAAAGAAACAATTAAGCTTCCTGTTTCAGCTACAAGTACAAGTGGCTAGAAAGTATGTCTATAAGCTTAAAACTGAATTTGTAGATACCAACTTTTGTATTATATTTGTATTAGCGAACAATATTGTTGGGGTTGTATTATATTTCTCATTGTCGGATGCACCTTTGTCCTTTAGTTCTTTGAAGAAATCATTCTATTTCAGTGCTAATCTGCTATATGACTATAATTGATATCCTGGAATGAGAAGTATAAAAATCATTAGTTGTTCAGATCTTTCATTTCTCAATGTTTCATGAAAATTTGTATTCTTCTTCTCTCTCTCTCTCTCTCTCTCTCTCTCAGGTCGAGGAAGATGTTTAAATGCTCTCATGGTCATAGGTATTGCTTTATTCCTTGATATAGACATTTATTAAGCTGGTAGATTCGCTATATCTGTAGGCTTTCTAGGCTATAAAAACATGGTGAAGGTTCTCTTTAAGGTAAAAAATTAAATATAGAATTCAGCACAAGATGGCCATTTTTTTGCAGCGCGCAGAGGAAGGCAAGGATAGGCTTTGCATTGAGAAGAATTTGGGGGGAGCGCTTGAAATTGAAAAGGTTACAGGAAAAGTGCTATTTGTAATGGGCCAAATGCATTGCAGAAGAAGCCAAGAAAAGTGGCTTGGATCAACAAGAACTAGATTGGGACAGCTATGAGAAGATGAAAGTAGAAATAGTTTGGCAACAGCTTCAGTGGGCAGCTGATAAGGCAAAGGCCAGAGAATTTAAGAAAAAGGCTGAAAGGAAATCAGAGGAAGAGAAAGAGGACTTGGCTATTTTTAAGGTTTTAAAACTCAAAGTGAAATTAACCAAGGTAAAACCATCAAAATCTCATGCCATTTGTGCATATCACATACCATTGCAGCCCAAAATGGGAATCACATATCTCTAAAACTTCAATGTTTTGATTCTCCCTTGTCTTGCAGACATGTTCATCTCTATGTTTTGGCAATGTTCTAGAGGGAACTTTCTATGTTTCATTTCTCTATATGTAGCCATGTTTTCATATTTCATACAGCAACAGTCTGGCAAGTGGGAGCAGCAGATACTAGAAGACCCTGTGGCGAGGCAATCTCACAGGTGGCCTATTGGGTTTGTCACAACATGATTTGTTCGTGGAAGGTCTGCATTTCCTTTTGTGACATCTACATTATTGAATCGAATTATTTTAAGTTGACTTTTGTGGCATCATTTTAATGGCATCATTTTAAGGACAGATGAAGTATAGTCTATTCTGTTTCTTGACTTGAAACACCTCCATCATCTCCACATCATCTCCAAAAATAAAATAAAAAACCTCCATCACATCCACATCTACTTCTTTCTTCACCTATAGGCTTCTTTAGTTCAAAGACTCAAAATATTTTGTTCTACTCCTGTGATGGAGCAAAATATATGAGAAAGAGACAAGCAAAAGGCATAATGCAGTCATATCATGTCAGCCATTACAAGCATAAAAAATAACAGCTGAACCTAGCAGTTACCATTTTCATTTATGGTAAGATAGCCTCTTAGAATTTGTAACATAATCGTTGTACATTTTCTTTGGAAACTACCAGTGTTTCCAATATATTATGTTATGGATGCAATTTTCTTTTACCTTATTCTGTATATTTGACTTCATTCAATCACCTAACTGTCACGAAAGTCACAAAGGTCTACTTCTTAGGTCTTGCATCTTTTCTGCTTGTCGATCTGTACTTTTTAAAAAAATTTGTCTAGTTGATCCTTAAGCAAAACTCTTTGCATGATTAGCAAAAGATTCATGTATACAAAACAACTTCTATGAGATTTTGCAATAAGAGAGGCTTTCCTTGGAAGAATATGCAAGGGGTTTGTGTGATCTCTAGCATAAAAGGCTAGAGGACTGTTAAACTTTGCTCTCAGTCTCTTCTGCTTCTTCTATCTATCTATGCTTATGGACTATTTGAGTTTCAATATGGTACATCAATTTCAATTTGCAATTAGTTTTGATTTAATTTGATTCTAGATGCATAAAAATAAATACACATCAACATGAAAAGAAAAAAAGCCTCAACAACTAAAATTATAATGAACATGGGTGGAATTGTGCTAAATATTGCACTGCATTCTGTTGATGTGCACATATTTTCAACCTTCTTCGCATCCTACACCATAAGAAACCTCGGTGGAGGTGACCATGCTCATTGCGGAGGATTTTCTTCATCATTGGCGTGGTGTTAAATGCAGCTGCCCAGAACCTTTCCATGCTCATTATAGGAAGGATCTTCCTAGGGTGTGGAGTCGGCATTAATCAGGTCTTTTTCTAGTTTCACTTCCGATTCCTGGGGCATGACCATTTTTATCCACTTTTGTAACCATGACATATGTAAATTCCCATTAAAATGGCATTCACCTTATTTTGCTAGCAGTGTCATTACTAAGATCAAGATTCACGGATTTTTGGTGCAACATAATATCTATAAGTCTGATAATTCATTGTTGAATACATGCCGATATTTCATTGGCAGTTTCAAGTTATTTTTTAAAAATCTTTTTCTTTTCTTTTGTTTTTGTTGATTGGCTGGTAAGCAAGGTTCAAATCTGAGAACTCAATGTTGAAATGCACCCTGTCTACCATTGATCTACTGGCTCAAATTCTTGCAGTTTTGCTACCATCTATTTTTTATTTTCTTGCTGGTAAGATCTTTTTTCTGATTGTTGTGGATGCTTATATTCTTTCTTGTGGCAGGTTCAGCTGCACAGTATCCGTTCTTCGGTAGTTCAGCTAATTTGAATCTATAACAACTAGTTGCTGGAAATAGCAGCTATGTTGATGTTGAATTCATCGATCCTGTAATTATGGTCGTTAGCAGAGGGAAGCTTCCACTGCCGATGATGCACCAGATCTCTCCCGACTACAGCTTCAACATGTTGGCTGATTTCTCTGAGATGGACCAGAGGCTTTAGTTGTTGCAGTCAAGATCTAGTAATCTGAATTAGAATCCATTGATGACGGTTGATCAAAGCTTTAGTTGTTGAATTCTTTTTTTTTTCCCCCAGATTTCTATTCCAAATAGAAACTAAAATTTCAATTTGAAAAGTGGGTGTGATTCTCATGTTTTTCTCCATGAGTTGTTACCTTATGAGAACAAAAATGCAAGCCATTTGATCAATGGCCACTGAATATGCATAGGTTTATGAATGTGTTAAAATAAATGATTTAGCCTCGATTATTGATAAATGATGTTAGAAATTGATTTTAGCCTCAATTGATGTCAACGAAGGCTAAATCTATCTTTAGTCTCAGTTTTGCCTTAGTTACTTAAACTGAGACTACAACTCTCGTGGCTAAAGGCGCATTAGCCTCGGTTGTTGAGAACCGAGGTTAAAAATAGATTTAGCTTCGGTTGGAGGCAATTGAAGCTAAAATTTGGATTTAGTCTCAGTTGAAAACAATGGAGGCTAAAATTTTGATTTAGCCTCATTTCGAGAAAATTGAAGCTAAAAAGTTTTTAGCCTCACTTGAAGAACTGAGGCTATAAAAGTCATTTTAGCCTCGGTTGCTAAAACTGAGGCTAAAGCCTTTAGCCACGGGGTTTTCAACCTCGGTTTGGATAACTGAGGCAAAACTGAGGCTAAAGGCTTTAGCCTCAGTTTTTAACCTTTTTAGCCACAGTTTTGAACCGAGGCTAAAGCCCCCTTTTCTTGTAGTGCTAGCCTAACTCATTGCCCATTTAACCTAGCCAAAACCCTCCTAAAAAGTGGGTTAAGCCACTTCACCCATTGTCACTCACACAGGGCAGATTAGGTTGCATAGGGTTTAATCTGATCCCAACATGTTTGCTTAAGTGGGCCACATTTTTCAACCCATGCCCAATCCACCATCCATTTTGTTTGTCTCAAACCTATGTTTGAAGCAGGTCAAGCAAATAGACCTATAGTTTGCTACCCCCAATGTTGATGAGTGATGAAGGGTGCAAAGAATTGGAGAAAATGGCAAAAACCTCGCTCCAATTATGTTTGGCAAATGACATCATTTACAATGTCCTTGATCAAAAGACCACGACAGGACTTTAGAAGAAATTAGATAGCTTCTACATGACAAAATCATATCCAAATTGTCTATATCTGAAAAAACAACAATTATATAATCTGAAGATGCTAGAAGAGTTGGATCTTAATGATCACACCAGCGTGTTTAATCATATACTTCGCAAATTGATGAGTGTGGAAGTAAAGATTGACGAGAAAGACCAAGCTCTAATTTTGTTGAACTCTCTTCCAGAGTCTTATAATAGCTTTGTAGACATTATGTGTCATGGTAGAGAGACCATTGATGTTGAGACTATCATCTCAATTCTTCAATCGAAGTACTTGAGAAAGAAGGTCAACAGCGCAAGTAGCTAGGGGAAAGAATTTTGAGTAGAAGAAGGGAAACTCGCGATCATGGTCCAAGTCTAAGGGCAAAGGAAAGATGAAGTATTAGAACTGTGGGAGGTAGTGTCATATGAAGAAGGATTGTCAAAATTCTAAAGCCTGTAAGGGAAAAAAAAAAAAAGCCAGATGAAGTGCCTAAGTAGGCCAACACGGTCGAGGTGGATGGTGGTGATATCTTAACCACATCTAAATCTTGCTATCTCAGCGATAAGTGAATTTTGGATTCGGTAGCTTCATATATACCATATGATTTTTCATCAAGATTGGTTTACCGGTTATAGTCAGCGTGATGGTGGACAGGTGTTTATGGACAATGACATTGCTTGTTGAAAAGGCCGAGCTATATGTCCTAGAGGGGAGGAGAGGGTGAATAGGACTATGCCAAATTAAAATTTAACAGCAGAATTTAAACAATTAGATAATGATAGCACAAAAATAATCTCACAATGCTAAAATTAAATACAACCTCAAATGTACGAGTATTGAGAGATAGATACAAATGTTGTTTTATGGACAACCTTACACCATAAAAACCAAAGATTTATGGTAAGACAACCTTACTGGAACAGTTTGTGTATCAAAAACTCAAATTGATACAGAGGAATAAAGAAATGAATAGCAAGAAAAGAAATTTAAGCTATTACAACATTCCCACACTTGTATAAAAGAAATTACAGTATTCTCCACAAATGCAAAAAAAGAAAATTACAATCATCCACAAAAAGAAATAAACAATCAATCCATAAGACAAGAAATTATAGTGGTTCGATCGTGTGTACACCAACTGTTTAGAAAAACATCACACAACTACTCCACTCCTAATATCCTCACACAGTGGATATTAGCATTCACTATGAAAATAAGTTTTTCTAGGTTCACCTATGTAACGTCCCGGAAAAATTCGCACAAAGACCCACGTACCACTTTAGGCAGAAATCACTAAGGATCAAATTATGTAGAAATTAGACGAAAATTAATTAAGTGCTAAACTGAATTAATCAGTAGATTAGTTTGAACCGCTTTCTATACGATCCATAAGACCCAAAATTAGTAGAATCACTAATGCTACATTACCTAGGAACTTAGGATCAATCTCAAAACCCAGTTTCTCTTGGGAGCACATTGAAACTCCGTATCGGACCTAGACCGCACGTCGAAAGTCCGATTAACGCGAAACTATACGGTTATGACCGCCTTACTGGGCTTGACAAATATCTCAAAAATCAAGTCCCAATAATATCCAGAAATATACAACTTGAGCCCAAAGCGAAGTGTGTGAAAAAAGCGAATATCTTTAGAAAATGAGCTCAAAATTAAGTAAATTAGGCCATTCACTTACGGGCTAAATTTAAGGCTTCAAACCGTCAGATTTTAACCCAACTACACCCTTAGATCAGGAAAAATTTCTAACACATGTCAGTGTACTTGTGGCCCTGATCGAGTAACGATGACCATTGAACTGAAACCAGTCCTCCGCGGTCGATCCGTAAATATAATTGGACCGAAAACTTAACCTGACATAGATCCATTGTCAGGGAACTTTTCCTTGACCGTATGCAAAAAATGGGCCTCTAGATGAGCTTCGTTGGACCGAAACAGCCGTTCTTTGGCTATAACCTAAGTATACCATGGCCCTGGGGCCATTGACATCAATTCTGGGCCTATATAAGGGCCTTTACCCACCCCTCTCTCATTCCATAAGAAATTCTAAACCCTAGGAGAGAGAAGAGAGAAAAGAGAAGGAAAAAGTGAGGAGAAGAGAGAGAGAGAGAGAGAGAGAGAGAGAGAGAGAGTGTGTGTGTGTGTGTGTGTGAGATAGTTGCTGGGATTTGATCCCGCCACTCCACGTGTCGAATCTTCCTTCCCGTATCGCTAATCCAGCGATTCGGATTTCATTTTTGGGTAATAAATGCTAACCCTAATCTTCTTTAGGTATCCAAGTAGATGAATCGACAAAATAGCTAACCTATTTCATAATGCAGGTAGCCGTTGTGCCGTAGACAAAGGCGTAATATTCGAACTGAGTTCGATTCGAGTTTACTGACGAAATGTGTGGACTATAAACATTTAGGTTATGGTTTTCAAGGCTTAAAATGTCAGTTAATGATTTATGAGTGACTTGATTACTATCACACATGCTTAAATACGATGTTTCTGCATATTACACATATATATGAACTATGTTGAAAATAATGCATTCTATGTGTTTGTTGAAATGTCTAAATGAATATGGAATTATGATTGGTGCTTGTTATGATTAATGGTTGGGAATACATGATTGTTGTACGTGTGACATCTCCTATGTGGAAGGATTTACTATAATATGTGTTTTAACTAATTTATTACATGTATGTGATATATGTAGTCTAAGTGTTTGATAAAATATCTGAATGACAAGTTACTTGTTGAAACGTACTTAATAAGAGCGTTGAGATAGGATTCTCAATTTCTGTATCTATAGTTATAGTCTCCTTCATGTAACCTATCTCGCTACTACATGATTTATGTATAAAACTCATATGTATAATGATATGTTATATGTGTTTGATAAAATGTCTGAACGAGAAATTGTTTGATGAATGTCATTTAATAAGGGCGTTGAGGTAGGATTCTCAACTAACTTATTTATACGTATAGTTCCCTTCATGTAATCTATATTACTACCATGTGAATTATGGGTGAAGTACATATGTATGATAACATGCTCAACATGTTTGTTGAAATGCTCAAATAAGAATTACGTTTGAATCGACTGTTAAATAATGTATGATTATCATGTGTATTCACATGCTGCGTTTAAGTATGATTGGGACTACTACGTAGTCTAGACAATCGGTAACAATTCCTGTTTAGTGGCTGAATTAGTCTCGCCACATTTGATGCGTTCGATGAATTCGAGTCGTATGATAATTGTCGACAGTGGTACCATGTCGATTAATTCAGCTCGTACCAGTCAAACTTGCCTAATAAACCGCTTAGCCTATTGTGTGTTTACCATGTATGGACGCTACCATTTGAATCTAAGGTACCACTTACTAATGTAAAGCCCATTTAACCTTAGTACCACAATCCGCTAAGACTCATGAGCCGGGCATGGTGGTATGGGACACTGTGGTCGAGCTGTCGGCCTACGCTGGGACGACAAGCCTCCTCGTAGTAATCAGTGAGCAACCTAAACTCGTAAGTCAAATATAGTGGTATGGGACGCTATATTCGAGCTGTCGGCCTATACTGGGGCAGCCTGGCTGTGGTCCCCAGTCGGGTTGGTGACGAGCCTTCGAAAATAGACTGTTAGTTGGTAGGGTGTTGGTGGATTGACCTCGAGTATAAAATAGGCCTACCCCGGCGCAGCCTGGCTGTGGTCCCCAATCGGGTTGCATGCCGCAATCGTGAGATGGTGTCGTAGAGGAAGTGTAGGTGAGGGCATGCATCATTAACTCATATTATCCTTGCATTGGCCAGAGTACCTAGAAATGCTTGTTGTATTGCTTTATCATTACTGCTTGACTGAATTGATGACATGTTAACCTTTGCCTTATAGCTCCACTGAGTTGATCACTCATTTCCACTCTGGGACGGCATTTTAAAACACCAACCAGACTCTGTTGTAGTTTTAGGTGATATCGAAGCCTACGAAGCAGAGCCTGACTTCTACAACAACGAGGAGTTCTCCTATTCGCAACTCTCTGGCAGGTCTATGTAGACCTGGAGTTGCGTCACCGGGGCTACGGGGATATGGATAGATGACATGACACTTTATCATTTTATATATTTTGGAATTATACATGTAATTGTTTAACCTGGAGACGTTCATACTCTGGAGACTTATAATTACTTATATGCCCTATATATTAACACAGTCTTCCACTTGCGTAATTTAACTGTCTCTGGAGTATGATATACTAATTTGGTATAATCTCATTCATGTTTAATGCACTAACACGGACAACTCTTAATCATCATTTTTTATGTTGCATAAGTGATGCGTTGGAACTCGGGAGTTGAGCTTCTGCTCGACCCCCAATTTTCAGGACATTACAACCTAAAACCCTCACAATTGTGTCTTTCAAGTGGACTTACACAATTCAAAAACCCTACACTCTGAGTTTTCTGGATCACCTCAGACAAATCAAAACAGAGAGATTTTTCTAGCACAATCTCAATGAAACCAAAAACAAAAGAATTTACAAAAATGTAAAATACCTAGATATTCTCTTTTTGATGCAGCCCGGAAGAACTAAATCAGAGTAGAAGTTCAACGTAGAAGTTCAATGTCCAAACTCACTTATGAAATGGTTCTAGGTTCTAAATTGATTTTAGATTTAAAGCACATTGGGCTAGCTTGATATGATTTTGATTCCAAGAAATGGGAATACTTCAATTCCTCTTTCAAATAAAATTGGAATGTGAAAATTCAAAATCAAATGCAAAGAAAGCTAATAAAAGAGAATATAAAATGAGCACAATATAGCTTAAAAAGATCACTAACTTATCTCTCAGAGTGGCATATTGATTTAACTTGAATTGAATGAAAAACTTTGAAATTCTTGCTCTATTTATAAGTGAAGAAATCGCGTTCACGACTGGTCCTGAGGACACCACGACTAGTCGTAGGACCAACAGATTTTTGAAATTTTGAGCACGATAAGATAAAGTCGTTCCACGACCGGTCGTAAGCCCTCCATGATTGGTCGTGACCTGTCCACAACTGGTCGTGTGGAACTAGATTTAGTTGCTGGACTTTGAGTTGAGGCTACAAGACTTGTCGAGAATGAGTCGAGCACTGTTCACACGACCGGTCGAGCAGTCTCCAGGACTGGTCGAGGCTTAACAAAAAATTTTGAAAATTTGTAACAACCTTAGGACTAGTCGAGGAATTTCTTGGACTGGTCGAGCCAGTGCTAGGACTAGTCGAACAGAGTCCAAGACTAGTCGAGAAATAGTCTATTCACTTATAAAATGAGTCAATTGAATTATGTATTCAAAATGACCTACCCTAAAGTCAATCTAGGGTCATTTATACCTTGTTAGTGATGTATGAACATTGAGTCTTCTTTTTCTTCAGTTGATAGTCGTTCTTTGAAGTTCGCGAAGCTTGAGATCTTGTCATAGGATGAAGCTTGAACTTGAGACTCTTGAAGCTTGAAATTGACTAACGTTGAAGCTTGAACTTGAGTATCAAAATCTAGGAACGTTGTCTTGACTTGTACAAAGCTTTGAAAATCTTGAACTCTTGAAAGCTTGAATTCACGATTGATGTTGTACATAAACATGAACAAGTATACTTGTCTTTGAAATTCTTGAACAAAAACCCTTGTCCTTGAGAGATGCACAGACTTCATTATGTAGATAAACTACACAAGACACAGATTCCAAGAGAGGTTTTGGCACTATAAAAATTGACAATTATAGGAGCTAGAAACCATAGCACTTACACTTGTAAAGTTATTAAAATCAGAACGGTATGCATCAAGATGTTTGATGAAATGGAGCGAATCATGAGCGATCGCAATGTCGCGTAAAACGCACCTAGATGATACTCGGTTAGGAAGATATGGACCTAAACTTAAATCAATGCGAGGCATGCATCTCAATGCGTGAACACGATCCCTAAGGCACACTCAAATTGAGAAATCATGGGATATTCTCCCTACCCATGTGAAATTACCCCTCATGCCCCTATCACTTGGCAAAAGACCAAGGTTGCTATCATAGCATTTCCTAATCCCCTTGCACCATTAATGCCCCCCCCCCCCCCCCCCCATTACCTAAATACCCTCACCAATTACCATTCTACCCATCCCAAATGACCATAATGCCCCTTCTTTCCTATTCCCCTATGCAAGGACAAGTTAAAGTCAAGGTCCCAACCCTCCATGCATAAATCATCCATAAAATACTCTTCCTTTCTCTACCCCCATGCATCACTAATCCCAATGCTTAAGTAAAATACCCCTAATGCCGTTTAAAAAAAATCCTACAACTCTCTCTCCCTTCTCTCATTCTCTCCCATTTCCAATCTCTACAAGAGTTGCAAAGAAATCCAAAGAAAAACAAGAAAGAAAAAGAGAGAAAAGAAAGGAAAAGAGGGAAGAAGAGAGGACATGTATGAGGTAAAGAGGAGTTGGTTATGAGAATCTTAAGCCTCCATAGGCCTAACATCTACTTTTAACCTTGAAGGAGAACCCATCTTTAGACTTTTGGTACCTTGTTTTGAAATAGTGTGAGTACTTCAAATTAATCTACACTCATGGTATGGTATGATTCTTTTCCTTTGTTTTATTTTGAAGGCAAGGAAGTGGACCCCCCTCTGAATTGTGGGGTTTAGATGCCACTATCCATACCTTACTTTGGCCTTCCAAGGTAGATCCCATGGTCCAACAATATGGACCATGTGAACAACACGTGCAACCCACTTAGTTGTGTGTAGTGTAACCGGTGGGCCCTATTAGTGTTGGGCTCTCTCTCTCTCTCTCTCTCCCCTGGTTTCGGGCCTTAAGTGGCCCCATGATGTGTGTGTTATATCCACATAGTCCCTCTTAAGGGACCTAAAGTGTGGGCCCTCACGCTACTGGACAACATGTGTAACGCCCTGAAATTCGGGGGTCGAGCAGGAGTTCAACTCCTGAGTCCCAGCACATCACTTATGCAACATAGATAATGATGATTAAATGTTGTTTGTATAAGTGCCTTAAACATGATTGAGCTTATACCAAACAGCATATCATACTTCGGAGACAGTTAAATTTCACAAGCAGAAGACTGTGATAGATATATGAAGTACACATATGTATTTCCCAACCTCCCGAGTATGATGGCATTACTGAGCTGAATAAATACATATCTGTTCCAAAAATACAAAATGACAAAATACGAATGTCCAACTAATCATATATCCTTGTAAACTCGTCGATCAGAGCGGTCTACGTAAACCCGCTTAATAACTGTATGTATGAGAACTCCTCATCGTCGTAGAAGTCTGGCTCGACCTCATACGTCACACTAAAATCTGCATCTAAGGCAGAGTCTGGTTGGTGTTTAAAACACCGTCCTAGAACGTGGGAGTGAGTGATCAACTCAGTGGAGCTATAAGGCAAAGGTTAACATGTTATCAATTCAATCAAGCAGTAATGATAAAGCAATACAATCAAACATCCCAAAGTACTCTAGTTAATACAAACATGATATATATTAATGATGCATGCCCTCTCCTACACTCCCTCTGCGATCTTCCTCTTATGGTCGCGGCATGCACCCCTTCCTTTATGCTCAACACCAACGCCAAAGGCACATGTAATGCGGTACATGAGTGTGATTACTGAGTTCTTATTAGACCTTTTCATACAGTAGGATTTGGAAGCTAAGGTACCTCCCTTATATCATTTCCCAAACAATGATCCATTCTAGGGTCGTTAGTCCTAGCTAGTCTCATAAGATATTACGGTTCCAGGTCGCTACAAAGGGCTCGTCACCTTAATGCAGGCCTAGCTTATACTCCAGTTGTTAAGGAAAGGCTTGTCGCCTCAGCGCAATCTAAGAGTATGCTCGAGGTCATTACGAATGGCTCGTCACCTAATCGTAGGCTGACAGCTCGAATACAGTGTCCCATACCACCGTATTCAGCTCACGAGCTTAAGTTGCTTACTATTCACTATGGGTGGGCTCGTCACCCCTACGTAGGCCGACAACTCGACCACAGTGTCCCATACCACCATCTCCGGCTCATGAGTCTTAACGGATTGAGGTACCAAGGTTAAACGGGTTTTGCACTGGTAAGTTGGTACCTTAAATTCAAACAGTAGCGTCCATACATGGTGAACATACATTGGGTCAACCAGGTTGCTTAACAAGCTCGACTGGTACGGACATACGTCGAGCCGATCGACATGGAGTGTGTAAGCACTCCACGTGGCCTAACCACTACCGACAAGCAGCGTACGACTCGGATTCATCGGGCGTGTCTGTCGTGGTTAAGCAGTTCAACCACCGTTCACAGACATTTACCGATTGCCTGGACTACATAGTAGCCCCGATCACATTTTAAACAATAGCATTCACATCTAGTAATCTAAAACAGCATGTGACAACTGAAATCAGATATAAATCTTACTTGAGCAATTTAACAAACACATACTACACATATTATCATACATAGACATTTCATTTATACAACACATAATAGTAGGATATGTTATTTATAGGATACTATAACCATAGTTAAGGGAATTGAGAATCCTATCTCAACACCCTCATTTCATGCATTTAAATAAGCATTTTCATATTCAGGCATTTTATCAAACACTTAGGCTACACATATCATATACATGTAATAAGGTAGTTGTAACAAGTATTATAGCAAATCCCTTTACAAGGGTTCACCATTCGTACAATACTCATGAATTCTCAGTCAATAAACATAGCAAGCATAAATCACAATTTCATACTCATTCATACATTTCAACAAACACGTGGAATGCATTATAAATCAATATAGTTTATATATATATAGGGAAAAGGTACTATGCGCTCGAGCGTAAAGCGGTCGTCCATGAGGTCGAGCTGGGGTGGGCCCCACCGTGATTCCTTTCGAAGATCCATACCGTCCACCAGATGCACCGCTCCAAGTGGGACCCACATGATTGGAAATCGACCGTCCATGGAACTCAGGTGGGCCATACCTTCTGAAAACATAAGTATACACGTGAAAACATGTAAAATAACTTAGTGAGGTCCACCTGAGATTTGGATACCACCTGAAAAGTGGTATAAAATTACATCCAAGTGGGACACACATGATGGACAATGTTGATCATCAAAAAATGTCTCGAAAGGGGGCCACAAGTGGTTTTGAATGTTTGAATGATGCACGGCCCCTCTCCACTTCTGGACGTGGTGTGGCCCACAAAAGTCTCGGATGGACGTCATTTTTAGCCGTGTGGACCCGTCCAGGGATGGTGCATCTGACTGAGGGGGTAGATGTTCGAACATCATCACGGTGGGGCCCACCCCAGCTCGACCTCATGGAGACCGCTTTACGCTCGAGCGCATAGTACCTTTTCCCATATATATATATATATACACACACACACATAATACACGAAAACCCTCATATCTAAGCACATGTGATAGCAATCAAGCCAGTCATAAATCATTACTGGCATTGAAAGCCTTGAAAACCATAACCTAAACATTTATAGTCTGCACCTTTCGCCGATAAACAAGTATCGAACTCAATTTGTATGTCAAGTCTTTGTCTATGGTACAATGGCCACCTATAGCATAAAATAGGTTAGCTATTTCATCACTTCCACTATTCAAAACTCTTAAACAAATTAGGGTTAGGATTTCTTACCCAAGAACGGAGTCGAAATCGCCAGGATAGCGATTCAAAAATGGTGGTAAAGCACGTGGAATGGCAGGAATGAATCCCTGCGACTATCATTCACTCTCTCTCTCACTTCTCCTCACTTTCTTCTTCTCTTTTCTCCTCTTTCTCTCTCTTAGAGTTGCAAATTCGTATAGAATGAGAGAGAGGGTTTAAGCCCCTTATATAGGCCCAAAACTGATGGAAATGGCCCCAAGGCCAAGGTATACTTTGGTTTTAGCCAAGAGGTATCTGTTTCAGTCCAACGGAGCACTTCTGGTGGTCCCTTTTCTGCGTGCAGTCGGACTTAAGATCCCTAACATTGGATCTAGGTCGAGTTAAGGTTTCAGTTTGCTTGGATTTATAGATCGACCGCGGAGGACTAGTTTCAGTTCAACGGTCACCGGTGTTCAATCAGGGCTACAGGTACACTGACATGTGTTGGAAATTTTTCTTGATCCGCGGGTGTAATTGGGTCAGATTCTGACGGTCTAAAAGCTTAGATTTGACCCGAAAGTGAACGGCCCAAATCACTTAAATCTGAGTTCAATTTCTAAAGATATTCACGTTTCTCACACACTTCGCTCCAGGCTCAAGTTGTGCATTTCTGGATACTATTTGGATTTAATTCCCGAGATGGTTGTTAAGCCCAGTGAAGCAGTCATAAGCGTATAATTTCATAGTAATCGGACTTTCGATGCGCGGTCCAAGTCCGATACAGAGTTTCCATGTGCTCCCAAGAGCAACTAGGTTTAGAGATTGATCTCAGATTTTAGGGTAATGTAGCGTTAATGATTCTACAAGTTTTGGGTCTTATAGTTTGTATTTAAAGTGGTTCAAGCTAATTTCACAGCTAATCTAGTTTAGCACTTAGTTAATTTCATCTAATTTTCTAAAGGATTTGGTCCTGAGTGATTTCTGCCTGTGGTGGTACTCGGGTCTTTGTATGGATTTTTCCGAGACAGTACAACATGTAACATGCTGCTAGACAGCAATGTATGACCCATATTTTTAGGGTCCATAGATATCTATTTGATCCCAAATTTCGTGTGATGATAGTATACTTCATACATCATGTTTATATCAAATTTAGGGCCAATCTTATTTGTCTAAACCCCTTCATCCAATTAAAGTAATTCAGAATAGATTTGTTGTCCAGTGCGGTGGTCATCATTGATACCTATTTGAATAATCAAGATTTATTGGGCTCACATATATTTAATTAGTCTTAAAATTTGTGTGATAATATTAGACTTGATAGAGCATATATTTAGCAAATTTGGATTCAATCCGATTTGTCTAACCCATTTATATGAGTAATGCGATTCGGACCAGGTTTGTTGTCTAATATAACGGTCAGCACTAATATCCTTCTGAACGATCCAGATTTGTGGGGTCCTCAAATATTCTTTTAGTTCTAAATTTTTCTTAATGATATTAAACATGACAGAGCACATGTGCACCAATTTGCGGTTAATCTAATCTGTCTAACTCTTTATCCAATTTATGCGATTCAAATTAAGTTTTATGTCCAGTGCAATAGTCAGCACTAACACCCTTCTAAATGGATCAGATTTATGGGGTCCTCGGATATGCTTTTAGTCCTAAAATTTACGTGATAAAATTAGACCTGATAGAGTATATGTGTACCAAATTTGAGGTCAATCCGATCCATCTAATGCCTTCATTTGATTAATAGAATTCAAGCTAGTTTTGTTGTCCAATGCAGTGGTCAACATTGACACCCTTCTGAATGACCCACATTTTTGAAGAATATATGTACCAAATTTGGGGTTAAACGGATCTATCTTACCTGTTCATCCAATTTATACAATTCAGACTACGTTTGTTGTCCTAACAGCACAAGGCCCACCGCTAGTGGGGTTAGCCCACTGTGCTATATGTATCTTATCCACGTTGCCATCTAATAGATCCTATTGTGATATTTGCATTTTATCCACGACGTTCATCTATGGGGCCAACTATAGTGTTTATTTGCCACCCAAACATATCCAAATGTGGGGCCCACTATAGATTCCATTTTTATGGGTTTGTTTTGTCCACACGGCCCACCCATGGGGCAATGAGTAGGGCCCACCATTCGGGTCACACACAACACGTGTTGTCCCTAAGATTTACCACCCTTATATCCCTTTTTGGGCCCGCCTTGATGCCCTTCCTGGCCCTCCTATGAATCGCTTATGGACCTCACTATTTTTCCATATTGGGATATCAATATTGGCATGCTTAGTTCTGCATATGTGTATGCCTAAATGAGGTTCCAATGGACGATTTAACGTGTCCACATGGCTTGATTTGGTGTGGGACCACTGACTTCGAAGCCCACCCACGTAGAAGCTTGTGGGGGCCCATTATAGTTAGTTCTAAGTAGGCTCACCTCTTTATTTGATTTGTGCTTTCTGTTATGATTTAACCCATGTGTTATAGTTTACTTATCTTCCATTTGATGACTTGTTAGGTCGATTAGTCTAGCTATGATGTGGCACTCCACTTATACCACATGCTTAGTTGTTGGTTGCTATACACCATTCACACCTCATCTACATCATGAGTGCTTGACTAGTGGATGATGACGCTGATCATTATAGAGTACACCCAACTGTGGGGTCGTGGTCGGTACACATGCCATAGTAATAGGTTTCCTAATGCATAGAAAACTTGCATTGAAAACCCTAAGACTGTAGGGTATTCAGGGAACCCATATGAGATAGGGTCGCCCTGCATATATGCATGGATTGCATGACTTGGAGGTGTGAACTCATACATTCCAGCATTATGAATGATACACTTGCATGGACACCTTAGCAACATCAAGGTTGTGGCCACCATAGTTTCATCGTGGTTGGCGGATATGGACATTGAAATTTGAATTTGATTTACAGGCCCTGTAGAATGTCCATAGGTGAAAGTTCCTAAACCCTTTGGCAGGATGCTCCAATGTCCATAATAGTCTGCATCTCCCACTGTATCGGGGTCGATTAGAAGAGGTGTACTTGGCCTCACCTGCCTAAAGGGTCGTAGGCGATTTAGGTCAAGTCTGACTAGCTTGGAAATGGGTCTGCTACTAGCAAGCTAAGTGGGCATTAACATACCACTGTTGAGGTGGGTAGTGAGGTATTTGCCATCTCATGGTTTCGAGTTACAAGCATTGCCTATGTATTAAACTACAATGATGTTCTAGTGGGGAACCATTATGAGATGTGGATTATATATGAGGATTGACATGTTTGCATCACATTATTGCATATAACTTTTAGCCCTGTAGGCCTTTAAATATCATATGTACATAGCATTGGTACAGCTAATTGCATGTATGGACTTGGCATCATGGCCCTCTGTCCTTTTTTGGTTACTTAGATATTGATATACTTGTTATATACATTAGCATTGCGCATACACACATGCACTCTATTATGCTTCATTAGAAGCTCGTGCTCTCTTGTTTACATTTCAGGTCATGGTAGAGCGTAACAATGGTGATGCTAAAGCACACTCCTTTACTTTTGTTCTTTTGCTATCATATATATTTTCCTACACAACACTATACTAAACTGTTATGTATAGTGGAGATCTGATGTTACTTATGGAGTTCTTATTGTTATGCTCAATTAAAAAAAGTTCACCCTAAAATTCTCTTTGTGGGACACTGCTTTTGGAACTTAGTCTATGGGCGCTAACGAAGTCAATTGCTATGGAGGCCGTCGATACCAGATTCGGAGCTCGAAAATTCTATAAGCCCATTCACTGTGTTTGGGACATGACAACCGATAGTATAGTTGCTTTTTTATCTCAATTGAAGGAAAATTCTAAAAAGTAGTGTGCTATGAAAAATAAATAAATTAAAACTAAAATTATTCAAAAATAAAAAATCTCACATTTCGAGTCAAGCGTAATTAGTGGCTACCAAGTCCCCAATGGAGTTGCCAATTCATGGATGTGTTCATGGGGGTACCCCCCTCCTCCTCCTCCTCCTCCTCCTCCTCCTCTCTCTCTCTCTCTCTCTCTCTCTCTCTCTCTCTCTCTCTCTCTCTCTCTCCCCCCTTTAATTGCTTCAAGTTGAGGGTTACTTACAAAATGAAATGATTGACTTGGAGTCGCAACTAGTTGTTAATTTTGAAATCTATGGTCAGGTAAACATTGTAGAATCACAATAGGCCAAGGAGGTAAAGCCCCTCAATTTAAGTGGCTTTTATGGTTGGCTTGTGATCAAGGATTCCGAGTAAGGCCTTTGTGACGGAGAAGAATTCTTTGCTCATACTATCGTGCGGTCTCTACTTTGCGAGATTTGAACATTTTCAAGAGTTTAAAATTATAGATATTTTATTACGCAACCCGATTGTGGACAAGATCCATAGTCGAAAAGAATTTTTGCACAACTATGATCATAAAATTGCAATAGCTCAACTACAATCGTGATCAAGGAGATGGTGTTACTTACAAAATAAAATTAATATTATCTCAACTACAGTCATGCAGATAAGTAACATGTATCAATCACAACAGAGGATATTATTATGTGTAAAAGGTGAAAAAGAAAATATTAGAAAATCTTGTGTTTTGATGCGTTAAGATATCATCGCTCATCAAGACAGAGCATATGCCTAAGGGATCATGAGTAAATGTAGTAGAAGGGTATATGAGAAAGAATATGTTGTAGTATACTACCGAGTAAAAAAAAAAGTAAGAAAAGACGATGTAAATAACCCATGGAGATGTGAGGGGGGGAAGAAGAGACCAAGCATTCTTTATGGAAGAGATGATCAGATAACTTAATCACTAGCTGGGTCCTTACTCTTGCTCCGGTGGTAGACTCCCAGGAGTTTCAACACCTGATCGAGGGTTCGAGTACCCATAGGTGGTGAAATCCCACTACATCATGAGTGTGTGGGTGTGACTGTGCGTGTGGTAATAAATTTTTTTTTTAAAGAGAATAGAGGGTTTGAGTACCCATAGGTGGTGAAATCCCACTACATCATGACCGAAATGCTTCTCCCTCCCTTCCTCTCCCCCTCTCACTTTCTCTTTCTTTTTCCTTCTCTCTCTCTTTCGTGGTATGGAGAATAGAGGATTTTTTTTTTTTAAGAGATTTTGTGTTGTTGAGAAATGAGGGGGAATGTGGTATTTATGAATTACCCTAATTGTTGCAAAGCACGCCAATAACGTAGTGAATCGAGATCCAATCTCAAGTCTCACCCATAAACGATAAACAAGAGGAAATATAAGCTAAAAACAGATCAAAGCAATCCAAACAAACCACAAGACAAGATATACGTGGAAAAACTCCAAACTAGGGTAAAAAAACCACGGATGCAAACTTCCACTATGAAGAATAACGAAGATTACAAGGCAACATACTAACCTCTACCTTGGAAATACAGAGCAAACCCTTTGCCCACACCTTAGAATAACTCCCCAATATTCACCTTAACCCTAGAATAGCCCTAGGGACACCTATTTATAGTTTAAGCAACTTCCCTTTCGCACCCTTGTGAAAGGCGACTCAAAAAATCTGCAGTCTGCATCAGATTCGAAAATGAATCTGTGTAACCACGACCGGTTGAGAAGACTGCACGACCAGTCAAGCATGGGCCACGACCGGTCGAGCACCTCGAAACTAAAAAACTAATGCTCGCTGGACTTTGAGTCGTGCCAGTCCACGACTGGTCACGACCGGTCGAGCAGGGGGCCACGACCGGTCGAGCAGGGGCAACGACCGGTCGTATGGGCCTCAGATGTGGCTTCACATCTCAACAATCTTCCACTTGGAGACACGTCGCCATAAACCTTTGTTTTCTTCATCCGGAGTACACCACCTCCCCGTCTTCAAGCCTGAAGACCAATCAAAGCTGAACAGAGATTCAGCTTCTCCCGTGTGACTACCTTGGTCAGCATATTCGTAGGATTCTCACTTGTATGAATCTTCTCTTGAGCAATCGATCCATCTTCCAGTAACGAATGTATGAAGTGATATTCGATGACAATATGCTTGGTCCTTGAATGAAAGGCTGAATTCTTAACCAAGTGTATTGTACTCTGACTGTTACTGTACAGCTTGCAATCTACTTGCTTCTTACCCAACTTCTATATAAAACCTTACATCCACACTATTCCCTTGCATGCTTCTATAGCCGTAACATATTTTACTTTCGTCGTACTGATAGATACTATCTTCTGTAACTGAGAGACCCAACTGACTGTAGCACCTAGAGTAAAGACATAACCTGTAGTGCTTCTTCTGTTGTCGATATCTCCTGTCAAATCTGAATCCACGTAGCCTTGTAACTTGATTTTCGATCCACCATAACACAACCCTACATCCTTAATACCTACCAGGTATCTAAGGATCTACTTCACAGCTTCCCAATGTTCCTTCCCGAGGTTGTTCATAAACCTACTAACAACTCCCACTGCTTGAGTAATATCTGGCATTGTGCTCACCATAGCATACATAAGACTTCCAATAGCTGACGCGTATAAAACTTTAGTCATGTAGTCTTGTTCCTCCTGTGTCTTTGTACCTTACTCCTTAAATAGCTTGAAGTAGTTGGCAAATGGAGTGCTAACTGGCTTAGCACCTCTCATATTGAATCGATCAAGTACCTTGGCTATGTATTCTGCCTGTGACAAAACCAGTTTCTTATTTTCCTTGTCACGCTTTATCCTCATACCTAGGATTTATTTTACAACTCCCAAATCCTTCACAGAAAATTCTTTTGAGATCTGAGATGTCCGTCATGCTTGAACCGGCCACAAGCATGTCATCAATGTACATAAGAAGGATGATGTATGACGTATCAAACTTCTTCAAATAGCAATAGTGGTCAGCATGACATCTCTTGTAACCGTTTCCCGACACGAAACTGTCGAACTTCTTGTACCACTGTCTCGGGGCCTGCTTCAGGCCATATAGACTCTTCTTCAGTCTGCACACCTTGTTCTCCTTTCCTGGTGACACGTATCCTGTCGGCTGATGCATATATATCTCTTCTTCAAGGTCCCCATGAAAAAAGGCTGTCTTAACATCTAGTTGTTCTAGATGTAAGTCCTCTGTAACCACTATACTCAAGACCATGCGAATCATAGACATTTTCACCACAAGTAAAAATATTTCAGTGAAATCAATACCTGCCTTTTGTTGAAATTCTTTCACAACCAATCTAGCCTTATATCGTTTCAAACCATCGTGCTCCTCCCTCAATCTGTAAACCCACTTGCTATGAAGAACTTTCTTACCCTTGGGTAGAGTGACTAGTTTCCATGTATGATTAGACTCAAGAGAGTCCATCTCATCATCCATAGCCTGCTCCAACTTAACCTGTGTATCTGACTGTGATGCCTCTTCAAAACACTCTAGTTCACCATTATTTGTCAGCAGTAGATAATGTAAGGAGGGTGAGTATTGGACCGTGGGTCTCCTCTCCCGAGTAGACCTCCTCACAACCGGTGTCTGTGGCTTTAATAATGCTCCTGTGCATGATCATCCTGTGGCACTGTAATACCCGTGTCCGGTAACTCTTCCAGCTCTATAAATTCTTTCTCATTGGCCTTACTTTCTTACACACTATCCTTATACATCACTTTTTCATTAAAAACTATGCCCTTGCTTCTGATAATTTTCCTATTTTCTCCTGAAGTCAAAATCATGCTGCCTATAGCCTATAAACGTGCACCTCCTGGACTTCACACCTAGCTTGTTTCTGTGCTCTGCATCAATGTGAACATATGAAGTGCAACCAAACACTCTGAGATGTGTAAGGTTCACTTCTTTCCCATTCCACGTTTCTTCTGGTAGCCCACCATCCAATGGTGTTAAGGGACTTCTATTGATGAGATATGCGGCAGTATTCACAGCATCTGCTCAAAAAATCTTGGGCAACCCTGTAGTAACCTCATGCTCCTGGCGCACTCAAGGATGATCCTGTTAATGTGTTCAGCCACACCATTCTGCTGCGATGTCCTTGGAATTATTTTCTAATCTTTGATTCCATTTGCTGCACAATACTCCTCAAATCTCTTATCACAGTACTCTCCCCTATTATCAGATCTGAGACATTTTACTATTTTACCTGTCTCGTTTTCTACCATAACTTTCCACTTCTTAGATACATCAAATACATTAGATTTATGTTTTAAGAAATAGACCCACAGTTTTTTACTAGCATCATCAATAAAGGAAACAAAATAACGTGAGCCACCAAGAGATAATACTTGTGCCAGTCGCCACACATCAGTGTGTACAAGCTCCAACAGATGCGTCTTTGGAGCATGTCCTATCTTCTTGAAACTTACTGTCTTCTGCTTATCATACACGCAGTCCTCGCAGAATTCCAAGTCAATAGACTTCAGCCCTGGTAGCTTCCCTTTTGACAATAGCACTTTTATCTATTTTCTCAATCATACGTCCCAACCTCTGATGTCATAACTGCCCATTCACTTAAGTTGATGCGATTGCGAGTGAACTATACGATCCTGAAGTCACGTACAAAGTACCTTCCTTCTTGCCTCGAGATATCACCAAGGTATGTTTTGTGATCTTTCAGGAATCACTAGTGAATGTCGTCACATAACCTATATCAGCCAACTGCCCCACTGAGATCAAGTTACGTTTCAAACTTGGTACATGTCTAACATCCTTCAATTTCAAAATTGTTCCGTCTTTCTGATTGACATGAACGTCTCCCTTTCCAATGCATAGCTCATCATCACCCAGGTAGACTCTCCCAAAGTCACCTAACATATAATCATGCATAACTTCCTTACATGAGGTGGCATGAAACGAAGCACCCGAGTCTATAACCTAAGACTCATTCCTCGTATCAAGAGACAAGATCAACGCCTTTATGTCACTCTCCTCAGATAGATTCATTGAATCCTTCCCATCTTGAGAGCTTCCTTCTTGTTTCTTAAGCACCCTGCAATCGCGTTTCATGTGCCCCTTCTTGCCGTAATGCCAATACCCATCTTTGTCTTTCGGTCCCTTGGACTTCTTCCTCAACTTAGAATGTCCGTGTTTATTGCCTTATTTGTTCAGCGATCTTCCTCTTTATTCAACGTTTAGAGCATTCCCTGAACCCCTTGAAACTCCTAATGCCTTTCTTCTAGATTCTTCATTGAGAATTAGACCGGCCACATCATCAAATTTTAGCTTTGTCGACCCTGAAGAATTGCTACAGCAATCACCGAACTATCCCAATTATCTAGCAAACTGGATAAGATCAATAACGCCCTGACCTCATCCTAAAAAATAAAGCCAACGGATTCCAACTGGCTCGTGACTGTATTGAACTCATTTAAATGTTTAGCCACGTTCCCATCATCTAACATCTTCATGTTGAATAGCTGTGTAACGCCCTGAAAATCGGGGGTTGAGTAGGAGCCCAACTCTCGAGTTCCAACACATCACTTATGCAACATAAATAATAATGATTAAATATTGTCCATATTAGTGCATTAAACATGAATGGGATTATACCAAAACAACATATCATACTCCAAAGACAGTTAAATTACGCAAGCAGAAGGCTGTGATAAGTATATAAAATCGTATAAGTGATTGTAAGTCCCCAGAGTCTAAACATGTCACCAGGTCGAATAATTACATGTATAATTTCCAAAATAACAAAATGTGGATATCCAACTAATCATATAACCCTGTAATCCAGTCGATCAGAATGGTCTACATAAACCCGCTTGATAACTACATGTATGAGAACTCCTCATCATCGTAGAAGTCTGGTTCAGCCTTATGCGTCGCGCTAGTATCTGCATCTAAAACAGAGACTGGTTGGTGTTTTAAAACACCGTCTCAGAGTGGGAGTGAGTGATCAACTCAATGGAGCTATAAGGCAAAGGTTAACTTGTTATCAATTTAGTCAAGCAGTAATGATAAAGCAGTACAACACTAATATCTTAATTACTCTTATTAATGTAGGAATGGTATGCTATAATGATGCATGCCCTCGCCTACACTCCCTCTGCGACATCATCTCACGATCGCGGCATGCAACCCTTTCCTGTGCTCAACTCCAATGCCAAAGGCACATTCAAATGCGTTGCATGTATGTGATTAGCTAAGTTCTTAATTAAACTTATTCATACAATAGATTCGGGAAGCTAAGGTACCTACCTTTATGTCATTTACCCAACGATGATCCACCAGGGTCATCAATCCTAGTTTATCACATACGATAGGTAAGTTATAAGGCAACGTCACCCCTGAATATAAAGCAGTGTACAAGCAAGTTCTGGTCACTATGAAGAGGCTCATCACTGTACTTATAAGACTTAGTTTATACTCGAAGTCACTATGGGAAAGGCCCGTCACCTTAGCGTAGGCCGATAGCTCAAATACAGTGTCCCATACCACCGTATTCGACTCACGAGTTTGGCTTACTCACTGGTCACTACGGAGAAGCTTGTCACCCTAGCGTAGGCTGACAGCTCGACCACGGTGCATAATACCACCATGCTCGGCTCATGAGTCTTAGCGGATCGTGGTACCAAGGTTAAACGGGTTTTCCTCTAGTAAGTTGATACCTTAAATTCAAGCAGTAGTATCCATACGTAGTGAACATACATGGGCCAATTGGGTTAATTGACAAGCTTGACTGGTACGAGCGTATGTTGAATTGATTGACATGAAGTGCGTAAGCATTCCACGTAGCCTAACCACTGTCGACGATCAGTGTACGCCTCGGATGCCTCAAACCTGTCTTGTGTGGCGAAATGACCTCAACCACTAACTTAGAACTCATTACCAATTGCCTAGACTACATCATTGCCCCAATCACACTCCGTACGATAGCATTCATATGTTGTAGTCAAAGACAGCATGTGACAACTAATCGAATTACAAATCTCATTTGAGTATTTCAACAAACACATAGTACACATGTTGTCATGCATTGGCATTTCATACATAAAGCACATAGTAGTAAGTTAGGTTACATGAAGGAAATGGTAACTATAGGTAAGGAGATTGAGAGTCACCTCTCAACGCTCTCATCAAACACATTTCAGCAAGCATTTACTCATCCAGGTATTTTATCAAACACTTAGACCACATATCAACATACATTTAATATAGTAGTTATAATAGGTATTATAGAAAATCCTTTCACAAGGATATTGCCACACGTACAATAATCATGTATCCACAAACATAAATCATGGCAAGCACAAGTCCTAATTCCATACTCATAGAAACATTTCAACAAACACATAGAATGCATCTATTTCAACATAGTTCATATATATGTGCAATACGTGGGAAACATCATCTCTAAGCATGTGTGATAGTAATCAAGTCAGACACAAATCATTAACTGACATTGAAAGCCTTGAAAACCATAACCTAAACGTTTATAGTCCGCGCCTTTCGGCGGTAAACTCGTATCGAACTCAGTTTGTACACTAAGTCTTTGTCTACGGCACAACGGCTACCTATTGCATGAAATAGGTTAGCTATTTTATCACATATTCTATTTGGATCCTTAAAACAAATTAGGGTTAGGATTTCTTACCCAAGTATAGAGTCAGAATTGCCAGTATAGCAACACGGATGAGGCGATTCAGCCCGTAGAGTGGCAGGGTTAGATCCCTGCAGCGATCCTTCACTTTCTCTCTCACTTTCTTTCTCTTTCCTTCTCTTTCTTCTCTCTCCTAGGGTTTATAAATTCGTATAGAATGAGAGAGGGGTGAGTTTAGGAGCTTATATAGGCCGAGAACTGACCTCAATGGCCCTAGGGCCATGGTATACTTAGGTTATAGCCAAATAGCGGTCGTTTCGGTCCAATGGAGCACATCTGGAGGCCCCTTTTCTGCGTAAAGTCCAGAAAAAGTTCCCTAATATTGGATCTATGTCAGGATAAGTTTTCAATCCAATCGAATTTAAGGATCGACCGTGGCGGACCAATTTCAATTCAACGGTCATCGTCACTCGATTAGGACCACAAGTACACTGACCTGTGTAGGGAAATTTTTCTGATCTGATTGGGTCAGATTCTGATGATCTGAAACCTTAGAATTGGCCTGTAAGTGAATGGCCCAAATTACTTAAGTTTAGGTTAATTTTTTAAAGGTATTTACGTTTTTCACACACTTCGCTCTGGGCTCAAGTTGTACGTTTCTGGATACTATTAGGACTTGATTCCAAGATGGTTGTCAAGTCTAGTAAGGTGGTTATAACCGTATAATTTCAGGGTCATTGGACTTTCGACGCGCGGTCCAGGTCTGATACGAAGTTTCAATATGCTCCTGAGAGCAACTGGGTTTAGAGATTGATCCTACGTTTTCAGGTAATATAACGTTAGCGGTTCTGCTAGTTTTGGGTCTCGCAGTTCGTATTTAAAGTGGTTAGTGTTAATTTCACAGATAATCTAGTTTAACACTTAGTTAATTCTCATTTAATTTCTAAGGGATTTGGTCCTTAGTGATTCCTGCCTGAGGTGGTACTCAGGTCTTTGTACGGATTTTTCCAAGACGTTACAAGCTATTTCATAAGATGAACCTTGTTAGATGCTGAGGGCTTTTCATACATGGTGGGTAGGGCTTCCATTAATTCTTTTGTAGTTTTTACCTTGGATATATTGAAGGCGACGCTCTTAGACAAAGAGAGTCAGATCATTCCTAAAGCCTTCCTATCCAGTAAAAATCATTCATCATCTATTATCTTTTCTGGTTTCTTCTCTTTTCCTCCTAGAGGAATATAGAGGTCCTTCTAATACAGATAATCCTCCATCTGTATCTTCCAGAAGGCAAAGTTTGAACCATCAAACTTCTCAATTCTAGTTTTCCCTTCTTCCGTCATCGCTCCCAATATAACTAAACCAATAGTTTGATACCAGTTGTTGCACAGCACGCCAACAACACAGTGAACAGAGATTCAATCTCAAGTCTCACCCACAAATGATAAACGAGAAGAAATATAAACTAGAAATAGATCAAAGCAATCCAAACAAACCATAAGACAAGATATATATGGAAAAACCCCAAACTAGGGTAAAAAACCACAGATGCAAACTTCCACTATGAAGAATAACGAAGATTATAAGACAATATACTAACATCTCCTTTGAAAATACAGAGAAAACCCTTTGCCCACACCTTAGAATAACTCCTCAATATTTACCTTAACCTTAGAATAACACTAAGGACACCTATTTATAGTTTAGACAACTTCCCTTTCACACCCTTGCGAAAGGTGACTCAACAAATCCGCAGTCCGCATCAGATTCAGAAATGAATCTGTGTAACCACGACCGGTCGAGAAGACTGCACGACCGGTCGAGCGGACACCACGACCGGTGGAGCATGGGCCACGACCGGTGGAGCACCTCGGAACCAAAAAACTAATGCTCGCTAGATTTTGAGTCGAGCTAGTTTACGACTGGTCACGACCGGTTGAGCAGGGAGTCACGACCGGTCAAGCAAGGGCCACGACCGGTCATGAGGGCCCCAAATGTGGCTCCACATCTCAACACTAATGTCATTTTTGGTACATGAAGGGAAGTTAGAGGGCAAAATTTAGAGGAACTTCATAATTTAATAATTAGATGGTGGGAGTCTTGGTACACTTAGAACTTCCTAATTGACAACCAGGATGGTAGAGTTCTTAATTCAGAGGAAGACTAAGATAAATTAATGGGCCGTTTACTCAGTAAAGGTTACATTTCCACTAGTGATATGACCAGTTCGAATTACAATACACATTACATGGGACTTTCTATGGGATTGCGGAAATTGAATTGACAACTTTCGATTGGCAAAAGGCAAAAAGGGTGCTAATGAATTTTAGATTTTCGCACATGTGAAGCTTTTTCCCTTTGTCCTGAGGCTTGGATGGTCTTAATGAGGCCGTATGTCAATTTGGATTGGACTCTCAGGGCTAATGTAGACTGGAACAGCGTTTGCAGGATTCGAGTTTTCGGAATCCAGAGGTTTTAAAGATGCCAGTCGGTCGGTCGGTCAGTCGGTCACTTTATATTAAGTGGGGGTGTGAGTGGACTCACCCGCCGCACCATGGGGCCCACCTTGATGTATTTATTCTATATCCATGCCGTTCAACTGTCTTTCCAGATCATTTTAGGAAATTATCCAAAAAATGAAGCAGATCTAATTATTAGATGGACCATACCAAAGGAAACAATGGTGATTGACCATTAATGGACTATAAAAGTCTTGGATCATATTGATATTTGTTATTTCCTTTCATTTAGACTTATGTGATCTTATAAATAGAGTAGATGGCAAATAAACAATACGTAAGCATTAAGGTAAGTTTTTAATGGTAGGGAGTTCAATCACGACTGTTTCTTATGGTATAATCCTCAGGATGATTACATGTGCTTCATTTTTTGGATAATACCCTAAAATTATCTGGAAAAATGGATGAACGGCGTGGATACATAATACATATATCAAGGTGGGCCTCACGATAAGGGTTGCACCGTCTTGGGTGAGTCCAAGGTCTCACCTAATCTGCTCTCGTATGTGCAGACTTACAGGAAAATCGCATCGGGTAGCGGAGGATCCAACCCGAGCAGGACCCTTTGATGGCCCTACATGAGGATCAACTCCCCGACGACGTTGTTTTCCTTGGGCGAAGATGCCGTGCTAATTTTACAGATAATCTAGTTTAACACTTAGTTAATTCTCGTCTAATTTCTAAGGGATTTGGTCCTTAGTGATTCCTGCCTGAGGTGGTACTCGGGTCTTTGTACGGATTTTTTCGAGTTAATTTTTAAGGGATTTTGTCCTTAGTTAATTCTCATCTAATTTCTAAGGGATCAGTCGATCGGCTCAACATATGCTCGTACCAGTTAAGCTTGTCAAGCAACCCGGTTGACCTAATGTATGTTCACTATGTATGGACGCTACTGTTTGAATCTGAGGCACCAACTTACCAGTGTGAAACCCGTTAACCTTGGTACCTCGATCCGATAAGATTCATAAGCCGGACATGGTGGTATGGGACACTGTGGTTGAGTTGTCGGCCTACGCCAAGGTGACGAGTCCACCCGAAGTGACCAGTGAGCAACCTAAGCTCGTGAGCCGAAGACAGTGGTATGAGACACTATATTCAAGTTGTCGGCCTACGATTAGGTGACGATCCATTCGTAGTGACCTCGAGCATACTCTGAGACTACATTGAGGTGACGATCCTTTCCATAGCAACTAGAGTATAAGCTAGTCCTGTATTGAGGTGACCAGCCATTTGTAGCGACCTGAAATTGCAACATTATATGAGACTAACTAGAACTGACGACCCTAGAATGGATCATTGTTTGGGAAATGATATAAGAGAGGTACATTGGCTTCCCAATCCTGCTGTATGAAAAGGTCTACTAAGAACTCGATAATCACACTCATGCACCACATTGCATGTACCTTTGGCGTTGGTGTTGAGCACAAAGGAAGGGGTGCATGCCGCGACCGTAAGAGGAAGATCGTAGAGGGAGTGCAAGCGAGGTCATACATCATTATTACATATTATGTTTGCATTAACCAGAGTACTTAGGGATGTTTGATTGTATTGCTTTATCATAACTGTTTGATTGAATTAATAACATGTTAACATTTGCCTTATAGCTCCACTGAGTTGATCACTCGCTCCCACGTTCTGGGATGATGTTTTAAACACTAACCAGACTCTGTCTTAGCTGCAAGTGATGACGATGCTTATGAGGCAAAGCCGAACTATTATGATGATGAGGAGTTCTCCTATATGCAACTCTCTGCCGGGTCTACGTAGACCTGGAGTTGTGCTGACGGGGCTACAAGGTTTTGGATAGAGAACATTACACCTTCTGATTTCGTTCATTTTTTAATTAAACTTATAATTATTTAACCCAGTGACATTCATACTCTGAGGGCTAGCTATCACTTTTGAACAGTTTATATACATATCACAGTCTTTCGCTAGGTACTTTAATTACCTCTGGAGTATGATATACTGTTTTGGTATAATCTCATTCATGTTTAAGGCACTAATAAGGCAACATTTAATCTTAATATCTATGTTGCATAAGTAATGCATTGGAACTCAGGAGTTGAGTCTCTGCTCGACCCCGATTTTCAGGGCGTTACACTATCTTGGAGAAGTCCCGAATGAATCGCCGATAGTAACCTGCCAGGCTAAGAAAACTCCTCACTTCAGTAACCGAACTGGGCTGCTCCCAGTCCTGAACTGCGGCTACCTTAGCAAGGTCCACAACTATCCCTTCCTTAGACACCACATGTCCTAGGAACTTCACTTCTTTCCTCCAGAAGTCGCACTTCTTATACTGTGCAAACAACTGGTTCTTTCTGAGCGTATTAAAGACTGCTCATAGGTGTTCCTCGTGATGTTCCCGACTCTTAGAGTATATCAGAATGTCATCTATAAACACGATGATGAATTAGAATAGATACGGCCGAAACACCCGGTTCATCAAGTCCATGAACACGGCCGGTGCGTTTGTGAGTCCAAACGACATCACAAGGAACTCGTAGTGCCCAAAAATGGTCTTGAGAGCTGTCTTCTGCACATCCTCATCTCTGATGCACAATTGGTGATACCCTGACTATAAGTCGATCTCTGAAAAATATTGTGCCCCCTTCAACTGATCGAACAGATCATCTATCTTGGGCAAATGATACTTGTTCTTCGCTGTCACTTGGTTCAACCTGTGATAATCAATACACAATCACAGTGATCCATCCTTCTTCTTTACAAACAACACAGGTGTTCCCCAAAGAGATACACTTGGTCGTATAAAGCCTGCACCCAACAGATCATCGATCTATTTCCTCAGTTCCTCCATCTCACATGGAGGCATGCGATACGTGGCAATGAAATGGGTATCACACCAGACACTAGATCAATGGTAAAATCGATCTCACGTTGAGGAGGTAATCTAGGAATCGTTCTGAACACGTCCGTGAAATCCTGAACTACGAGCCACCAACATGCTATAGTAGGGTAGCATAACAACTAACTCAGCAGGGTCAACTGACCTGAACTGGAAAAGTAAAAGTCGTGCCCTCAGGTGTACGGGCAGTCACTACTCTGGTATTGTAATCGATCTCAGCCTTAATCTCGGTGAGCCAATCCATACCGAGGATAACGTCGTAATGATGTAGTGGGACAACGATCAGGTCAACGAGTACCATCTTGCTTCCTAAGTTTATCAAGCATTCCTTACACATCTTGGTAACGTCTAAAAAGGTCCCTATGGATCCTCACCCCCTTCGTAGGAGCTGTATCCAACAACAGTCGCTTGACTGCTGCGCATGATATGAGCGAGATAGTGGACCTGATGTCCACCAATAAGAAGACTGACATACCTTGGATATGCATTGTAACTTTAAAGGCCAGGGGTGCTGCAACTGCTGTCTCGGATGCCTCAATTGCAAGCGAGTGCACCTGAGCCTGTTGAGATTGGTTCGGCTGTGGTGCCATAGGTCGTTGGGGCGGCCTAAATCGAGGTGCAGGCGGCCAAAAAGATGGGTGTGCTAGTGCTAACCGTAGAGGTGAAGCTGAGATAGCTTAAGGAAGATGGCGGTTGATCCTCTAAGGTGGCGAGAAGCCGATATCCCTCATCTTGGTAAAGCAATAGATATCTGAGTGGCCCGACCTCTTGCAGTATGTGCACCACAAGTCTGATAGCTTCGTCGGGGCTGGTGGAACCGTAAGTCTGGGAGGTGAGTCTGCACGGGGCCTCTCGCAGAGGAACGGCCTACTCGGCAGATCTGGTCATGGCCTAGGAACCATAGGCACGCGAGTGCGGGATAATCTATCCCCGTCTTGCTTCACTCGCAAAAACATGCTCACTAGCTTAGCATAGTTGAATATGCTAGCGCAACACATCTTTGAGCATATATTGGGCCGCAGACCTACAGAAAACTGCCGCATCCGCATCGGCTGGTTTACCAATACCAGGGGAGCATACCTGGCTAGCTACATGAATTGGTTCTCATACTTTGCTACTGTTATCCCTCCCTGACGTAGGCGAAGAAACTCACTCTCCTTCTCATGACGATAAGTGAGGGGAAAGTACTTCTTATGGAAGTGGGTCTCAAAAGCCACTCACGTCCACACATATCCGACAACAATGGTTCAGAGGACACTGTCCCATCAGAGGCTGGCCTCCTTCTCTAACATATAGGTGACTAGCTCCACCTGCTTTACCTCAGTGCAGTGCAACGACTTTAGCATCTTAGAGATGCGGTCTAGCTAATACTTGGTCTCCTCGGGTCTGTGAGTACCCATAAAAGTAGGAGGTTGGAAGCGCCAAAATCACTCAAAAAGGCCACTAGCACCCACATTTTCAGCAGGGTGCACAAGAGGTGTAGGCTGAACCACACCCATACTATGAGCAAAGACCCCTGCGATGGTGGTAAAAAATTGTTGTTGCTGCTGCATCAAGAGCATCATCTGCTCAAACCTATCAGGAGGGGGAGCCAACTGAGGCACGTGTGGCGTCAATGTAGACGCGCGGTTCTGCTCAGGAACTGGTGGTGCCACACGTGGTGCAACAGGTGCCGGCCCATTAGTGGGGCCAGTTGTCGGCTGAGAATCAAGCATAGTGTCATAAGTCGGGTCCAAACTGGGATCCGTCTGGCTATCGTTTAGGGGAGGTGCCGCATCAAACGAGTCGCCCAATGTGAGACGTGCCGTACTCCGTGTGGCCATAGGTGGCATTCCCTATATACAACATAGGGTGCAACCCAGATCAGATTCAGCATACTCACAAACTCAACTACACAACATTTACATTACAGCTCAAAGAAACTTCATGCATTTCATTTAACAAAATTGTCATAATACATGAGATGCAGCATTACATAGATCATGACAGAAGATACATGTGAGCTAATCTAAGTAAAGTTCCACATACTAAAACTTACAAACCGCACTACTACCTTAATAAGCCTATCAAATAAGCAAACTAAAAGATGACTACATGTACGACTAGTTGTCTGACTCTGACGATGGGGGAGGTGCACCCTTGTCCTGCAGATAACATAGGATGACCCTCAAGGTGTGAGACACCTTCTTGAATTTCTGTTTCATGAAGGCCTCGTTCTCTTCAAGCTTGGCTCAGGTCTCTCCAAGTTCGGCCCGGACCTGTCGGACCTCTTGTCGTAGGGTAGCTTGGCCCTCCTTGATTCGAGCCCAGCAGGCTTCTGAAGTAGCTTGATCACTGTCATGCCCCTGTACTACGGGAGGAGAGCCTTCCTCAGTGCCTTGGGCCTCCTCTTCCTCTTCCTCACTCTCTCCTTCTTCACCTCCTTCCTCTGACTCGTCTTCTTCTTCTATCTCATCACCTTCTTCTTCACTCCCTGTCTCATCCCCATGCTCGTCAAGTCGGGCTTGACGTTGTCGAGGGTCAATCTTTATGTTGTTGAGTATAGTCTCATTAATGTAGTGGATAGGCACAAGGTCATTCATGTTAAGTCTGTAGGCAAACTCTCGAGCAACCTTACATATGAGTCAGCCAAATGAAAGTGAGACATCATTCCTAGGAGAACGTGCCATTTGGACTATCTGTAGTAGGGTGAACATAGGCAGACACAACTTGTCTCCTTACCTAGCTCTATACAGAAAATCCACCGTCAATCAAGTGCATTCGGTACGGTTGCCCTACCTAGGGTACATGTTATACAAGAATATGTGGTGAAGCAAGCGAAAATCGTCTGTCAACTCTGTCAACGAGAGGCTTCTACCTTCCTTTCAGTGAGCTAATCGGTCGCAGAGGTAACGCGTGAGGCGATCTCTTTCTCGCACGTTCTTGAGATTCTTATCGGTAGCATGCACCTCTCCACACGGGATCCCCATGATCCGGGCCACCAAATTTACATCAACCATTGCTTCCCTCCTTCCCACGGGAATCTTGAATTACAGGGGCTCCAACGATGGGTCCCGTATATGGGCATAGAAGGCTCGAATAGTGTTCTCACATGCGTGAGACTTACCCTCGAATATGGGACCCCACCCGACGTCCACCAAGTAGTCCATCATCGGATACAGCCCAGATAGTCTCTTGTCTACATGAGCTTCAAGCACAACCCTACGGCCACCAAATTGACCGTGCTCGAAGCCCGCCAGTAAAACTCACTCGACCGGGATTTGGGGATCAAGATCCCGCTTTGACCTTCGTTCTTAGGTGGCACTCTTGCTAGCTTCGATGCCCTCCTTCTTCCTTGGATGGGTAGGGTGACTAGGCCCGGCTTCATCCGTGGAGGCCCTCCCATGAGGTAAAAAATTGTGGAGAGAGAGAAAATGGCCGCCACAAACTCAAAGAGAGCCATATGAGTGAAAGATGTTTGATGGAGGAGATGGGTTAATGGCTTTTGAGTTTTATGAGACATAATGATAGACCTAAGTGCTCAAATGAGAAAAACTAGGGAGATATGAAGTGGTAGGTGTAACGCCCTGAAAATTGGGGGTCGAGTAGCAACTCAACTCCCGAGTTCCAAAACATCACTTATGTAACATATATGCTTATGATTTAATGTTGTCTGTATTAGTGCATTAATCATGAGTGGGATTATACCAAAACAGTAATTCATACTCCAGATCAGTTGAAAAAAATGCAAGCGGAAGACTGAAAAATATAAATAAACGTGTACAAATCAAAAGATCAGAATCGGTCTCCAGAGTATGAATATAACACTAAGTCACTGTGTACTTGAAATATTACATGTAATGTTACAGAAGTTAAAAGTATCAAAAATAATTCAACTGAAATAAAACCCTGTAGCCCCGCCAAACAAGAGAGCCTATGCGAATCCATCAGAGAACTGCATGTAGGAGTACTCATCCTGATCATCGTAATAATTAGGCTCCGCCTTGAGAGTCACGCCATCATCTGCAATCAAGACAGGGTCTGGTTTGGTGTTTAAAACACTGTCCCATAACGTAGGAGTGAGTGATCAACTCAATGGAACAATAGAGCAAAGGTTAGCATATTATCAATTCAGTCAAGCAGTAATGATAAAGCAGTAAATCACACATTCCTAAATACTGTTATTAATGCAAGAATGGTATGGATGTATGATGCATGCCCTCGCCTACACTCCCTCAGCGACTTCATCTTATGTTCGCAATGACAACACTGCCTCAGTGCTTGACCTACAACACCTTAATGCGTGCGTAATGCAGTGCATGCATATGATTACCAAGTTCTTATTAGTCCTTTTTATACAGCAGGATTGGGAAACTAAGGTACCTCCCTTATTTTATTTATCAAATAATGATCCATTCTAGGGTCGTCAGTCCTAGGAAATCTCATACGATGTTATGGTTGTAGGTCACTGCAAAGGGCTCGTCACCAAATCAGTGCAGGCCTAATTTATACTCTAGATGCTATGAAAAGGCTTGTCGCCTCCACGTAGACTCAAAGTATACTCGAGGTCACTACAAAGGTCTCGTCACCAATCAGTGTAGGCCGATAGCTCGAATACAGTATCTCATACCACTATATTCGGCTCACGAGTCTAGGTTGCTCACTAGTCACTACGGGGAGGTTCGTCGCCCCAGCGTAGGCTGACAGCTCGATTACGGTGTCCCATACCACCATGTCCGACTCATGAGTCTTAGCGGATCGATGTACCAAGGTTAAACGGGATTTCACTGGTGAGTTTAGTACCTTAGGTTTAAGCAGTAGTGTCCATACATGGTAAACATACAATGACACATCGGGTTACTTGATGGGCTCGACTGGCACAAGCGCATATTGCATCAATCAACATGAAGTGCATAAGCACTTCGTGTGGCCTAACCATTGCTGACGACCAACAGACGACTCGGGTTTGTCAAACACGTCATACGTGGCGAATGAATCTCAGCCACGACTTCTAGCCTATTACCGATTACCTGGACTATAATATAGCCCCAGTCACATTCAATCCGTAACCAGAAAGCATGTATCGTAGTCAACGTAGAATTAACAAGCAATTTAAACATGTTAATAAGCATGTTATAAAGCATAATATAAACAGGAAATACAAACACATACATTTCATAAGTAAGCGATTAAATTAAACAACTTACATGGAGGAAATCATACACATCTCTAAAGTAGTTGAGAATCCTATCTCAACACCTACCCTAAACACTATCATCTAAATACTTACTCTTACAAGCATTTTCACAAACACTTAGAATACACTTATTAACATACATAACACATATTAGCCAAAACATGTATTAGGGCGAATCCTTTCGCCGAGTGAGTATCATATATCTATGTAGCATATACATACAGTAGTTAATCATGGCAAACACACTTTCACATTTTGTACATATACAGTATTTTCTACAAATATACAGAATACACTCAACGCTATATTTCGCATACGTAACTGAATCGCAAAACGAACATCGCATTCTACATGTGAAATAACATCCAGATCATGAATTTATCATTATCTGACATTGAAAGCTTTGAAAACCGTAACCTATACGTCTATAGTTCGCACCTTATGCCGTAGAAATGAGTAACGGACTCAGTTAAACACCAAGTATTTATCAACGATAGAACGACAACCTATGATATGAAATAGGTTAGCTATTTTATCACTTACACTAATCGAATCTCTAGAACTGATTAGGGTTAGGATTTCTTACTCGAAACGGAATCAGGATCGCCGGAAAAGTGATACAGTTGTGATGGATAGACACGGAGAACAGTAGGGATCGATTCCTAGGAATGACCATAACTTCACTCTCACTTTCTCTCACTTTACTCTTTTCTCTCTCCTAGGGTTTTCTCAAATTCGTATGGAGTGAATGAGAGAGGGTTTAAGGTCCTTATATAGGCCTAAAACTGATGGAAATGGCCCCAAGGCCAAGGTATACTTAGGTTATGTCTAAAGGGCCTCTGTTTCATCTCAACGGAGCATTTTCAGAGCCTCCCTTGAGCCAAAGGTCGTACTTAAGCTCTCTGACCTTGGATCTAGGTCGAGTTAAGTTTTCGTTCCAATCGGGTTCCCAGATCACACGTGACGGACCAGTTCAGTTCAACGGTCACCAAAACTCGATCAGAGTTACAAGTACACTGACCTGTGTATAAAATTTTCCCTAATCCGAGGGTGTATTTGGGTCAGATTCTGACGGTCTGAATCCTTATATTCGGCCCACAAGTGACAAGTCTCAGATTACTTAAATTTGATTTAATTTCTAAAGAAAACTACGTTTTCTCACACTCTTCACTCCAGGCTCAAGCGAATAGCCTCGGGACACTATATGGATTTGATTTCCAAGATGGTCGTCAAGCCCAGCAAGGCGGTCCTAATTATATAACTTTGTATTATTCAGACTTTCGAAGTGCGGTCCAGATCCGATACGGAGTTTCAAAGTGCTCCCGAGAGCAACTGGGTAATGAGATTGATCCTAGATTTTAGAGTAACCTAGCATCACTGATTCTACAAGTTTTGGGTCTTGCAGATCGTATTTAAAGTGGATCAAGCGGATTTCGTAGCTAATCTAGTTTAGCACTTAGTTAACTTTGTCTAATTTCTAAAGGATTTGATCCTGAGTGATTTCTGCCTGAGGTGGTACTCGGGTCTTTGTACGAAATTTTCTGAGACGTTACAGTAGAAGGGAGGTTTTTGAGAGTAATGGTGGTGGGTGTATGAGTATTGAAAAAGGTGAAGAAGATAGAGTATGGAGGGGAGATTTGGGAGAGGAAAATCAAGGTTTGAGGAGTTTGGAAAGCTTGAAGGGGTGGAAAAGGGGAAAATGAAGCAAATGGGGCTTAATAGGGGAGCCCCACACGATTTGGTGAGCCCCACAGCCCTCCACATGCGTTGACCCAATGCGGCCCACCGCGATGGGTGGGGTGCCGCCCCGGTTCGCTGGACCCGGCGCGGTGCCGTCGCAGTAGTGCGGTGGCCACCCTCTCTCGGGGTGCCGTATGTGTGTGAGGTCCACTTTGGACCTCCCGTTTTGCATCATTTGGGCCCCCTAGTCCGTTTGAGTCGTTTCAGGTCCTATCTCGCGTATATTCGTAATTTTCGGGTTTGTTTGAATATGGCATAGGCTGGATTCTCATCTAAACCCGTCGATTGATGGTCTAGAAAAGATCTAGGGTCACCACGCATGGTCACAGATGGGTACGGGCCCCGATTTCAATGATCAGTTTCACCTGTTGGCAAAACTGGGAATCCTATGATCATTACTACGTTTTAACGCCCCCTCCTAAGTCAAAGTTCGTCAGCATGCGTCGTGTTACCATAACCCAGGTCTAGTTTAATCCAAATCATACTCTAATACCAACTTGTAACGCCCTAAAAATAAGGGGTCGAGCAGGAGCCTAACTCCTGAGTTCCAACGCATCACTTATGCAACATAGATAATGATGATTAAATGTTGTTCGTATTAGTGTATTAAACATGAATGAGATTATACCAAAACAGCATATCATACTAAAGAGACAGTTAAATTATGCAAGCGGAAGACTGTGATAAGTATATAAAATCGTATAAGTGATTGTAAGTCCCCAGAGTCTGAACATGTCACTAGGTCGAATAATTACATGTATAATTCCCAAAATAAGAAAATGTAGATGTCCAACTAATCATATAACCTTGTAATCTCGTCGATCAGAATGGTCTACATAAATTCGCCTAATAACTGCATGTATGAGAACTCCTCCTTATCATCGTAGAAGTCTGGATCGGCCTCATGCGTCGCGCTAGTATCTGCATCTAAAACAGAGTCTGGTTGGTATTTTAAAACACCATCCCAGAGTGGGAGTAGGTGATCAACTTAGTGGAGCTATAAGGCAAAGGTTAACATGTTGTCAATTCAGTCAAGCAGTAATTATAAGCAGTACAACACTCATATCATAAGTACTCTTATTAATGCAGGAATGGTATGCTATAATGATGCACGCCCTCGCCTCCACTCCCTCTGCGACATCATCTCATGATCATGGCATGCACCCCTTCCTCTGTGCTCAACTCCAACGCCAAAGGCACATTCAAATGCGGTGCATGTACGTGATTAGCCAAGTTCTTAATTAGACTTATTCATACAGTAGATTCAGGAAGCTAAGGTACCTCCCTTTATGTCATTTATCCAACGATGATCCATCCAAGGTCGTCAATCCTAGTTTATCACATACGATAGGCAAGTTATAGGGCAACGTCACCCCTGACTATAAAGCAATGGACAGGCAAGTTCAGGTCACTATGAAGAGGCTCGTCACTATCCTCATAGGCCTTAGTTTATACTCGAGGTCACTAAGGGAAAGGCTCATCACCTTAGCGTAGGCCGACAGCTCAAATATAGTGTCTCATACCACCGTATTCGACTCACGAGTTTGGTTTACTCACTGGTAACTATGGGGAGGCTCGTTGCCCCGGCGTAAGCCGACAGCTTGACCACGGTGTCCCATATTACCATGCCCGGTTCATGAGTCTTAGGGGATCGTGGTACCAAAGTTAAACGGGTTTTCCTCTGGTAAGTTAGTACCTTAGATTCAAGCAGTAGTGTCCATACATGGTGAACATACATTGGGCCAATCAGGTTACTTGACAAGCTTAACTGGTACGAGCGTATGTTGAATTGATCGACATGGAGTGCGTAAGCATTCTGCGTGGCCTAACCATTGTCGATGATCAGCGTACGACTCGGATTCCTTAAACCTATCCTGTGTGGTGAAACGACCTCAGCTACTAACTCGGAACTTATTACCGATTGCCTGGACTACATCGTAGCCCCAATCACACTCCATACGATAGCATTCATATGTTGTAGTCAAAGACAACATGTGACAACCAATCGAAATACAAATCTCGTTTGAGCATTTCAACAAACGCATAGTACACATGTTATCATACATTGGTATTTCATACATAAAACACATAGTAGTAAGTTAGGTTACGTGAAGGAAATGGTAATATGGGTAAGGGGATTGAGAGTCACCTCTCAACACCCTCATCAAACACATTTCAGCAAGCATTTACTCATCCAGGCATTTTATCAAGCACTTAGACTACACATATCAACATACATGTAATATAGTAGTTATAACAGGTATTATAGCAAATCCTTTCACAAGGATGTTGCCACATGTATAACAATCATGTATCCACAAACATAAATCATGGCAAGCACAAGTCCTAATTCCATACTCATACAAACATTTCAACAAACACATGTAATGCATCTATTTCAACATAGTTCATATATATGTGCAATACGTGGGAAACATCGTCTCTAAGCATGTGTGATAGTAATCAAGTCAGACATAAATCATTAACTGACATTGAAAGCCTTGAAAACCATAACCTAAATGTTTATAGTCCGCACCTTTCACCGGTAGACTCGTATCGAACTCAGTTTGTACACTAAGTCTTCGTCTACGGCACAACGGCTACCTATTACATGAAATAGGTTAGCTATTTCATCACATACTCTATTTGGATCCTTAAAATAGATTAGGATTAGGATTTTTTACCCAAGTACGGAGTCGGAATCGCCGGTATAGGAACACGGATGAGGCGATTCAGCCTGTGGAGTGGCAGGGTTAGATCCTTGTAGCGATCCCTCACTTTCTCTCTCTTTCCTTCTCTTTCTTCTCTCTTCTCTCTCCTAGGGTTTATAAATTCGTATGAAATGAGAGAGGGGTGAGTTTAAGTGCTTATATAGGCCCAGAACTGACCTCAATGGCCCCAGAACTATGGTATACTTAGGTTATAGCCAAATAGCGGTCGTTTCGGTCCAACGGAGCACATCTGGAGATTCCTTTTCTGTGTACGGTCCAGTGAAAGTTCCCTAACATTGGATCTAGTCAGGTTAAGTTTTCAGTCCGATCGAATTTAAGGATCAAATGTGGCGGACCGGTTTCAATTCAATGGTCACCATCACTCGATCAGGACCACAAGTACATTGACCTGTACAAGGAAAAATCCCTGATCCGAGGGTGTATTTGGGTCAGATTCTGACGGTCTGAAACCTTAGATTTGGCCTGTAAGTGAATGGCCCAAATCACTTAAATCTGGGTTCATTTTCCAAAGGTATTCGCGTTTCTCACACACTTCGCTCTTAGCTCAAGTTATGCGCTTCTGGATACTATTAGGACTTGATTTCCAAGATGGTTGTCAAGTCCAGTAAGGTGGTTATAACTATATAATTTCGGGGTCATCAAACTTTCAACGCGTGGTCCAGGTCCGATACGAAGTTTCAATATGCTCCCAAGAGCAACTGGGTTTAGAGATTGATCTTAGGTTTTTAGGTAATATAGCGTTAGCGGTTCTGCTAGTTTTAGGTCTTGCAGTTCGTATTTAAAGTGGTTAGTACTAATTTCACAGATAATCTAGTTTAGCACTTAGTTAATTCTCGTCTAATTTCTAAGGGATTTGGTCCTTAGTGATTCCTGCTTGAGGTGGTACTGGGTCTTTGTACGGATTTTTCAAAGACGTTACAAGCTGTTTCATAAGATGAACCTTGTTGGATGCTGATGGCTTTTCATATATAGTGACCAGGGCTTCCATTAATTCTTTTGTAATTTTTACCTTAGGTATATTGAAGGCGTCGCTCTTAGACAAAGAGAGTCAGATCGTTCTTAAAACCTTCCTATCCAGTAAAAACCATTCATCATCTGTTATCTTTTCTGGTTTCTTCTCTTTTCCTCCTAGAGGAATATAGAGGTCCTTATAATACAGATAATCCTCCACCTGCATCTTCCAGAAAGCAAAGTTTGAACCATCAAACTTCTCAATTCTAGTTTTCCCTTCTTCTGTCATCGCTCTCAATAAAACTAAACCAATAGCTTTGATACCAGTTATTGTACAGCACGCCAACAATACAGTGAACCGAGATCCAATCTCAAGTCTCACCTACAAACGATAAACGAGAAGAAATATAAACTAGAAACAGATCAAAGCAATCCAAACAAACCACAAGACAAGATATACGTGGAAAAACCCCAAACTAGGGTAAAAAACTACGGATGCAAACTTCCACTATGAAGAATAACGAAGATTACAAGGCAATATACTAACATTTTCCTTGGAAATACAGAGAAAACTCTTTGCCCATACCTTAGAATAGCTCCCCAATATTCACCTTAACCTTAGAATAGCTCTAGGGACACTTATTTATAGTTTAGGCAATTTTCCTTTTGCACCCTTGCGAAAGGTGACTCAAAAAATCTGCAGTCCGCATTAGATTCGGAAACAAATCTACGTAACCATGACTGGTCGAGAAGACTGCACGGCCGGTCAAGTGGACACCACGACCGGTCGAGCATGGGCCACGACCGGTCGAGCAACTCGGAACCAAAAAACTGATGCTCGCTGGACTTTGAGTTGAGCCAGTTCACGATTGGTCATGACCGGTCATGCAGGGAGCCACGACCGGTCGTGCAGGCCCCGGATGTGGCTCCACATCTCAACACTAATGTCATTTTGGTAAATGAAGGGAAGTTAGAGGGCAAAATTTAGAGGAACTTCATGATTTAATAATTGGATGGTGGGAGTCTTGGTACACTTAGAACTTCCTAATTAATAACCAAGGATGGTAGAGTTCTTAATATGGAGGAAAACCAAGATAAATTAATGTGCTGTTTACTCAGTAAAGGCCACATTTCCACTGGTGATATGATCAGCTCCAATTACAATACACATGGACTTTTTATGGGATTGCGGAAATTGAGTTGACAGCTTCTGATTGGCAAAAGGCAAAAAGGGTGCTAATGAATTTTAGATTGTCCTGAGGCTGGGACGGTCTTAACGAGGCCGTATGTCAATTTGGAATGGACTCTCGGGGGGCTAATGTAGACTGGAACAGCGTTTTCGGGATTTGGGATTTAAGTCTTTCGGGTATTCGGAATCGAGTTTTTAAAGATGCCGGTCGGTCGGTCGGTCACTTTGTATTAAGTGGGGGTGTGAGTGGACTCACCCGCCGCACCGTGGGGCCTACCTTGATGTATTTATTCTGTATCCACACTGTTCAACTGTCTTTCCAGATCAATTTAGAAAATTATCCAAAAAATAAGCAGATCCAATTATTAAATGGACCATACCAAAGGAAACAGTGGTAATTGACCATTAATGGACCATAAAAGTCTTGGATCATGTTGATATTTGTTATTTCCTTTCATTTAGACTTATCTGATCTTATAAACAGAGTAGATGGCAAATAAACAATACGTAAGCATTAAGGTAAGTTTTTAATGGTAGGGAGTTCAATCACCACTGTTTCCTATGGTATAGTCATCCTGATAATTAGATCTGCTTCATATTTTGGATAATACCCTAAAATTATCTGGAAAAATGGATGGACGGCGTGGATACATAATACATATATCAAGGTGGGCCCCACGGTAAGGGCTGCACCGTCTTGGGTGAGTCCGAGGTCTCACCTAATCTGCTCCCGTATGCGCAGACTTACAGGAAAATCACATCGGGTAGCGGAGGATCCGACCCGAGCACGACCTTTTGACGGCCCTACACGAGGATCAACTCCCCAACGACGTCGCTTTCCTTGGGCGATTTCTCCCGCAAATCTCTCTCTCTCTCTCTCTCTCTTAGGGTTTTGCTTCTCCGATCTCAGATTCTAGGGTTTCTGTGATGCATTTCTCCACCAACGGTCGAAGAAAATGAGAAGAAACCTGCTACAAATCGCAGAGATTCCTCTCTCATTCGCTCCATCATCGTCAGATCCTTCCTCTCAAAGTGCGGATACGAATCCAAAATCCCCGTCGTGGATCTTTGGTTGCCATGGCCTCTGGTACAACCTCGCCCTCATTGTTCCGTCGGCTCTCTTTGTCGCTTTCTTGCTGTCGAAGGCGAGGAAGAGCTTTTCCAGGCTCTCCCACGGCCGGTCCTACATCATGATCGCGTACTACGCTCTCCTGTGGATCGTCAGCGCCCTCAATCTCGCGTGGTGCGTCCTTCAGGTACGGCGATTCCAATCCTGTTCTTGTTCGATTTTGGAAATTTGGATTCTATGGATTGGATGTCATTCCGGCTTGGGCAGTGTCTTGTGATATGATTTTTCACCGAATTCGAAAATTTGTGAATTGCAACATCCAAACGTGGCCTAAATTGTTTAATTGAGTTTGTTCGAAACCAGTGTTTAAAAATGGGCAGAACTGGGTGGTCAGGTCTCGTTTTGGTTGGGCAGAACTGGGTGGTCAGGTCTCGTTTTGGTTGGGCAGAACTGGAAGGTCGGGTTTTCACATGATGTGGTTTTCGGCACATTTGAAATTATGTGTATTGTATCATCCAAACGTGGTGTAAATTTTGTATTTGAGTTTGGTTGAAACCAGTGTTTAAAAACTGGGCAGAGTTGGATGGTTGGGTCTGGCCACATGAGTGGGAAGCGTGTAGTTAGGCACAATTCAGTTCAGGTTTTTCGACGAGTTCTATGAGAGGAGCACCATCAATTGCCGGGGGGGGGGGGGGGGATGGGATGAGTTTTATGACAGGAGCACCATCATGCGTATGGGGTCATCGCTATTTCAACCTTCAAAGAACTTCTTATGTCTTTACCTTTGCATCCATCTTTGGTTGCGAAACTGGGTCTTTCCCTTGTCATTATTTGGGCCTCTCAGTATGCATTGGCAAACTAGCGATTCATCTTTGGGACAAGGTGATAGAAAGGATCGAGAATAGGCTGTCCAAGTGGAGGAACCGATATCTCTCTTTGGGAGGTCATCTCACGCTGATCAAGGCGGTCTTTACTAACATGCCGATGTACTTCATTTCCCTCTTCAAATGTCCTCCAAAGGTTTTGGCAAGACTTGAAAAATTAAAGCAGGACTTTCTTTGGAAAGAAGCTGGGGGCAACTTCAAGTTTCATCTTTTGAAGTGGGAAGAGGTCTGCAAACCTGTTGATCAAGGAGTGTTGGATTAAGGGCCCTTGGAAACATGAATTCAGCCCTCCTTGGTAAATGGCTATGGTGATTTGCCATAGAAGCATGTTGTTTTTGGCGGGAGGTAATTTATGCCAAGCATGGGATCCAGGATGGGGGATGGCATACTAAGAGTTCTACTTTGTATAGAGCTTCATTCATATGGAGATCGGTGATGGCTCTAATCTTTTGGAAAGGTGTCTTTTGTAGTTGGAGATGGTTCTAATATCAGATTTTGGGAGGATATCTGGTGTGGTGAGAGGCCTTCGAGGTCAGATTTCCCATTTTGGCATCTCTTGCGCCATTGGCTGATGTGAAGGAGGTAGATTGCTACTCCTTATGTGACTCGAAGGTAGTTTGGACACCTTTGTGAAGAAGAAATCTTTCGGATGATGAGACAGTGGAGTATACCGCCCTCCTTCAGCGTTTGCAGTCTACAGCCCCAGCTGGGGATTCCAATTCCATGGTTTGGAGATTGCTTAGTTCGGGAAGGTTTTCGGTAAAGTCCCTCTACTCTATGTTCCAGGCCTCTTCTTCCGCCTCCACCGATAGTTACGCCTATCACTTCTAGTATTGTGGAGCCCCTCCGAAAATGGCATCTTTCACATGGTTGGTTGGGCAAAACAGGGTTCTTATGATTGATAATCTCCCAAAACGATCTTTAATCATTCCAAATATGTGCTGCATGCGCAAGTGTGATGCCGAAACGGTGGACCATCTGTTTATTTTTTGCCCATTTGTTCAGCAAATCTGGGATTGGTTCCTAGCAGCGCAAGGTGTGGCTTGGGTAATGCTAGGATCTGTGGGGGATCTTTTATGGGCTTGGCACGGGGCGTAGGGAGCAAGCACCTTTCTTCGAGTTGGAGGTTGGAGGCTGACTCTGCTGAGATTTGGTGGCCCATTTGGGGCGAAAGGAACTGTAAATGCTTTCACAATCAGACCCGTTCCTTTCATGCAGTGCTGACAGGAAATCTGGTGTGGCGAGAGGCCTTTGAGGTCAGATTTCCCTTCTTTGGCATCTCTTGCACCATTGGCTGATGTGAAGGTGGTAGATTGCTACTCTTTATGCGGCTCGAAGGTAGTTTGGACACCTTTGTGAATAAGAAATCTTTCAGATGAAGAGACAATGGAGTATACCGCCCTCCTTCAGCATTTGCAGTCTACAGCCCCAGGTGGGGATTCCAATTCCATGGTTTGGAGATTGCTTAGTTCGGGAAGGTTTTCGGTTAAGTCCCTCTACTCTATGTTCCAGGCCTCTTCTTCCACCTCCACCGATAGTTATGCCTATCACTTCTAGTATTGTGGAGCCCCTCCAAAAGTGGTAGCTTTCACATGGTTGGTTGGGCGAAAGAGGGTTCTTATGATTGATAATCTCCAAAAAAGATATTTGATCATTCCAAATATGTGCTGCATGTGCAAGCATGATGCAGAAATGGTAGACCATCTGTTTAATTTTTGCCCGTTTGTTCAGCAAATCTGGGATTAGTTTCTAGCAGCGCAAGGTGCGGCTTGGGTAATGCCTGGATTTGTTGGGGATCTTCTATGGGCTTGGCACGGGGGGCATAGGGTGCAAGCACCTTTCTTCGAGTTGGAGGCTGACTCTGCTGAGATTTGGTGGTCCATTTGGGTGAAAGGAACCGTAAACGCTTTCACAATCAGACCTGTTCCTTTCATGCAGTGCTGACAGGAACGTGTGCTTTGTTGTTGGAGTGGTCCGCATAGAAGTGTTTTTCTGTTTCTGTTATTGGGGTCTTTTGCTTTCTTTTCTTTTTGTATTCATTTCCTTTCCAGCTTGCTGGGGGGTCTTCTTAATAAAATCATTTTCACTCTTCAAAAAAAAAAAAAAAAAGAACTTACGGGAAGGTAGAGGGGAGAAGCATAAAGTTCGTTGATATGTAAAAATCTTTAGAATGGGCTATAGGAGTGGTTGGAGTTTGAGGGAAGCAAGTGGGTGCTCCTGAGCAAGTGGTGGTGGTTAGGAAAGCAATTAGCAACTTGGGGGATAATGGCAGTACTAAAGGCAAGGTGAGGGGCTTCATGCAAGGGCCTTTGTTTTTTGGGTTGGGATTAGTAACAAAGTGTGTTTTAGGGAGGACATTTGGATTGGTGCAGAGTCCCTTGCCAGTTCAATCCCTTCTCCATTTGATTCAAAGAGCTTGTGAGGACTCTGGGGGATGTTTGGCGCATGGTCTTAGATGGGATTAGGTGGGATGGAATTGCATTTGGTCCGTGCCAATTCCACTCCATGTTTAGGAAGAATGGAAAAGCTTGGAATTAGATTAAATGGAATTACATTGGGACCCGTGCTAATTCCACTCAATGTTAGCAAGTTGTGTAGGTGCCACCATGATGTGTGAGCTATATCCACACCGTCCACCCATTTTTCGAGATCATTTTAGAGCATGGGCCAAAAAATCAGGTAGATCTAAAGCTCAAGTGGACCCCACCATAGAAAGCAGCGGGGATTGAATACCTACCGTTGAAAACTTCTTTGGGGCCACATAAGTTTTGGATCTGCCTCATTTTTAGGCCCATGCCATAAAATGAAGTTACAAAACAAATGAATGGTTTAGATATAACACATATGTGTTATTCTCAATAGCTTCAAATGATGGTGGGTTTATCCATTCAATGTACCACTGTATTACAAACATAGCATGGAATTAAGCTTATCCCATGGTAATAGGGGACAATCCCTGCCCTCTGTAATAATTATGTTTTTTGAATCCCATCCCACCTAATCCTTCCCAATGCCATGCGCCAAACACCCCCTGGAGGAAGTTCATATTGATTTGACTGAGATGGACTAAACAATTTAAAGGGAACCTCCAATGGCTGTTTTTCTTCGTAGGCGTTATTCCGATTTACGACATATGGTTCTGATGAGCGTCCTCCCTACGCAGAAGTGTGGTGTAAGCAAGGGTTGAGTTTTTCGCTGGACGGCCATTGCAAATAAAAATTTGACAACTGATAAGTTGGAAGAATGAAACTTTGTGTTCCTGAGTGTGTGCTTCTTGTGTTGGGAGGAGAAAACTGTGGATCAATTGTTCCTCCATGATAGTTTAGCAAGTTGTGGGATAATTTCTTTGATCTATTCAAAGTTTGTTGGATCTAATTAAAGGGTTGTTAGATGGGCCTTTCATGGCTAGAGGCAAAATTGTTTGGGTTATGGTTGCATGTGCTATCATGTTGAGGATTGTGGAAGTAAAGTAATCATAGAATCTTCGAGAACATGGCTTGGGAAGTTCTCAAGTGAGGAATTATTGATAAGTTTCTTGCTTGGGCATCTGCTAGACCCAAGTTAAAGGAAATTGTTAGAAATGATTTCAATCTGTGCTAGACTGAAATTCAAGGTGGCTGATAGAAGCGACTACTTCAGGTCTGGAATTTGCCTATTAGGTGTAGGGTTAAGAGTCAAAAGGCTAACGAATTTTGGAAGCCTCCTATGGTCAGTTTTTGGAAGCTTAATTTTGGTGGTGTGGGATTGGTGTTTTCTTTGGAGCAATAGAGGTGACAATGACATTGCTTTGCCCTCTTCTATGAATGATGCTGTTGTCAGTTTGATTGAGGCAGCAATTGTCATGCTTTGGTGAATCATCTTTCGTTCATCGTTCTTTTGCAAGAGAGGTGTGGTGTCACTTCTTTCAACTTTTTGTAGTGCTCTTGGCATTTCCAAGTTTGATAGATTCCTTCCTCCTCTCTTGGCATGGAGAGGTTATAGGGATCCCAAGAAAAAGGATTTGGAGGATGAGTTTGTTAACGGGTTTATGGGCTCTTTAGTTTGAAAGCAATGCTCGATGTGTCAAAAACAAAAAATGGGATGGTGATAGATGTTTTCAGCAGGGCTAAATTTGTATGTGTTGGATTGGGCACCAGAGTGGGGTACCTTGACTCTCCTTCCGATGGGTTGGTTCTAGTTTGGTTTTCTTTTTTCGTTTTTATTTTTTTGATGTATATTCATTTATAGTGGCTGCGGCCCTAAATGAATCTACCGATTAGCAAAAATCGTCATGCTTCGGGAAGGTGTGAGAATTACTGGTTACTATTTTTTTCCAGGGCCTTGGTAACTGAAGGAGCTTTAAAAAAAAGTTCTTGGTCCAGGGCAGTATGCTCTTTTGAAGCCAGGGCCTGGAAAGTGGGATTTGTGATTTTGGAGATTTGAGCCCTTGCTTCTTAATCAAATTCTGTTGTTTCCTTTGTATCAAGTGATGCCAAAGGGATTGGTGATTCTACCACAAGAGGAGTGATTAGAGGGTCACTCATTATGGCATCCTCATTTCCCCCCTGCAGTTGTTACTTTTTTTTTTTTCTGATGAGATTTCAATTATCTTTTAAAATAAAATAAGATATTTCACTTGTCAACTATTATGCTTTCCTATAGACAACAATGAAGTTGTCATTCTGATTATCTTGTCTTCATTCCATACCAATTGCAATTTTTATCTGATACTTTTTTTTTTTTTTTTTTTTTTTTTTTTTTTTTTTTTTTTTTTAAATGTTGGGATTGGGATATTAGGTTTGGCAGTGCAGTCCTGGGAAGGAATTATCATGGAATGTCCTTTCTCTTTTTACAACCTCTGGGATGCTATTCTTGGAAATTAGCTTGGTGGCCTTTCTACTTCAAGGAAGCCCGGCTGGTGGGTTGGAAGCTTTAACACAAACATTTATTATCTCAGGTGTCATTGTTGGTGTGGATATACTTCTTAAGGTATTCTCTACTTTTTTGCTCATTAAAGCATTTTGTGCACTAAAGGAATTTGGTATAAACATGTTTGCCATAGTTTGCTTCAAAACAAGAATATATCTTATAAGCTCCCAATGTGGAAATTTTCCTTTATGATATCAAAAGTGTCTGTCCATGGGTCTGTTTGGTTACGATGAATCCATGGTGTGGATGTGGATAACTGTAATGATTATGCTATTCATTGGTGGATTCCCATAAGGGTATGTTTGGATTTGTGGGGAAAAAAAAAAAGAAGAGGACTTAGGGCCGCACGTGCAACATATGCCACCCTCATCCATTGGCATGTGTATGGTGGGGGCACTTGAATGGATGTTGCACATGCGGGGCACTTGAAGGTGGTTGGTGGCATATGTTACATATTTCACACATTGGCGCATGTCACACATGTGAGCGCTTAAGATGGACGGCGGCCATGTAGTACATGTGGCTCAATAGCACATGACACATGGAGGGCGTTTGAAAATGAGGGTGACACATTGCACATGGCACATGACACATTGTGTGTGTGGCATATTGAAACGTGGGTTACTAAGAGATGAGTGACGCCACATGTTGTGCATGTGACACAATGACATGTGTGACACTTTAAGATGGATGGTAGTACATGATGCACAAGTGGCACATTGGTACATGTGGGCAATGTTTTAAATATCGATGATATCAGCCGATATATCCCACGATATATCTTGTATCCCACGTATGCGATACGAAATGCACTGGTCCTGTTGATATCTTCCACATGTTCGATCCGGTGAGCATTTTCAATTTTCAATCCTTTTTTTTTTTCTTTTTTTTCTATTAAAATCATGTTCAGTCGGTGTCAAATTGTTACAAATCCATTGGTTCTTCATGTTTTGTATGAAAAATTATAGAGTTGGAGCTTTGATTTCAATATCCATTGGTTCTTCATGTTCTCCATTAAATTATTTTTTTTCCTTCAATTAGCTGTCAATCGTGACCAACTTCGAAGTATTTAGGAGTATTTGATGAAATGATGATCACATACACTCTAATTTCAAAATTCGAGTGTAGGTGGCTCGATTTGGGGAACATTAGGGAAATTTTGAAATTTCTCCAGTTTCTCCCAAATTGCCTGTAATGTTGCACTCCAAACATGAACTCAAGCATGCATGGGGGTTGATTAATTGATTTGTTAAGTCCTTGACAATTTTTGGAAATAAAAATTATTTTTTAATTAAAAATTATTAAAATATTATTTTTTTAAAAAAATTTCTCTTCAACCAACTGTCAATTGAGATTAATTTCGAAGTATTTAGGAGTGTTTGATAAAATGATCATAACATACACTCTAAATGTTATGCATTCAATTTGAATATAGCCACATTAGTTCAGTCAGGGCCTATACAAAGGAAACCTATTAGGTGCACTTCTTTTTTTGAGATGTTATGATTTAAAAGTGTGTATTAAGGTTTTTTTAAACAATCCTTGAAGTTTCATTGAAAAATTCAACCATTTTCCCAATGTTTCCCCATGTTTCCCAAAAAGGGTGATAAATTATTCGATATAAACGATATATCCCGTGCGATGACCGATACATATATGTATCCCAAGGAAGCGATACGTAACACGATACCGATATTTTGAACACTGCATGTGGGGCACTTGATGATGGACATCTGCATGTGGGGCACTTAGAATATGGGTGATGGTACATGTGGCTACCATGTGGGGCACTTTATAAAATGATGGGTCATTTTCTTTCATTTCTCTGTATTTGCTAGAAATAATGTTTTGTAAGTCTAGGCAAGGAAATGAAAAAGGGGCATTTAAAAAAATAAATAAATAAATAAGAGGAAAATGGAAATGGTGTTTTCAAGAAATTTATAGAAACAAAAAAAATGCACATGCCATATTCATGGAAATGGCATTTCTTCAATTTGTGTTTCAATGAATCCAAACAAGTCCTAAGGGTGGTTTGTTTGGAATTTTCTTTTGATGGTCTATGAAAATTTTTATTGAGAAAACACAAGTGAGATATCTATGCTGAAATTACAACAAAGAGGACCTAGGTAAAGAATCCGGAGGACAATTGATTAGATCTTTTTTACACGAGGCTCAACCCATAACCTCCAATTTTGCTCTTCTAAAAACCTCCTCCGGCGCCTATTCCGAAAACATTGTTTAGTCCCTTCTCCCCAAATTGTCATAGACCAGCTAGAAGAGTGCCATCAAACCTTCCTCCCCTTCTGCCCATTGTGGCCCCCATGCCATGCTAGGAGGAAGCGCTTGATGGATGCTGGTATCACCCAACTTGGTATATGAAAAAAAAATGTCCCCAATCTCTCTAGCTAAGGCACAATGCATAAAACGATGATCAACTGCCTACACATTTTTCAGGCACTTCATGCGAGTTTTGGGAAATGGTTTCTTTTTTTGAAGGTTGTTGACACCGAGCACATTGTTCCTACCTACCAGCCATGCAAGTGCCTTCATCTTTGGTTAATATCCCGTATGTTAACACAAACCAGTTTTAAATAGCAGTAACGTGATGCGTAGTGCTCAGCCCTCTATAGCGTGTAGCGTAAATACGTAGCGTGTAGTGTAAGCTACATGATACTTCTATTTTTTAATTTAAAAATAGGACATATAATAAATAATGAAAAAAAAAGGAAAAAAAAATGGCTAAAAGATGATTCATTTTATCAATTATAAGCATGTTCAAACAAATTATTAGTTATTATTTATCAAAAGCCAATCCACATATATAAGCCAAATCAAATAATTATCACATCAATAACTTTCTAAGCAAACCACTTTAATTAATAAAGTCTAATTGAAACCACAAGTCACAATTATGAACAGAAATAAAAATCCCATAAGTTATAAGTATCAAGTACAATACAAGTGTCACATTCTTAACATTAGGTACAAAGAAAATGTGAAAAAAAAAGAGAGTAAAAAATTACATTGTAGCTTACGCTACGGACGCTACACGCTACGTAGCTTTAGCGTATGCTACATGGGATTTATGCTATTTAGGACGCTACGTAGCGCTACAGCCACGCTATGCCGGCTACGTCGCGTACATTACGGGCGCTATTTGAAACATTGACATAAACTTTGTGTGGGAGCATTGCTCTCCCCAATCATTATGTAAAAGGATTGGACAAGATCTTCTAGATTTCTCCCGGTTCCTCACCCAAGAGTCCCTTTTGCCAAAAGTAGGAGGATAGCTTTGAAGTACCAAGATCAAACAAATAAACTCTTCCACCCCTTCTATAGGTTCCTGTGGCATTGAGGGCCCATGCCTGAGGACCTGAGACTAAGAAGCACCGAGAAATGGGAGAGTAGCCTCCAGCGATAACCTCATTGACCTCGAAAAAGAGTCACACAATGCTTTCTACCACAGCAAACATCCTCCAAAAACTAAATACATCTCCCAAGGAGAATCCAATCCCTTAAATTTACTGGTCAACTTGGTGACCGCCTTCAATAGCGAGGGACACACCATATAAATTAGTCTTAGTTCCACCATCCTCCACACCCAATACCATATTTCTTTGTGATTACACATGGAATCACCATTTCTCGTTAGACAACTGTCACCTTGCATCTTGCAATAATTGTAGATAAATCTAAGATTAACTACATGGAATCTACAATTTTCCTTGCAATTCAAACATCCATAAACGTCAAATCAGGGGAAAGCCGATTGTTTTCACATGGATTCCTCGTATCTGAACAAGCCCTATGTTGTATTTGCCCATTTGCTTAATTTTACCAAGATACAAAAGATGCATCAACGGATATAAATGAAGCTCCAAAAATAACTAGAGCTCTTCAAACACCCTCCTTTGATAGGTTAGTCATCAATTTCATTAGCATCACAAATATGTAAAGATGTAGCAGCATCCTTGGAACCAATTCTTTAATTTATCTACCGTGAAATGTAGTTGTAATAGCTCAGACTCCTGTGATTTGGCTCACTTGATTGGTCTCTCACCAATTGCCATAATCGAGCATGGATAAATATGCATGACAAATTTTTGACCCTCTAAACCCCAAATTTCTGATTCATTTGGGTATATCTGCCGATCCTGAAAAAAAGAAATAAGAGAAAAGGAGCATTTTGATATTTCTTGTCATATTGGGACATTCTGCTAGCGCTAGATAAATCCAGTATCCTTATCTAAGTACCATCGAAATTGAGCTTCCACTTTGTTGGTGATTATTTTTCCATCTTACCAGTGGATTTGGCCCTGTCCTCACAAACATTTTCCAATTCCTTTGCAAGTGGTGGATGGCTCGGAATTATCTTCTACACGAATATTTGGTGATGTCATTTGAAGATGCAACGTTGTAAAAACTTCTACTATTTCCAAGAAAAAAAAAAAAAGAAGAAGAAGAAAAAAAAAAAGATAAGGAAAAAAAAAAACTACTATTTTGGTAACACATGGCATCCCAAAGAGATTAAAGTATGAAATGAATATCACCACTTGCAATGGATAAGAGTCGATCATAATAATTGCATAATTGTCAACCAAATGTGGTAATTGAGGAGCAAGATGCTCCAGTTTTTTTTTTTTTGGATTTCTAGGGTCCTTATGTTTGACTCCTCATGTTTGTGTCCAAATTACGTAGGCAGTGCCTTAACCAAGGGTTTTGGTAACTGGAATCTTACCTAGGTACTGATCCTACTGTGGTTACAGTCATTCGGTCAAGACTGCCTTTAACTGGAATATATTTTACTTCTTTGAAATCTCTCATTTCCAAATCCAGATAGTTAAAAGTTCATATGAAGTATTAACGCAATACCATGGTAAGGCAATGTATATTTTTAATTGACACATGTACATATTTTAATTTCCTACTAATATATATATATATATATATATATATATATATATATATATATATAGATTCTAATTCTTCAAGAGTGATGTAGTATCCAGACTATGAGAACCTCATGTTTTCTGAAATGAGCCTTATTAAAGAAACAACTTTCACTTTCATCTCCTTAGCTTCAGTCACCATGCTAGCTGGATGTAGTTTAGCTGCAATTGCAACTGGTGGGATCCTTGATCATAATGTTTTCAATAACCATAAATTTTAAAACCTGTTATGAAATTGAAATTTGTAATCTATTCCTTACTGTATGGTTTCTCCTTTCCTACTGCTGATAAATTCATGCTTATGTTTCCAATATCTTTCAAAGGATCTCTGAGTGCACTCCTCTCTCTTACATATCATGTCTTATCTGCAATTCCTTTGTCAGGCAATCTACGTATTTGGTTTTGGGGTCCCTTTGTTCATAGATAGTGATGAATCGACACATCGGGTGAAGTGGGGGTTGTGGGTTGTCCACAAGCTAGTGCTCACTGCAGTTTATGGCTTCATCTTGTTCATGCACCATACGAAATGGCGAGAGAGGTTGCCTGGTAAACCTCTCGCTCATTCCTACATCCAAATTCTAATCATCATATTAAGTCCAGTACCTGTTTCTATCTACCTGTGTCCCTTGTCATTTTATTATTAATTTTCTCCTTTGCAGCAAGACCAGCATTTTACAACTACATCTCCATGATGTTCGTAATGAATGCAGTAGCGTTGTTTTCATGTGCACTATTGGGAAATGGAGCTGCATTCGGGTTCTGGTATCAATTCAGTCATACACACACACACACATACACACAAAGAAAGGAACAAAAACTTTGATGCTTATTTTGACGATTATCTATGCATTGTTTCCAAGTGTTTTCTTTTCTTTGATGCAGGTTGTACGGCCTTACAACTGTCTGCTATCACTCTCTCTATCTTCCTTTTCTCTATGTAACATTCCTAGCAGATTTTTTTCAGGTCAGCTCTCTTTGCTTCCATGGCTATCTTTTTATCTTTTATTTATTTAGATTCCTGGGGATGGATGTTGATTTCAGTGATAGTTTAAATATCATGGTGTGGGCCACTGGCCACTGTTAAGACTCATTTAGTGGGCCACACTTATTACTATTATTATTATTATTATTATTATTATTATTATATAATTTTATTTTCTGTTCAGTGACAGAACATGGCTGTCCCAACTGTAGTTTGTACCTTAATTCTCTCTTCCATTAATAATTAGTCGTGCTAGAATCCTATGTTAGTTTTGCATGATTTAAAAAATGGTAGCGACTCTTCAATTGAACACATGGCATTAAGTTGTAAGGAAATCCAAACTTGTCCAAATAGCCGATCCAGCTGTGGATAGAGCATAACAAAAAAATTGCATTGAGAAGATAATATTAACTATCTGATTCTTCTCTTCGAATTTATACCGCTCACGATTTTACTTCTAACCATCCATTTGATAGCCATTAATCAGATGTTAGAGGTATGCTCCATCCACAATGGAACCCCAGTACTTGGATGGTCTGGGTAGCTGTACATCAGGGCGACATGTGAGGGGGAAGAGGAGGAAAGAAGGAAAGAGGAGATGAGAGGGGAGAAAGAGGTTTAGCCATGGTGTGCCGTAAAGGCCGTTACGTAAATGTAATGATTGTCACCATTATATATTATGGGGTCGTAGAGGCCGTAACGGCCATTATGGAAAAAAAATGATCTGTAAAGGCTGTTACAGCCCCTGTAACGGCCCATTATGGCCTCCATAAAGGCCGTAATAGAGAGACTGTAACAGCTGTTATGGCTTCCATAACGGCCGTTATACCCCATATCATAAAGGTCACAGTGGTGGCCGCTACGGGCCACTGTTATGGAATACCAATATAACATTTTATAACTAATAATGGAATATAAAATAGTGCTCCTCATGGATGCATGTAAAAGGATACGCATGCATTCACAAAATAACAAAATATATTTCCTGCTACATCAATCAAATGCTGATAGAAGAAAGTCTTTCTGCAGTAATTCACCTTTTGTCGTCTTATGCTAATTGGATTTACTGCTTTCTGTCCAATCTGGATGAACATTTTGGCCCCAACGGTTTCTGTATTGCAAGCTCTCTATACTACACTTCTCTGCAGTATTCTATTTTCTGATATTTTCCCTTCTTCAGATGAATATAAAAAAATTTTAAAAAGAAAGAAATCGTCAGCATTTATACGTTCACTAAATTTTCATGGTAAATGCTGATTGTTTTGTGTGATAGGAGGAAGATTTGCATTTGGAGAATGTATACTACTCTGAGATGAAAGATGCCGGTTTTTTCGATGCTGATTGGGATTAATCATCATTATCATTAGGTATCTCATGGCATGGCCCTGTCAAATACCGACCATGATCCCTCCCACTTGTGAATATCTGCTTGGTGGTGATCTCTGGTTATGGTCAATTCTCTGATACCCTTGTAAAATGAAAGCTGCAGTAGTGACTAGAATTTGGATTTTAATCCGTTGTATGAAATTTCGTGCCGAATGTGTGCCTCTTACAAGCATGATGCTACTCTCCATAATCTCTCATCACTAATGAATGAAACAAGGTATGTCTTGAAGCAATTTGGTGTGGAAGTGTTTGCAAGTGCATCTCGGGGGGAATTATAAGGGATCATTTGGATGAAGCAGCTTCAACTCGAAGCTGCCAACTAACTTAAAAGAGTGTAAAAGGGGGGGAAAAAAGCCCCAAATTTTGGAAAGGAAGCCACAATAAAATTAGAAGTCTTTTTATTTTTTTCGTGCATCAGAAATTATCACATATATTTTGAAGTAGTGGACTTTGTCATCCTAACATGGGTTTCTCCCCAGCATGCCTCCTGTGGGCCCTGCCAGGAAGATCACCGGACATGGACATCAGGCAGATTGGCTAATTAAGGGCCCACACAGCGTTTGAGTCAGGCCGTTGGTTGTCCATTGGTTCCTTCATCGTGGCTTTGATGACAGGATCGGCCTGATTTTTCAGTGGGAACAATGGATATCCTACATGTGTGGTTGGTGGTGGCTGGAATGATAGGGAAAGATGGCGAGAGTCTAGAGAGAAAGCATGTGATTTTTACATGAGAATGGAAAACCGATATTAATTACGGTCGCATTCCTGATTTTACCATTTAAACTCAGGTGAATTACCAAAATTCCTGCGTCTATTTTTTATATATTTATTTATTTTATAATGTGGTGAAGGCAAGCATTGACGGGGCACATATGGGTTCATGTATGACATCCAACCCAGTAGATGAGCCAAAGATAAGGCTGACCCAATCATCTGGGCCACGCATGAATTAGGAGGTTTTTGGGTGGTTTGGATTGTTTTGTGCTGATGGTTTCGTTGTCCTGAGGGACCAGTTGGATGTTATGCACACGCCAAGTGGGGCCCACTGACGAGTGTTGGTCAATTCACCTCCGGGAAAGCACTTTAGTCATTTCTAAGTAATTCGTCAAATCAGTATTCACGAGGGGATGCTGGGTTAAAAATTCCACAAAAGCGGCAAAAATGCAAGGCATGCTGCATCAATCTAGATTGTCCCAAAAGTGGGCTCCATTATATGGCTTACATATCCCCAAGTCCACGTTGACTATTTCTTAACCAGTGTTCCAAATATTGGTATTGAGTTATGTGTTGCATCCTTGGGATACAAATATCGTATTAGTTATCAGATGGAATATGTCTTTTGTATCTGATAATTTATTGTACTTTTTGAGAAACATAGGGAAACAATGGTGAAATGGTTGAATAGGGAAACAATGGTGAAATGGTTGAATTTCCTTTGAACAGGGACCTATGTTGTTTCACTAAATTAATGTAACTAAATTCAAATTGAATGCATAATATTTAGAGTATATGTGATGAATTAGTCTCAATTGACAATTAGTTGAAGGAAAATTTCAAAAATAATAATAATAATAATAATAATAATAATAATTAATTAAAAATAATTTTTATTTTTTGAAAATTTCAGGACTTAACAAATCAATAGCTCATCTCTCATACATGCTTGACTTCATGTTTGGAGTGCAACATCACAAGTTATTCAGGAGAAATTGAAATTTTTTTAAAATTTTTTGAAAATTTTTCCAAATCGAACCACCTACACCTAAATTTCGAAATAAGAATGTATGTGATGATCATTTCATCAAATACTCATAAACACTTCGAAATTAGTATCAATTAACAATTGGTTAAATGAAAAACATGAAGAACCAATGGATATCGAAGTCAAAGCTCCAACTCAATGATTTTTCATGCAAATCATTAAAAATCAATGAATTTGTAACCATTTGACATAATTTCAACAAAAAAAGGAATCAAAATTTGAAAATGCTCATCGTATCAAACAAGCAGGATATATCGGCACTATCTATGTGTTTCGTATCACACAAGTGAGATACAAGATATATTATGGGATATATCAGCAGATATTATCATTATTTAAAACATTGATATTAACTATTTAGTTGGTGGGCACCGTCATGAATGGCTAAGGGATTTTAGTTAGAATTTCAATTTGTACATGTGACCTCATAGTATTGTAATATGGACCGTTTATTTTGTTGGGTGTCAATGTGGGTGAAAAACGTCTTAAAATTTCCAAGATTAGAGGGTTGTAAACACTAAATTTGGATCTTCTAGTTATTTATTGATTCGATAAACACCAATTTTGGGTCTTCTATTTATCTAATTTTTCGGATGAATGTGCATAGTTACCATGTTTTATCTTCTTAACTTGAGGATTTTTGAGATATTTTTCACTCAAAGGTTTGACCAATGCTAGTGTTTGACTTTTTCATGGGTTAAAATACCTCTGTTGCATGGCAGGGCTAGTGCCCGTACGATATTAGAATGCCAGGAAAATTAAGGACTTTACATGCTTGTGGAGTGGGTCCCATCAAACTACGATTTGGCCCACTCCTTGAGAAATCCAATCCGTTCATTTGATTTGGCTAGTCCTTGACTCACTTGAAGTGTTGATTTCATCATGATCCAAGCCCTTCGTAGCCCAAAGCAGTAGTTAACGGTAAGTGTTAATTCCAAACTACTTATGGTGTGGTCTACCTTTGATGTGGTATTCCCTCATTTTTGGGCTCATGGCTTGAAACGAAAACCCCAACCGAATGGTCGGCATGGATTTCATACATAGCTCATGGTGAGCCCCATAGAAGCTGTTTGAATCTCCTTTTGTGGGCTAATTCGTAACATATGACCCCATTTTCAAAAAAAAATTGAGTTCTTTGTTGAAAGGAAAACCGACAAAAACCCTTCTTCATTAGAAGCTTCTTTGATGGGACTTATCACCACTCTCCGGCCATTATATTCTCCGGTATTTCAATCTCCGGCTTTCATTTAATTTTCCGACGATCCATTGGCCCACGTTCCATTATCTGGGATTATTTCACTATGGAAAAAAGCACGTTAGGGTCTTCTCTATTCTATCTGACTATTCATTGGCCTTTCATCTACAATATCGTCATAAGAAATATATAAGAAGGTACGTACGTGTAACCTATATTAGCAAAGTAAGAAGATGGAGTTGTACAGTTGACAACGGTGACCTGATGAAAATCACAACAGCGACCGGTTGTACATGACAACGACGACTCGCTGAAAATGACAATGATGACCAATTGTACATGACAACGACGACTAGTTGTACATGACAACGACGACCCTCTGAAATTCACATTGGCGATCCATAGTACATGATAATGGCGACCTATTGTAGAAGACAACGATGATCCATTATAAATGACAACGGTGACTGCTAAAATTAACAACGGCAACCAACTCTTTTTTTAAAAAAATTTGTGTTTAATATTATTTTCCTTAAGCCTAGTAGCCTCACATTTTCTTTTTCATGTATGTCAAAATTTGAAGATCATGGCTCTTTGACTCATTCTATGCTATTATGATGGAGAGTTTGTATATGAAAAAGAGAGATTCTTGTATAAAAATGGAGAATCTAAATGTGTCATTGTGAGCACTAAAATTACATAGAAGGAGCCCATACTTAAAATGCACAAGATTACGAATACAACATCCAAGGAATATGATGTTAGATTGAAGGTTGTATACATCCGACATGGTTGCAAATCAATCCCTCAACACATTAGTAGAGACAACGAAGATGTCCAGGCATATATGCTTTTTTTTTTTTTTCCAATCAGAACCTCAATTTTTAGATACCATTATAGATATAGAAAGTGGGGTCTCCAATTATTGTACAAGAATCCATGTTTGTAAATGTAAATGAGCAACAGTGGATACTAATTTAGGGATGGGCATTCGTTCTGTCACCAGTCGGTGCAGATATCCTTGACCTATCAACCATTGGTCAAAGACATGATCCAAGGATCGACAGTTGTGAATGCCTATCATTTCGCTTGTTGCATAGTGATGACTGTATAAATATACCCAAGCCATGAACCAATGCATGAAGACATGATCCAAGAGTCGACAGTTGTGAGTGGTGGTGTTTTCGCTTTTTGGATAGTGAAGACTATACAAATATCCATGGGTATGGGTCATCAATCGATGCATGAGGACATGATCCAAAGGTCGACAGTTGTGAGCAACCATCTTTTCACTTGTTGGATAGTAAAGATTGTACATATATCTTCGGCTAGGGCTGTAAATGGCTAGATTTGAAGCGGGTTTAGCCAAAAACCAAATCCGCCCATTTACTAAATGGGCATAGGTCCAAATTTTAGACCCAAGCATGGGCAGGTCTGAGTCAACCCCATCGGACCCATTTATAAATGGGTCAGGTCTAACAGGTATGGCTAAGGGATATCTAGATCTTGAACCAGACCCACTTATAAACAGGTCTAATGGGTATCATGTCCTAAACTAAGCTGGTAAAATGGATGGACGAGGCAGATTTCTCACAAGCATCACAGTGGGCCCCATTTAGCATCCCAACGTAGGACTTTCTACAAAAGCCTTTCACATGCAATATGCATACATCCTAATTCACTAATCCCACCATCTTCGGCACGTTGATTCGGATTCCATGGTGCCTCATATTCTCAGCTGGACATGGGGTAGATTTCTCGTTTTCCCAGGTTACTTGTCAAGTTATGTAAGCATTTTTACTGGGTCTAAACGGGTTCGAGTTTGGATGGGTCCCTTACAACATAGACCAGACCCGCCCATTTATTAAACGGGTTTGGGTTGGGTCGGGTCTAACCTAATATAAAGGAAAATAGATCCACCTGTTCAACATTTGGGTATGTTCTTGGACCTAGACCCTTACCATTTAACAAACGGGTCGGGTTTAGGTACCCCATTGGGTCCACTGACCCATTTACAACCCTATCCTAGCCCATCAACTGATGTATTGAATCCAAGGGTCGACAGTTATGAGGGGCTTTTTTCTTATTGGATAGTGAAGACTGTACAAATATCTCTGGGCCATCAACTGATGCACTGAGACATAATCCAAGAGTCGACAGTTGCGAGCGGTCATCAACCTTTGACCTGAATTTTAGTTTATCGATAAGTGAAGAATATGCAAATATTCTTAAATCACCAACTCAATCGAGTCATACTCCATTGGATGTCATGGTGGTGCCATCCACAATTTTGCAATTAGATATACTTGTAGATGATGTTGCATTCATTAAGGTAAGTTTTTCGAGTTATCCAAATTTGGTCAATGATCCTAATGAAATTGCCGTTAGACAAATGTTTAAGGATAAGAGTCAGTTAAAGGATATTCTGAGCAAGTATGCGATGTGAAAGCACTTTCATTAATACATGGCCTTGAAATAAAATAAGCAGAGATACATTGTTAAATATGTTATAGAAAATTGCAAATAAGTAGTGAGGTTGTATGTATAAAGACAAGATGTAAGTCAAGTGATATTAAAATAAAGATATAAAAACCTAAACACACACGTAACATGTCATATGAGGGGAGGTGATGAGACAATAACCATTTTCTGTAAAAGCTCGACTTCTAAAGGGATAGGTGAATTAATCCCTTTATCAAGTAGTCCTACATCTCATGGGTTAGGACTTCGGCCGACCCTTCAGGGCATAAATCACATGAGCCCTAGTGTGTCTTGAAGTCAATAAGCAATATTCGATGCATGAAATGCCTCCGAGAAATCATCCTCGTGAGAGTTGAAATGAGTTACATGAAAGCAGAATTTGATGTTAGACAATTAAAAATTTGCTCTAAAAGCTCGAACTGTTAGAGTATGGCGAATTAATCCCGTTTATCTCGTAGCCCAGGCTCGACATCTCATGGGTTAGAACCTCAGCCGAACCCCCTTCGTGGGCCCCAAATCACATGGGCTGCCCACCTCGAGTGTTTTTCCGCATCCCACGGGCTACCCCACTCGAGCCCGATGTGAAATGCGCATTAATCACCCCTGGTAAGGAGTCTCGAACACGAGACCTCTCCCGTGGGCCCCAAATCGCATGGGTCACCCACCCCGAGTGTGCCCCTGCATCCAACAGGCGACCCCACTCGAGCCCAGTGTGAAAATGCCCCTGCATTAGAAGGACAAGGAGATTGCAATGGCTGAGGTTATGGAATCATATGAAGCATCATTTGCTGTGCTTTCGAGCTATCTTCAAGAGTTGACAAAGGAAAACCATGGGATTGTAACGGATTTGCAAATAAATAACGAAATGAAGGGGTTTGAGAGATGTTTTGTCGCACTTAGACAATCCATTAAAAGCTTTCAATAGTTTTTTTTAAAAGGTTTAATGTATTGAAGGAGTACATTTAAAATAAAAGTGTAAGGGTGTACTCTTCATGGCAACTGCATTGAATAGAGATAATCGCATTATCCCAATAGTTTATTGATGGGTTTTTTTGACCGTCATCTTCAAAAGTCGTGAACGGTTGAAGGCTAGTCTCGAGGAAAACCATGACACAACTTAAAGTTGTAAGTTTGGGCTATTTTTCTTTGGGGTGCTCAACCAGTCAAATGAGGTGCTCGACCGGTCATGGACTCAGTTCAACCAGTTGAGGTTACGTAGATTCGTTCCGCGATTTTGCGTGGATTTCATGTCGCAAGTTCTTTCGCAACTGGGATGCGGAAAGGAGTTTCCTAAAACTTTAAATAAGAGTTCCTAGGGCTTTCAAAGGGTTTCTAAAGCTTTACAAGGGATTTGCTAAAGGGTTTAGGGCTATCAAAGGTGAGAGAGAGAGGAAAAGAGAGAGAGGAAGCTTATAGAAGGAAAATTATGCTCGTGGAGGTTATCTACTATACAATCTATATCTCAACGCTTCTATGTCCTCGTAATCGGTGAGATCTCTCCATTTTCTTTGTTTCTCTTATTGTTTATCCCCTCCTGCGTGAGTGAAGAAGGTTGTAACGTTCTACTTCATAGTGGATTGTTGATCTGAACGAGGTCCCGTGGTTTTTACCTCTTTAAGGGTTTTCCACGTAAAAATCTCTTGTGTGGTGTGTGGTTGATGCTTTGATTTATTTCATTACTTTATTATCCATAATTCTGGTTTGTTCTTGGAGGGCTAGATCCTAAGGTTTTGTGTAAGGCCCCCAACACTTACATGATTGGAGAATCAGGATAGTACTTCTTAATTACTGAATTAACAACTTTGTTCAAATATTGGTATCCCACAAAACCCCAATAGTATCTATTAAACTCTTTTAAATTATTTACTAACTCTATATATTCATCAAGACAACCATCCTTTCCTAAAGATCCTATTAGCAACATTTTAACGCACATGAGGAGTGCTAGCTTCACTGTGTCCTTATGTTTGCTTGTCCCCTAAGTGATCGAAAAGTATCTTACAAATCCTTCTTCACGACAACTATTGGTTGCAAGTACTTCTCCCTAATCTCATTCTTCCACTAGCCCCAACATTCTTCACAGATGCATAGGGTCCACACTTGAGGCCTATAATCAGGGTGAAGTCCATCTCCATAAAGGTAAGGATGGAGCCTTGAATATCAAATCACATGTCACCAAGGTGCCTCTATATCAGACAATGAATCACTAGACCCTGCGATCTGCCACCACTTTTTATTGAATTGTAATAAATACCTGAAACATGTTTTTTCCAAACATGTCTCTCCAAATATTGCAGTTCTTGAAATCATCCTTGCCTTCAATTAAAAATTGTACAGAACACTTCGGGGATACTTTTGGATTCTCATAATCCAAATATGGATCAGGTTTTCTCGATTCCATTCGAATTTGTAATGTACGACAAATAAAGAATTAAAATATAGAATAATAAATTAATGAAACATATAGGATCCTCATTGTCACCTATAGGATCGCTGTTGTCATGTACAAACAATATATCACCATTATCATGTACAAAGGATCATCGTTATCATGTACAAATGGTCATTGTTGAGATTTTCAGCAGGGATCGCTATTGTGATGTTCAACGAGGAGTGCCGTTGTGATTTTCAATGGGAGATTGCCAATCGCCATTACGTTCGACTGTCATTTTCAATAGGTCGTCATTGTCATTTTCAGTGGGTCCTAGCTGTTTCTTATACAATGGGCGAGTGTTGTCATTTTCAGCAGGTCCCAAATGTTTCATATGCTATTAGTCATCGTTGTTATTTTTAGCAGGTCTCAACTGTTTCATATACAACGGGGAACCATTCTCAACTACAATGGATAATATGGGTTCCATACATGTTATCTACTTCATTAACATAATAAACTCATACATTGATTCATGCCAACCATTTCTGAATGGTACCCTGCCAAAAAGACCATCTCTAAATGGTACCCCACAAAAATAAAAACATCAACCAATCCGTCTCTTACCTTGGGCTGCCATCTAGATGGAAAGTTGTCTTCGGAGTGTGAAAAAATAACTCTAGAGAGTGGAAAATGAACACCTGACAATGTAAAGAAACCCTAGAAAGATTTGTGGGTCTCATAAGGGAGAGAACACCCAGCTAGAGTGTCGCCAGAAAGTGTGGTGGTCCCACAAAGGTGGCAGCAATGGTCGGTCGGAGCTTATGGTGGTCCCCTCTATTGAAAAAACCTAAAAATCGAAAATGGGTCTTTTGCCATGTCTCGGCCTCACATAAGAGAATTTAGACAACTTCTAAGGACCATTATGAGTTATGTGCGAAATTCATGGCGTCCATACGAGTGGGGTTTCCATTTCAGGGCATGGACTAAGAATAAGGGAAAACAGTATCATGATACACGAGGAAACAATTGGAAATGAATGACCATTGTTATTGACATTTTGGAGATACAAAAAGCTTAGATCAATATGAAATCAACACTTACTGTGGATCCAGGACTGACCAAATCAAATGAGTGGACTGAATCTACAGTGGAGTGGCCCAACTATGGTTTGATGGGACCCATTCGACATGTCTGGAAGGGTCCTCTTAACTTTCGCAGCACTCGACTCGTAAGGACTCTAGGCCTCATGCTCAGGCAGGGGCAATTTAGTATCTAAAAATATTCAAAAGTTATTAGGAGGCCAAAATAGTAAGAAATGAAAAAAGCATTTTAGTATCTCAAAAATTCAAAAGTTATGAAAAAAAAAAAAAGAAGAAGAAGAGACCAATCACTAGCATCAGTCAAACTTTATATCCATTTTGGTAAAATCCCCTCCAGGTGGAAATCGGACGGACCAAAGGTTAGGATCTACATGATGAATGCACTAGAACATGAAACATACCCCAAATTCTCCAACATCCCGCACTTGTTAACCCACTGATGAATTGGGTAATCAAGACCACTTCTCTTTTGCGTCCCACAATGGATGCCCTAAAAGTCTCGTCAGTGTCACTAAAACTTTTAATTTGGTGTACGGTAACAAAGAAATACAACTGTCCATAGACCCAAATAGGTCCAATGGTTTAGTGGTCTAGATTGACTTACACATGCACTGGTGAGTTACTACAATTTTTAAGAAATACATGTGGGCACATGGGACGATGACCAACAGAGACTGTTCATGATAAAGAATAAAATGATGGTACCTATTCATAGAAAGAAAAATGGCCAGAAATAGGATATCAAAGTTTATTTCTGGAGTATGCTTAACCGCCCATATTTTTGGTCAGATGGGAACACAATTTGGATGGTGTGGATAGGTTGGAGCATCCAAGTTAGAAATCTTTTAAAAAGTTTTGGACAGGGCATGCAACCATATATGATTTGTCAACAGCAATGATTCAGATATCAGGAATTTAATTAAAATCAAATGACTCTACAGCACTGTTTTTTATCCCATTTTTTCATTAAATACACTTAGTGACCACTGCTATACATGCATTGCACGTGCCACATTTGCCATGTAAGATGCACATGTCACGTTTGAACTTGAAGGAATTCAAATCAGAAGAAGAGGAAATTAATGGTTACAGGTAAATCGGAATCACAAATACTTTCTGAATAGACAGAATGTACATTAAAATGAGATCTGGGCCTCTCATCATGAGTGTGCTTTATGATGGAGATTACACAGCAACACATGGATACCAATCACACAACTTAACAGTTCAGTCACCTCAAAATAGTAATAAACACAGTAAGGGTTTCTACACACTCACTTGGAAAGTTTTTTTGGATTTTTTGTTTTTTTGGAAAGGTAGGTAGGTAGACCTGGTCGGAATAATTTTCGAGCTATATTTCAGCATATGGCCCACCCGATGGATGTTCACCTGGTTCAATTCATCCCATTAGATCCTATCTACATCCTAAAGGTGGGTCCAAACCCAGACCATGTGAATCAGGTCTGATCTTGATTCCATTTCAATTCGTCAGATTGCAAAACCTTCCAATATTTCAGTAACCCAAATGATCCTGAAGATTCAACCATAGGCGAATAAATCTGGTACTTAAAATCACTGATGGTGCTTCTGAATCTCACAGTTAAGCTTGTTTCCTACTTTTCTGTTGTTGCTCCAGCTATAGCTCCTCCTTTCACTTCTTTGCCACCTTTTGGGGACTTAAAAGAATTTTGCAATGGAGTGCTCTTGGTCAAATCCAAGATAACAGTCAGAAATGAGAATAAGCTTCATCCCCTGAATCAGCACAGCATTAGATAGGCACCAATACAAACATTGTCAGTAATATTTGAAATCTTTAATTAGATACAAATGGAAAATAATAATTCATTTCTATGAAGATGAAAGCTGTTCCTCTTAAAGAAGCAGAGATCCATACATCAAGAAGAGAACAGCCAAGTTCTGAAATCAAGATATGAACTACAAGCTCGTGTTATGATACAACAAAATCAGGTTACGAACCATGAACTTGTCTTATTATAATGAAATCAAGTTATGAACTACTAGAAAAGTGGCAAGCGCAATGTAAGAGATGAAGAAAGGGTAATGCCAGGACAGCGTTTTCAGTGAGAAAAGAAGAAAGGACAGAGGTGGGAAGAGAAAAACAAAAAGGATCTTTTAGGACCAGTCTTTTAAATAGCGGTACCATGTTGTGTAGCATAATAAAATAGCATAGCATGTACCATAAGCTACATGATACTTCTATTTTTTTAATTTAAAAATAGGAAAAATATAATAAATAGTAAGAAAAAAAGGGGAAAAAATAAAGATGCCTAGAAGACGATTTTTTTTTTTTTTTCACGTATACGCATGTTCAAACAAATTATTAATTACCATTTATTAAAAGCCAATCCCCATATATAAATTAAATCAAACAATTATGACATCAACAACTTTCTAAATAAACCACTTTTAATTAATAATGTTTAATTGAAACCAAAAATCACAAGTACGAAAAGAAATAAAAATCCCATCGGTTAAAAGTATTAAGTACAACACAAGTGTCACATTCCTCAACATTACACACAAAGAAAACGTTAAAATCATAATAATAAAATACACTGTAGCGTACACTATGTGCGCTACACGCTACGTAGCTGCAGTGTACGCTACTACTCCTGTAGATTTACGCTATTTAGTATGCTACAAGCGCTATTTGAAAAACTGGTTAAGGCTTGGAGATGTGAAAATGAAATGTTAGAAACAGAAAGGTACGGGCAACTAACTAGTTTCTGCCAGAAAGAAACAGAGTGAGATGATCAACCTGACTTTAGAAAAATCCAAAATTTTCAAACGTAGAACAAATCAAACTGAATTCTCCAAGCATGATTAAAATTGCTGTTTTTCTTTTCAACCCAATGCTTGATTGCCAGCCTAATTGCCTCACTCAGTGAAATACTTACTCTAAATGTCATGCTGCTTCTAATATGCTAACTGGATTAAGCATTATTCCTCACTGTGATGCTTAAAGAAATAAACAGCCCAGAAAATAGAAATGAGAAAGGGAAAGGTGATTACCTCGTGATTTTTTGATTCCGATGGTAACTTCATTTGAGTAACCAAACGATCCGAGAAACTCAGTCGTTTCAAAGCATATAGTTCTGAGGTGGTGACATTTCCAAGCACCAACCACCATGCTTCATCTTTTACCTGTTGGAAAAAAAAGTTAATATTAGGTATGAGTTTTACTCTTGGCTGTGAAATCACACAGGCGAACTTTCTACCTTTGGGAACCGAGGGGTGAAGGCTCTCGATGTTGTGCTCCGAGAGCTCAGTTTTTCCAATCTAATGTCAAGAACAGAGGAATTCGTCCCTCCCTTATCTTCTGTGTGGACTTTCAAAGTTACTTGAACATGGGGAAAATTCTGCAGATCCTGTATAAAGAATAGGGAATGCTGAAATGGATCAAGTCACTGCAACAGGTGAAGAAGCCATGGTTGTACACGACTCATCCGAGTCAACTCAGACTCATTCAGGACCGGTATGGGTCGGTACCACAAGGCACCCCATCCCCCCTGATTCACCCCCTACCCAAGCAAATTTGGTCTGATTTAACCCCGACTTGGGCAAGTCGTGACTTGATTCAAACCTGAATGAGTGGGAACGAGTTGCCAAGTCAAAAAACAATGGAGCCCGAGCATAATCATACTTGGGAAGTCGTGCATAGATGAAGGCCCTCAAGGGACTTGCTTGGGCATTTCAATCCAAGTTACTCAAACCATAAAGGGATCTGAATGATATTTTCCTTAACCTAATCTTTTTGAAGAAATCATATCTTTTTGAATAGCTATAAAAATCAATGAAACAAAAAATTCACAATGTCATCAAAATAATTATAGTTTAAACAGAGAAAGACGCATGGTTTACATAAAAAATCAAACAAGCAAGCAATAAATGTACAAAGTACAGATTTCTGTTCGATGAGAAATATTGGAGAAACATCTGAAGGCTAAAATATAAAGGAAAGAGGCTGGCCACAACCTGCTGAAGCAGAAAGTAAAAAAAGCACTAAGACACCTCAGTGCCAAGCAACCCAGTGTCTGCTCATGTTGCCTCCTCATCGCCAACACTTCCTCAAGGCATTGTGAATATGCGTAACTGTGTTACAAAAATTTCCCTCACATTTCATTGGGATGTGCAGTATCAAACAACACTTTTGAGGCATGTAACCACATCATCCACCAACAATGAATTCTATTGGAGACATCCTTGTTGATCCTTCCATCATTTTGAATTATAGAGCCAGCATAATGAAACACTTTGAGATTGCTATTTCCAAAGTACCTCATACGACGTCTATTTCTACACATTTTGCAAGAGTTTGCTGTTATGGGTTTTAAAATCTGGCTGGAAATTTTTTGACAAAGACTGATGAATTATAATAATTTTAAGTTCTCAGGGTTGTGTTTTTTTCTTTTTTTTCCATTTTAAAAGTTCACGGTTAAAATTAAATATTAGTAAGTCTTGTGTTATTAATGGTTGATATTAGAAGTTAGCTAGGTATTTTAGTATTGATTATAAAGATCTGAGGAGAAGAAGAAAGACAAATTTTATGAATTTAACAGTGAATTTTTTTCTTGTGATTGGAAGTTCTAAGATTCTGTGGTGTGCATGTTTGGCACTTCTTAGTTGCACTTGCAGGAGGCCCAAGGTCATTGTTTAAGAAGCCTAGGATTGATAGCGATCACTAGGTGGGTAAGATCTTTTGTCCTCAATAACAAATACCATCTGGTCCTTCATTCAGAATGCATCTAATATTGTTTGTCTGTAATTTCTTCTAGAATCTAAATCTCTCCCCTTCAGTGCCTGACCTATCATACAATTTACAATGCACCTTATTCATGGCTTTATTGCTTTCTTAGCTCCTCTTTTAGCATGTCAGCATCTTACGAGGCCTAACTCGTTTCTAGTTCTTTGAAATTATTTACAGCAAGACTTTGTTTGCGAGCACCATCCCTCTGCTGCCACGTTCTTTATCGTGTGATTCTTGCCTTTAAATCCCCAATAAATTCCATTTTTACTCTTATTATATGGTCAAACATCTCTATCCAGATCTCCCAAGCAGGTTTCCGAATTCAAGTTTCTTTTCCAATTATTTTTCATTATTATTATCCCATCCATATGCAACCTCATTATATCCAAATATCTACTCCCATTTGGCATCATTACAAGTTCCATTTCTTGGAACTCTAATAAGCACAGCAATAGTCCCTACTGCTTTTTTAAGTGCAATTGATAACTCATGATCTATGACAACCCTAGGAGTGGGAGCACATCTAATGTAAAGGAGATGGTACCTAAGAAATGGGTTAGTCTCATAGTGGACTCTTGAGCCCTTGAGAGTTCCTCCTAGCTTCCACAAATAAACGAATGTACTGTGGTCAACTTCTCTTTCCAACACTGGCCACTATTAGTGTAATAAGTGCAGAATCCGACAAAGGGTGGACCCTCCTTAGGAAGATTCAAGATCAAAGGGCCTTTACTGTATTCATAGGATACATTCCTTTTGGAGTCTCACCAAAAATCTCCAAGAAGTGTTCAGGTGGTATGGGATATTGCTGATGTCTTCATTCCTAAGCTCGAACACTCAAGTAAGAGCAAGGGTTTTGCATTCGTTCTGTTTTGCTATACGGACCATGCGAGAAATATGGTAGTCTATGGATGGGAAGAAGCTTGGAGGTAGGTGGTGTTGATTAAAGAAACTACGCCAATAGATTCCACAGGGTAGTTATCCCCTTCGAACCTCCTTAGGTCATCTTATGTTGCTGTGAGAGGCTGTTCCTGCCTAGCTTTAGTTCGACTCCATAAGCTGTTGTTTAAACACAGCCTTAGGAACCTTAATGCAACCATCTTTCTACGTCTGGCCAACCCCAGGTTTGTCTCCTTTCTTTCAGGTCAAGAGAAGAAATGATGGCTTTTGCCAATGACATCCTGCTTTACGAAGATAAATTGATGGTGTCAAGTGGAAGTCGTTGGTAGTAGGGGAATGAGTTGTCTCTTTCACAAACCACTTCATGCCTTGTTGTAAACTTGTAATCAATACTTGTTGGTAGTGGGGGAATATGAGTTGGTCTCTTTCGCAAACCACTTCATGCCTAGTTGTAAACTTGTAATCAATACTTGTTGGTAGTAGGGGAATATGAGTTGGTCTCTTTCACAAACCACTTCATGCCTAGTTGTGAACTTGTAATCAATACTCATAGGGGTGGGTTACTCTTTTTGCAAGGTATTGGGATAGGATGGAAGTTTGGTGGTCTGTTCCTTTGTGATGTTCTTGCAAGTTTTACTGTGGCGAGGTGCTGAGCTCAACAAGGTAACGGAACTGGAAGTGGGAAACCTCTCCTTCCCGGTCTTTGCAAGTTAGGAATCTGCAGCAGTGACAGTGAAAAAGCCCGCTCATCAAGTCATCTGATAGAGTGCTGTTGGAATCCGTTAGTTGGCAGTGGTTGGTGAGGAAGGAGAAGAGGGATCAAGAAGAGATGTCAGGGGATCTGAAAATAGTGACAAATCTTGTTCTCAGCAATTTCTCAGCAGGGGAATTTCTCGGGAGATTTTCAGATTTTGATGTTTTTCTCGCAATGATAATGGGAAAATCTCTCTGAAAATAAAAAATATAAAAATCTTTTAAAATTTAAATGTTTTACAACAAAATGTTTTTTTAAAATTTAAAATGTGGGTAAAAATGAAGTTATTTAAACTTTTAGACACTTATTTTTTTAATGAATTTCCTGTGAAAATATCGCGAGATTTTCAGAATTCAGTGACATTCGTCACACTTGGTCTGCAAATGTGGAGTTGAGATGTCTAGTGGTGAAGGGGCGGCTAATGGGGTCAATCTACCTAGAAATCCGCTTAGACACCATGGGGGGCGGTTTGGTGCCTAGTGAACCTGAACTTAATGGTGTTTTAAATCCAATTTTGGGGTCAGCTGAGAGTTGTCAGTCTCTTGTCCCATCAGGAGAGGTGGAGGGCACAAGGCACTGTCTAGTTTGTCTCCTCTTTTGGCGCTTGAGATGGGCTGTTAGCATCATCTCATCAGGGGTGGGTGGAGGACACATGGTGCATATTTGGGCTCAAAGTCTCCTTCTCTTGCAGAAGGGGATATGTTCGTTACAGAAAATGTGATGCAAAGATAGACTTTGGTGACAAGTCATGGACATATGTGATCTATGGCAGGAACTCAGTACATTAGAGAAAAGTGGGCATATCCATCCACATGTAGTCTTAGGCCTTTCGAAGGGGTGGAGAGCATAACGGAGGAAGGACTGAAGGAATCAGGCATTTGCTTGTTAGTGACAAGGCAGCACAGTTGAAATCAAAGTAGGTTGCTCAACTGAATCATTGCGTCTTCTCCATCGATGAGCCATCCCTAGCAGCTGCAAGTCGTGAAGGTGGGACATTTGTAGTTGTGGCGTCTCTTGTAGATTGTTGAGGGAATGGGTCAGGGAATGGTGTTGTGGTTAGGGAGGCAGATACCAATGGGGAGTGTATGTTAGCAAGTCTATGGATAGGCCAGGAAGAATGGTGGTGGGACAATACTGGAAGTAGGCATGGTTTTGGTCACAGTTGTTGATGAGATCCCCCAGGTACTGGATTCTTGGAAAGGATCAGAGTCCCTGTGGGTTAATGGGGTTCAGGACAAAGTGGAGAAGCCAATCAGGATGGATATTGGCATAAAAGAGGAGCACTTCAATATGATTACCTGCAGGATCAAGAAGAACAAAAAATTCGTTGAGACTGTTGCTGTGAAGTCTCCGGCAAAGAAGACAAAAAGGCTAGGTGACCTCCAAAGCCTTAAATTATCAGTACAAGAACAGGAAGGAAAGACAGCTCTGGGGAGGGTAGTTATACTGTTGTGCTGGGAGGTGATTTAGTTGGAAACTTGGAATGGATGTCTTCTAGGAATTCATGTCAGAGTTGTGCGATGTTAAAGCTCCCATTCTAAAGGTTGATGCTTAAAGAGTTAGTTCAAACTAATCAGTTTGATCGAGCATCTATAAGGTGATCACTAAGGTCCTGGCCTGTCATCTTAGAAGGGTTATTGGTTCCATTATAGTAGAAAATTAGAGCTGATCAGTGACTGGTGGTCCATTTATTGTGAATGAGATGGTTGCCTAATATGGCAAAAAAGGGTGAAGGGTTTTTTTATTGAAGGTGGACATGGAGAGGGCGTATGCCTGTAAATTGGGTTTCCTTCTATATGTTCAGGTTGGAAGGGCTTGCGCTGAAACGGTGCAACTAGATTAGAGCTTGTATCTTGTCTGTGTGGTTTTTGATAATTCTTAACAGAACCCCTCTGGGATTCTTCAAAGGGAGAAGGGCATCAGACAGAGATCCTTTATCCCCTCTTCTTTTTCTATATTGTTGTGGGATCGTTATCTGAATTGCTCAAAAATGGTGTTGCTATGGGTATCATTAATGGTATGGCTGTGGGGAATGATGCTGTCAAAGTGATTGATGTCCAATATCTAGATGACACCCTCCTCTTTGGCGATGAGTTGGTGATTGAAAGTTAGAAAGAGTTGATGAATAAGTATGACCTGTACTGGACCCCGTGCGAAGACCATTGCATTGATTTGATGCTTGGGATGATAGGGGATGGGCTTGAAGTTAAAAGTGTAATTGTTGATGTTCGAGCAATTACAAATTTCATCTACAATCACACCTGACTATTAGTCGGGATGCATGAGAGATGTCATGGCGGTATAGAGTGGCCTGGGGCGACATGGTTCGCCATTAATTTCATCGCCTTAGAAAGCCTTTTGAATATAAGCATGGAATCAAATCTATTTAATTCTAGAGAGTGCGAATTGGAATCAGAGCAACAATGTCTTGGTGACGACGATTGAGGAAATTTTCATGAGTAACTCTTTCAAGGACCGCATAAATAGTGTGGTGGGTATTCTAGAGTCTATTTACAGTGAGGTAACAATGGTGGATAATGAGACATATCCATTAATGGGTTCCATGTATGAGTCCATGTGATACATGAAAGATACCATCAAGGTAAAAGCTTCGAAGGCATTTAAATGGGTGAACATAATCATTGATGACAGATAAGGTAGGACTCTGCAATACCCACTTCACATGGCTAGTAAGTAATTAGATTTAATATTTTATATGTTTTCAATGCTTTATTAGTTGTTGGCATGGTATGGACGGGTATGTTTATTTATTTTTATTTATTTATTTATTTATTATTTAAAGGAATCAGTATGGTCATTTTCTCGATACTAATGAGTAAATATGTGCATCGTGATGGATTTTCAACATACTTCCTAAACCCCAGGTACCACTATAGTTGTATACTCTGCGAGGATAACGACTTAAAGAGAGTGGTGCATGGAATATATGAGAAGTTATTACCTAATTCTCCTGGGAAAGCTCATTTTAGGAACGATGTAAACTGTTGCATTTAATTCTTATCTAAGTTCCTACCACACATTATATTGATAATTAGTATTAAATGCCATCAATAGATTGTGTACTTTTGAGATGGGAGGGGCACGTTTGGGTGATGCTAATGCATGAGGATGTTGGTCATACAACTGTGCGACCCACTTCATGGTGTGGATGTGGGCCATCGCACTGTATGGCCCATGTACTTAAAAAAAAAAAAAAAAATTAAATATAGAGGCTATAGAGGCAATGGAGACGTCTAGCCTTAACTCTCTCTCTCTCTCTCTCTCTCTCTCTCTAATCTATGATTCTAGATGGCATCAAAGCATTCTTGTTGCTTATCTAATCAATCTTTCTCCATTCTATCCCATAATTCTTTTTCCTTCTTTATTTTTTGGTCTTTCATCCCTCTTCTGCTAAAAATCTTTTAAGAAACCTAGGGTTCTTTTTTTTTTTTTTTTTTTTTGCTGGGCTTTTATAATTTCCATGCGTGAGAAGGAATGAAGTGTTCGTGATCATCACCTCTTGTGTGTGCGATGTGTGAGCTTGCTATTGTCGGATGTTGTATTCACGATTATCAATCCTTGTGATTGGTTGGAACATGCGGACATGTGAGTTGGTTATTCTCTTCAAGTGTGGTGTGCATGCGTGAGAAGGGATGAAGTGTTCGTGATCATCACCTCGTGTGTGGGATGTGTGAGCTTGCCATTGTAGGATGTTGTATTCATGATTATCAATCCATGTGATTGGTTGGAACATGTGGACATGTGAGCCGGTTATTCTCTTCAAGTGTGGTGTGCATACAGTGTGAAGTGTAAAAGTTGGATGGTCATTGGTCGTGAAAGGTCAGCCTGTGTTCATATAAGCTTGCAACATATATTCTATTCCCTTGTCCTAAATGAAAGGGAAAGGAGATTTGAGAACTGGATTCATGAATCCATCTAATTTTTTAGGGAACCAAAAAACCTCTCAAATTTAAACGGAACAAACTATCTTCAGTGAACAAAATTCATCCAAGTGTTTTTAATAGGCAAGAGAAAATTAGGATACTTGACCATTGGAAAGCCTGATGAGAGTGATAACATGTATGATCAATGGATCTAGGAGAATGCTCATATTATGACGTGGTTGTAGAATAGTATTGAATCTTTCATTAGTGCGAATGTAATGTTTTTGGATACTGTAAAAGAAGCGTACGATGCATTACGAGAGATATATCAGCCGACAAAAACATCTCTCAGACGTACACGTTATTTGAGGAAATATTTGAGCTTCAAGGAGGAGATATATCACTAGGTGAACATTATTCAAAACTTAATGAAAGCGGGAGGAGGTGAATGTGTATCAACCCCTCACTAGTGATTTGGAGAAGTGAAGTCAACAACAAGAGGAGTTCTGGGTTCCCAAGTTTAGATTTGGCCTAGCAAGTAAAATGAACCGGTTCGTGTATAGATGTTGATGGAAAGGATGTGTCATCTCTAAATGAAGTATATACTTGCCTACAACGTGTGTATCTTTTAGCTCTACAAGTGGAGCCAATGATAACTCTTTTGTACCTTCCTTTATTGGTTGAGGTTGAGGTGATAGTTGTGGTGGTAAAGGTAATCAAGGTGGTCATGGTGAAATAGGAGGAGGTCATGCACTTAGAAAGTGCACCCATTGCGAGTTTACAACTCATTTTGTTGAAAAATACTGGGATCTTCATGGAAAGCCAACATGGGCTAATCATGTATCTCACATTAGAGGGAGTAGTGGGTCTTATTCGGCTAGCTCTCTGTCTACAACTCAACAACCATGTATGTCTGGAGAGATGCTTATGCTTACTCAAGAAGAGTAATCCAAGTTGCTGAAAAATCTATAGAATCAATCTGTTCCTGCTACTTTTGCAGTTACTTCTACTCTACGACTATATTTGTGACCTCAAGTATGACTTGTTTACGATCCAGGTTTCCTAAATGCCCTTTAAGTCTTTTGTCTGTTGGCAAGCTCATCAAATCTTTTAATTGCTTTGTGACTTTCTATCTTTTACACTGTATTTTCTAGGATCTAAAGACAAAAAAGAAGATTGATGGAGGACATGATCATGATGGATTGTACTATCTTGACTTTGACATTGTTAGCATCGCAACACAAAATAACATTTCTTTGTGTCAGTGACACTACCGTCTTGGTTATCCACCATTGAAGATTCTCAAAGGCATTATTCCTTCTTTGTCATTCGTACTAGTTCTAGAGTGTAAAGTGTAAACTTGAGTACACGTCATCGTGTTAATTTACCACCATGTGTGGAAAAGTGTAGTTCAATTCCTTTTTCTTCAATCCATTCAAATGTTTGGGGACGGGTTAAAATTTACAGTAAATCATGATATAAGTATTTTGTTACATTTGTTGATGATTTTTTGTGAATGACTTGGATTTATTTAATAAAAGACATCTAAATTATTTTCTATTTTAAGACCTTTCACATGGAAGTACAAAATCAAAACTGAAAGTGTGTGTTTTATTTCAATTATGCCAAGGAAAATGTCCCAATCCTTTAATCGGTATTTTTCTAAGACGGGTATCCTAATTCCTACATCGAACATCATGTGCTCACACCCCACAACAAAACGGTGTTGTAAAATAGAAAAATAGTCACATGCTTAACGTGATTCGTGCTCTCTTAATTCACATAAATATTCCCAAAGTTTTTTTAGTGATGCAGTACTCATGACGTGTTTTTTGATAAATTGAATGCCCTCGATTGCTTTAATGGGTGAATCACCTTATGAAGTTTTACTTGCACTTTGCAGGTACTCTGTTGTTTTCTTTGCCTCCCAAAGTTTATCAATGTATATATTTTGTTTACCAATTGGAGTCGAGCCACAATAAGTAAATCCTAGAGCTATTAAATGCATTTTTCTTAGGTACTCACAGACACAGAGGTTATCGTCGTTAGTCTTTCACTTCGAAAACAATGTGTATGTGAATGCTACATTTTTCGAGTCCACCATTTTCTTCTAAAAAGACAAATCTCTTGATGTGGAAGTTGTGCATGTACCTATTGCTATTGAAGAGGACATCACCTAAGCTCCTCCCACTGTGCCTCAGCTGATAGCCTACTCATGAAGAAAACAGGAAAATAGTTTGACTAATCGTGATGTTCCATACACCGTTTCTTCTTCAAACTCTAATAATCTAGTGAGTTCCCTAGATAGGTTTAATATTCCTATTACCTTGAGAAAAGGGTACTGATCATCCTATCTCCAAATATGTCTATTTCCCATACGCATCTCCCACTTTCCATAGATTTTCCATATCCTTGTCCTCTCACTCTATTCCAAAGTCATACCAAGAAGCACTTTTACATAAGGGGTGGAAGTAGGCAATGGAAGAGGAAATGATTACTCTTTATCAGAATAATACTTGGGAGCTAATTGGTCTACCTACAGGTAAATGTGTTGTTGGTTGTAGATGGGTGCAAACCATCAAGTTCATCCTAATAGCACAATTGAATGTTTAAAGGCTCACTTGGTTGCTAAATGATATACTCGAACCCTTGATGTTGATTATACTAAGACCTCTCTTGTTGCTAAGTTGAACTCTATTCGTGTTATCCTCTTTGTGGGCATTAATCATGACTGACCGCTCTATCAACTTGATGTAAAAAAATGCCTTTTCTTTAGAGTGATCTCACTAAGGAGGCCTATATGGAGCAAACACTTAGATTTGTTGCTAAGAGGGAGTCAAACAAAATTTATAAACTACACAAGTCAATTTATGGGTTGAAGCAATCACCACATATATGATTTGGCAAATTCAGTAAAGTTGTGTTGAACTATGACTTTGTTCGTAATCATGTTGATCATTCCATCTTTGTATGGAAAGGTATCTCAGGTCTTATTGTGTTAGTGGTATATTTTAATGATAATATTATTATAGCAAGTGACAATAGGGGGATTAATGATCTTGAGATGTATCTTCAAAGGCATTTTCTCACAAAAGATCTTGGTCATCTTCGATATTTTCTTGGTATAGAAGTTGCTAGATTCAAGGAAGGAATTAATTTGTCTCAACAAAAATACGTTATGGATTTGCTCATGGTGATAGGTTCAATTGATATACCAAAAGATCTGAATCACAAACTTGTTGGTGATCAATAAGATGTAATTAAAGACCTAGGGAGGTATAGAATGTTGATTGGAAAACTTATATATTTAACCATCACTCGGCTATTATGCTGTAAGTATGGTAAGCCAATTTATCAATGCTTCGAGGGCACCTCACATGGATGCAGTCGTTTGAATTATGCAGTATTTTGAAGGGGTGCTAGGACAGGGAATTTTGTACATAAGGAACAATCAACTTCAGATTATAGAGTACTTTGGTGCATATTGGGCGAGTTCTTTAACAGATGGGCAATCTACTACTGGGTACTGCACGCTTGTGAGAGGAAATCCAATTGCGCGGAAGAGTAGGAAGCAGGTTGTTGTGGCCGATCAAGTGCTAAAACAGAATATAGAGCAATGGCTCAATACTTCTTGTGAGTTAATGTGAATCAAGAAATTGTTGCAAGAAATGGGGTTTATAGTGAATCCTGATATAGTTGTTTTGTGATAATCAGGCAGCATCCCACATTGCAAACAATCTGATCTATTATGAAAGAACTAAACATATCGAAGTCGACCGCTAGTTTATACATAAGAGTCTCGAATGGTGAAATCTTCACACCATATGTCCGGTCTTACAATCAACTTAATGATGTGTTCACCGAGGCCCTTCCTCACAATCAATCTACATGCATATACCCTAAGCTTGGCATCAACAACATCTATGCTCAAGCTTGAGGGGGACTATTAACGCATGAGGATGTGGGCCATACAAGTGATGTGGATGTGCGTCATCCCACCAGATGGCCCACATAGCTTCTCTCTTCTATATTTAGTGTTTATATTGGATTATGAATTCTTTATTAGTGAGGTATTTTTATACTTTTAGTTTTATTTTAATACAAAGGAAAAGAGTGGGGATGTGGATGTCCAATCCAAACTCTTTTTCCTCCCTTCTCCTAACTTTCTTCTTTCTCTTTGCTTCTCTCCTCTTCTTCTCTTTAATTTATGATTTTATAGGTGCGAAGATGTGAGAGAGTCAAGGAAGACGATGATGCTATGTGAGTGGTTGCATGTAGGCTTGTAATTAAAAGTTAGTTTTCACTTTTAAAAATTACATATGGAACTAAGAGACAAACATGATAAATTTGCAAGTGAATGGTGGTCCATGTATAAGAGTGAGTACAAGACCTTGTAATGATTAGTTTTCTGCGTACTCGCACAAATTGCGTCATCATCACCATGTGAGAGAAACCGGAGCACGTTCTTGCTCATTAGCGCGAATAAGTAGAACAAGTTGGGTCAAGAGGCTCTAGAAACTAGTATTCTACCACTATAACATGAAACTTTGAGAGAAGTTGCTATCAGCAGAAGATGCAAGAATAGTAGAAGAGGACCGGTTGGATCTCTTGATGATTGGTCAGAATGCATTTTATGAAAGGGATTGTAACGCCCTGAAAATCGGGGGTCGAGTAGAAACTCAAATCTCGAGGAAACTAAGGTACCTCCCTTATATCACTTCCCAAACAAGGATCCATTCTAGGGTCATCAGTCCTAGTAAATCTCATACGATGATACGGTTCTAGGTTGCTGCAAAAGGCTCGTCGCCTTATCAATGTAGGCCTAGTTATCCTCTAGTTACTACGGAGAGGCTAGTCGCCTCAACGCAGGTTCAGAGTATGCTCGAGGTCACTACACTAACGCGTCATCCAGGGCTGACACAATCGCAACACCCCTTCAGAGATTGTCCAACCAACAGGTATCAGAGCGCGCAGCGGTGATTTTGTTTAGCAATGGCCCACATGAGGCTCACGCACAACGCGTCTTCTGATCAGTGTAGGCCGACAGCTCGAATACAGTGTCCCATACCACTATATTCGGCTCACGAGTCTGGTTGCTCACTGGTCACTATGGGGAGGCTCGTCGTCACAGTGTAGGCCGACAGCTTGACCACGGTGTCCCATACCACCATGTCCGGCTCATGAGTCTTAGCGGATCACGGTACCAAGGTTAACAGGGATTTCACTGGTGAGTTTGGTACCCTAGGTTCAAGCAGTAGCGTTCAAACATGGTTAACATACATTGGCCAATCGGGTTATTTGACAAGCTCGACTAGCATGAGCGCATATCGAATTGATCGACATGAAGTGCATAAGCACTCCGTGTGGCCTAACCACTGTCGTCAACCGATATACGACTCGGATTCGTCAGGCACGTCTCATGTGGCGAAACAACGTCAGCCACTAATTCAATGCTTGTTACCGATTGCCTGGACTATACAATAGCCCCGAACACAATCAATCTCAATAAACTAGCATATGAGATAATCGAGCAGTAATGAATACATATTTCAAATCATACAATCAGTTGAGCATGTGATGAAGTACAACATAAACATGAATTTGTACATATCTAACCATGACATAAATGGAGGAAAACATACACATCATTAGAGACATTTTTACATACACTTAATCTACACATTACATCATACATGGTATGTAGTAGTTAGAATATATATTAGGACAAGTTCTTTCGTTAAAGGATTGCCGCCTATATACCAATCACATACCCACGATGGTTAGTCATGGCGTACGTTAATACATAGTCTATACTCACTTAGACATTTTCACAAACACTTAGGTTACACATGTGTACATATACGACATATTTTAATATAACATGTATTAGGTTCATCCGTTCAGCTAGAAGTTGATACACATGCATCTAGCATACGTAGACAACGATTAATCATGGCAAGCACAAATCCGTATTTCATACGTATACCATATTTTCTACAAATACGAGGAATACAGTATATTCAACATAGTTAATGTATAACTGAAAGAAGAAACGGACAACACTTTGTACATGTGAAATAGCATCCACGTCAGTAATCTATCATTAACTGACATTGAAAGCCTTGAAAACTATAACCTATACGTTTAAAGTCCGCACCTTACGCCGTTAAACAAGTTTAGAACTCAGTTTGTGTACCGAGTCTTCGTCTACGGCAGAACGGCAACCTATAGCACGAAATAGGTTAGCTATTTCATCACTTACGGTATTTGGAACTCTAGAACAGGTTAGGTTTAGGTTTTCTTACCTAAGAACAGGATCGGTATCGCCGGAAGAGCGACATGGTAGTCATAGATTGACACGTAGTTTAGTGGGCTTGAATCCCAGGAAGAAATCCCAAGTCTCTCTCTCTCTTTCTCTCTCTTTCCTTCCCTCTCTCTCTCTTGTCTTTCTAGGGTTTAGGAAATTCGTATTGGTTATGAGATAAAGGGTTTAAGGTCCTTATATAGGCCCAGAACTTCCGAAAATAGGCCAAGGGCCAAGGTATACTTAGGTTATGTCCAAAGCCCATCTGTTCCCGCTCAACGGAGCACTTCTGGAGCCCCCCCTTGAGCCAAAGGTCGGACTTAAGCTCCCTTATGTTGGATCTAGATCGACCTAAGTTTTCAGTCCGATCGGATTCGCAATTGACCGCGGTGGGCCAATTTCAGTTCAACGGTCCATGATCATCGATCAGGGCCACAAGTACACTGCCATGTGTATGAATTTTCCCCTGATCCGAGGGTGTAATTGGGTCAGATTCTGACGGTCTGAATCCTTATATTTGACCCGCAAGCGACGCGTCTCAGATTACTTAAGTTAGATTTTTATTTATAAAGGTATTTACGTTTCTCACACACTTTGCTCCGGGCTCAAGTTGTGCATTTCTGAACATTGTTAGGACTTGATTTCAGGGATGGTCGTCAAGCCCAGCAAGGCGGTCATATTCATATAACTTTATGGAAAATCGGACTTTCGACGTGTGGTCCAGGTCCGATACGGAGTTTCGGTATGCTCCCGAGAGCTACCGGGGATAGAGTTTGATCCTAAGTTTTAGGGTATTGTAGCGGTAAGGATTCTACATGTTTTGGGTCTTGTAGATCGTATTTAAAGTGATCAGTGCAGATTTCACAAGCAAACTAGCGTGACACTAGTTAGAACTCGCCTAATTTCTAAAGGATTTCGCCCTAAATGATTTCTGGCTGAGGTAGTACTCGGATCTTTGTAGTTTGTATAGAAGGTGATTCAAGCTATTAATACTTAATTAAATTATGCCCTAATCATGGCAGAATAAGGTCCTAGGGCAGTCTTATGCCCAAGGACGTCCATTGCCAAGCTAGGAAAAATCTGGGGTGTTACAGGGATACAAATGACCCAATTTACGAGTAGGTTAGGTCAGCTAATTTGGATTTATTAGATGACCAACTAGATCCCAAGATAGTGGAGAATGTAACATCACAGGGCATTGATGTTGATGCAGTTATAGAGGAGGCAATATCTTCCCTCAAAGCTTTCAACCTATTGTTGATGGGTGCTCGAGGCAACCAAGCATTAGGATCTCATGGGACATGTGGTGGCCACACTCTTCTTGACAATGACAATGACAATGACATGAATCGATGAAGGTGGTGGTAATGGTGATGGATGGCAATGCAACACGGGTGAAGGTGTTGGTGATGTCCATAGAGGGACTCGAAGTTGGAGGCCTCTTAGCTCATTCACTAGGGAGAGAATTTGAGCATACCACCTAGGACGAAGACCATGGTTCTCATACTTGCTTCTCGACTGAAAAATAAGTATGATCGTTGTAAGAAGCAACAACTGAGTAGCGCAAAGGAGTTTGTAGCACTGAGCATGGTGTCCATGGGCATCAGTGGTGGGCATGACAACTCTACTTATGTGCATAGTATGGATAAAGATTATTTGGTTATGGACCATGGGTATGCGACGAGCGACACTAGATTATTTGGTTAAGGACCATGGGTATGCGACGAGCGACACTAGTTACAGTACATAGATGCAGCCATTTGACTCTGGATACGGGCAGGGATATCCAGGATATAGATACGGCAGATGTATCCAAAAGTCACATATAAACCCAGTCCGAATGTAGCTCTCGATATACATGAGTCACAGATAATGATAATTACGCAATACCCACGGATGAGCGTACTAATTCAGTTTGAAAGGATGAGTATCATTGACACCTGAGAGAGTATCTAAGTTGTGGTAGACTCACAAGAGTTTCAACACGAGGTCATGGGTTCAAGTACCCATTGTGGTGAAATCCCACTATGGTGTGAGTGCGTGTGTAAAAAAAAAGAAAAAAGGAGAGAGTATCTAAGTTGGTGTTATTCTACCATGACTTGGACAAGTATTGCTGATTCATGGAGCAGCAATACTATGGCTACCCCAGTGGTGATGTAGATGATGACTTTGAGCCACATTGTAACTCTATGTAGGTCTGATACACAACTGCACATGTGTGTGTGTGTGTGTCTATATATTGGGTTTTGAATGCATTTGTTGTGTTTTCATACTTGTCTTGTACGATTTATAAATGATATAAAATCATTTTGGATATAATTGCATCACTTTTGCAAGGCAGCACATAGTTTAGGACCCTATACAAAGGAAGCTTATTATGTGTATTTGTTTCTTGTGATACTTGAGTTCTCAGTGTGTAATAATGCCTTTTTTAATAGCCCCTGAACTTTCATTAAAAATTTCAGTCAATTTCCCAATGTTTTCCAATGCTTTTAAAAAACAATAATACATGTGAATATTTCCCACACAGCTGATATGTTTCCGTATCCCAATCTTGCGATACATGCATCAATATTGATATTTGAAGTACTGCTTACAGGTTTTTTCTGGCCTCAGGGTGAACTCAGGTAAAAGTTGCATTTTTGGTATAATTTAGAACCTAAGGAGGTGTGCATGTTAGCGAGGGTAGTGAACTGGAAGGTATCAGAGCTGCCTTTTAAGAACCTAGGCAACCCGATTTTCAGAGGCAGAGTGGGGCATGATATCTCTGGCCTGGTTATAGGAAAATTCATAAGAACATTGGCAATATGGAAGAGCAATTTTTATTTTTATTTTGTAGAGAGGGAGAATCATCCTCATAAACTTGCTGTTGTCATCATTGCCAGTTTGTCGCCTAGGCCTAGACCATTCTGCCTCTCTCCGATGCCCGGTTAAAGTAATTGACAAAATGGAAGCAATCCAGAGAAAATTCCCCTGGGACAATAAGAAAAGAGTCCGAAAGAATACAAAAACGTACTAAATAGGTGAAAATGTATGACAATATGGGGTCTTTTAAGGCATCAACAATTGTACGAAGTCAGGAATCTCTGATAACATTTGTCTATTTGTCCCTAAAAAGTTGTATGGACAGACACTATGGGCACTGCAGTCCAATCAGTTGTCAATTTTTTACCACGCCAGTTGGATTATTGGGCCCTACTCTCCAATCAAACCATCAATTGGGTTCAGAACTTCCACAGGGCAGTTGATATGGTCCAGATTTTTTATCAGATCAAATAAGATGCTTGATGTGGTCCAGATATTCAATTCAGACACTTGTATGATCCTCTCTTCAATTGGGACAGTTGGATAGGCCTTGTCTTTAATCAGAGATCTCTGATGGGCCTCAGCTTCAATTACATGGAGCTAATCTACTATCCGTAGCCCTTTGATGGGTCTGAACTTCAATATGGACCTTTTAATGGGCCTGATCAATCAATCAGAGAACAATGGAGTCCAATCTTAGCCCTGATTCAATGCCCAGGTGGCCTAGATGCATCAAAAAGTACATATAGAAGAGAGAGGCTACTGAATCTCGGGGGACAATATATTTTGGACACATCTCTTGCACCTGTGTATGGATGTTATTCAATTTCCAGATGTCCAAGGTTCTTCAAATAGAAACTAAGACCCACTCTTCTGTCTTGTGTATTTTCATGAAATGCAAAATTCATCCATGCACATTGTTGCTGCTCGGAGACATCCTGCAAGATTGAGTCTGAACACAGAAGCAAAGGCATACCTGGTATAATTGTGAAGCAGAGAAATTCTGTAGTGACTTCTGGAGCTTAATCTTTGAGAGACCCAATAGCTGTTGCACATTTGAGATGCCTTTTCCACTCAGGAAACTTAGGAGATCATCGTTCATGCACGGCAACATCCACAAGGGTGAATCTCTACCAAACCACAAACCCTGAAAACAAGCTTAGTAAGAAATCATGCGTGAATCTAAAGGAAAGACAAAATTTACATGGAACATGATTCTTTTGCACCCTTTCAGTGCAGTCCATTCATTACCTCTAAACAATGCCTATAATACAATCTTTTAATAAGCTGTTTGCAGGAGGCAATATAGTTTCTCCCTCAGATTTTCATCTCATTGAAAAAATAACTAATACAGAGGAAGAATTTTATTCAACCCAAACAAGGACTTCATTTCTTCATTAGGCAATCTTTGGTTAACAAAACTGGATCAATAATGCCAATGGAGTATCATGCTTGAACCCAAGACTGGTCAGACAACACATGAATGCTGACACTGCAACGAGTGAATGTGTGTTACAAGAATTTGACAGATGTTACAGGAGTCACAAAGTTATCAGACAACTGTTTTGCAACCTCATCATTCTCACATTTTAATTAAAGAAGCCCTCAACATCTTTACTGTTATAATTGCAGATGGGGTAGAATTTGTTTCCCAACAAACCAGTGCTTGGTCATACAATGCAGCATATCCATGAGGGTGAAGTATTGGAAATCAAAGTTTGAGCAGAACTTCGAAATGGAACTCCAAAATGCCCATACTTAATTTTCAACTAAATTGAAAAACAAGGCAATGTTTATGAGAAATGAGAGGGCACCACACCCGAGTAGAGATTAAAGAGGTGATTGCCTCCACAAATGCAGCATGGTACACATGAAAGGGATCCAGGCCATTCATCATGCAGGGCCCACCATAAACATGCCCTGTCCCATAAATCAAGCAGTTCCAGTCATCAGTTGGGTCATATATATCAGTTGAACACAGAATATAGGTCATCTTTTTCTGTCCATTTTTCATAAGTGCATGGCCCACCTAATGAGTGGACTTCCCTGATTTTTGGACTAGTGTATGTTCGCAGAAGGCCCATCCATAAGGGCCTAGATTTCACAGTGTCCCACACAGTCATGTCTAAAACAGATTGCCTCTTCAATCTCTTGCTGTAGAAATCACCTTGCCCTGAATCCTCTCACTCCCATTCTTGCTCGCATGCATAGCATATGCTATTTACTAGTGATTCATAACCTTCTCTTCTCTCTCCACATCTAATTTTTCCTCTCTTTTTTAACAATAACAGGTACTCCCGTACAAATTCTGTGACCCAAAAGTAATTCCTCTATGTTCCTAAGATCTCTCGCGTCAAAGTTCACCGTCTTCTTTGAACATACCATCAATAACTTAATTAACTCTAATTTATGTTTACATTTCTTGATAACATACTAGACAATCTACTTGTTATTGGGATCATAAAGTTATCTTTGTGAACATCATTCTTTTCGGCTTTCATTTCCTTGGAACATTTTTTCTTCAATATATCTTTTTTTTTTTTTCCGAAAAGATAACAACACCTTATCAAGAGCAGCCAACACAAAGATTGGCGCAAATTAACTACAGCCCTAGCAAAGTAAAAACAGTACACACATCCAAAAATTTCAATCCAGATGCCTATCCCACTACATCTATCTTGACTCTCGCCACTACCTCTACAACCAAGCCCTGTAAATTGTGGAAAGGACAGTTGTTCATTTCCCCCAAATGGCCCAAAGAGCGGCCATTAGCACAAGCCGCCACACTACCTTTTCTTCCTTTCCTACTTCGCTCCCACGTCAAGCCCAACCTTCTATGGACTCCGGCATCACCCATGTCATGTTGAAAAGGCTTAGGAAGATGCCCACACCTCCCGAGCAAATACATAGTGAATGAAAAGGTGATTAACCGACTACGCATCATTCATACACATTATAAAACATTGGGAGTATCATGGATCTTTTTGGAGATTGCCAATTGTGAGCACTCTCTTTCTACCCACTAGCCAAACAAACGCCACAACCTTGGGAGGGGCACCATAAAACCAAGAGAAGGAAGCATTCGCCTTCTGATCATGTGAGGCTGATTTCCGAAGCATCTTATGAAATAATTTGACCGAAAACCTACTGATGCAGAACAATTAACCACTTGCTCTAAAAGCTCGAACTGTTAGAGAATGGCCAATTAATCCCTTTATCTCATAGCCCAGGCCCCACATCTCATGGGTTAGGATCTCGGCTGAACCCCCCTCGTGGGCTCCAAATCACATGGGTACTGCCTCACATGGGCCGCCCACCCTGAGTGTGTCCCTGCATCCCACAGGCTACCCCACTGTAGCCCGGTGTGAAATGCGCATTAATCACTCCCGGTGAGGAGTCTTGAACACGAGACCTCCCCTGTGGGCCCCGCCCACCCTGAGTGTGCCCCTGCATCCCACGGGCGACCCAACTCGAGCCCGGTGTGAAAATGCCCCTGCATTACCTACCGGAAGTATCACTTCACCGCACTAGTCTTTTTTTATCCGAAATAGGATGATAATGCTACAAATGGCCAAGCACTTCACAAAGCCATCCATTTCCTCCAAGGAAATGCTCACAAAAAGATGTTGAAGCGGAAAATCCATGTTTCACTTGTCCTCCCAAAAACCAAATGTGATTGTCATCTCCCAATGAGAAGGACACCCCCTCTTCAAACTTCATCGTCATCAAAGATATTGCCCTCCAAAGAGCCAACGGCTGATAGCACGAGGACTTCCTAATCCACCATCCCTTTCTTTGGATCCCAAACCTTTTGAAATCAACTCTCTCCAAAGCCTCCCTTCTTCCATTGTAGATCGCCACAACCATTTCTTGAGAAGGGCCAACTTCATCCCGTCACAACCATTTCCTGAGAAGGGCCAACTTCATCCCGCCCAACTCTCTAATCTCTATCCCTCCTTTGGCCATAGGTTTAAAAGCCTCTTCCAACTTTACAAGGTGGAATTTGTGATTTTTCTCCTGCACCACACCAAAGAAAATATCACCTTAGGTTCTGCAATCTTTCCAAAATTAACTTTGGGCCCTATCTTAGACCCCTCGAGGCTTTAAAGAAACCTTCAGGGGAACCATTAACGAAGATGGAAAAGCTCGCCGATCAAATGCATGCTCGCATCCATTGTCTCAATTTCAACCCATAGCCTAATCTATCCAACATATGGTCCAAGAAATCCTAGTCATCTACACAGACAACTTTTTGATCAGGAAAATCATGGTTTGATGCAGTTTGATTTAAGAAGATTTGTTATGACTTTTTCAAGATTTTTAGAAGAGATTCGAGGTATGTTTGAGCTATTTTTCTCATGTGTCAAAAAAACCCCAAAATCATGTTTTTTTTTTTTTTTTTTTAGATCTCTCCAAATTGGGTGTTGTTTCTTAGATATTTTTGCATAGGGTGGATCGGTTTTACCATAATAGACTATCTAGTCTTCTTTCGATTTGATTTGGGGTTTTTGGTGGTCCGTTGGTGATTCTGTGGTCTGAATATGCCATTTTTGGGACTCCTTTGTATCTGACCATATACACTAGAGTTGTGGCGCACATGCCTTAGTCGCCAATGCATGAATCTAGGAATTTTATGATATGCAATGTTAGGGTTTCATTGTTTATGCCTTCTTTGAGCTATGATGATGTGAAAACTATGCACCATAAATGTGCTATATGAACTGAAGTTATGTAATCCTGCTTGTGTCCTTTGTTTTCTTGAGAAGGCTATTATGTGCAAGGTTTGTTGAGAATAAGTACTAATATGGAAGAAAAACTTTCTTTTGGATCTATTGTAGGGTCCTTAGAATCCCATACTCTGTTGATTACCACTATTAAGTTGAATGGTAATAACTATTTGCAATGGGCTCAATTAGTTAAGTTGTTCTTAGAAGGTAGAGACAAACTTATATATATTACATGAAGCTCTTGATCCTTCAGATGGGAATTTTAAGACTTGGACGTAAGAAAATTAAATTATGGCTTGGTTACTGAACAATATGGAGCCCTTTGTGAGTAACTCCATTATGTTCCTGACATCCTCCAAGAAGATATGGGACACCATTTGCATAATGTATTCGGAGGATCAGAATATATCTCGGATATCAGTAAGTTTCAACAGGATCTGAGAACACTGAAAGAGTACTTTGCTCTTTGTGGTATGTGGGATGTGTTAGATCTCTATCACTCCCCTCTTATTGCACAAAGGATTATGTTCTTATTGGAAGCAATGTGAAGAAACTCAAATAATGCAATTCCTCTCTTGGCTTAATTCCAAATATAAGGGTGCACGTGAGTAGATTATAAATTTATTATAATGGACCCTCTACCTCCTTCGAGTGTTGTTTATGCTCTGATTCGAAGGGTTGTCTTTTCATCTTTCTCCTATTCCTATATCGGTTGATAGATCTGCTTACATAGCTGGAGACCAGCCTTCCTATAGGCCTGTACATAGAGCTCCAAGATGAGGCATGTAAAGCCATGAACGTGATTGTGGATATGGAAATCAAGGCAGGGGCCCTGATAATGAGCATAGTGGATGTGATAACCGTGGTCAGGATGGACCTGGTCATGGCCGTAATGGACCTGCTCGTGTTTGTATGAGCTGTGATGGCACGAATCATTTTGCTTACCAATGCTTGAATATTCTTCATCGTCCATCATACCTAGGAGTTTCTCTGGCTAGTAGCATCTCCGTTGATTATTAGAAGACTTGATAGATGACTCTTGCAGGGCCTCAAGAGAGATCTCCCTCAGGTGATTCTGTTACCTTGTCTTGAGAAGTCTTTAATGCTTTCATGCAACTTCATGTTCGAGATACTATTTTATCATTGTTGGCATCTCCGTTGATTCTGAGAAGACTTGATAGATGATTCTTGTAGGGCCTCAAGAGAGATCTCCCTCAGGTGATTTTGTTACCTTGTCGTGAGAAGTCTATAATGCTTTCATGCAACTTCATGTTCAAGATACTACTACTACTACCTCCAGATCCACTGTGACCTAGTCAGGTACTGCTCTCCATGTGTTTTCCCCTTCCTAGGTCATTAACTCTAGAACCACTTCTTATGCAACTGGTAAGTCTCATTTGTTCAGCTCTTATCAATCTTCTAACCAGTCACATTTTGTTACTGTTGTTGATGGAAACCAGATCCCTATATTTGGAACTAGTTCCATCAATCTTTCTCCCACCATACGTCTATCATCTGTCCTACATGTTCCTAGTTTTTATCTCAATCTTTTATCTGTCAGTTATCTTACAAAATCCTTGAACTATTCTATAACCTTTTTCCCCTTTTTCACATTGTGTTCTAGGACCTCCAAACAAAGCAAATGATTGGCGGAAGCTATAAAGATGGGGGGATTTACTTCTTGTAGGGGTGCACATTTAACCGGTAGAACCATGGAACCAGACCGGAACCGACCAAATGGTCTGGTTTGGTCCGGTTCTAGGGTGCACCGGTTCCGGTTCCGGTTCTAAAAATCAAAGAACCAGTGACATCGGTTCGGTTCTCGGTTTGGGGGTATGTAGAACCGAACCGAACCGAACCGTGAACCGATCCGTAGAACCAAACCATGGATCCGATCCGTAGAACCGAACTGAACTGTGAACCGATCTGTAGAACCAAACCATGTATCCGATCCATAGAACCGAACCTCGAACCGAACCGATGTGTTTTTGCACACCTTATAATTATTTTCTCTAGAACAATTATTTTCGTAAATGTATTTTTGCACACCTTATACAATATCTAAACCATTCATCAAATGGACCACAACATGGATGGACATGGGCTTGCAATTGGGCTGGATTATAAAAAGCCCATAACCGTGGAACTAATCTAGAACCGAACCGGTTTTAACGGTTTGGTTACGGTTCGGTTCTAGGGTGCCAACGGTCCGGTTCCAGTTCCGAATTTCCTAGAACCGTTAGGAACGGTTCGGTTCCGGTTTCACCCCAGAACCGGACCAAACCGAACTGTGTGCACCCCTAACTTCTTGGATGATACACAAGTAATAGTGTCTAGTGCTCTATCTTTAGATAGGGAGTTAGTGTCCAGATGGCATTATTGTTTAGGGCATCTATCTTTGTCTAGGTTGAAGATTATGTTTCCTTCAATTCCTGGTGATAAGTCATTATGTTGTGAGGTATGTGAATTTTCCAAACATCACTGGGCTGTGTTTCTTCCTAGTTTGTTTAAGAGGAAATTTAGACCGTTTGAGTTAGTTTATTTTGATGTTTGGGGTCCCACTGATGTCAATTCTATTTCTATATATAGATACTTTATCTCTTTTACTGATGATTGTTCAAGGACGACATGGGTTTATCTTATGAAATTTAAGCATTTAAGTATTTGACATGTTCGAGAGTTTTCATAATGAAGTCGCCACCTAATTTCAATGTCCCATTAAAATTCTATGATTTGACAATGGTGGCTAATACATATCGAAAACTTTATTGTCGTTTTTGTAGGACCATGGTATCTTATCTTAGACTTCATGTATACAAACACCTAAACAAATGGTATTGCTGAGAGGAAAATTTTCCATCTTTTTGAAGTCACACGTGCTCTTATTCTTAGTATGAATGTTCCTAAACACTTTAAGGATGATGCTTTACTCACTATTGTTTTCCTTATCAATTGTATACCATCTAGAATATTATTGAATAAGACATCCTTTGAAATCTTGCATTCGCATAACAAACTTTTCCCTCACTCCCTAAGGTCTTTGGGTGGACTTGTTTTGTTCTTATTCTTGATGGTAGTTACAATGAGTTGAGTCCTCAGGTTATAAAATGTGTCTTCTTAGGATACTCTTGGTCTCATAAATGGTATAAATATTATAACCCTCTTATTTGTAAGAGATGTATCAGTCGATGCCACCTTCGAAGATATCCTTGCTTCATTGATGAAAGACGACTACTGCAAATCCTCTTACTAGTCAGGCAGAGCTTCCGCCAAATAACTCTATACCCCTTTCAGTCCCTTGTCTTGATGATTCTCCCACTCCTTTCGACTCCTCCAAGCCTCTACTTGTGTATCAACGTTGGAAGAAATCCTCCACTGATCTGCTTACTATCATTCAATCTGCTTCCACTAGTGGGTTAGGTACTATCTCTCCCTCTCCTGATGATCTTCTTATTACTTTGAGTAAACCTTCTCGTTCATGCACTAAACATCCCATCAATAATTGTCTCCTTCTAGCATCTTTCACCTTCCTTCAGGTCTTTTACAACTTCCACATCCTCCTCATTTATCTTGTATAATCTAAAGGAAGCTATAAGTAGTCCCGACTAGAAATAGGCTATGAGGGAGGAGATGCGAGCTCTTAAAAAAAAATACATGGGAGTTGGTTCCTCTACCTGAGGGCAAGCAAACTATTGGATGTCGATCGATTTATACCATCAAATACCTTCCTGATGGTTATATTGAAATATACAAGGCTCGGTTGGTCACCAAGGGATACGGACATATGGAGTGGATTATCTTGAGATGTTTTCTCCTATAGCCAAACTTAACTCCGTCCGTGCAGTTATTTCTTTGGCTATCAATTTGTCTTCGCCTTTATTTCAGTTGGATATGAAGAACAACTTTTTACATGGAGATCTGGACAAAGAAGTTTATATGAACCAACCTCTGGAACTTTCTATGCCAAGTAACTCACACCTTGTGTCATCTAAAGAAGTCTTTATGGCCTCAAGTAATCCCATCAGGCCTGGTTTGATAAATTTAATCATGCTCTTCTAGACTTTGGGTTTGTTCGTAGCTAAGCTGATCATTCTCATGTCGTTTCTCATCGGACCACAAGAATTATGGTGTTAATTGTTTATGCGAATGACATTGACGATCACGGCCGGATATTTCATATGTTGTAGGCGTTGTCAATTAGTTTATGCATGTTCCCTGTACAACCCATCTAACAACAGTGTATCGAATTCTTTGTTATCTAAAATCGGGCCTTGGCAGAGGATAACACTTTCAAAGACATGGTCAACTTAACATTTCGGGTTACTCTTACACTGATTGTGTTGAAAGCTCTCATGATTAGCGGTCTATGTAAGCTCTCATGATTAGCGGTCTATGTCAGGATATTGTACTTTTATGGGTGAAAATCTTGTCACTTGGAAAAGTAAGTAGTCAGTTGTTGCTTGGTCCACTGTTGAAGTTGAATATAGGGTAATGGCTCATGCTACGTGTGAGCTCATCTGGTTACGGACCCCATTACAGGAAATTGGCTACTCTCCTCCTAGTCCCATTCAAATACACTGCGATATTCAAGTTGCGATTCACATCGTGAGCAATTCGGTATTCCATGTGTACTAAGCACATCAAGATTGACTATCATTTCATAAGGAAAAAAGTTGTCAAGGAGATTGCGACCATTATGTTCGTTTAGAGGAGCAACTGGCTGATGTTTTTACCAAAGCTCTTACTCAAGATGCTCTTCATCGGCTCATTCGCAAGATCAGCATGATTAATATCTATGCTCCAACTTAAGGGGGAGTATATGAGGAGTGTGTGCAAACATAGTGATAGGGTAGTCTTGCAAAGTATAGTAAGATTTTCCTTGGATTTTCCTCATGTATACAGCTGTTCATTACTTTCTCTGCTTTTTCTCTATTAATTTTGTACATTCTCTCTATTATAATAAGAAGAAATATACACAACTACATCTAGCCATAAATCTCTCTTCTTCTTTTACAGCATCTCTCTCTCCTATCAAAGGTCATATTCGTAGTATGTGTACAAGCCTTCGTATATCTTCTCGCCCTCTCGATCCCAAGTCCTTATGGGTCTTCCCCCATCCTCCTTTTAGGCATGTCAACCCAAATCGAAGTTATCCTCATCAGGGTCATTTTCAATTCTGGTAACACATGGCCGAGTCATCTTGAGAAAGTTTTCAAATATAAAAATATATTTGTGGACATAAATTTCCTTTCATTTCATTTTAAGTATAGAAAATAACAAGTCTGGCAAGTGACAATGAAATCTAGGATATTTAAGCACAAGTGTAGGTATCTCAAGCAATAGAAATTTGGATTTATTGCAAGCACCTAGATGAAGCATAAAGTGCAATAAAAGGAAATTAACTTAGCTAGAAATGAGACACATGCAACATCTCTTGGTGGCCAAACCTATTAGGGTACCCAGTCTCCATGGTATGATACCGGGATCAAGTCTTTCCAGGGTGTTTGGTGAGGCAATGAGACTGACCCCACCCCATCTCACCTCACCACAACAAAGAAAAAAAAAAATCTTAAGAAAAACGACTTGAATCCCACCTTTGAATCCCTTTTTTATTTGAATCCTATAATTTTATTATTTGAATCTTATGATTTATGATTCAAATCCCGAGTTACGATTCAAATTATACTTCTCTCTCTTTTTTTTTTTTTTTTTTCTTTTTTTTTTCTATTGTAAGCTTCATTTGGCTTTCATTTTATGTTTTTAAATTGGTGGGGGCTTTAAGAATCATTTAGAAAAAAACCTTCAAAGGGGAAAAAATAGAATAATTTAGAAAAGGTAAATTATTTTATTTTGTTTTTTTATAAGAGATTAAATGATATATTTTCTCTTCAACATTAAATTGTAGAGCTTTTTGTTATTTAAGATTTCTTACTTTTTAACTGGTCAAAACACTAAATTGATGTATGACTTATCTTGAATGTTTTTATGATGGTTAGAAATCAAAATATCTTTCTTCGTTGGTTTACAAAATCATATGTTATTTTTCCAATGTGATTCTACATTCAAGAAAGGCAACACGAACATAAATTATTAAAGGATCCCTTATGTTTTTAAAGGAAAATTTCTTGAAAGACAAAAAAAAAAAAAAAAAAAAAAAAAAAAAAAAAAAAAAAAAAAAAAAAAAAAGGAGGAAAGATAAGAATCTTTTATCACTATTTGACATGGTATTACTTGGTAAATATTGATGACCACGGGATGATCGCCGAGTTTTTAATTTTTTATTGATTTATTTATATTTTTCATATTTTAAAGAAAATGATAAAAAAAAAAAAAAAATCTTATGATTTACGATACAACTTGCAATTCGATATGATACAACCACTATTACGATTTGTGATACGATAATGATTTTGACAACATTGGTTTCACATACCATATAAAGGTACCATGTTTGCACCATATTACAAGAAGAGAGGACTTATAACAGCGTTTCTCCTTATTCCTTCTTCCATTCTTTTAATTTAAATTTATAAAATCAACAACAATCACGATTAATAAATGTCTGCAGCAACAACACTCCAAATTAAAAAGCAATTTCAGTCATGTTTAGCCATCAATCAGAGAGGGGAAATCATTTTGATGAAATGCATTTATGTTACATAAAAGCAAACAAGTGAATGTAATTAAAGGTAAATTTGTAGAAGATTACCTGCATGACCATTTGTAGAAGATGCATACAAGTTATTGTGCTTGAAAGCCATCCACTATTAGCAGATATGTCTATCATAGCCTGGATGATACGAATGCTTTGATCCAGTACTGATTTTAGGTCAGTGATATAGTCACTAATTGGTAATTCTACTTGTGAAAAGTGTGCCTGAAATACCAAAATCACTGAGACATAATATACAAATGATGATATAAAAAAAAAAATAATAAATGATGCATATTTAAGTGAGGCCAGATAAGTAGGGACTCAAAAACAATACTAAGATGGTATGGACATATGTCATGAGAAAATATCACTACTGAAGCCCCGACCTGGAAGAGTAAATTTGCTTTCACATGTGGGTCATCAAGATTATGTTGATCCACTGGATATGGAACTTTTTTGGATAAGGCTTCGTTGTAATTTTCCTGAGAACAAAAATAGATAAAAATTAAAAGAGGAAAAGGAAGGTAAATGTTTCCTAGAATGGGATTTCGGTATGTTGAAACTCAACAGAGACTCTTTATATATAATGAGATTAGAGAGAGAGAGAGGTGTGGTGGTGGTGGTGGGTGGGGGATCTGAATTGTTTGAGAGAGAGAGAGAGAGAGAGAGAGAGAGAGAGAGAGAGAGAGAGAGAGAGGAGGTCGATCTGAATCGTTTGGGCCCCCCCCTCAGTTCTTCATGGGCACCTTAGCAAGGTCCCAAACCTTTTAATTCAATCTAAACCATTCATTCATTCATACAACCAGGAGCAAGCAATGGTGCAAGAATAACACCAATTAGATGATCCCTTTGAATGGGGCCAATTTGTTACAACCATCCATTGTTATAAGTCATAAATCACATAGTTAGAACCATAAATCAAAGTGTTCGTTTAGAGTCACAAGGAATACAAAGTGAGATCTATCTACAAGATGTTTCAAGATGATGATTGGACTTATTTTGTTTCTCTGGTGAATCTTGATTGTCAGTTTTCATGTTATTGATCCAAAGCTTAGGATCACTTGATTAAGATGATTTTTGCAACACACATGCATGCATGGGCACACACAGCTCAGGGGGCCCCACCTTAATGTGTATATATTCCAACCATAAGATGCGTCACCCCATATTAGGCCCAAGGCCCAAAAACCATGTTGGTCTGTGATTCAGGAGGGTTATATTATGGGAAACAGTTCAGAGAGGTTCATAGGGTCCATCGTGATGTCCATGTGAAATCCACTAGGTCGTCAGATGCATCATCACAGCTTAAGTCCAGGTTGATCCATGATTCAAGCAAGCCACAACAAGTGAAATAGTCAAGAGAGGAGTGCCCACCATTGATTTTTATAGGTCTACCATGATGTGCATGTAAAATCCACTATAATCATTAGATGCATCGTTGCACATTAAGCCTACCCACAAATAAGGTTGGTCTGCGATTAGATGGACCACACCAAGGGAAATTTTTGGAGGGTGGGTGCGCCCCGTAGAATGTTCCCAATTGTGTGGCCCACCTGAATCATGGATGGACATGATTTTTAGATCCTAGGCCTAACATTGGGTGATGCATCCGATGGTTGGCATGGATTTCAAATTAATGGTGTTAATCAAGTCCATCTAACACCATTAATTTGACTGGTCAAATAGTGGATGGGCCATATTCCAAATATCACACTGTTCGGAGAGTCCTAGTCCTTTAGACAGATGCATTGAAATGGGCGCAAAAAAGACAACCATCATCTATGGCTCATGTTCAATGTTTTTTAATATTAGGATAGTACAAGCATAGCAATTTTACAGTAGTGGCTAATAGCTAGTCTCTGGTGGAGGATGCAGGATGCTCGACTTGAATCATCATACACCATACATATGTGCAATGGGTATCATACACCATCAAAAGGAATTAAAAATGATGTGCCATTGGAGGCAGTGGATCAACTAACATACACATACCATCATGGATGTAATGCACTCTCTTTCTTTCTATGCATGTTTGTGTGTGTGGCTCACATCCAGTGAGAAAAGGTGCACGATTTCAACGTTAAGATAGTCCAGCATTGGAATTTTTTTGGTAGTGGAGCTTGCAGGATGCCTGATTCAGATCATCATACAGGAAAAATGCCTTCCCTTAAATGCATCTCTCTCTGTCAATGTGCGCCCACATGCATGTGTGTGGGTGCATGTGTGTGAGTACACGTGGGTCTGTGCGTGTTTTAATGTGTTCGTGTGTGCTGTACATGTGTATGTGTGGTGCATCAATGCATGTACATACATAACACAAAGATTGAGAAGAGAGGATCAAGGGCAACTAGCTTCCCCATAGAATACAACAGAACTAGTTGCAACCATGTTGATTGCTTTCCATTGGATCCCAGTATGTAACCTTGATAAAAATCTTGCAATGCAAGCCAAGGTTCAATATATGTCTCCAAATATGGTTCCTTATGTTGAACGCATTTTTTGTCGGCGTTGAGTGTTGTCTTCCTATTTCTTTTTTCCATAGTCTTTCTATGGTCTTGTTAGGTGATTTTACCTGAATAAATCACCTGAATATTGTTCTTTAAGTCACTAATACCAAGAAAAACAAAGACACTTTCAATCAGATATTTTTGATGAGAGTTTACTTGTTCCTTTGCCCTACTACTGAGTCAATTTCTGGTGAGATTTGAGGGAGAGAGATCCAGATAAATACAGAGGGTAACCTCTACAAGCACCATCAACTTGGCTGTGCGTCATGGCAACAACTCTAATCCCGTTCCACTTAACGTGGTAAATTGTATTCAATTTGGCATCAAAATCTTGGGCATCAAAGTCTAAATATGAATATACTCTTGGAGAATAAAGAGATTTTCTCTAGTCCTTGTAGAACTTCCCCTTCCCATCACACCATTACGACTAAAATACCATTCTACATTGGAGCTGGAAGCATCACAACTAAAATACCATTCTACATTAGAAATGGAAGGGCCAGCTTACCTGGGCATCTGAAAATAGGAAATGCACCAGTTCTAGAAACTTGAAGAAAACACATCTAATATATGCATGCATGTACATTCCTTACATTGTGCACCTTATTGCATCACAAAACCTATGCAAGCAGAAGGGAGTTACCTCATTATGCCGAACAGGGAGCTCATCATACTCTGAAGCACCAGAAAGAATGAGCAGAAAAACCTAAGATTTAAAATATAGGAAGGCCATAAAAGAATAAGAAAATCTCAAAAGTTTAGCTATGGATTAAATATTAAACGAAGCCAAACAATGTATTATGGATCTAAGAACTCACTTCAAGTGAAGTATTTGGGCCTATATTTGATCCAAACATTGATACTGTCAAGTAGCTAAGGTAGTACTGGGATGCTATTGAACCCAGCATCAAAGGCTCCACAGTGTCTTCATTCATCTTGATGCATCCACTATCTTCCAGATCTTCTAATGTATTTTGCACTAAACTGCTTGGAAAAAATAAAAATAAAAGACAATTAGATATCTTCTTAGGTAAAGACAATAGGCTTGCAGAAAGAATGCCCCTGGACTAGAAAATAACATTGGTACCTTGACAAGTATGAATTTAAAGTGTTTGTGTCAGTATCGTCCAATCCATAGTAGGCTGGATTAACAACCTGTCGATGGAAATGTTTATAATTATGGTGTTCCACGTAATGCAAATCAAAGATTTCAGTTGAATATCAACAACATACAATGAAAGGAATATGCTCTATAATGTCATGAACACATGATGGAAAATTTCTTGTCATGTATGCATCATGTGATAATTTACTGGCTGACAGTTGTAGCTTGAAATTTAGAAAGAGTACTGACATTTCTAATTTAATACACAACTGTGACCCTTTTTACATATCCAAGGAGTAAGGGCTCACACATTTTACTACCCAAAAGTACAGCATGAAATTCCTACTTATGTAGAAGTTAGTTCATATGTGGTTACTCTGGAGCTAGTGGTCAATTATTACAGAAAACTGTAAATATGGGTCACACTCTTACATATACAATTATGTAAAACACTAAGCAGATAATGACATCCTTACAGCCGGAGTAACAACTTTTAAATCGACAGTTTTAGTTTTGGTGTCACTTAAGAACCAAACATGTCCCCATGTCTGATATTTCAATGATAGAATGTCTTAGTCGTGCGAACCCTAGGTGGGGACCGTGGGTTGTGGGTACCCATGCCTTCCCATATGGGCACCCACTTATTGCCACCGAGGATCATTGATGAGAGTTCTGGTCAATGACTCTGGGCCATTGATGTCCATGCTGAAAGCGGAAGATGTGGGCAGTACTGTCATGTGCGATTGCATAAGCGATTATGTGATCGCACAATCGCATAATGGGGCCCATATCGCATATGCGATGATGGCATAAGCCATCTGGAGAATATGCGATCACATATAGCCCCCCCCCCCCTTTACTTTCTCTCTCATTCTCAGTCTTTCTCTCTTCTTTTACTTTCTTTCTCTAATTCTCTCATTCTTTCTCTCTTTCTCAAATCTCAATCCTCAAGATATTGCTAATTTTCTATTTGGTTTGCTAATCTTTCTAAAGCTTGATTGTGGTGTATTGTATTATTTGTATTGTGTATTGTACTATAGTCATTTGTTTGTTAAATCGCGAATCAAGATTCAATACAAGAGTCCAAGTCTTCAAGAGTCAAGACTACAATAATCAAGATTTATGATGGGGACATCACGCTCACACGCACGCCCCCCTACACATGTATGCAAGGAGGATGGCACCACCATCGATTTGGATCGATAACAACGTCTAGGGAGAGCCTCCTAGTTAGAGGACTGCGTTTTGGTTCGTTAGAGTGGACCCGATAGTCATGTGAATCCCACCATGGGTTCTCATGATCATGGCCCACTATTCTAATTAATCTAGTACTTTGGGTTTTGCTTATTATTGTTATTAGGAATATCATGGACGGTTTAGATTGCTTTGATTAGTTGTTAGTTTTTATTACTTCGTCTTCAAGTAATAGGTTGCGCACATGGCGCGAGTTTTGGGAGATAGAGTTTTATTATAAATAAGTACTCTTGTAATCTTTTTTTTTCCAAAGAAGATTAATAAAATTGCTGTGTTTTTCTACTCTTCTAAATTCCTAAGTTGTGGAGATTCAATTGGGTGTGAAACCCTCCCTTCCTCGAAGGGCTGACTACCGTGGTGCGAAGCCACACCTATCCCGATTCTTCCCCACATTTTACCATCCATATTTCTCTTTTCCTACAAGCATTCCATCTGCAAATTCATCAATATTTGCAGGTGTTTCCCCATTTACAGCAGATTTCTGGAATCTAGCCCTGCGGGAGGGCTGAAACTTCAGCGGAGTACCACGCACAAACTATGCATCGGATCGAGCTGAGATTTGGGGGTTTTGGAATCCACCCCTGGCCAACCAGGGCCAAGGTGGCCTTTTTCTGAATAGTGGGCCCCACACACGTGTGGCCGGGATCACACGCACGTGCGTCTGGGCCATTACTGTTGTCCACACGTGCGGCCGGGATCACACGCACGTGCATCTGGGCCATTACTGCTGTCCATACATGCGGTACTTCTTTAGTTCGTCTCTCTCCTCTCTTTCACCCCTCTTTCACCCCAAATCCCTAACCTTAACCCTAAATTACTCGAATCCCTAATTTTATAACCTTTCTTCAACCTTAGGGTTCCGTGAATTGAAATTTGTGAACCCCTTGGATTGGGGAATTATTTTTGTGCATGTGTCGATGAATTTATCCTCATTTGATTCTTGTTTGGTTTATAATTTTGATTGATCCGGCCATAGCATGTATAGGCCTGGATCCGCATAAGATTCCCCTTGATTGAGTGTTTGAACTTTTGGGTGGGATGCGGAATTTTGTGTAATTGTTTCTGAACTAGTGTGATCTAAAGCCTGAAAATCTTGCACATCATACTTGAATTTCATGTCCTGCATCAATTAGAGAATCAAATCTCGAGATTTCTATTTCTATTTCTATTTTATTTTATTCTCATCTAGTCTCTCAATTCTCATCTCTCAATTGTAGTGTAATAACTATAGTACTCTCTCTCTCTCTCTCTCTTACAACTTCTGTAACACTACTATAGTGAGACTCTCTCTCTCTCTCTCTATTACAACTTTTGTAACACCACTATAATGAGACTCTCTCTCTCTCTCTACTAATCTCTAGTTTAGTTAGAAGTTTCTTATTTCTATAGCAATAGTAAATTAGTATTTAGTACTTAACTACTAGCTATAGTTACTACTTATACTCATACACTACGCTTACTACTTACAACTATAGTACTTACTACTTATTTCTCATACACACTTAGTAGTTAGTAGTTATTACTTACTACTTATTTCTCTACTTCGTTGACTCAACATCAACTCATCATCTACTTTGTACTTTGTAAATTGTAAGTTGTAACTCATCAATGATCAAAAGTTGTTAACTTGTTGTTGTTTGTTAGTACTTGCTATTTGTTAATGAATTAGAACTTAGAAGATGACTTCATGTTAAGTGTGATTTGTTGATTATTAATCTTTACTTAAGTAGCTAAGGAACTAATTACACAAATTACAATGAAATAGAGTACAAAAACAAATTGGATCAATTCTACTAATTACATAAAGTGTATTTTAATTTTATAGATTTTTTCTTAAAATTTCCCATTTTTACCTTTTTAGTTTGTCTTATTAAAAAAAAAAAAAAAAAAAACTATGGATCAAACACAAGCGATTGCTCAAGATTGCATATGCCATTTGACAACAATGGTTCCACCCATGACAAAGCTGCAATTTTGCAAAATCCAGGTTATTATATGGTAGTTCCCACTGTGAACATGCTCCTGACCGAAAAATCAGTTCGCTCGTTATATGTACGGGGCAAGCAGGTTACCGGTCTTGTACAATTGTAGATGTCTTGTGGAACTTTTGGAGCTAAATGTGCTATGAAACATCTACAAAATTAAGAAGAAAAAAAAAATACAGATTTCTAGCAAATCTACTAGCCACCCAGCCAGTTAAAATCGAAAGTTCTAGAGAATCAACTGGCCAACTAGTTTTTCAGTCTACAATTTACATTACTTGGTAGCAGCCATGTATCCAAAGTACGCTAGAACAAATAACCTTCTCGGAGCAGAATTCATAAGCTAAAGAGTTAGCATTAAGTGGGGAACCCGATTTAGTATTCATATGGCTACTAACAAAAAACAAAATAAAACACTAACTTGGTAAATGCATGCTGTAGTAATGTCACACACACTCTAACCTATATGTTACTGCATTTACAACGGTGTTTTAAATAGCACGTAGCATATAGCATAGCGTCTGCCCCTCTATATCGTGTACATAAGCTACACAATACTCAATATTTTTTATTTTAAAAAATGATAAATAGTAAAAAATAAATATAAAATAGCAAAAAATAATAATGTGACGGGACTATCTCTATGGGGCCAACCTTGTGCAACTGGGAGATGAGATGTCAAAAACATTAGGTCTATCCAGTCATCAGGGGCGCCACACAACCCGTACCATAAAAAACAACGGACAGTCACCCTCTACTGCACAGTGGTGACCCACATGGTGATTGGATCAACCCTACTTGACTGGACAAGCTGAATATAAGGCCACAAAATTGAAAAGAATGGACAACCACCACACACACACACACACACACACACACAGAGAAACAAGGCTATCCAATCATCGTGTGGGCCACACCACAGAAAACAATGCACAACCACTCAAAAAACACCACTGTGGTGTGTGGCACACATGATGGACCGGATGGGTTGGATATCATGCCATACACGCATCACAGCAGGCCCCACACAACAAAAGAGTTTTAGAACAGGTTTATTCTACAACTTAGAATAGGAACCAGCTTTGCAGAACAAAAAAAAAAAAAAACAAAAACAAAAAAAGAAAAGGCCAAAATATACCATAGCTCTGCATCCAAAATGAGATAAAAACTCATTAACAGAGATTAAGGAGAACAACTTCCCTCTTCTGAGTTTTAAATCAATAAATAATAAAAATAGATAAATAAAACAAAAAAAATTTGAGCTCCACAGCTGTATGGACGTGAAAAGGGAGGAAACTGATCTTCTCCATTGTTTGGGCTCCAATGCTCCTGAAAACTTAGCCAAGTGATCCTCTTGTAAGGTTGATTGGTCAGCTAAATATTGGTTTTCAATGGTAGTGTGGATTGAGAGAATCGAAAGGAAGAAATTTGGGTGCGCTATGTAGTGTTACAGCTACGCTAGGTGACGTGGCATACACAATGAACACTATTTAAACACTGATTTACAAATCACAAGTATTGCCACTGTATCACATAGATACGAAGTACAAATCAACTCAATGACCGAATCCTAACAACATGACAAGAAGAAAGATACCAGAAGATTTCATCAACTGGCAAGGCCCATGAGAGAGTGACAGATCTCCAACAGGAGAATGTTTAGTGTTGAAGACAGTGAAGGTAATGGCCCAAGAAAAAGGTACCACGACTTCTTGCTCCATTACATGCAATCTCATTGCTAGTGAGCACTAATCAAATTGGGTAACTAATTACAAAACATCACCCCAGTATAGAACATACTACATTATATACAGGCTGTAAGCCTATATATTCCAGCATGAATTTCGTGATTCAGGTCATGTCAGTTACATTCATTTTCATTGTTAGTAAGCACTAATCAAACTAGGCAACTATAACAAGTCTCAAAGATATGTGGCGTATTTCTAATATCTAACCAAGCATGCAGCCATGAACTGGTCAAACTGTGCAGCAAGTCAGAGAACCATACCAATCGACGAAACAAGTAAGTCCATGTAAGATAATGCACTGCATCCTCTTTACGGAAAATTGTGCGAGAAATAATCTCAGCATTGATATGGTTGTGCAACTGCTCCCTCAGATTACTTTCAACAGGGAATGGTTCATAAAGAAACTGCAAAATAAGCAAATAAAAAAAAATAAATCAATCCAGTAATTTTTAATGAAGAGTATGCTTCAAATACTCAAGCACAGTTCCTAATTCTAACCTTCTTATAGAAGCTCTTTTTGGGTTCATGGACAAGAATAACTGCTTTTCCATGTTGGTCATATTGTGGTCGACCTGCACGACCCATCATTTGCAAGATATCTGTAATGGGAAAATCAACATATCTTTTTGCTTTACCATCATAATATTCTGTTCCCTGCATCAACAAAGTTCCATTAGCCATGATGAGACCATAGGGATTGTCCGTGAGTAAATGGGAGAGAGAGATATAGATCCACTCCACCTTAATGATGACCAGATGAGCTGGAAGATTTACACCCCATGCTAATGTGCTGGTACATACCAAGACCTAAGTACGAGTAAAGTTCACAGTCAATAAATAAAATGAAGATGTGGCTTTTTTTTAAAAAAAAATTATGCTCTGAAAAGAAAGGATGCCAAGTTCAAAGATTTACCTGAATTTTATTATTTGCGAAAAGCTCCTCAACCAAAGATCTATCTCGATCATTCAATCCTGCATGGTGCAATCCAATGCCAAATTGTAAAGTGTGCCTCAGGTTCTGATCAGTGACCTGAGACAGGATCATTTCCAAAGCGTCCTCCAGCATATTCAGGAACTGCCTTGGATGTTCATCTGAGGCCGCAAACTGTGAGAATATTTACAGTTAGTAACTTTTGAAACCCATAGGACAATTAGTCTCATCACCTAAATGCAACTCACCTGAATGAGGTCAAGTGCAGTAAGTCTTGTTTGGCGACGAGATGAAACAAATATAAGAACTGGCTTTGTAGGAGAATGGGTACATATGGCTGCATATGCAGGTTTATTCATGCTATTCATTCTGGGACAGTAGAATTTCCCTGGGTATCCCTGTTCACAAAAATTAATATATTGAAAAATTTGCACCAATTAGAAATGTGGAATCCAAACAAGGTAGGTTCACGACTCATCCACTCACCATCTTCAAACTTCCTACAAAAAATTAAGGTATCCAAATTACATATGTAACAAAAGCAGCAGAAGGCCACAACAAATACACAGACACACCCATGGCATGGACACTTCAAAACTAGGGCTGTCAACTACTCAGGTTCAGGTTAGGTCTTGGTGTACCTATGCCTGGTACGTGTTTAAGGGGGTAAGTTTGGGTACACCATATTTAAGGTCCCAGAATAGGGTCCAATCAGATTCGGCCACCCATCGAGTCTAAAAACTCAGGCATTGGGTTGGGAAATAGTTGGTTCCAAGTTGATAATGGCATCTGCATGGTTCGACCCATCTAATGGACAGATTGGAACATCATACACATGTGCCATGTTGACAAATGGGTAGCATGTAGACCAAGGTTACCTAGACTGTTGGTCGCTTCATTACGTGGTACAGGAACAGGTACGCTGTATGCTACTTCCTCCAATACATGGTATGCTATGGGTAGGATCACGTGGATCACTCCAATACATACACTGTATGAAATATGGTTTTATATATAAACCCATGTTTGTAGTATCATTATCAATACATGTATCACTGACAGGGGAAACGAACACATGTATCGATATCCCTGATACCAGAAGTGTGTTGCTACCAAGGGAAACATTGGGGGAAAATGGAGAAAAAGGTGGATTTTTTCAGTGAAACTTCAAGAGATGCTACAAGACACGTGTTTACATATCTATGAATTTAAAAAATTGCAAAAAAGAACCATACACAATAAGTTTCCATTTAATAGGGGCCTAAACCATGTGCTATCGTAAAAAAGCTAGTGCAACAGTAACATAAATTTATGCATGCCTACATACATACATTTAGATACATCATCCATCATCCATCCATCTATCCATGCACACATACATACATACTTTCAAGCATGCATTCATATATCCATACACAACTATCAATCCATTCATACATGACACGCATAAGACATCCATCCATCCATAGCACATCCATTCAGTCATCTATCAATGCACACATCCATTCAGTCATCTATCAATGCACACATCCACGCGATGCACACATCCACGCAAATCGAACATCCATCTGCACATGCATACATAGCTATGAAATAACATAATATTTTTGAAAGGTAAACATTTATAAAAAAAAAAAATTTCAAAACTTTTATAACTCTAAAGAATATTTTTTATTAAAAGCACAACACATCACGCATCAACATGCATCCATAAATAAAAAAATTAACAAGTTTTTAATGAAACAATATCATTATTTTAAAAATTTTGCTTTTTAAAATTTTAAATAACTAAATATTTTTCAAATTTTGAAGACTGGTCGAAATCCACTCCCCAACTAGATCACCCCCCATAGCTATGAAATAACATAATATTTTTGAAAGGTAAACATTTAAAAAAAAAAAAATTTCAAAACTTTTATAACTCTAAAGAATATTTTTTATTAAAAGCACAACACATCACGCATCAACATGCATCCATAAATAAAAAAATTAACAAGTTTTTAATGAAACAATATCATTATTTTAAAAATTTTGCTTTTTAAAATTTTAAATAACTAAATATTTTTCAAATTTTGAAGACTGGTCGAAATCCACTCCCCAACTAGATCACCCCCCCCCCCCAAAAAAAAAAAAAAAAAAAAAAAAAAAAAAAAAAATCCTTTATTCTTTATTCTTTATTCTTTCTTTCTTTCTTTCTTTTTTCTTTTTTTACTCTCGCAATGTTGACATGCCTTTTCCCCCTTCTCGATTGTTCCCCCAAAAAGAAGATTTTGATTCAGAAAATTGAAGAAGAGTAGTCGAAATACACTCCTCAACTAGATCCCAAAAAAAAAAAAAAAACCCTATTTTTTTTTTTTTTTTTATTTCATAGTATTTGCATCCATTTTCCCCCTTTTCCCGTTTTTCCCCACAAAATGAGGGATTTAATTCATGAAAATTGACGAGTGATAAGGTTCACTCCCCGACCAGCTCCCTAGGGAGCTGAATCGTGTCATTTAAATGGTGGGGCCCAGCTGATGAGCAGACCGGTCTGGTTTTTGTGCCAGGTGATCTATATGGTGGGGCCTAACAATTTTTTGGTACCGATACCCTATATGTGTTGCATGTTGGCATGATAGACGGTACTGTACCATAGGTTGTGGTAACTTGCCTGTAGGTTATTAGTTTTTCTTAAGAATATTACTAGTATTGAAAATAGACCCAAACACATTTAAGCCAGCTCGGGTCCCACAGATCTGGATGCCTATTGGCAGCCCTATTTATGAAGCAAATTTTGATGACAAATATTATACAGGCTTTTAGATTTCTACAGAGAACTGGTGTTCCCAGCTGTCATACAGGCACACTTGGGGTATCATGAATGAAGTGTATAAATAATATGTATACATTATGTTAATGCAGCCATATACACAACCATACATGGTCTGGCAAAAACGGTGATGGAATCCAATGTTGTTACTCTCTGCCAATGCCAAGAAATTGGTTAGCAATTGTAATTCAATTTTTCATCTAAGGGGAACTAAAGATGATTTGGGGTTGCATGGTAATGAGAAGTGAAACATGAATTAACTTGCCTGGATGTGAACTTCAAGGGGTACAGGCCTCACGCTAGGCTTGAAATTGAAGAGCCCAGTCTCCCCAACACCCAACCAGTCAGCCAAATCACTGAAATAGATCATGCAATGTAAGAGATTTACATTTTATTTTTATTTTTTTGTTTTGTGTGTGTGTGTGTGTGTGTGGGGGGGGGGAGGAATGAAACATGTCATAAAATATTGATCACATGTTTGATGTATCAATGTGCTCAATTTAAAGCAATAAGCTAATACGACAGATGTGAAATTGAATAGGCGTGCCTGCAAAAGATGTGTATGGAGCCATAATTCAGAAATATTAACTTATCTGGTTATGTCAAGTAGTGCTTAATGGAAGATAGGATTTTCACTGAAATCCATTCATAGAGATAACACGAAAGAGAGAGTTAGCAGTACACAGAAAAAAGAGAGGGGTTGACAGATAATGATAGATACAGTAAGGTCATCTCTGTAAAATGTATTTTCATACTACTACCCAACATGGTTAACGAACTATTGCAGCTTGAATTGATTTTTATTCAAGTAATAAAAAAGAACAAACATAAAGAGGGAAACTTGTGCTAACCAGGAGCGTCATATGAAAGTGATTTGAGAAGATAGCACAAAAACTTATTTCCTGACACTATGGTGATGAGTGGCTATTTCTTCTCAACCAATAGTTGCATGAAGCCTGAGGCTAAGAAACAGCAAATTTGAGGTGCTGGACTGGGAACCCCCTATTTTTAAATTTTAGCTGGCATAAACGTCCAGAAAGAGGATGAGAAGTCTATTTCAGAGCTAAATGTTCCAAGCAGGAGTGGTAGCTAAGTAGAAGTTTTCTGCATCTAAGTCGTCATCTCATTCAACAATATCATAGGATACATAAAGTAACATCTGAATATGTGTTAAAAATAGGATACCTCATACCAGCTATAAAACCAGTAAAGTTACCGAGTCTTGGTCGACCCGAGCATCTGTTTCCAAACAACATCTAAAAAAGAAAAAAGCACAATCAAGCTAGAAATTGAAATACGAAACTAGTGAATCCTTTAAAACAAAAAAATTAGGAATTAGAGGTTTCATCATTATCAATGTCATCTAAGCCTTATCCCAAGTCTCAACTAAATGGGCTCGGCTACATGAATCCTATCATGCCATTTCAAATAAATTATCTGATTGTTTTAAAGAAAGCCCTTGATCTTTTCTTGTTTCTTTTTGCGAATAATTAATCTTTCCATTTCATGTTTTTCCCGTCACCAATTTTTCTTAGAAAATTATTTACTTAGGGCCTGATTGTAAGCCTTTGGGGGCAATATTAATTCCCAAAATGATTTTAATGACATAAAATGTGTTTGGTTACTTCCCCTACTTAATTGCTTGCAGAAAAGCAATTATAGAAATAATAATATTTCGAGAAATGATCTTGAGATGCTTCTGGAGAGTGTTTTTGCACAATGAGCAGACATCATTTGAAAGGGGCGGAAAAAGCGTATGATTCACATGCGTGCAACCAGTGTTGGAAATATCGGTATCGCGCTATGTATCGCACCCTTGGGATACAGATACGTATCGGTTGTCGCACGGGATATATTGTTTGTATCGGATAATTTATCGCACTTTTTGGGAAACATTAGGAAAATGATTGAATTTTTCAATGAAACTTCAGGGATTGTTAAAAAAAGACCTTAATATACACTTTTAAATCATAACATCTCAAGAAAGAAATGCACATAATAGGTTTCCTTTGTATAGGGTCCCAAGCCATGCGTTGTCTGATTGAACAATGCAACAATATTCAAATTGAATGCGTAACATATAAAAATGTATCAAGACATGTATGATCTGCACTAATGCACACTAATGCATGAGATCTGCACTATTCGTAACAATAGGGTGAGCACCAGGAAGATTTTCAATGGTAAGTATTCATTCCCACTGTCCTGCTGTAGTTGGAACCACTTGAACTCCAGATCCACCTCACGAATGGGCCCTGGCCCATGTCCACATCCAGTGGACCTGATCAATGGTTGGATGTCAAACAAACACCATGGTGGGCCCTGGGAAGTTTTCAATGGTAAGGTGTTTAAACACCACTTTTTCCAGTATTTAGGACCATGTTTCTTATAGTGTGGTCCACTTGAAGCCTCATTGGCGCACCATTGTTTGGGAACATGCATATAAGGCAGCGTTTGGGACCATACAAGGCAATGTGCAAATAAACCTCATTGGTGGACCACTATTTCTTACAGTGTGGTCGACTTGAAACTTGTATCTACCCTAAACTAATATGTAAAAATAGATGGATGACAAGGATATGCAATACATAGGGAAAGCACAAATATCACCTTGATCCAAAACATTGGTGGCCCCTAAGAATTTTTCAACACTAGCAGTTCAATTCACAATGTTTCATGTGGTGTGGTCCACTTGAGCTTTGGATATGCTTCATCTTTGGGGCCACCGTCCAACTATTTTCAAAGCACATTTTAGGGCATGATCCCAAAATGAAGCATGCCCAACTCTTAAGTAGACCAAACAAATATGATCCAAAGCTTTTGTGGCCCACAAGAAGTTTTTAATGGTCAATTACTACAGTTCCTGTATTATGGACCATTTGAGATTTGGATCTACTTCATTTTTTAGATCATGCCCTAAAATAAGTTTTCAATATAGATAGACGGCGTAGATGTAGTCACATACATCAAGGTGGGCCCCACGAGTCCCACACACCTCGGTAGAACTGGGGTCTCACCTAATCAATTCCCGCTTCCGACGGAGTTGGGTAGTACCCAATCTGTGCATGCAACATAAAAGACCAGCAATGTGGGTTGGACCCTGACTATGGGCCCCACCATGATGTATGTGTTGTATCGACACAGTCCATCCATTTGGAGACATCTTTTTAAGGCATGAGCCAAAGAATGAGGCCGATCCAAAGCTCAAGTGGACCCCACCACAGAAAATAGTGCAAACGGTGACACCCACCGTTGACACCTTCCCAAGGCCCACCATGACATTTATTTGAGATCCAACATGTTCATAAGTTCACACAGATATGGACGAAGGGAAAACACAAATATCAGCTTGATCGAAAACTTTTGTGGCCCCCTAGAATTTTTTAATGGTAGGCGTTCAATCCACACTGTTTGCTATGGTGGGGTCCAAACTTTGGATTGGCCTCATTTTTTGGCTCATGCCCTAAAATGATCTCTTAAAATGGATGGACGGTGTGGATATATATAACACATACACCATGGTGGGGCCCACAGAAACGTAGTTTGATTATTTTTAAGGGAGAGGATTATGTGCGCCCCTGGACCTAACCCAAGACGCGGCGCCACTTATGGTGGGGCCCACCTTGGTATATTTATTGTATATCCAAGCCGTCCATATGTTTTTTCAAATCATTTTAGGGCACAAACCCAAAAATGAAGCAGATTCAAATCTCAGGTGGACCATACCGTGGGAAAGTGGTGATGGCTCATTAAAACTGGCGAATGGGTTAAAAAGTTTTGGATCAACCTAATATTTGTTATTTTACCTTCACCCACGTTTTTGTGACCTTATCAACAGGTTGGATGACAAATAAACATTACGGAGGGCCTTAGCAAGTTTTTAATATTAGATGTTCAAATACCATTCTTTCTTAGAGTATGGTCCACCTAAGATTTGGATCTAATTCGTTTTTTAGATCATGCCATAGAATGCTCTGAAAAAATGTATGGACGGCATGGATATACAATACATACATCAATGCGGGCCCCACCGTATTTGGTGCAACCGAATCGCACCAAATACACTCCCTTAATTAAGGTAGAGAGCGAGAGAGTTCTTCGAAACTCTCCTTGTCTTCTCTGTTAAAGCTGTGAATGTGCAACACCTCATGCCTCGTCTCGAAACTTTAAATTTGTTAAAATCCCTAAAATCTCTCCCTAATTACATCTTTTTTTCAAAATCCAACCCAAATCCCCATAAACCTCAGCGGAAATTTGGTTTCCTTTCAAAGCAATTCTCTTCGAAGAAAAAAAAAAAGGTTTTTAGGTTTTCTTACATGATCTGGTGATGTTGATCGAGATTGGCACAACAAATGCAGGCAGATCTTGAGTAACAAGGTAAGGGAGATTTTGTTTCTTCGAATTTCTGGAATGGTAGAGAGGATTGTCACCTATGTCGCCAAAGATATCAACAGATATCGATCGACATCTGGATCATAAACAAAGAAAAACGCACGATATCGCCAATAACTTGCGATATCATTGATATATCGTGCGATATCAGGGATTTTTTTTTTTTGTACTCCTGGGTAGTTTTGTATCATCAGACCATGATACCAATAATATCGACTGATAGTATCGATATTGTGAACACTGCGTGCAGCAGACATGTCAAAGATACAGGCTATTATGGGGAAAATGGACGGACCTATAATGAAAGGTCAGGTCGGAACTTTGTAAGCTCGGCATTGCAAAAGACCGACATGAAGGTCGGATCCTACAAGGGCCCGCTCCCTATTCTCAGTCCGTAACAAAGCAACATGCCCGCAAGAGCACCACCTCCGTCAATTCGAAGATCTCCAGAGTTCGTCAGGAGCCCTATTCTCCTAATTGACTAGGAAGGCAGCTCGGTAATCGGTATAGTCCAGGTTGGCACCAGGTTAGTATAGCTCAAGTCGGCATGATGCAGATCGGCATTATTCGAGTAGGGATGCTTAGGTCGGCCAAGACTACTTCGGCCTTCTATTCCCATTTAAGAGGGATCTGTCTGAGGTCTTCTCCCAAGATCTCGAAGGATATCTTCGAGATCGTTAGAATTCTGGGATCTTCGCCGAGGATCTTGAAGTATCCTCCTACTAATCCAAAATCTGATTCTGGCTACAATATCGCCCACCAAAAAAGGGAAATCCGTTCCATGCTACAGCCTCTCCTAAACTATAAATAGAGAGGCCTCTAATGGTGAAAGGTACGCACGATCTCCAGCCTAAAAATCCCTTACTCGACTAGACCCGAATTACTACCTGACTTAGGCATCGGAGGGTCCCCTGTACTAGCCAGGATCTCCATTGTCCGTATCTTGTGCAGGTACCCGAGGGTCCAGGGAAGGCTGACCAGATTTCTGCATCAACAGTTTGGCGCCGTCTATGAGAACCGGCATTGAAAGCTACTCTCATCTCACCATAAGTTCAACAATGGCGAAAGGGAAGGCTAACCAGATTTCTGCATTAACACAGGCCATTAATCAAATAGGGTGCACCTTGAAAATGCCATAAATAAAAATTAGAGTAGCATGCATGCTCATCGAGTGAGTGACACATACATGTAGGATATGGATTGCTAGACATTTTTCTGATAAACACATTTTTATTATATAAGTTTGATATACTTGATCAGTATGCCAACATTATTTTTGGTATATGGCATGCTTAAGGTGTACTAATATAGGCATCCGAGCACCTACACGAGTTTATCGGAGGAGGAGGTGGAGAGCTAAGGCCCCAGCCCCAGTTTCATTATGGTTGGATGATCATTACATGGGGCCCAATGGACCCCATTCGAGTTCTTAGCCGCGTTAAAGACCTCACCCCACATGCATGGTTGTGTATTTTTCAAGACCACACATTAGAAAGATACATGTGGGTTACTTATATGGAACTGATTGATACATCTTTGGACAGTTTCGACGTCACACAACCTGACCTGGATCACATTTGGACGTTACAAACGTTAGACGATGTCATTGGATATCTTGGACACATCCGTTTGGTGATCTAGATCGTTGTATGTGTTAGGAGACTCGGGTTTAGGTGTACGGACACTCTAATCTACACATCCAAGCCATGGACACGGACCACATTCATCCAAGCCGTTGATCATGTGTGGATGTACCTGTTGCACGTTGGAGATCATCCTTGTGCCGTGTATCACATCTTTATTTCAAGTTATTACAAATTTATGTTCTGATCTTGACCATTAATAGATTCGGATGGTCAAGAATAGTTCTACACTTAGGTTTTCTTATATTTACTTGCTTGAGACTTGAGACTTTAGATTTGAGATGATGGACATATTGAATGAAATTTCTCTATGTTGCTTCTTTTTAGCAATAAAACTTCCAGTGAATGGAATTTGGTGTGAAGCCATTGGAGTGATTCTAAGTTATCTTTCATACTCAAATCAAGGTATTTCTTTCTTCTCTCTCTCAAACCCTCTTTTTCCATTCAATTTTTTTTTTCTTCTTTCTCAAACCCTAACTCCATCATCATCAACCCAACTTATCACCGACCAAACTGATCCAGCACCACCACACCGTCCATTCAACTGTATAGACGTGCCCAGCGTTTTAATTGTCAACGATAATATCGTTTTATCGCCGATAATATCGTTGTCGAAGGAGTTGCGACAACAAACACCGCTTATATCTTTTCTCTTCCAAATGTTTGATATTATCGATATTATCACTAATGTCAATAAAACATCATTTTATCGCCGATATTTGTGCTTATCCACCACAAAAGTCGAGAGTTGTTGATAAAATAGGCGATATTTTCGTTGGATGTCGACACCCGCAAGACAACAAGGACCGTAAATACCTCTGAAATTATGAAAAAAATCGAAACATCTTTTTTTTTTTTTCTTTTTTTTTTTTTTTGAATCTTAGTTAAATAGAAATTTTTGGCACTTCTTACGAAAGCACGTTGGATTAGATGTTCGATTTGGTGGAGAAATCGGCATTTCCTCACTAGTTATCTGTAACACCCCGGATTTTTTCCTAACTTCGCAATGGACGTCCTTGGATGTAGAACTGCCCTAGGACCTTATTCTCCTGTGATTAGGGCGTAAGTTAATTAAGTATGAATAACTTAAATCACCTTCTATACAAACTACAAAGGCCGAAGTACCATCTCAGGCAGAAATCATACAGGACTAAATCCTTTAAAAATTATGCGAGTATTAGCTAGTGCTAAACTAGTTTACTTGTGAAATTCGCTTGAACCACTTTAAATACGAACTGCAAGACCCAAAACTTGCAAAATCATCAACGCTACATTACCTTATAATCTAGGATCAATCTCATTACCCAGTTGCTCTCGGGAGCATCACGAAACTTCGTATCGGACCTGGACTGCACGTCGAAAGTCCGATTTCTACAAAATTATATAATTAAGATCGCCTTGCTGGACTTGACCACTACCTCGGAAATCAAGTCCAGATAGTGTCCCGAAGCTATTCGCTTGAGCGCGGAGCGAAGTGTGCGAGAAACGTGAATACATTTAGAAATGAAATCCAAATTTAAGTAATCTGAGACGTGTCGCTTGCGGGCCAAATATAAAGATTCAGACCGTCAGAATCTGACCCAAATACACCCTCGGATCAGGAGAAATTTCCCATACATGGCAGCGTACTTGTGGCCCTAATCTAGTGCCGGTGACCGTTGAAGTGAAACTGGCCCGCCGCGGTCGATCTGTAAATCCGATCGGACTGAAAACTTAACTCAACCTAGATCCATTGTCAGGGAGCTTAAGTCCGACCGCACATAGGAAGGGAGCCTCCAGAAGTGTTCCGTTGGATCGGAACAAACCTCCTTTGGCTATAACCTAAGTATACCTTGGCCCTGGGGCCATTTCCATCAGTTTTAAGCCTATATAAGGACCTTAAACCCTCTCTCATTCATTCCATACGAATTTGGAAAAAACTCTAGGAGAGAGAAGAGAGTAAAGAGAGAGAGTGAGAGAGAAGTTGGAGTCACTCCTGGGATTCGATCCCTGCTCCTCCACGTGCCTTACCACCACTCCCATATCGCTCTACCAGTAATACCGATCCCGTTCTTAAGTAAGAAAACCTAACCCTAATCCGTTCTAGGGTTTCAAATAGCTGAAATGATGAAATAGCTAACCTAGTTCATGCTATAGGTTGTCATTCTGTCGGTGACAAAGACTACGTGTTTAAAACGTATCTGTTACGCGTTTACCAGCGTAAGGTGCGGACTATAAACGTATAGGTTATGGTTTTCAAGGCTTTCAATGTCGGTTAATGATATATTACTAACGTGGACGCTATTTCACATGCATAAAGTGATGTTCGTTTCGTTTTTCAGTTATACGTTAACTAGGTTGAATATACTGTATTCCTTGTATTTGTAGAAAATACCGTATACGTATAAAATTCGGATTTGTGCTTGCCATGATTATTTGCTGTCTATGTATGCTAGATGCATGTGTATCAACTTCTGGGTGAACAGATTAGCCTAATACATGTTATATTAACATACGTCGTGTATGTTACAATGCGCAGCCTAAGTGTTTGAGCGAAAGACTAAATGAGTATAAATCTTGTGTTAGTGTACGCCATGACTAACTATCGTGGCTATGCGATTGTTGTGTAGGCGGCAATCCGTTGACGAAAGGACTTGCCCTAATACGTATGCTAACCAATACATACCATGTATGATATAATGCGTATGCTAAGTGTTTGTAAATATGTCTGTATGAATAAATACTTGTAAACTGTTCTTTAAATGGGTGTTGAGATCAAGGTGTCCCGTATCAGTATCGGTTGGCATAACGGTGTTCTCCGAAACCGATACGGATACAGGGGCGTAACGGCGCAATTTTATTTTTTTTGCCAAAAAATTATGGATTAAATCCAAAATATTCTAAGCATTCCAAATATGCATTCATTTATAAATTGGACATGTTTATGGTGGTGTAACGGTCCACTCTTTGGTGAGAAGTTTTATCGGACTGTCTGATTAATTTTTTAACTAGGTAACTTGAATTTGACTACAAAATTCATATATTTAATTTTCTAAATATGTAATTTATATACTTAACAACTTGATATCATTTCTCCCAATAGTTCTTTAAAAAAATGAAATTAAATTCAGGTAGATGGCGTTGCCAATTTGGGGCCGACTTGGAGGACCAATCTATACTCCAAATCAGCCTCAAATTCATGCCATTTATTGTCATTATCCCTCTTATAAATTGGTGGGCATTTACTGGATACTGAACCATAAAAAAATAAATCAAAAGGCCCTATTTTAAAAAATAAAAGTCCACAAATTAATAATTAAAACTATTCAAACAATTTGATTTTGGCATTGTGAATTAGCAATTGCAGTCCATAATTTAATTTCTAAATTTTAAGTTAATATATGTTTCGTGTACAATTTTTTAAGGCTTGAATTAGGCGGGACTCGGATTGTGAAGTGCAGCACACGTGTCAAAGTTTTTTGGGCCCCATCCGTGATGAATGTGTTGTATCGACACCATCCATCCATTTTGCCAAATAGAGCCCAAAAATGAGGCACATCCAAAGCTCAGGTGAATTGCACCATAAGAAACAATAATAATTAAACGTTCACCATTAAAATTTTATTAGGGGCTAGAAAAGTTTTAGATCAACTGTGTGTGTTTTCCCTTCATCCATGTCAGTGTGACACAATTAATAGGTTAGATTGAAAATAAACACTACAGTGGACCTTAAGAAAATTTTAAAGGTGAGCATTCTATAACCACTATTTCCTATGGTGTGGTCCACCTGAGATTTGGATATTACTAATTTTTTGGATCCTGGCCTAAAATGACGTGGCAAAATGGATGGACGACATGGATAAAATATATACATCATGGTGGGGCCCACTTGAGTTTGATCGGATTGGATGGAAAATAAACGTTACCGCATATGCCCTACAAATTGTTTAACCGTAAAAATCATTATCACCGCTGTTATTTTTGGTGTGGTTCAGATGATCTCGGGATATAATTCATTTTTTGGGTGGTGCTCTAAAATGATCTCTGAAAATAGATGCACGATGTAGATGTAATAAATACATCACTGTGGAGCCCATATAACTTTGATCTTTTTTGAACCGTTCGTACAACTCGTAGCTCGAGGAGTGTCAGCACTCATCTTAGCGTGACACGTACCTACAGCAGCTACCGCATGCAAATCAAAAAAAAAAAAAAAAGAAGTGAGAGAGGGAAACCGAAAAGAAAAAAGAGGGAAAGAGAAGAAAAAAGAAAAAAGAGGGAAAGAGGAGAGAGAGAGAGAGAGAGAGAGAGAGAGAGAGAGAGAGAGAGAGAGAGAGAAGAAGAAGAAGAAGAAGAAGAAGAAGAAGAGGAAAAGCTGCGAAGAAGAAGAAGAGAGGAGGAAGAAGGTGTCGCCGCGCAGTAGCAGTCATGCAGTCTTGTGAAGAATGCCAAACGCATCCGCATCCGCCGACGAAGAAGAAGAAGAAGAAGAAGAAAGAGAAGAAGAAGAAAAGAAAGCAAAAAAGGTTAGTTTTTTTTTTGTTTTTTGTTTTTAGTTTTTTTTTTTTTTTTTTTTTTTCAAGGCCCGTAACCGCCGTTACGGGTCTATAATGGCCATTATGGCCCGTAACGGCCGTTACGGTCACAGAATTTCGTAACGGCCGTTTCGACCCTGTATCGCGTAATGGGTCCTGCCGTTACCGTTACGTATCAGCCGTTACAGCCGATACGTAACCGATTTGGGATACCTTGGTTGAGATAGAATTCTCAGCCACTCTAATGATGTGTACGATTTCCTCCATATGCCTTGTTTCATATTCATTGCTTTTACCTAGAAATGCATAAGTGTGGATTCATGTTTATGTTGTACTTCATAACATGCTCAACTGATTGTATGATTTAAATCATTGCTCCATTATTGCTTGAGTATCTCATATGCTAGATCGTTGTAATTGAATGTGTTTAGGGCTATTACATAGTCCAGGCAATCGGTAATAGGCCTCGAAGTAGTAGCTGACTTTATCCCGCCACATGAGATGCGTCTGATGAATCCAAGTCGTATATCGATTGGCGACAGTGGTTAGGCCACACGGAGTGCTTATGCGCTTCATATCGATTAACTCGATGTGCGCTCGTGCTAGTCGAGCCCGTCAAATAACCCAATTGGCCCTATATATGTTAACCATATTTGGACATTACTGCTTGAACCTAGGGTACCAAACTCACCAGTGAAATCCCTGTTAACCTTGGTACCTTGATCCGCTAAGACTCATGAGCTGGACATGGTGGTATGGGACACCGTGGTCGAGCTGTCGGCCTATGCTGGGGCGACGAGCCTCCCCGTAGTGACCAATGAGCAACCCAGACTCGTGAGCCGAATACGGTGGTATGGGACACTGTATTCGAGCTGTCGGCCTACACTGATAAGGTGACGAGCCCTTTGTAGTGACCTCGAGCATACTCTGAGCCTGCGGAGAGGCGACGAGCCTTTCCATAGCAACTAGAGTATAACTAGGCCTACACTGCATCGAGGTGACGAGCCCTTTGCAGTGACCTAGAACCGCAACATCGTATGGGATTTACTAGGACTGACGACCCTAGAATGGATCATAGTTTGGGAAATGATATAAGGGAGGTACCTTAGTTTCTCAATCCTGCTGTATGAAAAGGACTAATAAGAACTTGGTAACACGCACATGCACCGCATTACATGTGCCGTTTGGCGTTGGGTAGAGCACTGAGGAAGTGACTGACATACGCGACCATTAGATGAAGATCGCAGAGGGAGTACAAGCGAGGGCATGCATCATTTATACATACCATTCCTGCATTAATCAGAGTACTTAGGGATGTTTGATTGTATTGTTTTATCATTACTGCTTGACTGAATTGATAACATGTTAACCTTTGCTTTATTATTCCACTGAGTTGATCACTCACTCCCATGTTATGGGACGGTGTTGTACACACCAACCAGACCCTGTCTTAGTTGCAGGTGGTGGCAATGCCTACGAGGCGGAGCCGGACTTCGAGGATGACGAGGAGGCATTCTCTTACATGCAGTTTTCAGGCGGGTTCATGTGAGCCGTGTCCTGATCGACGGGGATTTCTGGGATGTTGACTAGATGACATTACACCTTTTGTATATTTTGGAATTGCACCTAAAATTATTTAACCTGGTAACATTATCATACTCTGGAGACTTACCACAGTTTATATATTTTATATATCTATTACAGTCTTCCGCTTGCCATTTCACTTGTCTCTGGAGTATGATATGCTGTTTTGGTATATTCCCATTCATGTTTCATGCACTAATACAAACAACATTTAATCATCATTTTCTATGTTGCATAAGTAATGCGTTGGAACTCAGGAGTGGAGCTTATGCTCGACCCCCGATTTTCAGGGCGTTATATTATCGCACCAGCTCGAAAACAAACTGTTGTTTGAATAAACAGCCTAAAAATAAAAAATAATAGAAAAAATGAGAAAGGGGAGGGAATTTCATCGGAAGCTCTTCTTCTTCTTCTTCTTTATCTGTTGCAACTCTCTCTCTCTCTCTCTCTCTCTCTCTCTCTCTCTCTCTCTCTCATTTGAAAAATGAGCTAAAAAGGCTATCTCTCCTCTCAATAAACGAGCCTAGAAAAGCTATTTTATGACATTTTAATAAATGAGCCAGGAAAAAACTGTTTTTTGACATTTTAATAAATGAGCATGAAAGGCCTTATATGTTACTCGAGCGGTGTATGATGATACACGGGTAGTAAGGAATTGTACACATGGCACCTCTTGATTGGTGGACACTTGCTAAAAATATCTGTTTAAATATTTTTTTAAATAAAATAAAAATATGTTGGATGGTTGGATGGATCGTTGGGATGAATGGATGTTTGGATGAATGGTTGGATGGAAAAGATGGTTGTATGATTGGATGGATGTAGATGGATGGATGGTTAGATGGATGGATAAATGGGATGGATGGATGGATGTATGTTTGGATGGATGGATGGATGGATAGGTGGGATGGATGAATGGATGGGATGGTTGGATGGATGGGATGATTGGGATGGATGGATGTTTGGATGGTTAGATGGACGGATCTAATGGTTGGATAGTTGGATGTGCGAGATGGATAGATTGATCGATGAGATGGTTGGATGGGATGGACGGATCTAATGGTTGGATAGTTGGATGGACAGATGGATAGATTGATCGATGAGATAGTTGGATGGGATGGATGGATGTGTTGATGATTGGATGGGATGGTTGGACGGTTAGATGGGCGGATGGATAGATGGTTCGATGGGATGGATGGATGGTTGGACGGTTAGATGGGCGGATGGATAGATGGTTCGATGGGATGGATGGATGGTTGGATGCTTAGATGGATGGATGGTTGGATGGTTGGGATGGGAATGGTTGGATGGTTGGGATGGGAATGGATGGATGGTTGTTTGGATGAATATGGATAGATGATATGGATGGATGGATGTTTTGATGATTGGATGAATGAGATGGTTCGATGGATGGTTGGATGGGATGGGATGGTTGGATGGATGTATGGATGGATGGATGGGGTGGTTGTATGGATGGATGTTTGGATGATTGATGGGATGGTTGGATGTATGAATGAGATGGTTAGATGTTGGATGGATGGATGGATTGATGGGATGGATGGATGGATGTTTGGATGATTGGATGGATGGATGTTTGGATGATTGGATAGATGGATGAATGGATGGGATGAATGGATGGATGGTTGGATGGTTGGATCATCATGCATTTGTGTCGTGCTTATATGTTTATTTCTGCATTAATGTGTAATGTATGCATATATTATGCATGTTTGTTTGCTTATTCATTGATTTAATGGGATTTAATCCATTGTTGTGTTCCTATTGGATTGATTTCTTACGACAACATATGGTTTTAGGCTCCTATTAAATAAAAACTTATTATGTATGCACTCCATGTGCAATTTTTTTATTACTAAATATGCAAATATCTGTATTTAGACATTTCCTTAAGTTTCACTAAAAAATTCAATCATTTTCCCATATATCTCTCCCATTTCCGGTTATCGGCAATTTTATCAGTGATAACGATATTGTATCTTTATCTCTGGCTAGCGAAACTTGTAGCGATAACGACAACTCGAACATTGGACGTGCCCATACATTGCACGGACTTGTCCGTACAACATCTGTGCAGCCAAATAGCCTCCCCCTCATTGATCATTTCTCTTCTTCTCTATTTTATAAAACCCCAACCCAAACCCTAGCCTTTTATAAAACCCTAAATTCCCAATTTCTTGATTTCCAAACCCAAAGCCTAATCCATTCAAACCCTAGCAAAGTGCAAGTGAATCCTCAAATCTAGAACGAATCCTATGCTAGATGAAAGTTCTACCTTCCATTGGGCCACGTCCAATCACTAGCCTTAAGGATCTATTTTGCGGGATTGTGACGTGGACTTCAACTTGAACTTAATTGAATACTTGATTTCTCTAAATTTGTGGTAGATTGGCTTTATTTTATACTTTGATTTACTCTGGTAATGCGTTGATTAATTTATTTGCATCATTCTAGTTTAGGCCATCTGTCCTACATCATGTACCTTGCCTAATGAATGGCCTAGATCTTTAATACAAGTGCCTTTCACCCAATCTTTGACGCTTGTTACCTTCGCCCAAACAAATAGGCTCCCATGCCTATTGTTGGTTGGGGAGTCCTCCAAATTGATCGAAGAAAACGACACAAATTACTTAATTCTCCAATTGGAGATTCCTTCTCCAATTTGTAGGGAGCACATGTAACAAAAAGATCTATGAACCCACCGTGATGTATGTGTGACATCCACTCTGTCCATCAGTTGCACCAATTGAGGTTAGGATATGAACCCAAAAATCAGGTAGATCCATGGACCACACCACAGGAAAGAATGGGGATGGGGACTGTTAAACCTTTGTGGGGTCTACCCATGTTTTGAATCAAGATGATATTTGTGTTTTCTCTTCATCCGGGTGAGACTTACCTTATGAATAGGTTGGACGAAACATTAACATCACACGATGAAGATAAAATATAAATATCAGCCAGATCCAGAACTTCAGTGGGTCGGAAGGTTTCAATGGTGGGTGTCCAATGTTCCTATCTTCATTGTTTCCTTTGGTGTCCACTTGAGTTTTGGATCTGCCTGATTTGTCGACTCACCTCCTAACATGAGCTAGGGAAACTGATAGACAGAGCAAATGTTACAAAAATATCACAATTAGTAATGCAGGGGCATTTTCTCACCAGGCTCGAGTGGGATGGCCTATGGGATGCAGGGGCACACTCAAGGTGGGCGGCCCACGGAACCCATGGGTTTGGGGGCCGTGTGAGGTGGTTGGCTCGTGTGAGGCGGAACCCATGGATTTGAGGCCTGGGCTATGAGATAAAAGGGATTAATTCGCCATGCTCTATCAGTTCGAGCTTTCAAAGCAAGTGGTTAATTGTCCTGCATCAAATTGGTATAAGAGAGAGCTTTCAAGACTCCTTACAGGGGGTGATTAATGCGGGGGCATTTTCACACCGGGCTCGAGTGGGGTGACCTGTGGGATGCAGGGGCACACTCGAGGTGGCCAGCCCGCAGAACGCATGGATTAGGGGCCCGTATGAGGCGGGTGGCTTGTGTGAAGTGAAACCCATGGATTCGGGGCCCACGAGGAGGGTTCGGCCGAGGACATAACCCATGGATTTGGGGCCTGGGCTATGAGATAAAAGGGATTAATTCACCATGCTCTATCAATTCAAGCTTTTAGAGCAAGTGGTTAATTGCCCTGCATCAGTGGGCCACAGAGATTTTTGCTGCATGGGCTCCCTACAATACATGAAATCTACATCTGGCTAAAGGCCCTAAAAGATGGAGAATCATTCGATACTTTGGCAAATTATACACAATCACTCTAAATTTTTTTCATTTACTCAATTAAACAATCTAAATTGCAAAACACATTTTTGCTAAACAGTCCCAAAATTAGAAACGTTAATCGATCCTAATTTCTAATTAGTGGACAATGTTTATTAAAATACTAACATTGAATATTTTTCATTTTAAATTGTATAATAAATGTCAACATCTAGTAACCAGATAATCAAATAAACGTAATTTTTCATTCATGATTAGTCTAAGTTGGGACCCATAATTTGGCAGTGTAAATTGATTTAATTGTATGCTACCCACAATATGATGGGCAATACCATAGGGAACAATGGGGAGAGCATCAACTATAGGTTTGTTGTGGGTCACCATGGTGTGTATATTCCATCCAACCCATTCATCATGTGTCACATCAAGATGAAGGGATACTCCAAAAATCAGCCTCACCCAAAGCTCATGCAGGCCACACCGTGTGAATTTAGAGGTGTTAGGCATGATTTTACACTATTCCCCATGGCATGGCCCACTTGAGTTTTGGAATGATCTGATCTTCTGTATGCAGACAAACATGTGGGAGCACACTTGATGGGGATGGAGTGGGTGCCAAACAAAACACAGTGCACCAAATAGATCTCGGCTATTGTAACTCGTACTACAGTTGTTGTACATCTCAGGTGTTGTACTACTAATCACTGGCATGCTGGATCCACTTATGACCTTCTTGGCAAACATGTTTAGTATGTAAGATTTTTGCATATGCAATCCTTAAAACATATATTTTGAGAGAATCGTTTATTGAGGATCAATTTTGCCCTTGATAGAAGCCCTTGACAATTACCAAATAGACTCATTTTGCAAAAGAAACAAACCTATTGCAATCTCAAACACATTCCTAAATCATGGGAGGTAAATGCACCCACTGAAAAAGGCATGGTTAAGTAAAACAAAAACAATATCCATTTGCGTGCAAGGACAGCGCAAGAAAATTACATCAGTTACAGTATGCTTCTCCAGGGTTTTATTTAACATACCAAGCATTTGCTAAGGCTGTTGAAAGGCCAACAAACCGTATTGCACGCTCCGTTTGTGATGATATATACCTCATTCGAGAGACGATCACCTGACAACAAGAAATTTCTATAATCGAGAATTCCAAGAAAAATATATTAGAACTATCATACAAATTTTATACATAAAAGGGAATGTAAGGCTTCATAGAGACAAATAATGATGTGACACCAAAGGGGCTGAATGAGATAATCGAAATTTACTAAGCAGTATGCATATGTTAGATGATCAACATATCAACGAAAAAAATGAAAAAGAAAGTGAAGGCATGTGAAGCAACTAGATGTTAACTGATTCGATAGAAAGGGATTGGAAAACACAACAATTAGAAGGGCTTGATCCACCTTTAATTGCCCAAAATAATTAAATCAATTCACTTGCATCTAGGTATAGAGAAAGAAGAAATATGGAGAAACAATAACTATGTGGAATCTCTCTATAATCTAGAACGGCCTCATACTTATCATTAAGAACATTTAAGTATTAAAAAACTCCCCATAAGAGGAACAATAAAAGAACTTCCATTTAATAAATTATTGTGTCTATCTTCCCTACTGCTCTATACATATTGCTTTATGGCCTTGTATACAATCCTTCTTAAAATAAAAATAAAAATAAAAAGCCAAGACTTTGATCTTTTTGGCCCACAAAATAATATTCCTAAATTGTCACAATTTTCTAACAAAAGGAAAATGAAAAAGGGAAACCTAATAATGATAATATCCCTGATATTATCTGTATCTCCAGCTCAACAATACCAAAAACATAGGTAGTATCAGAAATTCTAGGTATCGGCGATATATCGCTGAGTATCCCTGATGTATCAATATTGCCAATATTTTCGACTATGTAAATTCTAGGTGTTGCCTACATTGCCAATGTACCAATATCGCTAATGTATCATCAATATTTTCGATTGTGTAAATTCCAAGTGTCACTTGTGTCGCCAATGTATCGGCGATATTTCGATAATATCGCCAATGTATTGATATTGCCAAAAACTATTTATTAAAAAAACTCCATTTCAATTTTTTTATGGGTGCATGGTTATATGATGAAACGCAGGTTCGTATGTGTGTATATCCATGTATGGATGGATGGATGTATATATATTATGGATGGACTGATGGATGAATGGGATGGTTGGATGGATGGATGACCAGATAGGTATGTTTTTTGAGTTCATTTACTTTTATGTCTTAGTTATTCTATGGTACCTACATTTGTATTATATAAATGCATTTTGGTTACTATTGGACTGATTTCTTACGATGACATGTGCTTTTAAGCCCTTATTAAATGGAAAATCATTATGTATGCATCCTTTTTGCAATTTCTTTCATTCCTAAATATTCATTTATGTGTATTTTAGCATCTCCTAAAGTTTCATTGAAAAAAATCCACCGATTTCTGCATGTTTCACTAATGTTTCCCCACATTTCCGGGTATCGGCGATATTATTGGTGATATCAATATTGTTTCCATATCCTCGGCCAACAAAACTTGTAGCGATACCAATGCTTTGAACACCGGTGAGCCTAAACATCATCATCTAAGACTTATCTCCCTTTCATCTACCTTGCATACGCTTAAACATATCTATTCCAAATCGCCAACCATGTTGTCATGTCCATAACATACTTCATCTCCATTCCACTGGAATCTATACATTAATAATTACATGTATTAAGACTAGTGCAACCATCACAACTCAACATCCTCTTCCTGGTGAGCATCAAGCTCGCTTCATATGCCTCTTTTAAGACATCTACCCACTCAAAGATTCAAAAGACCCCATTTGATATTCTATGATAGATGAAGAATATGTTTGCCCTCATTGTAACCAAATATGTTATGCAGCTCCTCATATGGATCTGGTGAGATAAAAATGGGTACATAATCAACAGGTAGAAAACTCTATCAATCAAATAACAGGCTTGACTTGTTGTCAAGGGCTTCAATGGAAGCATGTGCTTGTCTTTGATGAAACCTTTTTAAGCCCAGTCATTAAGTGGTCTACCAGTTACCTTGTTTTGTTCTTGGCAGTGTTTTAAATAGTGAATGGCATGTAGCGTAGCGTTCACCCCTCTGAAGTGTGAGGCGTAAGCTACATAGCATGTAGTGTAAGCTACATGCTACTTATAGATTTTTAACCAATGCCGTGCTTAGTTGCGCCAATTTCATGATATTTCAGACCAAATTAGACTGATTAATAATAAAATTTAACAATATTTCATCATATTTGGTGCAAGTAAACTCAACCTAAAATAATATATGGGTAATGATTAAGAGTAAGTGTAAAGAAAGCAACGAAACTGATTTAATAATATTGCTTATATTATTTTTACCAAAAGCATGGAAAAAATTAACTAATTTGATTGAATTTATTATTATTATTTTTTTTTTTTTAAGTAACAAATCATTAAAAGCATTAATTGATTTTATTGTGGTAGAATAATTAATAATAAAATTTAACAATATTTCATGATATTTGGTGCAACTAAACTCAACCTAAAATAATATAAGGTAATGATTAAGAGTAAATGTAAAGAAAGCAATGAAACTGATTTAATACTTTTACTATACTATTTTTATTAAAAGCATTGAAAATTTAACTAAATTTATTGGAAAAAAAATGTAACAAACCATTGAAAGTATTAATTGATTTTAATGTTGTAATGAAAAATAAATTGTAATGCAAGCTATATAGCGTGTACCGTAGTCCATGTAGTGTGTAGCACATGTAAATTATCATGTAGCGTAGGCTACACATGACCAATGTTTTAAATATTGACAATATTGGCCGATACATCCTACGATATATCTTTTATCCCACCTGTGCAATACGAAACGCACAAGTAGTGCCGATATATCCCACATGTTTGACCCGTTGAGCATTTTTAGTGTCCGGTCCCTTTTTTTATTGAAATTATGTTAAATCAGTGTCAAATGGTTATAAATCCATTGGTTCATCATGTTTCCCATGAAAAATTATGGAGTTGGAGCTTTTGATTTCGATATCCATTGGTTCTTCATGTTCTCCATTTTTTTCAAAATTCTCCTTCAACCAGCTATCAATTGAGACTAATTTCAAAGTATTTAGGAGTGTTTGATGAAATGATCATCACTTGTACTCTAATTTCAAAATTTGAGTATAGGTGGTTCGAATTGGGAAATTTTTGAAAATTTCCCAATTTCTCCCAAATTGCTTGCAATGTTGCACTCCAAACATGAAATCAAGCATGTATGATAGCTGATCTACTGATTTGTTAAGTTCTTGTCAATTTTCGGAAAATAAAAATCATTTTTAATTAAAAATTAATAAAAACTATTAAAATATTAATTTTTTGTCGAAATTTCCCTTCAATCAGCTGTCAAATGAGATTAATTTCGAAGTATTTAAGAGTGTTTGATGAAGTGATCATCACATACACTCTAGATGTTAAGTTCTTGTTAAGTTTGATGAACACTTACAATCTACTGATTTGTTAAGTTCTTGTCAATTTTCAGAAAATAAAAATCATTTTTAATTAAAAATTAATAAAACGTATTAAAATATTAATTTTTTGTCGAAATTTCCCTTCAACCAACTGTCAAATGAGACTAATTTCGAAGTATTTAAGAGTGTTTGATGAAGTGATCATCACATACACTATAGATGTTATGCATTCGATTTGAATACAATTGCATTAGTTCAATCAGACAGAGCATAGCTTAGGACCCTATACGAAGGAAACCTATTATGTGCACTTCTTTTTTGAGATGTTATGATTTAAAGTGTCTATTATGGTATTTTTTAACAATCTCTAAAGTTTCATTGGAAAATACAACAATTTTCCCAATGTTTCCCCATGTTTCCCAAAAAGTGTGATAGATTACCCAATAAAAACTATATATCCCGTGCGATAACCGATATGTATTTGTATCCTAAGTATGCGATACATAACACGATACAGATATTTTGAACATTGCACGTGACTTAAGCTATTTTCATGAGCAACGTAGCACTAAGGCTAAGCTATGCTACATAGCGTAAGCTAAGCTACGCTACATAGAGTAAGCTACAAGCTACATAGCGTAGCTATTTAAAACACCGGTTCCTAGATATCACTCACCAACTGCAAGTAGAGCTGGATGAAAGGATGTCTTCCTTTATGGCTTGACCAGTGTATATATGCAATGCTCACTAGCTTTGAGGATGCTTTTTGACCAAATCATGTCCGTTGGTCAAGTGAGGCTATCTATGGCTTAAAACATGCCCATTTGCTCCATTCGGTCACTTTAGCACATTCTGCAAAGTGGCTCTTTTTTGTAGTTATGTACATTCTTCTATTTCACCTACTTTAGGCAAAGGTTCAAATGGTCCTATTGCCATTTTTTGAGGTCATTATACCCACAGGAATGAATTTTGTCGTCTTTCATCTCTACCCTAGACTCTCAGTTTGATGGGAAGCAATGTTTTAAATATCGACGATATTGGCCGATATATCCCACGATATATATCTTATATCCCACATGTGTGATACAATATGCACAAGTGGTGTCGATATATCTCACATGTTTGATCCGGTGAGCATTTTCAATTTCCGATCCTTTTTTAAAAATTATGTTAAATCAGTGTCAAATGATTATAAATCCATCAGTTCTTCATGTTTTGCATGAAAAATCATGGAGTTAAGAGATTTGATTTAGATATCCATTGGTTCTTCATGTTCTCCATTTTTTTTAAAAAAATTCCTTCAACCAATTGCCAATTGAGACTAATTTCGAAGATTTAGGAGTATTTGATGAAATGATCGTCACATACACTCTAATTTCAAAATTTGAGTGTAGGTGATTCGAGAAAAATTCAAAATTTCCCAAATGTCTCCCAAATTGTTTGCAATGTTGCACTCCAAACATGAAATTAAGCATGTATGAAGGTTGATCTACTGATTTATTAAGACCTAGTAAATTTTTGGAAAACAAAAAATCATTTTTTAGTTAAAATTTAATAAAATATTAATTCTTTTTTCAAAATTTCCCTTCATCTAGCTGTCAATTGAGACTAATTTCGAAGTATTTAGGAGTGCTTAATGAAATGATCATCACAAACACTCTAAATGTTATGCATTCAATTTGAGTAAAGTTGCATTAGTTCAAGCAAACAGCGAATAGCTTAGGACCCTATACAAAGGAAACCTATTATGTGCATTTCTTTTTTGAGATGTTATGAAATAAAAGTGTGTATTAAGGTCTTTTTATAACAATCTCTGGAGTTTCATTGAAAAATGCAACCATTTACCCAATGTTTCCCAAAACGTGCGATAAATTACCCGATACAAGTTATATATCCCTTGCGATAACCGATACGTATCTGTATCCCAAGGATACGATACATAACACGATACTGATATTTTGAACGTTGATGGGAAGTAACTTGCGTCTTTGCATTATTTGGTGGGTGTAAAACAAATTCATGGTTCCCATGGTATTTTCTTTCCCACACAAAGTATACTCTGGATATTGTATCAATGTCTAAGACTATGCATGGTAAGCAAAAGTTGTCACTAGAACCAAGATTACTATATCAAGTGATCCTTATCATGAACCATCTCATCATAACAACATTATGCACATAATAAAATATCTTTTATGGTTTTTATCTATATTTGACTTTTCATTCGCCATAAGAGCAAGAGTGGACAGATAAAAAATATTCACTATCATCCAATCAGATCTCACTCGGATGCAATGAATCAAGTGATTGGTAAAAGTCATTGTTTGGAGTATCCCTAATATTATCGATAGTATCCCTGATATTATTCTATCTCCAGCTTGACGACACCAATAACACTAGTAGTATCAGAAATTCTAGGTATTGGCAATATATTGCTAAGTATCGCCAATGTATCACCAATATTTTCGACTGTGTAAATTCCAAGTGCCACTTATATCGCTAATGTATCGATATTGCCAATATTTTTTATTGTGTAAATTCCAAGTGTCGCAAGTATTGTCAATTCATTAGCAATACGATGATAGCATCACCAAGGTATCGATATCTCTTAAATTTTGTTTATTTAAAAAATTTTAGTTTCAAATTTTTTTAATGGTTGAATGGTTGTATGATGAAATGCGTATTTGTATGTGTGTATATGTATGAACGGATGGATGGATCATAGATGGATAGATGTGTGTGTGTGTGTGCGCGCTTGTGTGTAAGCACGCATGCATGCATAGATGGATGGATGGGTGGATCACGTATGTGTGTTTGCATGTATACATGCACATGCATAGCTGGATGGTTGGATGGATGGATGGATCCATCATTTTCCTCATGTTTCCCCAATGCTTCCCTAGGTAAAGGATGTATGCTTTTTAGGCCCCATTAAAGAGAAACTTATTATTTGATTCCTAAATATGCAAATATGCATCTTTTTCACTATTTTTTGATTCTTAAATAAGCAAATATGTGTATTTTAGCATCTTCTGAAATATCATTGAAAAATTCCACCATTTTTCTCATTTTTTCTAATGTTTCTTTGAGTTAGCATTACATACTTCCAGGGAAACTTATCATGTATGCGTCTTTTTTTGTAATTATTTAATTCCTAAATATGCAAAGATGTGCATTTTAGCATCTCCTGAAGTTTCATTAAGAAATTCCACCATTTCCTCATGTTTCCCCAATGTTAGTTAGCAATACATTTCCAGGTACCAGCGACAATATTGGTGGTATCGATATATGTTTTCATATCCCTACCCAGTGATACATGTAACAATACCAATACTACGAACAATTATTAGAGTGCATGTAGCTTTTCACCTCAAATGCTAAAACCCAATGTCCTTGCCTAGCCTGAATACACTTTATTAAGGTATTATTTTTATTACAAATTTACAATTACTAATGTATAGAAAGAAGAAACAGATTGAATTCAGGATCAAATCATGTTTGATATGCCCAGGTACAGGATGGATTTGGTTTGACATTGGTTGGGTTCAAGGGTCAGACCTGACATGATGTGAGCAGGTTGTGTTGAGTGGACCTGTGGCTCTTTTGCCTACACTAGGATGGACATTAGTCTCATGATTTTGGCCATTGGAAGGATTGGGCTGGATTTGGGCAAGGGTCCTAGTCCCTTGGGCCGGACATGGACAAGCTCTCATCTAGTATGGACTAGCCCATTTGCAAAAAGCAAGAGCGTTAGGTGAAATGAATGAATCCCACAACTAAGTTTAGGCTGATTGCTAATAGGGTTCATTTGGGCCTTAGCTTGCCAAAGTTACTAAAACTTTACTACTTGAAGGAGTGAGTGATTGAAACTTTGCTAGGCCGGCTTAGGAGTGAGTTCGTACAAGTTAAAGGCTCAAAAAAGGCAAGGGGAAGGCCCAAAAGAATGTAGGTGGAGGTATAAAAAAAGACTCGAAGGCCTATGGTCTAACTGAAGTTATGGCCCTTGATAGATTCAAATGGCAAAACCAAATTCATGTAGCCGGCCCCAATAAGTTGGGATAAGGCTTAAATGATGATGATGATGAGGATGATGATGTGCAAACTTACTACAATTAAAGTATATAAAGTTTCCGCCATGGACCTAGCATGCAAGAGACTGATGGACAGGACCAACTCTTTGATTACAATCATTAAAGTACGTAAAGTGGAATCAAGTTCGATATGGGCTAGGTATGGGCTGGATTTGGCTGTGCTAAGGCTCAGGCCTGGCTTGATGTGGACTCTTTTTCTTGCATCAAGCTGGACATTGGCCCCGGATTCATGTAACCAACCCCAGTTGGGATTAATGTTTTCTACATTGTTACCACGTAATGTATTGCACCCTTGGGATATGGATGCCTATCGGTTATCGCATGGGATATATCAGTTGTATCACGTAATGTACTGTTGTTGTTGGGACACATGGGGAAACATTGAAAAATTGGTCGAATTTTTCAATGAAATTTCAGGGATTGTTAAAAAAGACATCAATACACACTTAGAAATCAAAACATTACAAAAAACAAGTGCACATAGTATGTTTCTGTGTATGGAGTCATAATCTATCCGTTGTCTGACTGAACTGATGCAAGAATATTCAAAGTCTATCCATATAATTTATAAATGCAAGAAGACATGTATAGAAACACAAGCAATGCATTCAAAAGCAAAAGAAAAATCACTAGATTAGGTTACATATATGTTTGATTTTGTGTTTGCACACAGATTGCAATCGATTTGCTAGAAATTGAAAATTTTCAATTTTTCCCAATTTTCCATGACTCGCCCTATCTCCCAAATCTCGAAATCAAAGCTCCAGATCCATGATTTTTCATGCAAAGATTTGTAACCATTTGATACTTATATAACATGATTTTTTTTTATTTTTTTTTTAAAAGAAAGAAAAATCACTAGATTAGGTTACATATATGTTTGATTTTGTGTTTGCACACAAAGATTGCAATCGATTTGCTAGAAATTGAAATTTTTCAATTTTTCCCAATTTTCCATAACTCGCCCTATCTCCCAAATCTCGAAATCAAAGCTCCAAATCCATGATTTTTAATGCAAAGATTTGTAACTATTTGATACTTATATAACATTATGTAAAAAAAATTAAAAATTAAAAAATTAAAAAAAAAAAGAGGATAAAAAATCGAAAATGCTCATCGGATCAAATAAGAGGGATATATTGGCACTACATGTGCGTTTCGTATCACACAAGTGGGATACAAGATATATCGTAGGATATATCGGCCAATATCGTCGATACTGAAAACATTAATTGGGAAAAGGCTTAGATGATGATGACGATGATGGAAACTTTACTACTATAATTGAAGTATATAAAGTTTTCACCATGGGCCTAGCATGCAAAAGACCAATGGAGCAGGACCAAATCTTTGATTACAATCATTAAATTACATAAAGTGGAATCACGTTCAACATGGGCAAGGTATGAATTGGATTTGGCTGCGCTCAGGCTCAGACCTGGCTTGATGTGGACTCTTTTTCCGGCATCAGGCTGGACATTGGCTCTCGGCAAGATTGAGCTGGATTCAGGCCTGTGTCCTAGTCCTTTGGGCAGGACATTGACAACCGCCAGCCATGTCCAAACCAGCCCATTTGCAACCCTAAGGATAGCCGCATGTATTTTTATTTTATCAATAAAGATTTTGTAAGAAAGAAGACTGCAGAAATCCTCAAAACCATTATCTCTATTCAAAATCCATACTGTGAGATTCAAACCTAAGAAATTTACAGCCAAAAATTCTACATCAGCCTTAAAAGTAATTTGTTCAGCAAAGCCAGGGATTTGTCATGTATGATGTATTCATCAAAGCAAGAAAGAGACTGCATGGTCATCTAACAACCACATAGAAAGCATATTCGAGTTTTCTCTTCTTCTTTTTTTTCTAGATTCCACAAAAAGGGGCTGCCTGATGAACTCAGCAACTGAGCAGTAGATAAAAGCACATTGAGTATATTCTAAGAATAAAAGTAATGAGGTCTTCAACAATTAGTGAAGGAATTTGTCACATAGGAATACCTCAAGAATGGGACCACGATCAGCTCCAAGTAAGTGAATTTCATCCAAAATCATAAGCCCTACCTGTAACTTGCTTAATTAGTGGGTGTAGAAACAATAGCAAAAAAGAAATAGTAGAAGAAAAAAATAGGTACCTTCATGACATAGCTTCGGGTATGCCAATTACGGCTGATACCATCCCACTTTTCAGGAGTGGAGATTATGATATCTGCAGACAACAGCGCCTTTAGATCTGGAGTGAAATCCCCAGTCATCTCAACCTGGAAACAAAATCATTTTGGTTGTCTTAGGATCATTTAACGAGCATTTTCTTTCACAGATAGGCATAAGGGAGACTATACCATCTTCTTTCCAAGCATAGAAACCAGCCCCTTTCTCCAGTCATTCATTCTCTCTCTAACAATGGCCTTCAAAGGTGCAATGTAAATGACCTGCATGGGAAAGACTACTCAATTCGTCACACGTCATATTAATTCAATAAGGAAAAGAAAAGGCATACCTTCATATCAGGCTGAGTGTTGAAGAGATGAAGCATTGCAAGTTCTGCAGATATGGTTTTTCCACTTCCTGTTGGAGCTCCTAAAAGAACATTGCTGTCTGTGTGATATAACACATGGAAAGTCTGCAAAATCAGAACAGGCAGCTACCAGTGTCAGAAGCGATTAGGAGAACCAGAAGAAAGACAAACTCACTGAACTTATCAATAAACTGGTAGATTTTAAAAATAAAAATAAAAAATTTAAATTTAAAAAAAAAAAAAAGAAAAAAAAGCAAAAAAAGGAAACATATGCAGACCTGTGTTTGAATGGGATTGAAGTGTGAAAACTTATACAAGTCTTGATAGGCCTTGTTTCCCAGCGACGTCACAGGAAGAGGTTTCAAATCAAGAAGTTCGGTGTGCGACATATAAGTCTGAACAAATCACAACTTTTAGGGTTGAAATTCCATTAAAACATTGGAAATTGCTCTAGACAGAATGCAATAAATGAATTTTTTTTTTTCATCCTCACCTCTGGTAAGGTGAGATTATGGAAAGAAATCACATGAAAGGCCTCTGCATGCAACCAAGAATCAGAAACAGCACGGATGTAGTACTGGGGTGGATGTGGTTCAAATATTGGTACAGTAAATGAAAGTTTTTGAGATTCTCCCCTTGCCATCCGCTTTGTCAACGTGAAGAGCTCTGTATGATATATGTGGTCATTCTGGGTATCCTGGCTCCAAAATGTAAAAGTAATGATCAATCTAAGGACTTAATTCAGACATAACAAATTGTACCAGCATTCACATGTGCATGTCTTGGTGCTAATTAGCATGTGGACATGACCAGAACCACTTCCAACTGCAAAATCTCACAAATAAACCCCATGATGGATAATTTTTAATTAACTTTTTTTTATTATAGAGTAATTTTATTTCTAAAACACAATAACATGTCTAATCTATCTATCAGACTACAATCATCAAAAGACATAGATCAGCTAATTTGGGTTGATCATCATATTTAGAAAAAAATGAATTTCAAATATTTTTTAGCTATTGTTAATCAAAAATTACTTTGTGAAATTTTTGAGAAATTGTTGCCAATCCATAGATCGGCCTAGTAGAGTCAAATAACCTTTTAACACCTGCAATTTAAATGGCCGAATATGGAAGAATTTCGGGTTTTCCCAAAATTCTTCCATTTTCCCGAAATTCAAAACATAAGCACAAAATCCATGTCAGTGCATGCAAAACATGCATAGAAATGGATTTCTAAGTTGTTTTTACCAAGTCTATACAAAAGAATAGACTGTAAACAACCAAAATAAAAAATGAATCTCCCTGAATGGGTTCCAGGCTTCCAGCCCATTTCCACTCTTGGATTGGGCTTTCTCCACCCAAACCTTGATTTCTCTAGAAACAATTCAAATGGAGTTCCCAAACCCTGACACAGACAAATTCCCCAAAAAAAGTGCAGAACAAACGAGGTCAATTTTTTTCGAAATATCTCTCTCGACACAGTTATCGGTGTGTATCACATGTAACCAGTGTTCGAGTTGTCGGTATCGCTACAAGTTTCGCTGACTAGAGATAAAGATATATTATCGTTATCGCCGATAATATCGCCGATAACCGGAAATGCAAAAAAAAATGACGAATAATGGGGAAAATGATGGAATTTTTCAGTAAAACTTCAGGGCATGCCTAAATACACATATTTGCATATTTAGGAATAAAAAAATTACAAAAAAATACATTAAATAATAAGTTTTCATTTAATGGGACCCAAAAAGCATATGCTGCCACAAGAAATCGCTCCAATTGTAATCAAAATGAGTTCATATAATATAAATGCAGTTAACATATAATAATTAGGACATGTCAAAGTTAATGAACTAAAAAAGTACACCTTTTTTGGGACATGGAATCTATATATTGGTGTACTTGGTGATTGATGGCTTGGATATGGCACTTGTTTGACATATTGACGCATCCATTCAATTTTCCATATCATTTTATGGTATAAGCTCAAAAATTAGATAGATCCAAATCTCAAGTGAACCACATCACAGGACAGTGTTGATTGAATGCACACCATTAAAAACTTCTCAAGGGCCATAAATTTTGTATCAAACTAGTTTGTATAACCTAATTAACAGGTTGGATGTCAAATTAACATTACATTGAACCTTGGGAGGTTTTTAATAGTGGACATTCAATTGCTACTATTTCTTGTGGTGTGGTCCACCTGAGAGTTATATATGCCTGATGTTTTGGATCAAGATCTAAAATGATCTGAAAAAATTAATGGACAGTATGGATCAAATAAATACATCGTATTAGGCCCACATAGCACCAACCACTAGCCATCTTGATAGTGGCAAGGTCACTAGCCAAATCAAGTCTTCCAGGTGGTGTAAGGACTTTGTGGTACCCACCGTCTCCCATGTGTTTTATGATGCATTGAATATAAAGGTGGCTACTGGAGTGTTCCGTGGGCCCACCATGATATATGCGAGAAATCAACTCCATTAATCCATTTTAGCATATTATTTTAGTACATGGTCCAAAAATGAGGTAGTTCCAAATCTCAAGTGGACCACATCAAAGGGAACAACATCTATTAAATCCCACCATTAAATTGAAAGTGCGTTCCATTACCTTAAAACTAGCAATGATTGGCTGGTGTACCACACACCAGCTAGATAGCTATTGCAGTTCGTGTAGTGCAAAGACGTGCACCGATGTCGCTTGAGCTCGAGTTGTACGAACGGTTCAAAGGAGATCAAAGTTACATGGGCCGCACAAGTGATGTATTTATTATATCTACATCGTTCATCTATTTTAGAGATTATTTTAGAGCATTATCCAAAAATGAATCATGTCCAAAGATCATTTGGACCACACCACAAATAGGAGCAGAGATAATGATTTTTACTGTTAAAAAATTTGTAGGGCCCACCATAACGTTTATTTTCCATCCAATCAGTTCATAAGGTCACAAAGACCTGAATTGAAGAATAAAAACAAATTTCATATTGATCTAAAACTTCTGTGACCTCAAAAAGGGTTTCCATGGTAGACGTTCAATCTCCCACTGCTTTTTGCGGTGTGGTCTACTTGATAGTTAGATCTGTTTTACTTTTCGTCTCAAGCCTTAAAAGAGCTCGCCAAATTGATGGACGGTTTTGATATAACAAATACCTAAGATCAGACTCACGGAACTTGCTTATGTATACAGCAGCAATACAGCGGGTGTGAGAGGTCACGGATTAGGTGGGTACTAACAAGTTGAGTAGCCGGTCGGCTAATGAAGTGACGTCACCAAGTTATGTGGCCCCATTATGATGTATATGTTATATCCACACCGTCCATCCATTTTTAGATATCATTTTAGGGTATGAACCAAAGAATGAATCAAATAAAAATCTTTTGTGGACCCCACCAAAGAAAACAGCGGGGAGAGTAATTCCCACCGTTGAAACTATCCTAAGGCCCATCATAACGTTTATTTGAAATCCAGCCTGTTCAAAAGTTAAAAAAGATATTAAATAAGGGAAAACACAAATATCAGCTTGATCTAAAACTTTTGTGGCCTCTAGAAGTTTTTAACGGTGGGTGTCACTGTCCCACTGTTTTCTGTGTTGGGGTCCACTGGAGCTTTGGATTTAACTCGTTCTTTGGATGTTGTCTAAAATGATCTCTCCAAATGGATGGAAGGTGTGGATGCAAAACATACATCATGGTGGGGCCCACGGAACTTGCCGACGTCACTTCAGTAGGTAGTCTCGCGACTCAACCTGCAAATATCTCAACCCCTCAGTGGCTAATCCCCTCCCGGACGCGAGAGAGATTTCGTTTTTACGAAATTCTCTCCTCTTCTCCGGAAAATCGCAATCAATCTCATCCACAGTAAAAAATCTTTCCAGAAATTTGTCTTTTTCTTTTTCAAATCCGAACCGAAATCTCCGTAAATCTCGGTGAAATCAAGTTTTCTTTCAAAGAAAACAAAAGGGTTTTTTAAAAGGGTTTTCTTATCTCGGATAATTCAGAGCTATCAACAGCGATTTGCCTACTAAATGTAGCCGAAATCCACTTCCGCGGGTAGATCGGGAGAAAAAGAAGGTAAGAGATCTTTTTTTTATATATTTTTTTGTATTTATTTCAATTTTTTTTCAATAATAAGGAGAACGATAGCTATTTTTTCGATAAAATCGAAAATATCGCCGATATTTCGTCGATATTTGGAAGAGAAACGAAAACTTGGGGTTTCGGTATCGCCGGTTCAGCGACACCGATAATATCGCCGATATTATCGATTTCTCGTCGACAATTCAAACATTGCATGTAACAACAATACTGAGTAATCTTTATAAAAGGAAGGCTTTGATATATCATCAATATTGTCAATATTATCATCAACATGGGGAGTTTTACAGTTCCCCTGTTTTTGAAGATGATGGCACCAACTCCTCGAACCTTTGACTTGAAGTCTAAGAACCCATTACATGGACCGGCCTTGCAAAGAAGAGGAATTGTACAATTCCCCATGTTTGGTATAAGAAAGGTATGATCCTCATAGTATCGACCAGTGCTATCGAAATTTAAAACACTGGTGATGAGTTCAGTGTCTATATCCAGGACAGACAGAGAAAATATACTGTGAGTTGAGAAATTTATCACAGACTATCATAAATTTTGGTAAATTGTGTAAATAATGGGCATGACATTTGGTCAATGATTTAGCACCTCAACTAGAATCCACCAACGTAGGGCAGCACCATGAAAGCGATCTTTCCAAGTAAAGTCAGGTGTTATGAGCAAATCGACCTGAGAAAACCAAGTAACACAAATATTTGTGTAATTCATATTACCACCTCAAATGATTAATGTACAGATTCTACAAGCTTGGAGACACAAAAAATCGAGAACTCTTAACTGACCTTGAGAACAGTTCTGGTGATAGGACTCACAATTGCAGACAAGTCAATCCGTGGAAAATATCCCAAATATTGCTTAACCAACTTCAAAACAAAAGTAAATGAAATGTGAAGTATCCATCTAAAACAACCGGAATACATGTAAAAACCACCAAGACTTACGAATGGAAAACCCACCTTTCCACCATGAGCATAACGAATGAGGGCTCCAATTTCATTCTCATGCATCTCAAAGAGGCGGTCTAAGTCAGCCCCACTGTGTTCAAGTTTAGCCAATATCTGCAACAGATATATTGTATTAAATAAATCCATTTCCAAAAATATATTGTATTAAATAAAATTTATTGCAGTATGCATGTTACCAACAGTACAATGATTAAAGTGCTAGACATACGTCTGATGAAAGATCTTTGCCAAACTGTCTGAGAGGATGTTGGAAAGGCCATATTTGGCGATCTACTGCCTTACAATAGTTCAACATGAAAGAAGACATTTCACACCATCCTCTGCGCAAACAAATTTCAAATAAAGCACGCATGATACGGGCCAGGCTTGCACTAATGTATGCTGCATCAGAGATTAAAGAAAAACTGTCTAGCGAGCCTCGTGAAATGTACAACTGCAAAATAAATAAATAAACCTTTAGTTGAATGCAAACAAAAAATCATACAGTAAAAGAAGAATGATATTAAATTTTAGATGTAGTTAAGACCTGAATAAGGATTGAAACTTTTCCATTTTTATTGCTGGGGCCACCTTTGACATCTACAGGGCATGATAAGCGAACCAAGCTTTCTAGCTCATTCTGCTCCTCATCTCTAATAGGAATATTTTCAAATTCAGACGAGTGGGCTACCATGTTAATTACCTGTAGCAAGTGGCAGAGTCAAAAGAAATTAAAGATAGAAAATGCATACAAATTGGATCAAAATTGGATAATAAATTCCGTACAAAACAGCAAGTGTGAAGGACTCGCCAACTACCTCACTGTCATTCATGTGGCGCCTAAGCATTTCATTGTAAGTTTCTACACTAGAATATTGAATATAATAATGACTAGCAATTCGACCAAGCTCTGTACAATAAAAATTGCCACTTTTTTCATCAAACCGCATCATTTTTGCCTTGTCAAGAGCACGTGCAGCATCTACTACGAGAGACCTTTGCTTTGAAACCAGTGAAGGATCACTAACAACCTAACAAAAGGACAAATGTCTGTATTAGAACAGGGTTCCAGTAGAATGTACTTTGCCTGACAGACTTCAACAAGCAAAGAAATAAAAGGATCCAATTAATTTCTGGATAACAAAGCTGAATGATAAGGAACAGTGCCATCATTGCAACATAACTATGAAAATGACTGATATGGTACATATATGAAAACTTCCCTACAAAAAAGATCACAAGTAAATGCATTGACGACAAATTTCAGTAAAAATCTTCTTAAATGTGTAGAAAGAACTTGAAACTAATTCATACAGTAATTCACAGTACTTTGCTAGAATAAAAGATCAAGTCCACATAATACATCAATGGGTAATGACTCCCCAATACACGGTAAAGATCTCGATGCTCATCTTTTGGCGTACTTTAGCCGAAAAACAAGTGGGTTACAAAACTAAAGTCTAAGAAAGGAAATTTGGCAATCACATGACCCCAAAAGAAGTGCAAGAAAAAGTATTCGTTTTGTAGTGCTAACTTGATGACAATAGCAACAAAGGAGAAAGCCACAAAAATAAACATGAAACCACAGATTTACTGGCAAATATAACGCAATTCCGGTGCTATTGAAGTACACCTAACAAGTGTTCGAGTTGTCGGTATCGCTACAAGTTTTGCTAGCTGGAGATAGATATAATATCGTTATCGCCGATAACCGGAAATGCGGGGAAAATAGTGGAATTTTTTCAGTGAAACTTAAGGACATGCCTAAATACACATAGTTGCATATTTAGGAATTTAAAAAACTTATAAATAAATTTTTTTTAAAATGCATGAGAGATGAGGACATGCCTAAATACACATATTTCCCTCTCGTGTGGCCCACTTGAGTTTTGGATCCACCTCATTTTTTGTAGCACATCCTAATATGAGGTCACAAAACTAATGGACGGGGTGGATTTCTCACAAACATCAGGGTGGGCCCCACCCAGTATCCCAGCGCAGGAAGTTCCTGCCAAAGGCTTTCGCAAGAAATCAGCGTCTGTGTTTTATCAAGGCAGCCAGTAACGAGGTGGTTACTGGACAGTGTTCTGCAGGCCCACCATGATATATGCGTTTTATCTACGTCAAGGTGTTCCAAAACGGTAACGGTTGCCGTAATGGCCACCACCGTTACCATTATAATACGGGTCATAACGGTCGTTACGGCCCTTTTTTGTTTTTTTGAAAAAGCTGTTACAAGGCCATTACAGGACCGTTAAGGCCTGTTATTTCTGTAACGGTCGTTACAGCCGTTTCGACCCCGTAATGTGTAACGGTTATGACCATTACCATTACGTAACGGCCATTATGTAACCGATTTTGAATACCTTGATCTATGTCGTCCATCTATTTTAAAAGATTAATTTATGGCTTGGGCCTAGAAATAAGACAGATCCACATCTTAGGTAAACCACACCACAAGAAACAGTGGTGATTGATCGTCCACAATTAAAAACTTCCCAAGGCCCGCTGTTATGCTTATTTGCCATCCATCCTATTGATTGGGTCATAAAGTCCTGGATGAAAGGAAAAAACAAATATCAACTTGATCCAAAACTTTTGTGACCCCAAAGAAGTTTTAATGGCGGCGTTCAATCATTACTAATACATGTGGTGTGCTCCACATGAGATTTGGATATGCCTAATTTTTTGGATCATGCTCTAAAATGATCTTTAAAAAAATGAATGGCGTGGATAAACACAGACAACATGGTGATGGGTCCCACAGCACTGTCCAATAGCCTAAGTAAGCAATCTACATCCTTCAAGGGAGCAGATTATGTGTTACTTGGAAACACCACACCCTTACTGCGTAGGGCCACTGTCATCGTTGTCATAAATCCACCCCATTTATCCATTTCAAAATATCATTTTAGAACATGGTCCAAAAAATGAGGTAGATCCAACTCTCAACTGGACCACACCAAAGGAAACAGCAGTGATTGAATCCCACCATTAAAAACTTGTCAAGGGCCACGAAAGTTTTCGATCAAACTGATAATTGTGTTTTTGCTTCATCAGGTCTATGAAACCTAATCAAGAGGTTGGATGGCAAAACCAAAACATTACTGTGGGCCCCACAAAGCACCAAGCCATCTAAACAAGTCATACACGCGAGACTACATTGGGAAGCATCGGGAAGATAGATTGCGTACTAAGTAACTTAGTAAGTTGAGCATACTGAGTAAACTCTGTGGGCCCACCATGATTAATGAATTCCATCCACTCCATCCATCCATTTTACCAAATAATTTCAGTGCCTCATCTAAAAAATGAAGCATATCAAAACCTCAAGTGGACCACACCATAGGAAACAGTGTGAATTGAATGTATATCATTGAAAAATTGTTAGGGGCCATAGAAGTTTTTGATCTAGCTGATTTTTTGTGTTTTACCTTCATTCATCCATGTCTGTATGATCTTATGAACAGGTTTGATGACAAATACACATCACTGTGGGCCCTAGGAAGGTTTCAATTGTAGAAATCATTATTCTCATTGTTTCCTGTGGTGTGGTCCAATTGAGCTTTGGATATGCTTCAATTTTGAGCTGAACCCCTAAAATGAGCTGGAAAAATTGATGGACGGCGTGGATAAACCACATACATTCACGGTGGGTCCAAGAGAGTGTACTCGGTACAAGAAAGCGTAAGAGTTACTTGGTACGCAACCTTCGTCAAAGACTCGAAGCTTTTTATAAATAAAAAAACCCTCAAATTTCGTTCACGAGGGGGATTTTCGCCGAAGTAAAAGGGGTTTTTGAGTGAGGGTGTCAAAACCCTAAATCATTCCCCCAAATCGAGAGGAAATCCCCAAAATCGTTGATTCTTCATTGGAATTACGACATCAAGCTTCTAATCGAAAAGGAAATAGGTAAATTTTGAGGTTTTTCTTACCACTATGCAATGCTCGAAGACCAGCGCTGTCAATCAAGGCGTTCTTCTGAGTTCCATATTCCTATCGACCAGTTACGAAAATCACTCACGCATTTACAAAAATAACAAAATCAAATATTTTTTTCCTGATTTTTACATATTTACGCAATTTTAGCCACCCCATCCGATTTATTTTTTTCGATTTTTACCTATATATCGGAAAAAAAGAGGTAGTTGGCTACAATTTTCCCTAGGTAGGTTACGTGGGTGGTGGCTATAGTAGATATTCTTGGCGAGAATTCAAATTATCGACAATAATGAAAATTTTGCCAAAATTTCGGTGATTTTCTGAAGAGAAACCAAAAATTGGGGTTTCATTGTCTCCAATGCAACAACACCGATATTATCGGCAATAATTCGATAATATCGCCAATAATTTAAACACTACTCTAACCATCCACTCCAATAATATGAAGCAACCCTAGATATTTTAGAAATTAGTAAAACACGCTTAAGAGTAAGATAAGACTTCTGCTATACCTGCCACAAACACATCTTGTGAACAATTTGCTCACAACTCACTCAGTTTTTAATAGAACATTACAATAGTGTGCCCATTGGAGAAGTAATTCAATAAGATTTCCGGCTGCACGCTCACAATGTATAATGTCATTTGCATGAAATGGATTAAAATACTGAGAGATGATAATCAAATGCTTGACTTAATGTTTGCCTCATTCTTGTCAGTTCCACTAGAAATCGACGCCATCAGTTATTATTTACTTCAGATTGAAATTTCTCTCTTACTTGTGAGAAAAATCAGCCAACAAAAGAATAGAATATCCAAACGTGGAAAAAAAGGGGGAATCTTCAACATTTAAACAGCAAAATTCGGAAGTTTGTTTTCAGTAAGTGGGACACCGACATCACAAGATGTTTTATGTGCTGGCTTTACATGCTCAATTTTCACAGAATACATTTGCAGTTATTTAAGTAATTCTTCTAATACTTGGTAAATACCCTAAAATAAAAATATTCCCTGTCAAAACCCTTTACTTTGCGCATAGTTTGCCCATAATTTGTTCAATTCTTTATAGTAGATTCAATGAAAAGGTGGTGTGATAATAAGAAAATCCTAGTCACATAGTGAAATCGGTAGTTGACAAAGGTAGGGATCAAAACAATCATCATTGTAGAAGATTAGGTTTCATAGAGGGTGACCAGGCTAAAACCTCCTGCAAGGGCAATGATATAAGCCTTAAAACACATAAACAGCACTGACAAAACCTCCAATCACAGAAAAAAAAAAAAAAATCTTCTACTCATGGACCATGAAAGTTTTCTTTGTTCTTATAGTTGCACGAAGCTTGAACCGAAGCAGCAACAGATGCGGGTGCAGAAGCGGGGAACCATCAATTTCAAAGTCTTAGCAGGTAAAAATGGCTAAAAAGCGGAAGTGGGGCAGCAACTCTGAAGCACAATTCGAAGCAGGAGCAGCAGCTAGTTAGAAGGATCGTGCAACTAATACTTCTCCTTGGAACCTTTTATAACCAAAGCTAAAACAAACCATAACCAGTTTCTAGTCTTTACCATTAATCCTAGCAAACCTAACTGTGTAAAACTATAGCAAGAAAAAAAGGTTACTCCTCCTAGAAGGTGATTGTCTCAGGTTCAAGATATTTGAAGATGGAGGAGTTTACTTCCCAACATCTGTTTACTGCAACACATGTAGAATATAGAAACACACCCATGCACACACAATCAATGTATACCCACATTTTTTTGGCACAACCACATTTCCATGTCATTTGTCAGATTTCTGGTTTCAAAAGCCAATTATACTGTATTGCATCACTCTACAGGAGTTGGGAAAGAACTTATCCACAAGTTTGATCATTCACCTTCGAATATGTCCATGACACTTCTTCGACTCATTATCATTCATTAACGTTTTGACATCCACTTCTAGAGCTTATACAGCTGACTATAAAATCGAAATCCTATTTTTCTGACAGCAATTCATCGACCATGTTGTTATAATAAAGAATCGGCAACTAAGTTTTTTTAACAACTATCAGATCTTCATCCTTGGGCTATTAATCACAAATAGGTGACAAGACCCCATTTAAAATTGTTCTAGAATAAAATAACTGGAAATCTAGACTAACATTCCAATTCTGGATATCCACCATTCTTCATTGAAGCATTGAAAAAGTATCTGTACGTACGCAAATCCACTCAATTTACGCCATGTGACTGCCCTCCAGCCTAAGAAAAGAAATTTCTCTTATACCATCTTAGTATAGGGAATAAAGGATGCTTCAGTATATTGTCTTCTTGCATGTCTTTGGTCAATTTGGAATGAACGAAACAAAAGAACATTTTCTAACAAAATAGAATAGGAGTCACAAGTTAGGCTACGCGGCTAAAGATCTTGGCTAAATTGGGAGCAAATTGAGGAATGAAGGGGGAGAAGCATGCGCTTTGTTTTGTAGATGATTTCTCATCATCTATGCCTGTAAGCTTTAGAAGTCTAGGAGAGAATAGCTTGTGAATGAGAGAACAAAAGTAAAAAATCTGGGGAACGGGCCCAGGAGTTGCGAATGAGAGCAGAGTAACTTAGGGGGCTCTTGGCTAAAGCAGCTCCATGTCAGGGACATCCGGAAGGATTTCAAGATCCAGCACTTAGCTTTGCAGCATACTAAGCTACAGTCAGTAGATCAAAAGTTGGTGGATTCGGTGTGGGGTGGCAGAGGCAATGAATGGGTGGTCTGTGACGCAGTGGTTTTTGCAGGTTGTAACCTCATGATATGCCATGGGGGGAGGGGCTCCTTCTCAATCTTGGTGGTTCTAAGAGATGTGGCTTCGAGCTTTAAATGGCTATTCACAGTCGTGTATGGTCCAAATCTGCCAGGGTTGCGGCCTTTCTTCTGGGATGAATTAGACTCCATCCATGTTAAATGGTAGCTGTCGTGGTGTGTAGGGGGAGATTTCAACGTCGTCCGCTTCACTTATGAAAAGCTGAACAGTGATCGCATCACACAGAGTATGAGAGATTTCTCTAGCTCGGTGGATAGGAATGAGTAACATCAGATTCACGTGGTCAAATGGCCAAAAGCAAGGTTCCATGTCAAAGATCGACAGATTTCTGGTTTCTCATCCGTTGGTTGACCTCTTTCCGATGGCGATTAAAGGGGGATCCCAAAGCCAGTGTTTGACTACTTCCGAGTGCTGTTGGAAGTGTCTGATGTTAATTTGGGCTTAAGACTCTTTAGGTTCAAATTGGCATGGCTGGAGGTAGAGGGATTTAAGGAGCAGGTGAAGGATTGTTCTTCTTTCTCAATGGAGGGCTGTGCAGGTTTCAGGTTATTTATGAAGCTTAAGCTTCCACTTGTACTCGATAATGGTTTGAAATGGACACTTCCCACTCCAGCTTCCAAATCCTTTGCAGCTTACTCTACGCATTGTGGAACTATGGGTGAAAAAGAGTAGGGAGGAAATTCCCTGCTATGGGAACGATGAAAATTATATCAAGCGGAAGCTTTCATAGGTGATAGGAAGTGGTGGAAAATCTGTCAGGTAGAAGGTCCTTATGAGTCAAAGGTAGATGTCAAGTGAAGAGCCTTTCTTTGGTGAAGAAAGAAAATTTTACATGTGATGTACGGTGAGCAAAAGGCAAAACTCCAATGTTGTCAAGTGCCATGAAGATGCAAAAGGAGGTCAACCACTGCCTAGGAATAAGTGGAAGCCACATATCATGATCGATGCAAGGTTGCAAGGAGAACCACCAAAAATGCAAAATCAGCAAAAGCCATGTCATGATGGATGTAGGGTTGTTAGGAGACAACCAATAAAAAGCACCACCTGTTGAGCTGTTATCGGCAGACAAGGAAAGTTGGTTGATACTACAAAAAAGAAACTTGCCACTTGTCAGGTTCTTACAGTTAGATCCTAATCACAGACCCCTAGAAATAGGAGTACGTTCCTATTCTAATACGTTTGTCTATAAGCTTTGAGCTAAGTAGAGAAAAAAAAAAAAAAAAAAAAACAGTGTTCATCTCCACCACTCCCTCTCATCTTCTTCTCTGTTTCTGCTACTTTAGCATGGGCTAGGAGTTGAACCAGCCACCACCAATCTAGCTTAGAAGCTTCAATCAATGTTCTGAAGGAAACTCATTCTCAGGAGCTGATTCCCCCCATTGGATCCATTCGCAGTTACCACTATAATCTGTTACCAATCATACAGGCTTACATGCATCTGATACCACCTCCTGGTGAGAAATTCCACATCAGGAATAAGACCTAACCACAACTGTATCTCTAATAATGGAATCACTTTGCAATTCGTTGATCAGGGGAAATTTTCCAAGATTAGCAGATGCGGTGCAAACAATTACAAATTACAGAGTAAGAACAAGACTAACACTACCATTTCAGACAAGATATGCAGTTGTCCTTAATGGCTTTTGCAATCCCAAATATCACCTTTTGTAGTTATTTCTGTTATTACCTTTTGCAATACCATCCCAATCAATTCTACACAAGTATCATGGCTCATGTACAATTGCAAGAACCTTCCAATTAGAGTACCACGCCTTTGGATCTCTTGATTCCTAGACACTTTAGAACATAAAATAGATTATTTGCTGCTTTATCTTTGATGCTCATGTTTTAGCTCCATTTCCTTGCACTTCTGCTAACAGATACCTACTCACCCCAATAGCAGTTTAATGCACCACCAAGGCATGTAGTTTTCTATTCTTTTCCTTTTTTTTTTTTTTAATTCTAATCACAGGGACTGCTAACTTCCATCACAAAAATTAGCCTCACTCTTAATTCACAAAATAGAAAAAAGAAACAGAATCAGATCAGAATCCAAAGAAGTAAACAGGGTACTCAATAATCGTCGAGATACATGCCTATGGCTATTACAAATAATTTTCACAAAAGAATAGTACGAATAAGCATATAATAAACTTTAAGGAGCAAAACTTTTTCAATATTCTAGAATACCTCATCCCATCCTATCCCATACGCTAGGGGATTAGACTTCATCCTTATGAATAGATAAGTATATCCAAGCCAAGCACAAGCTTCTTTAACATTTGTTACCGTGCCCAAGGCCACTTCTGCATTCAAATTGTCTTTCAAGGAGCTGATAAACTGCACAAAACAAGAATGACAACAAATAAAAAGCAATGAATAAAATACTGACATGGATAGACTAATGGAAGGTCAAAGCATCATCAAGAACAAAACATTGGAGAGGAGAGTAGTTTGCAATAGCATAATATAATCAAGATAGTCATACATCCTATGCCAAGCAAGCTTCTGTTGTAAGGGACCATAAGAAAGAGAAGTGCTCAAAATTCACAACATTTCACACCAACTTTCATGCAGTCCAATTGTACAGAGGGGTGAGAACAACACGGAAAAAGAAATGCAAACATGCATAGCATTTAGTACCAGTGTTCAAATTATCACAATATCATAACTAATATCAGTGATAATCAATGTTCGAGATGTTGGTATCACTACAAGTTTAATTGGCTGGAGATAAAGATAAAATATCGTTATCGCCAATAACTGGAAATAAAGGGGAAACATGGGGAAAAAATGCAAAAATATGAAATTTTTCATTAAGACTTTAGGAGATGCCTAAATACACATATTTGCATATTTAGGAATCAAAAAATTGCAAAAAAGAATACATATATAATAAGTTTTCATTTAATTCAGGCGTAAAAGCATGTGCTATCGTAAGAAATCAGTCTAATTGTGACCAAAATGATTTCATATAATACAAACTCAGGTACCATGCAGTAAGCAGGACATGTAAAAGTAAATGAACTAAAAAAATATACCTACCTAGCCATCCCTCAGACCCAATTAAGAAGCAATTAAGCAAAGAAACATCCATAATGCAAATGCATACATTATACATTGATCCATCCATGCATCCAATCCATCCATTCATCCATCCACGCCAGATTTGATACCAAGTCTGGCAGGATCGGCTTGTAGCAGTAAATCTTACACCAACACAGAAGAACACTCTAGCTTGCTATTCAAGCTCTTACTGGGACTAAACTTGAATACGCTAATCGAATTCTTGCTTTTACAAGCTCAGCACACATCTCTTTATATAGAGATTAAAAGAACTATACAAAGGCGGTATATACAAAACAGTGGGTACAACCTGTGGGCGAATAGTACCCAGTTTTGGACAGCTGTCTGGTTTTACTGTAGAAACAGTCAGCTTTTGGCATTTTGGCGTGATTTGTAACAGTAGCCTTTTGGACGTTTGTGATAAGGGAGGCTTTTTGGCGGTGTTGGTGCCTTTTGATTTTTGGCGTGTTGCGATGATGAAGATTCTTTGGCAGGGTCGGTGCTTTTGATTTTTGGCGTGTTGCGATGATGAAGATCTTTTGGCAGGGCCGGTGCTTTTAGCGCTGTCAGTGCTTTTGAATTTTTGGCGTAAATTTTGCGTCAGAAGAAAACATCAGCATCGAGATCATCTTCTGGTGCTGCAGTAGAACTCTCTTCAGACTCAAGATACGTAGACCCATGGCGACTAGAAACTTGATCTTGAAGAGCAATAAACGCAGACTTGAGTTCAACTAATTCTTTCATCAGATTGGCTGCTTCATCAGGCTTTGAGGAAGAAATAACTTCTTTGAAGGTCTTTGGCAATTCCTTTGGGACGATTAATGGCTTAGTTGCTTCAAGAACTATGTCACAATCAAATTTGTTCCACCATTTGATGTAGGTAGTTTGGAAGAGAACTTTGGCATTTTGATATTCTGAAGGTAAAACTTCATATTTCTACTTCAGAATCCATGGAAGTCCATGGTTGGTATAATACAACATTATAGAATGAGCAGGGAATTCTGGATTCTGTAATTTTTCCATTTTGGCATAATGTGTAAGGAGGGTATTTGGCAAAATCGAAGATTGTCCTCCAAACAGTGTCCACCATTGCGTATAAAACCAAGGAGGAATTTCTTTGGTATAGGGTCTTGAGAAATTCAAAAACCAAGAATGTCCTTTTTCAAAATTTTGGAAGAGGAGAGCAGATTTCCATGCTATCATATAGTCCCAGTAGGTAAAAGAATGGGACTGCCCATTTGGACTTTGGACATTACGGTAATGAGAAAGAGATTTTCCCTATTCATTTTCGCTAATAATATTCAAAATTTTCATTTTGGAAAAGGAATATTCTACTTGATTTTTGTTAGTGCGATGTTCAAAGATCGCACTATTTGTTTGGACTAGAATGGCTTCATAAAATCTTTTTGAGAGATTTGGATGTTTTGGATGGAAATAATTTTGGGGTAAGAAGATTTTTGAAATAAGAACATCTTCTGGCAATTTGTAAAGTTCAGGGTCTAGGGTTAAAACCCTATGTTTTCCTTTCAACTAATATTCTTCCATTTGTTAAGAGGTATTTGGCAGAATGTTTGGCTGTTTCTTCTCAGTATTGCGAGGAAGAAGAGGAAAAAAGGTGTTGGAAAGTTCAAGTTCCAGTTTTTCTTTTCCTTTGTTTTTGGCTGCATGTTTTGGTCTTCCCTATAGGAATTCGCAATAAAGAAAATCAGGTAATGAATTCGTTGTCAAAATCAAAAATGGCTAAAAGAGCTTGCCATCTTGCAAAAAATTGTTTTGACGCAAGATGTTTTACATATTTTTTTGAAACTTCTTTGGCTGCTTGACAATCAACTCGTAAAATAAATTTTTGGTTTAGAATATCACTTTGAAATTTTCGTATACAAGAAACCATTGACAAAATTTCTTTTTTGATTGTAGAATAATTTTTTTGTGTTTGGTTCCAAGTGCCAGAAGTAAAGCGAACAAGTTGTTCTTGACCTTTGGGTGTTTTTTGTAAGAGAATACCACCATATCCGGTTTCAGAGGCATCAGTTTGGATTATTTTTGGAAAATCAGGATTTGAAAGATTGAGACAAGGGAGATATTATATTTTGGCTTTAATGTTTTGAAGAGCTTTTGAGTGTTCTTCGGACCAAGGAGATTTTGGACTTTTATTTAAAAGATTTTGTAAAACGATTGTCTTTGGCTAAATCTTGATAAAAATCAGAGATATCATTTAGACAACCAAGAAATCGTTGAAGTTGTTTTTTGTCAGTAATTTTGTCAGGAAATTTTCTGCAAAACTTGTGACTCTTTGGATTGGTTGGATGGTATTTTGGCAAATTCGGAAACCCAGAAATTGTATCTCAGTTTGAAAGAGTTTGAGCTTTCTTTGAGAAAGAACAAGACCATTTCTTTCAATAACTGATTTAAAAATTTCCAAGTGTTTCCAATGTTGAGAAATATTTTGGGAATTGATGAGTGTGTCATCTATGTAAGTGAGAAAAAAATCCTTAAAAGGATGAAAGATTTCATTCATTATTCTTTGGAATTCAGAAGGAGCATTTTTGAGACCAAAGGGCATTACATTCCATTTGAAATGTCCGAAAGGAACTGTAAAAGTTGTTTTGTATCTATCTTTTGGATGAATCTGAATTTGCCAAAATCCAGATTTTAGATCAAATTTGGAGAATATGTTGGCTTTATGCAACCTATTCAACAAATCCATTTTGTTTGGAATTGGGTATCTTATACTTTTGAGGACTTGATTAAGAGGTTTATAATTAATTACAAGTCTTGAAACACCTCTTTCTAATTCTGCAACATTTTCTACATAGAAAGCGGCACAACTCCACTGGGATTTAGAAGGTCGTATGAGACCTACAAAGTTGAAGAAGTCGAGAGTCCATTTGAGAAGGACGGGCTTTGGTAGGTATTTGGCTTTCATTAAAGTCGTCTACGTAGGGTAGAGAGACGAGATGAGTTTTTCGATGCCAGAACGCATTTGGTAATTCAGAACAGAAATTATTAAGAATCTTTTGGAATTTTTATTTTTTTTTTAAGATAACGAGATTGCATTAAAAAGAGGGAGGGAAACAAAAGGGGGCAGCTGTTGAGATAGCAGCGAAGCCAAAAGAAAAGACAAACAAAAGAGGAAAAAAACTAAAGACCAAGAAACAAAAGATCCACATCCTTAAGCCCATGAACATAAACGACCCATTCTATAATTTTCTTCTTGGCTTTAGAGATCACCCCTTGAACCGAAGACTTGGAATCATTAAAGCATCTATCGTTTCTCTCCTCCCAAACAAACCACCAAATGGCAAGAAGGGCCATTCTCCATATGTGATTCTTGAGTTTACCCATCCTGAAGCCATGCCAAAAAGGTAACATAGAAGAAGTGGAGCCCGGGATACATCCGCTGACATTAAGCCTGAGAAAAAATTCGGACCAGATGGCAGAGATGAACGGGCAATGAAGCAAGAGGTGGTCGACCGATTCTTCATCATTCATACAGCATAAGCAGATATTTACTAACTGCATTCCACGTTTGCGAAGATTATCAATTGTCAGGATGCGGTTTCCTCCTACCAACCAGCCAAAACAGATGTATTTTGGAGGAGCAGAAAATTTCCAGATGGACGGGGCAGCAGGAAGCGCAGGGCTGGAGGAGGAGCTTAACTCGGAGTAGAGAGATTTAACCAAAAATAATCCTGACTTTTCCTTGGTCCATATGATCGTATCGGCAGTCCTCACTTCAGGGGCCATCTTAGAAAGGCACTTAAGAAGAGCCGCAAACTCCGAGACCTCCTAGTCATAAAGGTCTCTAAAGCACCTAACCTCCCAGGAAATTGAAGAGCCAGCAGCAGAAAAGCAGTTAGAGACTAAAATCATCTTATCTAGGGCCAGACGATAAATGATTGGGAAGATAACTTTGAGGGGCACGTCAGCAGCCCACTGATCCTCTCAAAATCGAATTGCTGAACCGTTACCAACCTGGAATCTAATATTGTCGAGAACAGGTTGTTTGGCACGTAAAATTCCTCGCCAGATGACGGAAGCCTTATAAGCCGTTAAATTTTTGGTCCACCAGCCCCCTGATGACCTCCCATACTTACCTTTAACAATATCATTCCAGAGAGCCCCGTTTTCAGTGGCCAGCCTCCAGGTCCACTTCCCAAGCAGAGCTTGATTCATCTATTTCAGATTCTTGATACTGGCACCCCATCGTGGATATGCTTGCAAACTTCTTTCCAATCTAGAAGGTGAAACTTCTTCTAATTCTCCTTCCCAGTCCAGAGGAAATCACATCTGAGGTTGTCCATGCGCACCAGAACCGAAGCTGGACATCTGAATAGAGACATATAATAAATAGGAAGGTTGGATAGGGCGGCATTGATGAGGGTCATTCTGCCACCCATTGACAGGTACTGACATTTCCAAGTGGCTAAATATTTTTGAGTTTTGATGACAATTCTGTCCCACATGGCTTTCGGAGGAGAGCCAATGCAGAGAGGGAGGCCTACAAAAGAAGTGGGGAACGAGGCCGCCAGACAATGAAGAGCATTAGAAAAGCTTCATAACTCATCATCAGTTATGTTGATCCCAAGAATCTTTGACTTAGCCATATTGATTCGAAGACCCGAAACTGCTTCAAAGCACCTAAGAGTGGTTCGCAAATTGTCGATAAGCAGCAGATCCGCATCGGATAGAATAAGGGTATCATCCGCATACTGAATATGCGAGATAGGAAGAGGGACACCCGACATAGGGATCCCTTTAAGGATCCCAGCTCCTTGACCGCTAGCAAGCATTTGCGAGAAAGCTGCTCCAACAAAAAGAAAAGGGAGCAGCGATAGAGGATCCCCTTGGCGGATACCTCTCGAGCTTTTAAAAAAACCATGGGGCGCACCATTAATAAGAACCGAGAAATGAGCCGATCCCACGCACACAGATATCCAACGTCACCATCGGTCGCCGAAACCCATACGAAGAAGAATGTACTGAAGAAAACTCCAATCGACGTGATCGTAAGCCTTCTCGATGTCCAGTTTACAGAACACACTCTTCAACCCGGATGTATGACAAGAATGGAGGCATTCGTTGGCGATGAGCGCGCAGTCGATAATTTGTCTACCTTTTAGAAAAGCATTTTGATTTGTCGAAATGAGCTTCTCCATGACCACCGATAATCTTAAGGAGAGAATTTTAGCCAGGATTTTATACGGCCCCCCGATTAGGCTGATAGGGCGAAAATCTGCGAAGCTGTTCGCACCAGCTGCTTTTGGGATAAGCGCAATGAAGGAGGCACCGATGCCTTTGGAAATAATGCCTCTCCTATGAAACTCATGCAGGAACTCCATAATATCCCGTTTGATAACGTCCCAAAAAGTCTGGAAGAAGACCATTGGGTACCCGTCAGGACCGGGAGATTTTTCTCCCCCAAAGGAAACAATGGCTTTTTTTGTCTCTTCTTCTGAGAAAGCAGCTTCCAGGAATTGGATGTCGGAATGCTCGAGAGAATTGAAAGAAATGCCATCAAGCTGAGCCCTGATCCAATGTTCAGCAGTAAGGAGAGATTTGAAGTGGGAAACAGCGAGATCAGAGATCTGAATTTTGTCGTCGACTCGTCTTCCATTGGTGGTGATACTGAGAATGGCATTAGCCCATTGACGCATATTGGCAATGCAGTGAAAATACGAAGTATTCTTGTCTCCCTCAGCTAGCCATCTAGCCCGAGATTTGATCTTCCAAGATAATTCGTCTTCTAGGGCCCTGGAGGAAATGGACTGGATGATTTGAATGCATCTAGTCAGAGTTTCAGACGAAATGGGCTGACCTTCAGCTTCCGAATCGATTCGGTGCAGATCTTCAAAGAGAGCATCGGACTCAGCTTTCTGCCTATAAAGCTCCTCTTCTTTCCAATCCTTAATTTTCTCCTTCAGAAGTCTGAGCTTAGAGAGCAGCTTGTGATTGGCAAAACCGTCAGGCGAGAAGGAAGACCACCATTCCACAATCTTCTGATGGAAGCCTTTGATGTTGAGCCAAGCATAATTGAACTTTAAGGGTTTTGGACCCCAATTTTCCTGATGTAAAGAAAGGAGGATAGGACAATGGTCGAAGGTGGTTCTTGGGAGGGCTTGCTGGACAAGGGAGGGAAAGGCCTCAACCCAATCCGTGGATAGCAGGAACCTATCCAACCTTGACTGAATTTGAGATCGACGACCATTGGACCACGTGTACCTGGCCCCAAGTAAAGGAATATCGACGAGCTCCTGCGCCTGAATCCAATCAGAGAAAGTTTCCATAGCCGAAGAAACTCTTCTTTTCCGGGAGTGTTCCTCAGCATAACGAACAACATTGAAGTCCCCTACGAAGCAGCAGGGACCTGGGAAGGATAATCTGGTAGCGGATAATTCATCCCAAAAAGTTGTTCTGTTAGAGTCTTCGGAAGGGCCATAGACAGCTGAAATCAGACAGGAAAAATTAGAAAACTTATCTTGTAGGATGACAGAGACTGAGAAGGCGCCGGAAGAAGGAGACAAAAGATCCCATTTAGAAGACTTCCAAGCAATGATAATACCACCCGAAGACCCCGAAGCATCAAGAGTCACCCTTTTAGCATCTTTAGCCTTCCAAAGGGAAGCCAGCAGACCATCCAAGAAAGACGGGACTTTGGTTTCCTGCAGACACAAATTATCCGGGTTTTTTCTGCTAATGGATTCTTTAATAAGGCACTGTTTCTGCCTAGAACCCACCCCCCTAACATTCCAAGAAATAATCATCATTGAGAAACCGAGCTTCCCCGTGTACCCTTGCGACCTCTCCTTGCTGGAGATGCGGCTAACATGCCCGGACTCGAAAGCAGCCTCTGTAATTCCTGGTTGCTCCCTGATCTAGAGACCTACTTGGAAGGGGTTTTGGAAGAAGGTAATGGCCTTCCTCTGCTCTCAATATACTGAAACAAAGCTGTATAATCTTTGACTCTATCGCCAAAGGAAAGGCCCAGGGATCTCCCAACATGGCCAACGGCATCCCGAATCCATTTTTTGTCTTGTATTTCATCGAAAATCTCTTCCCTAGATTTTCCTTTGGTGGAGATCTTATCCGTGACAAGCGATTGGTGGTGAGAATAGTCTACACATTTGCAGGGGTTCAGCAATAATCACGTCGGAAGGAATATATTCTTGAAAAATAATGATGGGACCCATCTCGGACCAGTCCCGGGATGCAGGTACGGAAGGAGATGGGGATGTAGGGAGGGACGAACAATTTTGCGATTGGGATAAGAGACTTTCGGCGTGGAGATCGTCAGCCATGGGCCGCTCGAATAGAGGAGGCTGCAGGTACTGAGGAGGATGAGTGTGGGGAAGGATGGAATCAGGGATAGGGGTTAGTCGGGGTAAGATAGAGGGGAGGATACGATAAGGATTTACGAGTATATCTGAGGCGATGATAGGGTAAGAAATGTCGGGTCCGGGTCGGGTTTGAGAGGTGAGGGTATAAGGCATGTGACAGCTTCGGGATGGAGGTAGATTCGAATGGGGGGGCCCAATTTCTGATAGGGATAGCAATCTCGGGCTGGTAGAGATGAGATTGATTTTCTATGGAGAGCGGCCCTCCTCGAGATCTGTGTTCTCCACATGGATGGCTCTGGACGCAGAAGCGTAAGGACCATCGCACTGAGCCTGAGTAGGAGAGATAGAGCGCAGACGCTGATAAGTCTGAAGTGGACGCGTGTCATCTTCCATACTGTCTTCAGCGACTGAGATGGATGTGAGTTGCCTGCAGTCCGCATGCGTGCTACGTGTCACTGCCTCATGATTTCTCTGTTGTTTTTCGCTAAAGGGAGAGGTGGCGTCTTCCGTATGGGAAGAGGAAGCTTCGGCGACCTCGCCACGTGTCTTCTGAGCTAACTGGCTGCAGGCACAAGAGTCGGAACGTGTAGACAAGATGGCGCTGGAGTGATTTCATGCTCCGCAGGAGGATGGGAGGCATACTCCGTCTGCAACCATTTCATCCAGAGGCGTTGCTGGAGCAGTGGCGACCGGAGCCCTTGCTCTCCATAGATTGCCCCACCGGGGATAAACCGCATTTGGCAACTCTTTAACAACTGGCAAAGGAATGATCCGATTGCCTATCTTCAATTGCAAGTGAGAAGACAGCGGCGTCTCTTTGTCCCTTCTAACTCTGGCCCTAATGACCCCCAATTCGTCACCGGATTTCGTTTGGGGATCCATTTCAAGAAGGAAGCCCCAATCACGAAGCAGCCGAAATAAGGAATTCATCATACCAACATTCAAGCGGAATATCCCATATGAGAACCCAAATATTTTCCTTACCGAACAAGGAGAATTCGTCCCAAGTCATAACCTTAAGAACAGGGCCATGAGCATGTAGGTGACCTACCATCGTTAGCATGTCATGATTTAGGCCAGGGCAGACTTTGACCCAAAGGTCGTTGTACCCCAAAGGCTTGATGGTGTAATTCCCTGGACGGAAACCGGTGCAATCAGCGATCCATTCACGAACTTCCGAAAGGGAGGCCTCGTCTTTGGTTCTGATGACGACCGTGGAAGCCAGGTCACCCTGGTTTTATCAAACTCCACCTGATCAACGGTGATGAGGTTGTCAGGAGTGGGGTCTTTCTTTAACACACATTGTTGGGACGCAGAAAACACGAGTTCCACCTCCGCGGGAGGTGAAGAACCAGGTTTCACTGCGGATGATGATTTCTCCTGCAGGAGGGCTTCCTTAAACGAAAGACCATCAGCTCTCCCTGCAGAACTCCTCCGGCCTATGATAATTTTGGAAGTAGTCGGGATTTTTGCTGTCTCCTTGGGGGGGGGGGGTGCGGAAAGGCTCCATCTTTAATTTTTCCTTTATAAGAGGGGCCGAATCTTGCGCGCTGCACTAAGAGCGGAATTCCACCAAACCGTTAACCATGTAACACCTCCACCACCCTTGCCAGTTCCGTTTCAGAGCTCATGCGGACCAAAGCGAATCCACGGTAAGCTCCAGATTCACGGTCACGTGGCATGACAACGTCCATCACTGCTCCCGCACGTCCAAACACCCTAGAAATGTTAATGGGAAGCCATCCCAACGGATAACCTTTGACATATAATGTGGGGTAGGAGTTTCTCTTCCTTTCTTGTCTCCGCTGCCTTTAGGCTAGAGTGTTTTTTTTGAAACCATCCTCCATTCCTCATTGCCATCACCATCAGGATCTGTATTTCCTTCTTCTCCCTCTGATTCTGCAAAAGCGTCGCTTTCCTTACCGCGCCGATCGCCGTGGATATCCGATCGCGGTGCAGTTCCTCGTGGTGCTATTCCTCGCGGTGTAGTTCCTCGCGGGCCCATGTTCTTTTTTTGCTTTTCTTTTGTATCTATTCCTCGCGGTGCTGTTCCTCGCGATGTAGTTCCTCGCGATGTTGTTCCTCGCGATGTAGTTCCTCGTTGTACCCTAAAGAATCTTTTGGAATTTTTCTATTTGAAATTTGAAATTTGGCTGTTGAAGTTGGTTTTTGGATTTGGAAATTTGAGATTTCATTTCGGAGGAAATTTATTTGGTTTTCTTTGTGAGAAACACAATTAACAATTTCAGAGATTAAACCAGTTTGTGGTGGTTTAATGAATTCAAAGAATAAATCAACAAAATTTATTTTGGTTTGGATACCTTTTACTAGTAGTAGTGAAAGGTTGTATTTTTAAAATGAATGGAGTGCCAAGAATGGCATCATGCTGAGATTTTTAACAATTATGAATGAGAGAGGTATACATTCTCCATTTTTATAAACATGAACGTTTGGCAATTTGTATTGAATGTGAGATTCTTAACTATTAGCTGTATAAATTGTACTATTAGTCTTCTCACAAAACTGAGTAGGTATTAATCCTTCTCGGAGGCAATTTAAGTCAGCACCTAAGTCTATCAAGGCAATGACTTTTGTTTGGAAAAAATGATTAGAAAGAGTTATTGGAGTATACCATTTTTGGAATTGATAGGTAGTAAGAGAATTGACAAGATAATTGTCAATTTGTTCTGCAGTTTTGTTGAAGTGACAAAAGTCCCTTGATATACATTGATACACCACACTCTGACAGCTTGAGCTTTTGGAGTGAATAGTTGTTTGACATGGTATCAAAGCGGAAGATCCTATGTTCGAATCTCAAGAGCAGCAAAAATATGCCTCTCTAAAATATTATTCTCCCATGGGGGACCAGGAAAATCAAGTCCGGCTCCGGGACCGGGAAATCAAGCCCGACCTATTTATGGTGTGAGTGTCCCTCCACCCTCGTCAGTATGTTCCCGTGCGGAGTTTCCACCCCGCACGTGCGGGAGGGTGTTGAAGTGATAAAAGTCCCTTGATATACATTGATACACCACACTCTGACAGCTTGAGCTTTTGGAGTGAATGGTTTTTTGACAAGTTTCATTTGGATCTATTTGATTGGTAAGTTGCAAGAATTCAACTTCTCGTTTAAGAGAGGCTACTTCCCTTTTTAGAAGATTAACTTCTTTATAGAGATCTTGCAAAGAAACTTGAGTTTCTATTCTGGTTTTAAGACATTGATAAATGTCTTGCATTGAAGTTATGGCAGTGGGTTTTTGGAAAGGAAAAAACTTTTCTTGTTCTTTTGGTGATTCTTGATTCAAAGTATGCTCAAGAGCTTGCTGTAGATATTTGGCTTTATCTTCAGGATTTTGGACTTGATTTATGAGATCAAGGAAGAGTTGTTCTTTCGCAATAATGACCATAATGGAAGGTATAGATGAAGAAGATTTATCAGATTCTGCTTCTGAGGAAGAAAATCGACATTTGCAATCTGGATGATTTTTGGAAGAATTTTGATCAACTGTTATTTCGCGAACTTTCTTTTTTGGATTAGACTTATAACAACGATTTGCAAAGTGACCATGAAGGCCACATATATAACATTTGGCAATAAATTGAGTAGATTTTTTGTTTTTATTTTTATAACGGGGCTTTGGCTTTGAAAATGTTTTTTGAGTCTTATATCTTGGCAGTCGTTTTTCAAAATTTGGAGGAGATTTAGTATGTTTTCTTTTGGATGGAGAAACAATTGGATCATATCCAAATTGATAGCAAAAAGTTCCCAATTCTTTTCTGCTATTTAATTGTTCTCGTTTGAGATGATTTTGGAGTTTTATTTCAGTACAGATGTTTAAACCTACTTGGCAAATTAATTGAATTAACTCACCAAAGGTATAGCAATTGTAATTTAAAATTCAAAAGTTTGAATCTTTCAATTTGGCTTTGACTTTTTCTACAAAGATAGGAGGAAGTCCTAAAATAAATTTTTCTTTCCAGATAACGTCATTACATGATGTAATTTTTTAGAGTTTAGAGAGAAAAACATCTTTGTACCAACGAAAATCGGTGAGTGTTCGACATCGTAGATTCATTAGTTGTTCTTTATTTTTTTCGAACATATCATCGATTGGACCAACAAAATGTTGAATAATATTAATAAGAAGAGCAGTGACTTGGTCACCAATTTCTCTGCCATGCTCATCAAGAATAGGAATTCCTTCGGCATCAAGTTTGATAGCGTTGAATATTTCATCGCGCTGATTTTGGGAAAGGTAATCTGTCCACCAACCAAATAGCTGACCAGTAAATCCTTAAGTCATGGCCATCGCTATATTGAGAATTGTATGGTGATAGACAATACAAGCATTTTGGTAAACTAACATTTGATTGCAAACTTGGAGTATTTGATATTCAGTCATTCTCATTCCATCAATATTCCATTCATAAAGATGATTTCCATCAAAATGAAGGCGAGAAAAGGTTTGTGGTTCTTCTATTTGAAGATCATCAGGAGTAGGTCTTCGGTAATAATGTTTTGTTGGTTTGGCAATACTTTGGATTTGAGGTTGTTGCATTTGGAGGAATTGATTTTTGGCTTTCTCGATATTAGAAGTTTCTTATTCTAATTCTGACTCATCGGACTCAAAGAATCTGATTCTTCTTGAGTAGAAATATCAGAGGATATATGAAGATTTTGGATTTCATGAGAAATAACATCTAAATGTGGTTCTTTGGTAAGAACATTAACAGATGGATTTTTTGCCTTTTCTAGTTCTTTGGCTAGTTTGGCTACAAAGTCTGTACGAATTGTATTTGGAATGGGAAAGGCGGGTTTAATGGGTTCTTTTGGCAAAATGAAAGCAGAAGTTTTTCTTTGGGGTGAAGAAGAAGAAGTAGAAGAGGAAGAAGGTAACGAATAGTGTTGAAAAAGCATACGTTGTCCAAGAGTATGGAGAAAGGTATTAGTATATAATTATTTTGTTCAACTATGGGAGCGAGATCTTTTGGAGTGATTGATTGATCTGCACTTAGTTTTTCAGCAATTTTTATTGGAGAGGCAGTTGTGCCAGAGATTTTAATTGGTTGAGAGGGGGGAAAAGTTTGGCTAATTTGGTCTCCTGCTTGAGATTCCCATTGTCTAGTGAGGTCTCTAAGCATTAAGATTTGTTTTGGACTATCTAATTGAATGTCACTAAAGGTTTTAAACCAGGTGAAAAAAAGAATGGTAGTCTTTGTTTGGTTCATTTGAAGATACCATTTATCTTTAAGATCTTGTCTTATATTTGCAGGAACATTTTTGAAATACGATTTTGTTAATGGATGTTGTTGGAAATCCTATTTTAGATAGTCAATATCTATTGTAAAGGAATTTGATTGGTTTTGGCAGGTGGCGGAGATCATATTGATCTGCGGAAAGTTGCTCTCAGGAGGATTATAATCATCTTCCTGTCGTTGATATCTTGGACTGAAGATGTGAGTAGGAATTACTTTTGGAGGATTTAAAGAATTTGGCAAAGTTTGAGTAGAACTTGATGATTCAGTTTGGTTATATTTGGCAAAGAGAATATCTACAGATCCGTCTTTATTAGTTCTAATAATTTCGGGTTCTGTATTTGTATTTAAGGGTTTTTCTAGAGCATCGTTGTAACATCCCGGATTTTTACCAACCTGGAGATAGTCGTCCTTAGGCAATGGGTCGATCCTAACACCTCTTTAACTTGTCAGAACTCAATCCCATAATCTAAAAATCGCTTTTTAACCCTTTTCCTTCACAAATCTCACCTCGCACCACCTCGTTCTTTAAATCTTTCTAAGCACTTTCACATTAGACACAAATCTTAAAGTTTAGGTGATGAAGAACAATACTTAAATTAAACATTTCTGTAAATAGTAAATACATAAATAAAATGGGCTTTTAACCATTACCCTTATGGAATCTCACAAAACGAATAGGTTATTTGGAACATCAGCCTCTCTTGCCCTAGGACCTTATTCTGTCATGATTATGGCGTAATTTAATTAAGTATTAATAGCTTGAACCACCTTCTATACAAACTACCAAAGGCCCGAGTATCACCTCAGACGGAAATCTTACAGGACTAAATCCTTTAGAAATTAGACAAAGATAACTAAGTGTTAAACTAGATTGGCCATAAAATCCGCTTGAATCACTTTAAATACGATCTGCAAGACCCAAAACTTGTAGAATCATTGACGCTAGGTTATCCTAAAATCTAGGATCAAACTCATTACCCGACTGCTCTCGGGAGCACATTGAAACGCCGTACTAGATCTGGACCGCACATCGAAAGTCCGAATAATACGAAGTTATAGAATTAGGACCGCCTTGCTGGGCTTGACAACCATCTCAGAAATTAAATCCAAATAATGTCTCACGGCTATTCGCTTGAGCCCGGAGTGAAGAGTATGAGAAAACGTAGATTTCTTTAGAAATTAGGTCTCATTTAAGTAATCTGAGACTTGTCACTTGCGGGCCTGTTATAAGAAATCAGATCGTCAAAATCTGACCCAAATACACCCTGGATCAAGAGAAATTTCATACACATGTCCGTGTACTTGTAACCCCGATCGAGTTCCGGTGACCGTTGAACTGAAACTGGTCCGCCACGGGTGATCTGTAAATCTGATCGGACCGAAAACGTAACTCGACCTAGATCCAATGTCTGTGAGCTTAAGTCCGACCTTTGGCTCAAGGGGGGCTTCCAGAAGTGCTCCGTTGAGACGGAACTGTCCGTATTTGGACATAACCTAAGTACACCTTGATCCTGAGTCTATTTCGGAGAGTTTTGGGCCTATATAAAGACCTTAAACCCTCACTCTCTCATCCCATACGAATTTGAGAAAAACCTAGGAGAGAGAAGAGAGAAAAGAGAGAGAAAGTGTGAGAGAAGTAAGAGATTCTTCCTGCCGTTCTACCCTGTCGATCTACAGGCTTAACCATCGCTTTCTAATCGCTTTTCCGGCGATTCCGGCTTCGTTCGTAGGTAAGAAAACCTAACCCTAAGCTGTTTTAGAGTTTCCAAGAGTGTAGGTGATGGAATAGCTGACCTGTTTCATGATTCAGGTTGTCGTTGTGCCGTAGACAAAGGCGTTGGGTTCAAACTGGTTTCGGTTCAAGTTTACCGACAAAAGGTGCGGACTTTAGACGTATAGGTTATGGTTTTCAAAACTTTCAATGTCAGATAATGATAGATTCATGATCTGCATGCTATTGCACATGTACAAAGTGTTGTCCGTTTCGTTTTTTCGGTTATAAGTTAACTATGTTGAATATACTGTATTCTCCCTATTTGTAGAAAATACCGTATACGTATGAAATTTGGATTTGTGTTTAACATGATTATCTGTCGTGACTATATGCTTGTATGTATGCAACAACTCCCTACCGAAAGGACTTGCCCTAAATCACGCCACGGCCACTATACGCTATATATGTTAACATGTGTAGCCCAAATGTTTGTGGAAATGACCGAATGAATATGGAACTTGGATTCCTGCTTGCCATGACTATCCATCGTGGGTGCACACATGTTATAATTCGGGTAACTCCCTAGTGAAAGGATTTGGCCTAATACCTATGTAATCAACATATGTCATGTATGTTGATGTATGTAATCTAAAGTGTTTGTTGAAATGTCTGAATGAGCAGTAGTTAGTAAATTGTAATGTATAAGAGTGTTGAGATATGATTCTCAACTCCTTTAACTATGTGTATGATTTCTTTAGATATCTGTGTGATTAGGAATTGAATATATACAAACTCATGCTTATGTAGTACTTCATAACATGCTCAACTGATTGTATGATTTTATCTATGTAATGCATATGTTTAAATTCATGTTTAAGTTGTATTCCATAAGGGCCGTGAAGGGTGATGGCGGAGTGGTGTAACGATTCCGTGCAACAGCCCTGACAGCCCTAAGCAGACAATATTGGATAATTGATTGTATAATTTGAAATCTTGATCCATTACTGCTTTAACTGTTCCGTAATTGAATGTGATTGGGGCTATTGTATAGTCCAAGCAATCGGTAACCGGATTGAATTCGTGGCTGAAATTCATTCGCCACGTGAGATGTGTTCGACGAACCCGAATCGTACTTCGGTTGGCGATAGTGGTTGGCCATGCGAAGTGCTTATGCACTTCATGTCGTTCAACTTGTCGTGCGCTCGAGCTAGCCGAGCTCGTCAAGTAACCCGATCTGTCTAATGTATGTTCACCATGTTTGGACGCTACTGCTTGAACCTAAGGTACCGAACTTACCAGTGCAACCCCGTTAACCTTGGTACCTCGATCCGCTAAGACTCATGAGCCGGGCATGGTGGTATGGGACACCGTGGTCGAGCTGTCGGCCTACGCTGGGGCCATGTGCCTCCCCGTAGTGACCAGTGAGTAACCAGACTCGTGAGCCGAATATGGTGGTATGGGACACTGTATTCGAGCTGTCGGCCTACACTGTTTTGATGGGTGATGGGGGAGTGGTGTAACGATTCCGTGTAACAGCCCTGGCAGCCCTGACCGTACCCGGTGTATTGACCTCTAGCATACTCTGAATCTACAGCGAGGCGACGAGCGTTCCCGTAGTAAATAGAGTATAAACTAGGCTTGTATTGATAAGATGATGGGGGAGCGGTGCAACGAGTGCGTGTAATAGCCCTGGCAGCCCTTTACAGCGACCTAGAACCGCATCATCGTATGAGATTGTCTAGGACTGACGACCCTAGAATGGATCATTTTTTGGGAATGATATAAGGGAGGTACCTTAGTTTCCCAATACTGTTGTATGAAAAGGACTAATAACAACTCGGTAATCATGTTCATCATCGCACTGCATGTGCCTGGAAGATGTAGAGCACTGAGGGATGAACACATGTCGCGGACGTAAGATAGTGTCGCATGAGGGAGTATGTTGGTGAGGGCATGCATCATGACTGCATTCATACTTGCATTAATAAGAGTATTTAGGAGTGTTTGATTGTACTGCTTTATCATTACTGCTTGACTGAATTGATAACATGTTAACCTATGCTTTATTGTTCCACTGAGTTGATCACTCACTCCCACGTTACGGGACGGTGTTCCGAACACCCACTAGACTTTGTCTGATTGCAAATGGCAATGCTAATCCTGAGGCGGAGCTGAACTTTTGTGACGACGAGGATGTTTTCTCGTATATGTTGTTTTCTAGCGGCTTCATGTGAGTCGTGCCTTGATCGACGGGGTTACAGGGATGTTGACTAGATGACTTTACACTTTTCGTATAAGTTGGAAATGTATTTGTAATTCATTAACCTGGTAACCTTATCACACTCTAGAGACTTACCATAGCTTATATATTTTATATATCTATCACAGTCTTCCGCTTGCAAATTTAACTGTCTCTGGAGTATGATATGCTGTTTTGGTATAATCCCATTCATGTTTCAATGCTTTCATCATAATCATCATTATCTATGTTGCATAAGTGATGCGTTGGAACTCGGGAGCTGAGCTTTGCTAGACCCCCGATTTTCAGGCGTTACAATCGTCAAGATGCCATCCTGAAAGATTGACATCTTCCCATTTTATTCTTTTTGGAGTTATGACATTATGTGCAAGGTTTGTCATTAACAAGGTGGTTAAACCTTTAATTTGGCCATCCTATGCGGTTTCGGGTGTAACTGTTTTCATTAACTTGTAATATATATGGTAGGTTACCGCAATATTTTCACATCCGGTAAACATATCAAAACCTTTTGTATAAACTCCTAAATGAAGGAATTTAAACAAATGGTTGTCTGTCAAGGAGATGGAAAAGTTTGGAATACAATTGAAAAAAGTGGGACCATCGCTAAGACTGGCCTCAACTAATCCAATTAGAGAATCTTGGAATTGTCGAAATCGTCTATCTCGGAGAGAGACAAGAACAGAAGCTTGTAAACCCAACCGAGTTAAGGGTTTTATAGCTACTTGGACAAGTCCAACATGAACATAATTGTACTTATGAGAGTATTGAAGAAGTTCTCGAGAAGAAAAGAGATCCATATCTTCACTTCGATGAGATATAGGTCTAGTTTGTTTGACAGTTTTTATGATGAAGTCTGTTTCAATTCAAGAGATTCATCATTTTGGAAAGAACCTTCTCGATAAATTTCTTCAATAGGAACTTTCGGAATATGCCAATTTTGGAAAGATTGTTCGATATCAGAGAATCTAATCTCTTCTTGATTTTTAATAGACATGGTTTCAGCATCAACTGTTTTGGCAATACTTGTTGATTCTATAGAAGATTTTGCAGAATCAAAATTACATTGGGTTGAAAACCATTTGGTTATTTTGGATGTAACACTTTTGGATATTGATTTACGAGAATTTTGGCTTGCAAAACTGTTAGATCTGTCTAATTTTTTGGCAGATTTTTCTGAAACGGATTTTCGTTCAAAATCCATTATTACAAAACAAAAGTAAGACGAGTGGCTTGTCAATAATATATATCCCAACAAGGCACCTGAACACAAGGCAAACAGGGAAATTACGACAAGGGAGCCTCGAACCTCTTCTTAACTCTGATTTTGTAAATATGAATTCAGAAATTAAATCAATTGCAAAAAGATTTGCCGAGAATTAAATAGATCTATAAAAGAAAAGATAGAAGAGCAAATACGTTTATAATTAAAAAAGGATAAACAAAAAAACATGAAAACTGCTTACAAGTTGGCTCTAATACCAAATTTGGCAGAATCGGCATGTAGCAGTAATTGTAGCAGTAAATCTTACACCAACACAGAAGAACACTCTAGCTTGCTATTCAAGCTCTTACTGGGACTAAACTTGAATTCGCTAATCGAATTCTTGCTTTTACAAGCTCAGCACACATCTCTTTATATAGAGATTAAAAGAACTATACAAAGGCGGTATATACAAAACGGTGGGTACAACCTGTGGGCAAATAGTACCCAGTTTTGGACGGCTGTCTAGTTTTACTGTAGAAACAGTCAGCTTTTGGCATTTTGGAGTGATTTGTAATAGTAGCCTTTTGGTCGTTTGTGATAAGGGAGGTTTTTTAGCGGTATCAGTGCCTTTTGATTTTTGGCGTGTTGCGATGATGAAGATTCTTTGGTAGGGTCAGTGCTTTTGATTTTTGGCGTGTTGCGATGATGAAGATCTTTTGGAGCTGTCGGTGCTTTTGAATTTTTGGTGTAAATTTTGCGTCAGAAGAAAACATCAACATCGAGACCATCTTCTGGTGCTGCAATAGAACTCTCTTCAAACTCAAGATACGTAGACCCATGGCGACTAGAAACTTGATCTTGAAGAGCAATAAATGCAGACTTGAGGAAGAAATAACTTCTTTGAAGGTCTTTAGAAATTCCTTTGGGACGATTAATGGCTTAATTGCTTCAAGAACTATATCACAATCAAATTTGTTCTACCATTTGCTGTAGGTAGTTTGGAAGAAAACTTTAGCATTTTGATATTCGGAAGGTAAAACTTCGTATTTCCACTTCAGAATCCATGGAAGTCCATGGTTGGCATAATACAACATTACAGAATGAGCAGGGAACTCTGGATTCTGTAATTTTTCCATTTTGGCATAATGTGTAAGGAGGGTATTTGGCAAAATTGAAAATTGTCCTCCAAACAGTGTCCACCATTGCGTATAAAACCGAGGAATTTCTTTGGTATAGGGTCTTGAGAAATTCAAAAACCGGGAATGTCCTTTTTCGGAATTTTGGAAGAGGAGAGCAGATTTCCATGCTATCATATAGTCCCAGTTGGTAAAAGAATGGGACTGCCCATTTGAACTTTGGACATTACAGTAATGAGAGAGATTTTCCCCATTCATTTTCGCTGATAATATTCAAAATTTTCATTTTGGAAAAGGAATATTCTGATTGATCTTTGTTAGTGCAATGTTCAAAGATCGCACTATTTGTTGGGACCAGAATGGCTTCATAAAATCTTCTTGAAAGATTTGGATGTTTTGGATGGAAATGATTTTGGGGCAAGAAGATTTTTAAAATAAGAACATCTTCTGGGAATTTGTCAATTTCAGGGTCTAGGGTTAAAACCCTATGTTTTCCTTTCAACTGATATTCTTCCATTTGTTGAGAGGTATTTGGCAGAATGTTTGGCTGTTTCTTCTCAGTATTGCGAGGAAGAAGAGGAAAAAAGGTGTTGGAAATTTCAAGTTCCAGTTTTTCTTTTCATTTGGTTTTGGCCTTTTGAGGTTTTAGCGGCATGTTTTGGTTTTCCCTGTAGGAAATCACGACAAAGAAAATCAGGTAAAGAATTCGCTTGCCATCTTGGAAAAATTTGTTTTGAAGCAAGATGTTTTACATGCATATATTATACATAAGCAAAGAAACAACCATAATGCAAATGCATATATTATACATTGATCCATCCATGCATCCAATCCATCCATTCATCCATCCACCCATCCAACAATCCATTCTCCAAAGAAACATGCATAATGCAAATGCACACATTATAAATCGATCCATCCATGCATCCAATCCATCCATTCATCCATCCACCCATCCAACCAAACCATCCATCCTCCATCACATCCATCCAATCATCCATCAAGCCACCACCATCCAACCATCCATCCATCCATCTAAACAACCATCCATCCATCTGTCACATCCAACCATCCATCCCATCTATCCATCCATCCATCCATCCCATCCAAACAATCCTCCATCTATCCAACAATCACATCCATCCATCCATCTATCCAACCATCACCCATCCATCTATTCATCCATCCATCCCATCGACCCATCCATCTATCCATCCATCCCATCCAACCATCCATCCATCCCATCCTACCAATCCAACCATCCATCCATCCTATCTATCCATCCATCCCATCCAACCATTCAAAGAACCATCCATCCATCCCATTTATACATCCATCCATCCATCCAAACAACCAAACATACGCACATACATACATTGCATGATACATCTTACATTTTAAAATATTTTTTACATTTAACGAATTATTTTTTTGTAAATTTCAAAAATGGAAAAAAAAAAAAAAAAAAAAAAAAAAAAGATAATAATAATAATAATTTAATCTTTTTTCCTTTAAATGGGCCCCCAATGGGTCTTCATGGGTCCCATTTAGGTTAGCCTATCCATCAGTCATGATCGTTTAAAAAATGGGACCCATTGGGACCCATCTAAAGAAAATGATTAAATAATTAAATTAACATTAAACAAATAATTTTCAATAATATAAAAAATTCAGGAAAAATAATAAAAAATAAAAATAAAATTATAACCATTTGATAGATATGCCCTTCCTCCTAATCATATATTATATATTAAATAAATTTAAGGAAAAAAAAGGGGGGGGGGGCAATTTGGTATTTTGGGAAGAAATTGGGGAAAAATCGTATTTTCCCCAATTTTTCCAAAATCAAAGACATTACATTCAATCCCAAATCTCTTGATTTTTCACATCAAATCCATGTCATGCATGAGAGTCGTGCATAAAAATGGATTTGAAGCTAAATCCATGCTTAAATAGAAGGGAAAAAAGAAGGTATTTTAAGTATTTATTCAAACCTCCATATTTTGGGCCACCCAAGCTTCAATCTTTGATTTCGGCCCCCAATCAGTTGTTTAATCCACTAAGCTTAGATAAGAGTCGCGATTTTTACTCCACGACTCAGATTTCCATCACCCTTCGTTTTTCCTTCTATTTCTTTGTTTTTTTTTTTTTCAATTTTCGGAGTAGGTGCACTATCGAGTTGCAATGCTTGGTGATAACATATCGACAAAATCAAGAGGTGTGGGTTGTTGGCTACATCCATTTAGCACCAACAATGAGTAATATCTAAAAAATCGATATTTTCTATGAAATCTCGCCGACAATAGGAAACGAATCAAAAAAGGGATTTTCAGAATTGCAGCACCAGCGATACCGATAATTTCGCCGAAATTATCAATTTTAAGCGACAACTCAAAACACTGGAGATAATATTTGCAATATTATCAATAATATCAACTTTCATGCAGTGTAATTCCACAGGACACCAACTTTCATTAAGTCCAACTGTACAAACGGGTGAGAACAATACAGAAAAAGAAATGCAAACAACATAGCATTTAGTACCAGGGTCCAAATTATCACTAATATCAGCGATAATATTCACAATATTGTTGATAATATCCATATCGCCAGCCAAACAATATGTATCAAGGGGGGATGCTAATTTTTTCTAGATATCAAAGATAAGAACATATGCATCACCAATGTATTAATGGCTTTAAATATCCTTACGAGGCCAGTATAAATTTTCCCATGTGTCAGCGATATCATCACCGACACGGGGGCTTCTTGAAACCTGTGAAATTCTTAGAAAAAAAAATCTTTAATTTTGGGAAATTTGTATTTTTGAGATTTGTTTCTCTATTTTTCTTTCTTTCTCTCTCTCCTTCTTCTTCTTCTTTTTAGGATTTGGATCTTAAGCAGAATTTGACAAGTCCCCTTTGTTTTTTGTGGATCAGAGCTCAAATTTGGAAGAGAAATTGTCACTCGAGAGTAGAAGTGGGCTCGAACTCAAAAGGTGAGAAATTTTTGAAATAAACCATCTTTTTCTTAAGATCGCATGTATTTCACTAGAAATTCATGTCTATGCATGATTTTCATGCAAAGATATAAATTTGAGTTGAAATTTTCAACATTAGGGAGGTGGAAATTGGGGAATTCCCAATTTCCTCCATTTCTCCCTAAAACTAGTAATCAAAGAGTGAGATTTGATATGTTGATGATAGGGGGCCGATCCATTGCTTTACCAAAACATAACATTTTTCAGAAAAAATAATAATAATAATAATTATTTAAAATTACAAAATGAAATAAAACATTTGTTTTATTTGAAAAAATAATTATGCTTTGTCATTAAGTACTTACTAGTTTTTTGTATTTATGGATGGATGTTGACGAGTGATGTGTTGCATTTTTTATTTTTTATTTTTGAGAAAAAAATAAATTTACTGTATTTTTTTAATTTTCTTGAAAGATGATAATTTCGTTAAAAGGCCATGACCAATACATACAAAAGAATAGAAGTGATGAGAACATCGTGCACACGCACGACCGCACACCACCACCCCTACGCACGTATGTACGCAGAAGGAGGATCCCATAATCGATCTGGCTCGATGATGACATCCAAGGAGGACCTCCTAGCTAGAAGACAAGTTTTGATTCAGAAAAGTCGGCCGAATAGTCAAGAAAAGCCCATCATGGGATCTCATGATTGTGGCCCACTCGTCGGATTGATTTCATTTTTTAGGTTTTGCTTATTGTTATTATTTAGAACATTGTGAACGCCTTAGATTTCTGTGTTTGGTTTTTATTTTAGTTTACTTCATCACCAAGTAATAGGTTGCGCACATGATGCGAGTTTTTGGGGTATAGGGTTTTCCCTATAAATAAGCACCCCTTGTAGTTCTTTTATTCATTGAAGTTTAATAAAAATTCCTGCTTTATTTTTTCTGCTCTCTTTGTGAGTTGTGGAAGAATTCAAAAGTGGGTGCGAAGCCCTCCCTTTTCGAAGGGCTAACTACCGTGGTGCGAAGCCACATCGACCCCGATTCATCCCCATCCCCCATCATCTTTTTTTTTTCCATCTTCCCACACCATCCATACTTCGAATTCATCCTTCTGTTGCATCAGAGTTCTTCATTACAGCAAGTTTCCATATTTCGGCCCATAGGCGAGCTGACACTTCGGCGTAGCACCACGCACAATCCGTAGCTCGGATCGACTCGAAACTTCGGGGTTTTAGAGCTTCCCCCTGGCCGACCAGGGCCAAGGAGAGCTTTTCTGCAAACGACACCCCCTCGCACGTGCGGCCGAATACGCGCGCACGTGCGAGCGCCCCAGGCCCGCTGTCCATATGCGGGATCATCTTTTGGCTCAGATTTTTATCCTCTTTTATCCTCTCATAGCCTTTTTTCATGAAACCTAGCCCTAGATTATGTTTTCCCTAACTTATATCCCCCTTTTCTTTCCCTAGGGTTCCTTAATTTAAAACTGGTGAATCCCTTGGATTAGGGACTGATTACTATGTATGTGTGGAGGATTATTTCTTATCTTTGAGTATCGTTTGCTTCATAATTTTTATTGATCCAGCCCTATCATGTGTAGGCCTGGACCCGCATAGATTCCCCTTTAATTGAACGTTTGGATTTTCATGTGGGATGTGGAATTTGTGTAATTGTTTCTGAATTGGTATGATCTAAGCCTGAAATCTTGCATATCATATTTACATTTCATGTCCTGCATCAAGAAGGAACCAAATCAAACAAACACTACTGCCAACCCAATAGAAATTGAAACAAACTATTCGAACCCAACACCCATTCTATAACAAAAGTTTTAGCCCTCCTGAAAACATACATCACTTTCTCATTCTTGTTCTTGAAACATTGGCCATTTCTTTCTAGCCATAATGCCCACAGCCCACTAGACAACTCAGCCTCCATATCCTTTTATCTGATTTCCTTGTACCCCCTCAATGCCATGATAGAAGAAAATTGTCTATAGAGCCCGGGAGCACCCAAAGTACCCAAAAAGCTGGAAGAAAAGGTCCCACGCCTCCCTAGCGAAAGGACAATGAAGGAACATGTTGTTCACTGATTCTGCATCTTGAAAACAAAGAAGGCATACATTCGGAAGAACCATATTCCTCTTAAGGTCCAAAAAAAAAAAAATTGTATTGATATAAAAATTATGAAAAAAGAAAAACTGTTTATTTCTAGTTTTCTGTTTATTTCTAGAAATAATTACGTTATTTCATAACTATGTATGCATGTATGTATTGATGGATGAATTGATAGAAGCATAAATGCATGTATTATGTATGCATGCAGGAATGGATGTATGTATGTATGCTTGGATGGATGAATGGATCATGTATGTATCTATGCACGTGTGCATGGATGGATGGGTCATCAGTGTTTTTTCCTAACAACACAAGGTTTATGCCCATATTAAATGAATCTTATTATGTGTGGTTGTCTTTTGCAATATTTTGACTCTTAAACATGTAAATATGTCATTTTAACATATTCTGAAGTACAAAAAAAAAAAAAAAAAAAATCCACCTCTTCCTAATTTTTCCCTCAATCAGAGATATTTTTCCAAACATTGGTGATAATGCATGCTTCCATATCCCCGATCATCGATACATGTAACAATACCGACACTTCGAACATTGTTCAGTACCAAACTCAGTCTCAAGTCAACTAATTCCACGGGAGATGAAATGGGCATTTTCTATTCTAATTGGTGGTTAAGGTGAGGTTTAAGTGTTAAAAGATTATGGGGTAGTCTTAGAAACATCTGGGACCACAGAACTTGAACTTTTACCATTGTTGGAGTTTTAGGCCTCAAACACACAGGTGGGACTATGGTGGCCTACATCATCTTAAGAGGTGGTGATGAGGACATCCGAGCACCATACCTGACATGGGGCCCACTTAGCCCAATTCACATTCTTAGCCACGTTGAAGACCCCACGTCCATGTTCATGCATCTTTGAAGACCCTACACTAGGAAGATGCACGTGGGCTGCATATAGGAGCTTGATGGACACATCGAACCGTTGGATTAGGCGGACATGATGATCGGACCGTTGGATCATCATCATCGAACATCTTGATCGTGGACTCCCATGGGCCACGAAAAAGTTTAGTTGTTTAGATTATTTACATGTTTCGTTATTTTTTTTATAGCTTATATTTGTGTTGACATTAGGGAGTTAGGAACAACTTTTAATTTATAAAGCGTCTTTATGTTGAGAATCTTATCTAAGAGTGTCTGTTTGTAAAAGGTCTTTTCTAGTACTATAAAAAAGAAAAAGGGGATATGTGGAGCCCAAATGCCATTATTTTGAAAAAAAAAAAAAAAACACAAGCTTTGTGTTTTCTCTTCTTCATGTGATTTGAATAATACTCCATGTGATTTGGAGCTTGGGCGTGGTGTAATTCAATTCTCCCTTCAATGGAAGTGCGAAGCTTCCATCTATCATCTTCATTCTCTCTTCCTTTCTATCTAAAAGAGGTATTTTTCCAAAAACTTCATCTCTCTTCTTCCCTTCCTATCCAAAACCATCCAAATCATCTTTTTCTTCAACTTTTCATCATCCAACTTCAACCCCAACTGAAATTAACCATTGAGGACCCCAAAATTCCTAATTTCCCTTCATCCAAAACTTTAATTTACCTCTACCAATACCTAAATTCATCAATCCCCTTTAAGCAATTCACCCAATTTATTCCTAATTCCATCTTTTTCCCAAATTCTAAAAAAACCTTAATTCCAAATTTCAGATTTTCCCCTTCCCCCCAATCATAGAACCTACAAGTTAGTCCCTTGAGTGTGGAATATGCCTATGCTAAATTGGAAGTTTCATCCTTCCATCGGGCCTAGTTTTAATTGATTTATATGATTTCTTAGCATGCGGGCATGTGATTTCTTAGCATACAGGCATGTGATTTAGGTTAAATCAGATTTTATTTCTTATTATTTACTCTTAATTACGTGGTGGGTTAGCATCTTTTGTTAATTGAATTACTTTATGGACTCTTTTATAATCTCTACGTTGCATGCTAGCATTGAATCAAGTGTCCTGCATTAGGTGGCCAAGTGGCCAGGCCTTTGGTTTGTTAAGCATTCAAGTAGAATGAAAGCTGTGAACATAGAGACCAAACCTATCTATGAAATAAGGATGTCGAGCTACAAAGTATAGACTAGAGAGTAGATGGGTAAGATCTCTAACTTTGGTTCCTCTAGACGAATTCGAAGTCACATTAGATATGGAATTCCTGAGTTTGTTAAAAGCAATTTCGTCAGTGTAAGTTGATCCCTCATTCGCTCTCTAAAATTGTCAATTTTTGCTTTGACTTGATGGTTCATTAAATAAATCATTAGATTGTTATCTGAATACATGTACACATATGAAGTATGAGAAGGTTAAGAAGATTAACTACAAAAAAGACCATTAAGGGGCACCGTCATTTTGTCAATATCATTTAAAGGGATTTGGGCATCATCAAACCTTTCCAAAAGATAAACAAACTATTTTTACAAGGCTCAAACCTTTCCAAAAGCTAAACAATTTATTTTTCTATCCTTAGGAGTATCATATAGAGACTTGATAAAGAAGAACTAAGGCAAAGGCCCATCAAAAACAACGACACGAAAAAATAAATAAATAAAATAAAAATAAAAATAAAAATTGAATCTATCACTCAAGGATAAATTATTAGCACTAAACAAAAAGAAGATACAGAAAAGCAGGAGTAGGATGATGAGGAATCATCCCACACCCCATCAACAAAGAAAAACTACAAAACACCCACAATAAATTCCCAATCACAATACCTAAATTGATTATTACCAAAAGCCAACATGATCAAGCGCCCTTTCGCCTTTTGAAACAAATACATATCCCTTGGCCCTTTAACAAACCTTATCTACACCCCTTGACCTTGACCACATGGAGGATAGTAGAGCTAGTTGCCAATATATATATATATATATATATATATATATATATATATATATATATATATAGATGAACCAATTTTAGTAAAGATGGAGGCCAAAAATGAAAAGAAAAAATGTAAAGGGGGGTAACAAACAAAACCTACGCCCACTCCCTAATATATAAAGCCACCCGATTACAAACCCCTATAACAGAACCCCTTACGTTACGGAAGCAGCAATTGTTTCTTTCGAGCCAGATGGACCAAAAAATGGCAAGAGCATCGCAATCCTCCACCTCACTACTCCAAGCAAACCCCCTTGTCCTACCTCCAAGGAAGAGCTATTTGCTTTTCCAAGGGGATAACTTCCTCTCCATTCTCTCCACCACCCTGTCCTATAGATGCAAAGCAAGTTTACCCAAGCACAGCGGGAGGCCTAGGTTAGTCGAGGGAAAAGAACCAGCCTCACAACCAAAAATCTCAACGAGCTGGACAATCATATAGCTTGAGAGATATTAACACCGAGCAGTTCATTCTTAGCGACATTAATGTTAAGGCCAGAAACTACCTTGAACCATCTGATAGCAATCCGCAAGGTAACCATTTTAAACTTAGAAGCCTCACAAAAGAGGAGGGTATCATCTGCAAATTGGGGATGGTTTATAGTCTTGAGGGAAACTAACAACCTTAAAGCCTTCAAAAAGACCCCCTGCTTGCCATTTAGAAAGCATTCTACTAAGGACCTCTGTCACAACAACAAAGAGAAAGGGAGAAACAGGATCCCCTTGGCAGAGACCCTAAGTGGCTTTTTTACAAAAACAAACAGGGACCCCATTAATACTTTCATTATTTTTTCTCGATTCTCCCACTTCCATGTTAAGTCATGGCTTTAATTGATCCGAGTATAACCCATTGCGGTTCGAATAGGCCTGTGAGATACATCCACATATTAGATGCAAAATTGCAATGGATGAATAGGTGATCAACAGTCTTAGCATCCTTGAGGAAAAGAGAAGTAGAGAAAACACATTCATGATATCATATTCCTTCTCAGGAGAGTGTCGATGATCAACAATCTGTTCTTAGTGGCTAACCAGCCAAAAGCAACCACTCACGAGGGACCATGGAAGCATCATAAATGTGCAAAGAATCCATTTGGCCAAATCTCCCACTTGATCTTGTAGGACTCCATAGTGAAAGGCCTAATATTTCTCCCTTCCATCACCTGCACTCTAACTTATTGTCTATGATACTTCTTCACAACGTTGGGGCCCAAGTTGCCACATCCCTTGATGAGCTAAAGCACTGAGAAATTAAATCCCTTGAATGTTTTCATGTAATTAAAAAATATTATTATTAAAATATATTATAAACTTAAAGATTTGAAAACATTTGATTTTTAAAACTCACCCTATCCAAGACCAGCATATGCCTCAGTGTCCTAGTTATATAGTCTAGGCTGCAACCACACCATCGTCAAGTAGCCGCCTTGGCCCATGCAGCCTGAGATATCAATATCCTGCTGCTCACTTGTCTAACCTAACTCCAGGTAGGCGTGACTTACAGTTATGCTGCCATAGTTTACAGAATCAAATTGGAATATGCCAAACAAATTTTGCAAGGTACAACCAATGTTATAAGTATCAACGATATCAGCCGATATTTCCCATGATAAATCTTGTATCCCACCTGTGCGATATGAAACACACAAGTAGTGGGATATATCCCACATTTTCGATCCAGTGAGCATTTTTTATTTTTGATCATTTTTCTATAAATCATGTTAAATCGGTGTCAAATTGTTACAAATCCATGATTTTTCATGTTTTGCATTAAAAATCATGGATTGGGAGCTTTGATTTCGACATTTGGAGATGGGCCGAGTTGTGGAAAATTGAAAAGAAAAATCAAAATTTTCCAATTTCTTACAAATCGGTTGCAATCTTTGAGTCCAAACATAAAATCAAAAATGTATGTAACCTGATCTAATGATTCTTCTTTTGCTTTTGAATGTATTGCTTGTGTTTCCACACGTCTTCTTACATTTACAAATTATATGAATAGAATTTGAATATACTTGCATCAATTCAGTTAAACAACGCATAAATTAGGACCCCATACAAAGAAATCCTATCGTGTGCGCTTGTTTTTTGTAATGTTTTGATTTATAAGTGTGTATTGATGTCTTTTTTAACAATCACTGAAGTTTCATTGAAAAATTCAACCAATTTCCCAATGTTTCCCCATGTTTCCAACAACAGCGATAAATTGTGCAATACAACTGATATATCCCATGTGATAACCAATACGTATCCGTACCCCAAAGGTGCGATACATAACATAATACCGATATTTCGAACACTGGGTACAACTACTATTTGACGTATTCAGATTTTTCACTGTTGGTCTTTCATAGTTATGATATGCTAACAAAAAAAATGAAAAGAAAATAGATTCACCAATTTTTTGTTAAGAGTGAGAGACTATAAGCAGGAATAGGTCTGCCGAGTGCTGAGAAACTTCTAAAGAATTAAGTAAAACATATCTGCTAAAAAAAATTGATCAAAAACGTAAGATATGTTAATCATAACTATCAAAGAACTAAGAGGTAACAACCAACAATTGCTTGAGATTAACAACAGGGTGCATGTTTTGGATTTCCATCCCACAGCATTAAACTGTACAGAGCAGCCAAGTTTTAACAGTACGAAGTAAAAACAGTTCAAATGCCCTATAATCCAAGTGACAGAGAAACAATGAAATCACTTACCTGACTCTCTATGGGGAGTTGACTCGTCAGTAATCTTAAATAGTAGGCCAGCTTGTCATGAGATGTTAAGATAATTCCTTCACCGCTTTTGTCAAACTGTGGTCTTCCAGCACGTCCAAAGATCTAAAACAAGGATTTTGGAAGGAAAGAGTAGATTGTTCAAAAGATGTATAACTAAACAACTGAACCTCACATCAGCCTGCAGCCATATGTTTTCTAAGCTGTTCGTGGGGGACTTATGTATCACCTGCATAACATCAAGCATGCCCAGATCTCGCCATCCACCAGCCTTTGGATCATATATTTGAGTACCCTGAAGCAACCACACAGAGATGTATAACAATTGACAAGAGTTACAGGCCTGTCTGGATGTACCCCTGAATGAAAATAAAATGGAATGAAGCCTGAACCCATACATAACATTGCTGATGGAGATCTGCTTTGACATCACACAAAATGTGGATGGCAGGATGAACTGAACTCTCCCGTCTGCAAAATCTACTCCAAAATGAGAATGCAATGATTGGCCCCTTATCATCGCATTCTCATTCTGAGTAAAGGACATGAGCCACTCACACCATAAGATATGCACTAACTGATACAACTTCCGCAAAATGCAAATAATATGCGACAAACACCATCTGTCTATCATATTATAATATGATATCCATACTATCCAATGAAAACCCTACAGCATTTGGATTAATCAGCATGCCTTATCAAGCCAGGATTTAAAAATAATAATAATAATAATAATTGTTTCCCATGTCAAGTAAAGATCCCTCAAAAGAACTAGCGTGCCGAGGCAGCATTCAGCATTTCTGTTTTTCAATATTTAAGTAGCACGAATCCCCAATACATTGACACAGAAACATAATTTGGTGCTCTCTTTAATAACAGAATCATAAATGGTACCCTGAATACTTTGTTTATGACATAAGATGCTGTTAATTGATAAATTTCCAAAAGTAGACTGGCAACCCAACAGGCAAGGTTGCAGATTAGATTGTGCCAATAAATCCATGCATGGTAATGTCTAGTGCAGCCAAATTTCCACCAAAATATTTAACAAGAAACATTGCCATTGGTGAGGTAAAAGGAATAACAAGTTGGAAATTTGAAATGCTCAGTTGACTGACTTGGAATAAAAGTTGACTGTTTTGTCTGGAAAAATGATCCCCCAATTTGTACGGGGATGAAGCATGTATGAGACCCATGTCCTTTTCACTGCCAGTCCAATTAATAAACAGGGTTCTACATCATTGCCTCCACACATGGCTACTAAGAAATATATTGACGTGTAATTATAGAGAAATACCTGATATAGTTGAAAACAAAATGTTCATTTGGTTCTATTACAGTAAGGAACCAGCTTGAAGGAAATGAATCAAGGATAAGGCCCACCATTACAAAATCAATTGCTAATGAATTCTTTATGTAATAATGAAAAGAAGAAGGCAGCAGCAAAAATAGTAGCAAAGTTACACAACTTCAAAACCACCAAAAGAAGCAGAACATTTAAGAACAAGATAATCGTGAAACTTAGATGGAGCAGAACCGTAAAAGACATTCAAATAATGTAGTAATCAAGCCCAGAACTAGTAAATGGTCAGAATCAATTGAATCATGAAGCAAGGGCTGGGAGCGGCCCATACATAAAATGTTGACATTTATGCACCCGACAATAGAAGAAGAGAAGTAGATGGAGCATTCTCAAACAGAACACTGAAGATTAGGACCTGAGGTGCCTGACCATGTGAAATTTCTAGAAAGGAAATTTTGGAGAATGAATATCAAAAGTTCAGGATTTTGTTGGTAAACATCTATTGGTGGGTTCAACTACTAGAGAACAACCTCTCATGTGTGAGTGCTTTGTGCTAAGCAGTTTCCCAGCAATTGCCCCTACAGGACCATTGCTTGCTCACCCTTTGGGCTGTATGTAATAGTTGGCTAGCAGTTGATTCAGGGCAGAACTCTATAGGCATATGATTCATCTAAATCTGAACTTTGTTATGGTTGGCTCCAAGAGCGCATGTAGAAAAGGAAGGTTAGCATCTGTTAGACAGCTGTTTGTACCTAATGTGTCTTACTGATACACGACCCCTTACTAGTATTAGTGCAACAGATTAGTAAGTTCAGTCACTATTAAGCAACAAAAAACAACAATTTTACCTTGGGTAATAAAAAGAAAAAGTAGTCGAGGCAATCCTAGATACCAACTACATAAAAGATGGAGTAACTGAAATCTACAGAAGCTGGAATGTTAACATAGACAATTTGAACAACATGAAATTTAACCATAATAGTTTGCATACTTCAATTTAATACCCAGGTTGTGTTCTTGTACCAACCTTTATGACAACTGTGTGAGCAGGTAGGTTTACTCCCCATGCCAAAGTTGCAGTACATACAAGGACCTGAAACCGGTATGAAGGCATAATTTTACCAAAGCCAGCATACAATGTTCTAAGACTAAGAGAAAAGGAGACAAGGATGTACTTTGAGGATGCCCTGGGAGAAAAGGCGTTCCGTCAGGCCTCTATCAGAACGTAACATCCCAGCATGGTGAATACCAATGGAAGAATCAAATAACTCAACAAGTTCTCTGTTTCTGGACTTTTGTACCTCCCTCTGACATGATTAAAACCAGTACATAAAAACAATGTGTAAAACTTTTTTAACAATGTGTGACAATTACCTTATAGAAACAAAAACTGTGCCTCACCTTTAGCAGCTCATACTGTGGATGTGTCTCATTCTTAAATAAATCCACATCTTCCATTTTTCGCAAATTTTCAATCTGCTTCAACATGTCATATCATAAATATAGTTGCAAAATGTGCCATCAATACATACATGACAGATATTTGAATGTCTGTTTTCTGCAAAAGAGACATACTAAATCCATAAACAGAAGCATCTCACTAGAAAAGGATAAAATAAAACCACACTGCTTGAGCAAGAACTCATTTTGATTTATATTATGCAGAGGTATTAGTTCGTTACATATGTCCATGCATGTGTGCATTTACATACATGTACACAGGTTGTTCACATATATCTACATTGTCCGCAGTCAGTAGGCAGGAAACCCAACATGTTTCAAATTTAGATTTAATCCCACTCTGGAAGCCAATTTCAAAACACATTGGATTCCTTCCAACCGTCTTTGGACCGTAGGAGGCGCCGACTTTCATTGCAGACCGTGTGTACCAAATTGGGTTCTAAAGATATACCGTGGACCCAGTACCAACAGCATGGTCTTTGTAATGCCATTATGATGTATCAGATCCAGCTCAATTGTCCTCCTTTCTAAGTGTCCCTTATCTTCAAGTTTTTTGAGTTCTTATGAAGGTCAAATGTGCATGCTACTGAATCAGGTACTTGGAGAGACATAACACAGTCATGAGTATCATTGTATTGTTCATTGCTATCTCCTTTCATGTACTGATTTACCAAGTATATTTTTGTGTAGTCATGCGAGCACCATACTGGACTCTTATTATTAATAAGATAGTGTTATCATGCATCCCTCCCTCTCTCTCCCCCCACCTTATTTCAACTTGCTAACAGAGCACTGATCTGTGGTGGACCAAAGATCAAGTTGGTGGGACCTATTGCTGATGTCATCAGGCCATATGGATGATGGAGGGATACGACCATAGTTCTGATGAAGAAAAAACCACATATTTGAAAAGAATGATTTCAGAAGATTTGTGGTAATTTTTGAAAGAATTTAAGCTAAGATTTTTGGTGGAGTTTTTTCAGATCTAAGAAAAAATTCGGGAAAAATAAAAATAAAAATCAGTTCAATTTCTAGTTCATAGAGATTTTGTAGGGCTTTCTCGAGGCTATTTGATCCATCTGTTTGATGTGTATTAAGAATCCCAATCCGCAGAAACTTGAATCATTCATGTGATTTGAATGTTCTATGGTGCTTTTTATGCTATAGTCTCATCTCCCAGCCCACTTTGGACTTTTTTACTGTGTTGTAATGCAATCTCTGGTTTAGAGTACTTTTTGACATGTTAAGGTGATCACATGTTATATTATGTTGGCTCATATGATGATTTGTTGGTGTGTGAGTGCTACATGAAATGAAGTTGTGTCGGGGAGTAGCACATGGCTGATCAGGTGATGTAGTGGGTATAAGATCTGAAATACTGAATTTGTGTGGTTATTCCTGTCTTGTGGTGATCTATTACAATGGCAAGAAATAGTGGTTCAAATCAGTGTTTTAAATATCAACGATATCAGCCGATATATCATTTTCAATTTTTGATCCATGTTTTTGCTGTAAATCACGTTAAACCAGTGTCAAATGGTTACAAATCTATGATTCTTTATGTTTTCCATGAAAAATCATTGGAACTTTGATTTCGAGATTTGGGGGAGATGGGTTTAGTTGCGGAAAATTGAGAAAAATCTAAATTTCTCAATTTCTCGCAAATCAGTTGCAATCTTTGTATCCAAACACAAAATTAAACATGTATGTAACCTCATCTAGTGATTCTTCTTTTGCTTTTGAATGTATTGCTTGGCTTTCCATACATGGCTTCTTACATTTATAAATTATATGAATAGACTTTGAATATACTTGCATAAGTTCAGTTGGAAAGCGCATATATTAGGACCCCATACAAACGAAACCCCTATTATGTGCACTTTTTTTTTAATGTTTTGACTTCTATGTGTGTATTGATGTCTTTAGTAATTATCCCTAAAGTTTCAATGAAAAATTCGACCAATTTTCCAATGTTTCCCAACATCAATGATAAATTACGCGATACAACCGATATATCCCATGCGATATAACCGATATGTATTCATATCCCAAGAGTGCAATACATTAGACGATAACGATATTTAAAGCATTGGTTATTACCCAAGTATGTTGTGGGTTAAGAGCAATGAACGTAGCCCCTAATTCGCTTGAAAGAAGACCTTGCTCATAGAATTTTGATATAAAGTCCATTACATCCTTTTAAATCACATGCCATACTTTTTGAAAACAGAGCATTGGAAAACCATTAGGACCCAAGGCCTTATCCTCACACATCGAATCTAAAGAATATTTAATTTCTTCTTCCGATATCGACGCTTCAAGGAACGAGCCATCTTCACTTGACAAATTCTGAAACTCTAAATTATCCAAGCACGGTCTCTCCTATTGATCACCGCAGATCAATTTTTTATAAAAATGAACTATGGCACAACGAATTTGACACTTACCGTCCGAACTCCATTCACAACTAAATTAGAGATTATATTACCACACACCCAGGCACTAACAATACTATGGAAGAAGCAAGTGTTTTTGTCCCCCTCTTAGAGCTAAACCGCTCTGGATCTTTGCCACCATTTAATTTCCTCTTCTTTCGCCCCATTCACAAAACACAAAGATTATGCTGCCCTCTATCAGCCGAGGATAAGCAACCACCCCCCTCTAAATGTCTAAATCATGGATTTCTTTCAACATACTATCAAAATCCTCCTCCCAATCCCCAAGCACATCTTTTTCCAAACATTAATCTTGTCTTTCAATAACTTCAGCTTCCTGCAAATTCTAAAACTGGCATACCCATCGACAGATAGCAAATTCCACCAATCAGTAATTAACTGCTCAAAACCTTCAATTTGTAGCCAAGTGGCTTCAAATCTGAATGGTCTAGGAGCCCAATTAACCGCGGCCACATCAAGCACGATAGAATGGTGATCATACACAATCCTAGGCAAACTGCACTCGTTAACCAACAGAAACTTTTCAATCCGTTCTGCAGATACCAAAAATCTGTCCAATTGCGATAATGTAGCATTAGCTTGGTCGTAACACCATGTAAAATTCACTCCTTCCATGGGAAGATCCACTATATCATGATGAGCCACCCAAACTGCAAAATTGGACATACTTCGAGTAATACGACACCCCTTAGGTTTCTCATGACAAACCACATTGAAATCACCCCCAACACACCAAGGTTCGACCCAAATCTATCTAACACTGTCCAGCTTAGTCAAAAAAGGATCTCTCATGCTATAAGAACAAGGCCCATAGACTGCAATGAAGACCGACTAGAACCCTGACAAATCTCTCATAACAGAATAAAAAGAGAAATTTTTGCCAAAAAAGGAATCGACCATAATCCAAAGATCAGCATTCCAAGCCACAATAATTCCCCCCACAGCACCAAAGGCATGTAGCTCTCTTAACTTTGCAGCCCAACCCTCTTACATTCCAAGACATAATGATCATTGCGATCTAACCCTCTTACCTCCACTTACTTTCCCTACTAATTCATAATTAATGAAGCACTCAAGACCAGTGTTCAAAATATCGGTATGACACAATGTATCGCAACCTTGGGATATAGATACGTATCGGTTATCACACGGGATATATTGTTTGTATCGCGTAATTTATCGCACTTTTTGGGAAACATTGGGAAACATTGGGGAAATGGTTGAATTTTTCAATGAAACTTCAGGGATTATTAAAAAAGACCTTAATACACACTTTTAAATCATAAAATCTCAAAAAAGAAGTGCACATAATAGGTTTCCTTTGTATAGTGTCCTAAGTTATGCGTTATCTGATTGAAAAAAACAAAAAAAAAAAAAAAAAAAGCAATTAAAGCTTTGGATCAAGCTGATATTTGTGTGGTCTCTTCATCCAGGTCTTTGTGACCTTACCAACAGGTTAGATGGAAAATAAAAATTCCAATGGACCCCACGAAGTTTTAATGGTGAGGATTCAGTTACTACTGTTAACTGTGTTATGGTCCACCTACAACTTAGACCTACTTCATTTTTTTTATCATGCCCAAAAATGAGATTTCAAAATGGATGGACAATGTGGATGTAAGGCACATACATTATGGTGGGCCCCACAATTAGGATCCACCGAGTGGATCGGAGGATCCACCAAAACAGTGCCCAGAGTGGACGCAAATTTATTGCGAAATTCTTTCCCTCGTGCTGAGAGAGACCACCATGATTTTTTTGATGAATCCACCCCGTCCATACATTTGGCTTGATCATTTTAGGACATGCAGCCAAAACTGAGCCTAATCTAAGAGCCAAATGGGTCACATGAGATCAAACAACGGAGATTGAGCAACTACCATTAAGCCATTCATATGGCCACAAGTTTTGTATTAGGCTAAGCTTTAGTGTTTTCAGTTCATCCCAGTGGGAATGACCTTATAAACGGTTTGGTTGTCATATAAATATCAAGCTGGAGCCCAGAAAGGTTTCAATGGTAAGAATTTCTTTCCCAATTTTCTTTCTCATATGACCCGCTTGACTCTTAGATCTATCTCAATTTTGGCCACATGTCCTAAAATGATCACGCAAAACGGATTGACGGGGTGGATTCATCACAAAAATCACAGTGGCCCCACTTAGGTTCCCAACGCAGGAACTCTGAAATCCGTGTCCACCCCCAAGTTGGGGTAGTCCCCCAGTACGCGGGGGAGTGAATTAGGTGTTACACGGGAATAGCTTAGTATGTGTTACCCCTATTGTGTGGCCCACATGGGTGATATTTTTGTATATCCACGCCGTCCATCAGTTTCTCCAACCCATTCAGTGTTTGAAATATCGGCATCGCGTTACGTATCGCATTCTTGAGATACAGATACGTATCGGTTATCACATGGGATATATCGGTTGTATCGTATAATGTATCGCTATTGTTGGAAACATAGGGAAATATTGGGAAATTGGTTGAATTTTTCGATGAAACTTCAGTGATTGTTAAAAAAGACATCAACACACATATAAATCAAAACATTGCAAAAAACAAGTACACATAATAGGTTTTCTTTGTATGGGGTCCAAATCTATGCATTGTCTGACTGAATTGATGCAAGTATATTCATATAATTTATAATTGTAAAAAGACGCGTGGAAACACAAGCAATACATTCAAAAGCAAAAGAAGAATCACTAGATTAGGTTACAGTCATGTTTGATGTGATGTCAAACAATTTGCGAGAAATTGGGAAATTTTGATTTTTTTTTTTTTTTCAATTTTTTACAACTTGGCCCATCTCCTACAAATCTCGAAATTGAAGCTCCCAATCCATGATTTTTCATGCAGAACATGAAAAATAATGAATTTGTAACAATTTGACACTAACTTAACATGATTTACAGAAAATAACAACATCGAAATTCGAAAATGCTCACGAGATCGAACATGTGGGGTATATCGCACTATTTGTACGTTTCGTATCGCACTAGTGGGATACAAGATATATCGTGGGATATATCGGTTGATATCGTCGATATTTAAAACAATGAACCCATTTGAGGATGGGGTTCCAAAATTTATGCAAATCCAAATCTCAGGTGGACCATACCGTTGGAAACGGTGATTGAGTGCCCCCACCATTAAAAATTCCAAAGAGACCATCGTAAGGTTTTGGTAATTTTTATTTGCAATCAAACATGTTGATAATGTCAAAAAGATCTGGATGAAGGGAAAATAAAAAGATAAGCTTGATCCAAAACTTTTGTGGCCCACGAACAGTTTTTAATGGTCATTCATCACCGTTTCTAGTGGTATGGTCCATCTAAGATTTGGATCTTCTTAGGATTTGGTATCACGTCCTAAAATGAGATGGAAAAATAGATGGATGGCATGGATATATAAAAAATACATCAAGATGGGCCCCACACGGTTAGGGTAACACCCACTAAGTTGTTCTCGGGGTAACAACTAATCCGCTCTCAGTCTGCTGCACACGGACGAGCGATGTGAGTGGTGGACCTTGACCGTGGGCCACAACATGATGCATGTGTTGTATCCACACCATCCATCCATTTGGATAGATCATTTTAGGGCATCAACCAAAGAACAAGGCCGATCGAAAGCTCAAGTGGACCCCACCTGTAACGCCCCGGATTTTTGCCAACCTGGGATTAGACGTCCTTAAGCAATGGGTCGATCCTAATACCTCATTAACTTATAAGAAATGAATCCCAAAGTCTAAAGCCGCCTTTGAACTCATTTCCTTCACAAATCTCACCCTTCATCACCTTGATCTTCCAAATTTTCTAAGAACTTTCACCCTAGACACTATCTTAAACTAGCTAAGTAGTATAACTTGGATCACTTTATATACAAACTACAAAGGCCTGAGTACCACCTCGACCATAAATCACTTAGGACTAAATCCTTTAGAAATGAGACAAAGTAACTAGGTGTGAAACCGATTAGCTACGAAAATTTGAATCGCTTTAAATACGATCGCAAGACCCAAAACTTGTAGAATCATTGAAGGTTACCCTAAAATCTAGGATCAATCTCATTACCCGCAGTGCTCACGGGTGCATCTTGAAACTTCGTAGGGTCTAGACCGCACATCGGAAATCACGCAAAGTTAAGGACTTAGGATCGCCTCGTTGGGCTTGACAATCATCTCAAAAATCAGGTCCATCCGATGTCCCACGGCCATTCGTTTCGATTCGGAGCGAGGGTGTGTGAAAAACACTATTCCTATTCCAAAATAAATATCAGGAATAGTGATCTGGCACCTTTCGCATACACAAGGCGGAAATATAAGCAACCTGACCGTCAGAATCCGACCAAATTACACCCTCAGATTAAGAAAATTTTCAGGAACATTTACATGTACTTGGAATTTCTGATCGTGGCCCACTGACCGTTGAACTGAAAGTGGTCCGCCACGTGCGATCTAGGAATCCGATCGAGTCGAAAACGTAATCCCACATAGATCCATAGGTGGTGAACTTAAGTCTGACGTTTGGCTCAAGGAGGGCTACCAGAACCTCTCTTTTGAGCCGGAAAAGTGACGAAATACCTATATTAGCAGTAACCCTTGAACCTGAGTCTATTTCGGGGAATTTTTAGGCTATAAAAGGACCTTAAACCCTCTCCCATTCCAGCCATACGAATTTGGATTTGAGAGAGGGAAAAGAGAGAGAAAGTGAGGGAGATCTGGGAGGAACTCCCTGCCGTACTTTCCTGCCGCTCCACGGGCTGCACCGCCTCCTTCCAGACGCTTTCCCGGCGATACCGACTCCGTTTTAAGGTAATAAACCCTAACCCTAGACCTGTTTTGATATGTATAGGATACAGGTTATGAAATAGCTAACCTGTTTCGTTCTTTAGGCTGCCAAACTCCCGTGTACTAAGCTTAGCGAACCTATCGACTCCGTTACGATTCTACGACACAAGGTGAGGACTTTAGGTGTATAGTTGCGGTTTTCAACGCTTTCAATGTCGATAATGGTAGATTCATGATCTGCATGCAATGCACATGTACAAAGTGCTTTCCGTTTCTGTTTCGATTAGAATTGTAGAATTTAGAATTTCACATACTCTTGGTATTCGTATAAAATACCGTATACGTATTTTTTTGAAAATGTGTTTGACATGTTTAATTGTCGTATGAATATATGATGTATGGATAAAATACTCATTTGGCGGAAGGGTTCGCCTAAATACATGTTTACAAATATACACCATGTATGTAGAAATACGGTATTGTAAGAAGTACCGTATACGTGTATATTTTAGCGATGCGTTTGTCATGATTAATTGTTGTATAAATATATTATGTGTGTATAAATTAATTGCTTGGCGAAAAGAATCGCCGTATTACAAGTTCCCTTGTAAACACTATGTATGTTGAAATTGGGTATCCTAGAAAATACCCTATACGTATAAAATTTGCTGGTGTAATTGTCATGACTAATTGCTGTATGAATATGATGTATACGCATAAAATACTAGTTTGGTAAAGGGACAATCCTAGTGCACTTTCCTCTAACATATGTCATGTATGTTGAAATAGTGCTTTACAAGTGTTGGTGAAATCGCTTGTGAGTGTAAGTGCTTAAGTGTTAGAACCTTAGGTAGGTGCTGAGATGGGATTCTCAACTACCTTAGAGTCACATATGATACCCTCCATGTGGTTATTTACTCTAACCACTCACCTATGAAATATATGTAGTTGTATCCCTATTTGTATAGTGCTTTACAATATACTTTGTAACTTGTTTTATTAACATGCCTTATGAGATGCTTTATAACATGATTTCTAGTGTTCTTGAATGTCATAGTTTATCATGTTTTACTCCACATGCTATGGACGACAATTGATTGTGTTTGGGGCTATGTCTATAGTCCAAACATTTGAGATCGTGGTGAGGTTTATGTCGCCACGTGGGATGTGTTTGACGAACCCGAGTCGTACGTCGGTTGGTGACAAGTGGTTAGGCACGCGCTTGGTGCTTATGCACTTCATGTCGTCTAATTGATTGTGCGCTCAAGCTAGTCGGACTCGTCAAGTAACCCGATGTGTCTAATGTATGTTCACCATGTTTGGTCGCATCTTTAATGCTTGAACCAGGGTACCAAACTTACCAGTGAAATCCCTTTTAACCATGGTACCTCAATCCGCTAAGACTCATGAGCCGGGCATGGTGGTATGGGACACCGTGGTCGAGCTGTCGCCTACGCTGGGGCGATAGGTGATGGGGGAGTGGTGCAACGATTCCGTGTATGCACCTGGCGCCCCGCCTCCCGTAGTGACCGGTGAGCAACCGGACTCGTGAGCCGATTATGGTGGTATGGGACACTATATTCGGCCATTTGTCGGCCCACACATGGCGTACTGGCGTGTGGCTCCTCGGTCGGGTTGCGGCCGGGTCCCATTCTCAATAAGTGGACCTGGTCGGGCTTGAAATAGACCGCCAGTTGGTAGGACGTTAGTGAAGTGACCTCGAGCATACTCGAATTTGCGGTGAGGCGATGAGTTTGCGCGCAGTGTATAGAGTATGAATATCGTATAGTGATGAATCGTTAAAGAGGTGATGGGGAGTGGTGCAACGATTCCGTGTAACACTCGATGACCTCTCAAGTGACTCTAGAAACACACCATCGTCTCGAGATTAACTAGGGATGACGACCCTAGAATGGATCATGTTTGGGAATGATACAAGGAAGTACCTTAGTTTCCCAATCCCGCTGTTTGAAATGGAATAATAACAACTCTGTAATCATGCTCATCATGCATTGCATGTGCCCGAAAGATGTGGAGCACCGAGGGATGAAAGCATGTCGAACGAAGAGGGTGTCGCATGAGGGAGTATGTCGGTGAGGGCATACATCATGTCATTCATACTTGCATTAATAAAAGTAGTTAGAATTGTTTGATATGTAACAATGCTTTATCATTACATCGCTTGATTGAATTGATAACATGTTAACCTATGCTTTATTGTCCACCGAGTTGATCACTCACTCCCACGTTACGGGACGGTGTTTGCAACACCAACCCGCATTTGTTGAGTTTCAGGTGGTGGCGATGCTTGTGAAGCGAGCCAGGACTACTTCTATGATGATAGGAGGAATTCTCCTATCTCAGATCTCTCTCCAGTCAATGAAGACCCGATATTGTATTGACGGGCTATGGCACATGGGATAGGAGACCTCATACTTCCTCACATTTGGTACATTCCGCACTTGTAATTATTTAACCAGTAATGTTATCACACTCGGAGACTCATCATAGGTTATATATTTTATCTATCTTGAGTCTTCCGCTTGCAAATTTAACCGTCTCTGGAGTATGATATGTTGTTTTGGCTTAATCTCACTCATGTTCAATGCACAAGTACAGTCAACATTCAAACATCATTCATTTTGTTGCATAAGTGATGTTCTGGAACTCGGGAGTTAAGTTTATGCTCGACCCCTGATTTTCAGGGCGTTACACCACCACAGAAAACAACGGGGACAATCCAGCCACCGTTGAAACTTGAAACCTTCCTAGGGCCCATCATAATATTTATTTGCGATCTAACTTGTTCGTGAGTACATGAAGATATGTACTAAGGGAAAACACAAATATGAACATGATCGAACACATTTGTGACCCTTGAGAAGTTTTAATGGTAAGAGTTCAATCCCCACTGTTTTTGTGATGGGATCCACTTTGGCTTTGGATCTACCTCATTATTTATCCCATGACCTAATTTTATACCTAAAAACATATGGACAGAATGAATATAAAATATAAACATCAAGGTGGGCCACACCGTAAGTGTTGTACTGTTTTAAATACACCTGAATCGCATCGAACCCACTCCTTAGTTAAGGAGAGAGCGAGCCGACGAAACCCTCAGCCTCGTCTTCTTCCCTGTAAGCTTCGGAAGGTCCCGCAATTTCGAATCCGTTCAAAAACCCAAAAATCTCACCCGAATTCCATCCCTTTTCCAAATCCCTCCCAAAATCCCCATAGCCTCAGCAGGAATCTGATTTTTTCCAAAGTCTCTCCGGGAAAAAAAATTTGAGGTTTTTAAGGGTTTTTTACCTGATCCAGCTCGACATTTGGCCCACCAAATTCGGTCGAAGGCGATTACCTAATATAGATGTTTGAGGTAAGAGAGATTATATATATATACACACACACACACACACACACACACACACACACACATATATATATTTGAATTTTGGGGGTAGTAGCGAGGATTTTGCCTCATATCGCTGAAAATGATGCCTGCTTTATCGTCGGTATTGCACAATATTTTACGATATCTTGCGATATATAGGCGATATCGCAAGATATTTATATATCGCATGATATTTTGAGATATCTTGTGATATACACAAAATTCCCTTCTTTTTTTTTCATTTCTGAGCGAGTCTTGCTGAGTTTCGTATCGCTAGCTAGCGATAACGATAATATTAGCCGACATATTAGCCGATAGTATCGATATTACGAACACTGCTCAAGACTAAGAACTTCTCTCCAACCCTTCAAAGACTTCTCCAGCTTCAGCATCTAAACCTCTTGTTAGCATTGAACTCCTCCACCTTGTACGAAATGGAAAAAATTAATACACGCCCTCATCTCGAACTCCATTCGATATCTCCACCATAACTCCCACCCGAACCAGTACACCTTTAACCCACTAGAACTGCTTTGCGGATATTGAATTTGGCCCCCTTATGTCATGTCGGACCTCCACAATCTTATAGGATCCCTTCGGACAAGTCGAGATGAGATCCTTACCTTACCCATTTTTTCTACACATAGAAGAGTGATGACCAAGACCTCCAGATCCCCCTTAGGGTTTGCATCAACCGACACCAGCTATTCCTCTATTTTTTCCGTCAACAATAGGTCTTCAATTGAACCATCTTCTGCCCTGCACATTGCCACTACCCATCGATCACCTAGAGGAACACTCTCCAGATAATTATCTTGATTTTGGTCCTCAAGTGTCGACCAAGAGGAAGCTCCCACTAAAGATGGCGAATCACCTTCCTAGTGATCTTCTCCAACATCCTCCTATAGCATTTCTATCGGCTCCTCTACTTGAGAGATGCTCTTTAGGAGACGGGAATTAGAGTGCCTTCGAAGAATATAAGCACGCTAGTCAGAGCAAGTCTTGGAAAACGAGTGCCAAAGATAACATAGGGTAAGCACGTGTTGGAGAAACAACAATAGTAATTGATTCATCCCCTGCATGTGTCCCAATATCTAGTCATTCATCACATGACCTCTAAATTTCAAACGGGTACATGTCACCCAAGCAACCACTCTACCATCTGATTTGAAATTATTATTTTTTTTTTCAAAAAGCAACCCTCAAAGGTTCCTCCAGGCTCTCCTCTTGACACGTGTCCCAAACTTGGTTTGGATCCTCTACAAAGCTACCAACTCCCCTTTCTGACCTAGCTTCAGTGCCCAAGCCTCCACTTGATGTCAGGCGCGAGAGATAAATGATAGCTCCCGCTACCTTCTCCCTTAACCAACCCCTTCTCCGCCAATCCCTGCTTCACATGCACTCCCTTTTTGTATCCAGCGCACTTGCAGAGCATTGAGCTCATGCACCATCACCAATCTCAGATCATTTGCCATCGTTGCCGACCGGTGGAGCAGTCTCTCGCCTCCTCCATATATCACCCCAACTGAGCGGAACAACCTATTTCACCTCCCTTTGCACCCTCAGCTCTAGGAACTCCTCTCCCCCCATTACTAAAATCACAATAGGATCACCCGAAGAATTTTTCCTCTTAACGCAAATCCTCGCCACCCCTAATTTATCACTTTCTTCTGTCACTTGGTCAACAACCACTACCTCCCCAAGACAGGATCCAACCATTAGAAAGAAATCACGAGCCCAGTGTTTTAAGGGCCTGTTTGATTTTTCAGCTCAATAGTAATTACCATGTTAATGGGTAATAATTATTTCCCTAGGTAATTACCACATCTTTCCAAATGCATATGTGACAACTTACTTTTTCAACACTTAAATCGAAAAATTTATAAAATCAATGTGGGGCCCAGCTTGCTGTATGTGACTTATCGACACCGCTCATTTGTTATGCTAGCTGAATTTAGGGCATGAGCAAAAAAATGAGGGAGATCCAAAGTTCAAGTGGACCACACCACAAGAAACAATGGGAATCAAACGCCTAGCATTAAAAACTTCTTGGGGCCCTTAAAAGTTTTAGATCAAGCTGATATTTGTGTTTTCCCCTTATCCATGTCTGTGTGACCCTATGAACGGGTTAGATGATGAAAAAACCTCAATGTGGGCCCAGTGAAGGAAACAACTTTCAATGGTGGACGAATCAAGGCCACCGTTTCCTTTCATGTGGGCCATTTGAGTGTTGAATCTGCCTCATTTTTCGGTTCATGCCCCAAAATATTCTAATAAAATAGATGGACGATGCGGATATATCATATACATTTCGGTGGGGTCCATAGATTTAAGTCAACATTTTTTTATCGATTTTCGAGGTAGAATTACTCTCACAATTTCAAACCAAGTGAAAAAGTAATATTTACTTATTTACCATGATTTACATGTATCATGGAAAATCAAACGGACCCTTAAGGGATCCCCCAATTAGATACCAAGATGTTTGTCCACCAGAGAGAAAATTCCTCCCACTTCTAAATCTTCTTAATCGGTCCATCTCTGTGCATGACTCCAGTAGACATCGAAAGATCCAGGTTCCTCTCCAGATGCACCCAAATCTAGACCTCATTTTCTCCTATGGCTCTGATCGTATAATCATCCCTAATCCACCCACAACACTCTTCAATACAAGTTCTAATATGAGGCAGAGAAGCATCAGAAGTAGTCTTGGCAATTGCAAACAATTGCAATGATTCCAAGCTTACACGCACCTGTGTTGTTGCTAGAGCACTCTGTCGATATCCACTCCCCCGCATCTAATTGCAACTCCTCCTGCAAAATAGCTAGAGCCGCTCCAGGCACCACATATTTGAAGGACGCGGAGACTCCATGTGCAATTTTCCTAACCCCTTCCTTCCCGGCTTAGCTATACCCTGGCTCTTGGGCCATATTCTTAGTAACAGGTTCCACCATATTCCTCCCTGATTTAGATTGACCATCCCTGTTCTTGAGCTTAGGACCAAACCTTGCTCTCTACAACTGAAGCTTTCTACCGCCAAAGCTTTCGCCATGAAGGAGCTTATCCGATGGTCGTGCAATATCCTCTTTTCTTCGCCAACCACTTTTCGCCATGGAGTTACTAGTCCCTAACAAAGATGTTGGCATTGAAGAAAATTAAAGAAATGTTGTATACAAAGAAAAAGAAAATTATCGATAATATCGGCGATATTATCAATAATATCATTGATATTTGGAGCAATACAAGTCAAAAGCTAGGTGTGATTGACATTGATGCTCCAACTTGAGGGGGAAATGTAAAGACATGGAGTCATGTAGTCATTCAGACTACCAGTTTTTTTGTTTTTTTGTTTTCTTATTCCATGTACCATGTATATGTACCATCCTAGACTCCTCTTATTATTAATAAGATGGTGTTGGTCTCATTGACTAACACACATGATTATGTCTTAATTCTATACCTCTCTTTTTTTTAATTTTCATGTTCTCCTTCCTCTATCTTTTTCCCCCTCTTCCCTTTGTCAATCTCAGTCTACCTTATTTAACTGAACTATGCACAAGAACATATTAAATTATGGCCAGACAAAAATAAACAGAAAAATGGATATGTATCCAATAATACCAAAGCAATAAACATAAACATATAATAAAAGAGTCATTGAAACGGTATACTGAAAGCACTTACCAGCATATCCAATAAAAAATGATTTTAAAAAATTAAATAAATAAATAAACCACACATAAACAATTACCAGTGTTTTTGCTGTTTTTCCTGTGTCTTTTCGTGAATGAACGAAAACCATTGCCTGATGCCCTTGCTTTAGTGAATCTGCGACCTGATGTAAGCCGTGTTGTATCAAAACCTCAAAGATAAAAGACAATCAACAATGGAGAAAAAACATCATTATAATAAGGAGAACCATGTGAGAAAAAGACCTTATTATAGCAAATCTCATTCAATAAGTTGTTACGAGCAACAAAGTTCGGCTCAGAGATCCCAATATACTGCTGTGCAAGAGGCACTGGACGGTAGCTAGAGTCAAAAAAGAACAAGCCTGCTTCAGGATTCACCCTCAAAAAGTTCGCTACCTGCATATCAGAGATGAGGCATATCAAACTTTAAAATGGTCCACTGTAAACACTGAACAAGAACTGAGATGTGAAGAGAAAACCTCCAAATAATTGGGCAGGGTAGCTGAGAGACCCACAATGCGTATCATAGTCTGTGTTGACTCAACCTGTCAGGGAAAGCAGAAGAAAACATTTGGAACTAGAAAAATAATTACACCTACAAACACATTTCAATAAAATATACACGAGAGAATCTTGGAAATGGCCAATGTTGTCATGTGCAACTGCTCAATTGTATAACTTGCCCCAGATCACACATGCGAGATCCCTCTCCCTCTCCCTCCCTCCCCCCCTCCCTCCTCTCTCTCCCTCTCTCTCTCTTCTCCGATTTGCATGAAGGTTAGAAAGAGCCACTTTGATCAGTGTGATGTGCCCTCCTGTCGATAAATGTCAACTTTACCACCTTGACAGCTTCCTCACAAACCTTTCCACCACCTTACTCCATATATGCTTTGTCGGCTTGCCAAAGCATAGCGGAAGTCCAAGATAACTAGATGGGAAAGATCCTCACCACATCCAAAAATCATTGGCAAAAGATGACACTTCACCTCACTTTTCACTACATTGATCTTAAGACATGATACCAGTTCGTAACATCCCAAAAATTTTCTTAAGTTGTCCACCTTTGCTTGATCCGCATCACAGAATAAAATTGTATCAACCGCGAACTACAAGTGAGATATCTGACCCCCTGCTTGTGATCCTTTGAAACCAAAAATCAGCCCCGCCTCTTGTCCTTGAGCTAACATTCTGCTTAGCTTTTGCTACCACTACAGACAGAAAAAAGGGAAAGAGGGTCTCACTGCTTTAAACCCCTAGATGCTTTGAAGAAGCCCTTTGGTGACGCGTTCACCAAAACTGAGAAGTGAGCCAAAGACACTCAGAAATCCGATGGATCCACTTACTCTCACGACTGATCCTCTTTAGCATGTACTCAAGAAATCCCCAATCAACATGATCACAAGCCTTTTCAATGTCAAGCTTACGAACCACACCTCTTTGCCTTCTTTGTGCCTTGAGTCTATGCATTCATGGGCCAACAAAGTGTTTTCTAAATCTCTCTATTTGTCACAAAAGATCCTTGATTCTTGGGAACAATGGCTATGAAAGTTGCTCCCAAAAGACTTGAAAAAAAGGAAATATATTATGTGCACTTCTTTTTTGAGATATTATGATTTAAAAGGGTGTATTAAGGTCTTTTTTAACAATCATTAAAGTTTCATTGAAAAATTCGACCATTTTCCCAATGTTTCCCCATGTTTCCCAAAAGGTGCGATAAATTACCAAATACAAACGATATATTCAGTGCGATAACTGATACGTATCTGTATCCCAAGGATGCGATATGTAACACAATACCAATATTTCGAACACTGGCCTCAACCAAACCCTCCAAGACTTCCACCAAAATCGAGGGAGGCGGTAAAACCCCCTAATCCACCGATAAGATATTTTTGACCAAAAGAAGTCCTGAGGAGTGATATTTCCAATGCTTCCTCCATATGCGTCTGATCTAGCACGGGATCTCCCCTATTTTGTGAGATAGGGTCCTCCACGATTAGGATGGGGGCTAGCAATCATGGCAATGGAGGGCCGAACGGCTTCCCTGATGGATTGATTCAGGACTAGCGGTGAAACAGGAAATAGGGGAAGATGGAGGAGTAGAGAAGACATCAATGGCATTTAGAGGAGGTGAAAAGGTTGTCAAAAAACCTGGTGAGGAGGTAACAGCTCAGCCAGAATCTACCAGTCTTGATATGAGAGGGAGATGAAAGTTCTATGGTTCATCTTCATCTTCAAGAGTTCTAGGGATTAGAATGAATTGTACTGGTATGAGATTTAAAACTTCAATTACTATTTACCACTATTATATATATAGCTGCACACGTGTATTAGAGAGAGAGAGAGAGAGAGATGATCGCATGCTTTTAAAAGCACTATTAATTATATTGCTCCTAGTTGAATTTGGACAATTCAATTGGAGAGTCCAGCTGATAGATCCAAATTGTCCATTAGGCCTATCAAACATTTCAAGGTCAGGTACCCATTGCCACCCCTAAAGGTGAGACTATATGCAAAAGTCATGCTTGTCCGCTCATCAAGAGGGCCACCATTATACATAACAAACGTATGATTTAAATAAAATTGCAAATGGTCCACATTCACATACATGGTTTCTTTAGGAACTCACCTGACGGAGGGTGCGAGCAACTAATGCCTCTATTACAGGACCTCTATCATCATTCAGTAAGTGTACTTCATCAATAATTAAAAGCTTCACCAACATTGAAAGCGACATGTCACTGCTTTTTCGAGTTATGACATCCCATTTCTCAGGTGTTGTTACTATCATCTGAATGGCATAACAAAAAAGAAGCCATAATTTATACCTCTGCATGCTACCATAACCAAATGAAATGCAATGTTGCAAGAACGAAGGGGAAAAAAAACCTGAGTCACTTCTAGTTCATTTTTGGTAAGTTGCATATCTCCTGTAAGTTCTTTCACAGTCAAATTCAAAGGGGCAAGACGATGACTAAATGTTGATGTAACCTCTGCAGCCAATGCCTATTAACAAGAATCTGGTTACAAATTAATGAACAGTTGAAAAAGACAGTCCGTAGGTTAAATTACAGGTGAGAAACTAGTACCTTCATAGGAGCAACATAGACAATTTTAAATTCATCTTTACGCAAGATACCATCCTTAAAGTGTTGTTTGATCTGCAACATGATCTCAAAATTAACTAAACCAAATAATGGTTGATGAACTATTGAAGGCACAGAAGAAAGTAAATCTGAAGTTTCTGTGGGGGGTGTATCTCAAGGAAAACATGTGGGTTATTTGAACCAGATAGTTCCAATCCCACAATGAAAGGAATCACCAAAATAAAGAAGAAATATACAGTGTTCGATCAAGCTTTTGTTCAACCCAACAAACTGTACATGTAGAGCCCACCTGATGATGATCCAACTCATTCATATAGTGGGTCTCACTATGGATAGGTGATAAACCCAAAAATAAAATCTGAAAGGTACCCGAAATTTGCTGGAGACAACCTGAAATCTCCAACAAATAATCCCAACCATCCAACTCAGCAGTGTTAAATGTATACACCAGTTACAGTACATCTTCATTGGATATAGCTAGTATCACCTAATAGAAGAGACATTAGGGCATTGCTCCTATCATGATGGGGCCCACCAAATCAGCATCTTTGTAACACCCCGGATTTTTCCTAACTTGGCAATGGACGTCTTTGGACATAGAACTGCCCTAGGACCTTATCCTGTTGTAATAAGGTGTAATTTAGTTAAGTATTAATAGCTTGGATCGCTTTCTATACAAATTACAAAGGCCCGAGTACCACCTCAGGCAGAAATCATACAGGACTAAATCCTTTAGAAAGTAGGCGAGTATTAGCTAGTGCTAAACTAGTTTACTTGTGAAATTCGCACTAATCACTTTAAATATGATCTGCAAGACGAAAAACTTGCAGAATCATCGACGCTACATTACCCTTTAATCTAGGATCAATCTCATTACCCAGTTGCTCTCGGAAGCATCACGAAACTCCGTATCGGACCTGGACCGCACGTCGAAAGTCCGATGACCACGAGACTAAACGCTTAGGACCGCCTTCCTGGGCTTGACAACCGTCTCGGAAATCAAATCCAGATAGTGTCCCGGGGCTATTCGCTTGAGCCCGGAGTGAAGTGTGTGAGAAACATGGATATTTTAGAAATAAAAATCTAAATTTAAGTAATCTGAGACTTGTCGCTTGCGGGCCAAATATAAGAATTCAGACCGTCAGAATCTGACCCAAATACACCCTCGGATCATGAGAAATTTCCCACACATGTCAGTACACTTGTGGCCCTGATCGAGTTTCAGTGACCATTGAACTGAAACTAGTCCGCCAAAAGCGATCTGGAAACCCGATCGGAACGAAAACTTAACTCAACCTAGATCCAAGATTAGTGAGCTTAAGTCCGACCTTTGGCTCAAGGGGGGGCTCCGGAAGTGCTCCGTTGAGCTGAAACAGACACTCTTTGGACATAACCTAAGTATAGCTTGGCCCTGCGGTCATTTCCATCAGTTTTAGGCCTATATAAGGGCCTTAAGCCCTCACTCTCTCATCCCATACGAATTTGGGAAACCCTTGGAGAGAGAAGAGAGTAAAGAGAGAGAAAGTGAGAAAGAAGTTGGAGTCACTCCTGGGATTCGATCCCTGCTCCTCCACGTGCCTTACCACCACTCCCATATCGCTCTACCGGCGATACCGATCCCGTTCTTAGGTAAGAAAACCTAACCCTAATCCGTTCTAGGATTTCAAATAGCTGAAATGATGAAATAGCTAACCTAGTTCATGCTATAGGTTGTCATTCTGCCGGTGACAAAGACTACGTGTTTAAAACGTATCCATTACGCGTTCACCGACGTTAGGTGTGCACTATAAACGTATAGGTTATGGTTTTCAGGGCTTTCAATGTCGGTTAATGATATATTACTGACGTGGACGCTATTTCACATGCATAAAGTGATGTCCGTTTCGTTTTTCGGTTATACGTTAATTAGGTTGAATATACTGTATTCCTCGTATTTGTAGAAAATACCGTATACGTATGAAATTCGGATTTGTGCTTGCCATGATTAATTGTTGTCTATATATGCTAGATGCATGTGTATCAACTTCTGGGTGAACGGATTAGCCTAATACATGTTATATTAACATACGTCGTGTATGTTATAATGCGTAGCCTAAGTGTTTGAGCAAAAGACTAAATGAGTATAAACCTTGCGTTAGTGTACACCATGGCTAACTATCGTGGCTATGCGATTGTTGTGTAGGCGGCAATCCTTTGACGAAAGGACTTGCCCTAATACGTATGCTAACCAACACATACCATGTATGATATAATGTGTATGCTAAGTGTTTGTAAATATGTCTGTATGAATAAATACTTGTAAACTATTCTTTAAATGGGTGTTGAGATAGGATTCTTAGCCACTCTAATGATGTGTACAATTTCCTCCATATGCCTTGTTTCATATTCATTGCTTTTACCTAGAAATGCATAAGTGTGGATTCATGTTTATGTTGTACTTCATAACATACTCAACTGATTGTATGATTTGAATCATTGCTCCATTACTGCTTGAGTATCTCATATGCTAGATCGTTGTAATTGAATGTGTTTGGGGCTATTACATAGTCCAGGCAATCGGTAATAGGCCTCAAAGTAGTGGCTGACTTTGTCCCGCCACATGAGACGCGCCTGATGAATCCGAGTCGTATATCGATTGGCGACAGTGGTTAGGCCACACGGAGTGCTTATGCGCTTCATGTCGATCAGCTCGATGTGCGCTCGTGCTAGTCGAGCCCGTCAAATAACCCGATTGGCCCGATGTATGTTAACCATGTTTGGACAATACTGCTTGAACCTAGGGTACCAAACTCACCAGTGAAATCCCTGTTAACCTTGGTACCTTGATCTGCTAAGACTCATGAGCCGAACATGGTGGTATGGGACACCGTGGTCGAGCTGTCGGCCTACGCTAGGGCGACGAGCCTCCCCGTAGTGACCAGTGAGCAACCCAAACTCGTGAGCCGGATACGGTGGCATGGGACTGATGCGGACACAAGCACATTCAAGGTGCACCAACGAAGAAAGCGCCAACCACAAGTGCCGTCCTTGTGAATAGGTGACTATTGAGGAGCTGAAGACCTTTCACATATGATTGGACATATAGAAGACCCCACTCAGGGAAGACACATGTGAAGGAAGATTGGAGAAAGAAGACCGAGCGCCCGAACTTTCCCGTACTCATGTTATTTGCGCGATTTTGCTTAGTTAGGGGCCTTTTAGTAATTTTATGTCTTTATTTACTTATTCTAGGGGTATTTTAGTAATTTTATGTCTTTATTTGCTTATTTAAGTGGGCTAAAGCTCTAAATCCGAATTTTAACTATTGATTAATGAAAAGCAAACCCTTTGGTTGCCTCCTTCCTCTCTTCTCTCTAATGGTGTTTCTTCTCTTCCCTTAATCTTCCTCTTCTAATTTCTTCTTGTGCCCCTCCAACTTCTTCAAGCTAATTATTTTCTTCTTTCTATTTTCCAGTTTTGGCTAATCCTTCTTCGATCAAAATCTTGAAAACCGATCTAAACCCTAAACCCCCAAATTCTCAAATCCCTAATCCGAGAAACTTCTTGGTTCTTCGGACTAGTGATCTTCATTGATCGATTGGGTGTGACCATGCAAGATCGGGAGGTCTCATCCCTCGCCGGATCCAACCTAAGTAATAATTGAATGCCATACTCTATGGTTGTGATGATGGCCCGCTCCATTGCATGTTTCCTTTATGATTTTCTCAGTTATGATGATTACTGCTAGAATTTTAGATCATTTATTCCTTTTATTTCCGCTGTTTAATTATGTTCATGAGCATGCATCATAATTAGGGTTGTCCTGCTTCAGGGACACTGTATTCGAGCTGTCGGCCTACACTGATAAGGTGACGAGCCCTTTGTAATGACATCGAGCATACTCTGAGCCCGCGGAGAGGCGACGAGCCTTTCCATAGCAACTAGAGTATAACTAGGCCTACACTGCATCGAGGTGACGAGCCCTTTGTAATGACATAGAACCACAACATCGTATGGGATTTACTAGGACTGACAACCCTAGAATGGATCATAGTTTGAGAAATGATATAAGGGAGGTACCTTAGTTTCTCAATCCTACTGTATGAAAAGGACTAATAAGAACTTGGTAACACGCACATGCACCGCATTGCATGTGTCGTTTGGCGTTGGGTAGAGCACTGAGGAAGTGACTGACATACGCGACCGTTAGATGAAGATCGCAAAGGGAGTGCAGGCGAGGGCATGCATCATTTATACATACCATTCCTGCATTAATCAGAGTACTTAGGGATGTTTGATTGTATTGTTTTATCATTACTGCTTGACTGAATTGATAACATGTTAACCTTTGCTTTATTGTTCCACTGAGTTGATCACTCACTCCCACGTTACGGGATGGTGTTGTACACACCAACCAAACCCTGTCTTAGTTGCAGGTGGTAGCGATGCCTACGAGGCAGAGCCGGACTTTGAGGATGACGAGGAGGCATTCTCTTACATGCAGTTTTCAGGCGGGTTCATATGAGCCGTGTCCTGATCGACGGGGATTTCTGGGATGTTGACTAGATGACATTACACCTTTTGTATATTTTGGAATTGCACCTGAAATTATTTAACCTGGTAACATTATCATACTCTGGAGACTTACCACAGTTTATATATTTTATATATCTATCACAGTCTTCCACTTGCCATTCCACCTGTCTCTGGAGTATGATATGTTGTTTTGGTATAATCCCATTCATGTTTAATGCACTAATATGGACAACATTCAATCATCATTATCTATGTTGCATGCGTGATGCGTTGGAACTCGGGAGCTGAGCTTCTGCTCGACCCCCGATTTTCAGGGCGTTACAATCTTATATTACTAAAAAGATGGATCCACTAAAACTGTCACTGTGTCGAACAAAAAAACGGCGTTAATTTCAGTCAAGCAATATAAAATGCCTCTAGAGTAAAACAAACACACATCCCACATCTGTCACTGATTGCACACCTCATGCAGAACAGCAATCATAGCAATGTTTGTCTTGCCAGCTCCAGTTGGTGCACAAACCTGCATGTATTTTATGAACATAAAATGGAAATGAATAAATAAACAGGTTTCCCTAAATTACTGTTAAGTGAAAGCAGAAAGGTTCAAAATTATGAAACAATTACTAGTATATTCTCGTTCGTGTGATATGTAGTTTGATATATGCGGCTCTGAATGCGGTTAAGGGATTTGTAGCCATGGAAGGCAGCCTGAGCAAAGTCATCTAACTCTTTTATCTCTATCTGACAACAGAAGTCAGTCAGAAGAACTGTGTTAACAAAGTAAGAAAAAGAAAAGGAAAATATAAAAACAACCGATACTGCAAATTTATACCAGCAATTGTTTAGGCACTCGTAAGTAAAGATGACATCTATACACTAAGGAGAACTTGGAGCAAATGCATCTACCTACCTTAAAAGAATGTACAATATACAAATTGTACATCCAGTTCTTGGCATCCAATACAAATTGCATCTATGAACCAGAAGAGGGAAGGAAGAGTTCCCAACCAGTTTCTGCTTTCTGATTTCAAAGAGAAATATTCTTTGAAAAAATGTGATATGAGATCCAGAAAGCAATTTTCCCATACACTATTGACCATGAACAAAGAGAAGATCAAAAGACATCATAGCAAGCCAATTGGCAATATCATTTGCATCCCTTGGTACTACATGAAAAAAGAAACATCCCAAAATAGAGAATGGGGCATCTGCAATTGACCATAAACACATTTGTAGAAGCCCAAGCAATCGCATTACATGTCACCCTCCACCATGACTGATCCCCCCCACCATGCTGGCAGAGAGCCCTATCCAATTTTTACCACAAGAATTCCACCCTATTCAGGCTTCAAAGCCCACCGGCCCAGAAATGAAAATATGATCACACCGAGTTCATCACATCCCACCCCAGGATCCTGGGATTACCCTTTGAACTTCAATCAATGTTAAGCTTGGAGGGAAGTATTCCAATCAATGGCTGAAGCCTGAAGGAGACAACCATACTCTAATTACAAATTTGCACCATATCATATGTGAAACAAAAATTAATACTGATACTTCTTGCTATAGAATGCCCAAAACACAAACACCCAATAGATTGAAAATCTGCATCCTCATTTCACTTGTCTACAACATTTCCAAAAAAGCCACCATCCATTAGACAGCATACTGTTTCCATAACATGCATAGCAAGTCCTTTTCACTTGTTAAAAAGAACTGCAAAGAACATCCGTAAGAAATGCAGGTTTTTCAATGCTTCATCTATTACAGCACATGCAGTACGTGAGTATATATACAAGGAATAAAAGACAGAAGATCCTGCAACAAAACAAATCATGAAGATCTTCATGATTATGGAGAGAGAATAAAGTAACTCCCATCTTTTTAGTCCAGCATTCTTCTTCTATTTGCTATTTTGATAATTCAGCCCCATGCTTGATAATTACAGAGGTGTGCTCAATATTAAAACAGATGCAGAATAAAGGTTTCTAAGTGCAGACCTTATATGTGCCCAATCTTAAAGAAGATGCAGAATAAAGATTTCTAAGTGACTACCAAAGAAATCATACGAAGAACCAATTTACAATTGATGCAAGTACAACCAAAAAATAATAATAATAATAACAATAATTAAACAAAAAATAAGAAAGAGGGCAAGATAAAGAAAACTGAAGGTACCAGTCTCTCCCCAGGCTTCATTTGGGCTGTTGGTGTGGGGGGGATTCTGACTTCTTCATATCCCTTAAAATGCTTCCTTAGAGTTCCTTGAGGAAGAGCAGTAACAGATAGAGGCCCTTGGCCAGTCCCAATCAGATCATCGAAGAGGCCTTTTCTCTCACTAGCTTGAAGTAAAGAAGAAAAACTTGCTGCATGAAAATCATCCTCAACTGCATGTTCTGTCCCACGTTTATGTCGCTTTTCCTCCTTCCGCCGAAGTTTATCAATTTGCCGTTCAGATTCTGTTTGAATGGTAACCTTGATAAAGATTGAAAGTAACGTTCAGATGATCTATCCAAAGAACAGACTCATACTCAAGACAGAATAACCTCATGATGGATATAATGGATTAATACCTGAGTTCCATAGCTAGGCATACGAGGTTGAGCATTTGATGTCGTTTTCTCAGATTTTAGTATAAAAATCCCATTGCGGATGGCATCAACAAGTTCCTTACGGTGCTGCAAGAGGAGACAATTTCAGCATAAGTTCGGAAAGAAGCAAGATGGAATTGCTGGTAGGTGCCTGCAACCCAGAATCAAGTCAAATTTCAACTTGTATTTCTGTGTTTGTACAAGTGAAAATGAATCGATAACCAACTTGAATTTAACCGAAGGTTTTCAATTAAATGCCCAGTCTTGGGAATCCATTCATGTGGTAGCAGGACAACTGAAATAACATTTTTGGTTCACATATAATACACAATCATGAGTCAATGATACTTCCGCATCCTTGACCATATGCTACCTACCCCAAAAGAGTTAACTCTCAGCTAATAGGTCAGCATCCCGCGGTGGGGGAGATTGGATCACATAGAAGTAATACAAGAGTTCATGATCCTCACCAATAAGAGATCCTGCACTGTTTCAAAGGAACTATCTCCAGCAAGATCCAATAAATCGCCGGCGATCTAAACAACATAGTTTGCAAAGGTGATCAGTAGTTCAAGAACACAGTAGGAAATTGACATTGCAAATTCTTTTCCTTCATATAGCTTTGTTTGCATTGGAATGCACAAGCAACAAAAAAATGGCAAATAGTTAAGGAGATGATCAACAATACCTCATCACCTGCTTTGTCTGATTCAAGCACACGACAAAGAGCCATTGCTAATTCATCTCCAGAAAGCTGCGAGCCACCTTTCCTGACTATTAGGTCGCATGCATTTTTTAACCATCTCAAATTCACATTTTCCTTGTCAATAGCCGATTGGTGATATGCAGATTCATGGTCATTGGAGATAGAAGTCTCATAGTTTTCATCGGCCAGGTATACTCCATTTTCCAATGGTATGTCCAAAAGAAACCGAGCCGGTTCTCGGAAAGAAAGATTGGTGCCAAATTCACTTGAATTATCAACATATCCATCAACTGGCCTATCCATGGCAAGCTTAGTTTCATGGTCATTAGACTGCAAAGCAGAAAGCCTTTGAGCTAGTGAAGCAACTTTCTGCAGACTAGCATCTGAAACAGAGTAACCAAGAAGCCTCTGCAATTCCACCCTGAATAGACATTTTTCGAATGGTAATTACAATTTGAAAGTAAAAAACTTGCAGTATCACCAAGCTTCAAGGACCAAACATAGGAGCACATACAAATATCCATATGTGACTTTTTAAAAATGCATGTGCCTTGGACATGGGCACCACCAACTTTTCTTGGTACCACAAGGCATTTGGTTCATTAATAATTAAGCCAAGAATTTGGATATTTGATATCTGTAGGTTTGGGTATGCATATGTGCAGTGTGTAACATCCAGGCAATTCTCAGGCCCCTACTATGTGTCAAGCCATCCATGCAAACAAAAGTACAAGATTAGAAAAACTGCCAAATATGTGAGGCATGGACCATTCATCAGTGGTAGCCTCTGTGCCAGTGTTGTAGCTCAAAAGTTAGGCCACCTATTAAACATGCACTTGAATATGGAAATGAGAGATCCACGTTCAATATATGCACACACATGGCACACATTATGATTAGACAAGCTAACTCTTCGAGAAACACATAAAGTGGTGCCCACCTAAGAATACTAATGAGAGAGACTTTTCCCTCCAGCTATTTTTCAGATGTCTGAGCCTTTCATGGTTGGAGTGGAAATATCAAATATGGGCTCCCTCTTCTTCATCCATTATTTATTCAAAATAAGATTTTAAACATGGCCCACATCTTTATACAGTATAGATGTTTTTTCACTTCTGACAAAATAGGCCTGTGTCATGGTAATCTCTTGGATTGGTGTAATTTTTTAAGCATCCCACTTTCTACAAGTGTAGTAGAGGATCCGGTATAGTGTGTATACCATAGCAAGCCTCTTATTATATATATATATATATATATATATATATATATATATATATATATATATATATATATATATATATATAGTGTTCGAAATATCGGCATTGTGTTACGTATCGCATCCTTGGGATGCGAATACGTATCGGTTATCGCATGGTATATATCGGTTGTATCATGCAATGTATCGCTGTTGTTGGAAACATTGGGAAATTGGTCAAATTTTTCAATGAAACTTCAATGATTGTTAAAAAAAGACATCAATACACACTTATAAATCAAAACATTACCAAAAAAAACAAGTACACATAATAGGTTTTCTTTGTATGGGGTCCTAATCTGTGCGTTGTATAACTGAATTTATGCAACTATATTCAATGTCTATCATATAATTTATAAATGTAAGAAGACGTGTGGAAACACAAGCAATAAATTCAAAAGCAAGAAAAGGAATCACTAGATTAGGTTACATACATGTTTAATTTTATGTTTGGACACGAATATTGTAAATGATTTGTGAGAAATTAGAAATTTTTTATTTTTTTTAAATTTTCCGCAACTCGGCCCATCTCCTTCAAATCTCGAAATCGAAGCTCCCAATCCATGATTTTCCATGCAAAACGTGAAAAATCATGGATTTTAGAGAAAATAAAAAGATTGAAATTTGAAAATGCTCACCAGATCGAACATGTGGGATATATCGCACTACTTGTGCGTTTTGTATCACACAGGTGGGATATGTGATACAAGATATATTGTGGGATATATTGGCCGATATCGTCGATATTTAAAACATTGTGCGTGTGTATCCAGCAGTGAGATGGATGATACACGGACACTTGTTGACTACATAGAAATTGCCTTCGCTGAATACACATAATTTAAATTGAACTGTCCAGATTGGTGGCCTATTTTAGATGTATCATGAATAAAAGTTAGGATTGTTTCATTAGCTGACCATACGGTGGGTGAACGTTTATCATATGGTTAAAAATTAAAACATCCAATGATCCTTTTTTAACAAAACAATGTGTCGACAAATCAGAGGTTAGGATTTCTTGACCAATCTGATTTTGGGGCTGTGACCTAGCAACAGCAAGTGTGACAATTTATTCAGTTTAATTTGAGTTAATATATGCCTCGTGTACAATTTCTCGATGTTTGCACACAGTGTCATATGCAGCTGGATTATTAAATAACTTCCCCTTATTTAAACATGTTACCAATAAGCAAGATTGGAATACTCTACAACACCTGTAAACACCCAAGCTCTGGCCCCACCACACTGTATAAGTAAAATCCACTCCGTCCATCAGGTTCTATCCTTGATTTTGGGCCCCGGGGACAAAAATCACCCAGATCCACAATTCAGGTGAGCCACACTGCAGGGAACAATGGGGATGGGATGCCAACCAGAGGTTTGTGCGTGGGGCCACCAGGGTGTGCATCTTCATCACACCCGTTAATCAGGTGTAACTCACCAGGGTGAAGAGAAGAAACAAAAAACAGCCAACTCGAAGATCAAGTGAGCCACACCACATGAACTAAGAGGTTTTAGGAGAAATTTTACATTGTTCCTATTACTGTGGTACATAGGAATTACTTTTTATAGGCCTGACCTTTTTTTATGTATGGTGAAAATAATCTATCTCACCTGATGGACAATCTATCTCACCCTTAAAAAAATTTAATATATCTCACCTGACCTGATGGACAACCTTTCTCACTTGGGATGGAGTAGATTTATATAGACAACATGATGGGGCCCATAGAGCCTGGGTGTTTTACGCACTGCGTAAAACAGGTGCTGTAGACAACTCAACTCCAACAAGTTCTGCAGTTTAGTCAATTCAGTAGAGGTCATGTCCCTTTACCAAGTACTTGTAAAATAAGCTGATTCTACTAGTGTTGTTCAAGGGCCCTCAAATCTGTGTAGGTGGTGTCCAACCTGCCATCAGGGTCGCTCTACCATGAATCAGGCCCATCCAACCATCATGTGCGCCACCACGTAAAATTAAGGTTTTTGGATGGTTGTCCATTATTTCTATGGTGTTGCCCACCTGACGATTATGAATGCCTGGTTTTTTAGGAATCCAATCATCATGGTCGGCCTCACATAATGCACAGGTTGGATGGAATAGATTCCACGTGGTGGTAGGCCTAACCATAAAAAACAATGGACCACCATCCAAAAGCCTTGAAATTTAACTAGTGGCCCACATTATAGTTGGATAAGCCTTATTTTTAGGGCATCCAATTTTCACGGTGGGGCAACCCTAATGGAGAGGTTAGATGCCAATGCCATCCACAAACAATGGTGGGCCCCACTTGCAACACTTGTACCATAAGCTTTTTTTTATGGGGACGTAAAAATGAAATGCCTAACTTCCAAACCTTACCTATCTACTTGTGTGAATATATCCACTTTGTAAGTTACATATTAGTATGCCTTTTATTGTTGCATGTGCAACATCCAATCCATTCATCCAGTGAGCCCCATCATGTCTGTCCCCAGCCCAACAATCAGGCTGGTCAACTCATCAGATGGGCCACACATGTACGTTGATTGTGGACTGTTGATTTCTAACAGTATTCACTGTTGGTTGAGGAGTATGTGTAGGTGCATACAGGTGCAAGGGTATTTTCGGCGTGTAAAAATTCTAAAACACTAAAGCTATATTTGCTTTTATATAGTAGTATAGAAATACTCATAAATAACTATTACAAGCTTATGCTCCCTCCATTATCAACATCTTAGACTTCTCCATGTAATTTGGGGTCTGCTTCACAGTTCCACCCAGTACCGCTTCTTCTTCAGTGGTTTTGTTTGAGTTTTACAGGAGGATTTTTCCAGTTTTGTGAAGGAACTGTTCTAGGAAGTAGGAAATCAAAAATACGAAAATTGATGACTTCCATGGAAATCAATTCCCTTGAGTAGTCATTTGTGTGCATGCAGTCATAAAGGGGAGGAAAGAAACCTCGGAAAATGAATCTCTAGAAAGGTATTCTCTTTATCAGATCTTTAATAAAAGTCCTTGAATGGCCATGATCTTCGGTTAGCCAGCCAGCTTGTGGGACCATCTGACCCCATCTAAGGGATGAGTGGCACAGATGCATAAATCCTCCCTTGGACCATCCATATTTTCCACAAGCCACAATCAGTTCAATTGGACAACTCTAATGATTCAATCTGTGGCAAGAGAAATGGAGCTCCCAATTGATCATATTTGAAAAGATCCGGTCATTGATCTCAATCATCCATCATGTACCCCCAACTAAGATTGCCCATTCCTCTCAAAAATCACTTTGACTAAATGATCCTATCCATTTGACCAACGCCAAGGAGAATTGAAGGTCAATATTGAATCATTGATTATACTTGAAATTTTCTGATCATTAATCTAGACTGTCTAACATGAGGCCTACTTTTGATTAGCAGAGCCTCTCAAGGATTACTTCAATCCAACAACTCTAACCACATAATCACTGGCCTGAATCAAATCATAGCTGAGACAGACTCCCGAGTGATTGTCGACGCCATGAGCAATCCTATCAATGCCTCCTCTTGGAAACATTTGGTATCACTTGGGATCAATCAAGTTGTTATGCCAGGCCCTTAACATCAGCTTCGTTCATACGCTTAGAGAAGGAAACTTGGTGGGCGACGGGCTCGCCAAGCTGGCCAGCATGGGGGCTTCGAACGCCGTCTTCCTTCAGCCAGCTGACCTCCCAAGATCCATTAGAGGCTCCATGTTTCTGGATAGTGCTGGTCTGGGCCAGATTAGGCTCTCCAGGCCCAAAACTGGGATCAGATGATCAGCTTCTTTGCAGTCTCTGCCTTCGAGTCACGCTGGAGGCGGATTCTGCCAGTTTCAGGCCCATGGCCTCGTCGCTAGTGCCATATCAAGCAGTCTTCCCTGGGTTTCTCGGTTGCCTCCATGATTGCTAGCATTTCTTCTGCCTCTGTTATTGTGGGCTGGCTGGTTTCAGTTTTTGTAGATTTCCAGCTTGGGTAAAATCCTTGGCCATGTCTTGCTGGTTTTGATGGCTTGTGGGCAGTTGTTATGTGGTGGCCAGCTTTGCAGATATGTTGTTCGTCTCCCAGGCAGATTCAGCTGCTGCTGAGCTTGGGCAGCTTTGGGTCCATGCCATCCTTGTTTTGGTCGCCTTGGCAGCTCTTCCTCTGATTCTTTGGGTGGATTGCCCTTAGCAGTGGACCGATTGCTGTTTCTGGATCGCTCTTCCTCTTTTCTCTCTTTTTGCATTCATTTTCTTTCTTTCATGTCAGTTAGGTAATATGATAGGTGTGGCCCATTTTTCTTGTGGAGCCCACCCGAATAGCCAAATGTGTACATCCCTCCATTTTTTCGATGAATCATGGGCTTGGTCCCCGTTTCTTTTCTTTTTTTTCTTTTTTTTTTTTAAAGGCTTGCAGAATGGATGCTCTAATGATTGTACTGCAAACAGTCTATTCACAGATCTGGACTATCCATCATTTGGGTCTGCCTTCAACTTTTCCATGATACTCAAGAATCACTTCGAAAGTACAATCATTGCAAATAAAATGGACAACTCTAATTGATTGTATTTGGAAAAGGTCCGATTATTGATCTAGAATGCCAATCATGCAGACCCCACCTATGATTGCCTATGCATCTCAAAAATAGGCAAATTGCCTTTAGGATTTAGATCTTATAGTATCACTTAAGAAGGGCTGAAACAATTACACTAAAATATTTTGAAAGAAAAGCAGTTTCAACAATTTATTATAGCAGCTACTAGACTAGCAATGCTATAGAAGAAGGGTGCTTGGCAATTATGAGGCATCATGAATAGAAAGTGGAGGCTGCCAAGAGGAGAATGTTCATGGATATGAGGGAAGACAAGCAATGATAGAATAAAGAATTGGACCATTCAAAGCAACATGGTACGAGTCCCAATTAGAGATAAAATGATGGAGAGCGAATCAGATGGTTCGCCCATGTCCTAAGAAAATCAAGGATAGACCCATTAAAGAAGGAACTTTGATTACGGTTGAAGGGACTGAAAGGTGGGCTAGAGAAGGATCTCGAAGGACTCGGGTTGATGTCGTAAGAAGTGGTATAAACACGTTTCCACTTATGAAAAATAGGGCATTAGATTGGAATTTTTTGAAAAACAGGAATCGTAAAGCTGACTTCAAGTAGTTGGAATGATGATGATGGTGGTCGTGGTGGTGGCGGCAGCGGTGGTGGTGGTGAAATTTGAGAGTGCAGTAAACCATAAATGAAAACATTTGAAACCAGAAATATCACAAGTATAAAATGTTTAATATCTATCCTAACAAGAAGGAAGTCAAATACACAGAACTATAACAAGCAGCATACATGCAGCAGCTTCACAAAATTTCAGAGACACAGTAGTAAACGTGGCACTTAATCGGATAAAGCTGACATAAAACTCATATCACCAATTATAAGAGGCCCTGATCACAGCAACCTTCAAAAGAAAGTCAACCTCAAAACATGCATGTATAGAAGAAGACAATATCAAATACGTACTTTCTCTCGGCAATACTTTCACTTCCATCGTAATCTGTTCCCAGACCACTGAAAAGATCATAAACAATTTTTGCCACTTCTTGAAATTCTTCTGATACCACTTCACCATTAATCAACTCTACTATTGCCCCAAGAAATTGTCTGTATGCTTGACGTACATCTATAGAGGCTGTAGCAAAAGCAATATATTGTAATGTGAAAACCTCCTAGAAACATGAATTCTTACTTGTAGATGCAAAATAAATAAAGGAAACTTCACAAAAAGTTGCGATGGATTCTAAGAATCGTCTATCTATACAATGAGAAGTAGGGAAAGAGGCTTGGAATCATTTTCTAAATTTCTTTGGCATCTTAGAGGCCTTGTTTACAAAATGGCACAGTTGGTAGGAGGGTGGGCAGTGGCTCATCACAATATTGCAATTGTCTTTTTTGGAGGATCATTCCCTTTGCTTTTTTAGCAAAATTTAGAAGGGAACTGCATAGAGATCCTTCCCCCATAGATGAAATCATTTTTGACAAGATAATTGATGAAAGAATTAAAAATAGTTGTGACCACTAGGGCAAATTTCTGAGGTATTAGACTTCATTCAAAGCGATTTTTGGGGTTCAAAATCTTTTGAGAGATGGAAGAAGTCTCTGGACGATTACAATAAAATCAATTTTGATGGAGCTCATGTATGATCCAGGGTGTTAAATATTGATGCCATCACTAGAGGCAATCAGCATGAGATTAAAGTGATCTTTCAAATCTCCGGAGCATTAAAGACTCCAAAGAAGTAGAGGGAAAAGCTTTCCTAAATGAAGTTAAGATTCTGCAATTCCAGGTTAGATCATCTTATCATAGAAGGTAACATGATTAGTGATCAGGGTGAGGACAAAGTGATCTTCCTAAGTCTCATTGATCATAACTTCTGAACCTTTCAAAAGATAAATAAATAAAAATAAAAACACGTAAGAAGTGCATAACATCTTTGTCAGAGAAATAAAGATTTTTGCACATCATGGCAGCAATTTGCTCGATTCGTTGGACTCTCAAAGGTATGGGCTCTAGACACAAACTTTGATGATCGATAAGATTTATTAGCATGCAATGAGAACAGATTGTTTTCGGCCATACAACAAGAGAGGCAAATGGGATTGTTAACTCCTTCACCAAAGAGAGATTTTAAGAACACCTTTGAGTGTTCATGAGTCTTTACCCTTCTGTATGTTCATGTTCAAAAGTCTTTACCCTTTCTGTCCACACTGTTCCTTCATTACATAGATATTTTTAAGTCTACTTTTCACTATATATTATATTCTTGTTTTTTCCCATCCATTTGCTTTTTTCTTTACTAAAGCATCATAATATGTATGAAGGTTTCCTCACGTATTGAGGATAGAGCCTTAGATAGGATTGATCGGCAAAAAAGGATTCGCAAAGCTGGTTGCAAAAAACTACAACAAGGCTGTGAAGATAACACTGATAGTATCATATTTTTGCATATAATGATTGTAGTATTAGATACTAGTCTAGATGTGTTTCCACACATGCACCACACCACACACCGTGCAGAAGAAAGCATGCATGCCCGCCCACCTGTACCGCACGTCGAAAGTCCGATGACCACGAAACTATACGAATACGACCACTTTACTGGGCTTAACAACCATCTCGGAAATCAAGTCCTAACAGTGTCCAGAAATGCATAACTTGAGCCCGGAGCGAAGTGTGTGAGAAACACGAATATCTTTAGAAATTGAACTTAGATTTAAGTGATTTGGGCCGTTCGCTTGCGGGCCAAATCTAAGCTTCCAGACCGTTAGAATCTGACCCAATTACACCCTCGGATCAGGGAAAATTTCCAACTCATGTCAGTGCACTTGTGGCCCTGATCGAGTACCGGTGACTGTTGAACTGAAACTGGTCCGCCACGGTCGATCTATAAATCCGATCGGACTGAAAACTCAGCTTGACCTAGATCCAATGTCAGGGAGCTTAAGTCCGACCGCATGCTGAAGGGAGGCCACCGGAAGTGCTCTGTTGGACTGAAACAAACGCCCTTTGGATATAACCTAAGTATACCTTGGCCCTGGGGCCATTTCCATCAGTCCTGGGCCTATATAAAGGCTTAAAACCCCCTCTCTCTCACTCCATACGAATTTGCTAACCTAGGTGAGAAAAGAGAAAAGAAAGAGAAGGAAAGAGAGAGAAAGTGTGAGGGAAGTTAGGGTTTTGCTACAGAGATCATTCCCTACCGCTCTACGTATCGAAACACCGCTACCGTGTCGCTATTCCGGCGATTCTGGTTCTGTTCTTAGGTAAGAAATCCTAACTCTAACCTGTTTTAGAGATTCAAATAGAACAGATGGTGGAATAGCTAACCTATTCCCTGTTATAGGTTGTTGTGGTGTCGTAGACAAAGACTTAGTGTTTAAACTGAGTTCGTTACGAGTCTATCGGCGTAAGGCGCGGACTATGAAGGCTTTCAATGTCGGTTAATGATTTATAACTAATTTGGGTGCCATTTCACATGCTAAATGCGAAGATTCCTTCGCTTTACAGATATATATGAACTATGTTGAGTATAGTGTACTACATGTGTTAGTTGAAATGATTGAATGCGTATAGAATTTAGATTCGTGTTTGATATGATTATCCGTCGTGGATATAGGGTTGTTGTTGGTGCGACAACCCCTTGGCGAAAGGATTCGCCCTAATACATGTTATGGCCAACATACGTCATGTATATTATAGTGTGTAGTCTAAGTGTTTGTTGAAATGACTGAATGAATATGGGATTATGATTTGTGTCTGCCGTGTCTATAGAATGCAAATACATGATTGTTGTGTATGTGACAACTCCTCGTTGGAAGGATCTGTCCAAGTATATGTTATAATCAACACATGTTATGTATGCTGATATGTGTAGTCTAAGTGCTTGTAAAAAATGTCTGAATGAATATAGAATTTGGATCTGTGCTTGCCATGATTATTAACTATGAATATATGCTTGCTGTGTATGTGGCAACTCCTTTGTAAAAGGGCTTGCCAGGATATATGTTATAACTAGTCTAATAATACATGTATGTTGAAATGTGCAGTCTAAGTGTTTGATAAAATGCCTAAATGAGGAAATGTTTGTTGGAATGTATTTAATGAGGGTGTTGAGATAGAATTCTCAATCCCCTTCTCTATAATTACAGTTCCCTTTATGTAACCTATCTTACTACTATGTGTTGTACAGATGAAATGCCTATGTAAGATAACCTGTGTATTATGTGTTTGTCGAAATGCTCAACTAAGATTTATATTTAAATTTGGTTGTCACATGTTGTCATTGATTATCACTTGTGAATGTTATCATTTGAGTATGATTGGGACTACTACGTAATCCAGGCAATCGGTAACAATTCCTAGTTAAGTAGCTGAACTAGTCTCGCCAACTTGGATGAGTTCGGTGAATCCGAGTCGTACGATGATTGTCGACAGTGGTACCATGTCGACTAATTCAGCGTACGCTCGTACTAATCAAACTTGTCAAGTAGCCCGATTGGCCTATTGTATGTTTACCATGTATGGATACTACTGCTTGAACCTAAGGTACCAACTTACCAGTGCAAAGCCCGTTTAACCTTGGTACCACGATCCGCTAAGACTCATGAGCTGGACATGGTGGTATGGGACACTGTGGTCGAGCTATCGGCCTACGCTGGGGCGACGAGCCTCCCCGTAGTGACCAGTGAGCAACTCAAACTCGTGAGCCAAATACGGTGGTATGGGACACTGTATTAGAGTTGTCGGCCTACACTGGCGCAGCCTGGCTGTGGTCCCCAGTCGGGTCGGTGACGAGCCTTCGAAAATAGACTGTCAGTTGGTAGGGCGTTGGTGGAGTGACCTCGAGTATGAAATAGGCCTACCCCGGCGTAGCCTAGCTGTGGTCCCCAGTCGGGTCGGTGACGAACCTTCAAAAATAGACTGTCAGTTGGTAGGGCGTTGGTAGTAGTAACCTGAACTTGCCTATCGTATGTGATGAACTAGGATTGACGACCCTAGATGGATCATTGTTTGGGTCAATGATATAAAGGGGGGTACCTTAGCTTCCCAAACCTGTTGTATGAAAAGGTCTAATAAGAACTCGGTAATCACGCTCATACACAACATTGCATGTGCCTTTGGCGTTGGTGTTGAGCACAGAGGAGGTGTGCATGCCGCGACCGTAAGAGGAAGATCGCAGAGGGAATGCAGGCGAGGGCATGCATCATTAATACATATCATGTTTGCATTAACCAGAGTACTTACGGATGTTTGATTGTATTGCTTTATCATTACTGCTTGATTGAATTGATAACATGTTAACCTTTGCCTTATAGCTCCATTGAGTTGATCACTCACTCTCACGTTCTGGGACGGTGTTTTAAAACACCAACCAGACTCTACTGTAGTTTCGGGTGATGACGAAGCTTACGAGATAGAGCCTGTCTTCTATGATGATGAGGAGGAGTTCTCCTACATGCAACTCTCTGGAGGGTCTATGTAGACTTGGAGTTGCGTATCGGGGCTACAGGGACAGGGATAGATGACATTTCACTTCACCATTTTGTATATTTTGGAATTATACATGTAACATATTTAACATGGTAACATGTTCACACTCTGGAGACTTACGACAGTTTATATATTTTATATATCTATCACAGTCTTCCGCTTGCGTAATTTAACTGTCTCTGGAGTATGATATGTTGTTTTGGTATAATCTCATTCATGTTTAAGGCACTAATACGGACAACATCTAACCATCATCATCTATGTTGCATAAGTGATGCGTTGGAACTCGGGAGTTGAATTTATGCTCGACCCCCGATTTTCAGGGCGTTACAGGATCACAGGTCAGACCCATCCCATGCCTCGGCAGTTCCAAACTAGCATTGACAACTCTCAGCCCAACCAAGCCCTGCCCTGCCCTGCCCTGCCCAACCCAATAGCACCACTAACCTCAAAATTACAACACTGATATTGCAACTGACGCCATGAGCTTAAAACCTACAGTCCTCAGGCCTTATCTGTTGTAATGCCCCGTCACTTCGGTGCCCTTGCGAGCACATATGCGCGGCTTCCTATGTAAAACCCGTAACCCAATACTACTTGAACTATACACCTACGGTACCTCCTTCAAGTCGTCCGACATTTCCGATGGGACCCAAACTAAGCACGCAAGTACGCATCGTAGAGAACGGAACACTAAGAACTCAAAACCTATGTTGGTGCGACCGTGCCATCGCTGCGAATCCAACGGTACCCCTCGTGCGTCGAGGCGAGCACTCGAACCTGAATCACCGCATAAAGAACGGTTGTCGTTCATGTGCACAAGGAGCTCCAAAACCCTTAAATAGAGTCACAAATTCTACCTTTTTCTTTTATAAAAAATAAAATAAAATAAAATAAAAAACATGAGCTCATTAAGCCTCTTAATCAAGCTTTAATTGTGCCATAAGATGACTATAAACTAGATTAACCCATCATTATTAGCTTTTAATAAATGTAAGGGATGTTTTTCATAAAAGTCAAATGCATTCGCATGAATTAAGGAGAGAGTGCCACCTCATTTATTGTAGAAAATGGTTAACTTTTGATTAACCATACTTAATGACAATAAGCAATGTATTAAATTTATTTACCCTAATAAAGAAGTGTAATACCTGACATAGCTTATAGGTACATACAATTGATCATATGCTTTATATTTTCCTAACCACTAGGAAAGTTGGGTTTATCTTTTAAATTAGAACCTTGCAGTGATCACGTATACAACTCGAATACCCGATGAAATTTGAAATAGTGCCTAGAGAGTACATCCCTCATAACGTGACCGCAAATATCCAAAACTCATAACATGACGACCGTTCCGATGAGATGAATTCGACAGTATCTCCCACGCACGGACATGTGAGCTTGAACGCAGAATATGGCGTGAAGAACTAACACCTTCCCATGTGCAAATATACATGGAAATGTGTATGAATGACACCATCATGAGATAAGGATGAGTTTATATTTGGAACCATTCTATTATGATTAGTTTAAGCTAAAGATAAACTTAAGTTTTATTATAATGTACCCCATGTCTTATTAAAGCTACTTTATTAATAAGGTTAAAGAGGTGGGGAACTTTATTAATTAAAAGTCAAGGCTCTTCCTTGATTTAAGGAGAGCCATGACACCTAGCACATTTTAATTAAGTTAATACCCACTATAAAACTACATGGAGCATACTTAAGGGAGATAAAACTAGCTTAACTAATCACTAATAAAGAGTAGTTCTTAAAAGTCAAAGGTTTTCCATGATTTAAGGAGACTGTCACCTCACTAAGTTCTAGAATTTCTTAATTGCGTTTAAAAAGTTATTGAGACCTTCTAATCAAGATCTAAAACAAGATGTATAAAGTTAATACTTGAATTAATAAAGCAAGTGTGGTGTAGTCAACAACACGATCCATTAAAACAAGGAGATGTGTCCACATGGCCATGATATTTCTAAAAACGGTATGGGAACCAATAATGGTGAGCAAAAGAGTCTCTAATTAGGTGATTATCATAAGACAATCACCCATGAATCAAGGAGAACCATCCACCTCATAGATCATAGGGTTAATCAAAGTTAATTAGTGTATGTCTATATAAAGGGGGCTTGGTTGAATTTTTGGGCACTTAGTGCCCAAACTTCCTACCTCCATTAATCATTTTCCAGCCCCTTTTTAAGCCCTTAAATCACCCTCTAATTAACCCCAATTAATCCCTTAATTCCAAGCTAAAAAACCCCTTACAATCAAGGCCATCCAACCATCTAACGTAGATTCAATCCTCTAACAAGGTGAGTGCACACCTCCCTCACTTCCTTTCCTTTATTCTTTTATTTGATTGCTTCCCTCCTAATGATGTAGGTGTGGGACCTGTGAAGCTGGACCCCACGGTGGGGATCATGGGCCATCCGAACGTTCATGAAGCCCAAAAGTTTGGATAATAGAATAAATACAATTATTAGTTTGATCTAGGATCACTGTGGGCCCCACTACAGTGTTATGGCCATCCAACCTATTGGTAAGATCATAATGACCTATATGAAAGGGCCACACAAAATTCAGGTTGATTCAGTAAGCGTGGGACCCACAGTGGGCCCACTACATTGTGTTCATTGAATCCAAATTGCGCAGTTTTTTTTGTAGGGTCCGTTGTGGACCCACCTTGTTGTATGTATAGTAGTACCACCCTGTCCATCTGAGTCTCCAAAACAGACGAGGCAATGGCCCACCATAGGCATGTGTTGTATTCATATGGTCCGCTTGTTTGGACAGTCAGAAACCTCGCCGTCGTAATTTTTCTGAAAGACCTCTGTAACTTTATTTACTGCTTATCCAGGGACAACCAGCTGGGTGGGACCCAATGTGGTATACCATTTTTACCGTTAAAACCGTTCCAAGGTCCCACCTCCTGTATGAGATTTGTATCCATGCAGTCTGTCCATTTTTCTTTCACAGACAGGACATGAGCCTAAGATTGAAGCAAATTCAATTTCTAAGTGAGTCCCACCACGTAAACAATAGAATTCGCCATGATCTACCACGTCCATACATTTTAACAGATCATTTTAGTGCATGAGCCCAAAAACAGAGCCGATCCGAGGTCCAAATGAACCATACCATGCGAAACCGTGTTGATTGAACTCTACCATTGAAACTTCACAGAGCCAACTGTAATATTCATTTGCCATAAACTGAGATTACACAGATCACTCCAATAATAATAATAATAATAATAGTATCACAGAGAGAGCATGTGGGACCCACTTGATGTACAATTATATATCCACGCAGTTCATCTGTTGGGCAGAAGCATGGCACCTGTCATTGCCACCTATCTGGGCCCACCAACAGGTGAGACCCACTGCAATGTTTATTTGCCATTTAATCTCCCAAGCCCACTGTTACAGCAGGGTCTGGGAGCCTGCCATTGAAAACTTCATAGGGGTCACCGTGATTGGCACACTAAACACCCAGACTGTCCATCTATTTTCCCGGATAGGGACATCCACCGTTGAAACTTTCTAAGACCCTCGTCGATACGTCTGATCCAGTCCGTCCATCTTATGTGTCACCTTCATTGTAGGTGGGCCACATCGAAGACCAAGCTGATCTAGAATGCAGGCGGGCTACACACAAGGAACAGTAAGGGTTAAATGCTAACCATTGAAAACTTCTAGACGGACTCTTTATAATGTGGGTTTAACACCAGCTAAACACAAAAAATAATAATAATAATAATAATAATAAAGAATAAAAATAAAAAGAAAGAAAACAATACATGAAGAAAGAGAAGGACAGAGAGGGGGGCGTCCACTCCCTACCCCTCACGTGCATAGGCTGTGGTGCCCGCCATGGACCCCACCTTGATATTGTGGGCAATCTACACCACCCATCAATTCGCCGCCATGGACTCAAAAATAAGGCAGATTTAAATTTCAAATGAACCACTGCATAAGAAACGGTGGTGATGAATGTTCCACCATTAAAAACCTTTCTAAGGTCCACCATGATGTATGTGTCCCATCTAAGCCGTCTATCCACTTTAACAGATCATTTTAGAACATGGGCTGAAAATTGGGCCACACCCAAACTCTGGATGCACCACACGATGGGATTGAACACCCACCACTGAAAACTCCCTAAAGCCCATCATAACGTTTACCTACCATCCAATTCCTCCATTAAAAAAATAATATAAAAATATATATAATATAATGTGGAAAGGACGTCCAAAGGTATGGGCATCCCTTCTTTTTTGTTGTCTTGGTGGGTTGTGGGGCCCACCGTGGACCCCGCCTTGATGTGGGCTATGATCCACACCATCCACCTGTCTTTACATATCATTTTAGGCTTTGGACCCAAAAGATGAATAGATTCAAATCTCAGGTGGGCCATACTATAGAAAACAGTTCTGATTGAGCACGCGCCGTTGTAAACTTTCTAAGGGCCATCGTTTAGGTTGTTTGCCACCTAACCTAGTGGAGGGCCCCACCTAGTCATGTATGGGATCCATCCATTGTGTGAGGGCCTCCTTAAAGAAAAGGATGATGAAATAGATTCAAATCTTAAGTGGAATGTACTATAAGAAAGTGTTGATTGAACCATCATTGTTAAGAAAAAACTTCCCAAGACCTACTTTGGTGTATGTGTGTAACATCCCGGAAAAATCCGTACAAAGACCCGAGTACCACCTCAGGCAAGAATCACTCGGGACCAAATCCTTTAGAAATTAGACAAAATTAGCTAAGTGTTAAACTAGATTAGCTGTGAAATTCGCTTGAACCACTTTAAATGCGAACTGCAAGACCCAAAACTTGCAAAATCATCGACGCTACATTACCCTATATTCTAGGATCAATCTCATTACCCAGTTGCTCTCGGGAGCATCACGAAACTCCGTATCGGACCTGGACCGTACGTCGAAAGTCCGATTAGCGCGAAACTAAATGATTATGACCGCCTTGTTGGGCTTGACAACCATCTCGGAAACCAAGTCCTGACTGTGTCCAGAAATATACAACTTGAGCCCAGAGCGAAGTATGTGAGAAACGTGAATATTTTTAGAAATAAAATCCAAACTTAAGTAAACTGAGAAATATAAAGATTCAGACCGTCAGAATCTGACCCAAATACACCCTCAGATCAGGAGAAATTTCTCACACATGTCAGTACACTTGTGGCCCTGATCGAGTACCGGTGACTGTTGAACTGAAACTAGTCCGTCACGGTCGATCTGTAAATCCGATCAGACCGAAAACTTAACCTGACCCAGATCCAATGTCAGGAAGCTTAAGTCCGACCGCATGCAAAAAGGGGGCCTCAGAAGTGCTCCGTTGGATCGAAACAGCCCCCATTTGGCTATAACCTAAGTATACCATGACCTTGGGGCCATTTCAACCAGTTCTGGGCCTATATAAGGGCCTTAAACCCTCTCTCTCTCATTCCATACGAATTTGCAACCGTAAGAGAAAGAAGTAAGCAAAGAGAGGAGGAAAGAGAGAGAAAGTGGGAGAGAGTTCTTGGGATTCGATCCCATCGCTCCACGGGTTTAGCTACCGTTTCTGAATCGCTAATCCGGCGATTCCGACTCCATTGGTAGGTAAGAAAACCTAACCTTAATCTGTTTTAGGGCTTTCAATAGTATAAGTGATGAAATAGCTAACCTATTTCATGTTATAGGTGACCGTTGTGCCATAGACAAAGGCCTTGTGTTTAAACCGAGTTCGTTACGAGTTACCGGCGAAAGGTGCGGACTATATACGTTTAGGTTATGGTTTTCAAGACTTTCAATGTCGGTTAATGATTTATTACTGACGTGGGTGCCATTTCACATGCAAAACGTGATGTTTGTTTCGCTTTACGAATACGTATGAACTATGTCAAGTATAGCGTATTCTATGTATTTGTTGAAATACTTGAATACGTATGGTTTTTAGATTCGTGGTTGCCATGATTATTCGTCGTAAATATATGGCCGTTATGCGTGTGACAACTCCTTGGTGAAAGGAATTGTCCTAATTCCTGTTATCGCCAACATACGTTATGTATGTTATAGTGTGTAGTCTAAGTGTTTGTTGAAATGACTGAATGAGTATGGAATTTGGATTTGTGCTTGCCATGATTATTAACAATGAATATATGCTTGTTGAGTACGTGGCAACTCTTTTGTAAAGGAGCTTGCCAGGATATATGTTATATGTAGTCTAATCTGTGTATGTTGAAATATATAGCCTAAGTGTTTGATAAAATGCCTCAATGAGAAAATACCTGTTGAAATGCATGTAATGAAGGTGTTGAGATAGGATTCTCATTTCCCTTAACTATGGTTATAGTTTCCTTTATATATCCTATATTATTACTACGTGCTTTATGGTTGAATGCCTATGTATGCTAATATGTACACTATGTATTTGTTGAAATGCTCAAATGAAACTTATATTTAAGTTGGTTGCTACATGCTATTTTGACTAGCACATATGTATTCCTATCTTGTTTGAAGTGTGTTTGGGGCTACGATGTAGTTCAGGCAATCGGTAACAGATCCTGATTTGGTGACTGAGGTCGTTCCGCCACATAAGACGTGTTCGATGAATCCGAGCCATACTTTGGTTATCGACAGTGGTTAGGCCACACGAAATGCTTACGCACTTCATGTCGATTAACTCAAGGTGCGCTCGTACCAGTCGAGCTCGTCAAGTAACCTGATTGACCCGATGTATGTTCACCATGTATGAAAGCTACTGCTTGAACCTAAGGTACCTAACTCACCAGTGGAAACCCCGTTAACCTTGGTAACTCTATCCACTAAGACTCATGAGCCGGGCATGGTGGTATGGGACACCGTGGTCAAGCTGTCGGCCTACGCTGGAGCGACGAGCCTCCCTATAGTAACCAGTGAGCAACCAAGGCTCGTGAGCCGAATACGGTGGTATGGGACATTGTATTCGAGCTGTCGGCCTCCATTGGCGCAGCCTAGCTGTGGTCCCCAGTCGGGTCGGTGACGAGCCTTTGAAAATAGACTGGCAGTTGGTAGGGCATTGGTGGTAGTGACCTGAATTTGCCTATCGTATGTGATTAACTAGGATTGACGACCCTAGATGGATCATTGTTTGAGTTAATGATATAAAGGGCGGTACCTTAGCTTCTCAATCCTGCTGTATTAAAAGGACTAATAAGAACTTGGTAAGCACGCTCATGCACCGCATTGCATGTGCCATTTGGCATTGGGTAGAGCACTGAGGAAGTGACTGACATGCGCGACCGTGAGATGAAGATTGCAGAGGGAGTGCAGGCGAGAGCATACATCATTTATACATACCATTCCTGCATTAATCAGAGTACTTAGGGATGTTTGCTTGTATTGTTTTATCATTACTGCTTGACTGAATTGATTACATGTTAACCTTTGCTTTATGGTTCCACTGAGTTGATCACTCACTCCCACGTTACGGGACAGTGTTGTACACACCAACCAGACCCTGTCTTAGTTGCAGGTGGAGGCGATGCCTACAAGGTGAAGCCGAACTATGAGGATGACGAGGAGGCATTCTCTTTCATGCAGTTTTCAGGCGGGTTCATGTGAGTCGTGGCCTGATCGATGGGTACTTCTAGAATGTTGACTAGATGCCCTTACGCTTGCTATTTTATCTTTTTGAATCACACATGTATATTCATTTTTGGTCCATTTTGGAAAGTATACATGCATGTATTTAACCTGGTAACATGTTCATACTCTGGAGACTTACAACAGTTTATATACTTTATATATCTATCACAGTCTTCCGCTTGCTTATTTAACTGTCTCTGGAGTATGATATGTTGTTTTGGTATAATCTCACTCAGGTTTAATGCTCTAATATGAACAACATTCAATCATCATCATCTATGTTGCATAAGTGATGCGTTGGAACTCGGGAGTAGAGTTTATGCTCGACCCCCGATTTTCAAGGCGTTACAATGTGTTACCTATTCACTCTGGTCATCCATTAGCCAGATCATGTTAGGTCATGGTCCTAAAAAAAAGAGGAAATAAAATAAATGAAGTTGATCCAAATTTCAAGTATCCTCGCCATCCATCAAGTGGGGCCCTCGACGAAACATGGTAGTGTATGGGCTCTATCCATTTCACTCATTAGGAGCATCATCCTTCCAAATTGTAACAAATCCAAATCTCATGTGAACCACACAACAAGAAACATTTATGATTGAATGACCACCTCCCTAGGGCCCACTGTAAACCCTATCTTGATGTATGTAGTCATATACACGATGTCCATTTAGACCTCACCGCAATGTGAGTGTTTAATCCACGCCGTTCAATCGTTTCGCCAACTAAATGGTACCAATCATGGAACCCACTGTAGACCTAACCTTGACGTGCCTTGTACATCTATACCAGTCATCCTTGATCCACCTTCATGTATGTGAGTTACAGATGTCATCCACTTGTTGTGGACACACCATAATGTTTATGTGCGGACCCATTTGTTGGCGGGACCACGTGAAAGTGGGAACCATCATATTATACGAGTTATACCCATACATCCAACCACGGCAAACTTTGATGCATATATGGTATATCCAAACCGTTAATCTTAGGATCCGTTGTAGCATAGGAGTGTTACTTGTGTTGTCTAAACTATTGTAGACTCACTGTGATGTTTATTTGCAATCCAACCTATTGCAACCCAGTTGGAAGTGGAGCCCATTAGATTATATGAGTTGAATCAACACCGTCTATCATGTAAAGACCACTTTAATATATGTCGTGATGACCATCCACTTTGTTGGCCCATGAAAAGGCCCGATCCCGATAATAAAATAGATCCAAAGCCTGGTGGACCTAAAACTATTAAACAAATTCAGTTTGGACCGGGCCAACTTGAGATAGGTGTTAGGCCGAGTGTTGGGCCCACTTAATTGAAGACTCGGGTGATTTGTAGACTCCACTAATGAGCCACTTAGATATTAAGTAGTGGACCCATTATCCATAAGGCCCACTAAAAGTAAAGCCTTGTGGGGCCAATAGTGAAAACCATGTCGGGCCAAAGCCGCTAACGAAATATATGTCTTGCAATGAATGAAATGTGATTGTGAATGCAAATAGTGCATTGATTGTGATAATCCTGAATGATGGTAATAGTGTTGATGATTATGGATTAGTAGAGGTATGCGATATGATGCCTTGAATATAGTGATGTTGATCATACTCATGCATCATGGAATGATAGTATGTTCATGTGCACCATAATACCTTCATCTATACATAAAATATGTTCTTTGCAGTGGGGACAAATGACCTAGAATTGATATAGCCAATAGTGGCACATGATGATTACATATGGATTTCCTAGCCTAAGGGCTAAGCAAACCCTAGACTCATGACATTACATGCATTTAGATCCATGACTTGCATAATTGGTTGAATTCATGCAAGATCATGACATATATGATGATAATAATACCACAGTTGTGCCATATAACATGAATTGGATTTTGGTAATGAAATGTGAATCTATAGTGATGACATGGATTATCCTTTAAAAGGGACAGGACACTGGAAATGTGGAAATGGTAGGGGATGATGTGCAGCGCCCCTTGGGTCGAAAGTCCCTAAATCCCGATGGTACCTAGGGATGCCTCACTGTCGGGCCGAGTAGACACATGGATCATGGATTTGACTACCACTGACGAAGCTGGGTTGAGAAGAGGTGGGTCCAACATGCTTAAGGGTTGGGGTGCGAACAGGGACCAGTCTGACCCACCGGCGAGGAAAAGCACAAATGAGGTCTGCTACTGACGTGACGGGTGGAAGTCCTACAACACCATCGCAGGGCGGGCATGCGAGATTAATTGTTGGTGTCTGGTGCATGTGCATGAATCACGACGTTTCCCGATATTATACAATTGTCATGATAGGGCATGACAACACGATGTTGATAATATGGCTACGGACTTGTGTGATACGGTCCTGCCTATGGTAACAGGCAATGTTTTAAATATCGTAATCGTGTAATGTATCGCACCCTTGGGATATGAATACATATCGGTTATCACATGAGATATAATATCGGTTGTATCGCGTAATTTATCGTTGATGTTGGGAAACATGGGAACATTGGAAAATTAGTCGAATTTTTTATTGAAATTTTAGGGATAATTGAAAAAGACATCAATACACACATAAATTAAAACATTACAAAAAAATTAAAAATTAAAAGTGCACACAATAGGGGTTTCCTTTATATGGGGTCCTAATATATGCGCTTTCCAACTAAACTTATGCAAGTATATTCTAAGTCTATTCATATAATTTATAAACGTAAGAAGCCATGTATGGAAACCAAAGCAATACATTCAAAAGCAAAAGAAGAATCACTAGAAGAGGTTACATACATGTTTAATTTTGTGTTTGGGTACAAAGATTGCAACTGATTTGAGAGAAATGGAGAAATTTAGATTTTTCTCAATTTTCCGCAACTAAACCCATCTCCCTCAAATCTCGAAATCAAAGTTCCAATGATTTTTCATGGAAAACGTAAAGAATCATAGATTTGTAACCATTTGGCACTGGTTTAACGTGATTTACAGCAAAAACATGGATAAAAAATTGAAAATGCTCATCAGATCGAATAAGTGGGACATATCGACACTACCTATGCGTTTCATATCACACAGGTGAGATACAAGATATATCATAGGATATATCGGCTGATATCGTCAATATTTAAAACACTGGTAACAGATACGTGATAGCATGACATGGTGGTGTTTGAGCATTGATTCATATCATGATCCCGATGCATATGATTCATATCATGATCCCGATGCATATGCATTATATTGCAGTAAATGAGTATCGGCATCGTACCTTACATATTACATGTATTTCGCCATACATGATTTCTTCATGTCATATTTACCTTACTTGCCCGCATGTAGGACACACCGCACTTGCTTTATTAATTCAAGTATTAGCTTTATATATCTTGTTTTAAAGTTTGATTAGAATGTCATAATAACCTTCTAGATGCAATTAAGAAATTCTAGAACTTGGAGAGGTGGCATAGTCTCCTTAAATCATGAAAAACCATTGACTTTTACAAGCTTCTCTTTATTAGTGATTAGTTAAGCTAGTTTTACATCCCTTAAATATGCTCCATGTAGTCTTTATAGTTAGTATTAACTTAATTAAAATGTGTTAGGTGTCATGACTCTCCTTAAATCAAGGAAGAGTCTTGACTTTTAATTAATAAAGTTCCCTACCTCATTAGCCTTATTAATAAAGTAGTTTTAATGAGACATGGGGTACATTATCATAAAACTTAAGTTTATCTTTAGCTTAAATTAATCATAATAGAATGGTTCCAAGCATGAAGTCATCAACATCTCATGATGGTGTCATTCATACACATTTCCATGGATATTTGCATATGGGAAGGTGCTAGTTCTTCACGCCATATTTTGCGTTTAAGGCCGCATGTCCGTGCGTGGAAGATACCGTCGAATTCGTCCCGTTGGAACGGTCGTCATGTTATGAGTTTCGGGTATTTGCGGTCACGTTATGAGGGATATACTCTCTAGGCACTATTTCAAATTTCATCGAGTATTCGGGTTGTATACGTGATCATTGTAGGGTTCTAATTTGAAAGATAAAGCCAACCTTCCTAGTGGTTGGAAAAATATAAAGCATATGATCAATTGTATGTACATATAGGCTATGTTGGGTATTACACTTTTTTATTAGGCTAAATAAACTTAATACATTGCTTATGTTCATTAAGTATGATTAATCAAAACTTAACCATTTTCTACAATAAATGAGGTGGCACTCTCTCCTTAATTCATGCGAATGCATTTGACTTTTATGAAAAATATCTCTTACATTTATTAAAAGCTAAAAATGATGGGTTAATCTAGTTTATGGTCATTTATGGCACAATTAAAGATTGATTAGGAGGCTTAATAAGCTCATGAATTTTTTTTTAAAATGTAGAATTTGTGACACTATTTAAGGGTTGTGGAGCTCATTGCGCACATGAACGACAATCATTCTTTACACGGTAATTCGGGTTTGAGCGCTCGCCTCGACGCACAAGGGGTACCGTTGGATTCGTAGTGATGGCACGGTCGCACCAACATAGGTTTTGAGTTCTTAGGGTTCCGTTCTCTCAAATGCGTACTTGTGCGCTCAGTTCGGGTCCCGTCGGAAATGTCGGGTGACCTAAAGGAGGTACCATAGGTGTACAGTTCAAATAGTATCGGGTTATGGGTTTTACATAGGAAGCCGCGCATATGTGCTCGCAAGGGCACCGAAGTGATGGAGCATTACACCTGTTGAGGTAAGAAAGTTGACACCATGTGTATTTTATTCTAGTTGTTTCATCACAATGCTGTTTTGGGGCTTGTTTGTCTTTTTTATCTTCTCTAATAAAGCTACTCATCAAATTCCCAAGTTGTATTCATTTAGAATCCAGTAATATAGTATTGAGACATATGATGCCAGGTACATCTGATGCCTAGTTGTTTACCCAGGTACATCTGTGACAATGCAACTGAAGCAGGCCTTAACTGTTGAGGTAACAAACTTGACCCAAGTTGTATTCATTTACTATGTGGCGCTCCCATATTGAGACATCTGATGCTCATGTACTTACCTAACCTTGGACAGACCTGGTTTTCCCAACCCAGACACCCAATGACCAACATAGCCAGTTGACACTGGCGATCCCGGGTTGACCAGCCCCATTTGCAAACTATCATTTAACCAATATGCTTTTAGGTACATGGCCATGTAAGGTGGAGCCAATGATTTGGGTGGTTAGATTGGGGCACAATCGGCCATGTGTGACATGACTATGTGCACAGATATAGATATGGATGGTCCCATTGTACGGAGTAGAGAAAAAAAAAATCTCACGAAACACGCAGTCTAAATCGGAGAAATTTAACATGTAGCAGAGCGCAAAGCCACATGCATGCACTCTGCCACTAGACATGCTGCATACATATATCTAAACTAAATTCAAACCATCCAAATAGCACGACCTATCGTAGACAGGGTATATTCCCAGGAAAAATGATTAGATGATCCTGACACTCTAATTAATGAATCTGTTTCATTGAACATGTGTCTGTTTTCTACTACTATTTTAACTGTCCATTGGATGTCCACCAATGAGCAGACAGGCTTGGCTTCTGGACCATTAAACATACCTGGTGAGGCCCACTGTACAAATATATCTGGATTTTGCAATCGCTACTACATGGTGTCTTCCCCCTTGGGTGCCCCAATGAATAGGACATTTCCCTAATAGTAATATATATATATATATATATATATAGAGAGAGAGAGAGAGAGAGAAGGGGGGAGAGAGAGACTTTATCATACCTTCTTCCCACTGATGAACTATTTTCTGTGCGAGCTCCGAATCATTGTTTGAACTTCTAGGTCAAAGAGGGACAAAAAGAAAAGATGATTCATAAAAATCATAAAAATAAATAACTTCAAGACAAAATCTTTCATGAAACATCACAAAATTGCAACTATAAAAAATGATATAAAGCTTAGCAGCAGATCATTCCAACAAACAAACATATGCATGCAAGCAAGTATCAAACACAACCTATACAAAGTCCAAATGCAAATAAAGAGAGTCACGAAATTCAAATATGTGTGGATGTCTGTACTATGTAAAGGTATCAATGCAGAGCAGTTGAGTTTGTAGACTGCATGACGTATACGTGATCAAATGCAGCCATTACAAAGTTCAACGATTTAATAGCAAACATCAACATGGAAAACAACAACAGTGTCTCATCAAATTCAAATATGTAGAGATGTACATTATGTGTGTATGTGTGTATGCATGCATGCATGCCTCTATTCAAAGTAAGCCAATGAATTTAGATGCAACCACTATTCTAATGTGACAAAAAAAAATAAGGGTAAATGTACATTACATGTGTCTGCATGCACGTGATACGAAGAATCAGTTACCACCTTTTTGTGCATTGCCTTTCGATAGTGGATTGTAGGTAAGGTACTTCACAAGAACTATAATGGAGTGGGTGACGCCAGAAACCACTGAAGGCTTCTTTCTAGCATGGCAGGGAGAAGGTGTAGGGAGAAAAGGGAAGGTGATTTGGAGGTTTGCTCTCCCCATGGGTATTTGGACTTTGTAGGGTAAAAGGAATAATCAATGTTTCTACAACCTGAGTAGGTCGGTGTTGGAAGCAAGGTATTCCAAAATGGTTATGTAATGGCCATTACATAATGGTAAAAATATTAACTGTTACGGCTGTTACGGAAAAATTAACTCATAATGGTCCAATAACAGCCATAACGGCCCGTAACAGTCTGTTATGGGGGGCAAAAATAGGTTTTTTTTTCAAAAATAATAATAATAATAATAATTCATAATGGCCGTTAAGGGGCCATAACGACCACCATTACTGTTATGGAAATGGTAATGGTAATGGCGGTGGCCATTATGACCACCGTTACCGTTATGGAATACCTTGGAAATGTTTAGAAATGCTAAGTTGGATGTGCTGGGATGGACCTAATGTATTGAGTCCTTAGCTGATTGTGATCTTTCCCTCTTGTATTGGGTCTTGTTGTTGTAATTAGCCAGTTTTTCATTGCCCCCTTTAATAAATTATCGTTAACTTTTGGAAGAAAAAAAATGATTGGAGCTAAAAGGATCATTGTACCACATGAAATATATTATATTTGTACACGTGGATTATTGTTGTTGTTGATGATGATGATACATTATTACACAGTGTGAATCCGTGCAAAATATGTTGCCCTATGAAGTTCAGTTGTGCCCATCCATTTTCACAATATTTAGAATCATCGACCAAACCCGCTAGCAACGATTGCAGTCTGGATAATATCGGTTGATATATCAGCGATATTAGCCGATATTAGCGGTATCACACGGGATATGAAACATCCAAGGAGTTACAAAACTCCCCTATATGGTGTGATATATCGCAGCATCGATAATATTTCACCCTATATCGCCCTTAGCCACTTTATACAGTTCCTTGGTGCCATTGATACCATTGATATGCATTGACGAATACTGGGTCAGCATTGTCATGTTTAGAAAAATCAAAAACAAAAACAAAAAACTATAAAATGGAAAGCAATTTCTTTGGGATTTCTTTGAGGGTATTTATTCTAAATTGAGTTTAGGCAACACCTTTCAAGTTGCTTGGAAAAAAAACACATTTAGGGTGGGGAAATCAAGATCAAAAAGCTACAATCGGCCGGAAACCCATTCGGTAAGGATTTGCAATTTTCTTCATTTTAACTTCAATTTTTCGCTAATAATCGGTAAAAGTAGCTTACTGAGCCATGACTACACAAGATTTGTATGTAAAATCACGGATTTGTAGTTCTAATTTTCAATTTTGAAGAAAATCAAGGAATTGGGGAAAATCCCAGGATCTTCCATTTTCACCCATTTAAATTGGAAGTATTATACCAAAAAAGTCATTGAACACTAATTGTAGGCCAATCTACATATTGGAGACAGTTTTCATCATTTTTTGAAAAACATTTTTAACCAAATAGAGAAAATAATTAAAAATTCATTTTTAAAATGTATTGATCTGTAAGTGTAGGATGATGAAATTTTCAAAAATAAAAACATATTTTAATAAAAATTAAAAAAAAAAAATTTACATTTTTGCAGTGTAGTTGATCTATTAGTGAGTTAGTGTAAAAGTGTAACTTATATTAGTAAATTAAATAAAATATTATTAGAAATTTATTTTTAAAATTTTGAAAAATTACTATTAGAACTGAAATTTTTGAAAAATTATGAGACGTGCCTTTGCTTCTTTTCTGACCTTTGGATCTATTGATTGTGTTTTGGTACTAGTATTGTATGATTTATTGAATGATATGAATTCATTTTGAATAAATTGCATCACTTCTATTAGACAGCGAATAGTTTGAGACCCTATACAAAGGAAACTTACCATGCATACCTGTGTTTTCGTGATGTTTTGAGTTCTAGGTGTGTAATCATGTGTCGTTTAACATCTCCTGAAGTTTCGTTGAAAAAAATCCATCATTTTCCAAATGTTTCCCCCAAACAATGATACATTCCCCGATACATGTGTTATTTCCCTTGTGATACCGATATGTTTTTGTATCCAAGGGTGTTACACATGCATTAATACCAATATGTTTTTGTATACCAAGGGTGTCATACATGCATTAATACCGATACTGCAAGCATTGGAATCAACCATCTCGTGGTTATTATAAATTATGTTGGCCCCATATCTCGTCAATTAACCTTCTACAAGGACAGCGAATGGTTCAGTTATCTAAGCCGTTGATAGGAGTGACCCCATCATGGATAGCCCACACCCCCAAAAATCTCTCAGGTGACAAAATCCTAACCCATCCATCAGTCGTAATCTACAAAAAAAATGCACCAACAGTGCAGTGGCTAGGCGCTTCCAATCTGGGAGATTTCAACGCACAGGGCATCCACGGAGTGGCCCGTTATATCAATGGTTCAAATCGCATATACACGGCCCCTACTTGTACAAACTGAAAACACAAGCATTATTCTCGAGTACAGCATCATATAACCAGTGTGACCAATATCACTGACATTTCAAAAATCTCATAATAATTTCGCAAAAATACATAAAACAATATTATCACAGGATTTTCAAAATATCACATTTTAAAAGTGATATCATCACTATATTTACCCAAAAATAGTATTTTAAAAAAATCAAACAACTCATTATATGAATATATGCTTCAAAATTTTAAATTATTAACTAATTTAAAATAATTATTTGTAAATCTTTTTTTTTCAGCAAGATTTCCTGGTGATGACCCTAAAAAAACCTCAAAATCTGAAAAACTCTCGAGAAATTGACTGGCCGAGAAATTGCCGGAAACGAGATCCGTCATGATGCATATAACACCCCAATATAAACACACAGCGGGTATCTACAAGAATACAGACAATGGAAATGATCTAAAATTGGAGAAACATGTGAGAAGATAAAGATCGAATGGTGGAGATTGTGGGGAGTGTATATACCTTTGGGAAGATTGGTGATTTTGGAGGATGATCCTGCGTTGGAGATATGCATCATCGACGTCGTAGGGATCCCTCAGAGAGCTCGACAGTCGAGGCAGTTGTAACAGCATTTTCAGAAACCCTAGAAATTCGCAGGGAAGAAGGAAGAGGCGAAGAGTAACGATATTTGGCGGCAAAAAGGAGTGCCGATGAATAAAAAGAGCGAGTCGGTTGAGCTCCTCTTTGAAAAAGAAGCCCGCAAAAGGAGTCCTGTTCGTCTTTAGTCCTTGTGTATTGAGCTTGTTCTCCAAGTAAGTCACGTGAGTATGAACTTATATTTATGTGTTGAGCTTGTTCTCCAAGTAAGTCACGTGAGTCTGAAATTTTATTCATGTGATGTGGAGAATCATCCACTGCCTACTCGCCTTATTCATTCAGGACGCGGATTGCGAACTACCCCCGCCCGTCCCTAGCTCCGAACGGCAGGTCTGTGGGCTGGCCCACCATGATGTATCTGTACATCCAAACCGTCAATCTCTTTTCTCAGATTATTTTAAGACATGAACACAAAAATGAGGCAGATCCGGCCATCAAGTGGACCACACCAAATAATAAGCTTGGTTGCATTAAAATGCACAAAGCATTAAATGTCAGTTGCATTAAATGCAAGAATCATAGGGGGTGTAGTCCATTTGATCGCTGGATCTACCTCATTTTTTTTTTATATCTTAAAATAATATGAGATAAGGGATAAACAGTTTGGATGTACAGATAAATCACGGTGGGCCCACCCACAGTCCTGCCCGTTTAGAGCTAGGGACGGCGGGAGTAGTACGCAATCCGCAGCCATTCATTCACGAGAGTCGAGATCCTCTGTTATCCGGTCGGCAGGGACTTCCTTATACCCTAATCCTCATCGGTCCACATCACCGCTCATTAAAAAAATAAAATAAAATAAAAAAGCTTTGGATGCCAAACCGTTAGGGTAAGAGGAAATCCCTGTTGACAGAGGATCCGGACTCTTCATTCACATGCTTATACCCTACCCAACCTGGGCCGGGTTGTAAAGGAAGGGAGGCGGATTGGTTGGTGTACCTCACACCAGTTATATAGCTGCTATATTTACGTTAGCAAGTTCTATGGGTGTAATCATGAGATATGTGTTATATTCAAACTATCCATCCATTCGGCGAGCTAGTCTTAAAGCTTTCGACAAAAAATAAGACAGATCTAAATATCAATTGGACCACACTACAAAAAGCGGTGTGAAATTGAAATTCTACCATTGAAACCCTTTTTGGGGTCAATAGAAGTTTTAGATCGGTAAAAAAGAAAAAAAAAAAAAAAAAAAAAAAGGTCCTCTTAATTCATGTCTCTTGGACCTTATGAACAGATTGGATGGAAAATAAACGTTATGGTAGGCACTACAAATTTTTTAACAGCGAAAATCATTATCTCCGCTACTATTTGTAGTGTGGTCCAGATGATCTTTGGATATGATTCATTTTTTTGGATTATGATCTAAAATGATCTCTAAAAATAAATGAACGGTGTAGATATAATGAATACATCAGTGTGGGGCCCATGTAACTTTGATCTCATTTAAACCGTTCGTACAACTCGAACATTGAGGAGCGTAATGCTCATCTTCGCACGGCACGTACCTATAGCAGCTATATAACTGGTGTGGGGCACACTAGCCAATCCGCTTACTAAAGGAAGGGCGGGACGCGGATTAGATATTGAAACAGTAGCCAAATCGCTATGAAGTGACGTCACCAAGCTCTTTAGACCCACCATGATGCATGTGTTTTATCCATATCATTCAACTATTTGCAGAGATCGTTTTATGGCGTGAGAAAAAGAATGAGATAGATCTAAAGTTCAAGTGGACCCACGACAGAAAACCATGGGAGCAGTTACATCCACCGTTGAAACATTTACAGGGCCCACCATGATGTATTTTTGAGATCCAACCTATTCATAAGTTAAAATAGAGATGGATGAAGTGAAAATAAAAATATCAGCTTGATCGGAAACTTTTGTGGCCCCTAAGAAGTTTCGAATGGTGGATGCCACTGTCCCCACTGTTTTCTATGGTGGGGTCCACTTGAACTTTATATCTATCTAAATCTTTTTTCTCATGCCATAAAAGTATCTCTCCAAATGGATGGACGGTGTGGATACAACACATGCATCATGGTGGGGTCCACAGGGCTTGGTGATGTCACTTCAGTAGCGATTTGGCTACCGACCTTGTCAGTATCTAATCTGTGCCCTTTGCTACTGACCTTGTCAGTATCTAATCTGGACACAGATTCAGTTAGGAAGGGGTAACAGCTTAATGGATGAGGCCCCGACAATAGGGCCCACCTTGATGTATGTGTTCTTGTTAAGGCCTAATTTGATTGTGTAGTACACCCTGATCCATAGCTCAAGTGGTAGACTGAGTGAAAGATACCTCGTTTCAACGCTAAAGTCTTGGCATCGTTTCCCTAGTGGGGGTGGCTAACAATGATGTGTAAACTGACAGTGGGGTGTACTAACAAGCTAACAAATATATGTGTGTGTGTGAGATCTGGCGACGGAGACGATGTTACGTGTGTTCATCCCCGTTGTTGTTTGTGATCTGGATGGATTCACTTGGTATATTTGAAGATACGCAATGATATATGAAGAGAAATTTATGGTAATGCAACTGGAGCACATTGTTTAATAGGTTGATAAAAGAGCAACCGTGAAAAAGCAATTATAAGAAAGATGGTAAAAGAAGAAGTGGAGTAGGCCACGAAGTGTCGAACGGTTATAACAACCGTCAAAATGTGAGAATGATCTAGATGGACAAAGTAAAGCTATAAATAGTAGAGGAATTCAGCATGAATGAGTTATCTCATACCAACCCGGTCAAAACGAAACATTCTCCTTCAATTATCTTTCAATTACCTGTCCTTTAACTTTCTGCAATGTAAATTGCTTTACTTTTCCTACCAAGTAAATTGCATTTCTTAGGGCAATTCTTTACTTTTTGCCTGCAAATTACATTCCATAGTGTAATACGCAGTGTTAATCAAGTAGCTGGTAATCTTAGTTGTAATTCAAGTCTACGCTCACACACTAGATTCAGCTTTGCACCCAGGAAGATGTTTTGCAGCTACTCTTCGTGACCGACTGTAAAATTTCATTTCCCTTTTTTCTTTTTTTCTTTTTTTTTTTTGGTATTGAAAAGTTATTTCGTACGGAAAGCAAATGTGTAACCCATGATCAGAGGATGAACTCCACCCATTGAGCGAGTGGCTAAATAGGCGGCCGATCTCATCCGATTTCAGTCATATATAGCGTATCTGCCTATCTCGGCACTTGGGGTCATAGTTGATCGATTTGAATTGAGCCACAAATTCAATTATAGCACGCCCACATTCAAATTGCCGAAAACCAGCACCGACAGTGTAATAGTGAAATCTCTTTCTTCCTCTTTTTTTGCACATGCACACACACCCGACACATGCCCACGCGCACACAAACATGACCTCATGTTGAAACTTTATTGAGTCCACCACTAAGTCATCGAGTGTGGTAGCGAAATCTTGATAAGAGATAAACAAAAGATATGCTCTAATGACCAAGTTCAATGTGAATCCAAAAACTCATGAATACCTTGAGGGATAAGCCCAGTTATATACTGTGTCACATATCTAGCTCACGTGACATGATTGACTGCTCACTTTAGTGACCTCATGGTCGATAATGGATAATAATTGAAATATGGTAATGATTAGTGACTGTTGAAAAATATTGATTTTAAATATATTTTAATAATATATATAATATATTATTTTGTTTGAAAAAATACCGTTTATGGGTTTTTTGAATAGTCCCACATGGGAAAGGGAAGAAAAAAATATGTGGTTTAAATGATAATAGTGGAGTATTATAATATTTACCTACCTAGTTCGTGGACTATGGACCTTGCGTATTCCAGTGCGTAGCACTGGAACACCAGCGCACGCGCTGGGGCTCGGGCTCAATGCGAGGGCGTGGGCATGTGAGGCTGTAATGGCGCACTTTGCACTTCGCACGTGTGCGAGTCGCTGTGCGACTAAGTGGCCAAGGCAGATGGCTGGATGAAGGGAAACTATAAGACTAAATGAGAGTCCTCCAGTATATATAGAGAGCTAGAAAATAGTGTTGTTGCAGCAGATCTCTAACAATTTGTGCCATTAGTGCGTTTGGTTCAAATTTGTAACTTCATTGCATGGTTAACCAACAAATACTAGAAAGCGGCTAGTCATTGTCTCTCATAATCAACATGCTGACTTAATGGCCCATGCATAACAGTCAAAAAATGGCCATAAAATGGCTAGTTTTCTCCAACAGCTAGAAAACGGTCATGAGATTTTTTTTCCCTGGACCATAACCCCCAGCCACCATAGCCTATAAAAGGAGGGCCTGGATGGGTTTCCAAACCATCTCAAAACCCATTCCAGTAGACCCATACGAATTGAGACAGCCCACTACTTCTCTCCTATACTCCAGTAGTTCCAGCAAGATAGTAAGGGTTAAACCTTTACTAGAAGAACAGACCAACGGTGTGGTCTAGAACGGTTCAACTGAACCAGTGGCTGAAGTACTGATCAGTGTAGTGGTCTAAATCAAAAGAAAATTCTTCTCTTTCTTTCTCTTTTTGAGATTTTTCTATATTGTAATTCTGCCAGATAGTGTGTATAAGAGTTCCCTTTCTGTGTAAAGCCTATATCGGCTGTGTCACTACATTGTGATAGTGAAGCCACATTGGCTAGAGCCTATAGCGGCACTTATAATGGTAAATCTAGACATATAAGTCTTCGACATGATTATGTCAGACAATTGATTCGAGATGAAATCATTGTTATTTCCTATGTGAAATCAAGCAACAACTTGGCAGACCCTTTCACTAAATCTCTACCGAGAGATTTAGTAAAGGCTACATCTAGAGGGATGGGGTTGAAACTCTTCAACCAATGTTCCACCAGTGATGGTAACCCAACCTGAAGTTAGAAAATCTCTAAATTTGGGTTTAATGGGTAAAAACAAGTCACTGATATGTGAAAAGTTTTTTAGCACTAAATTATAAAACCTCATCCATAATAGATAAGTGTTGAGCGTTACGAAAGAGGGTTGAGTCTGAGAACTCTTAATGAAATATAGTCTATAGGACAAGTGTCTTATAGTAACGGAGACACTGGAAGGATTTTACCTATATGAACGTAGAGATGATGCCGTCTCTCATGAAAGTTAGGAGTTTTCTCTCGGGATCGATCACGAATTAGGATAAGCACATGGCCATTAAATGTGTTGAGCAAGATTGTGGGAACTCTAACAAACACATAGCGAATGTATGTATGGTTTTTTCAACTTTGTTATCTAGGAATAACTAGTTCAAATCTGCGGCTACCAGTCATTTCGACAGAGTTTTGAGATACTTATACTAAGAAAAGATTAAAATCGAAAGATATCTTTCTTTATGCATATAAGCTGATTAGTCTGGCAGAATTGTTTAACCGAGAAAAATATATTTTTAAAAATCAAGTGAGGGATTGTTGAAAAATATTGATTTTAAATATATTTTAATAATAATAATAATATATAATATATTATTTTGTTTGAAAAATACCATTTTGTAGGTTTTTTGAATAGTCCCACATGGGAAAGGGAAGAGAAAAATCTGTGGTTTAAATGATAATAGTGGAGTATTATAATATTTACCTACCTAGTCCGTGGATTATGGACCTTGCGTGTTTTAGTGCGTAGCACTGGAACACTCGCGCGCGCGCTCGCGCTCGGGCTCGATCTCTGTCTCAGTCTCGGGCACGGGCTCGGTGCGAGGGCGTGGGCAATTGAGGCAGTGTGGCTGTAGAGGCGCTAGTGGCGCACTTCGCACTTGCGCATCGTGTCGTAGAGGGTCGCTCCCTTCGCGAGCCTGAGGCCAGCGAGGCGTGTCGCAGTCCGTGCGACTAAGTGGCTAAGAGATATGGTGGATGAAGGAAACTAGAGGACTAAATGAGAGTCCTCCAAGATATATCTGAGAGTGGAAAATAGAGTTGTTGCAGAGATATATGATTGTGCCATTAGTGCGGTGGTCTAGTCAGAATCGTCGCATGGTTAGCCCAACATGACTAGAAAATGACTAGTTGCTATCTCACAACTTGATCAGCATGCAACCCCATTTGGTACAACTAAAGCTTAATGGCCCATGCATAACAGTCAGAAAACGGCCATAAAACGGCTAGTTTTCTCCAACAACTAGAAAACGGTCATGGGATTTATTTCCCTGGACCATAACCCCCAACCACCATAGCCTATAAAAGGAGGGCCTGAATGAGTTTCCAAACCATCTCAAAACCCACTCCAGCAGACCCATACGAACTGAGACAGCCCACTACTTCTCTCTTATACTCCAGTAGTTCCAGCAAGATAGTAAGAGTTAAACCTTTACTAGAAGAACAGACCAATGGTGTGGTCTAGAACAGTTCAACTGAACCAGTGGCTGAAGTACTGACCAGTGCAGTGGTCTAAATCAAAAGAAAATTCTTCTCTTTTTTTCTCTTTTTGGGATTTTTCTATATTATAATTCTGCCAGATAGTGTGTATAAGAGTTCCATTTGGTGAGCCTTCGTATTTGCTGAACGCCGACCCACACCAGGCTTGTCGTATCCTAGGAGCAATTTGCCTGTAACCTATCAGCATACTCAATTCATTTGAGTAGGGGCAAATAATGCTTCAAGGACAGCGTTTCAGACGTGCTTCAGCCTATCCTTAGTTTTGATCATCGTAATTTTTCGGTTTCTATATTTTACAAAAATACATTATTCTGTATAATTTTCAACAATCTTAAAGCGTTAGAAGCCGACAGTATTTCATCCATCAAGCTGATGAATCAAGACTTGATACGTCTTGATCGGTTCGATGGAACCAATTTTACGAGATAGCAAGACAAGCTGAAATTTCTCCTAACGGCGTTGAAGATCTACTACATATTAGATCTAAATCTGCAAGCGCTACCTGAAGCAACCGATGACGACACACCTGAATAGGTGGCAGCCTGCACCAAACGAGTCGAAGACGAACTCTTGTATCGAGAACACATTCTGAATGCTCTCTCCGACCGACTGTACGATCTGTACCAACAGACGTCATCAGTAAAGGAGATCTGGACCGCTCTAGAGTTCAAATACAAGGCTAAAGAAGAAGGTACCAATAAGTTTCTCATCGCCAGGTATTTCGACTTCAACATGATAAATAATAAACCGTTGTTGCCCCTAATCCATACTGTCAAATCAAACATGGGAACTAGTAAACTTACCTCCAGGTTCTAGATCCATAGGTTGTAAGTGGGTATTTAAGAAGAAATATCACACTGATGGGACTATCCAAACCTTTAAAGCTCGATCAGTAGCTAAGGGTTTTAGACAAAAAGAAATGATAGATTACTTTGACACATACTCTCCTGTAGCTAGGATAACATCCATTAGGATATTATTTGCGCTAGCTTCTATACATCATCTTCGCATCCACCAAATGGATGTAAATACCGCTTTCCTGAATGGTGACCTTAATGAGGAGGTATACATGGAACAACCTGAATGGTTCATTCAACCAGGAAATGAAAACAAAGTATGTAGATTAGTCAAATCATTGTATGGATTAAAACAAGCACCAAAACAATGGCATGAGAAGTTTGATTCCAAAATATTATCTCATGGTTTCATGCATAATGTAGCTGACAAATGCATATATTCTAAAGTAGATGGTAGTTGTATCGTTATTATTTGTTTATATGTTGATGACATGTTAATAATAAGTAATAAAATGGAAGGTGTGACTAAAACAAAGAGGTTTTTATCTTCCGTATTTAAAATAAAGGATCTTGGACAAGTTGATACCATCTTAAGTATCAAAGTTAAACAACATTGTGGAGGTTATGCTTTGTGTCAATCTCATTATATTGAGAAGATACTAAACAAGTTTAACCATCTAAATATAAAAGAAGCAAAGACCCCATTTGATCCAAGTAGCAAGCTAAAAGAAAATACTGAAAGAACCATTGCACGATTAGAATATACGAGTGATATAGGGAGTCTTATGTATGTTATGCAATGCACTAAACCTGATATCGCATATGTTGTGAGTAAACTTAGTAGGTTTACTAGTAACCCCAGTACTAAACACTGAAATGCAATTAGTAGAGTCCTTGGTTACTTAAAAGAAACCAAAGACTTATGACTATTTTATTCAGAATTTCCTGCCGTATTGGAAGGATATACCGATGCGAGCTGGATATCGAGTGCAAGGGACAACAAGTCTACTACAGGGTGGATATTCACCCTAGGAGGTGCAGCTGTATCTTGGGGATCCAAGAAACAGATTTACATAACACACTCGACTATGGAGTTTAAATTCATAGCCCTGGCTGCAACAGGCAAAGAGGCTGAGTGGTTAAGGGATCTTCTATTAGAAATCTCTTTCTGTGTAAAGCTTATATCGGCTGTGTCATTACATTGTGGTAGTGAAGCCACATTAGCTAGAGCTTATAGCGGCACTTATAATGGTAAATCTAGACATATAAGTCTTCGACATGATTATGTCAGACAATTGATTCGAGATGGAATCATTGCTATTTCCTATGTGAAATCAAGCAACAATTTGGCAGACCCTTTCACTAAACCTCTACCGAGAAAGATAGTAAAGGCTACATCTAGAGGGATGGGGTTGAAACTCTTCAACCAAAGTTCCACCAGTGATAGTAACCCAACTTGAAGTTAGAAAATCTCTAAATTTAGGTTTAATGGGTAAAAACAAGTCACTGATATGTGAAAAGTTTTTTATCACTAAATTATAAAACCTCATCCATAATAGATAAGTGTTGAGCGTTACGAAAGAGGGTTGAGTCTGAGAACTCTTAATGAAATCTAGTCTATAGGACAAGTATCTTATAGTAACGGAGACACTGGAAGGATTTTACCTATATGAACGTAGAGATGATGCCGTCTCTCATGAAAGTTAGGAGTTTTCTCTCGGGATCGATCACGAATTAGGATAAGCACATGGCCATTAAATGTGTTGAGCAAGATTGTGAGAACTCTAACAAACACATAGCGAATGTATGTATGGTTTCTCCAACTTTGTTATCTAGGAATAACTAGTTCAAATCTGCGGCTACCAGTCATTTCGATAGAGTTTTGAGATACTTATACTAAGGAAAGATTAAAATTGAAAGATATCTTTCTTTATGCATATAAGCTGATTAGTCTGGCAGAATTGTTTAACCGAGAAAAATATATTTTTAAAAATCAAGTGGGGGATTATTGAAAAATATTGATTTTAAATATATTTTAATAATAATAATAATATATTATATATTATTTTGTTTGAAAAAATACTGTTTTGTGGATTTTTTGAATAGTCCCACATGAGAAAGGGAAGAGAAAAATCTGTGGTTTAAATGATAATAATGGAGTATTATAATATTTACCTACCTAGTCCGTGGACTATGGACATTGCGTGTTTCGGTCATGCGCGTACTGCAGAACACTGAACACTCACGCTCGCGCCGGCTCTGTCTCGGTCTCGGTCTCGATCTCTGCACGGGCTCTGGCAGGGCGTGACATTGAGGTAGTGTGGCTGTAGAGGCGCTAGTGGCGCACTTCACACGTGCGCATCGTGTCGCAGAGGGTTGCTCCCTTCGCGAACCGGAGCGAGACGTGTGCGACTAAGTGGCCAAGGCGGATGGCTAGATGAAGGGAAACTAGAGGACTAAATGAGAGTCCTCCAGTATATATAGAGAGCTAGAAAATAGAGCTGTTATAGCAGACATGTAATAGTTGTGCCATTAGTGCAGGGTCCAGCTGTAACTGCTACAGGGCTAGCCCAACAGCTAGAAAACGGCTAACTGTTGTCTCACAACAGTCAGCATTCAACAGCTTAATGGCCTATGCATAATAGTCAGAAAATGGCCATAAAATGGCTAGTTTTCTCCAACAGCTAGAAAACGGTCATGGGATTTATTTCCCTGAACCATAACCCCCAGCCACCATAGCCTATAAAATGAGGGCCTGGATGAGTTTCCAAACCATCTCAAGACCCACTCTAGCAGACTCATACGAACTGAGACAACCCACTACTTCTCTCCTATACTCCAGTAGTTCCAGCAAGATAGTAAGGGTTAAACCTTTACTAGAAGAACAGACCAACGGTGTGGTCTAGAATGGTTCAATTGAACCAAGTTTGGTAATCTTGACGGTCTGATGGTATAAATCAAAAGAAAATTCTTCTCTTTCTTTCTCTTTTTGGGATTTTTCTATATTATAATTCTACCAAATAGTGTGTATAAGAGTTCCATTTGGTGGGCCTTCGTGTTTGCTGAACGCAGACTCACACCAGGCTTGTCGTATCCTAGGAGCAATTTGCCTGTAACCTATCAGCATACTAAATTCATTTGAGTAGGGGTAAATAACGCTTCAAGGACAGCGTTTCAGACGTGCTTCAGCCTGTCCTTAGTTTTGATCATCGTAATTTTTCGATTTCCATATTTTACAAAAATACTTTATTCTGTATAATTTTCAACAATGACGAATTCGGTTGGTGCACCAAAGCATTATACAAAACAGACCCTTACGACCGAAACCGCTTAAGGAGTTACGAAGCAACTTAGAGGCAATGCCAAGTTAGCTGATTTTCATACCGTACAATGCACGTTTAAGTAAAAGAATGGATAATGATTGTCTACATGAGGCATCCTATGAAGAACTTTTGCCTACACGAAGAACTAAGGATGTGGTACAACCAATGGCGAACTTAAGATAAATGATCTACATGTGTGGCGTTACATAATAGGCCACAAAAATTTATTGGCCCAAATAGTTATTTCCAAGTGAGCAAACGTAAGGAGTGGCTACGAATATCTCTCTCCAGTTACCACCTAAAAAATCTATAAATAAAATAAAGAGCGAATAGTTCTAAGCCCTCGCCAACTAAACATAACACAACTCTACGGAGCAATATTACTTATTTTAGTTCTTAGCTTAACTCTTATTTTAGCCCTTTTTATCTCTTAGTTTAACTCTTAAAGAAATCGGGTCCATTTGTGCTACTATGCTAGACTAGCTTTAGCTTAGTAGTGAAATCTAATTTGTCTACGTTGTTATGCTAGACCGACCTTAGTCTATGGACTGTTTAGTTTTTTAATTACCATATTATTCTTCTGCAAATAAATAATAATTACTTACCATGGTAATTCAGAAATCCACCCCAATGTTGATGTTGACAACTACCAGCCTGATTGTATTTATATTAAAAAATGATGGCTGAAAAGTTGACACAATATAATCAAGTTTAAATCATCAATCATCATTCACTAATCAACGAATCAACTCTTTATCAATCAAATTTAATGGTAAATTATAAATACTTTATTACATCAATTCTTAAAATAAAACAAAAAATAGACTATAATATAAATCTCTAGTATTCTTCCTCCTTTAAGAAATCTTTTTTAGTTTTGTACCTGAAAATTTGTATTCTTAAAAGAATGAGCTACAAAGCCCTGTTAGATAGCCCCACAAAGTTTATCACATATAATCAAAGTATCGAAATCACATAAATAGATATTCATATAAGTACAGGTAATGAAATTTCAAATCAAAATAACAATCACACAATACAGAACACTGATATGCAAGTATGATTAATTGTCACAATATGGTTATTATTAGAACACCCAGGACCAATTTAATTCAATTGACCAACATTGTCAACTACAACATCGGTCATTAGCGGCATTTGCCACCTGCAAGCGAATCCATTTGGTTCTCAATAAGAAACTAACTCAACATATTCAAGCAAAACAACCTCCGCTTGGCATGTGTAACTGGTTTCTTGCACACATCTGAGTGCTCACCCAACCAGCCTCGATCTACAAAGCTTCCACCTAGGCCACATAGTCGTCATACCCCTATGTTCGGAAATGAGGCCCTCTCGACCTAGTCACCTAGTCAAGGGTGTGACTTGGGGGAAAAGTAAATAACCACATTCATACTATTACATAATTCATAACATGAATAGAAAATATCAACTAAATTGATGAGTGAAAAATTAAGATATACAGGATGTTTCTCTATACATCCGATTATTCAACTCTAAATAAAACCAAATAATTGTTCTGAAAAAAAAAAAAAAAAAAAAAAAAAGAAGAAGAAATAAATGAATTATTTATAAATAATTAGTTATTCAAATAGATGAAATGATTCATTCATTTCTCATTCTCCTCCAGCTTCCAACGTTTATACGCCTCCATGATAGCTCTCGCATGTTCCACTTTCTCAGGTGATATGTTATGAACGTCATCCGATAATTCACGTAAGCGGTGCACATACTCTGTCTTTGATAGTTAGTATTCAACAAGGTGAGCTATCTAGGCCCAGTAAGCACTATTAATGCATGCATTTATAACTCATACATGTTACAGGTAACAGCAGACAGGACATTCTTAAAAAATATATAAACCAATACATGATTAGGCCACTTGCATGGGTTTCTATAACAAAATATGTACAGTTAATTAATTGAACCACAAGGCCCATTCTATTTCAACTCAGCCTACCAACACGTACTTGACTAGTACCTGTTGACGCTAACTCGAGTGACAGTCCACATACTGAACGTATAAGCCTTGTGTACTTACCAATCCTCCTATCTTAGGCTATCACATATGGTCTAGCTCGTTGGGTAACCATTACAAGCTCGTTAGGCCCCTACCCGCCCAAGCTTGTATTTCTTGGTGGAGGCCCTATTGGTATCAACTAGGGTAGGGATTCACAACCCGGGACTTCTCCTTTCTTTTTAAGGGACATCTCATTCTCCGATTGTTTGGTGCTCATTTTCATAAACTATCACTTTTCATTTGGCAATTCAATTCAATGTATGCAATTTAATTCATAAGGCATGGTAACTCAAAACAGACAAGTAAAAAAGAAACATACACAAGTCTACCATCCAACAATTTATAACTTACCCTATAGAGTATATAACTTACCTTATAGAGTAATTCGCTTGGGTGTACTGTTTATTCTTAACATTTAACTGATATCTTCTCAATAATGCTTCTGCAGATGGCTTTTTGCCCCATCGAGTAGGCCTCTTAGCCATCTAGGATTTTCAGTGAAAAAAATTTATTTCATTACAATATTGAACAATGAACATCTACTAAATTTTATTATTATTTTTTTATATCTTTGCATTTGGGTCAAAAAGCCCCATAGAACTACCCATGGTCTGAGAATTCAACTTAAGACTATCACTTTAATTATTTTCAGGAAGTGTGGTATTATAGTATGTGCCTATTGACATTAACCATCAATCTTCTTTTATTATCTCAGGTAGGCCTATAATTCAGCCTACTAACCTCGTATTTTAATGTTTAAAAGAATCATTTTATTTATACATCATGCGGGTGTACATCTATTGGAATTTATTTGAAATCATCTAGTCCAAATATTTAGTTTTCAAATGCATTACCGAATCCAAAACGGATTTTTCCCTTAAAGAGAAGATAACAATCCTACAATGTGACCTACGAGAGTGTAATTCACTAAATGACTTAGAAATATGCGGCCCACTAGAGGGCAACCCTCAAAGAGGATAGATGAGATGGCTCACTAAAATAGTTCATCGATTAGTACAACATACAGTTCATTATATAGTAGTCCATCCATGAGTGAAGAGTAGTGTCATTAGAGTAGCACCCATGTAGAAATTAAGTCATATGGCACATTAGAGTGTGGCCCACACAACAAAAAATAGGAGATTATACGCGCACTGTTGAAACATTTGTAGGGGGGTAGAAACTTTGGATCAGGTTAATATTTTTATTCTTGCAATTCATTGTATTAGCCAGGACCTTATGAACAGTTAAGTCACTTTATAAACGGTTTGGATGGCATATAAACATCATAGTCAAGCCCAGAAAGTATTGAACGATAAGCATTTCCTTTCCATTATTTCAATGTGTGGCTCACCTGAGTTTCATATCTCCCTGATTTTTCATCGCATGCCTTGAAATAATATGCCAAAATGGATGAATGGAGTGGATGTCTCCCAAAAATCACGGTGGACCCTACATATAGGGCAACCAGGTAGGAAACGGATTGGCTACTCCCCCTTCCACCGGCCAATGGGGATGGTCAGTGATCTGTGGGCCCCACAATGATGTATGTGTTTCATCCATGGCGTCCATCTATTTTTCCAGATCAATTAATGGTATAAGACCAAAAAAGAGGTATATCCCTATCTCAAGTGGACCACATTACAGGAAAAAGTGTTGAATGAGCGTAGACCATTAAAAACCTTTTGGGGGCCATAAAAGTTTTGGATCAAGCTGATTTTTGTTTTTTCCCATCATCTAGGCTTGTATGACCTAATAAACAGATTAAATGTCAAATAAACAGTACAGTGGGCGTTAGGAGGATTTTAATGGTGGATATCCAATCAATATTGTTTTCCTTTGGTGTGGTCAACCTAAGATTTATATTCCTCTCATTTTTGGGATCAAACCCTAAAATGATCTGTAAAAATGGATGAACGGAATGGATTAAACACATACATCATGGTGGAGCCCACAGAGCACCGACCATCAGCCAAAGGGCTGGTGGCAGGGGGAGTAGCCAATCCGTTTCCAACCAGGTATGCCCTTCAAATGTCACATCACAGCTGGCACGGCAGATAGGAGAGGGGGAATGAATTAGGAGCGGTCTCATCCGACATGGTGTTGTCCTGAACACAGGGCCAACCTAGATGTATTTTCCTTGAATCCATGCCGTCTAGCCATTTTGAAAACTCCTTCTAGGGCACAATCCAAAAAATGAAACAGATCTAAATCTCAGGTGAACTATAATACAAGAAATAGTGGTAAGCAGTCATTAAAAACTTTCTAGGGCCTCGAAAGCTTTGGATCAATATGATATTTGTGTGGTCTCTTCGTACATGTCTTTTTTACCTTATAAACATTCCAGTGGCCTCCATGAAGTTTTTAATGGTGTGAACTTAATAAAGCTTGTTTCATCTGATGTGATCTACGTGGGATTTTAATTTTCTTCAATTTTGGAATAGTATCATAAAACGATCTGTCAAAATGAATGGACGGTGTGGATGTAAAGAAACTAAGTTAACGTCAGCCCCACCATTAAGGGATCCCCCGGTCTTCCGTGAATCTCGGAATACTGAGAAAACCTCGTGGGGTCACCATGATTTATGTATTTTATCCACTCAGTCCATCCATTTTACCCGATAATTTTGGAGCCTGAGCTTAAAAAAATGAATCATTTCCAAGGCTCAAGTGGACCACATCACAAGAAACAGAGCTTGAGCTTAAAAAAATGAATCATTTCCAAGGCTCAAGTGGATCACATCACAAGAAACAGAGCTTGAGCTAAAAAAATGAATCATTTCCAAGGCTCAAGTGGACCACATCACAGAAATAGTGTGAATTGAACATCTACAGTTGAAAATTTCTCAAGGGTCATAGAAGTTTTGGATCAAACTGGTATTTGCCTTTACCCTTTATCCATGTTTGTATGATCTTATGAATATGTTGGATATCAAATAAACATTAGTGGGCCCTAATAAGTTTCTAATGGTGAGAGTTCAATCACAACTTCTTCTTTTTTCATGTGGTGTGGTCCATCTGAGACTTGGATCTGCCTCAGTTTTTTATCTTATATCCTAAAATAATTATCCAAAATAAATAGATGGTATGGATGAAACAAATACATCATTGTGGTGCTCACAGAGCACCGTCGTATAGCCACCTTGATCTGACAGCGTATGTAGGCAATGCCGCTGGGGAGTGGTTTAGGTGCGACCCTGGTCTCCCCGCGTATGGTGCTGCCATAACCGTGTGGCCCACCTCGATGTATGTATTGTATATCCACACATATATCCATATTTCCATATCATTTTAGAGCATAACCCAAAAATTAAGCGGATTCAAATCTTAGATGGACCAAAAATAGGAAACAGTAGTATTTGACCATTAAAAACTTCTCACGGTCACAAAATTTTGGGATCAAGCTGATATTTGTTTTTCATTTCATCCAGTTTTCTTGTGACCTTATAAAAATGTTGGATGATGTGGATATACAATACATGCATCAAGGTGGCCCTCACTAGTTGGCGGCACCGTGTTGAATAATGCTAGGGTCACACCAACTCCTCTTCACATCTTGGGTGGTAAGCTCCTTGAGGCCCACCATATTGTTTATGAAAAATCCACACTGTCCATCCATTTTTTCAGATCATCTTAAGTCATGACTCAGAAAATGAGGTAGACCCAATGTTTAAATACACCACAATAGTAAAATATATTTTACGGTTCTAACATTATCCATTGTTGAAACTTTCTTAGAGCCTACTTGCAATTCAGATCTACTTCATTGTTTCAGCTAATGGCCTTTAACGACCACACGAAACAGATGGACGGTTCCGATCACCTGGTAGGATGACTATGGGCCCCATAGTATATATATTGTGCGGTCGTTCCAAATGGCAGGGTTATTCTTATGAAAACGAATGCCTCTAGGGCTGGCGTGGCATCTTTCGAAAGTTTAGCGGATTACTTTAAATAACTTGAAAGTAAGTGAGTTTCCAAATGTCGACATGAAGGCAGGCAGTGATTCCAGAAAAAACCTTTAAAAAAAAATAAATATATACCAAATATCATCTCAATATTAACATAATTGTTATTTAAAGTTTTAATTATTAATCATTATTTAATTACATAGTAAATTTTAATAATTAGTTTATATTAAATATTTTTATTTTTATTTAGTAAGATCTTCCGAATTATATTACAAGAAAAAACTCAAAAATATAAATCTCTAGAAATTGCTGAGAATGAGATCAGTCGCTATGGCTATAAGATATTCATGATGGTGTCTTAAGTGACCCATGGTAATCCCATGAGTGACACACATGCACGCGCACATAGAGCAATGCCTTTGGACATTTTTGCCCTTGTAATTAGTCTTCAGAACATTAATTAAAAATGAGAATTCATTCAAAAAGTACAACTGCTTTGCAGGAGAGAGAAGATTTTCCCACACAAAGGACAGCATAGGCAAGATTTTACCACACAAGTAGTGTAGACTTTTTTTTTTTTTTTTTTTTTTCTGTTAACTTTGTTAGTATCACAGTTCACTGTTAGCCACCCCCACTAGGGAATGGATACCAAGACCTCAGTGTTGAGACGAGATATCTTTCACTCAGTCTACCACCTTAGCTATGGATCAGGGTGTGAGCAGTGTAGCCTTACACCCACAACGTAAGTGACTATACATGGTTAATGATTATTCACTCTTGTAATTGTGCCGTAACATTTACATTTTTTGTTTCACTAAAAAATTACCGTAAAAATGATAGTTTTATAATTACTTCACCTACTTCATTCATTTACGGGTGTATTTGACTCGTAATTTCTATTTAAACAACCAACTGTAAATAATAATGATGGCTTATTTACTTCGCATTTCATAGAAAATTGGAAAACAAAACTTGACCATAATGTGTGTAGCCAACAATGACCTCTCCTCGCAATTATCCTTCGCAGCATAAGCCCCGAAATTAAGCAGATCAACAGTCAAGTGGAGCATAAGCCTTGTGACATATCTATGAAAATTCCCCAGTTCAAGTATTTACATGAGAACTAATACCAAGGGTACGCCTTAAGTCGATTTGAGATTAGCACTCAAATATCATTGAGAAATCAAATTTGCAACTTAAAAAAGAAAAAGAAAATAAAAGGAAATTGTAGTAAAATTGCAACTTAAAAAAGAAAAAGAAAGTAAATGGAAATTGTAGTTTTCTTGCGAAGCATTTATCCAACGGTATGGGAAGTTGGGACTTGAGAGGGACAACCATTGTTGCCTCAACCATGGTCAGACATATTCTGGTTCAAGTTTATAGTTCAATACAATCCGAATAATTTTTCTCATCAGGTTGGCTCAATTTGTTTTTCAATTTGCCTGATTGTAGCTTGGGTTCCCGTTGTTTGACGGGCTGTTATGATGCACTAGCTCAACATGGTTAGACCTTACTGGTATTTTTTATCTTTTATTCTATAAACTGATACTTTGTTAATTAGTGTGATCCAATTAGTACAGTCAGTAGAATTAATTCACATACAGATATTTATATCATACTAGTTACTGGTACATATATATATATATATATATATATATATATATATATATATATATATATATAGAGAGAGAGAGAGAGAGAGAGAGAGAGAGAGAGAGAGAGAGAGAGAGAGAGAGAGAGAGAGGAATGCTCACCTGTGCACCAGTTCTCAGAAGAACTTGTGAGAACTGGTTTAGATTCTGCGCTCAGCTCATATTACAGGAGATGCGTTCTGAAAAGGTTCTCACGAGTTCTCGCAAGAATTGGTGTGCAGGTGCGCATTCCTACACACACACACACACACACATATATAAGGTGGTACAATTTCATTTGAAGGATGAGTGGGTACAATTATTCTTTTTAGTCATTATTGTGAAATCTTTTGTTTCTTTCATTTGAGTTTGACGAAAGTAATTAACATGCCTGTTCTCATTAAATAAAAATGCACATTTCGTTTCCAACAATGAAATTACTCATTTAATCTTGGTTGCGTACACAAGGTTCCTTTGTCGAATGCCATTATTTGACTTATTCTTTGTTATGGAATAAACTATTCTTCCAAGATCATGATTATGTGAGAATGGAATAGTTTTGAAATTAATTGTTCCGTGTGAACTTTAAATTATCGGAATATAATTTGCATTAATTATTCTTATGCAAATAAAGACAACCTGCTCTGTTGACTGACCTCAGGTTGGGATGGCAGTGGTGCAGGCATCACAATGGGCTGCATCTTTCAAAAAAAAAAAAAAAAATTTGCAAATAAAAGAACCAATAAAGCTAATTATACAAGTATTCTGCAACCTATTATATATAATTAAAAAAAAAAAAAATAAATCTATATCAATTAGTTGAATAGTTATACAAATTTGATTGAACTATATCAAACTAGAGCATTTCTCAAAAAGATATCTAATTACAAACTATGAATTCAAACTTGAATCAGTCAAACTGCAATTCAAGTAAATGTGGACTAGAAAGCTATATGACTAACAAATTAATGGCTTCCAAAACAATAATTAATTAAAAATTGGCTATTTTGAATACCGAAGAACATTTCATGCTCTTTGCAACGATATAAAAACCACCATTCATGAGTCAACGAAAAAAACCCAACCATGGGAATGGTTGAGAAACTCAAAATAGCATCTCCAATGTAATGGATTTCCACGAAAAAAAGGGACATCTATCTTAAATTAAGGATTTGTCAATGATAACATTGAAAAAAACAAAAAAAGTGCAATTATACAATCCGAGTTTTACAACTCTTTAAATGATCAAAACATCCCCATCTTTGGAGGAATAAGTCAAATTTTGTATAGTACCATCCCAATTTCGAGTTGGTACAAGTGGTGCCCATGGCTTGGTGACCCGAGCCGTCGATATGAAAGGTTCGACCATAGACCGATCAGGGAACAAATTTGGGAAGTACAGAAATGGCCAAAATTCAACTAAAAAATCATAGGTCCCACTTGTACAAACTGAAACCCAACCTTCACTGTATATTTCAGCTGAGAATTGAATATACCTTATAAGCTCTCCTAGATAAAATACATTTTTAGAGGAACTGCATACCTCCAGTTATTATAGGCTAATCACTGTCCCAAGTCTCATCAACCTGCTTTGGTGTCTTCATCCTTTTCCCATTCATGTCCTTTTCCTCATTCACCTCACCCTCTTTGCCACTGTCACTGCCACTGTAGTAATCATAATCACCCACTTTAGACACTCTCACATCGTGTTCATCCTCATCATCCGATCCCCACAACCCATCATCAGAACCATCTAACATATTATCAGATCCAGCATCCTCTCCAACACTCTTTCCTCTCAATCTGTCACCACCACTTCTCTGAAAAGCTTCCCTATGCCTAGCTCTGACCTCCTGTTTCCTGTCCACTGCCCTCGATACCATCAACTCATTATCTGAACCATCCACATCGCTGTCCAGACCAGCCAGCTTACCCACATCATCCGAATCCCATTCGTCTCCACCCGATGCCCCATCACTTTCATCGCCACTATCCCATCTACGTACATTTGTTGTCCTTTGCCTACCGCGTGTATTATTCAAATCTCTCCCTCTTATCTCATCCTCTGAATCCCCTCTTCCCAACATGGGACGCCTACTGCCCCTGGACCCCATGTCTTCGTTGTTCCAATACCTTATCTTACTCGACTCTTCTTTTTCTGCAGCTTCCTCAGCCGCCCATTCCTGATCAGCTGCATCTTCAATTTCGGCTATGAATCTGTCAAGCTCCTCTTGGTCACTGTCCTCAGAAGGTGGGGCAGGGTCGTCATCTGTGTCAGGTTTGGAACTGGGCTGTTTGTCACCATGGAAGACATACGGGCTCCCTTGCTTCTCGTCGATTGCTCGGAAAAATGTAGATGCTACTCTTTGGATGCTGGCCATGGCAACAGGGTCCTCAGGATTTACACCCATACGCCGAAGTTGCTGCTCTAGCTTCTTTATGTTTAGTTTCTGGGAGTCAAGAGCTTGCTCGAATCTAGCCTTGAATAATGCCTGCATATTAATCAATGCAAGCATGCTTTCTTAAGGATAGCAGAAAGAAACTCCAATCAAATTATACATTGCATGGTTGGCAACTACATGGATGGGCAAACTTGGAAATGAATTATAAGGTCCTTAGCCTCTGCAAATGTACAGTTTGTTGCAGGCTTTAAATTCTTTATATTGGGGGCCTGCGGTTCATTGATCAAGACATTGATCAGATGCGCCTCGCTGTGGATGGGGAATTGCCCAAAAATCTCCCATATCAGAAGATCCTAGAGAACAATATTCTGGCCTTTTCTCTGCTGAATGCAAACCTTAGGTATGTTTATCTTAATGCTCTATTTGCAGGCCATAGATCAAAGGTTATGGATCTTCCTATCTCAGATATTTATTTTGCATCACAGCCAACCACAGTGGGATCCATAGATAAACGGTCAGGAACAACCAACTGCTGACCCACATGTACAATGGAGAATTGGGAGCATAAGCAAACTATAAATTTTCAGAGGCCAAAGACAATACACTTCACCCAACTATATACCATAGAAACATGAGTAAATAAGAACACACACACACACACACACACACACACTCTACAGCGTCCAAACAATTACCTGTACCATCATGTGTCCTAGTTGAAGTCCTTGTCTAGATGAATAGACTAAGGTGCTGTTTGGTAAGTTGAAAAATAATCACTGAAAGTTAAGTACTGAATTGTAATTTTGAAATAATTTTAGGGATATTTTAGTCAAAAGTGAAAAGAAATTTTAACACCACCACCACTCTCAGCCTTCAGCCTTCAGCAATCAGCTTTACGTGAAGGGAGGGGAGCTGAAAAAAAATCCATATTTTCAGTGAAAATTAATTTAAGCACTTAATAAGTTGGATTTGCCAAAATATCTGAATCAGTGAAAATCACTGAAAATCTCAAATTTCAATGATAAGCGCTGAAAATAAGTTTAATCAAACGACCCCTAAGATAAGTTTACCATGTATGCTTGAATCAATTTGATGGGTCAAAACACAGTCGGGCTTCCCAAGAAACACATCAACTAAAAGACATTAAAACAATATGACTAGTATATAATAAATAAATAAAATTGATAAAAAAAAAAAGGTTTCTCTAACATGTCATCATGGACATGGCAGTTTTTTCTAAAGACAACCCTGCTAAGGCTTCCCTGTGAGAGTAGGGTCTCGAATCCAGCTCTCCACCACGTGCCAACAAGGCATATGAGTTCAAGATCCAAGCTGTTCATGAGGTCATCAGGCAGGCCCCACTACATATCTCCCTGGCAGGAAATCAGGCTGGCCGAGTAATTGGGTGGGGCGTGTGTCGAATGTCCATTGCTTGGTCATTTTTTACGCGCATACACAGACAAGGTCTTGAACAGACTGGCTCAATTTTCAGGCCACAGGTTCATGGCATATGACAGCAGGGCCCAGTGTGACAAATCTAGCGAAATTTTGATCAAATGATATTATCACAATACTACGCAAGATTGTCAAAATCTCGCCAGCTTTTTATAGTTCGCAATTTTATTGCAAAGTTACCACAATTTTAATGCAAAATTTTTTTTGAGAGTTAAAATAATAGTTTTATATCTATATTTTCTAAATTAAAATCATTAAATTATCTTCAGCCGTGTTGTCAGAATAGTACAATTCACAATTCATATGGCATCATAAGGGTGTATGATTCAAATCAAAACCGAAATCATAAATCTTAAATGATTGTACGATTGCTGTATCAAATCATAAGACAATCATAGAATTGCATAAATGGGCCAAAAATTACATTAAAAAAGACTCACAATGTTTATTTATATTCATTTTTTCTTCCTTTTATCCTTTTTCTTATAAAAAAAACGCAAAAAGGCCCTCCCCTATGCTTATTCTTTTTTTCTACTTTCTTTTCGCCCATTTTTTCTTCCATTTTTAAATCCCTTTTTACAGTTATGTCATTTTACACATGATATGCATACTGTATGCATGTTCTCAATTGGTAAGATTGTGATATGTGATTACTTTTATGTCGTACATTGATGGGAAATAGATTATTGATGAATTTTAATTTTTTTCCTGATTTATTTGTATTTTTCAGATGTTTTCAATTGTTTTAAGAAATAAAAAGGAAAAAAGAAAAAAGAAAAAGAAATCTTATGACTTGTGACTCGATGTGATTCAACCCCTATTACGATATGCAATACAACAATGATTTTGACAACATTGATCTTCAGTGAGAAAAAACATAAAATTTTGAAAATCTCTCAAGAAATTCGCGGGCCGAGAAATTGCTAAGAACGAGATTGGTCACAATTGCAGTGCCCACTTGATGAAAAGCCCAGATCTCTCACTCACATGACACATCAGGATGCATGAACAGAGAAATCCAACTCCCGCAGCGAGCATTGATGTTTCCCTATAAACATTAGTGTCCTTGTTACACTACCTCAATATGGCCAAATAAACTAACTGAAAGTTGAGAAGCAGCATCCTTCAAACCAATTTGAATGATCAAAACCAACTCAAGCTTCCCTAAATCATGTGGAGAGGACTCCAAAGCAAAAGCATGTCAATGCATTCCCACTACCCATGAAATGGTTATGTGAAAATGTATAACAACAAAGGACATCACCAATCATCACATACCTTCCTTTTAGTCAGGGTGTTGATGGGTATCAGATTCTTCGGCTGCCTATAGTTTCGGCCACGGAACATGATAATCGTTTTCACGTCGTGTACATTAACCACAATACCTCCACTTAATCTTGCAAGCATGGTTGCCATCTCTCTGATTTTTTCCTTTGGGAAGTTGTCACAACAAACTTGCACCGTCTCATGGAACTTCCAATGGAGATGCATGTTTTGGACAACACCCCCAAAGACTCCACGGACACCAACAGGCACATAATTTTGGTTCCTGAAGCCAATCTTCTTGTAGGCCTGGAGCTGCTCTGAAGTCAGCAGCTCAGGGTCATGCCGAGGAGCTGGTAGCTCTGGTAGCTCATACTTCTTGAGTTTTTGTAAGAGCAAAGCCACTTTCTTCTTGGCCTTCATACAAAACATAAGAAACAACAAACGGAATTAGTTGATGTGAAGATAAAAGAATAATTAAATCAATCAGTAAAATCAGATACTGATTTTGCAATTTATGATGACAAATTACAGAAAAGGGACTGGATGACATGTAAATTTTCTACCATTTCTAAAATGATGGTGAGGATGGTGACTAGCTGTCTACATCAATCCAAACTGCCCAAATTGTCAGATACACCAGCAATGGAGTCTACAGCCCAAATATCACACCAATCAGAAAATCTGACAAACTGATATCACTCATTAAATTTGACACTTTGTTTGCACATTTGATGGCCACCAATTGGATGGTTAAGGCAATCAGAAGTGAGAATTTTTGGGATATGTTGCACACATAATGGATCCCACAATTTGAACAGTTGGACTGAGATACATTTATGATGTGGCTGCCGCTTAAGAAGTCTCTTCGGAGACATCCAATAAAATTGGAACGATACAGTGAAGATTAGCACGCCCATGCACAAGGATGACAAGCACAAATCGAGAAATGGCTGCCATTTAAGAAACTGTGGAGATAATCAAGCTCCAACAAGGTTGTAAGTCCATCAGTTGCCAGGGAAGTCTTACAGGGATGCAGTGTGCTCAAACAAAGTACCACTTCTCCAGAAATTAGGTGAATTTACAATAAAGCTCGGGTAAACGCCACACATGTGCCAGCATGGCAAGATAGGTCTAGGAACCAATACATTCATCAGAACAGGGCCCACTATATTGATGCCCTAGCCCAAGAATCAGGTTGATCCACTAGTCAGGTGGACACAGTTTGCAAACCAAATGTGCAGCTCTGAAAAACTTGGCTGAAGTTTTCTAACCCATCCACCTGTTTTGAATATTGGAGCCCACATGCTGATTGAACCAGATTTTATTTATTTATTTATTATTTTTTTTTTTGGGGGGGGGGACATGTAAGAGGTCGACCAATCTGATGGATGGATTACATCTCGCAAGTATGTGCCATGCTGGCACGTGTGGTGTGTATAGAAGCTTTATTACACACATGTGTGCTCTTAGCGAAGCTCATATATAATTATCATAGCTGCAAAGTAATCCATGGATGCATTCAACAGTACACCGGCCTACCACTCAAGGTTATAATTGCACAAGGGAAGCTGGATTAGATGTTCATGTACTCAAAACTCGACACAATTAACGAGGGCCTAGTGCAAGCAGACTTGAAATGAAATCGAATAGGTAACCTTTTCAAAGTTGAAAAGTTTGCAAGATGCAACCACCACCTTAGGCCCAGCACCCAAGAGAGTTACATAAATCTACTAATTTTTTTACTGAAATTGAGATCAGAAACCTTGAGCTCAATGCCATCCAAGGGTCCAATAATATCTTCAACTCCTTGAAATAGCAATCACCCAAGCAAGGAATCTGAGTCTCCTTTGGACAATAACAAATTCACAAAATCCACTTTTCTTTCTCCAACTAGTTCTTTCATTGCATCTCATTAACAACTCTGCATTTCACTGATGACTCCCTTGTGTTCTTTTCTATCAGCAATAAAATCAAATTTACTAAATTTTCCACACACACACACACACACACACACACACACACAGAGTTGGCTTCCAGAGAATCATGCATGAGGGAAACCTCTAGAAAAGAAATCTGCAATCAAGTTGGTTTCATTGATCCTTTACAAGGAAAGGTTCCCTACGAATCTCGAACCACCCATATGGTCAGATTCATAGAGTTAACTTCAAAAAACATCAAAGGACCCATGGATGACCTTTTGAAAAGGCAAATCCCAACCTTGAATGCAGTAATTCCACAAGATTCAAGTCTCCATCTTCAGCGATCCAGAAGAATACCAATCTAATTACAGCCATCATCCCTCACCATGCCTTCAATCCTAGGATGACTCCCCTGTGATTTTGCGGCACTAAATTTGCGCAGGTGATATACTGCAATGTGAAGAGTAATTCCTAAGCTATGCCATTATCAAAGTGAGGGTGGTACCCATGTCCTAGAGACATGTAGTGCACTAAAAGAAAGTGTCAAGGTCTCCATCTACAGAATTTATTTCAAACAAAATAAATAATTGGTTCAGGTGTAGTTGGAAAGTTAGCCTCTAACTTGACTGGAGAAATGGGTTGGTCATATCTAAGCCTTATCCCAACTAACTGGTGTTGTCTACATGAATCTTCCGCCATTCCACTCAGTCAAGGGCCATAACTGCAGTTAGACCATAGGTCATCGAGTCTTTTCTTACCACCTCCACCCACATCCTTGTGGGCCTTCCCCTTCCCTTTTAGAGCATCCACTTGTACAAGCTCACTCTTTCTAATTAGTGCAGTTCTTGGTCTCCGTTGCACATGATCAAACCATCAAAGTCTATTTTCCTCATCTTATTACCTATTGATGCTACTCCTAAGTTCCCTCAAATGCATTCTTTTCTAGTTCTATCCTTCCTCCTCTTGCCGCTTATCCATCAACATCCTCATACCAGCTACACTCATCCTATGAACATGTTGTTCCTTAATTGCCCAAAATTATGTCCCATAAAGCATGGCTGGCCTTATAGCTAGCCTATAAAATTTCCCTTTCAGTTTGAGTGGCACACGACGATCACATGAAACTCTAGAGGCACATCTCCATCTCTTCCACCCAGTTTGAATTCTATGGGAAGCATCCTTCTCAATCTCTCCACTCTCATGAATTATCTACCCGAAATATCGAAAGTGGTCATTTTGGGAAACTTCTTGGTATCTCTACCCCTTCAAATGTACGCATTTCATGTTCAGAGTGGTGGACAATGTGGAGGTTATACTCACATCAAAAACTTACTAACAAGGATCACTTTTTGTGTCCTACATCCCTGGATTTTCATGGCCCAACTTGGTTGGGTAAGATGGTTGAGCGGATAGAAACATTTTGGGTTTTCAAATCTAACATAGAGAACCCGTCTCATGTCATCATTGATGTGTATGTCTATTCCTAACAAAATTACTTTCCATGTTGTAGCCTGCATACTTGGGTGATGTCAAGAGGCCAACGTCCATGCATAGATTGCATAAAATATAGTAAAACCTTCTAATGTACATATGCATACTTAGATTTATTTAAATAAAACACACCATATGAAATTTTTTTACTGAAAGATGACGCACTTATTTAGGGCCAAAGGCCGAAGAAAAAGAAAAAAAAAAAAAAAAAAAAAAAACCCCAACCCTAACAGACTAAATCCCCAAATACAGACTCAAGGGCCTCACTCCCTGATATGCAAGAACACCCGATTACAGACCCCCATAGCAAAGCTACTTTGATTATGGAAACGACGGTGATTTCTCACAGACCAATAGCCCAAAGGATGGCTAGCAGCGCCAATCTCCATCTAGAGGATCCAAGGAAACCCCATCCTCCATAATGTCATAACCAAAATAAGATCTCCATCGAACCCTGCATCACCCAACACATCTTCGAAGATTTAAGGATCCTGAATCACACCACTTAGAAAAAGAGCAGTGAATGGAAAGGTGGTCAACAGATTCCTTAGTGCTTGGGCAAAGAGGACAAGTGTTTGGCAGGATGAACAATCTCTTGTGCAAGTTGTGGATGGTCAAAACCACGTTTTGCCCAACTAGCCACGCAAAAACCGCTACGTTCAAAGGGGCACCATACCTCCATAGAAAAGCCATATGACATGTAGCACCTTTGGGTTTGATTAAGACAACACCAAGTATAATGAGCTCACCAAGAAAATGCCAAATTTGCTAAAGCGCCAAACAAACGAATCCTCCAAACCCAGAGGAAGGCAAAATCCTCTATAGATGATACAACAAAACTACCAAATCATCGAATACCAACCTGCTCAAATCTTGACGGCAGGGGGGGAGCCACACTCCCCCAGAATCCTAGGGTGCAAAGCAAAGTGACAGAAATGTTAGCCACTAGGCAAAGGTTAGCCACGATAGGAAAGGATGATCGAAGCAAAGAGTCTCACACCAAACATCCTCCCAAAATCTTACCCTGGTACCCTCCCCGATAGCAAAACAGAAACCCCCCAGTTAGTAACAGACCCACTCGAGCAACAAACTTCCAAAGAAAGAGGCCCTATAAAAAGACGAATTCCTGATCCACCATCCCATAGAAGAGGATCCATACTTGGCCACAACAATCCTTCTCCATAACTTGGCCTCCTCAATACTGAACCACCAAACTTGCTTACCTAACAGGGCCTTCTTCACCACATCAAGGCGCTTGATACCAGCACCCCCCTTAGGTGAAATTTCCCACTTGAAGCACCACATTGCCATAAGAAATCCTTCCTTAATTTGTCTATTCACGCAAGGACAAACTTAGGACATTGGAACAAGGAACAAGGAAAAAAGGGGAAGATTGGAGAGGGAAGCTTTGATCAAGGTGATCTTACCATCGAGAGAAAGAAATTTACTCTTCTAAGGAGAAAGATTCCTCTCCATTCTCTCAACCACCCTATCCCAGGTGCAGACCAGGCTTGCCTAAGCAAAGAGGAAGACCCAAATAGGTCAAGGGAAAGGAACCTAGTCGACACCCAAAAACACCTTCTAAACATGAAACCTCCTCTTAAGAGATGTTAATACCTAATAGCTCACTCTTAACAAAGTTAATATTAAGGCCAAACACGACTTCAAACCACCTTATAGCAATACGCAAATTGGCCACCATAGATTACTTGACCTCACAAAACATAAGGGCGTGTTTGGCCGGACGAATCCCATGGGATTGGGAGGGATGGGATGGTAAAATCCCGTGATATGCCAAACGAGCCAAACAGACCCGATGAACTTGTCCCGGGATATAGCAAACCCATGGATCTTAAACCAATCCACTGACATCACCATCATTACCTTAAAATTGATCCCATCCCTCCTAATCCCGTTCAATCGTGCCTGGGGTGTGTTTGGTTGGACGGATTGGAATGGATTGGAAGGTAAAATCCCGGGATATGCCGGGTGTGCCAAACAGACTCGGTGAACTTGTCCCGGGATATAGCAATCCCATGGATCTTAAACCAATCCACTAACACCACCATCATTACCTTAAAATCCATCCCATCCCTCCTAATCCCTCTTAATCCACCCGGCCAAACCGGCCCTAAGGGTTTCATCAACGAACTTAAGGTGGTTAATCATCAAAGGGAAATTAGCCACCTTAAAACCCTTAAAAATACCCCTCCATCTAACCTTTGGATAAGATTTTACTAAGAGCTTCAACCTCTACAACAAATAGGAAGGGGGAAACAAGATCCATTGGCAAAGACCACTAGAAGATTAAACGAATCCAAACAAAGAACCAAAATCAAGGTGTTCCGTATCCGTTATGATACGGCCGTAAAGGCCGATATGTATAGGTAATAGTCGTGATTGTTGTGCGATACGGAGATGAAATGGGGCATTTGATTTTTGGGGACCATACTAGCCGTTACGGGGTATAACAACCGTTACCCCTGTAATGGTTGAAAAATGACTAATTTTTTATATTTAAATTAATTTTTCTCCACATTTTCCCACTTTTCTTATTCTAAAAACTTTCCCAAATTATTCTACAGCAGATTTTGACTACTCTTACTATGATTTTTAGGATTAAAACCATATATTGAAGCGATTTGGGCGAATTGAAGCTCTAAGGGTCATTTTTTTCAAAAAAAAAAAAAAAAAAGTGGTATTTATGCCTTTCTTCTTATTTCTAGTTCTGATGCTTGATTGTAATTTGAAAATATTAGCGACACATAACTATGTTCATAAATTCACCAGACAACCACACACAACACTCTCACTAAAGAGTGGACCATTATACTATCATAAATATGTTTTAAAATGAATACATATTTGGAATATTTAAATTATTTTGGATTTTCTAAATATTTTTCTATAATTTTTTAGGCAATAAAAATTTTCAACTGTTATAGGGGTTGTAACCGTCGTTATGTCCTCGTATCGGCCGTTACAACCAATACTCGTATCAATAACGGTAGTAACCGCTATGACAACCGTTACCAATACAAAATACCTTGTCGTTAATCGGCACCAAATATTTAACTAAGGAAACACATGACTGGATCCAACTCCCCCACTGTGCCCTAAAAACTAAACGAGTCAACATGTAATCTAAGAATGACCAATCGACATCGTCATAAGCTTTTTCAAGGTCCAACTAATAGGTCGACGAATCAAATTCAAGAATCGTGCATCCCAGTTGACGTGCTACGAGAATTCTATTCTACACAAAAGACACGAAGTGAAGTGGATGCTAGGAAATTATTGGCAATGAATGGGCGAATTAATGCAAAATCTCTATAATTAGATCATAGCTAACTAATATTTATGCAAGCTATTGGGTTAACAATTTGGAAAGCTCTCAAATAAATCTTTTAAATCACAGAGCAGTAGTCTATGACAACATTAAAAAAAAGGATTTAGGCTGTTTTTGGAAGCATGATTGAATTAAATTGCAATTTACTCCAATAAAGATGAAATATCCAAATTGTAACCACCTTCATTAGCCTTCATATTGAGGGAGATGGCTCCAAAATGCAGTAGTTCTCTTGCAGATATCTTCCCTACTTTGGCTAGAGTGTTGAACATTCCTTTTTCCATGGCTAACCGCTGCTCTGCTTATGGTTCGGGAGCTTGGTGCCCTCCTTGTAGAAGAGCTCTTTCAAATAATGAGTTGTTGATGCTTCTACAAGGGATTCCCCCGATCCCTGAGTTGGACGATTCCTTTACTTGGATGCTCACATCTTCTAGTCGATTCTCCTCCGAGTCGTTCAGGCCACTTATCAAGAACCGTTGCTCCTCATATCACACAAAGTTCCCTTCATTCTTTTGGTCCTATGGAGCCCTAAAAACAAAGTTACCAATACAAAATACCTTGTCGTTAATCGGCACCAAATATTTAACTAAGGAAACACATGACTGGATCCAACTCCCCCACTGTGCCCTAAAAACTAAACGAGTCAACATGTAATCTAAGAATGACCAATCGACATCGTCATAAGCTTTTTCAAGGTCCAACTAATAGGTCGACGAATCAAATTCAAGAATCGTGCATCCCAGTTGACGTGCTACTAGAATTCTATTCTACACAAAAGACACGAAGTGAAGTGGATGCTAGGAAATTATTGGCAATGAATGGGCGAATTAATGCAAAATCTCTATAATTAGATCATAGCTAACTAATATTTATGCAAGCTATTGGGTTAACAATTTGGAAAGCTCTCAAATAAATCTTTTAAATCACAGAGCAGTAGTCTATGACAATATTAAAAAAAGGATTTAGGCTGTTTTTGGAAGCATGATTGAATTAAATTGCAATTTACTCCAATAAAGATGAAATATCCAAATTGTAACCACCTTCATTAGCCTTCATATTGAGGGAGATGGCTCCAAAATGCAGAGTTCTCTTGCAGATATCTTCCCTACTTTGGCTAGAGTGTTGAACATTCCTTTTTCCATGGGTTGTTTTGTTTTGCTTATGGTTCGGGAGCTTGGTGCCCTCCTTGTAGAAGAGCTCTTTCAAATAATGAGTTGTTGATGCTTCTACAAGGGATTCCCCCGATCCCTGAGTTGGACGATTCCTTTACTTGGATGCTCACATCTTCTAGTCGATTCTCCTCCGAGTCGTTCAGGCCACTTATCAAGAACCGTTGCTCCTCATATCACACAAAGTTCCCTTCATTCTTTTGGTCCTATGGAGCCCTAAAAACAAAGTTACCAATACAAAATACCTTGTCGTTAATCGGCACCAAATATTTAACTAAGGAAACACATGACTGGATCCAACTCCCCATCTTTGCATTGCATGCCTAAAAACTAAACGAGTCAACATGTAATCTAAGAATGACCAATCGACATTGTCATAAGCTTTTTCAAGGTCCAACTAATAGGTCGACGAATCAAATTCAAGAATCGTGCATCCCAGTTGACGTGCTACTAGAATTCTATTCTACACAAAAGACACGAAGTGAAGTGGATGCTAGGAAATTATTGGCAATGAATGGGCGAATTAATGCAAAATCTCTATAATTAGATCATAGCTAACTAATATTTATGCAAGCTATTGGGTTAACAATTTGGAAAGCTCTCAAATAAATCTTTTAAATCACAGAGCAGTAGTCTATGACAATATTAAAAAAAAGGATTTAGGCTGTTTTTGGAAGCATGATTGAATTAAATTGCAATTTACTCCAATAAAGATGAAATATCCAAATTGTAACCACCTTCATTAGCCTTCATATTGAGGGAGATGGCTCCAAAATGCGGTAGTTCTCTTGCAGATATCTTCCCTACTTTGGCTAGAGTGTCGAACATTCCTTTTCCATGGCTAACCCAAACTTTCTGCTTATGGTTCTGAGCTTGGTGCCCTCCTTGTAGAAGAGCTCTTTCAAATAATGAGTTGTTGATGCTTCTACAAGGGATTCCCCCGATCCCTGAGTTGGACGATTCCTTTACTTGGATGCTCACATCTTCTAGTCGATTCTCCTCCGAGTCGTTCAGGCCACTTATCAAGAACCGTTGCTCCTCATATCACACAAAGTTCCCTTCATTCTTTTGGTCCTATGGAGCGCATCCCCCCCCCCCCCCCTTTTCCTGCACTACCCATTTGCAGTCGAGGTTTGGTCTGTTATCTTTCTCAAATTCCACACCCCTTGGGTGATGCCAAGAAACATTCAGGACTTGCTATTTGCTTGGCATGGTGGAGGCACTGGCGAAGACTTTAAGGTTGTCTAGCGTTTGACGCTCATGGCCTCCCTTTGGAACATTTGGCTAGAAAGAAACCTTCACTACTTCAGAAATTCCTCCTCCTGCCAAGACCTCCGCACAAATATTAAGGGGTGTGAAGGATTGGTCCTCTAATCTCAACCTAACTGACAAAATTTTCACTTCTTCTCTCCTGGGTTAATCCTGTGATTTGGGTTGGAAGTCAGCTTGAGCTTCTGGTTCTTCTAGGGCAATTTTTGTTTCATGCTTTTTGTGGGGGTCGTGGCCTCTGGCCTTGGGCAAATCCTATATAGCTTTGTATAGCTTTTTTTCCACTTTTTCTGTTTTCTTTGGGGTTCAGTCTCTCAGCCCTCTTATATGGCTTAGTTGCATGGTGATTTTTTAGGTTTTTCTGGGTTGTTTTGTTTTGTTTTGCGTATTGTTGCTTCCCTATATATATATATATATATATATATATATATATATATATATATATATATATATATACACACACACACACACACACACACACACGGAAATGCTCACTCATAACCAGTTCGCCAACGTAATATGTATTTAACTTTTTTGAGAACCCACCATACGTGATTTCGATCCAAAATCTGAACCGTTCATGTGAAGCAGCACCTCGTGAAACCCCCCAAGCTCAAGTTTTACATTGATCTAAAACTTTGATGGGCCATTAAAAATGAAAACAGTTTCATCCCTTGATTTGCATTTCTCTTTGCTATGGCCCACCAGAATTTTAGATCGGGGTGAAAATTTGCCACATGGGGTTTCATGGGATTCCGCATCACATGGACTGTTCAGATTACACACCCATGGCACGTGTGCAAAGGTGCGCACGTGCGTAGGTGCGTAGGGGAGCATGACTCTATATATATATATATATATATATATATATATATATATAGAGAGAGAGAGAGAGAGAGAGAGAGAGAGAAACACACACACATATCATTCGTTAAAAGGAAAAAAAAAAAAAAAGCAGGACTTGAGAGGTGTAGCTCAAATTCAAGTGCTAGGTCCTCATTTTGAATACTAGGAAATGCCATGTTGTCTAGTCCTTTCCTTTTCGAATGCACCGAAGTTTCAATAGTCTTTCATGATCCATATGGATCATGGATATGATCCCTTGATCAGATATGTGATGGTAGGTTGGTTGCATCAATTCCCCCCCGGCTTGTAAAAGAATCACTCTCTAGTTCTACTTTCATGGTAGTCTGTCACCAATCACCATCATCCTCCTTTGCATTGCATGCTCTCCTGTTGTGTAGCGTTTGATAATGTAATGCTGTGCATTAGCCGGAAGCGAATTTCCTATAGCCAGGGGACTACAGGAAGCCCTGATAACCCTAAGCTGTTAGGCCCACCACAGTGTCCGTGTAATACCCAATCTGTCCATCAGTTTCACCAGTTCATGTTAGGACATGAGCCCAAAAATGAGGCAGATGCAAAACTCAAGTGGGCCACACCACACCACAGGAAATGGTGAGGATGGAAATGCCCACCGTTGAGGAATGTTTATGTGCCACACAACTTGTTCATAAGGTGACTCCCACCAAACATAACTATCAGCTTGATCAAAAACATATATGGCCCTGAAGAACTTTTCAATGGTGGCATCCAATCCTCACTGTTTCTTACTGTGTGGCCCACCCACTTGAGATTTGAATCTGCCTGATTTTTTAGATCACCTCCCAACCTGAGCCAGTGCAACTGATAGACCGAGCAGATACAACACAAGCATCACAGTGGGCCCCACAAAGCTTAGGATTACAGGGGCTTCCTATAATTACAGGAAATTCGCGTCTGCATCAGCCCAACATGACTTTAGCCAAAGTCGACTGTAGCTCACGTTGCTTTTGCTTGGGCTTTTGTGCAAACCCAAACTTTCTGTCATGTCTTTGATTTCCTTTCCAGTCCTCAAATTGTTCATTCTGATCTAAGTGTCACAATTGACATATCCAAGTTTACCTAGATGCACACCATAAACAATTTCACTAATCAAGCTGCTAATCTTTCTGTCAATTTCTCCATAGAACTTACTTCTTATCCTTCCGTCGATTCATTTTCTAATTCTTCTACTGATTCATTGATTGATCCATCAGTGGAATCTTCAAATGACCCATCAGTGGGTCCACATTGGACTCAAGAGTCAATACACCAGTGGATCCAGTGGTGGATTCATTAGTCTATCAACACAACAATGGATTCTTTGTGTTCATTATCTCAGGCTGTGAGACTTTCTCCAAGCACTTCATTCATTAGTTCTTCAGGCCGCCTTTCCTCCTCATGAGGCTTAGATTCCATCATAGACTCATAGTAGCATACTGGCGCTGTTTTCTCACCATAGAAAGAGAACCAATGGGATCATTGTTTATATGACAACTATCAATAGTGTCTTGGAGCTGTTTATTGGGGTCTCTCACCAGCCACTGTGATGTTCTACTACGAGTAGGCATCTCCGGATAACTTAAGTAACGAGAGAGAGAGAGAGAGAGAGAGAGAGAGAGAGAGAGAGAGAGAGAGAGAGAGAAACTGTTGTAAGGAGCATAGGAACAATAGCTTCTCATAGAAATCTCAACAAGTGCTTCAACCAGTTACTGGGTATAGGTTGGTTGGGGAATAATTTGGAGTGATTAAGGGTTGCATAGGTATAGCATAGGAGCTGGTTAGAGGTTGGTTGCAGGTGCATTTGGGGACTGTTTTTAGAGGCAAACAATGGGGCTGAGGTAAGGTTGAATTTAGGACAAATTTATGGGCAGGTTAGGAGCTGTTCTAGGTTTTAAAAGAGTCAGGATTTGGGGCTCTTTGGAGAATTATTTATGGGTTTTAAATGGGGCTGAAATAGGGCTTGAATTAAAGGTAGTTTGGGAGCTCATGGGACTGGGTAAGACTTGGGGTTTGTGAATTTAGGTGGAATATCCACAAAACGAGATCCACTGTGGTCTTTGTTTATACGATAACTATCAATGAAGTCTTGTAGCTGTTCATTGGTGTTATGGTGTATCTCACAAATCACTATCCCCCTCAATAGCTCATTAACTTGTGTCCGCATCATCTTAGAACCATATGATGTTCTATCATCTCTGGATAACTGGACAGGATGGACTGACGTAAAGAGAGGTGGAATGTGGAAAAGAATTGTTGCAAGGAGTATAGGAACAATAGCTTCCCGGAGACATCTCAACAAGTACTAAAATGGGTTACTGGGGATAGACTCATTAGGGAATGATTCTGAGTAAGGATTGCTTAGGCACACTGTTATCATAGTTGTAGGATTCATGATTACCAATCATACAATTTGTATTGTATTGAATGGCTGTATGATTTAAATTTTCAAATCATACTGATGGGGACATCATGCGCACACGCACACGAACACCACCCCTCCTACGCACGTACGTACGCAGGAGGGCCCCACCATCGATCTGGCTGGATGACGACATCCAGAGAGGGCCTCCTATCTAGAAGACGAAGTTTTGGTTCAAAAGGGTGGGCCCAATAGACAAGAAAAGCCCATCATGGGATCTCATGATTATGGCCCACTCGTTAGATTGATTTCATATTTTAGGTTTTGCTTATTATTATTATTTAGAACATCATGAACGCTTTAGATTTCTTTATTTGGTTTTTATTTTAGTTTACTTCATTGCCAAGTAATAGATTGCGCACATGGTGCGAGTTTTTGGGGTATAGGATTTTCCCTATAAATAGGCACTCATTGTAGTTCTTTTCATTCATTGACGATTAATAAAAATTCTATGTTTTCCTACTCTCTAAGTTGTGAAGCCTAATTGGGTGCGAAGCCCTCTCTTCATTGAAGAGTTAACTACCATGGTGCGAAGCCACATCTATCCCAACTCGCCCTCGTCTATCGCCATCTCTACTACATATCTTCTACCATCCCTTCTTCTCATCTCACCCCATCATCTACACTTCGAATCAATCATCTATTGCAGAATTCTCCTCCCCACAGCAGAATTTCAGAATCTAGCCATACAGGAGGGCTGAAACTTCGGCGGAGTACCACGCACAAACCGTACATCGGATCGAGCTGAGATTTGAGGGTTTTGGAATCCATCCCTAGCCGACCAGGACCAAGGTGGCATTTTTCTGAATAGTGGGCCCCACACACATGCGGCCGAGATCACACGCATGTGCGTCTAGGCCATTGTTGTTGTCCACGCGTGCGGTACTTCTCTAGTTCGTCTCTCTCCTCTCTTTCACTCCGCTTTCACCCAAAATCCCTAAACCTAACCCTAAATTACTCAAATCTCCAATTTTATGCCCCTTTTCATACCCTAGGGTTCCTTAATTTGAAATTGGTGGATCCCTTGGATTAGAGACTGATTACTATGTATATGTGGATGATTATTTCTTATCTTTAAGTATCGTTTGATTCATAATTTTTATTGATCCAGCCCTATCATGTGTAGGCCTGGACCCACATAGATTCCCCTTAATTGAATGTTTGGACTTTCATGTGGGATATGGAATTTATGTAATTGTTTCTGAACTAACGTGATCTTAAGCCTGAAATCTCGCATATCATATTTAATTTTCATGTCCTGCATCACATACACCCAAACTGCAAATCCTACATAATCATACAATTGTCATAGGTATTGTACCAAATTGTAAGATAAACAGGGATTACATAAATGGCGCACAAAATTACCTAGAAGTAACTCATTTTTGTCTTTTGAGGGGGATAGAAAGGACATTTGGGGATTTTTTATATTCATAAAAATCCAAAACAAAGAAATTAAGATATCAATTTATGCAGTCAACGGAATCAAATGCTGCTTTTTCCAACATCATTCAAAGAGAGAGGAAGAAGAAGAAGAAGGCGCATTTATATTCCTTTGTTCACAAGCTTTCTTAATGTAACTAAAACTCCCAACTCTTTCCTTGCTAAGAAAGTTTAAACAGAAAAGGAAACTAACTATTAACATCGAGAGAGAGAATGACCATGTACATGAGTAAACAAAGCACATATGGATACTGCACATGTATGCATGCATGTGTGTACAGTGCACATGGTGGGGTCCATAACCCGATCAAATCACCTGTGGTGCCCACCAATCTAAGAGATCATCTGTTGGGCTCATAGATGACACAGTCTCTGGCTGCCTCCTTTTGGTCATCCATAAAAAGCATGAGTCCCATATCTTGATCTAAGATATGATGGTGGAGGTTGGTGGCACCAACAACCTTACTTTGGTTGCTTGCTATTTGGGGCGTGCACTCAATAGTTGGGCTATGGGTCAATACTAGGTGGAACTGCATTGGCCTTTGTGTGGTGTCAATTTGTGCCTCCACCATGACTGGTTTCAAGAACATGGGTTAAGAGGGAAGTTGATGTTTGGAGGGTAGCCAATCGTAAAACTTCTTGCAAATCTACCATTTAAAAGCCAAACCAAAATTGCTAGGTGATGATTGCCTTCTGTTTTCCTAAGGGGTCGTTTGGATAGTGGTAAATGGGGCAAGTAGTAAATGATTTACTAGCAAATCATTTACTACTTGTGTTTGGATGCTCTAATTTGCTTTGTAAATGATTTACTAGCAAAGCCACATTCTCATTTACCAGCAAAAAGCGACATCTCTATTTTTTGAATGAAAGCTTATAAAGCAAATTTCATTTACCATTTACAGGCTATCCAAACACTGTAAATGATTTACTAATAAATCATTTGCAACTTAAAGCCAAACAGACAGGCTGTAAATCATCTACAGCCTTTAGGGCCTGTTTGGATGCCTGTAAGTTGGGTAAGTGGGAAGTCACTTACAGGGAAGTCACTTACAGGTGGTGTTTGGGGGAGAAAAATCGCCTGTAAGTAACTTACAACCTGTAAGTCACTTACAGCAAATCTACCAAAAAACTAAGCAGGCGAGGGGGTCGGAAGTCACTTCCTGTAAGTCACTTACAGGCTCAACGGTCATATTTTTAAAAAGAGGGGAAGAGGGAGAAACGCACCAACCCACCAACCACCATTATAGCCATGAAGCTCCAACCAATGAAGAGGAAGCAGCAGCCATTGAAGGAACTCCAGCAAGCCTTCCGACCTTGGTTGAAATTGTAAGAACGGTAGGGTAGTGCCTTCCGTCTCTTCTCCTCTCAAAAACAGTAGGGTTTCTTGCACTTTTTCTCCTTTGAAAACGGGAGTGGTTTGACGGAAGCGGATTGCGTACTGAGTAAGCTCTTCGAGGTCCACCATGATTTATATATTTAATCCACTCCGTCCATCCATTTTAACTGATAACTTTTGGCATGCCAAAAGATGAATCATATCCAAAGCTTGAATTGACCATGCTACAGGAAACAGTGTGACTTGAGCGTCCACCGTTGAAAAATTCTTGTGGGCCACAGAAGTTTTTTTATCGAGCTTATTTTTGTATTTTCCTTTCATCCATGTCTTTAAGATCTTATGAACAGGTTGGATGGTAAGTAAACATCACTGTGGGGCCCATAAAGGTTTCATCAGGTGGGCCTCACCATGTAGATGTTACTGTCCAAAGATGAAGGTGATCTCCATGATATTAGAAATAAGTTGATGGGCTAGAAAACTTAGGCTGATTTTTTTTTATTTTTTTTTATTTTTTTATTTTTTTATTTTTTTTTTGCAAATTGAACAATGGGTTGAAGTACTTCAATATGGTACAGGGAGATGAGGGAAGCAATTCTTGCCACAGGCCGTTCATAACCCCGGATTGAAGTTACAATGGTTCCAAGTCCATCTTAAAATGCATGGAACTATTAGATTTTGGTCTTGTGAATTAAACGATGCCAACCCACTTCTGTCATTTATTCTACATTGAATTGGGTTATTGCTATCCAGTTCAAGGAAGTATTCAAAAGCACCCTTAGATAACCAAAGGACTAGTCATTTTAAATTTCTAGAAACCTATGATTTGTGACTGGCACGCAACTGCACACAACCATGTTTTGGGACTTTACATGGGCAAACATTCTTTTGCAAATTGAACACACGCTTCTTTCATCACCACATTCTATGAGACCACATCCCATCCACCCTAAAAGGTAGAAACAACAAGCATTCTTTTAGTATGTTGGTATTGGTGTCAGATGCGCTTTTGAGCCTTTTGATGGATGGCTTGGATATCAGAATCGCTCGCCATGTTGGCATATATGGTGTTGTATGCATTAACTGCCTTGGACACGTGTTGAAGCTTAGCAAAACTCTTATATAACGCTGACCAAGTCTCGTGTGCAATATCTTCACTTTACATTACTGTACAAAGTGGGGCCTATGGTCTTGATCCAAACTGTTTTTATGGTGGGGCTCTCCTGGACAAAGCCATCCACCAAAAACCTCCAGATTGGAAGATCCTAGTTGTAGAAAAATATGATCTTATTTTGGTTGAAATTGTAAGAACTAGGAAGAGCTCTTAGAAGGCCACTATTCTCTTTTCCTTGGAAACATTGCTTGTAGACAAATAAATTGTTCCTTGCTATTGTTGTTTGGTATGTGCATTGGAATAATTGAAACTGGTGGAATTCATTAGCAACTGCTCAATTTCTACATAATCCATTGAATTTAAATTAACATGAACTTTTCTCACCTGAATCAGTTCCAATTAATGTGCATAAATGATCTGAAATGGCAGATGATCATAACTCATTAATAGAGCTGAAAAAACAAGTTAAACATGTTTGAATTGAGCTAGATGGAAAAGATAATTGCTTAATAAGTTAAACATGTTTGAATTCGTGAGCCCACTTTTATAGCCTACTTGATGATTGGTTTAGCTTAATAATTATCTCAAATATTCATCTTGATGGGCTTAACAAAATAACATATTTGATCCTATGTTTTTTTTATATGATTATAACATTTTAGAATGATTCCCCAATCTAAGCTCGCTTTCGATGTGAATATGACTTTCTACAGCAAGTAACTACAGGCTATCCAAACAGAAAAACTAACTTACCTGTAAGTGACTTACAACTTACATCCAAACAGGTTACCTGTAAGTAACTTTCACTTGTAAGTCACTTACATGTAAGTCACTTACAACTTAAAAGAACTTACAGGCATCCAAACAGGCCCTTAAGTGATTTACTAGTAAATTATTTACAATGTAAACCATTTACCACCATCCAAACGACCCCAAATGTTCATGTCATGATTGGCGAAATAGGAATTGTACAGCTGGTCCCAAATAGCTACAACCATGCTATATGCTGATTATGATGTATTCATTTGTCATGATGCTACATATCCATCCATAACGATTTGCAACATAGAATTCTTAAAGCCAACCCTAAGTAACATAGTCATTGACAATAACCTAATCGAGCCCAATTTCATAACAGTCAAAATGTTCAGCAACAGCCTGGAATTGGATTCTATGCTATTGAGAAAAACAAGGAAAACAAAAGATAAATAAGAGCCGTTTGTTTCAATAACATATAAAACATTGGAGAAATCATGGCCCCTAATGCAAGAAAACTACAAACTTACTCTTCTAAGGCTGTATATGAGTCTCTCTTCATCTGTCATCAGTTTCTTTCTCAGCTTCTTTGCACGTCTGATCTCCCTTAGGGTCTTCCCTGTTTCCCTCCTCATCCGCTTCTCCACCTTACTCCGCATACTCCTCCCTCTCGTTGTTGACATCAACCGAGACCCATGAAGATAACCAAATGAGGAGATGGAAGAGAAGTTTACTTCATTCACTGACCTCGGTTTAATGATATTGCTTTCGTGACAATGTGAAGAAACACCTCTTAATAGAAAATTCCTGCATAAACAACATCAAAAGAAAAAATTTCAAAAAAAAAAAAAAAGAAGAAGAAAAGGAGTGAAGCTAAAAGCAGTGTTTGTGATTATTATTTAAATAATAATAATTTTTTAAAAAAAAATTTTAAAAAAAAAAAAAAAAAAAACAAGAAGAAGAAGAAAAGGAAGAAAAAGAAAGATGGTTACTGGTTTTGGAGAAGCGAAATGGTCTTCAAACAATGTCTTTGGATGTTCCTCATCGCCCACATGGTTGGCATTTAGCATCATTCGCAAGAATCTATAAGCATCCAAGAATAATTAATATTTTCAAAAGGTCGGCTTGCATTTCCATGGACTTTCTTTAGATAGCCTTAATACATTGAGAGAAAACCCTCGTACAGCTCATGGACCGAAAGCAGATACCTCACACCAGCTACTATATAGCTGCTGTATTGACGTTAGCAAGTTCTGTGGGTCTGATCACGTGGTATATGTTATATCCAGACCGTCCATCCATTTGGCGAGCTCGTCTTAAGGCTTGAGATGAAAAAAGTGACAGATCTAACTATCAAGTGGACCACACTGCAAAAAGCAGTGGGGGATTTAACGTCTACCATTGAAACCCTTTTTGGAAATCAATATGAAATTTGTTTTTCCTCTTCGGTAAGGTTTTTTTTGACTTTATGATCAGATTGGATGGAAAATAAATGTTATGGTGGGCCCTACAAAATTTGTAACGATGAAAATCATTATCTCCGCTGTTATTTGTGGTGTGGTCCAGATGATCTTTGGATATGATTCAATTTTTTGTATAATGCTCTAAAATGATCTCTAAAAATAGGTGAATGGTGTAGATATAATAACTACATCACTGTGGGGGCCATGTAACTTTGATCTCCTTTGAACCGTTCGTACAACTCGGAGCTCAAGGCGCGTCAATGCTCATCTTCGCACTACATACCTACAGCAGCTATATAGCATGGACCATACCTTTTAGGGCCTGTTTGGTTTTTCAATTACGCCTATAGTTTGCGGTAAAGAAGGCATTAATTACAATTTATGCGTAAATTCTGGTTGGCTGCTATCCCACAATTGTTTTACACACTCTTTCTAAAATCTTGTGTTTGGGCATGCGATGTTATAGTCCCGTCAAACTGATTTTAATGGTATAGTGTCCAGCACCTAGGCTCTACAAGGACTGCATACCATTGTTTGATTTCTTCAACAGTAGTAACTACAGGCGCGTATTGTTTTGTGCCCCTTTTGCTAGACCGGTGGACTGTGGTCATCGTAACCTGTGGGACCCACTATCTATGATATCATCTACCACAAAGTACGGACAGTGCGGTCAGTCCACGTGGGGCCCGTATGGATGTATGTATTTTTGTGCCCATGCAGTATATAGTAATGTACATACAAAATTATCAAATTTTCCAAAAACTGAAACAAATCTTCTCTGACCGATTATTGGTCAATCACCTAAGCCTGGATAAACGAAATAAACAAATATCAGCTTCAAACCAATCTTCTCTAACCAATTATCGGTCAATTAAAACAACTTCCTACCGTGTGATCCACCTGATATTTGAAACTACCTCATGTTAAGACGAATTTGATCTAGAAAAACGCATGAACGTCCTAGTTGCATAATAGACATAGAGCTGTCAGTCCCAACAGCTTAAAAGAGTCCGACATCTCACCTAATCCCATGAAGGATTCCAAAATACACCTTAAACATCTACCTACTTAAAACCCCACTGCATGTAAGCTCAAAAAGCCACGCTGGGGAGAACATTTGTAAACATAAATGAAGAAGACAGTCCTCCCTACAAACATACGGACGCATTTTCAACATCCTAGTTCATGTCCAAAACAGTACAATTTAAGCAGATATAAAAATAAAAATAAATAAAAAGAGAGAGAGAGAGAGAGCAGGAATTAGATGTCCATATCAATCCGGGCAGTTCAGTTAGTGTCAATACATGATCTGAACGGTGATAATGAAAACCATGCAACCAACGATAAGCCTAATTAGTGCCGCAAATGACTCTGGTGTATCTTCCATATCTTCTTATTGTTTTCCATTGTAATTGGTGAATGGACGGAAACTGTATGGTGCTGGGGTAGTCGCCGGAGGCATCGAGTAATTGCTTGCGGAACCCAGTCCGTTGTTCGACATAAGATTGTCCTGTTCGTATTCGATTTCCGGTACAGGTGCATTTCTTCTCTCCAAAGACTCGCAATACACTGTCCACTGAAAGAAAGCCTCGGACGTTGATTTGTATCCCCGGAAGCGGGCCATTGAATAGCCCTCGACATGCTCCCGGCACTCTTCCCATGTATAGTAGATCCCAGGTTGTTGTCTATTGAAAACAACATATATCTTCTTACCCATCTGCACATATAACGAAATTATGATAAACAGCATAGAAAATATCGTTTTACTAACGGAACATATTAATATGAACAATCGAAATTTCTATCCAACTATAGAAGGAATTCTTCAATTATGTAAAGATGCTTCAATACCTAAAACACGGAGTGAAACTAATTTTGAAACACATGTGTATGTATCCTATTCATTGTGTACATATAATCATTGTTGAGGGTTAAATATTGTATATCAAACCCCAGTTATTGCCTAGATTTACGAACATGGTACTGTTTAACGGCCCAATTTAATTGTGTTTGTGATGCAAGGTGTATTTACGAGCTTGGACTAAAACAGGGTGCTAAAAGCATGGATTTAACGCTTAAAATTCACCAAGGCAATGGACGGGACCCCAAGGGACCAAGATCAATGGATTTACATGCCAGAGATTCGAGAAAACTGAGAAACTGAACTCAATAAGCCCGAAAATCAGCCAGAATGCAAGATCACAGAGTTTCCACCATCCATTCGGCTCGAAACTTCATACATGGCCTAAGGACCATAAATTAACCGTACACGTCAAATTTCAGCCATTGGATCCCTGGGGAAGTGGCCCAACGGACAGCTTAGCCCCTAAAATCCTTATTTGGAGCCCGCCTGATATTTGGATATGCTTCAAATTCAGTTTCAACCCGTTAAATGATGCGACAAAATGGATGGACGGAGCGGATTTCTCAAGAACATCATGTTGGACCCCACATGTACAACGAGTGTACACGGGGTAACCCACGGGGTCGGTCAACCATCATAGTCAACAACATCAAACATGCAATATTATGAGAGAGATTATAAGCAGGTTATGCAGGTTGACAGTCATTCGAATGATTAAGCAGTAATCGAACATCAACATCAAAAAAAAAAAATTTTGAAAAAACCCATATCATCTAAAATTACCAACATATCAAGAGCCAGTAAACTTCACTAGCAGCAGAAAACCAAAAAGTACTGTCTAAAAAACCAAATGGTTGACCAGCCATATCAAGCATAAACTTAACAAAAAGGACGAGAGATCTGTAATCGGTCAGAAGACTGATCTGGTGCAAGCAGTATCAGCACAAAGTCCAGTCTCTTATGCTCAGGAAGAGAAATGAATGAGGCAGATTGTTGTTCATCTTTTGATAGGATTCTTGTTGCGTGTAGGATCTCGTTACTTGTGAGGCATTCAATCTGCTCCAGTGCAGGTACAATCTGCTTTATACGTATGATGTCCTTCCCTTTGTGTATGGTTATAACTAGTGACTTGACAGCTTCTGTTACGTCACTCATCTCTTTGTCAATGATGTCTCTCTTCCTAAAATTGTTTGTGCTGCCTGTGTTCACTTACCATTGAGATTCGGACTACGGTTTGCAAAATGAGTATCGTCATGACTTTGAAATGACCACCGGTATTATGTCAACTATCTCCCACATCGTCACTTGATAAAATGAGTGTATCATCATTAAGATCAACCGACGTTGTCGGTGTAACATCGTCATCGCAAGACTTTCTCGAATGCATCGTACTATGTATATTTCCTGTCAAAGCACGCAATCCAGTAGCTCGGTCATTTCCAAATAAGTAAGTGAGGTCATCATACCTTCGCACCGGTTTTCCCCCGAACATGTTGCGCATAGGGATGTGACTATTGAAAACGACATAGAAAAATATTGATTAGTGAATAACATTCGAGCAGTTTTGGACAATATAAATGAATTTACCAATCTCACCCGTATGTAATCATCTCAGACGTCATCTAGCGCGATTACTAGCTTCTTGTCATCATCACAACCAAACCTAATAGCATTCAGGGTGTCCCGAACTTCGAAATACAACCTCTTCAGTATCCGGAGGCGATTACCAACATGCTTCTCCTGAATTGATATCCCTAGTACACTCCTAACAGTTTCCACGACCGTTTTATAGGTCTCATTTTAAAACCCATTGGCAATCTTGCGGCCGCTTGCAACCACATCCATCAATGTATCGATGAGACAGTCATCCATTTCATCAATCTAGCGTATTACACCACTAGACATAACGTTTTCATCAAGCGAGTTTGACTTGTATTTGCATGGTGTCCTTCGTGGTGTGTCACACCGGCCTTGCCCAGGTTGTTTCGTTGGTGTAGTCTGGTTGTCCCGCCTATTCGGATCCATTTCGTTGTCACTATTAACTTTGATAATTTACAAATAGTATAATGAACATATTTAGTCTAACACGTACAACCAAAATATCCAGGTCATGTGAATGCAATAATTTACCAAAGCTGAAATATAATATGCAAATACGTAAGATGGTATATACATCTGGGGGTAATGATCATCTTAGTATAAGCATCCAAAAGTAAAATATTTTTTAACACAGGTCTTTTAGGGCATATGAGTATATTCATGTGATGATATTACCTACTACAAAATGACAAATTGCAATTCAAATATCAAACGATACGACTCACAGGATGAAATTCATTCCACATCCTAGTTGCAATATTGTCTTGATATGTCGCCCATTCGTCCTTCTCATGTTGTGTCACATTAATATCGCATGGTGATAGATATATACTCTCCGTTACATCTGTAGATGCAAGTTCATCTTCTACCAAACCATCTCCTCCAGATATACAGATAAAGTTGTGTAAAACACAACATGCGATGACTATCTTCACCTGTGTTAGATGGTTGTGTGGTGGAGCAGATTTGAGGATTGGAAAGCGGGCTTTCAATACTCAAAAGATTCTCTCTATAACGTTTCATAGTTGAGCATGCCGATAGTTGAATAGTTCTTTCTTTTTGGAAGGATTGCGGCCTGTGCGATATTCATTGTGGTGGTACCGTACACCATGGTAAGAAGCCATAAATCCAGGAGAATAAGCGTAACCAGCATCAACTACGTAATACTTACCCACAATTAATTATGATGAATTATCAATTTAAATCCAGGAGAATGAGCGTAACCAACATCAAACAGATATACACGAAGTACCCGTAAGAATAGTAAAGTGATCGATGGAATGTGTCAAAGCACTGTGTAAGACGCATGCATCAAAGGCTGATCCCTCCCATCCGGCGAGCACATATACGAACTTCATTTCAAATGTACATGCACCAATTATGTTATAAGATAGTACCCATTTCCTGTTATGGTATATTGCACTTTCCAATGCCGGTACATAGGCGAGTATATGAGTCCCATTAATTGCACCAATGCAGTCCTAATTTCACCTTGAATAATCAGGAAAACAAATATAGTATATGACATTTGACAACATTACATAATGGGTTTGAACATACCTGAAAGTAATCACTCCAGTTAGGATTGGCTAGGATCTCAACTGGTGTTTTCGGACTTGGGAGTTTCACGAACTCCGGATATAATCCGACAATAGCATCCACGCTTTACTAAAATATCAGCTCACTATTTCACCATATCTTCTAAACCGATGCCCGATGACACAATTTCTAACATTATGCCCTACCGTGTGAAGGAAAATGACAAGTTGTTCCTCCATAGATACATGTTTCCCATCTAGAAGGAGATTTCTATCCCTGAAAAATGAGCATAGGTTGAAGAATGCGGCCTTATTCATTCTGAGTTGTGCTACACACTCATTGTCACCCGCTCTAATAATCATATTTATTAGCTTTCTTCTTTCAAAGTCCCCGAATCTCGAAGGTGATTTAAATAATATATTATTGCAATATTCACCGATTGCAATTGTTGTAGTTACTGCAGTAAGTGTAACTGTAAAGGCAATCATTTCCTCCTCCGTCTATCCATGTATATCCATGTTTTGTTGTTTTCTTGTATAACACACAGAGTGAAACTGATTCAGCTGCATCAACAATATTCAGCACCAGTTCCATATATCTGGATTTAAAATTTCAAATGTTCTTTAAGATATACGAAGTTCAATCTTTGGATTAATAGTTGGAATCCTATATCTTCTGATTTGTCTTTTGTTAAGTTACTGCTTTATTCAAAATGAACAACCCATAGAGTCGATTAACACTGTAGATAGGAAGTTGTTCAATGCACATCAGCTATTGCCTTTAGAGAAATTCTATCTATATAATACCAATATTTTCGAATCTATGAAATATTTAACATGTATTAACATCTAGTATATCAATTACTGTTAAGTATGTGTTTATAAAACGACCAAAGTACCTTTCACTGTTGAAGCGTAAACTTGTTGGGAATAACAAATCAGTTTGAATAAAGAGCTAGTCGTTGCTGACTATAAGTCTTTCAGCCGTTGCTGAAAAGGTCTTTAAGTTGTTGCTTAGTTGAGAAAAAATAAAAGAGTAAGAAAAGAGGAGGTAGTTCTTTTTTCTTTTTTCTTTTTTGCTATTTTAAGGTGTTGCATCATTTGTAAACAGAAGAAGTTTAAAGTGTTTTAAAATGTTTCAACTAAAGTATTGTTTATTTGTAAGCTGTCAATTAAGCTAGCTATTAGTAATTTTTCTTAAATGAACCAGACAGAGGTGCATCAACAGTAACCTCAGCTGCCCACTCTAGGTATCATTCACGACATACCTAGATGGTTAAAGGGGTGCATTTATAAAACATCAATCCTAATAATCATACACACCGAATGGCTAATAGTAATTTGGACCTTTTATGGTATGGATACACAACAGGTAAATTTCAGTGGTTAAACCTTTTCCATTGATCAGCAACACATTCATAGTCAAATAAGAAGAAGAAGATGAACAAGAGGCCTGTTTAGCTGTTTAACAACTCAACAGACATAAGCATTTGAGCCACTGATCATTCCACCTGTACATTATCATTCGTTGGTCATCTAGTGGGCTAAAAAAGAAAAAAAAAAACAGTAACGTCCCACTGTTGGTTGTACATAAGACCCAATGATAACCATCTTCAGATAATTTAACAAATGATAGCTCCAATGACTCACATCTGACAATGGTTCCCACAGGCCTATTGGACTGGGAAGTTGCCCAGGGAAAGATGTATACACAACCGGGATATTGCATTTGATGTATACACGTGTAACAAAAATATTGTTAGGCTACTAATTCAACATGCATGTGACGTGCTGATGACACTTTAAAACAATCTAATTATCAACTACAACACTAATGTCATATAAATATAATGATCCGAACTAAAATTGGCCATCTAAATTACAGTAAAAAATATGGACAAGTCACTCCATAATACACCTTATGTTTGTGTCTCACCCAAGGCTTGGAATTTCCTCTATGTTTCAAGTTAGAGTATATATTTCAATGGGCTAATTATAATTGTTTTTTTCAAACATTACATTTATATTTGTTGGGATATTAAAAGTGATTTAGTTAATCAACTTTAGGACATGTGAATGTAAAGAATTCCCATGCAGGCTAAACATAAGCATTTGAGTAGATTATTCTACCTGTAAATTATCATTCTCACATCATCAAGTAGGCCATAAAAATAAATAAACAGAGCAACGTCCCAACATCGGATTGTGAAATTGCGTAAGGAAAGATGTATATACAACCGGGATTTGGACATTCAAGGATCAAGAACAATCCGAACCCATCTGATCAAGGGTGGATAGAAGAAAACAGCACATTCATTGTCAAAGACGAATGAGAAAAAGAAGAGTAGGTATTTCAGCGGATTATTCCTACTGTAAATTATCATTTGCAACTTAGTGGGTAGCTTTGTGTGTGAATACAACTCAGGTGGGGGTGCCTTGTATACACAGGTCTGATTAGATGCGTCTCTGGTCATCAGGTGGGCTAAAAAAAAAAACAGAGCAACGTTCTACCGTTGGTTGTCTGGTGGACCCAATGATTTTTGGCTGAAAAAATTTAACAAATGATAGCTACACTCACATCTGACCATGGGTCCCATAGGCCTATTAGACTAGGAAATTAGCAAGGAAAGGAGACATGCAACTGGGATTTGGATATTCGATGATTGAGAACAATCCAAACCCATCTGATCAAGGGTGGATATTTACCAGCAACACATTCATAGTCAAAGTAGAAGGACAAGAAGAACAAGAGGCCTGTTCTGTTGTCAGAACGTCATCGGATGGCTCACAATTCTTTTATACGATATCAATATCAAACATGTGGGCCACATGTGCCCTACGACATCCAGAACAGGACGATTCTTCTCCTTCCACTAACCACATTAGGTATATTCACTGTATACTGACATTGAATACAAGCAGATTACTTACCTGTTCTGGAGTTTTCATAGCTGATGGACGGGGGGATGTCAGTCACAAACGGCAGAGAAGAACACTGCATGAGAGAGGAAAATATTTTCCGTAAATGGTAAAGAAAATGGAAAGTAGAATAAGCGATTTTCAGCCAAAGTAAGGTAGATTTCTTACCTGTTATGGACTTGCCGTAGGTTTTGGAGAAGATGTCACTCTCAGATGGCAGAGAGAACCGCTGATGGAGAGAGGAAACAGGTACCGCAAGGGGTAACGAAGACGAGAAATGGAATACACGAGATTCCAACAACATGCAAGGCTGATTAGTTCATATCATATGTAATATCATGGATGGCAAGAAAGATGCAGTAACATGTAAGCCGGAAATTTTCGAACAACATACAAAACGTACAAACCTGAAGAAGATGAATCCAAACGCAGTGAATAATCTGAACAATCCCGTATAACTACCTGCAATCGAATAAAGATGATGTGGAATCTATCGATAAGCACCAAATAGAGAAGCTCCGAACCCCTGGCCCTTCGAGTATGGAAACAGAGAAGAGGAATGAGAAGGAAAAAAAAATGAAGAAAAGATAACAGAAGAGCAGAATCATCTCTGAAAAGGCATCCAAATTGTCGTCATCTACCTTAGGACCTGAATACGTTCACTGTGACTGGTTCGGTGCCTTGGTGAGGACGATGCAAATGAAGTCGGTTTCCTTTTTAAAACTCCATGAATGGATGGTGTGAAGAAGCAATCGTGCTCCTGCAGACCACAGAACTGACGGTGTCAGTTCCAACTTACATCGAAATCCCATCTTTGTATTCCTGCAAAGAGAAGTAAAATCGGGCGAATCCTTTACGTTGAATTACCACCAATTCGGATGAGTCAGTAATGTGTCTGAATCTAGCTATAAACAAACGTGCGTCAGAAGTAATAATTATTTCTTTACCCGAATGACAGTAAGTCGGAAAACCAAATAGGCCCTTAAAGATTTGTGGGGCACACCGTTATATAATTCAATCCCCACTGCTTCCATTTGGTGTGGTCCACTCGAGCCTTAGATCTGCTTACTTATCAGGTTCATTCTCTAAAATGATCTTTCAAAATGGATAGACGGCTTGGATAAAATACATATATCATGGTGGGCCGTGTAGAACCCTTGACGGAACTGTTCGGCCCTAGTTAGGTCATGGCGCACGTGCTACCCAATCCGTGTTATCCAGTCCATGTCCGGCGAAAGGAAGCTATGTGGGGCCACCATGACGTTGGTAAGAAATCACCAAGTCAATCTATTTTGCTAGAAAACTTAGGCAGATCCAAAACTAAGTGGGCTAGGCCACAAGGAAATTGATGTACCATATTTCTAACGATTCTTGAAATAAAAAGAAACAGGTGACACTCATATAATAAAGAAGACGAATGAAAAGATATTTAAGATATTTATAACATGCATAAATCTAGTGTTACCCTCATTGGATGTTCAACGAAGTAACGTGGCCAAGTTATTTAAAATTTCATGAGTGGATAGAAAAACATAATCGAGCAATCCAAAATATGGTAAGCGACCGAGATACACATAACTTACTTACAAAAAAGAAACTGTCACAAAAGGAAAACATAAGAAAAGAAGAATCTAGAAAGATGCCCTTTGATTATAGTAATAATTGGGGTAAAGAAAGAAGCCTGTGGAAGAATAAGTTGTAATGAAACTCTATAAATAGAAGAGGAAATCGAGAGAGCAAGCGAGTCTTACACCAATCAAACCAAATCTATCAATTTACTTTATTTCAGCATATCTTAGGAATAGATATAATTATTAGTTATAATTTTAGTTGTAATCCAAATCTACGCTCATATGTTGGATTTGTCATTTACCCAATATTACACAATTCTTTCAAGAGACGTATTCTTGCAGTCGCTCCTAGTGGCTGATTATGAGTTTTTTCTTTTGTTTGATTTATACTGGTATACTGAAAGTCATTTTTTGTGAAAGGAAAAAACTACAACCCATATTCGGAGGAAGAACCGACCATTCGATTATCACCTGATCGTTATAAAATTTTACAAGTGGCCGAGTAAGCGACAAATATTTTCATAATCTAGTCATATGCGTTCATATTAGACATATTTGCTTATTTCGATGCTTAGGGTCAAAGTTAATAAGTTTTATCAATTCTGGCACACCCGCACACACTACACGTGACAAAAAACAAACCGAGCACCAACGATATTGGCAAGCCCGATGGGACTATAAATCTACTTGACTGTCATAAATTTTCATTTTTGCACTGACCATGCAAACATCAACAATCTTTTGCACGCTTGGTGGGACTCATTTACAAAGTATACTTACTGATGCAATAATTTCTCGAAATCATGAGCTGAATGGGTGATCATAATACTCCAATAGCCGCTAATAATGCTGTTGTAGCCAATGAGCCTCCTGCTCAGGAGGAAGAGTTGTAAGTTCAACAAGTGCCTGAGCAAGTAAATCAACTGGTGCATGTTCCACCAAACCTAAATAGACCATCGACATCCCAAGTTGAGCCTCTCAAGATTATGTTAACTGTAATGTTAATGTGCAGAGGGGAATTTTGCACATCACATAATTGTTGTGACTTCAGGCTAAATAATCATGAGTTCAAATAAAAGCATTTAATAGGTGGATGGTTGACCATACCAAGAGCATGAATCGGTTAGTGGCTTTGATTGCTGAAAAAGCACCTATTAAACATCAGTAACAAGTCGATATTGGTTTTGTTGGGAATCTGACACCTGTACCACCAGTCCAACCAGTGCCACAAACACTTCCTATACGACGAAATACACCACATGTTCATGTCCCTATTTCAGTGCAGGATGTACGAAATTCACCACCACCTGTGGATTTAAGGCATTTTAGGCATGAGAATAGGAACTTAATTCACGAGATTATGAAGCAAGGCAAACTTGAGGGACAATCGATGCCCAGGAATCAACCTTACAATGAAGAGCAATATCAGGTTGGTCGTGAACCACCTTCAATAGCGATACAACAACATTTGGACGGTAATCGAATTATACAACTGGTCCAAGAAGTAATAGGACAAGTTCTCGGCCGAATTACTATTCTAGTTTGCCATAAGCTATATCATGACTGGATCGACTGGCAATATCTATTGCCAAGGAATTATCAACCTGATTTTACATTGTTTACAGGTGATACAGGTCAATCGACCATATAACACATACGATGTTTTACCATATAATGTGGAGAATTGGCCAATAATGATTATTATAAATCATAACTAATTGGTTATTTATTCAATATGATAACTTTCATTTGGTATTGCAATTTACAACCAAAATTTATACCAAATTGCCAAGAGATTGAAGAAAAGTTTCATGCTCGATTATTTTATAAAGGTAGAGAAAATTCTATGGCCGATCTTTCACATTTTCAGCAATTACTAGGAGAATTGGTTAAAAATTATATTGCTCAGTTTAAGATGACAAAATGCCAATATAAGATATTTACAATCGAAGTAGAATTTATCCAATTGGCTCAGGATAATTTAGAGTTTAAACTTCGAAAGAAGTTTATTGAGATAGAGTTCACAAATATCTATAATATAACTAAAAAAGTATCTCGATGCAAGGATTTGCTTCATGAATCTATGCGACAAAAGAATGCATTAGCAAGAACATACTATTATGATCATAATTATGATGTTGCAATGCTTGAAGTTATGGCTAAACAATCATTTGTTTGCTCGGCTTTAATTAAAATAAAGGCAACTGCACTGTCGAATCAGAAAGTTCAACGGATGTACACATTTAATATTACTCCGGCTAACGAAATCTTTGATATTATGCCAGCAAGAATATTTATCAAAGTTCATGTCAGCCATAAGATACCAACAACTAAGGAATTGAAGAAAAAAAAATTAATTACTGCAAATAGCATGAAACTCGGTCGCATTTCACTAACAAATGTGTTGTTTTAACGAATGTTATATAAGATAACATTGACCAAGGATTATTAAAGTTTTTCGAAAAAGAAATGGAAGTAATGTTGATTGATACTGATCTGTTTTCATCTAATATGGAGATTAATGCAACCAACATTAATCTTAAGAGGTAAATTTGGCCGTAACAAAAAATTGATCTAAGAACTCAAATGAACCAAGCAAAGGAACAGGATGTTACACTATTGCATTACTTGGTGCATCTCTATCAAGCTTCAAAAGGTTCAATAGAGACTTCTTCTTCTTCCTTCCAGGCATCTTCTAACCATTTCAATAGTTCCACAAAAGGAAGGATGTCTGGGTCCATAGCCCAAAATCCGGCAGCTTTATAGAAAAATCCCTATATGTCTCTAACTGATTGGACCAATGGTTATGGTCCGTCCAGTGGATAACTTCTAACTTGCTAAGTGCATGTGACATCCAACTTGTTCAATAGATTGGCCCCACCATAAAGAACACTTCATACAAAAATCAGCTTCATCCACTATTCAAGTAGACCTTCTATTTTTCTACTCATGAATGACTACACACTATTTTCTATGGTGTGACTCACTTGATGATTGGGTATGGTTGAATTTTGCACTAGGTGATCCTCATGGTGGGGCCAGCCTATTAGGAGGATTGGATGCCACAAGCACTTATCAAGTTAGAGGTGTAAGAGATGTGTAACATGTGTGTCACTATATTATTAATCTATTTGACACGTGGCCCGTTGATGATATCCCAAAACAATTAGATTATCAATTGCATCACTATAATTACTTTAATACAATAATCTGTGTTATGCAAGCATTGTCCATGTAAATCAACTGTTAAAAATCGGTGAACCGGGCCGTGTCGTGAGAGTAGTCACTCGAGTGGAGAGGATCGGGGTCGGCACTCTGATATGATCTTCCAACGACCGACACACCGAGTAGAATGGATCGGGTCAGCATCCTACGAGGACCCTCGGGTCAGGTGCCCGCCTCGGTCCGGGCATCGCCCGTCCGAGGCTTTGTTCATTGACGTCGAAGTGCTCCATCCGAGACTTGAAATTTAATCATTTTTAGACAAAATATATATTTCTAGGGGCTTATAACAGCCATTGTGTCAAACATTACACATACACTAATTAGATATATTAAAGTTGATTTAATAATTAAATTCAAATTCCTGCAAATATATTATGCATAGCTACTTTTGGATTACATGGATTCTGAATCCAGGTGCTAAACACAACAACAAGGAAGTTTCAAATCCATGCTTCCCAACAGGCCCTTAGTTACTTAAATTTAGCCCTTGGTTATACCGACTGTATATAGAGGAGATTTTGGAAAGAGATTGGACAAGACGGTATGCATCGAGAATGGGTACATACATATCCGACGATATAGCAACAGTGGTTTCCAGCCGTATCTGGCCATTCAAAATGGAAATTTAAAAGTTCTTTATTTTCGCAGGCATGTTAGAGCTTCTGAACCCTTTTAATGGTGAGGGTGTACGCTCTTTGTGAGTTTTGCTCTGACTTTTCTACTGCAAATAAATGCTAAGTTAAGATGATTTGTACAAGGATAGATAGAAGATACGGTGGATGGCATGTCTCAACGTAAGACACCTGTTCATGCTTTGGGCCACTCATGATGTATGTCTTATCGTTGCCTAATTTCAAGGTGGTCCATTCAGCATGTCGGTTCACATGCAAGTTGAATATAGACCATTGGTTTCCTTTTATAAAGGACCCTAATTTATAGGTGGACCTGCGTTGTCTTTCGACATGTCACATGCATGTGTGTGGTGAGGTGTGTACACTGCACATCGCATCTTCAATAGATTCCTCACGTGAAAAGGATAGGTTTACATGTCAGCCTAGCACACATTTTCACGTTCTAAGCCATTTATGAGGTGGGCTCATGGGTCCGGGCTCATGTCTCACTGGTAGACATAATGCATTTTAACACTTAGGTCATGGTTCGAGTACCATGTAGTGTGTGGGTGTGGATAGAGCTGTACACGAACTGAGTTAGCTCGCTCGACTTACTCGAAAAAGCTCGGTTCGACTCGGTTCGAAACTGAGTCCGAGACAAGTTGAGTTGATTTTTTGAGCTCGAAAAAGGCCGAGCTTAACTCGACTCGGATCGAACCCCAACTTGAATCGAACTCGGATCAAACCAGTCCAATGACTTGGTTATTTTCATATTGATGTTGCTCATCAAGTGTTTGATGAAATGACTCAACGAAGCGTCGGCTGGTAGTGAGGAAGGTATGGATATAAAACAAATACTCTTATATCTTTATTTTGATGTTGGCCACTGAGTGTTTGTTGAAATACATGTGAACTGCTGTTGCTGTTTTGCATACTGTGAGAAATTTAAGGTGCACACCGTGTGTCCGAGAAAATGCCGCACATACTCGATCTTGGCTCGAACTCGGCTCAAACTTGCCCGAGCTGCTGACCCAACCGAACCCGAGGTGAGCCGAGCCGAGTTCGAGCTGGGGGTCAGCTAGTGGCCGAGCCAACTCGAACTGTGCCAAGCTCGACTCAGTTCGACTCATGTACAGCTCTAGGTGTGGATGTAAAAAAAAAAAAAAAACAGAGGGTCGGGCTCACGGCAAACATGCCAGTAATTAAGGGTGAAAACAAGTTTCCAATATCATTGGTTACATTCATCTAAAAGTCTATTTTTCTTACATGTGTGGCCCATTTGATCAACAGATGGATTAGGAGCATTCAAGTGGAAAATTAGGATTTTATCAGTTTTTGGGAAAAGCTGGTTCGGTCATGCTTAGGTTTGGGCATTCGGTCTTAAGTGTTGGGGCAAGCCCTGGCCTTTCCAGGCTCAGCTCAAACCCAGCCTATTGGCATCCCAATTTAAGTTGAATACACGCCATTGTTCTCTCGTGTTTTCTCCCTCTAAAAGAAGCTACGTGGACCTGCCTAGTTTTTAGACATGTCACATGCACACGTGTCAACCTATCACACACGTGGGTCGAACACCTGCGCATGCGTTCATGGCACTGGGCCGGATGCATCCAGCGCCTGCTGGACACAATCGACATTTGTTCTAAGTAATTTAAGGATGTAGGTGTTAGGTGAATATGCCCTGCTCAAACTGACGCAGGGAAGGACGTGTTGAGGTTGATCCACGGAACTTCTCTAGACTCCTTACAAAAAAAAATATAATAATTTCTTAAAATTTGTAATAAATTAATTGATGATTAAAAAAAAATGAGCTTACGATTTCTTAAATAATAGCATAAATCTTAGAAAGAAGTTTCGGAATTAAACTATAACTAAAACTCCTATAAATCGCGACTTACTATAAATAGTAAGCTTAATATTTATAGACTGCCATGATTCCTACTAGCGGGCATGGTTTTTGGCCAAAAATAGCGAGTGTCCTATCTGGTTGAACCATGATGTTCCCCTAGCTATTCTAAGCACTATCATGTTCAGCGACTCCTAAAGCCCAACGGATAAAGAGTTATACTCAAACTAAAACTTACGATAAATAGTAAAAACAAAATTAAATAGGAATTCGACCGTGATGGTATTTTGCAAATACGGTGTGTGCGCAACCCAACATAGTGGGGTTGGGTGGCTAAAGTAGCTCGTCCTACCCCGAAATCATATATAGCACTTCTGATAGCTCATTCTGGTTTGCGAGATACGCTCGTTTTAAGTTTTGACGGTTTGGATCACCTCCGTCTCCGATCGGACCTTTTCTGGTCTATCTTAGCTATGAAATTATCCGTGACCCGCTCTACATCACAAAGTCAGCCTGTTATGTTCATTAAAGTGAGGCTGGTCTGTTAATCATGTGGGTCTACCAGTAAATTAACTACAGATCACTAGCCCTTTTTCTTAATGAAAAGAGCATAGGTCCACCAATCTGACTTTCGGATATGTTACATGCACATGCGCATGAGGCACATGTGCGGTATATGGCTCTTCAATCTATCCTTGGACAAATAGCCCTGCCAATTCTCCTTTGCGTAGGGCTATCAATGGGCTAGATTGGCCTGTCAGGCTTTTGAGCCCTGCCCGAGGGCTGGATTATCAGGCATGAAGGCTTAGATCAGGCTTAAAATTCTGGCCCGTTTCTCAGTTGAGTTGAGACCACGTACAATATAGCCTATCAGCCCGGCTGACTTCCAGCCCATAGTGCTCAGACCTGCACCTAGAGCTGTACATGAGTTGAGCTTGGCCTAGCTCAGCTCAGCTCGGTCAACAGGCTATCCCAGCTTGAACTTGGCTTGGCTCGGTTAACAGCTCGTGCCAGTTCGAGCCAAGTTTAAGCTGAGCTTGAGCTCGATCTTTTGAGCTGATATTAAGTGAACTCAATCCGAGTCAAATTGATTCGAACTAAGTCAAGTTCGAGTCAAGTTCTGAGCCGAGTCGAGTCAAGTTCAGTCTAGCTTGAACTTGGCTCGAAATTTTTTCGAGCTCAAAAAATCAGCAAGACTCGGCTCAAACCCAATTTTGAGCTGAGTCGAGTCAAGTGAGTTAACCGAGCTAACTTGGTTCGTGTACAGTTCTACCTACACCCACAATGCGGGTTAACCAAGTTAGCCAGAATAAACATTTCAGACCAGGCTAGGCTGCTTATTAAACAATGCGAGCCGAGCTTGGACAGAGAACTTGGGCTGGCGCCCCAAACCCAGCCAGTTGACAATCCTACTCTTGCATTATGCTTTTCTTCCAGAGATTATCATAAACATGGTTAAAGGATTTGGTGACTTGGACCACTCGACCAACTGCTTGAGTTTGGGGAGACTTGTGGAATTGAACCATATCATGTCTGACCAATTACGAGTCAACTCGGATGAGTCGCATGCAACTTGTCCTAATCTTAAAACTATGATCACAAACCTAACTCTCACTCTCTTTTTTTTTTTTGGATTTTGGAAGGTGGAACATGGTGTGTTTGCAGGTCTGATATCAATGACTCATCTCTTCAAAAGACATTGGATTATGCTTGCAGAGCTGGAGTTGATTGCACTCCCATTAAAAGAAGTGGAGTCTGCTACAACCCAAATACTGTGAGAGACCACTGCTCTTACGCTGCCAATAGCTATTACCAAAGGAAAGGCCAAGCACAAGGGACTTGTGATCTTTTTGGCACTACTACAATTGTTACAGCTGATCCAAGTAAGCCTTCAACCAATTCCACAATCTTGACTCCTAAAATGAGAGAAATGACTCTCTCTCTCTCTCTCTCTCTCTCTCTCTCTCTCTCTCTCTCTCTCTCTCTCTCTCTGTTCCCATTTCTTCTTTTTTGTTTTTTGAAATATTGTAGGCACCAGTTCATGTATTTATCCTGCAAGCCCAAGGTAGGTTAATGCTCTCCTTGCAAGTCCGGTTCCTCTCCAAGTGCTTGTAGAATAAGCTTATTAGCATGTTATTCACCTGCCTGTACACTATTCCCTATGTGGGGCCCATCATGTTGTGTATATGCCATCCAATCTATGCAGTAAGTGAATCCCATCAAGATAATGATATTCCCCAAAAATCAGGCCAATCCATTCATTAGGTGGGCTGCCACTCGTACCCCAGAATGTCCACAAAAACCTCCAAATTCACATCATGTAGCATCGCTATGATTGTTGGATGGGCCTGCTCTTTGGGGGAGGAACCAGCCTAGCTATCTCCTTATTAGCTATTTTATATTTTTGAAGGGTCTCTCATGGGGCCCAATAATTATTTTTATGGCATCCAATCTATCTAGAAGGGTTAAACCATTGTAAAAGCTGGACACTCAAAAAATCAGGCCAGGCCAACCATCATGTGTGAATTTGGAGTTTTTAAGGGTGGTTTGATACAATGCATTTTCTTCATCATATATATTTTAGCATAGTCTATGATCATCAAATCACCTAAGAGTCAAGATTTTTTATGGTTCATGTGAGGTTCATCTAATTGTGGGCTCCATGAGATTTACATCAAGCATAAAACATCAAGGGACAGATTCAATGGTCTGGATAGTTTTAGATTTTTGGCCAACTTTAAACTATTAAATTCGACAAAAGATATCGTCGAGAAGTGGCCTGTGAACACATCTTGGTTTCAAATCTTAGCCTCAACGGACCACACATCGAGCCAGTGGGCACCACACAATTAATTGTCTAAATCCAATTCATAAAGTATGAGCAAATTTTGTTGTATCAAACATTGTTGTACTGACATGAAATTCATCCCATTTGAAGCTTATAGAGTTAGCTTTCCAACAAGCCTAAGATCACGAAATTTAGAAACCGTTTGAATTAGACATAGCTGATTTTGTAGACACAATACAAAATGACATGATTTCAACAATCCTTTTTCTGTCTAGAACTCCTTTGATATATTTCTATTAGTTCTTAAATTTAGGGTTTCTTGTTTGTTTTTAAAAAATTTTTTAGATTGAAAAGTTTAGCTTTCCAACAAGCCTAAGATCACACAATTTAGAAACCATTTGAATTAGACAACTGATTTTGCAGACACAATACAAAAAAGGACATGATTTCAACAATCCTTTTTCTGTCTAAAACTCCTTTGCTTGATATATTTCTATTAGTTCTTAAATTTAGGGTTATTTATTTATTTAAAAGATTGATTATATATTGACACATGCAAAAGTTTAGCTTTCCAACAAGCCTAAGATCGCACAATTTAGAAACTGTTTGAATTAGACAACTGATTTTGCAGACACAACACAAAATGACATGATTTCAACGATTCTTTTCTGTCTAAAACTCCTTTGCTTGATATATTTCTATTAGTTCTTAAAATTAGGGTTTCTTGTTTTTAAATTTTATTTTAGATTGATTATATATTGACATATGCAAAAGTTTAACTTTCCAACAAGCCTAAGATCACACAATCTAGAAACCGTTTGAATTAGACACAGCTGATTTTGCAGACACAATACAAAATGATATGATTTGAACAATCCTTTTCTGTCTAAAACTCCTTTGCTTGATATATTTCTATAGTTCTTAAATTTAGGGTGTTTCTTTTTTTTTTTTATTTTAGATTGATTATATATTGAAACACATGCAAAAGTATATGATTGAAGAAAAAGTCTCTCTAATGAAGAAGATAGTTCTTTAGCATCACATACTACCTCACTTGGTTTGATAATCTCTCTTTGCTCAGTGTTGCAGTAAAACCTCCAACGCATACTCCACATCCACCACATGTGCCTTCATAGGCCAAGGAATGAGATGGAAAAGCATTTTATGAATGGTAGAATGTTGTAATATAATGAAAAAATTGAGAGTAGTTTGGGTGCACAAACTATTTAAGCGCGTAAATAAATATCATTATGTAATAAGCTCTATTGAAATTGAAACTACTGACATCTGTCTGTTTTGTGTCTTCTTATGTATATAATAGGGAGGCTTTTGGACTTGGCTTAAGCCCAATGGTTGAACCCGACTTTAAACTTTAAGACCATTTATTGATTAGACCTGGCTTAAGCCCAATTGTCGAACCCAACTTTAAACTTTAAGAGCATTTATCGATTAGACCTGGCTTAAGCCCAATGGTTGAACCCAGTTTTAAACTTTAAGACCATTTATCGATTAGACCTGGCTTAAGCCCAATGGTTGAACCCGACTTTAAACTTTAAGACCATCTATCAATTAGACCTGGCCTTAGCTATGTCTGAGAGCTCGATCACCCAATTCTGTCCAAACTTATAGTGTTGAGTCTTTTGACCATCTTTGTCAGTTTGGGCATGTATGTATTCATATTGGTAGCTGACCAATTTAGTATGTGGTTGTTTAGACAGAGAGTCTTTTGTGGATGTTATGGGTTACATTTTCTTTTGGATAAAATGGATGTTATCATTTTGTGGATATTATTGGTATATTTTATAGATAGATATGGTTCTTGTTTCTCCCTTATCATATACATCTTGCGAGCTTATTGACGCATCTCTTTCTATGTATAATGATGCATATATGTGGTTGATTGGTATGCTATGTTGTTGATGATCTATCTCTAGATTATGTTATCCATGCTGCATGTGCCTTATTGGTATATTTGTGTGGTTGGTACTTTGTTAATTTTTGACAAGAAGTGGTAGAACAAGCTCCCACCAAAGTGTCAATTATCTTTTTGCAGGCTTTCTTTGGTGCAGTAATTTAGTGAGAGCATGATGTGTAGTTAAAGAAGATCCAGTTGTACATCTTATTATTCGTTATTTATATATCATTGTAAGTTTGGGCATGTCAATTTTGAGAAGTGTTTTGGGTTGTAATTTTTGAAGATTGTATTAGTATGTTATTGGTTTAGACCATGACATAGTCTGAGTTAAGTTTTGTCACATAATTGACAAATGGGGAGATTGCAAGTGTATATGTTTGTCAATTACGTGATGTTGTGGGTCCTCAAGTAAGGTTGATCCCTATTGATAACCGAAGACTCTCGAAGACTTAAAGACTTACGATAATCAAGGCTGAAGACTCAAGAGAATTGAAGTGTGCCTTGGCATCCTTAGGTTAAACCCCCATTAAAACCAAAACATTCATTCCCAACCTTTTTGGTGATCTGTTGGTAGATAGGAAATCTATGTTTAGACCATCCAAGCTTTAGAACCTATCTTGCACAAGTTTAACAAGTCAATTGAGGCAGAACATGAATTTTTGGTCGAACCTGACCACATTTCGTCTGACCGAAAATGACCAGAATGGTCCAGCAAGCAAACAGAGAAATTCAGCCACAATCGGTTCAACCGTGTGGATTTCGGTTTGATTTGATCTGACCAAATTTTCCATTCGGTTCGACCAAAATCGGCCAATTTTTCCGGCAAGTAACTGGACTCTGCCTTGACATTTTCGGTCGAACCGGACCTCTTTAGGTGCGACTGATAAAAAACTAGTCATTTTTTATTCGTCATAAATCCTTTGTAAGCTATTTCTATATAATGGATTGAGTGGGGCTTTTGCAAGTTGATGGGAATTTGATAGAGCTTAAATCTGAGTATTTCCTCTCTTATCATTTTTCTTTAGAATCAAATCCTATTGAGTTCATGCCTTCTTCGCTGTGTTAAATCGCATCCATGAGCATTCAAAGCTTCGGTTGGAGAAGAACATGAGCATTATCTAAAGGCTTGACTTGTTCTTCATAGGTAAATCCTTTGTCAAACAGCCTTAACATGCTTGTTTAGGTGAATCCTTTCCTATACCCTTTAAAGCCCTAACCGTAGGAGATTCACCATCAAACTTCTCTATACCTTGGCACTACATTGAAAGATCGATTCAAGGTTGTTGATCAAGGGAGATGAAGGCTGATTTAAGGCAAGAAAAAGCATCTCAGCAAGTGCTGTCAAAGGAGCTTGTCCAACTAGGAGAGTGTGTGTTTGGAGTCCATTGTTTGACTCATCTCTTGTGGAGATTTGGGTTTTGAGTTTGAGACCCGAACTCAAAGTAAGACCCTGTGTGGGCCACCGGTGGGGTCTGTAAATGGCTAGATCTTGTGTAGAACTAGTCTAGAGTTTGTAAAACTCGAGTTTGAATTCGTCCTACTAAAGTGGAGTAGACAATTAGCCAAACCACTATACATCATGCTTGCAATGGGTTGAATTGATCCTATTTTTGCTTGGGCTTGATCTTTTAATTACTGTGCATGCATAATTAGATTGTAATTTAAGTGTTTAAACAAAACAAAAATTCCCACTTCCCAAATAATTCAAAATTTAAGATTTTTATTTTATTCTAATTTTCTAATTATAAATGTTTGGAAGAGAGAAAAACGTGCTAGTGTTGGGCCATAGCAATCCACCAGTTTCTTCTCTCTCTCTCTCTCTCTCTCTCTCTCTCTCTCTGTACATAGAGATAAAAGAATACAACGGAAATGGATTTCTTCTCTTAAATTGAGATGATGAAATCCCAACCCACGTAGATTCTTCTCCTCTCATCTCTTGGAATCCTCTCACTCCTCAAATTCTCTCTCCTCTTTCTCAAACGCATCTTTGTCACATTCCTCAAACCCGCCAAGAACCTTAAGTGCTCTGGCTCATGGGCCCTCGTCACATATCCCCACCAATGGCATCAGTAAGATCTTCACCTTCCAATTCCCCAATAAAGGCCTTAATATGGCCTTGATAGGCCATAACCCTGATAAGCTCAAGATGGTCTCCAACGGCCATCCAGTCGAAGTTCTGCAATACCCAAATAAAAAGCATGGTCGTTGACTTCTCCAGCAATCTAATGGATGGGATTCAACGGATGAAGGATGCAATCGAGGGGTTGGACGTTAGCATCAGTGTAGATGATTGGCAATGTTTTCCACCATCCATTTATAACTCCTTGATTCAAGTTGTGATTCTCATTTCTAAGAGGCCCCATAAAATGAATATATGTATAGCTTAAAAAGTTTTGAGTTTAGCCCAGCCCAAGTATAGCTTGATCCAGTCAAAGTGTGAAAATCAGGTTGCATTGGGTAGCCTAGCCCAAGTATAGCTCGATTTAGTGTTGAGCCTGAAGGCACTTGGTTTGGACCCAATAAATAAGTAGGCTGAGAATGGGGTTACAACTACCTAAAGATCTAACAAGTGGGATGTACTATTTTTGGGCTTAGGCTTGAGTTCAGGTTGGCGCTGGACTGTTTTGGCCTATCATGGATTCAAGTCGGGTTTGGACTTAGGCTGAAAAATGCGAGTCTGGTTTGAACTTAGGTTGAAAATGTAAGCCAGGCTTGGGCAGTGCTTGACCCGATCCTAACTTGGCTCATTAACACCCATAGCAAAACATGAGGAACCATAAATTTCTTACCATTTGACACTCTTTATACTATATAAAAATGAAAAAAAATAAAAAATAAATCAGAACTAAAAAATATGCACATTTTAGAATTTGGTCCCAAAAAGCTTTTGGTTGTGATTTCGGATAAATTTCGAAGATTTTCTTCCAATAAATTAAAGTGAACTTGTCAAACATTGTAATAAGAAGTTTTGTTTTTTGGGTGAATTTTTAAGGATTTTTTTAGACAAAATAATGTCGATTTCCTTTTATCCCTTTCGATATTGATGTAGTACACAATATATTAAGAATTTATAAAATGGGAGTGTTGATATATCGCACCAGAAAAACTATTTTTTGTAAATTTTTAAAGATTGTTTTCAAACAAAATACATCGGTTTCCTTTTATCCCTTTCGAAATCAATGTATCACATGATATATTAAGGGCCTATTTGGCCAGGCAGATCCCACGGTATTAGGAGGGATGGGATCGGCAATATCCTGGGATAGGCATGATGAGCCAAACAGATCCGGTGAACTTGTCCCGGGATATGAGCAATTCCAAGGATCTTAAGACAATCCACGGACATCAACATCATTACCTTAAAATTGATCCTATCCTTTCGTTGGATGGATTGGAAGGTAAAATCCCGGGATATGCACGGCGTGCCAAACAGACCCAGTGAACTTGTCCCGGGATATAAGCAATCCCATGGATCTTAAGACAATCCACTGACACCATCATCATTACCTTAAAATTGATCCCATCCCTCCTAATACCATGGGATCTGCCCGGCCAAACAGGCCCTAAGAATTTATAAAATGAGAGCATAGATAGAGCTGGGCATCAGTCCGAGTCGGATCGGATTGGGCCCAACTCAATCCGATCGGAAATGGGAATGGCCTGACCCGAACTCGATTCGATCCGGGACCGAGTCCGGGTCACCTGACTCGGTCCGATCCGAAATTTGCATTCCCTGACCCGATCCGAGTTCGACTCGGTGAGGAAACCGAGTCGGATCGGATTGGCCACCGTTCTGATCAGTTAGATTTAATTTTTTATTTTTTAAAAAATTGAATTGATAACTTAAAACAGAGTCTTACTCAGGCAGCATTTGATCCCGCGCTTTCTGCCAACGTGTCACTTCTGTGGGTCATCCAATCCGTAAGAAAAAAGTTGGGACCCACCAAAAACACGACCTGGAGAGTAAATCAGACTGTTGCTTATCAAGGGTGCCCACCTGATGAGTGTATCTGCGTGAAAATCATGAGTTCTACCTTTTCTACGGCTCTAATGTCATATACATCTGACGAGTTGGTGAAAATGATAAGTTCCACCTCCTCCAGCAGATGATTATTTCTGGTAAGAAATACCAATACCACTGAAAATGCCCCTGCTACGTGACGAAAGTGCCCCTGCTGGGCTTCCTCACAGAGTAAGAAAGCATCTATTGCAGACTAGTTAATACAGCCGGTCCGGTCCGAATCTGATCGGATCAGATCCAAATGGATCGGATTTCGGATTGGTCCGGTCCAAATTATCATTACCCGAACCTGATCCGATTAACGGGCGGATCTACCTGATCCTACCCGAACCTGCCCAATCCAGACCGTCGGTTCGGCTCGAATCGGCTTAGATCTGGTTGGATCGGGTTGGATCCATCGGATCGGGTCCAAAATGCCCAACTCTAAGCATAGATATATCGCAATATATCTCAACATCCATTATATACTGCAATATCATGTGATATATTACATTGTATCATGAAAAATTGATATTAAAGTTGAGTTTTCTATCGCTCAACCGGAATAATAGATATGTGGTGGGATATATCAATGATATCGCAAGTTAGTAAAAACACCAACTATCATTTTATAAGAGAAAATGTAACATCCAAAGAAGTTTTCACTCTATACATCCCATCCAAGGCCCAATTTGCCGATGTATTCACTTCGCTGCTATCACATTTATAAGGATCATTCAAGTAACAACCAGTCATGTTTGATTGATGATGCAGGGATGAACGTGATGAGGTCAATCACCGTCTTCCTCAAGAATAACTATTTCGAATCCACAAAGCTTATCTGGACTCCTCATAGAGACTTCTCGAATCCATGAGGAAAAAGCAAGAAAAATAGAAATAATATTCTAGAAAATTGATAAATTGATCGATGAATGAATAAACGAGTTTACACCCCTTTAAATACGGATACTAAGCCATGGTAGAAGTTTCAGAATTAAACTACAACTAAAACTCCTAGAAATCACGACTTACTATAAATAGTAAACTTACTATTTATAGACATCGTGATTCCTACTAGTGCGCATTGGTTTTCGGCCAAAAATAGTAAGTGTCCTATTTGACCAAACCATGATGTTTCCCTAACTATTCTAAGCACTTTTCATGTTGGGCACAACTCCTAAAGCCCAATGGATGAAGAGTTATGCTCGATCTAAAACTTACTATAAATAGTAAAAACAAAATTAAAACAGGAATTTGACCATCTATCTAATGGTTTTTTGCAAATTTGGCGAGGGCAACCCAGTGTAGCAAGGTTGGGTGGCTAAACTAGCTCATCCTACCCCCAAAATCATATGATACATTCGATAGCCCATTCTGGTTTGTGAGATACGTTCGTTTTAAATTATGACGGTCCGAATCACTTCTGTCATCTACTGGGCCTTTTCTGATCCATCTTGGCCATGAAACTGTTCGCCACCCACTCTACATCAATTGATATTCACGACCCGCTCTACATTAATTGATATGCTCCACCTTGAGAGGGACTGTTGAAGGACATGTTTTGTATTCAATTGAATAAATTTATATATAGTTGAATAGGACATAAAGTCAAGATGTATAGGAAGGGAATTAAGCCAACTCACCACTAGAGGCCCAATAAGCCCTCACACACATCATACACAGTTTAAAGGATAATAGAAAGAGGAAGATGCTTAAGGCCTATTTGTTTTAACATTTACCATGGTAAATGCTGGTGAATGGGTAATTAGCATGGTTAGGGCTGTACATGAACTGGGCTAGCCCAGTTAACTCGCTCGGCTCGACCCGAAACTGAGTTCGGTTCAAGACGGGCCATTTTCTTTAGCTCAAAACTGAGTTCGGGCCGAGTTCGAATAGGTCCCAGTTCGGCCTGACTTGGTCCGAAACCCAACTTGACCTGGCCTGACTCGGCCGTTTACGTGTGTGTGTGTGTGTGTGTGTGTGTGTGTGTATTCCTAAATCCTTACCCTAACCATTTGAGACAGAGAAGTGAGAACGCTGCCCGACCCTAAACCCTAAAACTCTCTCTCTCTCTCTCTCTTGTCCTTCTCTAATCTCTCTCTCTCTCTCAATCTCTTTCACCGCTCATCTTTGAAGTGACAGTGACTCATCCACCTCACAGGTGTCATAGATTTACAGTAATCCAGGCCGTCCAAATCATGGGTCCCTTTGTAGATGGAGCAGGTTTGAAACTAGCCCAAACTCGGCCTGAACTCGCCCGATTGTTGACTGGGCCGAGTTCGAACTAGACATGTTGGCCCGGTGACCGGGCCGGGCCTAGTTCGGGCTGGGTTTGACTGGTGATCGGGCCGGGCCGGGCCGAGTTGAGCTCAGTTCGACTCGGTTCGGGCCGATGTACACCCCTAACCATGGTAAATTCATGCAAGATTTCGTGATGATAACGACTCCACAAAAATGAGGGGGAGAAGGATTAGATACCTAAAATTTGTGAGGCCATCAGTGATGTATGTGCATGATCCATACTGTCCATCCGTTTCATCAACTCATCTTAAGAGCATGAGCCCAAAAATGAGATAAATCCAAAGTGCATGTGGACCACACCTAGGCTACAGTGAAAATCGAACACCTACTGTTGAAAACTTCTAGTGGGCCACAAAATTCTTGAATCAAATTGATATTTGTGTTTTTTGATTCATCCATATCTTTTCGATCTTATCAGCAAGTTGGATGACAAACACACATAACCGTGGGCCCTACACAAGTGAATGTCATTATCTCTCATGTTTTATGTGGTGTGGTCCACTTGAGCTTACAATTTGCCTCTTTTTTTGTGCTCATGCCCTAAAATAAGTTGATAAAATAGATGAACGGCATGGATTGGACACATACATCATAGTGGGATCCACAAGATTTTATGCAAGCAATCTTGAATCTGGAGGCATAATTACTTCCTTATTTTTTCCTCCCGTACAAGTACAAATGCTATAGAAAGTCATCGTTGCATATTTACTATCATTTAGTGTGGTAGACGGTAAAATAGCAGAGCTTAGGGTTCTGCTCATTGCCATCTCTCTCTCATCTACATCTCCTTTATGAGTAGCTGTTTTCACAATCTTCTCTATTCAATAATATTAATTAAGTTCAAATAACATCCTGGAAACATGTTCAATACTCCCTTATTTTAATACTCTGGAACATGGTTCAATTCCCTTGGAGAATATGGCTTCATTTGTTTGTTGGGGAAATATATATATATATATATATATATATATATAGAGATAGAGAGAGAGAGAGAGAGAGAGAGAGAGAGAGAGCGCTTTGGTTGTCATACAAGCATTTTATATTACTTTGGATTCGCTGACATGCAACATTTGAAATGGAACGGAGTCCTCTGCAACACCAGTTGAATGCAGATGGTACAACACCTCATGAATTCCATGGGGCCCACCGTTTTGTGTGTGTGTGTCATCCACTCCATCCATCAGATACGCCACTTGATCTTAGATCCTGTCGCCAAAAATCAGCCCAATCCGCAACTTAAGTGGCCCACACTATATGGAAAAATGGGAAGGGGATGATAATCATACGTTTGTTTTTTGGGCCTACCATTGTATTTATACTCCATCCAATCTGTTAATCAGGTGTATATCACTAGGATTAAAGATCATACAAAACAATAGCCCGATCCATAAATAAAGCGAGCCACACTATATGAATTTAGAGTTTTTAGTCACGAACTTACATTGGTATGCGTGTCTGGGCCCACCTTAGTTTTGGATTGGTCTGCGTTATTGCATGTACGGCGAAAATGAAAAGGTTCACCTGATGCACTGATTGATTGTAGCACGCACAGCACGGTGGGCTCCATTGAGCTCAGGTGTTGTACTCACTAAGTACAACCGGTGTTGTCGACTACTCCACCCCGTGAGAACTTTGGTATGTCGTTATAGTGTCCTGTGGTACCACTTAAAACTGTACTCCCCTTAGCCTAACATCTACAGCTGGGCACGGGATGACTCGACTCGTCCGACGCGTTTGGAACTGACTCGATGCAAACCGAATGGGTGAGACAGTCTAAACCGAGTAGGCTTCGCCCAAACTGAGTCTAGTTCAAGTTACCCAGTAACTCAACCCGAAACTCGATTCGATCATACTCGACTTGATCTGAAACCGACTCAACTCGGATTCAAGTATATATATAATTAAAAAACCCTAATTTTTAAGTATCTCTAACCCTATACGCCGTACCCGACCCACCCGACCCGATCCCAAATTCTCTCCCCCATCCTCATCCTCTTCCAAGCTCGGCAACTACCCACCACCATCACCACCCTCCTCCTCTCTTTCTCTCTCCTCTCTACTCCCTCCCACCCCCCTCTTCCAAGCCTGGCACCCACCTACCATTATCACCACATTCCTCCTCTCTCTCTCCTCTTCACTCCCTCCCTCCCACATCTCTCAATCCAAATCGATGCCAACTTGAACCAACTCGGTACTTTTTACCAGGTCATATTCGGTTCGGATTAGTAAGTCAGACCTAGATTCGGATTGGTTCAGGCATGCTGGACTCGGTATTGAGTCGAGTCGAGTTCGGATCAGGCCTATTTGTGAGAAATTCATCTCGTTCATTTGCTTTGCGAGATCATCTTAGGACATACGAACGAAAATGGGGAGATTCAAAACTCGAGTGGGCCATACAAGATGGAAAACTGGGGAAAGACCTTCCTACCATAAAAACCTTCCTAGGCTCCACCTTAATGTTTATATGCCATCCAAACCATTTATAAGGTCATTCCTAATGGGATGAAGTAGAATCATAAAAAACTTAGCTTGATAAGTAACTTTTGTGGCCGAATGAATGTTTCAATGATAGTCGCTCAATCCTCATTATTTCCTCTCATGCATCACACAAGAGTTTTAAATCCACTCCAGTTTTGGTCTAATGTACTAAAATTATCTCACAAAACGGATGGATAGGGTGTATTTCTCACAAACATCATGGTGGGCCCCACCTAGCATCCCAGCCTAGTAACTTCCTACGAAAGGCTTTCGTAGGAAACCCACCCTAGTAGGCATGCGAGTAGGAGAGTTTCTCCGTGAGGTGCACGTGATCGAAATTTACTCTCAAACTCGCATGTCATTTATACCATACGTCAGATTTTACGACTAACATCAAGATTCACACGTAATGACTTGCAAACCGGTGTGTAGGTGAGCATTCCTCTCTCTCTGTCTCTGTCTCTCTCTCTCTCTCTCTTTATATATATATATATATATATATATATATATATATATATATAGTCATGAGACTTTCAAAATATCCTCACTTTTCAAATTTTCACAAGTTAATTATCATGATAATAATATCTTGATGTTAAAGTGAAATTGTTTAGAATTTTAACTAACTCACTATAATTACATATTTAAAATTATTATCGGAAAATTCCTCTCAGATTAGGAATTTACGAAATAATGGCCCTATAAACTTAAAATGATGAGGAAGTGCTTTTTCAGCCATGAAATTACCATAATTTTCATTATGCATTTTTTTTTTAAAAAAAATATAAATAAAAATTTATAAAGCCTATGTGATATTTATATGATATCCAATTCATCCCATGGATATAATTCCCTATATGTAATGAAGAACCAACAATTTGGCCCGTCTAAATATAAGGTGAGCCACACTCTTAAAAGTAATATAGATCATTTAAATGTTGAGAAGTGGAGCCACATCTGGGGCCGCCCACTACCAGTCGAGGTTGCGCGGATTTCGTGTCGCAAGTCCTTTCGCAACTGGGATACAGAAAGGAGTTTCGCGGATTTCGTGTCGCAAGTCCTTTCGCAACTGCGATACAAAAAGGAGTTTCACGGATTTCGTGTTGCAAGTCCTTTTGCAATTGGGATGTGGAAAGGAGTTTCGTGATTTCGTGTCGCAAGTCTTTTCGCAACTGGGATGCGAAAGGGAAGTTGCCAAAACTATAAATTGGGGTCTCTAGGGCTATTATAGGGTTAAGGTGAATATTGGGGTGCTATTCTAAGGTGTGGGAAAAGGGTTTTTCTCTGTATCTCCAAGGGAGAGGTTAGTATATTGCCTTTTAATCTTCGTTCTTTATAGTGGAAGTTTGGACCCGTGGTTTTTTACCCTAGTTTGGGGTTTTTCCACGTATATCTTGTCTCGTGGTTTGTTTGGATTGTTTTGATCTATTTCTAGTTTATATTTCTTTTTGTTTATCGTTTGTGGGTGAGGCCTGAGATTGGATCTAGGCTCACTGCGTTGTTGGCATGCTGCGCAACATTAAAAACATTAAAAATAAAATAAAATGTAACATGCCAGGTGATTCCATAGGAAAGATTGGATGTTATGTCAAGTAGGGCCAAATTTTCTGACTTTATTACATTTTGAAGAAAAGAACCACTCGGGTATTTTGATTCATGGGAGAATTCTTTGGTAAATTTAAATTTATTAAGAACTTTCCAGTAAAAATGTTTAGTTTTCTTCTTATTAGGGAGATTTTCCCAAGAAAAATCCTTGTAGCTTTTAAAATCTTGCTAGAAATTGCCACAAGTGAGATTTGTCACTATGGTCTGTTCTAGTTTGCAGACTCATTTCATTGCCTATTGACACTTAGGCCCCGTTTGTTAAATCTGAAGTCTGAAGCCTGAATCTGAAATCTGAAGCTGAATCTGAATTCTGAAGTCAAAAAACTTGTTTGGTAATTATGGTTGAAGTCTGAAAATTAAGTACTGAATTTGAAATAATTTGTTTGTTAACAAACATATGAAATGTCTAAAATATGTTAATTTGACACATTTGCCCCTATGATCTCCTGTTTCGAAATGTTTTACATTATAAAGAAATTATTTTTTATTAAATGAAAATACAATTATTCTATTTAATTTAAATAAACTATAAAGTACTTAATAAAAAATTAAAATATCATTATTCACAAAAGTCAGGGTGGGCCCCATATAGGTTTTTAGCGCAGGAACTTCCTGCGAAAGGCTTTCCCATGGAATCCACATCCATGGGCTAGTGTACCACATGGAAAATGGATTGGCTACTCCCGCTGAAACACGAAATAGTGGGGATAATGATTTCCACCGTTGAAACCTTTCTAGGCTCCACAGCTATGTTTATTTGTCATCCAACCTGTTCATTATATCATAAGGGCATGGATGATGGGAAAGCAAAAATATAGGCCCACTATAACGTTTATGTACCACACACCAGCTATATAGCTGGTGTAAATATCTGTTGTGCAAAAGACAAGCGCCGACGCTTCTCCATGTCTGAGTTGTGCGAACGGTTCAAAGGAGATCAAAGTTACATGGCCCTACAATAATGTATTTATTATATCCACACTGTTCATCAATTTTTTTAGATCATTTTAGAGCATTATCCAAAAAATGAATCATATCCAAACTCAAATGGACCACACCAAAAATAACAACACCAAAAATAGCAACGGGATAATGATTTTCACCGTTAAAAAATTTGTAGGCTCACTATAACATTTATTTTCCATCTAATCTATTCATAAGGTCAAAAAATATCTGGATGAAGAGGAAAAACAAATTTTATATTGATTCGAAACATCTGTGACCCCAAAAGGGTTTCAATGATAGATGTCCAATCCCCCACTGCCTTTTGCAGTGTGGTCCAGTTTATCTTTAAATTTGTCTTATTTTTCGAATCATGCCTTACGACGAGCTCGCAAAATGGATGGACGGTTTGGATATAACAAATACGTCATGATGGGACCCACAAAACTTGCTGACATTAATACACCAGCCAATCCGCTTCCTAATCGTAAAAGGATTGGCTACTCCCCCTGCCCCTAGCCCCGTGGGTGGTGGTCGGTGCTCTGTGGGCCCCACCATGATGTATGTGTTTCATCCATTCCATTCATCCATTTTTAAAGATCATTTTAGGCCTTATACCAAAATTGAGAGCGATATAAATCTCAGGTGGACCACACCATAGGAAAACAATAGTGATTGGATATCCACCATTAAAATCCTTTTCAGGCCCACTGTACTGTTTATTTAACATCCAATCTGTTAATTAGGTCATACAGGCACAGATGAAGGGAAAAAACAAATATCAGCTTGATCCAAAACTTTTATGGCCCCCAAAAGGTTTTTAATGGTCGACACTCATTCGACATTGTTTCCTGTAATGTGGTCCAATTGAGATTTATATATACCTCAGTTTTGGTCTCATACTATAAAATGATATAGAAAGATAGATGGACGGAATGTATAAAACACAAAATTCATGTTGGGGCCCACAGAGCCATTGGCTGGTGGCAGGGGGAGTAGCCAATCTGCGTCCTTCTCAATCCCGTCGCCAACGCACACGAGTTTCCTGCCAAAGCCTTCCGCAGGAAGATCCTGCGCTGAGAATTTAGATGGGCCCACTGTGATGTTTGTGAGAAATCCTCCCCTTCCATCAGTTTTGTGAGTTCATTTCAGGGCATGATACCAAAAATGAACTGTATCCAAAGCTCAAGCCTGTCGTGCTAAAGGAAAATGTGGTTAGGGAAATTCCTACCGTTGAAACCTGTTTGGGTTCGATAGTGATGTTTACATGCTATCCATACCGTTAATAACTTCATTCCTATTGGGATGAACTGAAATCACAAATATTAGCATGATTCAAAACTTCTGTGGCCCACGAATATTTCAACTGTGGACATTCAATTATCACATTTTCGGCCCACTTGAAATTTGGAAGCGGTTCTTTTTTGGCATCGTGTCCTAAAATAAACTCACAAAACATATGGACGGGTAGGATTTCTCACAAACATCACAGTGGTCCCACCTGGTTCCCAGTGCAAGAAATCTGCGTCCGTTCCCAGCCCATCCTCTTCGAACACGGATTGCGTCCTACCCCCGCCCAGACGGATTACCGTCCGGTCAGGGCTCTGTGGGGCCCACCATGATGTAAGTGTTTTATCTAAGCCGTTCATCATTTTTCTTATATTATTTTAATATATAGCATAAAAGATGAAGCAGGTCCACAGCTTTAGTGAGCCACACCAAAGGATGCAGCAATGATAATGACAACCATCGTTGAAACCTTTCTAATGGGCACTGTGATTTTTTTTTTTACCAGCCAACCTATACATTTGGTCATGTAGACGTGGATGAAGTGAAGACACAAATATCAGCTTGATATGAAACTTCTCCAACTCTCAAGAAGTTTTTTACGGTGGATGTTCAATCCCCACCTTGTGGTCCAATTAATCATTGGACCTTGCTTCTTTTATTCGATCACACCTTAAATTATCTGAAAAAGTTGATGGACAGTGTGGATCAAACACATAAATCATGGTGGGGGCATAAAGAAGTTTCACAGGTTAAAGGTTGATTCTGTATGGCGCAAAAACTTAAAAGAAAAAATTACCGTAGAAAAGGGTACTTTTGGAAGGAAAAAGTTTTTGTTTAATGAAAAATCACGGAGCGCATTCCACGTTCACCATTAAGCGAGACTCCTATCACGGAAAGAATTCAGTGAAAAACCACTTAGCGCATTCCATCTTCCGCGCTAACAACGCATTAACAAACACCACTAAACACGGAAAATTTTCCCAATTCCGCGTTAAGTGCAAAAATTCAGCGTTACCAAACACAGCCTAAGATGACTCTGAGGGTCGACTCATTAGGGACTATATTTGAAATTACTATTATATCTACTAATCTTCTTAGGGTGTGTTTGGATGCCTTCCAATTTATATTTTTCATTAAATTTGCAATATACATATATTCTCTAGAAATATACCCACTTTAAAAAAAAAAAAAAAAATTATTTAATCATCATTAATTGATTGCCTCGGACACGTTTAAAAACTTGAACCCTTGGTTGGAATTGCTAAAAAATTTTTAAAAAAAAACACCTAAACACCCCCTTTGCTTCTATATACCTAATTAAAAGAATGCCCCCCAATGAACTTTCAGGCCAGTTGAGTAACTAGGTGGGCCACAATCTCAAGTCCATCCCTGCCATTGGTATGTTTTCAACAGACTGTTGGGAGAAAAATGCATTAAAACACAATTTCTAGTGGCACCCAAACAACCCCTTTGCTTCTATAACTTTAAAGAATGCATTTGTTGATCATTGCTATTCGGAATCCATGGCTTTAGATGAACCAGGTTCTTCACTGCATATGTGCAAGACTCTCACGTGCAAGATCCAAGACATTCGTTTGGTGGGGCTTACCATAAACGTGCCCCAACCCAAACATGAAGCCAGCCTCTTCATCAAGCATGTCACACATGAATGAAAAAATTAGCAAAGAAAGAAAATGATCAGACCGTTGCTTATCAAGGGTGCCCACCTGATGAGTGTATCTGCGTGAAAATGATGAGCTCCACCTTTTCTATGGCTCTGATGTCATATACATTTGATGAGTTGGTGAAAATGATAAGTTCCACCTCCTCCAGCGGATGATTATTTCTGGTAAGAAATACCAATACCACTGAAAATGCCCCTACTACGTGACGAAAGTGCCCCTGCTGGGCTTCCTCACAAAGTAAGAAAGCATCTATTACAGACTAGTTAATACAGCTGGTCCGGTCCGAATCTGATCGGATCGGATCCAAACGGATCGGATTTTGGATTGGTCCGGTCCAAATTATCATTGACCCGAACCCGATCCGATTAACAGTCAAATCTGCCTGATCCTACCCGAACCTACCCGATCTAGACCATCGGTTCGGCTCGAATCAGCTTTGATCTGGTTGGATCGGGTCGGATCCATCGGATCGGGTCCAAGATGTCCAACTCTAAGCATAGACATATCACACTATATCTCAACATCCATTATATACTGCGATATCATGTGACATATTACATTGTATCATGAAAAATTGATATTAAAGTTGAGTTTTCTATCGCCCAACCGGAATAATAGATATGTGGTGGGATATATCAATGATATCGCAAGTTAGTAAAAACACAACCTGTCATTTTATAAGAGAAAATGTAACATCCAAAGAAGTTTTCACTCTATACATCCCATCCAAGGCCCAATTTGCCGATGTATTCACTAAGCCGCTACCACATTTATAAGGATCATTCAAGTAACAACCGGTCATGTTTGATTGATGATGCAGGGATGAACGTGATGAGGTCAATCACCGTCTTCCTCAAGGATAACTATTTCGAATCCACGATGCTTATCTGGACTCCTCATAGAGACTTCTCGAATCCATGAGGAAAAAGCAAGAAAAATAGAAATAATATTCTAGAAAATTGATAAATTGATCGATGAATGAATAAACAAGTTTACACCCCTTTAAATAGGGATACTAAGCCATGGAAGAAGTTTCGGAATTAAACTACAACTAAAACTCCTAGAAATCATGACTCACTATAAATAGTAAACTTACTATTTATAGACGATCATGATTCCTACTAGTTTGCATTGGTTTTCGGCCAAAAATAGTAAGTGTCCTATTTGATCGAACCATGATGTTTCCCTAACTATTCTAAGCACTTTTCATGTTGGGCACAACTCCTAAAGCCCAACGGATGAAGAGTTATGCTCGATCTAAAACTTATTATAAATAGTAAAAACAAAATTAAAACAGGAATTCGACCATTGATCTAATGGTATTTTGCAAATTTGGCGAGGGCAACCCAGCGTAGCAAGGTTGGGTGGCTAAACTAGCTCTTCCTACCCCAAAATCATATGATACATCTGATAGCCCATTCTGGTTTGTGAGATACGTTCGTTTTAAATTATGATGGTCCGAATCACTTCTATCCTTTTCTGATCCATCTTGGCCATGAAATTGTTCGCCACCCGCTCTACATCAATTGATATCCGCGACCCACTCTACATCAATTGATATGCTCCACCTCGAGAGGGACTGTTGAAGGACATGTTTTGTATTCAATTGAATAATTTTATATATAGTTGAATAGGACATAAAGTCAAGATGTATAGGTAGGGAATTAAGCCAACTCACCACTAGAGGCCTAATAAGCCCTCACACACACCATACACACACCATACACAGTTTAAAGGATAATAGAAAGAGGAAGATGCTTAAGGCCGGTTTGTTTTAACATTTACCATGGTAAATGCTGGTGAATGGGTAATTACCATGGTTAGGGCTGTACACGAACCGGGCTAGCTCGGTTAACTCGCTCGGCTCTACCCGGAACTGAGTTCGGTCCAGGACGGGTCATTTTCTTTAGCTCGAAACTGAGTTCGGACCGAGTTCGAACAGGTCCCAGTTCGGCCCAACTCGGTCCGAAACCCAACTCGACCTGGACCGACTCAGCCCGACACGGTTCGACTCGGCCATTTACGTGTGTGTGTGTGTGTGTGTGTGTGTATTCCTAAATCCTTACCCTCACCATTTGAGACAGAGAAGTGAGAACGCTGCCCGACCCTAAACCCTAAAACTCTCTCTCTCTCTCTCTCTCTCTCTCTCTCTCTCTCTTCCCTCTCGTCTCACCCTCTCTAATCTCTCTCTTAACTCCTGGGATAGTTCACCGCTCATCTTTGAAGTGACAGTGAGTCATTCACCTCACAGGTGTCATAAATTACAGTAATACAGGCCGTCCAAATCACGGGTCCCTTTGTAGATGGAGCAGGTCTGAAACTGGCCCGAACTCGGCCTGAACTCGCTCGATTGCTGACCGGGCCGAGTTCGAGCTGGACATGTTGGCCCGGTGACCGGGTCGGGCCTGGTTCGGGCTGGGTTTGACTGATGACCGGGCCGGGTTGAGCCCAGTTCGACTCGGTTCAGCCCGATGTACACCCCTAACCATGGTAAATTCATGCAAGCTTTCCTGATGATAACAACTCCACAAAAACGAGGAGGAGAAGGATTAGATACCTAAAATCTGTGAGGCCAACAGTGATGTATGTGCATGATCCATACTGTCCATCCATTTCATCAACTCATCTTAAGAGCATGAGCCCAAAAATGAGATAAATCCAAAGTGCATGTGGACCGCACCCAGGCTACAGTGAAAATCGAACACCTATTGTTGAAAACTTCTTGTGGGCCACAAAATTCTTGGATCAAATTGATATTTGTGTTTTTTGATTCATCCATATCTTTCCGATCTTATCAGCAAGTTGGATGACAAACACACATAACCGTGGGCCCTACACAAGTGAATGTCACTATCTCTCATGTTTTCTGTGGTGTGGTCCACTTGAGCTTACGATTTGCCTCATTTTTGGGCTCATGCCCTAAAATAAGCTGATAAAATAGATGAATGGCATGGATTGGACACATACATCATAGTGGGATCTACAAGATTTTATGCAAGCAATCTTGAATCTGGAGGCATAATTACTTCCTTATTTTTTCCCCCATACAAATACAAATGCTATAAAAAGTCATCACTGCATATTTATTATCATTTACTGTGGTAGATGGTAAAATAACAGAGCTTAGGGTTCTGCTCATAGCCATCTCTCTCTCATCTGCATCTCCTTTATGAGTAGCTGTTTTCACAATCTTCTCTATTCAATAATATTAATTAATAACATCCTGGAAACATGTTCAATACTCCCTTATTTTAGTACTCTGGAACATGGTTCAATTCCCTTGGAGAATATGGCTTCATTTGTTTGTTGGGGATATATATATATAAAAGAGGGCTTTGGTTGTCATACAAGCATTTTATATTACTTTGGATTCCCTGACATGCAACATTTGAAATGGAACGGAGTCCTCTGCAACACCAGTTGAATGCAGATGGTACAACACCTCATGAATTCCATGGGGACCACCGTTTTATGTGTGTGTGTGTGTGTCATCCACTCCATCCATCAGATACGCCACTTGATCTTAGATCCTGTGGCCAAAAATCAGCCCAATCCACTACTTAAGTGGCCCACACTATATGAAAAAATGGGAAGGGGACGATAATCATACTTTTTTTTTGGGCCTACCATTGTGTTTATACTCCATCCAATCTGTTAATCAGGTGTATATCACTAGGATTAAAGATCAAACAAAAAAATAGCCCGATCCAGAAATAAAACGAGCCACACTATATGAATTTAGAGTTTTTAGTCACGAACTTACATTGGTATGCGTGTCTGGGCCCCCCTTAGTTTTGGATTGGTCTGCGTTATTGCATGTACGGCGAAAATGAAAAGGTTCACCTGATGCACTGATTGGATGTAGCACGCACAGCACGGTGGGCTCCATTGAGCTCAGGTGTTGTACTCACTAAGTACAACCGGTGTTGTCGACTACACCCCGCGAGAACTTTGGTATGTCGTTATAGTGTCCTGTGGTACCACTTAAAACTGTACTCCGCTTAGCCTAACATCTACAGCTGGGCACGAGATGACTCGACTCGTCCGACTCATTTGGAACTGACTCAATGGAAACCGAATGGGTGAGGCGGTCTAAACTGAGTAGGCTTCGCCCAAACTAAGTCGAGTTCAAGTTAACCGGTAACTCAACCCGAAACTCAATTCGGTCATACTCGACTCGATCTGAAACCGACTCAACTCAGATTCAGGTATATATATAATTAAAAAACCCTAATTTTTAAGTATCTCTAACCCTATACGTCGTACCCAACCCACCTGATCCGATCCCAAATTCTCGCCCCCCTCATCCTCTTCCAAGCTCGGCAATCACCCACCACCATCACCACCCTCCTCCTCTCTTTCTCTCTCCTCTCTACTCCCTCCCACCCCCCTCTTCCAAGCCCAGCACCCACCTACCACTATCACCACGTTCCTCCTCTCTTTCTCTCCTCTTCACTCCCTCCCTCCCTCATCTCTCGATCCGAATCGATGCCAACTTGAATCGACTCGGTACTTTTTACCAGGTTAGATTCGGTTTAAATTAGTAAGTCAGACCTAGACTCGGATTGGTTCAGGCATGCTGGACTCGGTACTGAGTCAAGTTGATTTCGGATCAGGCCTATTTGTGAGAAATTCATCTCGTTCATTTGTTTTGCGAGATCATCTTAGGACATACGAACGAAAATGGGGTAGATTCAAAACTTGATTGGGCCATACAAGATGGAAAATTGGGGAAAGACTTTTCTACTATTGAAACCTTCCTATGCTCCACCTTAATATTTGTATGTCATCCAAACCATTTGTAAGGTCATTCCTAATGGGATGAAGTAGAATCACAAAAAACTTAGCTTGATAAGTAACTTTTGTGGCCGAATGAATGTTTCATGGTAGTCACTCAATCCTCATTGTTTCCTCTCATGCATCCCACAAGAGTTTCGAATTCACTCCAGTTTTGGTCTAATGTACTAAAATGATCTCACAAAATGGATGGACAGAGTGGATTTCTCATAAACGTCATGGTGGGCCCCACCTAGCATCCCAGCCCAGTAACTTCCTGCGAAAGGCTTCCGTAGGAAACCCGCCCCAGTAAGCATATGAGTGGGAGAGTCTCTCTGTGAGGTGCATGTTATCGAAATTTACTCTCAAACTTGTATGTCATTTACACCATACGTCAGATCTTACTAACTCACTATAATTACATATTTAAAATCATTATCGAAAAATTCCTCTCAGATTACGAATTTACCAAATAATGGCCCTATAAACTTAAAATGACAAGGAAATGCTTTTTAGCAACGAAACTACCATAATTTTCATTATGTATTTTTTTTCTTAAAAAAAATATAAATAAAAATTTGTAAAGCCCACGTGATATTTATATGATATCCAATTCATCCCATGGATATAATTCCTTTTATATAATGAAGAACCAACAATTTGGCCCGCATAAATATAAGGTGAGCCACACTCTTACAAGTAATATAGATAATTTAAAAACATTAAAATAAAATAAAATGTAACATGCCTGGTGATTCCATAGGAAAGATTGGATGTTATGTCAAGTGGGGCCAAAATTTTCTGACTTCATTACATTTTGAAGAAAAGAACCACTCGGGTATTTTGATTCATGGGAGAATTCTTTGGTAAATTTAAATTTATTAAGAACTTTCCTGAAAAAATGTTTAGTTTTCTTCTTATTAGGGAGATTTTCCCAAGAAAAATCCTTGTACTTTTTAAAATCTTGCTATTACTCGGGTGGTAGACTCTCAGGAGTTTCAACACCCGATCAAGGGTTCAAGTATCCATAGGTGGTGAAATTCCACTAGAGTGAGTGTGTGGGGTGTGTGCGCGTGTTAAAAAAAAAAAAAAAAAACTTTCCTGTAAAAATGTTTAGTTTTCTTCTTATTAGGGAGATTTTCCCAAGAAAAATCCTTGTACTTTTTAAAATCTTGCTAGAAATTGCCACAAGTGAGATTTGTCACTATGGTCTGTTCTAGTTTGCAGACTCATTGCATTGCCTATTGACACTAGTTTGCAGACGCCTCTGAGGGTCGACTCATTAGGGACTATATTTGAAATTACTATTATATCTACTAATCTTCTTAGGGTGTGTTTGGATGCCTTCCAATTTATATTTTTCATTAAATTTGCAATATACATATATTCTCTAGAAATATACCCACTTTTCCTTGGTTTTTTTTTTTTTTTAAATAAATAAATTTATTTAAGCGTCATTAATTGATTGCCTCCGACATGTTTAAAAACTTGAACCCTTGGTTGGAATTGCTATAAAAAATAAAAATAAAAATAAAAAACAAAAAAAAACCACCCCAATGAAATTTCAGGCCAGTTGAGTAACTAGGTAGGCCACAATCTTAAGTCCATCACTGCCATTGGTATGCTTTTGAGCAGGCTGTTGGGAGAAAAATGAATTAAAACACATTTCTAGTGGCACCCAAACACCCCCTTTGCTTCTACATACCTAAAAGAATGCACCCCAATGAACGTTCAGGCCAGTTGAGTAACTAGGTGGGCCACAATCTTAAGTCCATCCCTGCCATTGGTTTGTTTTCAACAGACTGTTGAGAGAAAAATGCATCAAAACACAATTTATAGTGGCACCCAAACAACCCCTTTGCTTCTATAACTTTAAAGAATGCATTTGTTGATCATTGCTATTCGGAATCCATGGCTTTAGATGAACCAGGTTCTTCACTGCATATGTGCAAGACTCTCACGTGCAAGATCCAAGACATTCGTTTGGTGGGGGCTTACCATAAACATGCCCCAACCCAAACATGAAGCCAGCCTCTTCGTCAAGCATGTCACACAAGAATGAAAAAAATAGCAAAGAAAGAAAATGATTGCCCGTATTAAATGTAGAAATGTGGACCACATCACAAGTAGGACTTGATTTTTGGGCCAAGGCATGTTCATGGCAAGAGCCCCTATCATAAGAGCTCTCTCTTTAACCATTGTTTTGTGGGCCATTGGTTGAAAGGTCATGGCTTTTAGTATTAAAGATTTTCAAGGCAGCCACCATCAACTATATATCTAGTAGATGGGCGGTTTGGATCACCAAACCATAGCTCCACATGTATTGGATCATGCAATAAGTACACATGCAATGTGTTAGACCATCTTTACAAAAGATTCATTCAGATCTCCTATAACTCATAACTCAAGCAAATCTTCTATTTATGAAAATCTTGATAATGTATAGTAAGGAGATTGTTAAAATCTAGTAAAATCTTCTCCCATTAATTATAAAATTCAGCCCTGTAATTTTATAAATTTAGAATACCTTACACTAAAAATACAAGAAGAAAAATTTCCATTCAATGTTGTTGTTCTTTATGATATTAGAGCTAGGTTAATCTGATACTTTATAAAAAAAAAAAAAAAAAAAAGCACATGCACACATACCCCCACACACTCACGCCGTAGTGGAATTTCACCACCTATGGGTACTCGAACCCTTGACCAGGTGTTGAAACTCATAAGAGTCTACCACCGGAGCAAGAGTAAGGACCCAATCTGATACCCCGATTAATCAACTATCCCAACAATTCCCCACAAACTCTTGCACCATCATGACAACTATTCACCCATCTGATCTCAGCTCTAACCTATCTCTACCCACCTTGCCATGCAAGGATATATAGAGTGATGATTAAAACCATTCATCATCAAGTCTCGGCACCTAGATGTGTATATAGGTGGACCTTGTATAATTAGTTCGGCATAGCTCAAGATATATGTGTTGTTAAAACAAATGTCTTCAATCTGGTCTGAGGTGCTCAACCAGTCGAGGGACTAGCTCGACTAGTCGAAGGTCCCTTCGACTAGTTGAAGCCTATTCGACTTGAAGTCCAACAACAATGTATTTGAAATTTTCGGGACGTTCGACCAGTTCGACCAGTCGAAGCTTTAGCTCGACTAGTCAAAGGTTACGCGAACTGCATAAATTTAAGGCGGCCGGTTTCCGGAGTATTTCAAAGTTGGTGCGGAAAAGGAGTTTCTTAAACTATAAATAGGGGTCCCTAGGGCTATTCTAAAGGATGCTAAGGCTTTTTAAAGTATTTTAAAGAGTTTCTAGAAGGGGTTCTAGGGTTTCAAAGGGTGTAGCAAGGGTGAGATTCGAGGTTGTTTGAATTGGGTAAGTCTTTTCTCTTTGTAATTTATGCTTTCATAATGGAATTTCGTCGCTTTGTGCTGTGTTTTTTTAAAAAGGGTTTTTCAAGTCAAATCTTTGTGTTCTCTTGTGTTTTCTTGGTGCCATTGGATTGCTATCTTAGATCCAAATCTGTGTGATTCCGCAACATAAATCCCAACAAGTAGTATCAGAGCTATCGTTGGGGTACAGATCTAAATATGAGGGATAAGCAATAATGATAAGCACTAGGTATGATATTGAGAAGTACTTAGAGAAAAATAACTTTGAGTTATGGAAGATCAAGATGATCAATTCCTTAATCAAGCAAGGCGAAGATGGTGCTCTTGAAGAGCGAAAGTCTACTATGACTGATAATGATTGGAATACTCTTGATAAGAAGGCCTTTTCCTCAATTCGTTTATGTCTCACGGATGAGGTTCTCTACAATGTCATGAGGGAGAAAATTGCAATTAAGTTATGGGCAAAGTTAGAGGATGTCTATGCGAAAAAATCATCTAAAAATGGCTTACACTTGAAGCGTCAGTGGTATAACTTCAAGATGACAGAGGGTAGAGATCTGGAGGCTCACATCAGCAACTTTAATAAATTGGTTTGCAAATTGCTGGATATGGAAGAAGTGATGAAAGATAAGGAACAAGCATGTATGTTGCTGAATTCTCTTCCGGCATCGTATGAGTCATTCAAGGATAAACCACAAATAAACCCCTGAGTGTCAACTCCGTTATCTTAACCCTTCAAGGGAAGGCCATGAGAAAGCTAAATGATGACATGAGGACATCTTCTGATGCACTATTTACAAAGGGTGAGAATTTTGAACAAGGTACAGGTTCTTCAGGTTTTAAATCCAAATCCAAGGGCGAGGGCAAAGGAAAGGTAAAGTGCTGAAACTGTGGGATAGAAGGACACATGAAGAAGGGTTGTACTAATCTTAAATTTAAGAGTGAAGAATCTAAGGTTCCATACAGGGAGGCCAATGCTGCCACGACAGATGGATCGAGTGGATGTGATGGTGATGTTTTGTCTGTGTCTATGATCAGACGGCCATACGATGATCGTAGGGACGAGTGGATTCTAGACACAGAGGCATCCTTTCACATGACTCCTCATCAGAGTTGGTTCGCCAACTATAGAGAGTGCGATGGTGGACAAGTGTTTATGGGCAATGACATTACCTGTAATGTTGTGGTTGTTAGTATGGTGCGCATCAAGATGTTTGATGGGGTGGAGCATACCTTGACTGATGTCAGACACATTCCTGATTTGGAGAAGAATATGACTTCTCTTGGTATACTTGAGGCAATGGGTTGCAAGTACATAAGTATTGATGGTGCTCTTAAAGTATCTAAAGGGGTACGGATAGTCATGAAAGCGCAACGACTCGGTAATCTTTACAGGTTGATCGGGAGCACTTCAAAAGGTGGAGCTGCAGTGGCTGTAGCAGATTCCACATCTGCACGTGTGTGATATGCTGAGCATGGCCACATGAGCGGGCAAGGCATGAAGGCCAAGACGTGCGAACAAAGATACAGAGCATGTGGAGCAGCCACATGTGAGAAGAATCACACAGCATAATTGCAGGATATAAGCGAGGTACATGGACGACTCTAATATCGCATATGCTCTCGTTACAGATGAGAGAGATTCGTCTACTATTCAGGTGGCTCTTAATGAGCTTGGTGCTAAGAAGTAAAATGTGATTATGGATGATGTGATGGACTTATTGTACCAGATCGTCTCATGAGAGCTGGTGGAGCTTCCAGTGGGCCGAAAAGCGGTTGGATACAGGTGAATCTTCAAAAGGATACAATATGGATACAAAATGAGATTGGTAGTGAAGGGTTATGCTCAGAGAGAAGGGATCGACTTCTTAGAAATATTCGCACCGATGATATAGCATGTATCTATTAGATCCATGATTGGCATTGATTGGCCAATGTGATCTCAAGCTGGAAGGATGGATGTAGAGTCTGCACTTCTGTACGGGAAATTGGAAGAGCAAATCTACATGAAACAACTAGAGCGGTTTGAAGCTAAAGGGGTTGAGAACAAGAGTTTGCAGGAGGTCGTGGTACAACCTGTCGCCTAGGCAGTGATATAAAAATTATTTCCTTTATGGTAAGTCAAATATTGTATGTTGATGACATGTAGATCGCCAATCATGACATGTCTGAAATCAATGCACTAAAAACTCAGTTAAGTGGGACATTCAAGATGAAGGATCGGGGGTCTGCAAAGATGGTTCTCGGCAATGAGACTGAAAAAGGAGTAGGTTTTGGTTATCTCAGGTAGAATACCTTGGGCAGGTATCGATCAAGTATGTGATGAACCACGTAAAGCCGGTGAGCATTCCTTGCGTGTCTCTCCTCAAGTTTTCTTCAAGACATGTCCCAAAACAGATGAGAAAAAACAGGATATATTTCACAAGCCTTATTCGAATGTGATTGGCAGTGCATGCCATGATCTGTATTAGACAGGTTATTTCACAGGCAATTGGTGTTGCGAGCAAATACCTCGGCAAGCAACATTGGATGACAGTGAGATGGTTACTTTGATATATTCGAGGTACAGAAGACTACGTCTTACTTTTGAGAAGACAGGAGCAAAAGTGGTTGATCATGTGGATTCAGATCCGACAGACATGCTCACTTAGATCATTCTTGCAGAGAAGTTCAAGTTTTGTGTAACTTCTCTGGGCCTGGCGATGGCGTAAAAGGAAGACGGAGTGTGCACGAGAAGCATTGATGAAGTTATGATGTAAGGAAGAAATAAAGCAAAATCAAAAGTTGATTAAGGAGAGAAAGGTCAATAGGGGAGACCTCCGAGCAAGACGTTGGAGAAAGGTGTTTCTTTGGGTGTCATTGGCAGCTTTAGGGTCAATAGGGAGAGAATTGAATGAGTTTTGCATTTTCAATTCGTAGACAATACCCTTCTCATGTGTGACACTAATGGAGACCATATCAATAACCTGAGAAAGACTGTTGTTTTGAATATATTTCAGAGCTAAAGGTGAATCCTCTAAAATGCGAAATGCTAGGCATTGTTAGAGAATTTGGAAATAGGGTCTCTCCTGGGAACCGTTATTTGAGCCTCCAAACATTTATGGGACAGTAATTGAAAGATTTGGGAAGAAGCTTTCTTCTTGGAAGCAACCTTTATGGGGGAAAGGCTTCTCTTAATCAACCTTGAGCCATGGAGTTGGACGACTCAGCTGAGATCGGACTGCCAAACATGTACATGGCCGTCCAAGTTTTTTATTTTTTTAAAGTGGGGTCCTTACTCGTACCTTTGTGGTAGACTCAAAAGAGTTTCAACAAGAGGTCATGGCTAACAGTGAAGTGTGAACTGACCGTGGGTGTACTAACAAGCTAAATAAAAAAATAAAAAATACCCATTGTGGTGGGAGTGCATGATTGCATGTAGGATGTGAGTGTGTGTAATAATAATAAAAAAATATTTTTTAAGTGCATATATATATATATATATATATCATCCACCACACTCCATCAAAGTATTTAAGTTTTATTCTCTTATGCTTTCTTTGGATTCTTGTAAGTTGGGTTAAAAGGAAAGTCGACGTCCATGCATGTTGAGTCACAGGAAAAAAAGACTTTGATGGAAGCCAAGTTGTTGTTTGGATGACGTTTCTAGCGTTACATGGAACATATATAAGATTTTTTATTTGATGTTGATATCACACAACTCATAAAATGATGTGGATGTTAACGAACACGTGGGATGTAGCACACATCTATGATATGGAAGTTGTTTAACGTGTCTCAACATGAAAGTTCCTCTTTTTAAAATCTACACACTCATAATTAGGTGGGCCACACATGTATGATGAGTAGCGTCCCTTGCACATTACTTTGTACACTTTCCTCAAAGAAGTGTGGTCAGACCTAAAGATTGGGCCATCTATAGGGTGGGGCTCATCATGAATTTGAGTGACCCAAATGTAATAGTCCACACCTAATACGATTGCCGTTTAATCAAGATTCAATGGTGGTAGCAAGCTAAGTCCACTTGATCTATGGAAACGGATCGGCTACTCAGCCTGTCACTAGCCATTCAATGGCTAGTGGTCAGTGCTACGTGGCCCCACCATGATGTATGTGTTTCATCCATGCCGTCCACCCATTCTTACCGGATATTTTATGGTGTGAGCCCAAAAATGAGGTTGATCAAAATCTCAAGTGGACCGCACTGTGTTGATTGAACTCCCACCATTAAAAACTTATCTAGGGCCAAAAAAGTTATGGATCAAGCTGATATATATTTTTTCCCTTCATCCAAGTCTATATGACCTAATCAACAAGTTAGATGTGTCAAATAACCATTACAGTGGGCCCTATAAGGTTTCTAATGGTGGACATTCAATCACTGTTGTTTTCCTATGGTGTGATCCACCTGAGATTTATATTTACCTCATTTTCGGGATCAAGCGCTAAAATTATCTTTCAAAATGGATGGACGTCATGGATAAAACACATACATCATGGTAGAGTCCACATAGCACCGACCACTAGCCACCTGGCCGGTGGCCGCCTCACCAGCCAAATCATGTCCTTGATCTCTCCTAAAACATCCAAGCAAATGTCACATTGGTTTAGTTCAATATTCCAATAGTAGGGCGTATATTTCATAATGTGAAACATGTGTCATTAGCAATCTTCAAGTGCCTACATGTGCTACTATCAATCTTAAAGTACCATATATTTGCCAATCACATATGACACGTCTGACAATGCCTATCTTGAAGTCCTCCACGTTTCAATGTGTCACATGCCTAGCATGCCCACCTTTTTCTTCACCTGACATCTCGTATATACCACATGCATTATTGTTCCACCAACCATCTTGAAGTGCTCCGCAAGCCACACACTTGCCAACATGCCACATGTAAAACATATGCCACCATCTATCTTTAAGAATCCCATGTTTGCAATGTCCCACGTGTGCCAATGTGACACATGTGCTACAACCTTTTAAATTCGCCCATGTATACCCTCTACTTCAAGTAAAATTTATCACATGTGTTTTTGTAGTGACAAAATCCAGCCTCACTGTTTCTATCACATGTGTTTTTGTAGTGACAAAATCCAGCCTCACTGTTTCTTCAGTCTTATAGTCACTGACTGAGAAAAGTTGTCTAATGGTATCATATCCTCTTCCAAAGGCTAGTTAGTCAATATTTCCACACAAGCAGTTATGAGGTCATGTCTTTAAATATTGTCTCGAATTATACATGCTTGACATTTATACTCCAGCTTGAGGGGAGGTGTTGGTGTATGTATGCTTTTTGTTCAAGTGATCTTGTAGACCATCATGCTATTTTATTATTTATAAATAAGGAAAGAAAGGGTAGATAGCTCCAAATCCTAATTTTTTATTATTGTTTTTTAAAATTTACATTTTCCAAATAACATATTTAGAAATGTAGGAAGTTGTTTTTAAAAAAATATTGTTGAAAAACAATAAAGTGAAACAACTCCTTTCCCTACATTTCGTGAGACAATGTTTTTCGATAAACACCATTTCCTCGATACATTTTTATTTACTACTAATCCACTCAAGAAACATCCTTGAACAAGTCTAAAACATTGATGAAATGGGAGTCAACATGATAACCCATGCACAAAAAATCTCCAGCTTGGAAGATCATAGCTAAAGAAAACTGAAACCTTTTATGGGTTGAATGGATAAATTTATTTTCATGGTGGTTCCTTTGTTGCCTGCCTATCTGAAGGGAGAAATGCTCATCGCAAAACTAATTATATGTCCAACTAGTTAGTGTGTGGGGCCCATTATGGTGTTTATATGACATCTCGCCTTTCTAGCAAGGTTGTCTCACCTTGAAAATAGGATGTCCCAGAAATCAAATCCATCCAACTCCCGAACATGGAGTTTTCCGGATAGTTTTCATAATTTTCTATGGTGTGCTTGTCCCACCATGAAAATGAGATGCCCAAAAGTTAAGTCGATCCAACCATTAAGGGTTGTTTGGCACCATGGATTTAGGGGGATTTGAGGGGATTTCAAATCCCTTGCTTGTTTAGTAGCATAAAGTAACAGGGGGTTTAAAATCCCCTCAAAGAAGGGTTTGAAATCCGTGGTGAGAGCTTGGATTATACCCAAAATCCTTTCAACAGTTGCATGTGTAACATGTGTCACCATACTATTATTCTATTAGGCACATGGCCCACTAATGATATCCAAAAATAATTAGATTATGAATTGCATCACTATAATTACTTTACTATGATGATCAGCACCGTCCAAACATTGTCCATGTAAATCAATGGCTAAAAAGTGGACATGATCTTATGCTTGTGGCCCATCCAAGACTTGGAATTTCATCGTTTTCAGGTAAGACATATATTTCAGCGGGCTTATTACAACCATTGTGCCAAACATTACATAAATACGTCCCTAATTAGAAATGTTAAAGTTGATTTTGTAATTAAATTCAAACTCCTATAAATATAGGATGCATAACTGCTTTTGGATTAAAGTTGATTCGGGTGCCAAACACAATAGGAGGATTTCAAATCCAAAGCCTTCCGGCTTCCAAATCTATGCTCCAAACAAGCCCTTAGATGCACCTCACATAAATGTAGAATTTTTTGGATGGTGGTTTATGATTTTTTATAATGTGCTCTACCTGATAGTTGGATCCACTTATGTGATGTCTCATTTCTTCGTTGAAACAACCTTGCAGGATAGATAAGATGTCATACAAATACCATGGTGGGCTCCACATGTCAATTAGTGGTGTATGAGCCTCATTTCAAGTGTTAGTATTTTCCAATCAGGGGAGGTTTTTGGTTCATGGACAATTCATGATGGGCCCTATGAATCAACGGTTTGGATCTGTGAATTAATGGGCCCAATAATTGTGACATACCCTTTTAAAATTCCATGGGATATGATTGTTTTCTTTCGGCTTCCCATGTGAACTAATAATACCACACAAGACAAAAGTCCTCATAAATAAATCACTCTTTTTTTGGGTATGTCTGATTCTGAAATTATTCAACTCATCATCATAAGAGATCAGCTATAATCCGAGAGGGTTGGATTATGGTGATAGTTCACCACCATTCTCAAATAGCATCACTAATCTGTTGTGTGAAAATCCCAACCCTCCGAATTTGATCTTGTCCATTGAATATGTATGGCTGAGCATTTTGTATTTTAGGTTTGTTTATTCCACTGCATGTAGATCCATGCATATTCACACACAGAAAAATGTGGAAATATGAAACACGTGTGTCAGATCTGAGCTTTCTATGAGGTTTGAAATAATGTTTGGAAAGGCAATTTCATTCTTTTAAGTGGGCCCATTGTACGAAGAATATTGGCATTAGTTTTTTCTAGCCATTCATTTGTTTCTATATATTGTGGCTCATCTGAGTCGTCCAATGGCCTGACTTTAATGCCAGAAGATCTGTACAGCCAGCTCATCTGATGGAAAGCTCATTTCTCACACGTGTCACAACATGATTTTGACACATGTTCATGTGGATGTGTACAGCTTCCACGCAAGGGTGCAGTTAACCAGTTTTTTTCAGCCGTTGGCACCAATTTGATTTTAGGATGATTTTCGGGTGCAGTTCCACACAGGTGGGTGGGATCACTGTGGGGCCACTGTGATATATGTACCTTACATCCATGCCGTCCATCTGTATTTAAAACTCATTGTAGAACATGATACAAAAATTCAAGCAGATCCAAATCTCAGGTGGACCACAGTACAAGAAACAGTCATGACTGAATCATCACCATTAAAAACTTCACGTGTATTTTCCATCCAACCTTTTAATAAGGTCAAAATGACCTGGATGAAGAAACCACACAAATATAATGTTGGTCCAAATATTTTGTGGTCCACAAGAAGTTTTTAGTGGTCATTTACTTTTTTACTTATACTATAGTTTGAATCTACTTCATTTTTTGTATCATGCCTAAAAATTAGGTTCTAATATGGATGGACAGTGTGGATGTAAGGCACATATATCACGGTGGGCCCCACATAGTCATAGATCCCACTCACCTTGTGGATCCAGGGATCCACCGGAGCTCCACCGTGATTTTCAGGCTATGTTCCATCGACAAAGGAGGCCATGGGCTTAGACGGTTAAAAAACAAGCATCCCAAATGTGGGTGGATGAGTAACCACCATACGAACACGAAGCAGATTGGCTGGAGTACCTCACACCAGCTATATAACTGCTGTATTAACGTCAGCAAGTTTTGTGGGTCTGATCATGAGGTATGTTTTATATTCAAACCATCTGTCGAGTTTGTCTTAAGGCTTTATATGAAAAATAAGACAGATCTAACCATCAAATAGACCACACTGCGAAAAAAGCATGGGAGAGTTGAACGCATACCATTGAAACTCTTTTTGGAGTCACAAAAGTTTTGGATCAATACAAAATTTGTTTTTCCTCTTCATTCAGGTTTTTGTAATCTTATAAATAGATTGGATGGAAAATAAACGTTATGGTGGGTCCTATAAATTATTTAACAGTGAAAATCATTATCTCCACTAGTGTGGTCCAAATGATCTTTGGATATAATTCATTTTTTGAATAATACTTTAAAGTAATCTCTAAAAATAGATGGATAGTTTATATATAATAAATACATCACTATGCAGCCCGTGGGACGCGGATTGCGTCCTACCCCCGCCCGGACGGTAATCCATCCGGGCGGGGCCCACCGTGTTGTAAGTGTTTTACCACGCTGTTAAACGCTTTTTTCCAATAATTTTAATATATGAGCCAAACACTCCAAGGCTTAAGTGGACCACACCAAAGGAAGCTGCACTGATAATGACACCCACCGTTGAAACTTTTCTAAGGGCCAACATAATGTTTTTTTACCATACAACCTATTCATAAGGTTATATAGATGTGGATGAAGTGAAAACACAAATATCAGCTTGATCAGTAACTTCTCAGCTCCTGTGGAGTTTTTAACGGTGGATGTTCAATTCCTACTTTGTAGTCCATTTAAGCCTTGGACCTGCCTCAGCTTTTGGCTCATGTATTAAAATTATTGAAAAAAAGCATTTAACAGCGTGGATAAAACACTTACAACACGGTGGGCCCAGATAGCCCTGCCCGCCCGGATTACCGGGGGTAGGACGCAATCCGCGTCCGCAGCCCGTGTAACTTTGATCTCCTTTGAACAATTCATACAAGTGGGCACTTGAGGAGCGTAAGTGCTCGTCTTAGCACGACATATACCTGCAGCAGCTATATAGCAGCTGTATGGTACACCAGCCAATCCGCTTCCATATAAACAATGTAGATGAGACGTCGGTGGGTCCGACCGTCATCAACATACGCTGATGGGCCACGTTGGTGTGGTGAGATTTGATTGGTGGTTTACTAGAAATGGCTGGGCCTTTTTCTCTCAGATGATACCTGACCTTTTTCAGCCTCTGACAGCTTACGCCCACCAAATAAATCTCACCGTACCTTTTCACATCAGGTGGGTGAGGAGGAAAACGGATTGGCTACTCCCCTGCCACAGCCTGATGGCTGGTGGTCAGTGCTCCGTGGGCCCCACCCTGATGTATGTGTTTCATCTATGCTGCTCATTTATTTTTATAGATGATTTTAGGGATTTATCTAAAAATGAGAGGGATATAAATCTCAGGCGACCACGCCACAGGAAAACAATAGTGTTGGATATTCACCATTAAAATCCTCCTAAGGCCCACCATACTGTCTATTTGACATCTAATCTGTTGATTAGGTCCTACAGATCTGGATGAAGAGAAAAAACAAATATCAGATTGATCCAAAACTTTTATGGACCCCAAAAGGTTTTTAATGATCTACATTCATTCAACGAGGTTTTCTGTAATGTGGTCGGCTTGATACTATGAAATAACTCAATTTTGGTCCCATACCCTAAAATGATCAATAAAAATAGATGGACGGAATGGATGAAACACATACATAATTTTGGGGCCCACAAAGCACCGACCACCAGCCATTGGCTGGTGGCAGGGAGAGTAGCCAATCCGTTTCAGGTGGGGAGCTCCTGACCACCCGATCCACGTCCTCCAGGATGAGATCAGCCTCACATTCTCTTCAAGGGTATTTTATTTGGGAATTATTATGTACTTGCATATGCACCAAAATCTGTGGTACGTCACTAACATTCCCACTAACATGCTTAGTTTTGTAAGCATCTCTAACATCTGTTTGTTGGGTTAGACTGTTTTTTGTCCGTTGATTCAAATGGTGAGGCCCATCTGATGAAGATAGAGGGTGTGACCTAGGCCTACACAGCCAAGTCACCTCCATCTCAACCACCTTAGATTAAATGAGTCGGTCCTCTTGGACTCGACTCAAGATCAAACAAGGTGGTCTGATTTGCCAAGTATAAAACCACGGCCATAAGTATTGGACAGCCTTTTTTGGTATTGAGAATCAATAGGTCTAATGCACCTATACAGCAGCTGATGCCATGAAATCAGCAGCATTTTAAAATGATCTGGGGTAATTTTCTTAGGATTTATTTGTTTTTCTAATTACCATGGTAATTGGTTGTAAATAAATAATGATTATTAATTTTATAATTATGCTTGATTTTATTTTTACATATAAATGATAATTTTGCTACATTATTTATTTCACCGTGATAATTTAATAATTCAAAAATGTAATGATTATAATTCATTGTACCTTATACTTTTATTAGTGGATTGAAACTCTTGTGAATCTATCATGGAGGCATGAGTAATGATACAGTGAGTGAGCGAGGATTACAATAAATGCATGTGTAAGGTATTGTCTACCAGTTGAATTTATTCTATGTTTTTTAATATTGTGTTTGAAATGTATGCATTAAAAATTAAATCGTAGGATTTACTTTCAAATTGCATTTGGAGTGAACATGGATGCAACAAAAATCTCTCATATGTGGGATTAGTAATCCCATCTCACACTTTTCAACATAAGGCTCCTTTTATAAAGCCTACAAAGTTAATTTTAATTCCATCTCACACACCTTCCTAACATGCCATCTGAATTTCAAAGTGAGATTAGTAATGCAATCCCATTTAATACAACTTAATATCACTGTCCAAACAAGCCATAAACCCAGTGTAGTTCAACACCAATCATCTCATAGATTCACCCAAATTTGGGTGATTCAGGTTTAGTTCATCCTATACTCATGCAATTTCTAACTCAGAGTGGAATGACTTAATCCAAGTCACCATGTCTCAAGGGTCTTGGACGCAGTTTGGCTAGTGACGCTGCCACCGCAAGGTCACTAGTGGTCGGTGCTATGCGGACCCCACCATGATTTATGTGTTTCATCCATGCCATCTCTCCATTTTGAAAGGTAATTTTAGGTCTTGATCCCAAAAGTGAGTTAGATATAAATCTCAAGTGGACCACACCATGTGAAAATAACAGTGATTGAATGTCCACCATTAAAAACCTCCTAACGCCCACTGTAATGGTTATTTGACATCTAACCTATTGATTAGGTCATACAAAATGAAGGGAAAAAATATATATAAGCTTGAATCAAAACTTTTGCGACCCCTATAAGGTATTTAATGATGGCAGGTCAATTAACACTATATGGAAAAAATAATATCAGCTTGAATGTCTACTAATAAAAACCTCTTAGGGCTTGTCTGGCCAGGCAGATCCCATGGTATTAGGAGGGATGGGTTCGGCAATATCTTGGGATAGGTATTACGAGCCAAACAGATCCGGTGAACTTGTCCTGGAATATGAACAATCCTATGGTTCTTAAGACAATCCACTAATATCACCATCATTACCTTAAAATTGATCCTATCCCTTGGTTGGATGGATTGGAAGGTAAAATCCCTGCATATGCAGGGCGTGCCGAACAAACCCAATGAACTTGTCCCGGGATATAAGCAATCCCATGGATCTTAAGACAATCCACTGACACCACCATCATTACCTTATAATTGATCCCATCCCTCTTACTATGGGATTTGCCCGGCCAAACAAGCCCTTAAGGTCCGCTTGAGGTTTGTATCAACTTCATTTTTAGGACCATACCATAAAATGATATTGAAGAATGGGTGAATGGCATGAATGAAATACATACATCATGGTGGGGCACACGGAGCACCGTCCACTGGCCAATGGCTAGTGGAAGGGTCAATCGCGAATCCGTTCCCGTCTCAAGGCTTGCTTTCCTAAAACTCTATCCAATTATAGAAGTTGGGACTTACTTTTCATGTATGAGTCAGATCCACGTCTGACAACTAAACCCACACCTATCCTTGTCAGCAGGCCCTACTATCCCAACAGGCCTTCCTACCGTAGTAAGATCTTGCATGATTTTAATACTTGGATGAGTTTAATGCATTTCATCCCAATCAACCTCAGTCCTAATTTAATTTGACTTAGGTGAAGTAGCCCTGTGGCATGTTAGGTATTACCTCTGCCTGTTCGGAGCTTGGGACTGGTGGAGGCTCCTAAGGACACCGAGGGGTCAGCGTGATGTATGAATTTTATCTATACTGTTCATCTATTTTTTTTCATATCATTTTATAATTTTTATCCTAAAAATAGAGAAGATCTAAATATCAAATGGACCACAGGGTGGGAATTAAATTTCTACCATTGAAACATTCTTAGGGGCCATAGAAGTTTTGGATTAAGATTTTTTTTTTTTCACTTCATCCATTTGCATATGACCATATTAATAGATTTGATGGAAAGTAAATGACATGGTGGATCCAAAGAAGGTTTCAACAGTCGCCATCTATAGCAATGGTGTTTCGTGTGGTATAGTTCATTTGAGGATTGTACCTAATTTATTCCTATTTTTTAGGTCTGTTACTCTAAAGTGATATTGAAAAATGGATAGACAGTGTGAATAAAAGTCATACATCAATGTGGCCTGTAAGCCTCTGGCCGAGCTCAGGACAGAAGGGGGTAGTACCTAATCCGGGCCCCAAATCAGACAGTGGATTAGGTGGGCCAGCCTCAACATAGTAGGGCATTGATTGTTGAGCTCACCTTAATGTATGCATTGTATATCCATGCAATAGATCTGCTTTGCCAGCTTATTTTAGAACATGAACCCAAAAATCAAGCAAGCTTAAATCTAAGGTAGACCACACTGTAGGAAATAGTGATGGTTGAATGGCCATAGTTATAAACTTCCTAGTACCCACCTTAATGTCCATCATAATTCTTGTTTGTGATCTAACCTGTTGATAAAGTTGCATGGATTTGGATGAAAGGGAAAAATCAGCTTGATCGAAAACTTTAGTGGCCCACCAGAAGTCTTTGATGGTTAATCACCATTGTACCTTCCGTGTGGTCCACCTGAGATTTGGATTTGCGTCATTTTTTTATTTCATGCCCTAAAAAGGGCTAGCAAAACTGATAGACCGCATGGATATGCAATACATACATCAAGGTGGGCCCACATGCTCAGGGCTGAACTGAGTGGGGTGAGGCCGGAGGCACAGGGGAACGGATTGGCTACTCCCCGTAACACCAGCCAATGGCTAATGGCTGATGGTTGGTGCTCTGTGGGCACCACCATGAAATATGTGTTTCATCCATGCTGTCCATCTATTTTTACAGATAATTTTCCAGTGTGAAACAAAAAATGAGGTATATCCCAATCTCAAGTGGACCACATTGTAGGAAACAATGTTGAATGAGCGTCGACCATTAAAAACATTTTGGGGCTGTAAAAGCTTTGGATCAAACTGATTTTTGTTTTTTCCGTTCATCTGGGCCTGTTTGACCTAATCAACAGATTAAATATCAAATAAATAGTACAGTGGGCCTTAGGATGATTTTAATGGTGGATATCCAATCACTATTGTTTTCATGTGGTGTGGACCACCTGAGATTTATGTACTTCTAATTTTTGGGATCAAGAAATGATCTTTAAAAATGGATGAACGGAATGGATGAAACACATACATCATAGTAGGGCCACATAGCACCGACCATCAGCCACGGGGCTGGTGGAAGCGGAGACCTTTCACCGGATGACATTAGCAAGTTCGGTAGGTCATCATGAGGTGTGTGCTATATCCAAACCGTCCATCCATTTAGCGAGCTAGTCTTAAAGTTTGAGAAGAAAAATAAGATAGTTCTAACTACCAAGTGGACCACACTGCAAAAAGTAGTGAAGGATTGAACATCTACCATTAAAATCCTTTTTGGGTCACAGAAGTTTTTGATCAATATGAAATTTGTTTTTACTCTTAATTAGTGTCTTTGTGACCTTATGAGCAGATGGGATGGAAAATAAATATTATAATAGGCCCTATGAATTTTTTTACGGTGAAAATCATTATCTACGCTGCTATTTATGATCTTTGGATATGGTTCATGTTTTGAAAAATGCTCTAAAATAATTTCTAAAAATAGATGAACGGTGTAAATATAATAAATGTGAACCGTTCGCAGAAGTCGGAGATTGAGGAGCGTCAGTGCTCGTCGTGACACGACACGTACCTACAGCAGCTATATAGCTGGTGTGTGGTACACCAGCCAATCCGCTTCCCCTTTCACCGTGGCCCTAGGTGAACTTGTGGGGCCCATTGAAAGGGCATTTTCGCTATTCAAAAAAGTAGAAAGGATAATTCGGTCAATGAAAAAAGAAAAGGATAATTTGGTAATTTTAACAAGGGCGAGGGTATCTATGGGTGAGCACTAAAACCAAATGCGGATGCTCAATCATGGCAGAGAAAGGACACCATAATGCTAGAACCCTCAATGACAGCCCATCAGCGAAAAAAAAAAAGCAGAACCAAGGTGGGGCCCACCTTACCAACCAGATGGGTTAGCTTTTGATCATCCACATGAGTTTAGGACCGTTTCATGACTGACCACAGACAAAAAGCTTAGCTTGCTCACTTCCCAAGGACACACTCTTTCTGAGATTGTAAAAAGAAATAAATTTTAAAAAAGTTATTTTGAAAAGAAAATAGCCGTTGGTACTCCTGCACTGTCGCTGTCCATACGTGTGCCTATCTCTTTACTGCATGTGTCACACGTCAGCTTAATCTAAACCATTCAATATTCAAAACTGTCAGATTGGTCCAGTGTTTCTATCATCCTATTAATGGATATTTTTGAACAATAGAAATGAACGGTTGATTTTTATCAGTTTGATTATTTTTTATTTTAAAATTTTATTCTTTTACATATCCATTATGGACCAAATAAATTTAACGGTTTGGATTTAGTAATATTTATAACACGTGGTATTTAGGAGAGTTCATGAGTATGGATCTACAAAATGTTCCAGCTTTTACCACATAACACTTTCAGGAACAGACAGTCACCACCATCTAAGGATTATTTGATGCACTGCCGGATTATGAATAATCATACACATCCACACTAATATAGCTATGTGGATGAAATATAAAACAATCCAATCCGTCTATATCATGTGGTCCAATATAAATGGGCTATATCCATGAGATAATAAAAAAATACTGAAAGTCCCTTGCTTGTTATACTTATTAGTTATTGTTTAATCTGAACCATTCATTAATTTTCGTTTTAATCCATTCATCCATTTCATAGAAACCAATCAGAAATTCAAAAAGATTCCCTAATAAAGTTCTGAATATGTGATAAATGATGACGCGTGTACTGATCTAGATGACTCACTATGGATGGCTATAATTCGTCAGATATCAAAATTCCCTACTCCACCGCCACTACAACCTGCGCACGTAACATTACCTGAATAGTGAATACCGCCCTCTAGTTTCTGAAAAATGTAAAACACCACCTACTGATTTGAATTTAACGTTAGAGACATTTTCCACGAATAACAAAATTACGCACATCCTGGAGTTCTGTTTGCCGCATGTGGGGCCACTGTTGTAAAGGGGTGCACACGGTTCGGTTCCGTTCTTGGGTGAAACTGGAATCGAACCATTCCTTGCGGTTCCCAGATTTTTGAAACCGGACTGGACCGTTAGCACCCTAGAACCGAACTGAAATTGGACTTTGAAAGCCGGTTCGGTTCCACAATTTTAGGTTTTTTATAATCCGGCCCAGTTGTATGTTCTATTTTATAATTTAACCCATGTCCGTTCATGTTGAGATCCACTTGATGAATGGTTTAGATATCGTATATGGTGTGAAAAAAATACATTTATTAAAACAAACAAATGGTGCATCGTAAACCATAAATCATGAGTCAAATATACAACTAAAATATATTGTAAATTCACGGTTCAGTTTTGGTTCCACGGTCCAGTTCCAGGTTCGGTTTCACGAATTGGATCCACGGTTCGGTTCGGTTTTACATACCTCCAAACCAGAACCGAACCGAACTAAACGGTTCTTTAATTTTTGGAATTAGAACAGGAATCGGTGCACTTTAGAACTGGACCAAACCGGACTATTTGGTCTGTTCCGGTCCGGTTCTACGGTTCTACCGATTCAATGTGCACTCCTAGTAAAAATGAGGATGAAGCTTCGGTAGATCCATGGGTCACTGAGGTGAGTGGGATCCCTAACTTTGGGGCTCACAGTGATGTATGTATCTTGAATCCACACCGTCCAACCACATTGACAACTCATTCTTAGGTGGACCACACCACAAGAAACAGTCTTGATTGAATCCCCACAGTTAAAAACTTCATGAATTCCATCAAAATGTTTATTTGCCATCTAGCTTGCTGATAAAGTCACAAAGACCTAAATGAAGAGACGAAACAAATATTATCTTATCGAAAGTTTTTAATGGTCAATTACCACAGTTTCTTATACTATAGTCCTTCAGATATTCATGCCTTGAAATGAGCTTTTAATACTGATGAAGGCACAGATGTAGTCGCAGATATCATCTTAAGCCCCACAGTCAGTTCCACCCACTTTAGTGGATCCTACATAACTCAGCATGTTTTTTAGGTTCACTGTGGTGTATGTGTCTTATCCAAGCCTTCTATCCCTTTTTCCAAGGCCTACCATAGTGTACGTTTCTTATCCAGGCTATCTATTCTTTTTTCCAAGCTCATTTTAGGACAAGCTAAAATTGAAGTATGTCGAAAGCTTAAGTAGACTGCACCACAAGAAAAACAATAATGCTTATTTATCATTAACTTATATATAAAGTCAGGATGAAAAGGAAAAAAACAAATATACGCTTGATTCAAAACTTTTGTGACCCTAATAAGTTTTCAATAATATGCATTTTCACTATTTCGTATGATGTGGTCCCCCTGAGGTTATGATATACATAAAATTTTGAACAGAACAATAGCTCGCAGAAGTGGTCACTTAATATGCAATATGCATGGGTCCTCACTCTTGCTCTGGTGGTAAACTCTCAGGAATTTCAACACCAGGTCAAGGGTTCGATTACTCATAGGTGATGAAATTCCAATACAGTGTGAGTGTGTGCGTGTGTTAAAAAATAAAAATTAATAAATAATAAATAATATGCCACCTGCATACTAAGTAAATATTGTGGAAGCAGTTTGCCTGCTAATAGAGTGGTAAACTTTCCAGAGCCCAATGTGATTTGTCTTTTATCCACGTTGTTTATTCATTTTACCAAGTCATTTAAGAGCAGGATCCTATACTTAAAGCATATACAAAACTCCAATGGACCACACCACAAAAAGAATTGTGAATTGGATGCTTATTGTCAATCTTCTTCAACCCACACAAGTTTTGGAACAAGCTTATATTTGTGTTACCCTTTCATCAATTTTTACATGCCCTTATTAACAGGTTGGATGTCAAATAAAAATTGCTATAAGTTATAAGAGGTTTCAACAGTGGATATACTTTAATTTTGAGGTCTACTTACCTTTGGATATACTTTAGTGTAATGATTACCTACTATTAATGATTATCTTGAAATTAGGAACTTTAATGGACATTATATTCTATTGTATGTCATGTTTGAATTCAGCCATGAATACAACAAAAATCAACCTGTTGGTAAAGTACCAGCCTTTCTAATGTTGTGATGATGTTACAACCGTTGTGGACCCCGCCGTGATGTCTTATATCTGCACCATCAATTCAATTTGCGAGGTCATTTTATGGCATGAGCTCGTAACTAGGGTAGATCCAAAGCTTACATGGATCACATTTGTGGAAAGCAGTGGAGACAATAACACCCACTGTTGAAACCTTCCTAGGGTCCACCATGATGTTTATTTGCCCTTCAACCTGTTCACAAGGTCACACAGACCTAGGAAAACACAAATATCGGCTTGATCCAAAACTTTTGTAGCCGTTAAGAAGTTTTCAATGATTGGCCTTCAAACCTAATTAGTTTCTATGGCGTGGTTCACTTGAGCTTTGGAGCTTCCCAATTTTTGTGATCATGCCTTAAAAATAATCTTAAAAAAAAACGAATGGATGGTATAGATATAGCACATACATGGGACTCATGGATTTTATTGACAACAACACCACCGTTTGCTAGATTTCATGTGAATCGAGAATATACAATAGTTTGTGAAAATAAAATAAAATTTTCCAATGAAACCAAACAATGTTCCATCCCACCTAATCCTATTCTTTCTTGTCCTCTCCAAACGTAGGATAGAGTTTGCACAGGCCAAATGCAATTCCATCCCACTAAATCCAATAATAATTAAAAATGAATGGATGGCATGGATAAAGCACATACATCCATGATGGCCCCAAATAGTTTAATCAGCGCATAATCCACTTCAAAATATTGTATGTCATTGTTGGGTGGGCCACACACCCAAAAATTCTAAACTTATATGGTGGGTCGCTTATCAATTAGACCAGCATGATCCTTGGGGATTTTCATTTTCCACGTTAAACAGCTTCCATGACATATGTATGTTACATGAGGCTCACATGTCTACAGCTCATAATAATCATCTCTGGAAGGAGTGAAATGGTCAGTTTTCAAAGACGAGAGCTAATAAACGATGTGGGGCCCACTGTTTTATGAACGGTATCCAACCCTATCCAACGGGGTTCCTCCACTAGGCTAATTCAATCACTGGCTGAATCACACCCATAGTAAAACCTCTAAATTTCCATGGTGGGCTCCAGTATTATTGGACGGGTTAGACATGTGACCAATTTCAGCAATGTGTCGGACGACATACGTGCACTATAAGCCCACGTGCTAATATACCTCTGGCAGAATCTCTAAGCAAAGGGTGTATTTGCAATAAGCAGAACTTGAAGGAGGTTCTTATAATATTCACAATTTATAGAGGGTATTTACAAATATTCCTAACATATTTTGCACTGGCTAGTAGTACTCTCCTCAGGGAAAATTGCCCTTTCACCTCTGCATTCATTCCTCCCTTCCCAATCTCCCTCTCTCGCTCGCTCTCTCCATCAATGGCTATTCTAATCCTTCTAGTGCTTATCTTGGCCATGGCTGGTGGTTCAGGTGGACCTTTCTAGGCCTTTTGCAACTCATGTTCTTGGCCATGACAATGGCTATTCTGGTCCTTCTATTGCTTATCTTTCCTTACATATTCTTCTTTCCTTACTTTTATATATGCAAGATCTATGCATTCTTCTATAATATTACATGTTTTTCTGACATGGGTTTTCCTTCTTTTGTTCTATTTCTCATGTTTCATGTAAGATACATGCATCTAGTGTCCATACACCACATGTTTTTAAGACCATACTTCATATTACATGTCTTTAGACATGAGTTTTGGAAATGATATCTACACTCACCTTGACCTTTTCAACTTTTGGATCCAACTTTGTACCATCATATTACTAAAAGTAAAAAGAAGTGGTTCATCTGTCAATAAGGTGGGTGCTTTTTCATGTAAGTTGTATGTATAACTCTATTTATATGTTTTAAGACATGGGTTTTATTTCTTTACTTCTATTTTGCTTTTTTCATGAAAAAAAAAACTATGTAAAGATGGGTTTTCCTTCTTCTTCTTCTTTTTTTAAAAAAATAAAATAAAAAAAAAATAAAAAAAAATTCATGCTAGATCTATATAGAGCTTCGACATAGAGATGGGTTTTCTTTTCTTTCATTCCTTGTTTCCTTTTTGTTGTGTGTTTTAAAGCTATGTAGAGAGAGTGGCTGATGGTGTCATTTTTTTATTTTTATTTTTGGGTATTGGAAGGTGCAACATGGTGTGTTTGTAGGTCTGATGTGAGTGATGCAGCCCTTCAAAAGACATTAGACTATGCTTGTGGAGCTGGAGCTGATTGCAATCCAATCCATCAGAATGGAGCATGCTATAATCCCAATACTGTGAGAGGACATTGCTCTTATGCTGTCAATAGCTACTTCCAAAAGAAAGGACAGAGCCAAGGGACATGTGACTTTGCTGGCACTGCCACTGCTGTTGTAGCTGACCCAAGTAAGCCCCTAAAAAACCAACCTCCATTTTTTACACCTTAAAAAAAAGGAATAAATGGAATTGATATTTACACCCACTTGATTTATAGATAGACCCTCTTTTCTATTTTTATTGTAAAAGAATGTAAATAACCCACATCCATTTTTGCATCTTAAGAATGAAATGCACAAAAATAAAATAAAATGGAATTGATATTTATACCCACCCTGATTATAGATAAACCCTCTTTTTTTTTTTTTTTAGCAGAATGGTACAAGTTTATACCATTATGCCAATGTGAAAAAAAAAAACCCACTTCCTTTTTTTATCTTTCAAAGATGAAACACATACAAAAAAATGGAATTGACATCTATACCCACCCTTTCTTTTCTAATTTTTGTAACAAAGTGGTACAGCTTTGTACCATTTTGTTTAACTAAGAATAGAAAGGTTAAAGTGTATCCATCAATCAGGGTGGTAGAGATAGTGACTTTCACAACAAGCATTTATAGTGGTTTTCTATGTAAAAATGAAACAGAGGATAAAAAGCAACAGGATTTGATATTTACACCTACACTAGTTACAGATACACCTTTCTTTTCTAGTTTTTTATTTTGCATAGAATAGTACTAAAAGAGCACAGATTTATCAGTGTGGGTATTGATATTTACATCCACCATGATTTATAGACACTATTCTGCTTTTGGTAGTTGAATGGTGCAAAGATTTGTGCCATTGCATTGCTAAAAGTAGAAATGATGGGTATCTATCAAGCAGTTGGGGTATGAATAGTGGCTGAGAAAAGGAATTAGAATTGATATTTACACCCACCTTGATTTATGGATGGGGTTATGATCAAGTACTGGCCATGATACCATAAGGTTACCTTTCTACAATTTCCTGGCAATGTGTCACATGTGTAGGACATCCAAACCATGTAAAAGGTTGGGCACATCATGAAAATCATCAGTCCTGAAAATCAGGTGGACCACACGGTCAAGATGAAGGAACAACTGATGATCTGACCCAACATGCTGGTTTGACATACCCCATGAATGGTTTAGCCCTATTCTCGTATCGGGTGATTTTCATGATATGGCTGATCATTTGAATAGTTCAGATGTGTTAATCATGGAATGCATTGGTGGGAAAAATGTGCCGACGGTAAGCTTATGTTACTGAGGTGATACCTAATAATCTCTCTTATAGATGCACGCATTGGATTCTATTTCTTGTAATAGAATGGTGCAGCTTTGTACTTTATTTATTTTTTTAAAAACTAAAGTTGACAATTCAGGCATCGATGGTGGGCCCCAAAAATTGATAGGATTGATTTTGTATTTTTTATTGGCCGTTGATTGTTGTTTTTCGTCGATGATTTGTAGGCTCTGCTGGTTGTGTCTATCCTTCAACCCAGAGGTAACTCTCTCTCTCTCTCTCTCTCTCTCTCTCTCTCTGTGTGTGTGTGTGTTATGATCTCATGTTATTGGCACTAGCTTCTCTCACGTGTCAATGTCGCATACCTGTGCAAGATCCAAGCAGTTCGTTAGGCAGATCCCATTAGACAGATGCCTTATCTTAAAAATCAGAATGATCAGATCATCAGTTAGGCCACACTTGTATGTTGAACTTGGACCTTTGGACATGAAGGGCTTGGATCTCGGACATCATGTCCTGCATGCTATAAGGGTGCCAACTCACATTGCACTTAACAGTCCTGCACATCAGATGGGCCAGTTGTTTTGTTGAATTTGGACCATTGGTCAGTTTCTAACCTTCTTCGGGGCCAAACTGCTTAAGGGCTTGGATCTCTCACACGTGTTCCACATTGCCACATGTGCCGAAAAAGTGTTCTTGGCTGAGTTTCCCTGCTTTTATCTAGTCAAAAGAAGAGGCTTCTTTTATTGAAAGCAAATCATGGCAGTATTTGGTTGACAGAAACCATAGGATCCTGCTCATCTGCAACAACAGGTTGGATTTCTCACACGTGGGGCTAATGGATTAATGATCCAAACCGTTGTAATTATGGGCCACTTCCCAAAGAAGGGCTGTGCTAGCTGTATTTCTTCGCCCCAACCATGTGTATTTCTAGGCTACAACATCACATCCATGTGACAACCATCATATCTAGTATTTCAATCATCAAATATGGGCCCCACATGCATGAAATCTACCCCCCTCACCAAACTACATTGCTTATGAGCAGGATTCAATGATTCTTCTTTGGTTGATATCCCAAGTCTTATCCAAATGAGAAAAACTTCGACTCTACGACATAGTTTGTGGGCCCTAACTTAGATTGCAATGATTTGATTTTCTAACCATACAATCGGTGGACATTTAATGGACCGAGTAAATGAAAAACACCATAAATGTCCATTAGCCAGGGTTCAGGATTACCCAATTGATCTTATATTGTGGTGATGACCTATCAATGAAAGTGCGGTTTAATTTGAGTTAATGTATGCAACATGTGTGCCTGTGTGTCAACCATCACACTCTTATAGAGTATCAAATAACTTGCCTTTGTTGGACGGTTTTCTTTTCATTTCCTTTTATTTTGGAGGGAAGAGCATTTCTCCTTTGCTTTTTTATTTTTTATCATTTTTATGTGGTATAAAGCAATGTCTTTATTGAAGGGTCTGCATCCATCTCATCTATTTCAAGACGTTGGTATTTCGTTGTTCCTTTCAGAATATCTTACTCCTTTTATCTCTCTTTAATCTACCATAAGACATCCACTTTTACCATTTTAACCATTTTTTTGGGACCTTGGACTGCTTTCTGTCATTAGTTCGGTCCAAAGTGGTCCAACCGACGGTTCAGCTGGTTCGACCTGTTATGTTCATGTATAGTGCAAGTTAGGGGGGTTACTTGACACACACGATCAATGAGCAGGCACTCAAAAACCCATCTGAATTGTGGGACCTGCTGTAGGTAGGTGGTCGTCATTATACGAAAGGCAAATTGGTTTAATGATTGATGCAGGGGAGGACGTGAGGTCGAGCACCGTCTTTCTCAAGAGGATAACTATTCCGAATCCACGGAACTTCTCTGGACTCGTCACAGAGATTTCTCGAATCCACGAGGAAAGAAAGTAGAAAATAAGAATAAATTCTAATAAATTCAAAATTGATTAATGAATCTATAAAAACGAGTTCACATCCCTTTAAATAGGGGTACCAAACAATGGGAAAGAAATCAGAATCAAACTACAACCAAAACTCCTAGAAATCGCCACTTACTATAAATAGTAAACATACTATTTATAGACGGTCGTGATGTCTTCTAGTGCGCAAGGTTTCGGCCAAAAATAGTAAGTGTCCTATTTGGCTTCACCAAACCGTTCTCCTAATTATTCTTAAGCTCTTTTCACGTTGGGCGCAACTCCTAAAGCCCGACGGATGAAGAGTTATAATCAAACTAAAACTTGTTATTTATAGTAAAAACGAAATTAAAACAGGGAAACGACCGTGGATCTAGGGTTTTTTCGCAATTCCGGGCGTCGTAACCCTGCTATGCAGGGTTGGTTGGCTAAAGTAGCTCGTTCTACCCCAAAATCATATATTTTATGTCAGATAACTCATTCTGGATTGCGAGATACGCCCGATCTAAGGTCCGACGGTCCGGATCACTTCTGTTGTCAACCGGGCCTTTTCTGATCCATCTTTGCCATGAAACTGTCCACAACCCGCTCTACATCAATGATCCTGGCCTTTGATCATCTGCCATTTGTTTGATGAATTTGGACAGTTGATTTTTTATTTTTTATTTTTCGTCGCGGCCGTCCACCAATCAGGCACATTTGAAATTGAATTAGTTTAGTTTTCGGTTTATGACCATCTTCTGATTAGAGCAGGCGGGGTGACATGTGTACCTAAAAAAATATGGATGGCTAAGAGACATTGATCAGCTGTCCACATGTGGAGCACCTGATGATCAGGTAGTGTGAGTTTGTGACAGGGCGCGTTGCATGGTGGGACCCACTTGAACTTGGATTGCGCAGACACATGCCACGTGGGACACTCCCGTGCACTCGTGATCCTTCGGCTGGTTTTGATGGGATGTGATACCAGAAGGGCATATAAAGTCATCTTTCCATGGTATGGAGAACGATATAGTAATCGGGATCTATCATGGATGGTCCACTTTTCGAAAGGCACACCCATCAAACAATCTTAGCTGTTAAGTTCATTTTCTCTCCTGCATGGATGACAGGATGGTTAGTGATTTTTTTTTTTTTCAACCATCACTTAGAATGTTGCTAATCATATATCTAGATCATCTAATCCATGTGAATTTTGAACCATTGATCCAAAGTACTAGATGGATCTCCTCCTAGATGCCCTTCCTTTTTCTTCCACATTAGCTATGCTACGGTGGTCGTATCATTTTAAGATAGAGTGGGTCCAAATTCAATCTACCATGTGTGGTCCACCTGATGATCAGGCAGGCCTTGGTTTTCTAGACTTACAGTTGGTTCTGGTTGACATTTATCAAAGGGAAGTAGCTTTTGTATCGTTGAAATTAAAACTAAGTGGGTTTTGGTTTCCCTTTGATGATCTAACGTTTTGAATATTTCCATTGGGAATCGATAGGTGTGGCCTTGGTTTCTCCATTGAATGGCACATGTGTGATCTGTGCCATTCATTTAGGGCCCGTTTGGATACCACCAAATAAGTTACCTTTTCTACCTACAGTAGTAGATAAGTAACTTATTTGAGATAAGTAAGTTTGGTTTAACCTTAAAAAAAAAAACTTAAAAGGTTCTTAATCACTTCAGCTTAATTAGTAGAAACCAAGATAAGCTACTTGAGGCATAAGTAGCTTATCGTAAGTTATTTACAATCCAAACGCCCCCATAGTGTTCCACCGAGAAGTGCGAACATGCTACATGCCAAAACTCAAGGTAGTAGATTGATCTAGTGAGCCCCACATGTAGGTTGAATCATAGTTCTCCTTGTCGGGTCCACTTGAAACTTAGCCAAATCAAAGTCAACTTGACTTCGAGCCGAGTTACTGGGAAACTCGATCTAGACTCAATCCCGACTTGACATGACTCACGATGACTCAAACTGAATCACTTAGTGAGTTAGTGAGAACATCAATAAATCAGAGTAATAGACTAATATTGAGCTAAATGGGTTGACTTGAAACTTGGCCAAGCCAAGCCAAGCCAACTCTATGAGATTTCAAGCCATGTTGCGGGGAAATTCATTTCTAGCTCAAGATGAATCGTCGAGTTGACTCGACCAATCGATGGTCCATGGTGTATCGTAACGGCCATTACTGGGGCCGTAAAGGCAGTTACGTGAAGGTAGCTGTCCCAATGGTTACATGTTACGAGGGCCGTATTGGCCATTACAACCCGTATTGTAAAGGTAATGGTGTGTCGTAGCAGCTGTAAAGGCCATTACATAAAAGTCTTGGTGGCAACGGTTATCAAGGTATTCCATATTGTTAACAGTGGCTGTAACGGTCACCACATTATTATTGGCTATATGGGAGTGTAATGGCTGCTACGATCCCTATAATGGTTGAAAATTTTCTTCTGTTCAAAAAATTTTGAAAAAATATATAGAAAATCCATAATAATGTAAATATTTCAAATATGTATTTATTTTTTGTTTTGATCATGTATATGGTTGTGTAATGTCTACTCCTTGGTGAGAGTATTGTACCAGACTATCTAGTGAATTTGTGAACATGATTATGTCTCTAATGTTACAGGGGTTTTTGGAATGAGAAAAGTGAAAAATTGAGGAGACACTTTTTTAACGTTATATATATAAAGTGATCACTTTTTTAATGTTATGGGGTAAATGGTCGTTATGCCCCGTAACGGCCGATGCGGTTCTAAAAAACCAATTGCCTGTTTCATTTCTCTTATTGTTTATCCACTCCGCGTGAGTGAAGAAGAATTGTCGCATAATAGTGGATGTTGATCTGACGAGGTCCGTGGTTTTACCTCTTTGAGGTTTTCCACGTACCTATATGTATTTGCCTTTATGGGCATTTCATAATTCACGGTTTGTTAATAGATATGGTACACCCCAACATATAGTGAATTTGTGAACATGACGTAAAAGGGTTTTGGAATGAGAAAAGTGAAAAATGAGCTTTTTTAACATTACATATATATAAAGTGATCACTTTTTAAAGGTAGTGTGTTATGCAACGGCCGTTAAAAAACCAATTGCCTTGTTTCAAAGGCGCATAATAGTCACGTTAAAGGTATCCGCCTTTATGGGTGGCAACAATTATACGTTATAGGGGCTGTTACGGGTCATATTGTAATGGTAATGGTGGTGGCCATTACGGCCATTACGGCCACCGTTACCACATTTGCAATGGCCTGGCTTCCATAATAAACATCGAGATGGTTACATGTTCATGTCCGGTATGTTTTTCTTATATGGTGTGGCTTTATAATATGTATGATTCATTGACTCTTGTGCGTTTCGGCTCTACTAGATGTAGGAAGTGCTTAATTTCCTCATTAACCCACACAACACACTTACACCTTGTTTCATAATGTTGTTAGTTTGCTTGTAGATAAATCTAAAATTGTGTATGATAATTGTAGATGCATGATATTGCCCATGTTGATTGATAATACTGATGTTTAGCGTGTTATGGATGATTATCAACCCTTGGGTTGGTCAGGAAATGAGGAGAGTGAGGGTGGTCCCGTTGGCAGGACTACCCTGGGGCTAGACTCATGGGTTTGGGCGAGCGTGGATGGGCGGTAGTAGTTAGACTACAGAGGTCGCCCGTACCCGATGTCGTCTATCGCGTGCTTGCTTGAACTTGTGCAGTATAGTCTACTTATTGACCAACCTTGTTTGCTAACCCTGTTTGCTCACATGTGTATGGAACCTGTAACACCCTACCACCGTTGCAGCCCACTGATAACCACTTGAATATCGATCCACAGTCTCGTGAGCCGGGCATGGTGGAATAGGACACTGTGTCTGAGCTGTCGGCCCACGCTGGGGTGGCGCGCCTCCCCGTAGTGACCGCGAGCGATCCCTTTTACTCAGCACTCCTATGTGCTTGAAGTCGGGGATGGGGAATCGGACGGGATCAAGGATCGCGGGGTATTGGCCTCACACGTTGGGGGGCCTTGGCCCCGCAACTAGTTCAGGATATTTGATATGTGGGGTGTATCAGATTCCTCAACCTGCTGGATGACCGGACTTAATTAAGAACTCGGCTAACATGATCACATTTCATCGCACTAGTTAGGGTGGCGACTCGGCAGTCGAGGTCGCTCCGAGGGAGTGTTGGTCATACGCGATCGTTAGATGGAGTCGCTTGAAGAAGTGTTGTGGCGAGGGCATGCATATCATCTATCATGCATATGCATTAACAATATTAGTTAGGTGTTTATGAATGATGCCTTTCATTAAGTTCATAATATAATTGATGCTTGTTACAACTTAAGACTAATAGCATCTACTGAGTTGATCACTCAGGGAGTTAGTGTGAACATTAATTAAATGTAAAAATTGGGAGAGCAGTATCAAAATCGCGGCTTCTACGAGTCGACCAATTGGTCTAATCGACTCATAGGTCCTCCCGAGTCGGGATCAAGTCAAACCCAGGAGCAATTCCCCAGCAACTCAGCTCAAAATTCACTGAGTCAAGCTGAGTTCGAGCCAGCCAGCGAGTTTTAAAACATAATCTTAACGTATATTAATATCTATTCCTATTCCTATAAATTATTAAGATAAATTATTAAGAGACAAGATCCAGGGTGTCATCAAGTGGGCCCCACCTTGCAGATGCTGCTGTTTCATTCATGAGGTGACAAATGGACAGACTAGAAGGACAAACCTTAATTAGAACAAATTGTATTATTTCTGTTCTTTAACATACATCTTTTTGCCTTGCTCTGATCATTTGGGGATATGTTACAATGATCCAAACCGTTTATATGATGGGCCTCAGTTTGGATGGGGACCCCAAAAAATCTCACAGGTGAATATGTAACCCTCTGGTCATTTAAATACTTGTCCATTGAATATGGACCATTGATCTAAGGGATAAGAATCTTTTAATCTTTGAAGATTTTTGATGCATCCCCCAGCAACTGTGCATCTCATCAGATCAACGGTTTTGATCACCAAAATGTGGCCGTCCCTGAACGATCTAACGGCCTGTATTTTTTTCTTCAGTGCTGCAGCGACCACACCAACCACAAACACAGGCACCCCAACCACAACATCACCCCTTACTCCCACCACTACAACAACCAACACCCCAACAACTGGAGTAATGGGAGGGATCAACCCTGGACTGGGCCCCTCAGGAGGAATAAACAATGATTTCAACGGTGGATCTCTTCCAAAGGCAGGTTTGGGTCCCATCTTCCTAGCCTTCTTGTTTTCAAGCTTAGTCATGTTTAGGGGTTAAGATAGAAAAGACCCAAAAAAGGTGTTGGTGGGCCAATGCCTTGGAGAAGTGGAGCTTGATTGATGGATGAGATCTTACAACTGCAAGTGGGTGGTGGGGCATCTTTATAAATATTTCCCACTATAGTTGTTTTTTTTTTTTTTTCCCTTTCTTTTTTAACCTCTCTTTGGATTTTTGTATATGTAGGATAGTTATTTTATTAATTGAATGAGAATCTGGACCTTTTTCTTTGTAGGGTATGAGAGTAATCTGGTTTGTTAATGGGATGGACGGTTGTGATTGGTTTCTATTCGTTGGACTTGATCTGAAAGGGAATCTTGAACAATTGATTTATATGGATGGTGGGCGTGGGGTCCATCTAACGAGTAGATGGGCCCCACCGTTCTCACGGCTTGATGGGGGCTACCAGCGGGTTGGACCATCAGTTACCATCGGCTGCATGACATCTGATCCGTCCAATAGGTTGTCTGGATCATCAAATCAGCCGCATATATACTTGTCTTTTGTTATTAAGGGCTAGAGATTGTTTCCTGTGGTGTGACCCACCTATTGAGTGGATAGCGTTGATTTTTGCACTAGGTGATCCTTGTGGTGGGGACAACCTATTGGAAGGTTTGGATTGGGGTGGGTGGACCGGTTGGATTGGACTGTAGGCACTACTCTTTCATGGTGGGGCCCACCGTTTAGACGTCATTGGATGTCCTGCACAGTGACACGTACGATTGCAAGATGAGGCTCACTGTAAGGGAAACGGATTGGCTACTCCCCCTGACACCAGCCAATGGCTGGTGGTCGGTGCTCTGTGGGCCCACCATGATTTATGTGTTTCATCTATGCCGTCCATCTATTTATACGGATCATTTTTAGGTACAAGACCAAAAATGAGGTATATCCCAATATCAAATGGGCCACATTACAGAAAACAGTGTTGAATGAGCGCAGACCATTAAAAACATTTTGGGGGCCATCAAAGTTTTGGATCAAGCTGATTTTTGTTTTTTCCCTTCATCTGGGCTTGCATTGGATGTCAACATATTGGATGTCAGATAAACAGTACAGTGAGCCTTAGGAGGATTTTAATGGTGGATATCCAATCACTATTGTTTTCATGTGGTGTGGTCCACCTGAGATTTATATCCCGCTCATTTTTGGGATCAGGAAATAAAATGATATGAAAAAATGGATGAAACACCTACATAATGGTGGGGCCCACAGAGCACCTTCCACCAGCCACGGGGCTGGTGGCATGGAGAGTGGCCAATCCATTTCCCACTATAAGTGTGCAGCCAGCTGTAGGTGATCTGTTGTCAGATAAATTATTATTATTTTTTTAAAATGCTTGGATCTGTTGTCAAGGTGGGGCCCACCGTCTACATGTGATGGGTGCTTATTGGTATGTGAGTCATCACCCATCTAGTTAGTACTGATGTGATGGATGTGATGAGTGATCGGAACGGTCCATTTGATTGGCCCAACTGTCGATTTTTTTAATTAAAATTATTATTATTATTATTATTATTATTATTATTTATTATTATTATTATTTTTTTGTGCGGCAATTGGCGATTAAAAACGGATGGTGGATTTGGATGCTTAGGAGTAATAAGATCGGTACAATTTTGGGTTGAGGCCCATCCAATTGATTATGTGGTTGATAAGGATCCATTGTAAACGTTTGTCGGATGGCGTAGTGTACAAATGGGTGTGGAGCTCAGGCTCACCATGTGGTTTTAAATATTACATCCAATCCTTGGTTCCAAAAACTCAGGTGGTCCAGACCCATGTAATGGGATAGGTCTATTATGTGGCGTCCATTCATCTTGATTGGATGCATCTAGACAAAACATGGTGGCACCCACATGCAATCTGCTTTTAATGGTGTTGCCATCCCAACCGTTCCTTTTGTGTCCCACCTGAGTTTTGAATACACCGAGAACATTAGGGGGCGCACATGATGGATGAATTGGATATCATTAGACCTTGTGGTGGGCCCCACACGTTGTTCTGTAAGCGTCGAAACATTGTATTGGATCGGAGATCAGCAATGCAATTTTGGGCTAATGCCTCATCTGAGGGATGGTCTTTTGGCTTACTAGTTGGACGGTTAGGATGGTGGATTAGCTACGGACGGCTTCAGTAGCTGTCTCGCTACGCTACTGAAGTGATGTCACCAATTTCTGTGGGCCCCACCAAGATTTATGTGTTGTGTCCACACCGTTCATAAAATTGGCAAGATAATCTTAGGGCATGGGCACAAAAGTAAGCAAATCCAAAGCTAAGTGGACCCATTACAGAAAAAACTGGAACAGTGACGCCTACTGCTGAAACCTTCTTAGGGCCCACATTATGTTTATTTGAGATCCAATCTGTTCTATGTTCACATAGACATGGGCCAAGGCAAAACACAAACATCAGTTTGATCGATAACTTCCGTGGCTCCCATGAAGTTTTGAATGATAAAGAGTTCAATCCCTACTGGTTTCTGTGGTGGGTCTAACAAAGCACAGCTATCTCATTTTCTGCATGAAAGCAGATACATCCAAATCCCTCAAATACACGTCTTCTTTTATCTATTTCCTGGATTGTCAGCATAAAAACGGGTATTATCGAATCTTGCAAAGTTGTACCTTATTTTACCTAGATTGCTTATCCTAAAAGATAACATCTAATAGATGTTGTAATAATATACATATAGAAAACTCAAGCATGTTTTCCACGTATTATAAACTCTATTATTGGTACCAGAGCTATTTCACTTTTCTCTGATGCTAATTAGGCTGTGTCGGCAATAAAGATGATAGATGCTCTACGTCGGGGTTTTGTGTCTTCTATGGACACAACTTCACTAGGTGGTTGGCAAAGAAGTAGCCGATGGTATCCAGATCAAGTACCGAGGTGGAATACAAGTCACTTGCAATGCCATGGCTGAAGCTATCTGGATTAAACTATTACTTCACGACCTTCATTATACACATTTGGGTGCATCGGTTCTATTTTGTGATAATATAAGTGCCACCTATCTTGCGTCCAATCCGGTCTTACATCAACAATTGAAGCATATCAATGTCGATCACCATTTTATACAGGAGCAAGTTACCCAAGGACACATCAAAATCTAATATATTGCCACTCAGGATCAATTGACGGACATATTTACAAAGCCTTTATCTTCACTGCGTTTCTCTTACTTATTGAGCAACCTTCATGTGGTCAAGACCCCTCTTAGCTTGAGGGGGGTAATAAAGCACAACTGTCACATTCTCTGTATGAATGCAGAATGCATCCAAATCCCTCAAATCCCTCAAATACACGTCATAAAATTGCATATTATAGAATCTTGTAAAGTCGTACATTACCATACTTAGATTGCTTATCCTAAAAGATATGATCTAATAAATATTGTAATAATATAAATCCTAAATTATAGGATCTCAAACTTGTATATATGTGTACGTTAGTAATACAGAAAACTCAAGCAAGTTTTCCACATATTACAAACTCTATAAGGTCCACTTGAGCTTTGAATCTGTCTCATTTTATAATTTTATAATTACGTAGACATTTTATTTTGAGCAATATCGGATGAGGCTCAACTGGTTTTTAAGCATATCTGGCATTGCTTCCACCGGTTGTAGGATTTGCTGCCCTGGTTCGCGCTCAGTTTGCACAAGCCTTTTTTTCAAAGGATCCTATGGCTCGGGAAAACCAAACCTAACTATGTTTCTCTCTAAAACTCCTAAAAAATGAGGACCTAGCCTTCACAAAGTTTTAAGGAGTCTCACAAGAGACATAGATGGAGGGTTAGTGACAAAGAAAGAAAGAAAGTGAGAGATAGAGAAATAGAACGATGAGGTTCTGCATGTAACATTTTGAATTTTTGTGGCCCGAATATATACTCATGCCTAAGAATTCTGGGTGTTAATAATGTAAAAATTAGATGCTTCAAAATCGCACATTATTTTTTTCTTCATTTATATCACATCCAGTTACATTCACGAAGGTAAACATTCACGAGAGTAAAATCAACTGTATTTATTATTAGAGTAAAAAGTGTCCGACTAATCTTCAAACGCCCTCTCAATGGGAGCTTATTACATCATATTAAAGTAAACAAAGGAAAACATATAAACAAATAAATTTCAATGCCATTCTTCTTCTTTATTCAAACGTATCTTCTACAAAATGATTATTGTCCTTATCGTCAACCTGTAATTCACCCGTAACATCTGTATGGTTGAAGAGGGTCAATGATATACTCATGGTGATCGTTATCCTTTAAGATTAACAATAATTCAAGAGATTCATAAGAATAATGTGAGGGTTCTGATACGTCTTGTATTTCACCACTACGGGTGGTATCAGTATGCGCAACCAATATATATGAATGCATGCCTAACAAAGTGTGTGTGGTCCATCATACGTAATGATTATCACAATGTGGTATATAATTCATAAAAAATCTGGCTCACCCCGCATCCCATACTACGAAGATTCGTCGACGTGTCCAACACTACCGTGGATTTACGTGAACACCTCAAAACGACATAACACATGGATAAAATGAATTACGTGACATGATTTGTTCATGGAACGGCTATTTGTGACATCTAATCTCGGAAGTGATGTAACACGCATCGCGAATTACTTATATTGATTTGTGTATCACAACCTAAAATCTATGGACTTATGCGTTGACCAAGAGGGTCACTACCCAGAGCGCATTACGTCCACGATAAAATATATGAATCACTATATATAAGGCCTATAACACATCACTTGCATCGATAGAGAAATAAGTTGAATCATGAGGATTTTGGAATTCCAAGACACATGCTCAAGCCATAAAGGGAGGTAACACAAGACTAACCTAATAATGGAGCAAAATTAACATTAAGCCATCTCAATAAAAGATAAGAGTAGTAAATAGGTTAACTCAACAAGAATAAGAGGAGATGAGCAAAAGACTAGCTCAATATAGAGTCGAAGCACACGTTGCTCTCAAAATTGGTAAAGGGCAAGGCTTGTATCCATCACCCCACAGAAATTTATAAAAATCACGTATAATTGTTCACTCCCCAAGTATAGGGTTGTGATGTAGTAATAAAACTCGGTAAGACCGAGGTCAAATCCACAGAGACTGAAACCTGTACGTCTTCTGAAATTAACTAGAACTAGAATCGGAATAAGATATAATCTAAATAGGGTGATTTGAATGAATGATGGTGAAATAATTATCTAAAACTTAAGAATTCAGAGGAAAAACACTAGGGATTCAGAGGATCCACTTGTAGAGATCAGGGAGATCTTATGCCTGCTTCACAAATCATAGAAATTAAATGAACTGACGTTGATATAGTTTTCAAGAGATGAAAGGTATATGAATTAGAATGGATTCCATCACCAAACCATGCCCAAGAGGCAAAGAAAACAACAGAATTAAACTAATTACCAACCAATCAACATGCTATGAGGGTTAGGAAAGGGTACCGTCATCCGACCATGCCCAGGAGACGATGGTGAACAATAGGGCTTCCTGACGTCATAAACATAAGAGGAAAAGAACATGCTCAAAGCCATCGCAGACCCATTGTAATTTCAGTCACAACAGACCATTAACGACTAAAAACATTTCCTTAAAACCACACTAAAATCAACATCAATTCAGTCTTAAACAAAAGGCACAAACAACAGGTCCTCCCATCACGCTACAAGCTTCACCTCTTAGCCCTAGCTAAGAGGTTTAGCCACACATAGACATGGTGGACTCAAATCTCTTAGAAAAAATAACTTAGAAGCAAAAAGAAAAATACAAACTCTACTCCCTTTCTCTCTCTCTCTCTCTTTACCCGCGTTCCAGTTGAACTCCCCTCTCCCTTCTCTTTCTTTTTTCTTTTATAACAACAGGGACGTCGGCTGTTTGTAGATCCTCCTGGAGTCGGAGAACCAACCTTCTTTACGCAACCAGCAGGTGTCGCAACACCTTTCGCAGCAAAAGGCAACGCAGCAGATTGGAATTTTCGGTTAAATAGGCTCCAAGTGCAAGATCCGAGCCATTCAGGCTTCATAGCTCTGATCGGTTGGCCCAGGGTAAGATTTTGAACCGTCAAGATCGTCGGACCGATCCTCCCCGTGCTTGCAAAAAGGTCCCGCAGCGTCCGGGTCTCGGACGACCTGTAACAGGGCCTGCGTAATCTTTTATGATGTGGTGCTGGTGGGGCCCATGAGAAATATCGGTTGAGTAATCCATACCGTCCATTAAATGCACAACGAAAAACCGTTCAGATATGACTGGTTTCCGATCGAATTAAGTGTGGCCCATTGAGTTTTAAACCAGTCGTCCGTCTTACGTTTGGGCGGTTAAAAATCAATCTCCGCTATACCTTGAAATTTCGTCACCTAGGCGATAACGAGAGGCTCAATGGGAAACTAATGGACGGTGTAGATCATCCATCAGGATTCACCTTGATGGCCCATATCAGCAACCGGCATGGACGGCGTGCGGACGCTGGAACGAAAACGGGATTCCGTTTTTAGGAAGGAGTCTTGGTCAAGAGGTGGTTTGACCGTTTCTTTGTTGTCGTGCATGGCTAGTGCACTTGCGCACTATGCACACCCAACTCAGGTGGGGTCCACATACAATGGTTCTGAGCAATCTTCTCTGTCCATCCATTCTGCCATATCATTTAAGGCGTTGAGTCCAAAGTTGAGGCATATCCAGATGTCAAGTGGGCCCCACTCAATAAATTACTGGGCTGATCCATCCTTTAGCCCACTTCCAGAGATATCCAATGGTTGAAATTTTATATGTACAGTTGATTTATGGTCCTCAGGCCATGTATGAAGTTTCGTGTCAATCTGATGGCGGGAACCCCGTGATCTTGCATTCTGGACCAATTTCAGACCTCTTTAACATGAACGACTTGATCTTCTCAGATCCATGGCTTGTAAATCTATTGATTTTGGTCCCATGGAGTCTCGTCTAATGCCTTGGTGATGCCAGAGCATCAAATCTATGCTTTTAGCATCCTTTCCAGTCCACGCTCCTAGATTCACCTTGCATCACAAACATGATTAAAATAGTCCGTTAAACAGTATCATGTCCGTAAATTCAGGTAATAACTGGGGTCTAATATGCAATATTTGACCCTCAACACAACTCCCAACCAGCATTTTGCTAGTCCCGAGCAAAGTATGCGAAAAATAAGTTGAAAATTACTGGACAACTTCTACGAATTCGAGTGAATTTTAAAAAATGATTCGGATACTAGAATTCTAAAATTCATGAATGTTGGGTATTACTTTCTGCCGGACTCACGCACCTGGTAAACTTCATAATCAAGTTCAAAGTTTTAACCCATTAATTAGAAAAATTTTAAACATTGAGTTCCATGTATAGTATGATCTCACTTACTATCATTAAGAGATCCAATCGTCACTTTCCGTGATAACATTGACGATCAAAAGAGCATTCAGGATAACCTAGACCAGAACTTGCCTTACAGTTCTTCTTTTCAATTTTTTTTTAGCTTTTGATTTTTTTTATCATTGCGGGAAAGGAAAATTGAGTCCGCACCTATAGGGAGCAAACCTATGGTGAAGATCGTCACCCAACCATTTTCACATATCGTCCATGGGGAATTGAATCCCCACCTATAGGGAGCAAGCCTATGGTGAAGATTCTTTGCCTAACCTTTTTCAATGGTATCTTTTTCTTTTAATTGATCATGACGGGCAATTGTTCAAGTTGGTTCCTTCTATGCTTACTGATCACCAAATTAACCCTTTAGTTTCAAACTGAAATCTTAATGTGTAAGCAAGATGTGACACGTGAAATCATGACTCAATCAATGTTTACAACTTTTAATCATGGATTAATAATTCAAACTTAACTGTGAAATCTAACGAGCAACTGAATCCAAGAGTAGTAAATCACCAACATTCCATATCCTGTAATTCTAAATCAAAGATGGTCGTCAAATCACTTTGAATTCACCAGAAAGTCCAGAAAAAATTTAAAAATTTTCACAATTTTTGCTCAAGACGAAGAAAATACTGATTAGGTAACCTAATCTCCCACCCCCAACCTAAAAGCTACATTGTCCTCAATGTAAAAGATATGAGTATGGAATGCGCATAGGACAACAAAAGTAAATGTGAAATGATGGGAAGATAGTACCTGGATGATGAATTGTGAGGGACTTTCCAGGAGATCGCAGCATGGAATCCAATCAGCACGAGAGAGAAAGCAACAAAAAACTAACAAAAATGAAATCTTACCTATACCACTTTCGCAGGCGCTCTCGATTGCATTTAGCGTATGCACCAAGCCTTTAAACCCCTAGGTTGCCCCTAGTGGATGAGTTGTAGTCTCGTGAGGGTTTGCAGTAATGTTACCCACAAACATTGAACTAGGAAAATGGAATGAAAAGCTGGGTTGCCTCCCAGGAGCGCTAAGTTTACCGTCTTCAGCCAGACAAGTAAAACAACTACCCTAATCCTATGAAAGCGATAAACCTACCTATACCTCCATCAGACTAGGAGATCATTCCTGGTAAACAGGATCAGTCAGAGGCATGGACATGTCCTCTGGATCAAATTTCTCGACAAATGGCTTTAAGCGATATCCATTTACTTTAAACTCCTTGCCATTGTCAGGGTCTCTTATCTCGATGGCCCTATGAGGATATGCAGTAACAACAATGTAAGGGCCGGTCCAACGAGATCGAAGCTTACCCAGAAAGAGATGTAATCGAGAATTATACAAAATGACTTTCTGACCTGGCGTGAATGATTTTCGTAGAATATGTTGGTCATGAAACGCCTTCATCCTGTCCTTGTAAATTCTCGAGTTCTCGTACGCGTCGTTCCGGATTTCTTCAAGTTCATTTAATTGAAGTTTGCGTAGCGAGCGGCGTTGTTGATTGAAATTGATTTTTGATCGCCTAGTAGGCTCTATGTTCCAACTCCACAGGCAAGTGGCAAGCCTTCCCATAGACGAGTCTAAAGGGAGACATTCCAATAGGGGTTTTAAAAGCAGTACAGTATGCCCATAAGGCATCGGTCAATCGAATTGACCAGTCCTTACGATCAGGGTTAACCGTTTTCTCCAAAATGTGTTTGATCTCCCTATTAGAAATCTCAGCTTGCCCACTTGTCTGTGGGTGGTATGGGGTGGTCACCTTATGAGAGATACCGTATTTCTTCATTAAACTCTCGAATGACTTATTACAAAAGTGTGAACCCCCATTACTAATGATGGCTCGAGGCGTTCCGAATCGGAAAAAGATGTTTTCTTTTAAGAATTTAATGACCGTGCGATGGTCATTAGTTCGACATGGAATCGCTTCGACCCATTTAGTGACATAGTCTACGGCAAGAAAAATATATAAATTCCCAAAAGATTGGGGGAATGGCCCCATGAAATCGATGCCCCAGTAATCAAATGCCTCTATGATAAGAATGAGATTCAAGGGCATCATATTTCGACGGGACAATGCTCCCAATTTCTGACAATGCTCACAAGTTTTGCAAAACTCATGAGTGTCTCTGAACATAGTGGGCTAATCGAAGCCACACTGCAGAATTTTGGCCGTGGTCTTTTTAGCAGAAAAGTGACCACCACAGGCCTGTGAGTGACAAAAGGAGATGACACTCTGATGCTCATCGTCTGGCACACATCTCCTTAAGATTTGGTCTGGGCAATATTTAAATAGATATGGATCGTCCCAGAAAAAATTGCGTACCTTGGTAAAGAATTTCTTCTTATCTTGTGCGGTCCAATGTGTCGGTATGGAACCTGTAGCAAGATAATTAGCAATATCAGCGAACCAAGGTGAATGAGAGACTCTGAACAGTTGTTCATCAGGGAACATGTCGTTGATATGGGTCGCCTCAAGGGAATCAGAGGTATTAAGGCGAGAAAGGTGATCGGCCACTACGTTCTCTACTCCCTTTTTATCTTTAATTTTCAAATCAAATTCTTGGAGTAGAAGGATCCATCGTATCAGGCAGGGCTTAAAATCATTCTTAGAAAGAAGATATTTAAGTGCCGCATGATCTGTATAGATAATGATCTTGGATCCAATCAAATAGGACCTAAATTTGTCCAAGGCGAACACTATGGCTAAGAGTTCTTTTTCCATAGTCGAGTAGTTCACTTGGGCAGAATTTAAAGTCCTACTCGCGTAATAGATGACGTAGGGCCTCTTATCTTTTCTCTGGCCTAGAACCGCTCCAAGAGCATAATCAGAAGCGTCACACATAAGCTCAAAAGGAAGGCTCCAGTCGGGTGGCTGCATGATGCGTGCAGTGGTTAACGTGCCTTTAAGCTTGGTGAAAGCTTCCTGGCATTGCTCAGTCCACTCGTATGGAGTATCCTTTTGAAGAAGATTACATAAAGGACGAGAGAGGAGACTAAAGTCTTTTATGAATCGCCTATAAAATCCTGCGTGTCCTAAGAAAGATCGCACGTCCCTGATGTTCTTGGGTGGAGATAGGTTAGAGATAAGATCTATTTTTGCCTTATCTACCTCAATTCCCTTGGACGAGATGATATGTCCAAGGACAATCCCCTTATGAACCATGAAATGACACTTCTCCCAATTAAGTACCAGATTCTTTTCTTCACATCTTTTCAGCACACATTTAAGACTTTCCAAACACTTGCTGAAAGATGAACCATAGATAGAGAAATCGTCCATGAAGACCTCTAGAAATTGCCCCACCATATCAGAAAAGATACTCAGCATACATCGCTGAAAGGTGGCAGGGGCATTACATAGTCCAAATGGCATTCTTCGGTAAGCAAAGGTGCCGTAGGGACATGTAAATGTGGTCTTTTCCTGGTCCTCAGGGGTGATTTCAATCTGATTGTAGCCCGAATACCCGTCAAGGAAACAGTAATAGGAATGACCAGCTAGCCTTTCCAAGATTTGATCAATGAAGGGCAAAGGAAAGTGATCATTCCTTGTGACGGTATTCAACTTTCTGTAGTCAATGCACATTCTCTAACCAGTAGTGACTCTAGTTAGCATGAGTTCATTATTAGCATTGGCTACGATGGTGATTCCGTACTTCTTAGGAACCACCTGAGTTGGACTCACCCATTGACTATCAGATATAGGGTATATAATACCCACATCCAATAGTTTAAGAACCTTGGCCTTAACGACTTTCTTTATGTTTGGATTTAGTCTACGTTGTGGTTGCCGAGCGTTCTTCGCATTATCCTCAAGATATATACGGTGAGTACAAATCGAGGGGTCGATTCCCTTGAGATCCGCGATCGTCCATCCTAGGGCTCCTTTATACTCAATGAGAGTAGATATGAGCATACTCTCCTGTTCTTTCTCCAGGTGGGCAGAGATCACCACCGGGTATGTCTCATCTTGACTTAAATAGGCATATTTCAAATCAGAGGGCAAAGGCTTTAGGTCAAGCTTCGGTGCCTTGAGGTTAGACGGTAGAGGCACTACATCAGTTTGTGGCAATTTTTCAAATTGTGGCCTCCACCGGTTAACTTCAAGTACCGATGCAGTATCCAACAAGGTACACGTCTCCCTAATCATATCATCATCAAACTCATGGGAGGGGGCCAGGCACGTCTCTAGAGGGTCGGAGGATAAGGTCAGAGGTGTTGTATCTTCCACCAAAGAGTCAATCATGTTAATGTCGTGGACATCGTCATCATCCTCTGAGTTGCTGCCGTTATTGAAAAAGATGTTTGATTTCAATATCAAATTTTTAAAAGACAGTCATGACACCATTCCTGCAATTGATGATTGCATTTGACGTGGCAAGGAATGGGCGACCAAGAATGACGGGAATCTGAGTGCTCATGTTATTGATGGGTTCGGTGTCCAGGATGATAAAATCTACAGGATAGTAAAATCTATCGACTTGGACAAACACATCCTCAATAATTCCTCTTGGTACACGAACAGAGCGATCGGCAAGTTGTAGTGTGGTTAGGGTGGGTTTTAACTCACCTAAACCTAATTGTTTGTATACCGAGTAGGGAATCAGATTGACGCTCGCTCCTAAGTCAAGAAGTGCGTGATCAATTCGATGGTTCCTGATTACACATGATATGGCTGGGCTACTGGGATCCTTGAATTTCTGTGGTACGACTTACTTCAGGATGACACTCACTTTTTCAGTTAAGAAAATCTTCTTTTGAATACTCTACCGTCTTTTGGTCGTGCATAGGTCTTTCAGAAATTTTGCATATGAAGGAATCTGTTTTACGACATTAAGTAGAGGAATGTTGACTTTCACTTGTTTCAACACCTCCAGAATATCCTGAGAGTTAGAAAGACGTTTTGGTGCAACCAACTGTTGGGGGAACGGAGCAACTAGCTTATCTAAAAGTTCCGGTTCTAATTTTTGTGGGGCATCACCAGATCCATCATTGTTGCCCTCTTCTGATTCTTGAGGCTTTTCAGGCCTAACCGGAAGGGTTTTATCAATGATCTTCCCACTCCTAAGAGTGGTGATGGATTTAGCATGCCCCATTTGATTTGAAGAGCTGAGATCATTTATCTCGTATTGCGGTTTAGGATTGGGGAGCGGTTGTGCAGGAAGCATCCCCTTTTCTATAACCGTCATGCGTGAATCCATTTTTTGCATAAAATCTCGCATTGTCTGGGCCAGCTCTTGCATGAAATTTGAACTGGTTCTTCTTGAGGTTTCCCCTGATTTGGATTTTGATTGAAGAAACTTTGAGAGATAGCAGTTTGTCCATTCCTCCAACTAAAATTTGGATGATTTCTCCAATCAGGATTGTATGTATTAGAGGTAGATCCATTGAAAGGTCTTTGATAGTTATTTATGGCATTAGCTTGCTCATTCAACACTCCTCGAAAAGCAGATATTGTAGGACAATTTTCAATTGTGTGAATGTTGCAGTCACAGATGCCGCAAACAATTTCATTAACCTTATCCTTCTTTCCTTCCATGGCCTCGACTCTTCGTATGAGATTAGTCACTTTAAAATTTAAATCATCATCTTCTTTCAGGAGATATACTCCACCTTTCTCCTTAGATTGAGTTGGCCTAGACGTGGTGTTTGATTTTGGGTAATGGTCCCATGATTGTGCATTTTCGGCAAGTCTATCGAGATAATCCCATACCTCATCGACCTCTTTATTCATGAATTCTCCATTACACATTGTCTCGACCAGTTGGCGCATAGAAGATGTCAGTTCGTCATAGAAAAAAATTGTAATGCGCGACATTTCAAAACCGTGTTGTGGGCATGAACTGACAAGATCCTTGAACCTTTCCCAACATTGGTAAAATGTTTCATCTTCCTTTTGGGCGAAGTTCATGATTGCTTTTCTGAGGGTAATCGTTTTATGGTATAGGAAAAATTTCTTTATGAATTCCCTCTGCATATCATTCCATGTGCCAATAGATCTAGGACGCAGTGAATGTAACCACGTCTCAGCCTTCTCTTTCAAGGAAAAAGGAAAGAGTTTCAGCCTGATTGTATCCTCGGATATATTAGGAAAGTATAAGGTGGATATAATCTCATCGAACTCTTTCAGGTGTAAGTATGGACTTTCTGATTCAAGCCTATGGAATTTAGGAAGGAGTTGGATAACCCCTGGCTTGATGTCCATTTGTCCTGTATTTTTAGGAAAAATCATGCATGAGGGCGTACTCACCCCCGCCGGTTGTAAGTAATCTTGCAAGGTACGAGGCGGGGGTACTTGATGCACCTCATTCTCATCCTGGACATCTTCTACCCTAGGTTGGGGTAGAAAAGGTTGATTTCCAGTCATATCCTTAATTAATTCAGGGGAATTCAAGCGGTGTCTAGTCCTGCGATGGACAGTTAACCCTTTAACTAATCCTCCTTCAGTCAAGAGATGTCGAGTGTCGTCACGGGCCCACTTGGGCATGAAACACTCGCAGCCCTCAATCAAATCCTAAACCTAATCCTAAGAAAGAAAATAAGAATTTAGAAAGAAAGAGAGGTTTGGAAAGAAATTACCAAATTGGAGTCTCTAAGCTAAAGACCTGCAAAACAAAACAAAATAAGTTAGTTTCTAAATAGAAGAAGTTCCTAAAGCAAACCAAATCTAAAGAGTTAGAAAGTCTAGAAAATCAGAAAGAGTCTACCAAATTAGAAGTTCTATCTTAACAACCTACAAAATAGGAAATATGTTAGTTCTATGAATCAAATAGAAAACAAAATCAAAAATTAAAATTAGTCAAATCCTAATCTTAAACTAACTCTAAAACCAATTAATTTCAGAAAATCGTAGCCGTCAGTCCCCGACAACGGCGCCAAAAACTTATTCACTCCCCAAGTATAGGGTTGTGATGTAGTAATAAAACTCGGTAAGACCGAGGTCGAATCCACAGGGACTGAAACCTGTACGTCTTCTGAAATTGACTAGAACTAGAATCGGAATAAGATATAATCTAAATCGGGTGATTTGAATGAATGATGGTGAAATAATTATTTAAAACTTAAGAATTCAGAGGAAAAACACTAGGGATTCAGAGGATCCACTTGTAGAGATCAGGGAGATCTTATGCCTGCTTCGCAAATCATGGAAATTAAATGAACTGACGTTGATATAGTTTTCAAGAGATGAAAGGTATATGAATTAGAATGAATTCCATCACCAAACCATGCCCAAGAGGCAAAGCAAACAACAGAATTAAACTAATTACCAACCAATCGACATGCTATGAGGGTTAGGAAAGGGTACCGTCATCTGACCATGCCCAGGAGACGATGGTGAACAATAGGGCTTCCTGATGTCATAAACATAAGAGGAAAAGAACATGCTCAAAGCCATCGCAGACCCATTGTAATTTTAGTTACAACAGACCATTAACGACTAAAAACATTCCCTTAAAACCACACTAAAATCAACATCAATTCAGTCTTAAACAAAAGGCACAAACAACAGGTCCTCCCATCACGCTACAAGCTTCACCTCTTAGCCCTAGCTAAGAGGTTTAGCCACACATAGACATGGTGGACTCAAATCTCTTAGAAAAAATAAATCAGAAGCAAAAAGAAAAATACAAACTCTACTCCCTTTCTCTCTCTCTCTCTCTCTCTCTCTCTCTCTCTCTCTCTCTCTCTTTACCCACATTCCTCGAACTCCCCTCTCCCTTCTCTTTCTTTTTTCTTTTATAACAACAGGGACGTCGGTTGTTTGTAGATCCTCCTTGTAACGCCCCGGATTTTTGCCAACCTAGGATTAGACATCCTTAGGCAATGGGTCGATCTTAATACCTCATTAACTTGTCAGAACTGAATCCCAAAGTCTAAAGCCGCCTTTGAACTCATTTCCTTCACAAATCTCACCCTTCATCACCTTGATCTTCCAATTTTTCTAAGAACTTTCACCCTAGACACTATCTTGAACTAGCTAAGTAGTATAACTTGGATCACTTTATATACAAACTACAAAGGCCTGAGTACCACCTTGACCAGAAATCACTTAGGACTAAATCCTTTAGAAATGAGACAAAGTAACTAGGTGTGAAACCAGATTAGCTACGAAATCTGTTTGAATCGCTTTAAATACGATCTGCAAGATCCAAAACTTGTAGAATCATTGACGCTAGGTTACCCTAAAATCTAGGATCAATCTCATTACCCGGTTGCTCTCGGGAGCACAAACGAAACTTCGTATTAGGTCTAGATCGCACATCAGAAGTCCAATTAACACGAAGTTATGGAACTAGGACCGCCTCACTGGGCTTGACTATCATCTAAAAAATCAGGTCCAGCCGATTTCCCACGGCCATTCGTTTGGATCCGGAGCGAGGGAGTGTGAAAAACACTATTCCCTTTACAAAATAAATATCTGGAATAGTGATCTGGCACCATTCGCTTGCGCATCAGTATTAAGCAACCAGACCGTCAGAATCAGACTAAATTACACCCTCGGATTAAGAAAAATTTCAGGAACATTTACATATGCTTGGAATTTCGGATCGTGGCCCACTGACCGTTGAACTGAAAGTGGTCCGCCACGTGCGATCTGGGAATCCGATCGAGTCAAAAACGTAATCCCACATAGATCCATGTGTGGTGAGCTTAAGTCTGACGTTTGGCTCAAGGAGGGCCACCAGAACCTCTCTTTTGAGCTGGAAAAGTGACGAAATACCTATATTAGCAGTAACCCTTGAACCTGAGTCTATTTTGGAGAGGTTTTTGGCTATAAAAGAGGCTTAGAACAGCCCCTCTCACAGCCATACGAATTTGGGATAAAACCCTAGAGAGAGAGAGAAAAGAGAGAGAAGAGCTTGGGATTTGTGGGAGAACTTCCTCCTGCTGCTTTCGATTATCGCACGGCCTACACCGCCTCTTTTCAGGCACTTTTCCGGCGGTATCCACTCCATTTGAAGGTGAGAAACCCTAAGCCTAGGTCTGATATGAAGTAGATAGGCTATAGGTTGTGAAAAGGCTAACCGATTCCGCTCTTTAGGCAAGAAAACTCCCGAATACGGAAGCTCACCAAACCTTACAGATCCGTTGTGATTCCAAGGGCAAAGGTGAGGACTTTAGGTGTATAGGTTATGGTTTTCAATGCTTTCAATGTCAGATAATGATAGATTCATGATCTGCATGCAATTGCACATGTACAAAGTGCTTTCCGTTTTCTGTTTCGATTAGAATTGAAGAATATGGAAATTCACATACTCTAGGTATTCGTATAAAATACCGTATACATATTTTTTTTAGAAATGTGTTTGACATGTTTATTTGTTGTATGGATATACGATATATGGATAAAATACTTATACGGCGAAAGGATTCGCCGAAATACATGTTTTACTAATATACACTATGTATGTAGAAATACTGTATTGTAAGGAGTGCCGTATACATGTAATTTTGGAAATGTGTTTGCCATGATTATTTGTCGTATGATTATATAATATATGGATAAATTACTTATTTGGCGAAAGGAATCGCCGTAATACATGTTTGCTTGTATACTCTATGTATGTTGAAAATGCGTATTTTAGAAAATACTGTATACGTATAAATTTTGGAGATGTATTTATCATGATTATTTGCTGTAGTAATATATTATACAAGGATAAAATACTCACTTGGCTAAAGGATAGCCCTAATACATGTTTTGCTAACATACACCATGTATGTTGTAATAGTGTATTCTAAGTGTTTGTGAAAATGACTGAATGAGTATAGAATCCTCATTCGTGCTCGCCATGACTAATTGTCATGGATTCATGATTGTTGTATTGGCGATACCCTTTTGACGAAAGGATTTTTCCTAAATCACGCCACGGCCAATATACACTATATATGCTAAAATGTGTGGCCCAAGTGTTTGCGGAAATGACTGAATGAATATGGAACTTGGATTCCTGCTTGCCATGACTATCCGTCGTGGGTGTACGCGTGTTATGATTGGGGCAACTCCCTAGTGAAAGGATTTGGCCTAATGCCTGTGTGATCGACATATGTCATGTATGTTGATGTATGTTTGTTTAAGTGTTTCTTGAAATGTCTGAATGAGTAGTAGTTAGCAAATTGTAATGTATAAGGGTGTTGAGATATGATTCTCAACCTCTTTTAACTATGTGTATGATCTCCTTGGATTGTTGTGTGATTAGGAATTGAACATGTATAAACTCATGCTTGTGTTGTGATTCATAACATGCTCAACTGCTTTATGATTATAACTATGTAATGCATATGTTTAAATTTAAATTTACATTGTATGATCCGTCATGGGTGATGGGGGAGCGGAGCAACGAGTGCGTGCAACAGCCCTGGCAGCCCTAAACGGATAATACCATACCTTGATAGTATGAGTTGAATCTTGATCCATTACTGCTTTATCTATCTGCAAGTTATCATGTTTGGGGCTATAATTGTAGTCCGACAATCGGTACTGAATTGAATTCGTGGCTGTGATTCATTTGCCACGTGAGATGTGTTCGACGAACCCGAGTCGTACTTCGGTTGGCGATAGTGGTTAGCCACGTGAAGTGCTTATGCATTTCATGTCGTTCAACTTGTTGTGCGCTCGAGCTAGCCGAGCTCGTCAAGTAACCCGATCTGTCTAATGTATGTTCACCATGTTTGGACGCCATTGCTTGAACCAGGTACCAAACTTACCAGTGAAATCTCTTTTAACCATGGTACCTCGATCCGCTAAGACTCATGAGCGGGGCATGGTGGTATGGGATATCGTGGTCGGAGCCGTCGGCCTACTCTGCCAGACACGTGCCTCCCTAGTGAGTGACCGGTGAGCAACCAGACTCGTGAGCCGAATACGGTGGTATGGGACACCGTATTCGATTTGTCGATACTTACGGCGAGAGCCGAGTACGGTGAGACACGTTCGTGCTCGTGCCGACGGCGACGAGTCCTCCGTAGTATCTTCGAGTATACTCCAAGGGTCTGTGATTGGCGACGAGTCTTTCACAGCAACTAGAGTATGAGTTGAGCCGAGTACGGTGAGACCTGTACTCGAGCTGACAGCTAGTGATTGAGCCGAGTACGGTGAGACCTGTACTCGAGCTGACGGCGAGCAATTGAGCCGCATACGGTGAGATCTGTATCCGCGCTGACGGGTGACGAGCCCTTTGCGATGCCTTCACTATGCTTCTCATACCATAATATCGTATGAGATTAACTAGGATTGACGACCTAGAATGGATCATGTTTGAGAATGATACAAGGGAGGTACCTTAGTTTCCCAATACTGCTGTTTGAAATAGACTAATAATAACTCGGTAATCATGATCATCATCGCACCACATGTGCTTAGTAGATGTGGCGCACTGAGGGAGTTAAGCATTCGCGAACGTAAGATGATGTCGCATGAGGGTAGTTTGGCAAGGGCATACAGCATCATGTCATTTCATTCTCGCACTTAATAAGAGTAGTTAGAATTATTTGATTTGTACTGCTTTATCATTACTGCTTGACTGAATTGATAACATGTTAACCTATGCTTTATTGTTCCACTGAGTTGATCACTCACTCCCACGATACGAGACGGTGTTCCGAACACCCACTAGACTTTGTCTGATTGCAGATGGCGACGCTACTTCTGAGGCGAAGCCGGACTTCTATGACGACGGGAATGCTTTCTCGTATATGCTGTTTTCTGGCGGCTTCGTGAGAGCCGTACCTTGATTGACGGGGCTATGGTACATGGGATAGAAGACATTACACTTACACATTGGTATAATTTGAACTGTACTTGTAATTTATAACCTGGTAATGTTATCACACTCTGGAGACTCACCACAGATTTTATATATTTTATATATCTATCACAGTCTTCCGCTTGCTAATTTATTGTCTCTGGAGTATGATATTCTGTTTTGGCTTAATCTCACTCATGTTCAATGCACAAATACAGTCAACATTCAATCATCATTCATTTTGTTGCATAAGTGATGTTCTGGAACTCGGGAGTTGAGTTTATGTTCGACCCCCGATTTTCAGGGCGTTACACTCCTGGAGTCGGAGAACCAACCTTCTTTACTCAACCAGCAGGTGTCGCAACACCTTTCGCAGCAAAAGGCAACGCAGCAAATTAGAATTTTCAGTTAAATAGACTCCAAGTGCAAGATCTGAGCCATTCAGGCTTCATAGCTCTGATCGGTTGGCCCAGGGTAAGATTTTGAACCGTCAAGATTGTCGGACCGATCCTCCCCGTGCTCGCAAAAAGGTCCCACAGCGTCCGGGTCTAGGACGACCTGTAACTGGGCCTGCGTAATCTTTTACGCTATGGTGCTGGTGGGGCCCATGAGAAATATCGGTTGAGTAATCCATACCGTCCATTAAATGCACAATGAAAAACCGTTCAGATATGACTGGTTTCCGATCGAATTAAGTGTGGCCCATTGAGTTTTAAACCAGTCGTCCGTCCTACGTTTGGGCGGTTAAAAATCAATCTCCGCTATACCTTGAAATTTCGTCACCTAGGCGATAACGAGAGGCTCAATGGGAAACTAATGGACGGTGTAGATCATCCATCAGGATTCACCTTGATGGCCCATATCAGCAACCGACATGGACGGCGTGCGGACGCTGGAACGAAAATGGGATTCCGTTTTTAGGAAGGAGTCTCGGTCAAGAGGTGGTTTGACCGTTTCTTTGTTGTCGTGCACGGCTAGTGCACTTGCACACTATGCACACCCAACTCAGGTGGGGTCCACATACAATGGTTCTGAGCAATCTTCTCCGTCCATCCATTCTGCCATATCATTTAAGGTGTTGAGTCCAAAGTTGAGGCATATCCAGATGTCACGTGGGCCCCACTCAATGAATTACTGGGCTGATCCATCCTTTAGCCCTCTTCCAGAGATATCCAATAGTTGTAATTTTATACGTACGGTTGATTTATGGTCCCCAGGCCATGTATGAAGTTTCGTATCAATCTGAAGGCGGGAACCCCGTGATCTTGCATTCTGGACCAATTTCAGACCTCTTTAACATGAACGGCTTGATCTTCTCTGATCCCTGGCTTGTAAATCTATTGATTTTGGTCCTATGGAGTCTCGTCTAATGCCTTGGTGATGCCAGAGCGTCAAATCTATGCTTTTAGCATCCTTTCTAGTCCACGCTCCTAGATTCACCTTGCATCACAAACATGATTAAAATAGTCTGTTAAACAGTATCATGTCCATAAATTTAGGTAAAAACTGGGGTCTAATATGCAATATTTGACCCTCAACACTAATTAAAATCATACCTTAACCATAATTCCCAAAAGGATAAATAATTAATAATGTTAAATCAATCAATTGCATGGAAAATCACAGTAATATGAAAGTATGTAAAAATAAGATAAATCATATAAACTCAAATTAGTGTAAGCTTAAAGGAATCTCTTACCTTAGCCTTAGATCTAAACCCTAAGTAGATATCTATGTAGGAAAGCCTCTACATGAATCACGACATCGCTTGAGTAAGAGGGATACACCGCATATGTGGAGAAGGAATATGACGATGGGCGTCTAAGCTTCTCCTTCTCTTTTTTTCTTTTTCTTTTTCTCTCCTCCTTAGACGTTGAGAGTGTTGGCGTGTGAGTAGAGAATGACACACACTCCTTATTTTATAAACACTTGGATTGAGTTTCTCCAATTTGACATTTTTTTAATGATATTTCTTTAAATCTAGTTCGTCTAGCGTGTCGGGGTTGTCGGATAGGGCTGGAGTATATGATTTTTTGCTGATCCGAAATTTACATTGGCCTATCTTAAAAATTCTCCTAACAGGTGCGAAAAAGAACTTGATCTCAATTAATGGTCAACACTTAATGATCAGGGCCCAATTTTGAGAGAAATGTATAGTTAGGATAGTAAACGGTTGGACAAAATTCGATGGTTGATCGATGGTAGAAAAAGCTTAAATATAAAATTTCACCTTTTGTACCAAAAGGAAGGAGCTGGCTACAACATTCAACGATGTAGAATTATAGATCGGGGTCTAAATTTTGTATAACATCGTAGTCATATAAAACCAAAATGTGATCTAAATTTGAGTTGCGATGGACAGAAGGAAGTGAAATATCCAAATCGTTCATATGAAGGGAAATATTCTACTATGACTACCTACAAGGTTTCTTCACTTGATGGACACCAAAATCAACAGTGAAGGGCCTGATTTGTCAATTGGGTCACATTACAATGATCTAAGGGCTGAAATTTAACATGTATGGTTAATTTATGATACATAGGTATGGTATAAATTTTCACATCAAACGGATCGTAAGAGCCATATGATCTAGAATTCAAAGGCCTAAGTTAATGGCATTTTTGTAATTATTGTTGATATGAGAGTTTTGAGAAATCTAATTATTCTACATGTTTGTAGGCACGTTTCTAAGTAATTCTTACAAAAGAACTTATATCTAAATCATTATGAATAAAGAATTATTCACCAAATTAATTAAGGGAATATACAAATATTAACCAATATAATGAATGATTAGATGATATGTTAAAAATAGAAAAACTTAATGGTTAGTACTCTGATCATGTATATAGGTGGGTGTATGGTCAGTTTTGTAAATGAATGATTACAAGCGGGTATTTGGAGTGATCAAGAGGCAGAACATGTATATTGTTAGTTTCAAGCGACTTGTTCACATGTGTAAGTTTCTCAGATCGTAGTTTTGATGGTGGGTTAGACATATTCATAAGTGGTGAACAAGATGAATGGATCCGAATCTTAATTTGATGTGTACGAGCGGATGTAGATATCAGGTAGTTAGTTTACTATGATCGGATAGTTCAAACTCAATGTGGACGGTTAAATATCTTTACCTATTAATGGATAGTTGGCTAAACGATTGGTTATGATGGTCAAGTGAGAATACTTGGACATATAATGATCTTGTTTTAAAATCAATGGTCGGATGACTTGATCTATGGATGAAGATCATTCTCAACGGTCAGATTCATGTGGGATAATAGATGTAAGGTTAGGATAGCTAGATTGGTATTGTACACATGCATATATTAAGTTAAATTTCTTAATAATACTCGAGAACTTTCAATATTCGAGTGTTGAAAAGTTCGGGGTATTACACTGCATTTACTCTTGCCCTAGTCATATACCATCCAAAAGGAGAAAGCCAAGCTTCCCTTTTATTCTCTTAAGCTCTTTCATTCTTTCAATGTTTCCTGTAGTATGCTTCATTGAGCTTTGGATATGATTTATTTTTAGGCTCAAGCCCTAATTATATGATAAAATGGATGGAAGAGGTGGATAAAACACATAAATCATGGTGGAACCCACAAAGTTTACTTAGTGCCCTTAGCGTACCAGTGTATTGAGTAACTTAGTACTCAATCCACTTCCTTGTGTACTAACCCTGTTGGTACCCACCTTTTTTTCACTCCATCTATTTTGCTAGCTCATTTTATGACTTGACCCCAAAAATAAGGTAGATCATATCTCAGGTGGACCACACCATTGAAAATGATGGTGATTGAACGCCTACTATTAAAATCTTCCTAGGTCCATTGTAATGTTTATTTGCCATATAACCTATTGATTAGATAATACAAACCTGGATGAAGTGAAAACACAAATATTTGCTTAATCAAAACTTTCTGTGGCCCTTACGAAAATTTTAATGGTGGGTGTTTAATCACCACTTTTTCTTACCATGTGGTTCACCTGAGTTTGGATCTTCCTTATTTTTTGGCACAACTCATAAAATGATATGAAAAAATGGATAGATGGAGTGGATAAAATACATGCACCATAGTGGGGCCCATGGAGCACTTCCAATACCATCCTATAGTGCGGTGGGTACTGGCAGGGTTAGCATGCATTCCAACTACCTCCATGCGGGCTGGCAAACTAGGGAGGGTTGGGATGGGCCCTATCATGATGTGTATGTAAAATTCACTCTGACAATAAGGTGTATGGCAAAACTTTAGCCATAGGGCTCAAAGATCAGCCGCAACCATAAAATAGGTGGGCCACATTAGAGGAAACATTGTAGGGTGACTCTCACCATCTAAATTGTTTTAGTTTTTGTAGCTCACATAAAGCATGCATGTACCTAACTTTTTTGTCCCCATGCATGAATTTCCACAAGGAAGATAATGGTTGGAGTGGATCTCGCATAAACATCTCGGTGGACCTTGTAAAAAATTCAATAGTAGGTGTCAATGTCTCCCACATTTTCCCTTGGTGTGGCCCACCCGAATTACTAATCCACCTACTTTTTAAGCCCTGCACATAAATTATCATCACATACCTCATGGTTGGAATGGATTTCACAAAACAATCACGGTGAGTCCACCCTCAACCTACCATCTAAGTAAGCCCGCCTTAGTGCGCATGAAATCTCCTACGGGCTGTGTCTGTAAAATATCCATCCTTCAACTCATGTAACCATTAGACGGTCCAACATAGATGCCCAATGGACAATCCGGGGGAAAGTTTCCATGTCCGTTCATAGCATGGTGTCTTTGCTGGGAAGGGCTTATAGCCAAAGGACCGACTTGAAACGTCGAGTTGTACATTTTGAGGGGATTTATTCGAACTTCTTGTATCGTGCTGGTCTGCATGTATTAGCATAGTTCACATTCTTGTCTTTACATTTAGCATTCCAGTCTCGTACTGTTCCCTTTACACTCTTGTCTTTATATTCAATAGTACAGTCTCATGCTGGTCCCTTTACATTCATGTATGTACATTCTTGTCTTTTCGTTACCTCATATTCATCCATTTTCTTATAAAATTCCAAAAACAAAGGAGAAAGGCAGCAAAACAAGAGAAGGTAGAGAGCAAATATAGAGAATGCATGTCAGGAAGGGGGAGCTAGAAGTAGAGGTAGATGCACCTGACCTGACTTAACCGTCAGTAATCAGAAGCTCTGTAGAATCTCGTAAGCTTTCCTCTCTCTCTCTCTCTCTATAAACTGTTCCATGCCAGAGCTACTCGACTCTATTTTGTTTTCAATATCTTTAAAAAAAAATAAAATAGAAGAGAAACATATTGTAAAAGATGTTCTGATTCTATTCATGAGAGAGAGCTAAACCATCTTATAATCATTACACCTAGAAGGCAGTTAGGGGTTTGACACCTTGCAAAGCCAACCTATCGAAGCATCATCCGAACATGCACACAAGCCAACATGTTAGTCCAGGGAGATTTGTCGGATTCTACCCCTGATTCACCCATACAACAAACCTTCTAACATACGACGGACCCTACAATAGGCCGTCTAACTTCCAGCATGAATATGATAGAGAACCTGATGACCCAATTATTCAAAAAAGTAGCCCAACAGTCCATCCACAATGCACAACAAGCTTTTACTCATATGGATCTTTCATATTCTACCATTAACCAATTCCAATCTATCCATTCCAAGGGAAATTGAGTCTATTTCCAATATCCTGCATCAGCTCGAAGTCTCACCCATCTGCAACCAAATGCTAACCAACCAGTACTTCACCAAGCATACTCTAGCCAATCTCAATCCAACCAGTTCTAGCCACCTCCCCTAACGCGAGCGCTGCCTAATTCTAATTTGGATAACTACATGTTAAATCCAATCCAGCACAACCTTCGATCTCTTCACCCGTTTATCCTGAAAGATAGGCTCACCTTGCGGTAGGAAATCCTCCCCTATCTGTACCCCACTAGCAAAATTCTCCTATCAGGGACAACCAAAACACAAGAGAGGTAAATCATTATGAAGAGGAAGCCGCTCGAGCTTTTCAAGGGGCATGAGCCCTATTAAACAATTACAACCATCCGTGATCGATGAACTCTGGAAGCATTTCGAGGATCAGCTCAGAGGTATGGAAAATGACATTCAAAAGCAACATGGAGCAAAACCACCATCCACTCGATTTAAGAACCTTTGTCCCTTCCCTGATGTCAGGTTACCTCTTAACTTAAAAATTTCCAAGTTCCAGAGATAAGAAGGTATGGGATGCCCCACCGCTCATCTGAAAGCTTTTGCGGTGAGCTCAACGCAGTAGCAGGGGATGATGGTATCCCCATTCGATTGTTCTAAAAATTTCCGGGGGGTGACGTGTTTAGTTGGTACACATCGCTTGATTATCAGAAAATTAGGACTTGGGAAGACCTTTTCCAATCTTTCATCAATCGCTTTACTTACAACCTAAATGCTGCACCACGAAGGGCAGATTTGGTCGCCTTAAAATAGAAAACTGATGAGACTTTGTCAACTTACGTTGGATGATGGAGAGCCATAGCCGCACAAATGAAAACACCCATTCACGAGGAAGAATAAATTTCCATGATCGTCCATTCAGCTAATCCAAACAGATCTAGATATCTGATCTCATATCCATATGTCAACTTCTCTCAGCTTATTTGCATAGGAGAACAACTGGAAGACAGAATCCAAGCCGTCACAATTTCACCATGGCCCCACCAGTGCACCCCTTTTACAGAAAGCTAAGTAAGAAGAGAGGCCGAGTAGACATACCCCTAGAAATAGGGATACTTCTACTCCTCATCCAACTAAAACCAACCATTTTATTGCTTTAGCGCAGGGGAGGCCGACTCCTCATCTATCAGAATAAAGACAACAACATCAACAATAACCGTAACAACTTAGGTGGAATCCTCGATATTCCAATCAAAATAGGCAACTCCTTTAGCCCAATCTTACACTGATACTTTGCCCATGTTGGTTCAGAAACAATTGCTGACTCTCATGCAGCCTAGGCCTCTACCAAACCCAATGCCTATAGGCTACAACGAAAATGAATATTACACGTTTCACCAAGGCATGGGGTATATTATGGAACACAGTTTCTCTTTGAAATATGAGATTCAAAACTTCATCAATCAAAAGAAAATCACAATCACGCCCCCTAATTCGGAAACTGCTCGCAACATCAGCATATTCCAAAGTCATATGCCACAACATTCGACAAGTACAGGTACATCAGGAATGCCAACAATCAATGCCGTTTAAGGGGATTATTCCCCCTATGCAAAGCAGTTTTTGAATTACAAGTAGGAATTTGCCCCTCTTATCTTACAAGGGGCATTCCCAGCTCAGGAGAGGATTCTTGCTCCCGTCTACCAGTCCACAACTATTCAGCAACAATGGGACCAACCCTTGGTCTTGCAAAGGTTTCTCCTCCAACCAATCGAGACTATAATCAGGGGTTTGTCTTGGGACCAGCAACCAACAATGCTCATGGGAAGAGCACCAGATCCACCCAACTTTTCCACTAATTCGTGCTACAATTAGGGTACATCTTGGGACCAACAACTAGTGGTGCTCATGGTGTTGCGTAGCATGCCAACAACGCAAGTGAACAGAGACCAATCTTTGGTCTCACCTACAAACAATAAACAGGAAGAAACATAATCTAGAAGTAGAATCCAAGCATACCAACAAACGACAAGACAGACTTTACGTGGAAAAACCCTAACGAGGGTAAAAAATCATGGGTGCAAACTTCCACTATGAAGAAAACGAGATTACAAGCAATAAACTCACCTTGGACGTATAGAAAACCCTTAGCCTTGCTTTAGAAAGTCCTTTTTCATACCCTAGAATAACTCTAGGACCCCTATTTATAGTTTAGGAAACTTCCGTTCCGCACCTTTGCGAAATCGCTCAAATTTACGCAGTCCATACCAAATTCTCGCACAATCTGCGTAACCTTCGACTAGTCGAGCCAGGTCCTTGACTGGTTGAGCCCGAAAAATATGACTCTTTGGATTTTGAGTCGAGCGCCACTCGACTGGTCGAGCGACCCACTTGACCAGTCGAGCAGTCCCCTTGATCGATCGAGCAGCACGATGAAATACTTCCGTTTTAAAATAGGCGCATTGGTGTGCTGGCTCCACACCTCAACAATCTCCCACTTGGAGACACATCACCATAATCCTTCGTCTTCTATATCTAGAGTGCACCACCTCCCCGTCTTGAAGCCTGAAGACTAATCAAAGCTGAACAGAGCTTCAGCTTCTCCCATGTGACCGCCTTGGTCAGCATATCCACTGGGTTCTCACTTGTATGCATCTTCTCCAGAGCGATCGATCCATCTTCCAGTAACGAACGTATGAAGTGATATTTGATGTCAATAAACTTGGTCCTTGAATGAAAGGCTGAATTCTTAGTCAAGTGTATTGCACTCTGACTGTCACTGTATAACTTACAATCTGCTTGCTTCTTTCTCAACTCTTCCATGAAACCTTGCATCCATACCATCTCCTTGCACGCTTCTGTAGCTGCAACATATTCTGCTTTAGTTGTACTGATGGATACTATCTTCTGTAATTGAGAGACCCAACTGACTGCAGCACTACCCAGAGTAAATATATACCCTATAGTGCTTCTTCTGCTATCGATATCTCATGCAAAATCTGAATCTACGTAGCCTTGTAGCTTGATTTCTGATCCTTTATAACATAACCCTACATCCACAGTATCTACCAGGTATCTAAGGATCTACTTCACAGCTTCCCAATGTTCCTTCCTGGGGTTGTTCATGAACCCGCTAACAACTCCCACTGCTTGAGCAATATCTAGCCTTGTGCTCACCATAGCATACATGAGGCTCCCAATAGCTGAGGCGTATGGAACTTTAGTCATATAGTCCCGTTCTTCCTACGTCTTTGCACCTTACTCCTTAGAAAGCTTGAAGTGGTTGTGTAACATCCTGGAAAAATTCGTACAAAGACCCGAGTACCACCTCAGGTAGAAATCACTCAGGACCAAATCCTTTAGAAATTAGACGAAATTAACTAAGTGTCAAACTAGATTAGCTATGAAATTCGTTTGAACCACTTTAAATATGAACTGCAAGACCCAAAACTTGCAGAATCATTGACGCTACATTACCCTTTAATCTAGGATCAATCTCATTACCCAGTTGCTCTCGGGGGTATCATGAAACTCCGTATCAGACCTGGACCGCACGTCGAAAGTCCGATTACCGCGAAACTAAACGATTATGACCGGTTTACTAGGCTTGACAACCATCTCGGAAATCAAGTCCTGACTGTGTCCAGAAATGCACAACTTGAGCCCGGAGCGAAGTGTGTGAGAAACGTAAATATTTTTAGAAATAAATTTCAAACTTAAGTAAACTGAGACGTGTCGCTTGCGGGCTAAATATAAGGATTCAGACCATCAGAATCTGACCCAAATACACCCTTGGATCAGAGGAAATTTCCCACACATGTTAGTGCACTTGTGGCCCTAATCGAGTATCGGTAACCGTTGAACTGAAACTGATCCACCACGGTCAATCTGTAAATCCGATCTTACCAAAAACTTAACTCAACCTAGATCTAATGCCAGGGAGTTTAAGTCCTACCGCACGCAGAAGGGGGGCCTCCAGAAGTGCTCTGTTGAGCCGAAATGGTTTTGGCTATAACCTAAGTATAGTATGACCTTGGGGCCATTCCGGTCAATTCTGGGCCTATATAAGGGCTTAAACCCTCTCTCTCTCATTCTATACGAATTTGAAAAACCTAGGAGAGAGAAGAGAGCAAAGAGAGAAGGAGAGAGAGAGAGAAAGTGGGAGAGAGTTCCTGGGATTCGATCCCATCGCTCCACGGGCTTAGCTACCGCGTCTGCATGATTCTGACTCCGTTCGTAGGTAAGAAAACCTAATCCTAATATGTTTTAGGGTTTTCAATAGTACAAGTGATGAAATAGCTAACCTATTTCATGTTACAGGTGACCGTTGTGTCGTAGACAAAAGCTTAGTGTCTAAACTGAGTTCGTTACGAGTCTACCGGTGAAATGTGTGGACTATAAATGTTTAGGTTATGGTTTTCAAGGCTTTCAATGCCGGTTAATAATTTATAACTGATATGGGTGCCATTTCACATGCTAAATGTGATGCCTGTTTCACTTTACAGACATATATGAACTATGTTAAATATAGTGTATTCCATGTAGTTGTTGATATGACCGAATGAGTACGAAATTTGGATTCGTGCTTGCCATGATTATTCATTGTGAATATATGACCGTTATGCGTGTGATAACTCCTTGGTGAAACAATTTGTCCTAATTCCTATTATCGCCAACATACATTACGTATGTTATAGTGTGTAGTCTAAGTGTTTGTGAAAATGCTTGAATGAATATGGAATTTGAATCTGTGCTTGCCATGATTATTAACTATGAATATATGTTGGTTGCGTATGTAGCAACTCTTTTGTGAAAAGTGCTTGCCAGGATATACGTTATAACTAGTCTAGTACATGTATGTTGAAATGTGTAGCCTAAATGTTTGATAAAATGCCTGAATGAGAAAATGCTCATTTAAATGTATGTAATGAGGGTGTTGAGATAAGATTCTCAATCCCCTTATCTATGCTTACAGTTTCCTTTATGTAACCTCACTACTATATGCTTTATGGTTGAAGTGCCTATGTATGCGAACATGTATATTATGTGTCTGTTGAAATGCCCAAATGAGATTTATATTTGATTTTAGTTGTCACATGTTGTCTTTGGTTATTACATGCATATACAATTGCTTGAAGTGTGTTTGGGGCTACAATGTAGTCCAGACAATCGGTAATAGTTTACAATGGGTGGCTGAATTAGTCTCACTACATCTGATGCGTTTGATGAATTCGAGTCGTACGATGATTGTCGACAGTGGTACCATATCAATTAATTCAGCGTACGCTTGTACTAGTCGAACTAGTCAAGCAACCCGATTGGCCTGATGTATGTTCACCATGTATGGACGCTACTGCTTGAATCTAAGGTAGCAAACTCACAAGTGGAAAGCCTGTTTAACCTTGGTACTTCAATCTGCTAAGACTCATGAGCCGGACATGGTGGTATGGGATACTGTGGTCGAGCTGTCGGCCTACACTGGGGCGACGAGCCTCCCCATAGTGTCTGGTGAGAAACTCAAACTTGTGAGCCGAATACGGTGGTATAAGACACTGTATTCGAGCAGTCGGCCTACACTGATCAGGTAACGAGCCCTTTGTAGTGACCTCGAGTATGAAATAGGCCTACCCCGGTGCAGCCTGGCTATTGTCCCCAGTCAGGTTGGCGACGAGCCTTCGAAAATAGACTGCCAGTTGGTAGGGCGTCGGTGGTAGTGATCTCGAGTATACTCTAGGACTGCGTTGAGGCAACGAGTCTTTCCGTAGCAACTAGAGTATAAACTAGGCCTACACTGATCAGGTGACGAGCCCTTTGTAGTGACCGAGAACCGCAACATCGTATGAGATTTGCTAGGACTGACGACCCTAAAATAGATCACTGTTTGGGAATTGATATAAGAGAGGTACCTAAGCTTCCCAATCCTGCTGTATGAAAAGGACTAATAAGAACTTGGTAATCACGCTCATGCACCGCATTACGTATGCGTTTGGCGTAGCAGGTCAAGCACTGAGGAAAGGTTTCATGCCACGATCGTGAGATGAAGTCGCTGAGGGAGAGTAGGAGAGGGCATGCATCATTATTCATACCATTCTTGCATGAATCAGAGTATTTAGGGATGTTTAATTGTACTGCTTTATCATTACTACTTGACTGAATTGATAACATGTTAACCTTTGCTTTATGGTTCCACTGAGTTGATCACTCACTCCCATGTTACGGGACGGTGTTATACACACCAACTAGACCCTGTTTTAGTTTCAGATGATGGCAATGCTTGCGAAGCGAAGCCGGACTTTTATGATGACGAGGAGGGTTTCTCCTATATGCAGTTATCAGGTGAGTCTATGTAGACCATGTTCTAATCGATGGGGTTATAGGGTTGTTAATTAGATGCCATTACACTTTATTTTGTTCATTTGTGGCGTATACATTGATATATTTAACCTGGTAACATGTTCACACTCTGGAGACTTACAACAGTTTATATATTTTAAATATCTAACACAGTCTTCCGCTTGCTTATTTAACCGTCTCTGGAGTATGATATGTTGTTTTGGTATAATCCCACTCATGTTTAATGCACTAATATGGACAATATTCAATCATCATCATCTATGTTGCATAAGTGATGCGTTGGAGCTCGAGAGTGGAGCTTATGCTCGACCCCCGATTTTCAGGGTGTTACAGGTTGGCTAATGGAGTGCTAACCGGCTTAGCACCTCCCATATTAAATTGATCAAGTACCTTGACTATGTACTCTGCCTATGACAAAATTAGTTTCTTATTTTTCCTGTCACGCTTTATCCTCATGCAGAGGATTTGTTTTGCAGCTTCTAAATTCTTCATGACAAATTCTCTAAACAATTGTCTTTTGAGATCTGAGATGTCCTTCATGCTTGATCCGACCACAAGCATATCATCAACGTACAGAAGAAGGATGATGTACTATGTATTAAATTTCTTCAAATAATAACAGTGGTCTGCATGACATCTCCTAAAATCGTTTCCTGACATGAAATTGTCGAACTTCTTGTAGCACTGCCTCGGGGCCTACTTTAGGCCATATAGACTCTTCTTCAGTCTACACACCTTGTTCTCCTTTTCTGGTGCCACGTATCCTGTCGGTGGATGCATGTATATCTCTTCTTCAAGGTCCTCATGAAGAAAGGTTATCTTAACATCTAGCTGCTCTAGATGTAAGTCCTCTATAGGCATATACTCAAGACCATGCGAATCGTAGACATTTTCACCACCGGTGAAAATATTTCAGTGAAGTCGATACCTGCCTTTTGTTGGAACTCTTTCACAACCAGTCTGACCTTGTACCATTTCGAACCATCGTGCTCCTCCTTCAGTCTATAAACCCACTTATTATGAAAAACTTTCTTACCCTTAGGTAGAGTGACTAGCTCCCACGTACGATTGGACTCAAGAGAGTCTATCTCATCATCCATGGCTTGCTCCCACGTACGATTGGACTTAAGAGAGTCCATCTCATTATCCATGGCTTACTCCCACTTAACCCCGTGTATCTAACTGTAATGCCTCTTCAAAACACTCTTGTTCATGATTATTTGTCAACAATAGATAATGTAAAGAGGGTGAGCATTGGACCTTGGGTCTTCTCTCCCGAGTAGACCTCCTCACAACTGGTGTCTGCGGCTCTGCCTCATTATGCTCCTGTGCATACTTATCCTGTGGCACTGTAACACCTGTGTCTGGTAACTCTTTAAACTCTACGAATTCTTTCGTATCAGCCTTATTTTGCTGCACACTGTCCTTATGCATCACTTTTTCATTGAAGACTACATCTTTGCTTCTGATGATTTTTTGGTTGTTTGTATCCTAAAACCTGTAGCCAAAATCGTGTTGCCCGTGACCTATAAACGTGCACTTATTGGACTTTACATCCAGTTTGTTTCTATGCTCTGCATTAATGTGAACATATGAAGTGCAACTAAATACTTTAAGATGCGCAAGGTTCACTTCTTTCCCAGTCCACGTTTCTTTTGGTAGTCCACCATCCAATGATGCTGAGGGACTTCTATTGATCAGATATGCGGCAGTATTCACAGCATCCACTCAAAACGTCTTAGGCAACCCTGCATGTAACCTCGTGCTCCTGGTGCGTTCAAGAATAGTCATGTTAATGCGCTCAGCCACTCCGTTCTGTTGTGGTGTTCCTGTAATCGTTTTCTGATATTTGATTCCATTTGTTGCACAATACTCTTCAAAACTCTTATCACAGTACTCTCATCCATTATCTGATCTGAGACAGTTTACTATTTTACATGTCTCATTTTTTACCATTGCTTTCCATTTCTTAAATACATCAAATACATCAGACTTGTGCTTTAAGAAATAGACCTGCAGTTTTCTACTAGCATCATCAATAAATGAAACAAAATAAGGTGAGCCACCAAGAGATGATACTTGTAAGGCCCACCCACACAGCATATGATATTGTCCTCTTTGCCGAAGCTTAAGGCTTTAAAACGCGTCATGTCTGTTAAGGGAGGAATCCAACATATAACCACCATAACTCCAGACAACTCTTTTGATGTGGGACAATATTTCGCCTTCATTGTGGGTACAGTAGCTTACCAGCACAGTAGCCTGCTAACCACTGGTAGCTCGCCCAGGCCCTTTAGGCCCCGCCCACATCAGCGTCCACCCACGTGTGCCCGCCCATATGTGACCACACAATGACAGGGCGTCACAATATCCCCCACCAAAGGCAGAGCCGTTCTCGGCTCTGATCCTATTTGTAAGGCTCACCCTCACAGCACATGATATTGTCCGCTTTGCCAAAGCTCAAGACTTTAAAATGCGTTATGTCTGTTAAGGGAGGAACTCAACATATAACCACCACAACTCCAGACAACTCTTCCGATGTGGGACAAGGTTTCGCCTTCACTATGGGTATAGTAGCCTGCCAGTACAGTAGCCTGCCAACCACTGGTAACTCGCCCAGGCCCTTTAGTCCCCGCTCACATCAGCGTCCGCCCACATGTGTCCGCCCACATGTGATCACACAGTAATGGAGTGTCACAATATCGGTGCTGGTCCTCACACATCAGTGTGTACAAGCTCTAACAGATGTGTCTTTAGAGTGCATCCTGTTTTCTTGAAGATTACCATCTTCTGCTTGCCATACACATAGTCTTTCCAGAATTCCAAGCCGATAGACTTTAGCCCTAGTAGCTTCCCTTTTGACAATAACACTTTCATCCATTTCTCACTCATATGTCCCAACCTCCGATGCCATAACTGCTCATTCACTTCCGTTGATGCGACTGCGAGTGAACTATATGATCCGGAAGTCACGTACAAAGTACCTTCCTTCTTGCCTCGAAATATCACCAAGGCACCTCTTATGACCTTCCAAGAATCACTGGTGAATGTCGTCACATATCCGGAATCGGCCAACTGCCCCACTGAGATTAAATTTCATCTCAAACTTGGTACATGTCTGACACCCTTCAATTTCAAAGTCGTTCCATCTTTCTAATTTATATGAACGTCTCCGTTTCCAACATACTGCACGGCTCATCATCAACCAAGTAGACTCTCCCGAAGTCACCTGTCACATAATCACACAGAACTTTCTTACACGAAGTGGCATGAAACGAAGCACCTGAGTCTATGACCCAAGACTCATTTCTCGCATCAAGAGATAAGATCAACGCCTCTGTGTCACTCTCCTCAGATAGATTCACTGAACCCTTCCCACCTTGAGAGCTTCTTTCTTATTTTTTAAGCACTCTACAATCACATTTCATGTGTCCCTTCTTCCCACAATGCCAACACCCATCCTTATCTTTCGGTCCCTTGGACTTCTTCCTTGACTTATAACGTCCGTGTTTATTACTTCCTTTGTTCAGCGATCTTCCTCTTCCTTCAACGTTTAGAGTATTCCCCGAATCCCCTGAAACTCTCGATGCCTTTCTTCTAGATTCTTCGCTGAGAATTAGACCGATTATATCATCAAACTTTAGCTTTGTCGACCCTGAAGAATTGCTCATGACAATCACTAAACTATCCCAACTGTCTGGCAAACCGGACAAGATCAATAACGCCCTGACCTCATCCTCAAAAGTGATGCCAACGGATTCCAATTGGCTAGTGACTGTATTGGACTCGTTTAGATGTTTAGCCACGCTCCCACCATCTGACATCTTCATGTTGAATAGCCGTTTCATAAGATAAACTTTGTTCGACGCTGAGGGTTTCTCATACATCGTAGCTAGAGCTTGCATTAATTCTTTTGTAGTCTTCACCTTGGATATATTGAAGGTGACGCTCTTAGACAAATAGAGTCGGATTGTTCCTAAAGCCTTCCAATCCAATAAAGAGCATTCATCATCTATCATATTCTCTGGTTTCTTCTTTTTTCCTCCTAGAGGAATATAGAGGTCCTTCTGATACAGATAATCCTCCATCTGCATCTTCCATAAGACAAAGTTTGAACCATCAAACTTGTCAATTCTAGTCTTCCCTTCTTCCGTCATCGCTCCCACCTGAACTAAACCAATAGTTCTGATACCAGTTGTTGTGTAGCACGCCAACAACGCAAGTGAACCGAGATCCAAATCTCCGGTCTTACCCACAAACGAGAAACAAGAAGAAATATAATCTAGAAGTAGAATCCAAGCATACCAACAAACCATAAGATAAAATTTACGTGGAAAAACCCCAATAAGTGTAAAAAACTATGGGTGCAAACTTCCACTATAAAGAAAACAAGATTACAAGCAATATACTCACCTTGGTCGTATAGAAAACCCTTTGCCTTGCTTTAAAAAGTCCTTTTTTATACCCTAGAATAACCCTAGGACCCCTATTTATAGTTTAGGAAATTTTCATTCTGCACCTCTGCGAAACCGCCTCAAATTTGTGCAGTCCGCACCAAATCCACACACAATCTGCATAACCCTCGACTAGTCGAGCCAGGTCCTCGACTAGTTGAGCTCAAAAAACATGACTCTCTGGACTTTGAGTAGAGCGACCCACTCGACCAGTCGAGTAGTCCCCTCGACCGGTCGAGCAATGCGGTGAAAGACCTCCATTTTACAAAGGGCGCATTGGTGTGTGGGCTCCACACCTCAACACATGGGAAGAGTACCAAAGCCACTCAATTCACCAACCGATTCAAGCTATAATCAAAGTCGATCTTAGGACTAGCAACCAGTGATACTCATGGGAAGAGCACCAAATCCACCCAACTTTTCTATCTATTCAAGCTACAATCAGAGTCCATCTTGGGACCAACAAATAGTGATGCTCATTGGAAGAGCTCCAAATATAACATCTTACGTCAACCCTCCAACAGTCATGTTGCAAGGAGGATATTTCTCCCCATTCAACTGACCACACGAGCCAGCTCCGATTAGTCCAGTCTAATCCGATCACCTGCAACAACCTCTTATCTTGCTAGGGGCAAGCCTATCACAAATCCATATCATCAGGCACTACCGCAACCTCCTCTGGTTCTTTAGGGAAGGGCGGTACCAGTCTATAGTAACAAGGTTGTCATATGGCACTACCCAGAGTGCATGAAAGTGGAGACATACGTTTGAACTTTGAATGGATGGTGCATCTGGAAAGATATACCTAGAGGACCCTTTCTAGGTATGTATTCCAAAGTCAAGACCACTTTTGATGTGGCAACTCAGCTCAAAACTATTCCTGCTCAAATATACGTGTGAGAACTTCTCTCCACATCCTAGACACATCGAGCAATTTTTGTCCAAACGCTCAATAAAGCACATATCTCTCAAGATATAATAGGGCAACTCCTGGGCCCTTTTGATGTGCGTGCATGAAACGAGCGCACATATAATAGGGCAACTCCTGGGCCCACGAGCCATCAAATTTTATTCTATTATTATTTTTTTTTTTAAGAATTTTTTTTTACTATAGTTGCCACCGGATGGCCGCAACCATGGGTGTTCCATGAACATAACCGTTGCTTATTAGGATTGTAGCATCCTGCTCGTCCTAATTGACAATGATTCAAGTCTTAATGTTTGTCCACTTTGGACTACCACGTACTTAGGATTGGACCTGTCCACTTTCAAACTGAGCGAAATGAATATCAGAGCCTTTGATAACTCCCAATGGAAGGTTCAGGGAGAAATCAACCACGTCTACATACGTCTACCATCTCTTTTTAGATGTTAAACATGCCATCATCATTCAACATTTTCTTTGGTAGGCCGTGGATACACAAGGTAGACGTTGTACCTTCTACCCTCCATAAAAGAGTCAATACATCTTCGGGCGATAAGGTATTGTTCATCCCGACCGATCCTGAGCAACTCTTTACCATGATGTATGTGCTTTATCCACGTCATCCATCCATCCATCCATCATTTTAGGGCATGAACCCAAAACTTAATCATATCCAAAGCTTAAGTGGACCACACCACAATGAGGATAGTGAGTCCGCCGTTGAAACCTTCATAGGGCCCACAGTGATGTTTATTTGTCATCCAACCTGTTGATATGGTCGCATGGACTTGGACGAAGGGAAAACACAAATATCCGGTTGATCCAAAACCTTTGTGCCCCGCAAGAAGTTTTCAACGGTATGCATTCAATCCCAACTATTTCCTATGGTGTGATCCACTTGAGCTTTAGATATGCTTCAATTTTTTACTCATACCCCAAAATATGCTAGAAAAATGAATGGATGGCGTAGATAAAAATATATACATAACGATGGTCCTCTCGGAGTCCCAATACCACGTAGGGACACCACAAAATCTAATCAAACTGATACCTTTACGCAAAACAGTAGTGGATACATGATCTTGGACCGGAATCGCACCTGTACTATGGGTGATTTATATGTTAAAATCCCCTCCATCAACCAGGTAAGAACCTTTTTTTTTTTTTTTTCACTGTACATACAAAAGGTTAATACATATTATTATGGGCCACGCTTGTAAATGGAGAATGAATTTGGAGGCAAATGAATTCGAAGTAAATGACTTACAAAGTTGTGTCAGGACCAGAGTAAATGAAATGCAGCGGAGATCAAAATATTATGTTTGGATGGGTGTAACTGGGGCGCGGATTGGATACTGACAAGGTCAGTTGCCAAATTGCTACTGAAGTGACGTCACCAAGCTCTGTGGACCCCACCATGTTGCGTGTGTTGTATCCATACCGTCCAACCATTTTTAGTGATCGTTTCATGGCATTACAAAGAGAATGAGATAGAAAGTTCAAGTGGATCCCACCATATAAAATAGTGGGGATAGTGACATCCACCGTTCAAAACTTCTTAAGGGCCACGGTAGTTTCTGATGAAGCTGATTATTTTTTTTTCACTTCATCTATCTCTATGTTAACTTATGAACAGGATGGATCTCAAAAATACATCACTGTGGGCCCTATAAATGTTTCAACGGTGACTGTGATGGCTCCCATGTTGGGTCCACTTGAAATTTAGATCTATCTCATTTTCTTTGTAATGCCATAAAACGATCTCTACAAATGGTTGGACGGTATGGATACAACACATGCATCATGGTGGGGTCCACATAGCTTGGTGACGTCACTTCAATAGCCATTTGACTACTAACCTCGTCAGTATCCAATCCGCACCCGTGTAAATGGAAGAAATTGGAATGCATTTGAAAATTTCAATATATTCACATGATATCCCAAATCAGCTTAAATACCCCAACTTAGTGTACATATTTGTTATTTAATAGAAGGATTGTAATAAGCCCATTGAAATATATACCTTAGCCGAAAATGAGGAAATTTTGAGTCTTGGGTAGGCCACAAACCTGTCAACATTTTTTAACCGTCCATTTAGATGGCCATCTTTTGGATGGTTTAGATTGTTCTTTTGGTGCGATTTTAGTGATGTAGCCCATATTTGTTTTGTTTTGGAGTATCATTAGTGTGATACATGTATAGCGGACATGTGCATAGGGGTACCTTTGTTTTGATGTGCGATTCTCCAAGGGAGCTCCGAAAGACATTTACTCCATTTCATTTCATTTACATGCATTTATTTCCATCCAAACACACCTCGGATACCATTTACCTCCATTTACTCCTAATTCCATCCATTTGCCTCCATTTACACTCATCCAAATGGCATCGTACGTAGAAAACCACCAAGGCCATGTTGTGTGGCCAACAAAGTTTTGATTAGGCTGATCTTTGTATCTTTTCTTCATCCTTGTGAATTATACCAGATTAATGGATTTGATGAAAGATACAACCCACGTGGCTCCATCATGTCCTAAAATGAGATGACGAAAGAAAGGGATGGACGGAGTGGATATAACATATACATCACAGTGGGCCCCACAGAGCTTGGGCTACAGGGGATTCCTGTAACCTGGGGTTCTGGCCCCAATTCTCTTCCATCAACCGATCGTTGGATTCTAGGAAGGGCCCACTAATTGGGTGGTAGCATCCATATAAAATACATAGTTGGGGATTGTTACTGGTGGGGTCCCATCATTTCTACCAAATGGGAGGGACCTGTCTTCTTTCTCCCGTTTCAATAAATCAATCATCTTACTGGTGGGGCCCACCGTTTCAATCAAAACGTGTTGATTTCATGTGTGGCCCACCAAATGTTGAAATAATCAGGGCATGAGTGACTCAAATCATGAAAGCTTTGATGAAAATAAACATTCAAAGATGCCCACAGCCCACCTAACTTTGCCTTTCACTTTCCTTAGTTTTTTCCATTCCTTTTGTTTTCTTTATGATAATGGATTCCTACCTTTACTATTATTAATTCCTTCAATCAACCTATCTATGACTCTTCGTAAAAAAAGTTCCTCCCTTAAAAAATTCCTTCCCAAATTGCCCCTCCAAATAATAGTTTTTGAATGCCGTCGATTCAGCGTTGAATTGCCCGCCGTGGCGGGCCATAGGCCGAATCCTATGTTTGGAAAGAGTCGACCCAATTTCAAATCACCATCTTTGCTTCTTCATTTGCTAAAGAAGTTAATTTATACGATGTCAAACGCGAACAATTTTACTTGGATGTGAGTTTCATAAGAGTGAAGAACTTTGAATATTCAAAGGACATGGGAATACATTTTAAATATATATTTTTAATGCACATTGCCTCCTCTTTTTTTTTTTTTTTAAAAAAAAGAAGGAGAAATTATATTATTGCTCGTCTTTTTCTTCGCAAAGTGGAGAATCCAAAATTGTTGAGCCCAAGCAGTATGTCTAATATCCAACATTATTATTAGGCAAACCAAAAATCTACGGGATCCAGTCATAACCATGCATTAAAAATTATATACGTTACTTAAAACATCCAAATTCAAGTGTAGGCCATCCCATGATTTGATAGACTTGAGTTTTAGTTCGTACTATCACCATGGTGGGGTGCATGTGTTGGATGGCTTGGATGTCATATACATATCACGTGAGCCCCACAAGTCTTTGACTTTCATAACATTTAAAGAAAAACTTAGATGAAGGTATTTTGGTAATTTGAAGGTTGGTTACAAGGTACACTTCAGATTTTATTTGAAAAAAGACAGTAACTCAGGCCCTTTTTGGTATTGCCTAAAAGAAAGAGTTCATCTCAATTTAGTTAATAATAGTTATTTATCAAAGATATTAATTTCTAATACCTAATAAGTTCATGTTGATTTCTAAATTATTAACTAAAAAGAGATGAATTGATTTTTTAGCATTTACTAAACTGGGCCTTAGATTTTACAGTGTCGTCTCTCTTTGCAATTTTCTGTGTGTAGCTTGTACCCAATTTCTCTATAAATATAACATTCACTTTTCTCTCTCCCACAATGTACAACCCTTAGTTCATACATCTCTCTAGAAGTAGCCTGCACAGTCTTTATTTGCATTTAGAAAGTAAGACTTTTATTAGATGGGCCCCACAAGATCAATGAGTTGGAGATCTGACTGTTGGATATTTAGATCGAGCATATCGATGGGTCCACTATAGTTTTGATCAGTTTAGATACATAATGGGAAGTTCCCATAAGCTCGACTGCATAGAACCTTTTCCATATATATATATATATAACATTCCATGGTGGGTCTCGTGCTTAAAAATCAAGTCAATCTATGACTTTTGTGGGCCACACCCCATACAAAAGTTGAAAGGGGTTATCCTCCCATTAAAACATTCATAATCATTTGTTGGGCCCATTGAGGTGTGGTTCACAAATTCAGCCCATCCATTACCCACTTGGACGAGGGATCAGACCAAGTTTTAGATGCATCCAAATTTTAAGTGGGCCCCACCAAGTGCTTTTATATGTTTTAGGCATGTCTTCACATTATTTTAGATGGTATGACCACCTGAGTTCTTTATACGGTTGCTTTTGGGATATCCCATCATTTAAAGGGGACCCATCAAATGCACGGTGTTGATGTTCGACATGCATCATGGTGAGGCCCACACAGCTTGACCTCATGGGAAGTTCCCATGAGCTTGACAGCATAGAAACCATTTCCATGTATACACACACACACACGGAAACGCTCACCTGCGAACCAGTTCGTATGTACTACGTACGAACTTTTTTGGGAACCCATCATACGTGATTTGGATCCAAAATCTAAACTGTTGATGTGAAGCAGCACCTCGTGAAACCCCCCAGGCCCAAGTTTTACTTTGATCTAAAACTTTGATGGGCCATGAAATATAAAAACTATTTCCTCCCTTGATTTGCATTTCTCTTTGCTATGGCCCACTAGAATTTTAGATCGGGGTGAAAATTTCTCATATAAAGTTTCATGGGATTCCGCATCACATGGACCGTTCAGATTACACACTCATGGCACATGTGCAAAGGTGCGCACGTGCGTAGGTGCGTAGGGGAGCATGACTCTCTCTCTCTCTCTCTCTCTCTCTCTCTCTCTATATATATATATATATATAAACACAAATTCTCAGCTTCACACCAGATCGTACGGAACTCGTACAAACTTTTTGAGAACTCATCATACCTTATGTGAGTCCAAAATCTGAATGTTTAGCTTGATGCAACACCCCATGAAACCCTAAGGCCCAACTTTTTTACTTTCATCCAAAACTTTGGTGGGCTATGAAAAAAGAAAGCTGTTTCCTCCCTTGATTTGCATCTCTTTTTGTTGAGTTTTAGATCAGGATGAAAATTGGTCCCTTGAGGTTTCAAGGGATGCCGCATCACATGGACCGTTCGGATTAGACGCCCATGACACATGTGCAAAGGTGTGCATGTGCTACCGGTGAGCATGCATATATATATATATATATATATATATATATATATATATATATATATATATATATATATATATATATATATATATATATAGGCACAGATATAGCCATTTTTAATCACTCCATTTTCTTCTATAAAAATTGTATTAAACCCAACCTTGTCATTTTCCCAAAATTTGGCCATTTGCAAACTATGATAACGTGACATTTCATGATATTTGGTGCAACCAAATGCACCCTTACAGGTTTAAAATATTTAAAACACTTTTTAGTATACAAAAATACCAACTAGATGGACGGCTTTGATCATCATGGTAGGCCTTAAAATCCGAATAGTCCGTTTAAAATCAAGTCACTGGGCGATTCTGACCCCGATTTTAAAACCACCAGTGGGCTGCTGGGTCAAATATCAACCCACATGGGTCCACCCAAGTTATCATCATAATGTCATTGTTGACGTCAAAATCTGGTCAGCTCTCCTCCTTGTCTCATCTGCCCCGAGAGGTCACCGAACCCTAAACCTGTACACCAACAATGAGCAAAGGAGACCCTGGCTAAGCCGGGGGACCCTCCAATGCCTAAGTTAGGGCACAGGAATCTGAGTCTTGATTATGGAGTGGTGGGAGAGTATTCGATATTGCGTGCCTGTGGCGACGGGGTGGTGGACTATTTATACCTGATGGTTGAGCGGTCCGGGCTCGACAATCTCGGCACGATCAGGGGGATTCCTGAATCGTGGAGATATTGCCCGTAATCTGCAGATCGTGTAGCGCGTTAAGCGCGTAATGCGTATAACCGGACGAAGTTTTCAGCCATGTCCGGTTATGGCAGTTTCCTTGTTTGGCAAACGGGACTTTAATATCTACTCGGCTCAGCTTAGCCAAAAGGCATTTACCCGTGTAGTTGTCTTGATGCATATTTCGGACGATATGTAGGTCCGAGCCAATATCTCGAATGGGGCTCCGAGGCGAAGGTTTCGCAGAGCGAATAGTTCTCGTGCGAGGTGTTGAGTATGCAGTTTTTACGTCCGATCGGATTACGGATACTGCTCCGACCTGCAGCCCTATGGTGAAGGCGTTTTGGATGCTACGTCTCTTCGAAATGCTCATATCAGGTCAAATGGATCGGGCCTCAGATTTTGATCCCGCTAGCCGACTTGGCCCGGTATTTTATCCTTAGACCTTATGCAGGCTCGGATATTCCCATAACAGTCATAATTAAATTAATTAAAAACATTGGAAAAACAGAAAACCTAAAGGCATACTGTTCTGGTCCAAACCATCCGGGTTAAACGGTTCGACCGGAAAACCCGTTCGAGCCAGCAGTTCCAATGGAAAATGGGTACCATATGGACCCACCCCAGAAAGATCACCATTTCTAGTTAACAATGGTTCAACTGACCGGTCCAATCTGGGCTTTAAAACATTGTTTACTGGTCAATTTCGATGGTTGTGCAGTCAGTGCTGGGGCACACAAATCATGGAAGGCCCATTTTTTGTGGGCCCTTTTTGTTGATGGTTTACTGTTTGAAATTGCATGGAACTGATGGCCTTCATATGGACGGTGATCTTCGAATGGACCATCAAAATGAAAATAGATTTCAACAGCAGAAAATAGCTAGGATGGTCCATTCATAGTGATTTTTATACAGATAAGACCAACTAGATGGATGGCTTTGATCCACCTTCCCACCACATGTTGGGCCTTGGTTTTCATGGATCATTTTTCCCTATATATTTAAGGTCTTTTTACTTGCATTGATCCCTAGTAAAACAGCCTACAAATGCATCTTCAGCGTCGTTGTAGGGCTTTCAGTACATTAGTTAGACTTTTCTCATTTGGTATCAGAGCCAATGGGGCCAAAAGTCAGACGGGTTCAACCCGTGACAAACCCGACATTGTGTTGGGCTCGGGAAGGATGTATCGGGTTCGGTCTTGGGCTTGGGCTATACAAACACCAACCCAACAAAATTTAGGTCGGGCTTGGGTTGAGGTTTCAGGTTGCCTGACCCAACCCGAACCCGAACCCGATCGATATATAACTTATAAATTATAATTGAGTACGGGTAATCTATGTTGAAGGCACAAGAAATTCCAGTGCCATCGGGTTTCATTGGTCCACATTATTTCCAATGACTTGAGCTAACAAGATACGCTGAATTTCTCTTCCAAAATAAATTGTGTGCTACACAATATGACTTTTAAAGGAGTAGTTGTCCTATATTTTAGCTTGTTTGTTTATTAAAAATGAAGTTCTTTATATATAATTAATAAAATCATATGTACAAAAAATATTACATGTATTGAAAATATAAGAGACTAATGTAATAACAAAAATATTAGCATGTATCAACCCGACCAAGCCTGCTTGCTTGGGTTGGGCTTGGGTTGAGAATTCCTAACCAGAGGTTGGGTTGGGTTAGGGTTGAGGTATAGGAACCTTGGGTTGGGCTAGGGTTGAGCACCAACCTGACCCAACCCGCCCGACTTTCAACCCTAAGAGCCAATACCACGCTTTCAAGTATATTAGTTAAGACTTTTCTCATTTGGTATGAGCCAGTACCACGCTTTCAGTATATTAGTTAAGACTTTTCTCATTTGGTATGAGCCAGTACTAATGTCTAACGTGAAAGGGGCTACCTAGTCATAGGCTAGAGTGTCGCCCCACGTTACCTTACCTAAACCCCCAACCCCCTACATTTTTTCGTTCCAAATGCAAAGATCTGGATTATGAGTTATCTGCGATTGGGATCAGTCTTTTACAGATCCAAAATTATGTTTCTATATTTCTAAGTATAGATTAGCTTACAATCTCAATCTAAATTCAGAACATAGACATTTACACCTTGTGCAACAATGTGTGTTTGCTTGTATAATATTGTGCATTTGGGACCTATAACAAAAATAATATTTGTGTGTAATATTCTGCATGTGGGATCTAGGGTAGAAGAGTGGGCAGGAATACAAACACCACGATTGGGTCCCACACACTAACTAGCTGGATGCACTACTCAGTGTGTATGTGTGTGTAAGTCTCAAGTCCAACAGGTCGGACCACAAAGTACAGTCTAACTAGGAGATAACATTCAACCTATTCAGTGCATGTGACATCCAATCCAACCCTTCCAATAGGTTGGTCCCATCATGAGGATCACCTGGTGTAAAAAATCATCCCTATTTACTTATCAGGTGGGCCACACTATAAAATAATACCTAGCTATTAATAAATAACAAAAAAGAGGTGTGGTGCATTCGATGAGTATATATTGTTCATCTTTTTTACAAAGTAATCCTCATGATAATGACAACATATTGGACGGGTTGCATGTCACACACACATGAAAGGTTGGTAGTTATTAGTTGGGTAGACCATAACTTATACTTCAACCGGTTGGACTTTAGTCTCTCTCTCAACATGTGTGTGTATATATATATATATATATATATATATATATATATATATATATATATATATATATATATATATATATATTAGTGCTCCCTTATGAACCGAGAGTAGGGAGCTATGTGACTCTCACTCCATAATTCTCTCTCTCTCACGTGTGTGTGTGTGTGTGTGTGTGTGTGTGTGTGTGTGTGTGTGTGTGTGTGTGTGTGTTACTATTGACACTCTGTGTTGGGGGCCTTGCACAAAACCTTAGGATCTAGCCCTCCAAAACAAACCAGAATTATGGATAATAAAGCAATGAAAACAATCAATACATCAATCACACACCACACAAGAGATTTTTACGTGGAAAACCCTCAAGGAGGTAAAAACCACGGGACCTCGTCCAGATCAACAAACCACTATGAAGTAGAATGTTACAACCTTCTTCACTCAAGCAGGAGTAGATAAACAATAAGAGAAATAGAGAAAACGGAGAGATCTAACCGATTACGAGGACATAGAAGCACTGGGACAGATTGCACAGTAGATAACCTCCACGAGCAGAACCTCCCTTCTATAAGCTTCCTCTCTCTCTCTCTCTCACCTTTTGATAGCCCTAAACCCTTTAGCAAATCCCTTGTAAAGCTTTAGGAAACCCTCTTGTTGTACCTAGAAAACCATAGGCAACCCCTTTTATAGTTTGAGAAACTCCTTTCTGCATCCCAGTCGCGAAAGGACTCAAATCCGCAGTTTTGCGCAAAATTGTGGAACAAACTGCGTAACCTTCGACTAGTCTAGCTGAGTCTTCGACTGTTCGTAGGACCCATTCGACTAGTCGAGCCATCCCTTTGATCAGTCGTAGCTATAGTAAAAAACAGCAAAAAAACTCGCTGGATATTGAGTCGTGTCACGACTCGAACCTTCGATTAGTCGACCACCAGCCTTCAACCGGTCGAGCAAGGCTCACGACCGGTCGAAGATGGGTAAAAAAAACCCATCAAATCTCCCTCTTTTTGACCAAGGAGGGATCCACCTTCTTCAAGCCAGCTAGGTTTCTACAAACCTCAAACTTGCCCTTGAGCAAAGCCTTGGTCATCATGTTTGACCCATTATCGTCCATGTGGACCTTCTCAAGCTGTAGCACCTTTTATTCCAAAGTATCTCTGATCCAGTGATACTGAATCTCTATGTGCTTTGACTTGGATTGCTGACTTGGATTCTTGCTCAAGTGTATAGCACTCTGACTTTCGCAATAGACCACGTGCTCCTCCTGCTTTAGGCTAAGTTCCTGTAGGAACCTTTTCATACAAAGCATCTTTTTACATGCTTTTGTGGCTACAATGTATTCGGCCTCTGTCGTCGATAATGCTACGACCTTCTATAGCTTGCTCTGCCAAGAAACCGCTCTCCCTGCAAACGTGAACATAAACCCCGATGTAGACTTCCTGGAATCTATGTCACCTGCCATATCTGCATCTGTGTAACCTTCTAACACAGGTTTTCCATCACCATAGCATAGGCTCAACCTGGATGAGCCTCTTCGATACTGCAGTATCCACTCTACTGCTACCTAATGCTCTTTGCAGGATTGACAAGATATCGACTGACAACAGCAACCGCATATGCTATGTCTGGGCATGTACACACCATAGCATATATCAAACTTCCTACCGCTGATGCATATGGTATCTTCTGCATCTCTTCCACCTCTGCCTTCGTCTTGGGACACTGCCTCGTCGCTCAATCTAAAGTGACCATCTAGTGGAGTCTTGACCGGCCAGCCATTTGCATTCATATTGAACGCTCTAGGACTTTTCAATATACCGCTCTTGTGACAAATGTGAGCTTCTCGCTTCATCACGGGTTATCTTCATTCCTACGATCTGTCTAGCCGGGCCCGAGTCTTTCATCGCAAAAGACTTGCCCAACTCCTGTTTCAGCCTGTCGATCTTCTTGATGTCTTTTCCTATGATGAGCATGTCATCAACGTATAAGAGTAGTACTAGGAAATCACCATTTGAGAACTTGCGCGTGAACACACAGTGGTCCAACTCCGTTCTGTCATACCCATGTTTCAACATAAACGAGTCGAACTTCTTGTACCATTGCCGTGAAGCTTGTTTCAGCCCATATAAGCTCTTCCTCAGCCTACACACCATATGCTCTTTGCCCTTGACTTCGAACCCCTCTGGTTGGTGCATGTAGATCTCTTCTTCCAGGTCACCATGGAGAAAGGTAGTTTTAACATCTAACTGCTCTATATCCAGATCCATGGTAGCCGTCAACCCAAGCATTACCCGTATGAATGTCATCTTCACTACTGGTGAGAATATCTCCTCGAAATCTATGCCTTTCCTCTGACCAAAACCTTTCACCACAAGTCTGGCCTTTGAACCTCGTCTGTGAATTCTTCTAATCAATTTTCTTTCTGAACAGCCACTTGTTGCTCAAAGCTTTCTTGCCCTTAGGCAATTTTACCATGTCATAGGTGTGGTTATTATGCAAGGATTCCATTTCCTCTTGCATAGCTTTCAACCACTCCCCCTTATGCTCGTCGGCTAGGGCCTTAGAATAATCTTCTGGCTCTCCCTCATTAGTCAGCATAATGTACTCATGCGGCGAGTACCTCTTGGACGGTTGTTTGTCCCTAGATGACCTCCTCACATGTGGCTCAACAAGTGGATCAAGTGGGGGCTGCTCCCCTGGTCCATCTTCTTAAGGAACTCCCTCGTCCTCTACACCTTGCTGTACTCTCCCGTCATCAGGCACCACGGGAGGAGTAACCAGATCTATGTCCTCTAACTCACCTGAACTAGGCTGGTTCTTCTTTGGCTTACCAATGTCTTCTATACACTGATCTTCAAAGAAAACCACATCTCTGCTCCTGATGAGCTTCCTCTCGGTCGGATCCCACAACCTGTAACCGAACTTTTCATCACCGTACCCTAAGAACACACACTGTTTGATCTTCATATCGAGCTTGGACCTCTCGTCCTTTGGTACGTGAACGGATGCCCTGCATCCAAACACCCTGAGATGACTGTACGATGGATCCTGTCTAGTCTACACCTTCTCAGGTACTTCTCCATTTAATGGGGCTGATGGAGACCTGTTTATCAAATACACCGTCGTGCGCATTGCTTCTCCCCAGAACGTCTTGGGCAATTTCGCATAGGATAACATACATCTGATTCTCTCAACAATGGTGCGATTCATTCTCTCAGCTACACCATTATGATGGGGGGTCTTGGGAACCGTCTGTTCATGCCGTATACCCAGGGACTTGCAGTACTCATGAAAGTCGCCAATGTATTCACCATCATTGTCAGATGATCTATCTGTCTCTCTCTCGACCATAGCATGAAATAATTTAAACACACCAAAGACCTCGTCCTTGGATTTCAAAGTATAAATCTAATCCCTCCTAGATGCATCATTTATAAAAGTAACAAAATACAATGCCCCACCCAAGGTTTTTATCCTCATAGGACCACAAACATCAGAATAAACCAAATCTAATGCATGCACTTTATTAACATGAGAAGCAGATTTAATAAATGAAACTCTATGTTGTTTCCTTGATAAACAATCAAGACAAGTTTGAGCCAAAAGAAGAGGTATACCATAACTTTTGATCTGGGTATCGAAAGGAATTAACAACCTATTCTTTGCTAGTACCAAGCCACCCACAAAGTTTTCACTCATTTGGCCTAGCACGCACTTTCACTCAAAAATGAATTTTTGTACTATTTTTAGTAATTTCGATTTTTTAGTTTTTTTAGAATCTTCCGCCGCGTTTTAACCCACTTTGCACATACCGACAGTTTGCCTTGTACATGGTGCAACACTTTTTTCCTACGTGTAAGGAGACACATTAGAGAATTATCAATTATTCATCTATGAAGAATTTGATGAGCTTCTTTCTCGTGGATCGTCCCACCAAAGAAGTTCCGTGGATTCGAAATAGTTATCCTCTTGAGCCATTATCATCCAACGTCTTCCCGTCAATACATCAGACAAGTTGAGGCGTCACGTTTGGAAAGGTGCGGGATATGCCCTCACAACCCCGAAAACCACATGTGCGCCCCACATCGGACACTTTTTCACACAAATATCACCTCTAACCACGATCAATATGATTTTTGATGAAGCAAACCGACGCCATCATCATCCAACCTTCCCATCTTCATGCCTCACATCCCTAAGAACCAATGTGCAGCCCCATCGGCCATCATCGACTCCCACGATTTTTGATATGCTGAAGGAGTCCCGACTTGTAGCTTGTGAAGGAGAGTTGGAGTATGAAAAGAAGTTCCCGAGTCTATCACCCAGTTGGTATCCTGACTCCTAGCCGTGAGACATACATCATGATCTACTGAAAGAATAACTACCATGTCGCCATCTGAAGTGACCGCAGTGAAATCTGATTCATCTTCCTTCCCTTTTCTTTTCTTGTCGTTTTTCTTATCACGACATTCATGCTTGTAGTGGCCTTTCTTGCCACAATTCCAGCAATCAACATCTTTCCTATTACTCGACTTGCCTCTTGATTTATCTCGGGCCTTCCCGCCCTTCCTGTTCTTTCCTCTCCCCCATTCCTGTGTCACAAGGGCCTTTTGCTGAATAGACCCCTGAGACTTCCTCCTTGTCTCCTCATTGAAGAGACAACTGGTTATCTGTTCCATGGATATCTTTCCGTCTGGCGCGGAGTTACTTAGGGACACCACCAATGTCTCCCAACTGTCAGGCAATGAACTAAGCAATAATAAAGCCTGTAGTTCATCATCCAGGACCATCTTCATAGAGGTGAGTTGGTTCACTATATTGCTAACCTCATTCATGTGCTCAGCCACAGAACCACCATCTTGAATTTGAGATTCACAAGTCGCCTTATAGAAAAATTTTTATTACCTAGGGTTGTCTTCCTTTCATACATTACCCTTGTAATTTCAGCCATAGCTAGCGGTGAGGTTTCCATAGACACATGGTGGAACACATAATCATCCAACCATTGTCTAATAAACCCCACCCTTTTCTCCATCTTCTTCCAATCATCATCAGTCATATCTTGGATTTTGCTGATATGCCTAAAATTGGAGAATATGGGTCCTTGCAATAAAGTAAGTCCTCCATCTTAGCCTTCCATATGGTCCAGTTAGAACCATCGAGGGTGATCATCCTTGATGAGCCACCTTCCATAATTCAAAACTGATCCTACCCATTCAATGAACTTAGCTCTGATACCACTTTGTTGGGGGCCTCGCACAAAACCTTAGGATCTAGCCCTCCAGAACAAACCAGAATTATGAATAATAAAGCAATGAAAACAATCAATGCATCAATCACACACCACACAAGAGATTTTTACGTAGAAAACCCTCAAGGAGGTAAAAACCACGGGACCTCGTCCAGATCAACAATCCACTATGAAGTAGAACGTTGCAACCTTCTTCACTCATGCAGGAGTAGATAAACAATAAGAGAAATAGAGAAAACGAAGAGATCTAACCGACATTCTGAGGACATAGAAGTTACCGAGACATAGATTGCACAGTAGATAACCTCCACGAGCAGAACCTCCCTTCTATAAGCTTCCTCTATCTTCCTCTCTCTCTCTCTCTCACCTTTTGATAGCCCTAAACTCTTTAGCAAATCCCTTGTAAAGCTTTAGGAAACCCTCTTGTTGTACCTAAAAAACCCTAGGCAACCCCTTTTATAGTTTTGGAAAACTCCTTTTCGCATCCCAGTTGCAAAAGGACTCAAATCAGCAGTTTCGCGCAAAATCGTGGAACAAACTGCGTAACATTCGACTAGTCTAGCCGAGTCTTCGACCAGTCGAGCCATCCCTTCGACCAATCGTAGCGACAGTAAAAAACAACAAAAAAACTCACAGGATTTGAGTCGTGTCACGACTCGAACCTTTGACTGGTCGACCACCAGCCTTCGACCGGTAGAGCAGGGCTCACGACCAGTCGAAGATGGGTCAAAAAGACCCATCACTCTGATTTGTTTTCTGTCACATATGTGAATGCACGGGCATGCCAGAATCAATAAAGTGACTTAATCTAAATCGAATAAATTTCGACCCCAAGCGCCGAAATAGGCAGATACACCCAATATGAATGTATATGATGAGAATGTTAGAAGATCAGTCACTCAAAAATTTGTAATGGCTAAGCGATAATCAACGGGTGGGGGTTCTTCCTCCAAAGATGGGTTGCTTCGTGCCTTTCGCAAAAAGAAAAAAAAAACTTTCAAAATACCAATGCAATCAAAGAAAAGGAAAAACTCACAATCGATCACTAGGAGCGACTGTAAAAATGTGTCTCTTGAAAAAACTACTTGATATTGGATAAAAGACAAATCCAATGTATGAGCGTAGATTCAAATTACAACTAAGAACTAAGAATTATCGCTACCCCTAAGATAACTGAGATAAAAGTAAATTGATAAATTTAAATGAATTGGTATTTGATTCGAGCTTGCTCTGTAGATTTCTTCTTCTATTTATAGATTTATGTTACACAACTTATTCTTCTAGATATTTCTATCATTACCCCAGTGGTTACGGTAGTCGAAAAGCCTTTCTCTGGATCCTTCTTTCCATTACATTTTCCTTTTGCAATTATTCGTCTCCTATCGAATGTACTCCGTTTCCTTCGGTCATAGTTCATTATTATCGGTCGTATTTCGTCTCTCCACTGCAATCCAAACTTCTATTTCTCTCGAATACAATATCTTGCTAGTCACGCGTCCTCCTCCAATGACGTGTATCATCAAATCAATGCCAGCTATGATTCCATACTAAATCCCTCATAAAATCTATTTCGACAGCTCATATTCTAAGTGTAATGCCACATGTCATTTCCTTATTGGCTCTGCTTTGATCGGTCAGAAATAAGGTACAACAGTGTCTACACACACATATAGTATGGATATGCATATGTATATGCATACATACATGCATAAGTGTGTGTGTGTGTGTTCATCATTACAAAGTCAACTTGTGTATAAAACTATAATGTATTTGCCTAGTGTATGATCCTAACCTTAAATTAAAAAAAAAAAAAAAAACTCATGCACACACCCACCACACACTCACGCCGTAGTGGGATTTCACCACCTATGAGTACTCGAACCCTTGACCAGGTGTTGAAACTCCTAAGAGTCTACCCCTGGAGCAAGAGTAAGGACCCATATGAGCCTAACCTTAGTGTACCACAAATTGGAGGAAGTCATGTACCGAATACCCATTTTTTACCACATACATAAGTGACCCGCGACCTAGATAACCTTTGTGCCACCACAAGGAGGGCCACATGGATGTTGGTTACGGAGCCTAGTGATGTGTTGCAATTCCAAGTGGTTTAATGGCCCCAACTTTTTCCATCAATCTTTAAGGCTTTTGGTGTATTGGTTAGGTTTGTAAAACCTTTTTTTTTTTTTAAATACCTATAAGTAATATGCATATCATGGCAAAGTGACCACCACCCCACTAGTCATAAAATTGCCATAAGAGGATATTTCCCTTTTTTTTGGAAGTGCACACCACACACACATATCATATTACAATATCTTCAATAAGACTAGGGTTCTCCCACTCCTCTCTCTATTTATATTAATAAAATAAAAATATCTAGCATTCCACAGGACTACCTAATACAATATACCCTCACCCTAATAATTGTTCAAGATTTTATTACCATGAGGATGGGACCAGTACATGATGAGCTGAAACTGTTTTCAAGGCAATATATCTTTTGCGTGGGCACCAAATGTAGCATAATTTCGAAAACGTGGGAAGTATGCCGTTATAAAAGTCTTTAAAAAAAAAAAACAACAATCACTATTTGGGAAAAAAAAGGACGTTATCTGTTGTTGTTCAATCTGAACACATGACCACATGTATTGCCCAATTTCGATTAAAAGTGTGCGATTAAATTATGTGTTGGGTGTGCCAAAGTTGTGCTTGACTTGAATCAAATTAAACGCTTGTGACTCGAGGCACCGAACTAGCCGGATTAAGAACATATTTGTGAAGATTGGCGTGACTGTTTAGTTACTGATTGTTATAGTGATCAGACAATTTTAGAAATGGAGGGTTAATACTTCTGAAAGAGATCTTTTTTCACTGAAGACAATGACTTTTCTTTCATCAGCGATAGCTTATAATGTGTTTTTCAATAAAGTAATAAAGAAAGAAAAATTAAAATAACAATGGATTGTCAACTTTATTAATCAGAATGTCAGAGCAGTATAATTGACAATGAAATAAAATAAGCATAAAAAAATACATGTAGCGGTCTGTGTTGAACGGTCGTGGAAAATACCATATGATTGTGAGACAGTCGTGGTGTGAAGTTCGCGAGATGTGACCAAATATGTACTAAGCTAGAATCAAGTACTTTTAGGATCCGACGACTGGGTCGTGGATATTTAAACCACTCCTATATGCGTATTGCAGTGATGTACTGGACAGAAGCGAAACTAAGCTAAGATCTAATAGATCCGAACTTACGGCGGCATAGTTGGATAGAAGTAGAAGAATTAAGCTAACAAACTAAGCTAATAAGTGTCCATAGAAGACGAAAAAGATAAATAGTGTGGAGCTTAAAAGAGAATTGATTGATTTGTGTTGGTCGGGCCTTAAACTCATCTTCGAGTGTTGCTTTTATAGATTTGGATAGACGGTGGCTTTGTGTATGATTCACCAACGTGAGAGATTTAAATAATTGGTCATGCATATCCTTGATTCTCCACATAAGCCCGGCCCATTGTATTATGCCACGTGTACAAGAAATCATGTGCGCCTCTTGCTATTCTGGACGTCCATAAAAGTGCTTACTGGAGTCTCCAAGTCATTGGACTCTTGCATAGAAAACTTTGTTAGAGTCTTCATGTCATTAGGCTCTTGCGTTTGTAAAGAATTGCTTTTGGTGAGACTCTAACATTTAATGCTTGTTAGAGATTTTCTTGGATGGGACTTGCTTTGCAAATAATTGTTTTTTATGAAAGTCTAACATTTAATACTCACACATGTATGTCACTAACTCCTCCATTCAAAGTTCATCTACACTATATATGACATGACTGTCACATGACATCTTTTAGACTGTTTGATCTGGCCATAATCGGTCAGGTGTAAACACTATTTACAACATAGTTTAAAAACTTGAAAACTCAACTTGATATTAGTTGGTTGTTTTGACTTGAAGACTCAACTCAATATTTAATTGGGATTTTTACAGTAAAATGCCCTTATGATTCAAAATTTCCAAATAATGGCTCCAATGGCCCATACTTCCAAGAGGTGTTTTCTCAAAGGAGAAATTACATTACCACCCTTCTTTTTTCTTTATGTAAGTGGAGTATCTAGAATTGTTGGGCCCATATGGTATGTGTTTTACATCCAACATCCAAAAGGTGCACAATAACATGATTATTTGATAAACCAAAAATATTAGGGGTCCCATCACAAGATGGGCCAATAAATAATAATAATAATAATATACACCATTTGAAACAACCAAATTCAAGTGTGGCTTATCTGATGATTTGATTGGCCTAATTTTTGGTTCGTGCGATTGTCATGGTGGGGTGCATATGTTGGATGGCTTGGATGTTGCACATAACACATGGGCTCCATAAGTCTTGACTTTCACTATTTTTTAAAGAAAAAATTAAATGAGGGCATTTTTGTAATTTTCTTCCTTAAAAAGCATCTCCTTGTAATTTCTAATCATCAAGGCACTATTTGGAAAAATGTTGATTACCAAGGATTTTTTATTTTATTTTATTTTTTTGTAAAAATTTGTATTTAATTATTTTTGTAAAAATCTGTATTTAATTATTAAATTAATATAAAGGTTTAAATATTAAATATCTATTTAATAAGAAATAAATAAATTTGCTGGTAGAGTCACTTGACCAAGTAAGAAAGGTCATGGGTTCGAATCTCATGCTCCTCACCCTTTTTCTTTTGAAAAAGAATCACCCAGCAACAGACTTGGCTACCACATTGCATAACATGACGCAAAGTTAGGACAATTAACCACTTGTTCTAAAGCTTGAACTGTTAGAGTAAGGCGAATTAATCTCTTTATCTCATAGCCTAGGCCCCACATCGCATGGGTTAGAACCTCGGCCGAACCCCCTTCGCGGGCCCCAAATCACATGGGCCGCCCACCCCGAGTGTGTCCCTGCATCCCACAGGCTACCCTACTCGAGCCTGGTGTGAAATGCGCATTAATCACCCCCGGTGAGGAGTATCGAACATGAGCCTCCGTGAGCCGCACCCACCCCAAGTGTGCCCCTACATCCCACAAGCCATGCTATACGTGATGTAGATAAGATTCAAGAGCATATGATAAGATTCAACATCTTTTATCATCTGCATTAAAGAGCATATGATAAGATTCAACATCTTTTATCATCTGCATTAAAGAGCATATGATAAGATTCAACATCTTTTATCATCTGCATTAAAGAGCATATGATAAGATTCAACATTTGAAGAGGATTCTCTATACACTTGGTCGATCACGACTAAATTAAACAGTTCAAAAGATGCCACATGGTAGCCATGCCATACGTGATATAGATAAACTTCGAAGGTAGAAGCTAGAGACATGTACATGTAAGAGCATTAAATGCTAGAGTTCTATCAAAAGCAGCTCCCTCAAAGTAAGTCCCGTCATCGCAAATCTCTAGCAAGCATTAAATGCTAGAGTCACACCAAAAGCAACTCTTTGGAAATGCAAGAGTTTAGTGATATGATGACTCTAACAAAGTTTCCTATGCAAGAGTTCAATGACGTGAAGACTCCAATAAACATTCTTATGCACGACTGGAATAGCAAGAGGCACACGTGATCTCTTGTACACGTGATCTAATATAATGGGCTGCACTTATGTGAAAAATTAAGGAGATTTGCATGGCCAATTATCTAAATCTCTCATATTGTTGAATCATATGCAAAGTCACCGCCTCTCCGAATCTATAAAAGCAACACTCAAAGATGAGTTGAAGGCCATCTCCAACTCAAATCAATTAATTTTCTTTTCAACTCTACATTATTTATCATTTTCGTCCTCCATGGACACATTAGCTTAGCTTCTTAGCTTAGTTCCTCAACTTTTGTTATGTAAACGATGTTGCCAAAAGGTCTATGCAACTGACCGACGTAGTGCTCCAAACAAGCAATGCGATAAACCGCCACGGTTGTATCGTATACATCAAAAGCTAGTTCATCATGAAGATAACCTGCCAAAAGACATGTCACCGAAGTACTCGTTATATGAATGATGTTGTCACAAGATCTATGCTGCAGACAGACGCACCGCTCTGAGCAAATTGCGAAGGTTGCATAGACAATCATCATGACCACCATGGCCAAATAAACGAAAATTCCCCATGCTACTTAGGTTGCATGAGGAATCATTAAGGCTATCATGCCCAAATATAAAAACGCCACTATCACTTTGGCTGACATGAAAATTCCAATGACGAGCCAAAACAACCAACCTAATGGCCAATTTGACCAGAATTGTCAAATTAACAGCTACATGTCTGATTTCACAACCAATTTGACAAAGAACTACCAAGGGCCATTCAAATTCTCTAAATATCAAGAGACGCAATGGGCATTGTTAACACCTAGCTGATCATGGCCAGATCAAACAGTCCAAAGGTTGCCATGTGACAACCATGCCACATGTGGTGTAGATGAATTTTAAAAGGAGCTAGAGACATCTACATGTGAGAGCATTAAATGCTAGAGTTTCATCAAAAGCAATTCTCTACAAAGTAAATCCCATCACAGCAAATCTCTAGCAATCATTAAATGCTAGAGTCTCATCAAAAGCAACTCTCTGCAAATGCAAGAGCTAGAGTGGCGTGAAGACTTAAGTAAAGTTTCTTATGCAAGAGTCCAGTGATGCGAAGACTCCAATAAACATTCCTATATACGACCGAAATAGTAAGATGCATATGTGATCTCTTATATATATGACCTAATACAATGGGCTACACTTATGTGGAAAATCAAGGAGATTTGGACAACCAACTATCCAAATCTCTCATGTTTCCGAATCATGCGCAAAGTCATTATCTCTCCAAATCTATAAAAACAACTTCAAAGATAAGTTTAGGGCCCTACCAACACAAATCAATCAATTCTCTTTTCAGCACTACGTTATTTATCCATTTCGTCTTCTATGGACACTTATTAGCTTAACCCTTTAGCTTAGTTCTTCTACTTCTATTTAGCCATGTTGCAATAAGTTTGAAGACATTAGATCTTAGCTTGGTTTTGCTATTATCCAATGCATCGCTGCAGTATGCACATATGAGTAGTTTAAATATCCACAACCCAATCATTAGATCCCCAGATTGCTGAGTTCTTACTTCGTACATCTTCAGTCAAATCTTACTCACCTCAAACCACGATCGTCTGGTATTTTCCAAGGTCATTTTTCCAACACAGACTGTCATAAGTATTTTTCTTCTACTTATTTTATTTCTCTCTATCGAATGTACTACTCTGACATTATAATTAATAAAGTTTGTGATCTAGCCTTATTTTTAATTTATATATCTTTATTACTTCATTGAGAAGCATGATCTAAGCTATCACCGTTGAAAGAAAAGTCTGTCTTTAAGGCTAAAAGATCTCATTCCGAAGGACTAACTCTCCCCTTCTAAGATTGTCTAATCATTGTAACAATTGGTGGCTAAACAGTCAGGCCAATCTTCGCAGATCTGGTCCTAATCCACTAGTTTGGCACCTGGGGTTACAATTGTTCAATTTGATTCGAGTCGAACATGACTTGGCATATGCTCGACACCTAATCTAATCTTACACGTTTAACCAAAATTGAGCCGTTCATTGTACATGCTGTCACGTGTCCAGATTGAACAACAATAGATTCCACCCTAGATCTCCATATTCGATCCATTACAAACCTTACAGCTTCATAGAGATGCAATTTCTAAATTCCAACAAAATACCCATGTCTCGTAAAGCACCCCACCTTGACTCCAAACCCAGGTAAGTTAAGTCAACTCGAAAACTCGAATGAGTTCCTTGAAAATGCATTTGGTTTTTTTATTGAGTTTCTTTTTTTATTCAATATTATTTCATATTCAAAAGCATAAATAATATGTACATAATGTCAATCTTTCATCGAGTCGTTTAGAGTTTTTGTCGACTTTTTCTCCAGTCTTGGTGAAATCTGGTTGAGTCAAGTCAACTCAGATGAGTGAAATCGGGTGGAGTTTTTAAAGGAACCATGAAAATGCCTGAAACCGGAATGAGCACAAAGTCTAGGACTCATTTCAAAGCAACAATCTGTATTACTTATTCAATAGTGATACCTTCCATGTTCAGTTGGTTGCGGGCCTGCGGCAATGCAGGAAGTCTTTGAAAACATGAAGCTTGGATTGTGCTATTGATTTTTCAAATCACCTCGAACAAACTCCACAATCAACCGGGCCACAGACTCGGGCTTCTCTACATGAGGAAGATGGCCGCAGTTTGGTATTTGATGCAGAACTGAATTCGGTAGTTCGTCTTGCAATCTCTGCATGGGATTAGTTGTAAAAATAAGGATTCTTAGTCGATGATCACAAAAATGATATGGCTCAAAACAAGAGATAAACTATATTGATACATGCTTTCATACATACCATTCATGCAAACATCGCCAAGGGTGGCAATGGACCGGGTAGCCTACCCAACCCAATGAACCCAACCCGGGTTTGGGCCGGTCTTGGGCTTTGGATGCATGGCTTGATCAAATTTTCAGTTAGGTTCGGGCTCAAGTCATTTTAGCCCAGGCTGACCCAACTTTATACATATATTTATTATATCCTACAAATATGCCATTCTAATATTGAATATAAACCATTTGGCTTCATTCCTTTAAAATGTCCATTTCTTGTGCGGGTGTGGCCCACTTGATCACTGGATAGATTAGGAAAATCTTGCATACAAAAGTCCAATTGCTTTGGTTTTTGCAATATGGTCCATCCATCTGGTGGTCCACCAAATTAATGGTCTTGATCACCATAAACAAATCCCATGTGTACAATAGAGATGCTTTGGTGTGCCGACTGCCAATCCACATCATAGTATCATTCTTCTTCATTTGTATCTATCATGCCATCCCATCTTCCATTTGTTGATGATGTGTTTGAGGGCCCATCACCAACTAGAATTTATGCAGACTAGTGCTCCAATGCTCTCCTAGTTGCATCGTTTCACTTGGACAGTCCCATCGATCCAATTGAACTGTCCATAACACTTTTCATGGGCTACTTAGCAAGAATAGCATTGATCAGATGATCCAATCCATACTCGATTTGACCTAATTTTTTATAACCACCCTTTATCTAAGCCATGGATGGGATGGTTATGATTGCTTAACAAAAGTGATTCTTTAGAGTTAGAAGCAATCCATGACGGTTCCTAACAAAATAGACGGATCAAATTGGTGGTGGGACCTGTTTTGGTGTAAATGATCATGACCATCCATACTAAAGTTCATAGATCAAATGGTTAGTATTGGTCAAAATGTGTGATGTTTGGATGGTGGACCATAAAACTACGGTCAACCTAATGAAGAGTCTGGATAATGAAATGGACTGTGTCAGTATCCAATAGAACTAGGAGCACTATAAGCATCTCTCATCTACAAAACTAAAGGGCATTAAAGCTGAAGGAATGAACTAACCAGCGCGAGCTTGTTGCTGATGATCTGATCATCCTCACCCCAAATAATAAGCGTCTTCTGCTTCAACTGTCAAATGCAACCATCAATAACATCAGAACATGAATCAAAGAGAATTCTATAACACTTATATACCTAAGACTCATAGCCTACTCTGGTAAAGCTTATGGTGGTATCGAGCAGATGTCGGGCACATGTGATGTATTCACAACATCCATCTATCAGATGCGTCGCCTCAGAAAACCCTTAAGACCCAAAACTCAGCCCGATTGAAAACTAAGATGGTCCACAGCATAGGGAACGAACTTAGAGGGAACGCCCATTCCTGAATTGTACAGGGCCTACCTGAGTCGCGAAACATCCTGAATTTTGGCCAAACCTTTCATCTGGACTAGATTAAGGGTCTGACTGGCCTTGATTAACACGTTGGGCCCTTCATGCTAATCAACGGTGGGTGTTCCCTCTCAATATGTTCCCAGTGCTATGGCCCATCTGAGTTTTGCATCGGGCTGATTTTTGGGCTCTGGGGGTTCCCTGATGTGACATCATATGGATGGATTGGATTCCATGAAGGATCCACATCTGCCCTGGTGATATCAGTACCACGGGAGTGTGCCCCTTCTTTTAATTCCTTGGGTATGAATTAAAACAACAAGCAAAAGGCTGTTTACTCTAGAAGATGGATAGTTTTCATCATATATATAAATTTTTTATGAAAGTACCGTTTGGATGTTCAGCTGATCATAGGTGTTTGCCTCCACAGAGACCGTAGATGACTCAATTACTACAGTATCAAACCAGACTGTCTGAATTGTGGGGCCCTTCTTTTTTTTTTTTTGAAATTGTGGAGCCCATTGTGGATGGAGGAAAGCCTGGAAATTTCAGACCGTAACACAATTATGACGGTCCAATCAGTGGCCATCAAATGCACAAATAGCCTGGTCAGATTGTCTAAATTTAACTGGAAAGATATGGTGGGTAAGATGGTCTGGTTGATGTGTTTCTAGCCCATGCTCCATCTGCAATGGGGCCCACATTTTGGAAGGGCAGAAGATGATTACACCTACAGCCAGAAAAAAAAAAAAACTCATGATCATAAAAAGCAGCAAATATAGGATCTGGTGGATGAGATCCTCAACTTTTGTGTTCTTAAAGGCCACAAAGTCTCTTTACTTTGGATCATCTTCCTGAAATCTGCAACCAAATGGGCTTTTTCCTGCCATCATTTGGCAATCCTTCTTCTGGGTTTTAAATCATGAATCTTGACCTATCATCAAAGTAACTAACATGGAGCATTGTTTGGAGTATCCCTGATATATCAATAATATTCCTGATATTATCTGTATCTCCAGCTCGGTGATACCGGTAACACTGGTAGTGATACTGATAACACTGGTAATATCAGAAATTCCAGGTATCAATGATATATTGCCAATATTTTTTACTGTGTAATTTTCACGTGTTGCTTGTATTGCCAATGTATCGCCAACAATTTTGACTATGTAAATTCTAGGTGTCTCTTGTATCACCAATTTATTGGTGATATTTTGATAATACCGCCAAAAATCTGTTTACTAAAAAGAATTCCATTTCAATTTTTTTATGGGCACATGGTTGTATGAAGGAATGCACGTTTGCATGTGTGTATATGTATGCATGGGATGGATGGATGCATGTTTGAGTTCATTTAATTTTGCATGTCCTAGTTGTGTGGTATCTGCATTTGTAATATATAAACTCATTTTGGTTACCATTGGACTGATTTCTTACAACACAACACATTCTTTTATGCCCCCATTAAATGGAAACTTATTATGCATGCATTCATTTTGCAAAATTTTTTATTCCTAAATATGTAAATGTGTATTTTAGCATCTCCTAAAGTTTTCATTGAAAATTTCCACAAATTTCCCCGTGTTTCCCCACGTTTCCAACTATCGGCAATATTATTGGTGATAATGATATTGTTTCCGTATTCCCAGCCAGCGAAACTTGTAGCAATACTAATAACTCGAACATTGTATGGAGGAGAGAGAAAACAATGGTATAATTGGTATGAAATGCATGTTAATTCCCTCCAACCATGGTTAAGAGACCTCTGTGACACGGACTGGCTCGTTTGGTCCTAAGTTGAGTTGTGACTTGCCCGAGTCGGGGATGAATCGGCCCAATTCGCCTAAGCCAAGGGTGACTTGTGGTATTGAACCAGATCAGGTGCTACTGAGTTTAAGCCAAGGGTGACTAGTGGTATCGAACTAGATCAGGTGCTACTGAGTCCAAGTTGACTCGGACGAACGGGACTCTACCACATCTTAAAACCATGCCTCCAACATATGATCTGGACATTTTACCCTATGAATTCAGGAAATATTTCCTTGCTCATTAGGGATCATATTGCATGGATTCTTCTAAACATGAGAATAATTGTACACACAATTTGACATGGATTCAAGAGTGACATAGGAAAGGGTCTAGTGATATGATACAATGTTAACTTTCATATGTTTGTGTAACGTCTCGAAAAATTCTGTACAAAGACCCGAGTACCACCTCAGGCAGAAATCGCTCAGGATCAAATCCTTTAGGAATTAGACAAAGTTAACTAAGTGCTAAACTAGATTAGTTGCGAAATCGCCTTGATCCACTTTAAATACGATCTGCAAGACCCAAAACTTGTAGAATCATTGACGCTAGGTTACCCTAAAATCTAGGATCAGTCTCATTACCCGGTTGCTCTCGGTAGCACATTGAAACTCCATATCGGATCTGGACCGCACGTCGAAAGTCCGATTATTACGAAGTTATATACTTAGGACCGCCTTGCTGGGCTTGACAACCATCTCGGAAATCAAATCCAGATTATGTCCCAGGGCTATTCGCTTGAGCCCGGAGTGAAGTGTGTGAGAAAATGTGGTTTTCTTTAGAAATTAAACCTAATTTAAGTAATCTGAGACCTGTCACTTGCGGGCCTGATATAAGCAATCAGACCGTCAGAATCTGACCCAAACACACCCTCGGATCAGGGGAAATTTCATACACAGGTCAGTGTACTTGTGACCCTGATCGAGTTTCGGTGACCGTTGAACTGAAACTGGTCCACCACGTGTGATCTGGAAATCCGACTGGAATGAAACCTTAACTCGACCTAGATCCATAGTCTGTGAGCTTAAGTCCGACCTTTGGCTCAAGGGGGGGCTCCGGAAATGCTCCGTTGAACTGAAACAAATGCCCTTTGGACATAACTTAAGTATACCTTGGCCCTGGGGCCATTTCCATCAGTTTTAGGCCTGTATAAGGACCTTAAACCCTCTCTCATTCACTCCATAAGAATTTGAGAAAACCCTAGGAGAGAGAAGAGAGTAAAGAGAGAGAGAGAGTGTGAGAGAAGTTGGAATCATTTCTGGGAATCTATCCCTGCTATTCTGTGTGCCGATTCATCACTACCGTATCGCTTTTCCGGCAATTCTAATTCCATTTTCGAGTAAGAAAACCTAACCCTAATCTGTTTTAGGGTTTCAGCTGTTGCAAGTAGTGAAATAGCTAATATATTTCATGTAATAGGTTGCCGTTGTGCCTTAGACGAAGCGTGGGTGAACGAACTGACTCTGTTACGCGTTTATCGGCGTAAGGTGCGGACTATAGACGTATAGGTTATGGTTTTCAAAGCTTTCAATGTCAAATAATGATAGATTCATGATCTGGGTGTTATTTCACATGCAAAACTGAGATGTTCGTTTTGCGATTCAGTTACGTATGCAAATTATGGCGTTTAGTGTATTTTGTATATTTGTAGAAAATACCGTATACGTACAAAATATGAAAGTGTGTTTGCCATGATTAATTACTGTGTGTACGTGCTATATATATGTGTAATACTTGCTCGGCGAAAGAATTCGCCCTAATTCATGTTTTGGCTAATATGCGTTATGTATGTTAATAAGTGTATTCTAAGTGTTTGTGAAAATGCTTGTAAGAGTAAATATTTAGATGATAGTGCTTAGGGTAGGTGTTGAGATAGGATTCTCAACTACCTTAGAGATGTGTATGATTTCCTTCATACAAGTTGTTTAATTTAATCGCTTACTTATGAAACGTATGTGTTCGTATTTCCTGTTTATATTGTGCTTTATAACATGCTTGTTAACATGTTTGAATTGCTTGTTAATTCTGCTTTGACTACTATACATGCTTTCTGATTACAGATTGAATGTGATTGGGGCTATATTATAGTCCAGGCAATCGGTAACATGTTTGAAGTCGTGGCTGAGATTCATTCGCCACGTAGGACGTGTTTGACAAACCCGAGTCGTGTGTTGGTCGTCGGCAGTGGTTAGGCCACCCGAAGTGCTTATGCACTTCATGTCGATCGATGCAATGTGCGCTCGTACTAGTTGAGCTTGTCAAGTAACTCGATGTGCAGATGTATGTTCACCATGTATGGACGCTACTGTTTGAATCTAAGGTACCAAACTCACCAGTGAAATCCCGTTTAACCTTGGTACCTCGATCCGCTAAGACTCATGAGCCGGACATGATGGTATAGGACACCGTGGTCGAGCTGTCAGCCTACACTGGGGCGACGAGCCTCCCCGTAGTGACCAGTGAGCAACCCAGACTCGTGAGCCGAATACGGTGGTATGGGACATTGTATTCAAGTTGTCGGCCTACATTGATTGGTGACGAGCCCTTTGTAGTGACCTCGAGTATACTTTGAGTCTGCGTAGAAGCGACGAGCCTTTCCGTAGCATCTAGAGTATAAACTAGGCCTGCACTGATTTGGTGACGAGCCCTTTGCAGCGACCTAGAACCAAAACTTCGTATGAGATTTCCTAGGACTGACGACCCTAAAATGGATCATTGTTTGGGAAATGAAATAAGGGAGGTACCTTAGTTTTCCAATCCTATTATATGTAAAGGACTAATAAGAACTTGGTAATCATATGCATGCACCGCATTACGCGTGCATTTAGGGGTTGCAGGTCAAATACTGAGGCAGTGTTGTCATGCGCAAATGTGAGATGAAGTCGCTAAGGGAGTGTAGGCGAGGGTATGCATCATACATCTATACCATTCTTGCATTAACAACAGTACTTAGGAATGTGTGATTTACTGCTTTATCATTTCTGCTTGACTGAATTGATAACATGCTAACCTATGCTTTATTACGACGATCAGGACGAGTACTCCTACATGCAGTTTTCCGATGGCTTCGCTTAGGCTATCCGGATTGTCGGGGCTACAGGGTTTATTACAGTTGAACTATTTTTGAGACCTCTGACTTTTGTAATATTACATGTAATATTTCATGGACACGGTGACTCAGTGTTATATTCATACTCTGGAGACCGATCGTGATCTTTTGTTTTGTATACAATTATTTATATCTTTCGGTCTTCTGCTTGCATTTTATAACTTGATCTGGAGTATGAATTACTGTTTTGGTATAATCCCACTCATGATTAATGCACTAACACAGACAACATTGAATATAAGCATATATGTTGCATAAATGATGTTTTGGAACTCGGGAGTTAAGTTGCTACTCGACCCCCGATTTTCAGGGCGTTACAGTTTGTTATCATAGAAAAAAGATATGTGCTAAAAAAGAAGCCCCTATGTTGAATCAAGATCCGATAGTTGGTAATTGTCTTTTTCATGGTTTTCTACTTATTTGTATTTTATTATTTAAATTGTACTTTGCTTCTTCTTTTTTTTAATCATCATCATCATCTAAGCCTTATCCCAATTAATTGGGGACAACTACATGAATCCTTTTCCACCATTCCAATCTATCAAGGGCTAGACCTTTAATTAGGCCAAAGGTCATCACGTCTTTTCTTACTACCTCCATCCACATCCTTTTGGGTCTTCCTCTTGCCCCTTCAAAGCCTTCAACTAGTACCAACTCACTCCTAATAGGCATGGTTCTTGGTCTCCGTTGCACATTAACAAACCATCTAAATCTACTTCCCCTCATCTTTTTACCTATTGGTACTACTCTTAAGTTCCCTTGAATGCATTCATTTCTAATTATATCCTTCCTCGTCTTGCTGCCCATCCATCTCAACATCCTCATTTCAAATACACTCCTCCTATGAATATGTCGTTCTTTAACTGCCCAACATTCTATCCCATAAAACATGGTTGGTTATTAGCTATCCTATAAATTTCCCTTTAAAGTTTGAGTGGTACACGATGATCACATAACACTCTAGAAGCACATCTCCATTTTTTCCACTCAGCTTGAATTCTATGGGTAACGTCCTCTTCAATCTCTCCATTCTCATGAATTATTGATCCAAGGTATCAAAAGTGGTCATTTGGAAAACTTCTTGGTCAATAATCTTATCTAATTCCTTGTTTTCACTCCTATTATTAAAAACACACTCCATATACTTTGTTCTAGCCAACTAATTTTACATCCTTTAGATTCTAAAGCATCCCTCAATAAATCTAGCTGTGTTTATGCCTTGCCTCGTCTTGTCAATCAAAACTATATCATTTGCAAACAAGACACACCATGGGATCTCTTCTTGCAAATGCCTCGTTAACTCTTCTTGAAAAAGTACAAGCTCAATGCCAACCCTTGGTGTAAGCCCACTGTAATTGGGAACTCACTTGTCTCTCCACTAGTGGTTCTCAAATTTGTTACTGCTACCTCATGCATATCCTTAACAATGTCAAAATATCCTCTTGAGACTCCTTTCTTACCCATCATGAACCACATTAATTCTCTAGGGACCCTATCGTATGCTTTTTCTAAATGAATAAAGACCATGTGGAGATCCTCTCTCTCTCTCTCTCTCTCTCTCTCTCTCTCTCTCTCCCTCTATATATATATATATATATATATATATATATATATATTTCTCCATTAATAGTCTAAGCAGGACAATAGCTTCAATGATAAACCTCTCAAGCATGAAACAAAATTGATTTTCCAACACATCCCTCTTACTCAGTTTTTGCTCAATCACTCTCTTTGAAAGTTTCACAGTACGACTCAAAAGTTTAATCCCACAATAGTTAATGGAGCTTTGCATGTCTCCTTTGTTCTTATAAATAGGTAGCACGGTACTTTCCTTCATTCGTCTAGCATTTTCTTCAATCTTACAATCTTGTTGAACAACTTTGTGAACCAAAATAACCATTATCTCCCATACAATTCCAAACCTCATCTAACATCATTTGAATTTATGGTTCCTTCTATCCTTATGCACTCAAAATGGTTGACATTAACAAGTTCTGAAAATAACATCATCTTTCATTTCTCTCATTATCTTTTACAAGTGCCCTCTGGTTATCGCTCTTAATGCATCTAATATAATCTAGGTCCCTACATTTTCTCTCTTATTTTTGCAAGTTTGAAGATATCTTTCTCACCTTCTCTTGTCCCCAATCTATTGTATTGATCATCATAAACCTTACATTTAGCCTCACTACTTTCTTAGCAATCTTTTTGGCATTTATGTATTATTTAATATTTTCATCATTTTTAGTCCCTTGCTAGGCTAGACTTTGAAACATGAACATTTCTCATGAATAACTTTTTGTATATCGATATTCCACCATTAAGTTTCCTTATATGATTGGCTTTTCCCTCTAAATACTCTTAAAACATCTTTTGCCACTTTCCTAATGCACTAAGCCATCTCATTCCATATAACATTTACTTCTTTCTTAATATTCCACTTTCCTTCTCCCATCAATTTATTACTAAATAACATTGTTTTCTTATCTTTTGAATTCAATTCTAACACCTCATTTTTGGATACCTATTAATTCGCTCCCTTTCTTCCATCTCTTAATGTAAATATCGATAATTATTAACCTATGTTACACAATCAGATTGAAAATTCAATAAATTACTTCCATGTGAGGTGCTCCTGGACAACTCATAAATTGACTTACCACACTCAATGCATAAGATATGTTTGGTTGAATAATAGAAATAAATTTTTAAATCAATCTTCTATACCTCCCCGGATTCCCCATTGCATTTTCTTGATCACTTACAAGCTAGTGATTAGGATCCACTAGAGTGTCAAATGGCTTGGTCCCAAGAAGATCTATCTTCATGAGTAAATCTAGAACGCATTTCTGTTTAGATAGATTAACTCTTTCTTTAGATCTAGCCACTTCTATACCAAGAAGTATTGAAGATGACCCAAATCTTTTGTGAGAAAATGTTGTTGAAGATACTTCCATAGTTCTTCAATATCCTTTTCATTGCCTCTAGACTCTAGTAACAACAAATCATCCTCAGACACTACAAGCACAATGAGACTTGAGATACATTTCTGTACAAAAACATAATGATCAGTATGACTCGGAATGGAAGAGGCAGTAGATGATGGAGATTGGATGTCTTCGTTGATCACAACGGGTATGGGAATAGGTTTCGTATTAAGAGATTTGCTATCTTTTGAGAGCAACGGGGTGGGCTAAAAAAATGTAATATCCGCACATACATATTTTCTTCGAAGTGATGGAGTATAACAACAATAACCCCTCTGCGTGCGAGAATATCCAAGAAAAATACATTTAACTACTCGAGGATCAAACTTATCATGGCCAAGATCCAACTGATAGACAAAACAAATACATCAAAAAACTTTAGGAGGTATAGGAAACATCGGAGTTTCTAGGAATAAAATTTAATGAAGTAATTGACCGTTTAAAACAGATGAGGGCATCGAGTTATCAAAAAACATGCTATGAATATTACATCACTCCAAAAACTCTGAAGAACATTCATGTGAATTACAGAGCACAAGTTATCTCAAGGAGGTGACAATTTTTCTATTCTACAACCCCGTTTCTTATAGGGTGTGTGTGCATGATGTCTGATATAGGATTCCTATTATATAAAAAAAGGCTAAAAGCTAGGGATTTGTACTCCTTGGAATTCTCAAACCAAAACACGGACACTTTTGAACTAAATTGATTTTGCGCTTCCATGTGAGAATTCTTAAAATATAAAATAGTAAAAATCTATCTTTCATTAAATAAAGCTATCATCTCGAACAACGTCAACAAATGGCAATACTTAATCTCAGACTTACTAGATATTTTAATAGAACTATAAACATTTGAATGAACTAGAGAGAAAGGAACCAAACAACACTTCTCAACACGTGAAAAAGTATTAGGCTGATGCTGACTCAACATGCACACATCACACTGTAGACATGACATCAATGGCAACGAATAACATTATCAAGAATCTTCAATGATGGATGTTTGAGACAACAGTGCCAATGATAAGATGAGATGTCCTTTTGTGTTGTTGTGCCCACAACTTCACGATCAAGATAGTGCAGCTAGTCATGCTCATGTCCTCCACCATTCTTACTCTTCCTCTTTAGGTCTTGAAACACACGGTGTGAAGGATATAAAGTGACACAACAGTTAAAGAATTTGGTAAGTTTGCTAATAGACAGAAAGCTTAAAGGAAATTTTGGAATGAATAAAATAAAGGATAATGAAAGAGATGGACTTCCATAAATGGTATCCATTCCATTTACTTTAGATTAGGTATCATCTGCCAAAGTGACATAAGAGCCTATTAATGTAATGACTCGTAAATTTCCGTACAATGGCTCGAGTACCACCTCGACCAGAAATCACTTAAGATTAAATCCTTTAGAAATTTGACAAAGTTAACTAAGTGTTAAACTAGATTAGCCATGAAATCTGTTTGAATCGCTTTAAATACGATCTACAAGACCCAAAACTTGTAGAATCCTTGATGCTAGGTTATCCTAAAATCTAGGATCAAACTCATTACCCGTCTGCTCTTGGGAGCACATTGAAACTCCGTATCAGGTCTGGACCGCACACGGGAGTCCGAATAATACGAGGTTAAGGACTTAGGACCGCCTCGTTGGGCTTGACAACCATCTCGGAAATCAGACCAAGATAGTGTCCCATGGCTGTTCGCTTGAGTTCGGAGCGAAGGAGTGTGAAAACTCATGTTTTTTTTACAAAATAAATATCTTGAATAGTGATCTGAGACTTGTTACTTTCGGTCGATTTGTAAGCTACCAGACCATCAGAATCTGACCCAAATACACCCTCGGATCAGGAAAAATTTCATAAACATTTACATGTACTTGGAATTTTGGATTGAGACTCGCTGACCGTTGAACCGAAACTGGTCCGCCACGCGTGATCTGGGAATCCGACTGAGACGAAAACTTAACTCCACGTAGATCCAAGGTTAGTGAACTTAAGCCCGACTTTTGGCTCAAGGAGGCCCGCCAGAAATCCTCCGTTGAGCTGAAAGAACGCCGCTTTGGTTATAACCCAAGTATACCTTGACCTTAAGTCTACTTTGAAGACTTTTTAGGTATATAAGGGCCTTAGAATCCCCTCTCTCACAGCCATACGAATTTGAGGAAAACCCTAAGTGAGAAGAGAGAAAAAGAGAGAGAAAGCTAGAGTGTTGTGGGAGATCCTTCCTACTACCATCCCCTGCCGCTACACAAGCTGCACCACCCCTTTCTTGTTGATTTCCTGGCGATACCGACTCCGTTTCTAGGTAAGAAACCCTAACCCTAGATCTGTTTTGGAGTGTGAAGGTTGTAGGTTATGAAATAACTAACCTATTTCATGTCTTAGGTTGCCGTTGTGCCTTAGACAAAGCGAGGGTGAACAAACTGACTCCGTTACGCGTTTATCGGCGTAAGGTGAAGACTTTAGGTGTATAGGTTATGGTTTTCAACGCTTTCAATGTCAGATAATGATAGATTCGTGATCTGCATGTAATTGCACATGTACAAAGTGCTTTCCGTTTTTTGTTTCGATTAAAGTTGTAGAATATGGAATTTAACATATTCTAGGTATTCGTAGAAAATACCGTATACGTATATTTTTTGGAAATGTGTTTGACTTGATTATTTGTTGTATGAATATACGATATATGGATAAAATACTTATTTGGCGAAAGGATTCGCCCAAATACATGTTTTACTAATATACACTATGTTTGTAGAAATACTGTATTGTAGAAAGTACCGTATACATGTATATTTTAGAGATGTGTTTGTCATGATTAATTGTTGTATAAATATATTATATATGCGTAAAATACTTGCTTGGCGAAAGGACTCGCCCTAATACATGTTTGTTAACATACACTAAGTATGTTGAAATAGTGTATGTTAAGTGTTTGTGGAAAGGCTTGTGTGAGTAAGTGTTTGGATGTTGATGCCTTAGGAGGGTGTTGAGATGAGATTCTCAACTACCTTAGAGACATGTATGATTTCCCCCATATGGTTGTTTACTTAAATCGCTTACTTGTTTAACATATGTGTTTGTATTTCTATTTATGTAGTGCCTTATAACATGCTTTACAACATGCTTTATAATATGCTTTATAACATATTTGTTAACTTGTTTGAATTACTTTGTTTATCATGCTTTACTCCACATGCTATGGATGAGAATTGATTGAGTTTGGGACTATGTCTATAGTCCAGACAATCGGTACCAGACTTGAGATCGTGGTTGAGATCCATTCCGCCACGTAGGATGTGTTTGACGAACCCGAGTCGTACGTCAATTGGCGACAGTGGTTAGGCCATGCGAAGTGCTTATGCACTTCATGTCGTTCAGCTGATTGTGCGCTCGAGCTTGTCAGGCTCATCAAGTGACCCGATATGTCAAATGTATGTTCACCATGTTTGGTCGCTACTGCTTGAACCTAGGGTACTAAACTTACCAGTGGAAATCCCGTTAACCATGGTACCTCGATCCGCTAAGACTCATGAGCTGGACATGGTGGTATGGGATACTGTGGCCGAGCTGTCGGCCTACGTTGGGGCCACGTGCCTCCCCGTAGTGACCACTGAGCAACCAAACTTGTGAGCCGAATACGGTGGTATAGGACACTGTATTCGAGCTGTCGACACCTACGGCGAGAGCCGAGTACGGTGAGACCTGTATTCGTGCTGACGGGCGACGAGTCCTCCGTAGTGTCTTCGAGTATACTCAAAGGTCTGTGATTCGCGACGAGCCCTTCACAGCAGCTAAAGTATGAGTTGAGCCGAGTACGGTGAGACCTGTATTCGAGCTGACGGCCAGCGATTGAGCTGAGTACGGTGAGACCTGTACTCGAGCTGACGGTCAGCAATTGAGCTGCATATGGTGAGATCTGTATCCGTGCTGACGGGTGACGAGCCCTTTGCGATGCATTCACGATGCCTCTCAAACCATAATATCATATGAGATTAACTAGGATTGACGACCCTAGAATGGATCATATTTGGGAATGATACAAGGGAGGTACCTTAGTTTCCCAATACTGCTGTTTGAAATGGATTAATAACTACTCGGTAATCATGCTCATCATCGCACCGCATGTGCCTGGTAGATGTGGAGCACTGAGGGAGGTATGCATCTGCGAACGTAAGATGATGTCGCATGAGGGTGGTTTGGTAAGGGCATTCATCATGTCATTTCATACTTGCATTTAATAAGAGTAGTTAGGATTGTTTGATTATACTGCTTTATCATTAATGCTTGACTGAATTGATAACATGTTAACCTATGCTTTATTGTTCCACTGAGTTAGCTACTCACTCCCACGTTACGGGACGATGTTTTACACACCAACCAGACTCTGTCGCAGGTATAGAGGATGTGTCGATTCAGGAGGCAGCCGGAATACGATGAGGACCAGGATGAGTTCTCATATATGCAGTACTCTGACGGTTACGCTTAGGTAGACTGGATCGTGGGGATTTTAGGATCTAACTTTAGTTGTATTTTGACTCTTTTTATTCAGAAACAATACATGTATATGAATACTCAATTAGTGTTCATACTCTGGAGATCAAGATGGTTTTGTTCCTTTACATACTTTATATATACAGTTTCAGTCTTCCGCTTGCCTTTATACAATTGATCTGGAGTATGAATTACTGTTTTGGTATAATCTCACTCATGTTTATTACTCTAACACAGACAACATTTAATCATCATTATTTATGTTGCATAAGTGATGCGTTGGAACTTGGGAGTTGAGTTATACTCGACCCCGATTTTCAGGGCGTTACAATTAATGAGCCATAAATAAACAAAAAACACATTAGACTAACTTGTCATATGGTCAGACGTTCCAAAGTCAATTAACCAGAGTATGAGACTTAGATCCTAAACAAGTCATATATGAGGTCATAAATGTCGCCGTGGGAGTGGAAGTAGCTGTAGAAGTATAAGGAATAGACTGATTTTGTAGATTATACAACAACTTAGAAAATTCTTCTAGAAAATTCTTCTTAACTCAAAGTAACCATCTCACTAGTCATATGTGCCTATGGAGCAGTGGGTGTAAAATTAGCCAAAGGAGGCCCACTGCTCCTTCCAGTGTGAAGCTTGAAAAGTCCATGCAGGCTTCCCATGGAGTTCCTAGCATTTTCAACAAAATGATTGGAAAGCCACAATGAAGGAACTTCTTAGGTCTGGGAATCTCGCCACGAACACCTCCCATGTCATCATAACCACCTCTTCCACCATAGCCACCACTACAACCTCGTATAGAGAATAGTGCTAGAGATGAGCTGTCATTGGCTCTACTTATAGAGCCCAAAGATACAAGCTAGATGCGTGCAAACACCATGTTTAAAGATGGCACATATTTGCCACCCAAAATCTATGCACGAACCGATTCATATTCGTATTTCAACCCAAATAAGAGCTTGGCCATTTGAAATCTTTTTTTTTTTTTTGAAACACCACGGAGATATCATTAAAGCAGCGGGAAATTACAGAGACTGATTTTGGGTCTCCCCTGGAAAAAAGGACCAAGGGAGACCTATCATATGAGACAGGAAAAAACAAACCAGGGAGTGCCAAAACAACGCACCAGGAAGAACACCGACAGGCGAGCTACCTTTCTCTAATCGAACCCAGACCCACCTTGTCAAGGAAAAGGAAGCCGCGGATGTTGGCCGGGAGATCGAGAGAACGACATACGAGGAAGTGGGTCGACTCTCGGCCGGCTACTGGCGAGCTAAAGCGTCCGCAGGCATTTCCTTCCCTGAAAATATGCGCAAATTCAATTTGACCTCTGCTTTTCAAAAGCAGTATCCGCTCTAGCCAATAGTTCCACTTACAGCTCATTTGACTGACCTCATTCAGCAACTTCACCACTTGCAAGGAGTCGGATTCCATTATGATATGCTGGAACCCCTTAGAGAGAGGAGTAGACCCTCGAACACTGCTCGTAACTCGGCATAGGAGCTAGTACCAAGGCCATAGCCCGAAGCAAAAGCGCAGATGAACTGGCCCTTATCATCCCTGCAGATTCCTCCACCACCAGCCAGCCCCGGGTTACCCCTGGATGACCCGTCAACATTCATTTTCACCCAGTTAAAACAGGGCCTGATCCACCTGACTACCTCAGTGAACCTCGAGGTGTTAGCCACACCTAGAACGGTTATCATTATTTTTCCAAATCCTAGTGTTAAGTTGGTATACATTTAGTTCCTACCACATTCCATAAGTTTTGAATAATATTTTCCTAGAGATTTATCATTTATCTCCTTGTTGAAATCTAAATATCTCTTCAAACAATTGGTATGCATGAGAGAGGTTTTCGTCAGATGAATACATATCTCATCATGCATCCCACACCTCCTTTGCAGTATCCAAAAACATTATGTTAGCATTGATGGATGATTCCATACTATTCCACAACCATGTCATAATTTGAAAATTCTCCCGGATCTTCATATGTACTAGAACTCGCATAAGGTTTCTTTACAGTCAAGTACTTCAATTTTTGCTTTTCCGTTAAAAATACTCAAATTGACTTAGATTACTAGAGATAGTTTGTTCCATTTAATTTAATAGAGGTTATCTGAACCCCTAAAAAATCAGATGGATTTATAAATCCGGTTCTGGAATCACTTCTCACTTCCATGGGGAAAAGGGACTGGAATATATATCGCAAACTTATACGAACACGGGCTGACCTTTCATGACCAATGAACACTCAATTTGTACGCTTCACATGATATGACACCACACTTGAAGAGAATAACCAGCCCACACATTCCAACCAATCACAAGGGTTGATAACCACGAACACGGCATCTGACGAAGGCGATCAGCCCATACATTCACACATCCCACGAGAAGCAATGATCACAAACACTTCATCCTCTTCTCATGCATGGACCATTACATAAGCCCGGCACAACCAAAAAAAAAACTCAAGTTTCTTAAAAGATTTTCAGCAAAAAAGGAATGGGAGGGCCGAAAAGGATAGGGTAGGTGGGAGAGATGGATTAAGATCATAAACAAAATATGATGTAGGACATGAAAATTAAATATGATATGCGAGATTTCAGGCTTAAGATCACGTTAGTTCAGAAACAATTACACAAATTCCATATACCACATGAAAGTCCAAACATGCAATTAAGGGGAATCTATGTAGATCCAGGCCTACACATGATAGGGTTGGATCAATAAAAATTATAAACCAAACGATACTCAAAGATAAGAAATAATCATCCACACATGCGTAGTAATCAGTCCCGAATCCAAGGGATTCACCAATTTCAAATTAAGGAACCCTAGGGTAAGAAAAGGGGCATAAAATTGGAGATTTGAGTAATTTAGGGTTAGGTTTAGGGATTTTGGGTGAAAGCGGAGTGAAAGAGAGGAGAGAGACGAACCAAAGAAGTACCGCATGCGTGGACAACAACAATGGCCCAAACGCACGTGCGTGTGATCCCGGCCGCACGTGTGTGGGGCCCACTATTCAGAAAAAGGTCACCTTGGCCCTGGTCGGCCAGAGATGGACTCCAAAACCCCCAAATCTCAGCTCGATCCGATGTACGGTTTGTGCGTGGTGCTCCGCCGAAGTTTCAGCCCTCTTGTAAGGCCAGATTCTGAAATTCTGATGTGGGGAGGAGAATTCTGCAATAGATGATTGATTCGAAGTGCAAATGATGGGGTGAGATGAGAAGAAGGGATGGTAGAAGATGGGTAGTAGAGATGGCGACGGATGGGGGCGAATCGAGATAGCTGTGGCTTCGCACCATGGTAGTTAACCCTTCAATGAAGGGAGGGCTTCGCACCCAATTAGGCTTCACAACTCAGAGAGTAGGAAAACGCAGAATTTTTATTAATCTTCAATCAATGAAAAAAACTACAAGGGGTGCCTATTTATAAGAAAACCCTATACCCCAAAAACTCGCACCATGTGTGCAACTTATTACTTGGCGATGAAGTAAACTAAAATAAAAACCAAACAGAGAAATCTAAAGCGTTTACGATGTTCTAAATAATAACAATAAGCAAAACCTAAAATATGAAATCAATCTGACGAGTGGGCCACGATCATGAGATCCCATGATGGGCTTTTCTTAACTATCGGGCCCACTTTTTTTGAACCAAAACTTGTCTTCTAGTTAGGAGGCCCTCTCTAGACGTCGTCATCGAGTCAAATCGATGGTAGGGTCCTCCTTCTGCGTATGTACGTGTGTAGGAGTGGTGGTGTGAGTGCGCGTGTGCGCGTGATATCCCCATCAAAATAGCTCTGATACCATGTACAAGAATGGAAAAGGAGATGGAATAAAGAAGAAAGAGAGAGAAGAGGAGAATGGGCTAAAGTATTGACTACCCCCACCCAATAACCCATCTAAGGGGCCCTACGTAAGCCCATATCACATTCATCAACAAGAAGAGGGTCTGCTCTCTTGCTTGCGCGAGGTTGTGTACATTGACATGCCATCATCATCGCCGAATCAGGTGGGTGAATTGGCTCGTCTTCCCCTCGTGTGGTTGATTTGAGCGAGCCACCAATTTTCATGTTTTGCTCTCGATTTGATCATGTAATCACGTCTCTCGATCCGTAATAGTAACCTAAGAGTAACCTGCCACACTATCCGCCAGCACCCAACATAATAGAAGGTTTTTTTCTTTCTAAAAGACGGTAATGACCATTACGAACCACAATGACAGTGGTGACTGTTAGACCACCGTTATGGTTATTCAATACCTTACTCTAGAGCCTCCAAACAAATTAACCCAAAATATCACCACACAACTATGGATACTAACTTTTTACTTCCTAATGGCTCAATGTGGTGAACATCATAGATAGGGTTTCCTTACAAATATAGTTGTGGTAAAGCACCTCCTGCCTTTTGAGTAATTCAATTCAAAATTATTATATAAGAAGTATATACACTACTCAATACTAACACATTTCAAAATAGAAGGGTCTTTGAATTTCCTATATACCTGTTTTATTTGGGAAATAACATTATATCCCCCACTAACCATAAAGTCAACAGTTGCATCTTCCCACCAAGGTAGTAGACAATGTAGGCGGCCCACCTAGAAATGAAAATAAATAAAATCTTACACAATATTATTTTAATAAAGTATATTAATTGCGAAAAACCAACACAAAATGTAATATGATTTGTAATCATCAAACATAAATGCTATAGTCAAAGTACAAGGATCACAAAAAGGTCCTCTAAAAACATGATGTCAGAACAAAAATTCAGAATGATCGTCTATATAAAAGCAGTTGACATGGCCTACTCTAATCCAATTCATGTAGCCATAGAGGAAAATAACATATTAAAGCATCGATCATAAGCAATGTTCCAGTTATCGTTGATAGTATCAATAATATTGGAATCAGCAGGCGGGTGATACAAAAACTATTGAAAATGCCAAAATTTCCAAGTATCAACAAATGTCAACAATATATTGTCGATATTGCGTCGTATCGCTCAACAATATAAAATCTTTCTTACATTGATTGTATCGATGATATCATCGCTGTTAGAGCTTAGGAAGGAGGAAATCGTGCATAAATATGTAATAAATAATTAGAGAAAATAGAAATTTTGCATTTAAAAAAAAATAAAATTGGGGAGGTCTATTTAGGGAGTGGATTTCGACCACTCTTCGATTTTTGGGAATCAAATCCCTCATTTTGGGAGAAAAATCAGGAAGGGCCAAAACATGTGTAAATAAAAAATCAAGAAAATAGGATTTTTTCTTCTTTTTTTTTAAAAAATTTTTTTAGGGGATCTAGTTGGCGGTACATTTTGATCGCTCCTCTTCCTCTTCTTCTTCTTCTTCTTTTGAGAATCCCACTCCTCTTCAATTTTAATGAACCAAATCCCTTATTTTGGAGTGAATCGGGAAGGGGAAACCCTGCATGAAAACTTCAAAAATAATAATAATAATAATAAATTTTTTTTTTGAAGGAATCTAGTTGGGGAATGGATTTAGACTACTCTTCAATCTTTGAATTTTTTTTAATTATTTAAAATTTTAAAAATGCAGAAAAAAAAAAAGAAGGTTTGAATTAAAAAGATTGTAAAATTGTCTCATGAAAAACTTATTAATTATTTCTATTTATGAATTGATGTTGATGAGAGATATTGATGTGTTACATTTTTTAAATAAAAAATTGGTTTTTGGAGTTTTAAAAATTATGAAGAAATTACAAAAAATTATGTTTACTTCTAAAAAATAATTATGTTATTTTATAATTTTGTATGCATGTATGGATGAATGTATAATATATTTATGTGTGGATGTGTTCATTGATGGATGGATGAATGGATGTATTATGGTGGATGTGTTATGCATGTATGGAAGTATCATTCATGAATGGATTGATAGGTGTGTATGAATGCATAAATGCATGGAAGTATGAATGTATGTGTGCATGGGTGGATGGATGCATGATGGATGATGTATCTATGTATGTATGTAAGCATGGATAAAATTTTGTTAGTATTGCACTAGTTTTTTACAACAACACATGGTTTAGGCCCTTATTAAATGGAAACTTACTATGCATGGTTCTTTTTTTGAATTTTATTATTATTAAATATGTAAACATGCGTCTTCTAGCATCTCCTGAAGTTTTACTGAAAAATTCCACCTTTTTCTCCATGTTTCCCTCAGTCAGCGACACATTTCTAGGTATCATCATCTTAAAAAATAAAAATAAAAATCTGGGTATCATCAATATCGATACATGTTTTCGTATCCCAGGTCAAGATACATGTAATGATACCGATACTACGAACAATGATCATAAGCTCCTCAAAATTATGTCTTCCACTAAAAACATGAAAGTTATCCATCTCAGCTCACTCATTTTAAAGCTCGTGACGTTATGAATGATGTACATTTGCCCCAACTACAACAAAAAGTTGTTAGTTTTAGTTTTGTATTTAGCACTAGAATTAATAGTTTTTTACTTTATCTTATTTTGAGCTAGCTTTATAACTTTTGGTTAAGGCTTTGTTATTAACTAAACTTTATTGTAAAGATATGTACAAAATACTCACAATGTATTAAGTGGAGTGGTAGGGTCACCAAAAAAGAAGAAAGAAAAAACACTATTTCAACACCCTTTCTTGGTAACAGTAATGGCTATGCATTTGGCCTCTCTTAAATGTGGGGAAAGGATACATTATGACCTTCAACTTTTTTCATTCATTACAAAGGGTGACAACAGAAAAAGGAAGAGAACATATTACATTTGATTAACCGACTTCACCATTAAGGACCCCAAAAAAGAAGAGAGAAATCTCATTTCTTGTCGAAGTTCTCAGGCTTCCACTTTTGAAACTTTGTCCTACTCATGGATCAGTGGTAGACTCTATGAGTTTCAACACTGAGATCATGGGTTCAAGTGCCCATGTGGTGTGAGTGTCTAAAAAAATAAAAAAATAAATACAAGAGTGGAGAACTCTAGTCTAATTCTTAGTTGTAGGAACTTTCCACCTAAATGTCACTCCCACTTCAGATTTGCTTCTACTTCCACTTTCTGGCCATTTATACTTGCTAACATTATGAAGAAAATGTTTCCTCACTCCCACACAGAAATTCCTTGAAACTGTCCCTTGGACTTTGGGCAACTAAGAATTACCCTAGTGGCATTTTTTCTTTTTCTTTCGAAACTCCCTTTTTTTAGACAAGCTTAGATGTTTTGTAGATCTTCCAACCAAAAACTATTTTCAACATTAGGCGGGGTTTTTTGCATATATTGCAATTAGTCTTTCTTTCTTTCTTTTTTTAACCCAATTTTGGCTACCACCTTCCACTCTTTTGTCATGTTCTTCACCAATATGTCTTGGAATTTTTTCTTAACCATACTATTGCTCATGGGCTGATGATTTTTTCCCTTATCTATTATCTTTACTTGTTTGGCCATCTGCAACGGAGAGCAAAAACTACACTGGTTAAAAGGATTGAGTTTGTTCAAGTTGAAGGCTCAAAATGGCAAGGGGAAGGCCCAAAAGGACATGGTTTGAGGTGGTAAGAATTAAGAAAAGACTTGAGGACATATCATTTGACTAAGGATATGGTCTTGAGATAGAGTGGAATGGCGGAAAGGATTCGTGTAGCTTATCCCAATTAGTTAGGATAAGGCTTAGATGATGATAATGATGACGATCTATTGTCTTACCTCCAAGGCATCTCTAAAAGTTCAATGAATATCTGACCTTCTAATTGTCCAGCCCCTAACTCCCAAAGCACCCTTTAGCCAAACTTTCCATCAATGATTTAAATATTGGTAGTACTGGTATTGCGCACCAACATTACATAATACAGGGGGTATCGTTGAAAATATTGCATGATATCGCTATGTATCGACAATGTATTGATACATTGCTATATTTTGAATATATTGCAATATAAAACTCCTGAGTATCATCAATAAATAATGTATCAATGATACTAAGAGACAATGCTCCCTTTATGGAAAAAAAATTTTTAAAAAAAGAAGAAAAAATGCCAAAAAATCATTTGTCTCAAATTTTTTTAGGGAGAATAGATTTCTAAGAGGATGTCAGCCAGTCCTTATGAGTTGTTGGAGAGAAAAGGATTTGGATGGGGAAGTCGAGAACAAAGAGTGGAGACGGGCTGAAACCCAACCAATGGGTTTTTTTTCATTTAAAGTGTTTTTTCTTGTTTAAATAGTTTAGAATTGGTGGAACCAACTTAGTGATCCAAGATTTTGCATGTTTTACATGCTCAATCATGCATTTTTACCTCCAATTTTCAATTTTGGAAAAAAAAAATGGAGGAATTTGGGAAAATTTTTGAAATTCCATTGATTTCACCATTTAACCTGAAATTAGAGTGTGGAAAAATCATGGATGCATGCTTGTAAGCTAATCTACAAATTGATGAAAATTTGTGGAATTTTTGAAAAAAAATATTTTAATTAAAAATATCAATTTTTTTTAAAAAATATTTTTTTAATTGCACCGAACAACCAAATTGGTTCCTAATATATTTGTTTATCAATGAGTGTATGATAATCTTAATATCAGCCACACTCTTTTATTTATTTTAAAAAATCAATCTAATTTTTATAGAAAATTAACAAAAAATTATTTGAAAATATTTTTTTTAATACTTACATTGTACATTGTCTAACAAATTTAGTGTAACCAATTAATACATTCGATGTACTAATAAATTATATACATTATAGAAATATTTGCAATTTTTAAGTTTATTATTTAAATATTTACTCTTAAAATAATTAAAAATTGTGAAAATATTTGAGATAATATTATTTGTTATAACGTCTCAGAAAAATCTGTACAAAGACCCGAGTACCACCTCAGGCAGAAATCACTCAGGATCAAACCCTTTAGAAATTATACGAAAATTAATTAACTGCTAAACTGAATTAAACGCTAGATTAGCTTGAACAACTTTCTATACGATCTGTAAGACCCAAAATTAGTAGAATCGCAAACGCTACATTACCTAAAAACGCAGGATCAATCTCAAAACCCAGTTGCTCTCAGGAGCAGCTTGAAACTCCGTATCGGACCTGGACCGCGCGTCGAAAGTCCGATAACCGCGGAATTATACGGTTATGACCGCCTTACTGGACTTAACAACCATCTCGGAAATCAAGTCCAGATAGTATCCAGAAACGCACAACTTGGACCAGGAGCGAAGTGTGTGAGAAACGCGAATATCTTTAGAAAACGAACCCAGATTTAAGTGATTTGGGCCATTCACTTGCGGGCCAAATTTAGGGTTTCAGACCATCAGAACCTAACCCAAATACACCCTCGGATCAGGGAAATTTCCCTACACAGGTCAGTGTACTTGTGGCCCTGATCGAGTGGCGCCGACCGCTGAACTGAAACTAGTCCTTCACAGTCGATCCATAAATCCGATCGAATTGAAAATTTAACCTTGCATAGATCCACTGTCAGGGAACTTCCCCCAGACCGTATGCAGAATAGGGGCCTCCATATGAGCTCCATTGGCTCGAAACAACCGACTTTTAGCTATAACCTATGTATACCATGGCCCTGGGGCCATTGAGGTCAGTTCTGGGCCTATATAAGGACCCAAACCCACTCCTCTCTCATTCCATACGAATTTCAAACCCTAGGAGAGAGAAGAGAGAGAAAAGAGAAGAAGAAAGTGAGGAGAAGAGAGTAAGGGTGAGGGATTGTTGTAGGGATTCATCCCTGCCACTCCACGTGCTGAACCACCTCATTCGTATCGCTATTCCAACGATTCCGGTTCCGTTCTTGGGTAAGAAATCCTAACCCTAATCTATTTTAGGGATTCAACTAGAGTAAGTGATGAAATAGCTAACCCATTTTATGCTATAGGTTGTTGTCGTGCCGTAGACAAAGACTTAGTGTATAAACTGAGTTCGTTATGAGTTTACCGGCGAAAGGTGCGGACTATAAAAGTTTAGGTAATAGTTTTCAAGGTTTCAATGTCAGCAATGATTTATGTCTGACTTGATTGCTATCATATATGTTTAGATACGATGTTTTCCACGTATTACATATATATATGAACTATGTTGAAATAGATGCATTCCATGTGTTTGTTGAAATGTTTGTATGAGTATGGAATTATGACTTGTGCTTGCCATGATTTATGTTTGAGGATACATGATTGTTGTATGTGTGGCAACATCCTTGTGAAAGGATTTGCTATAATACCTGTTATAACTACTATATTACATGTATGTTGATATGTGTAGTCTAAGTGTTTGATAAAATGCATGGATGGAAAAATGCTTGTTGAAATGTATTTAATGAGGGTGTTGAGAGGTGACTCTCAATTCCCTTACCTATAGTTACAATTTCCGTCATGTAACCTAACTTCCTACTATGTGCTTTATGTATGAAATGCCTATGCATGACAACATGTGTACTATGTGTTAGTTGAAATGCTCAAATGAGATTTGTATTTAGATTGGTTGTCACATGCTGTCTTTGACTATAACATGTGAATGCTATTGCTTGGAATGTGATTGAGGTTACGATATAGTCCAGGCAATTGGTAATGATTTCCAAGTTAGTGGCTGAGGTCGTTTCGCCACACAAGACATATTTGAGGAATCCGAGTCGTACGCCGATTGTCGACAGTGGTTAGGCCACACGGAGTGCTTACGCGCTTCATATCAATAAACTCAACGTACTCTCGTACCAGTCAAGCTTATCTAGTAAACCGATTGGCCCGATGTATGTTCACCATGTATGGACGTTACTGCTTGAATATAAGGTATCAACTTACCAGAGGAAAACCTGTTTAACCTTGGTACATCGATCCGCTAAGACTTATGAGCTAGACATGGTGGTATGGGACACCGTGGTCGAGCTGTCAGCCTACGCTGGGGTGACGAGCCTCCCCGTAGTGACCAGTGAACAACCCAAACTCGTGAGCCGAGTACGGTGGTATGAGACATTGTATCCGAACTGTCGGCCTATGCTAAGGTGACGAGCCTTTCCCGTAGTGACTTCGAGTATAAACTAAGGCCTATGAGGATGGTGACGAGCTTCTTTGTAGTGACCTAAACTTGCCTGTCCACTGCTTTATATTCAGGGGTGACGTTACCCTATAACTTTCCTATTGTATGTGATGAGCTAGGCTTGACGACCCTAGATGGATCATCGTTTGGGTAAATGACATAAAGGGAGGTACCTTAGCTTCCCGAATCTACTTTATGAATAAACTTAATTAATTATTGGCTAACACGATCATGCACCGCCTTGCATGTGCTTTGGCAAGGAAGTGCACGTGTCCGGAGTGGTGCATGCCGCGATCGTGAGATGATGTCGCTGAGGGAGTGCAGGCGAGGGCATGCATCATTCCTGCATTAATAAGAGTACTTAGGATACGAGTGTTGTACTGATTTATCATTACTGTTTGATTGAATTGATAATATGTTAACCTTTGCCTTATAGCTCCACTGAGTTGATCACTCATTCCCACTCTGGGATGGTATTTTAAAATACCAACCAGCCTCTGGTTTAGTTGCAGATGATGGCAATGCTTACGAGGCGGAGCATGATTTTTATGATGACGAGGATGAGTTCTCCTACATGCAACTCTCTGGCGGGTCTGTATAGATCTGGAGTTGCGCCATCGGGGCTACAAGGATCTGGACTAGATGATATCACACTTTATTATTTTGTAAATTTTTTTAGAGTTATACATGTAAATGCTTAACCTGGTGATTTTCATACTCTAGGGGACTTACAATCACTTATACATTTTATATACTTATTACAGTCTTCCGCTTGCGTAATCGAATTGTCTCTGGAGTATGATATGCTGATTTGGTATAACCCATTCATGTTTAAAGCACTAATACGGACATCATTTAATCATCATTATCTATGTTGCATAAGTGATGCGTTGGAACTCGGGAGTTGGGCTCCTGCTCGACCCCTGATTTTCAGGGCGTTACATTTGTTGTTCCTAATATTCTGTTTTTAATTTGGTCAAGCATATTTGGAAAAGAGAAGCAGTCCAACAATAGTTGGCAGCACAGCTCACTTCCTGCCAACTGACACAAGTCCAAGCACAACTACTGTGGGCATGTGTCAAAGAGCGGTGGAGCATCTCGTTTGAAGAAATACCTAGCAAGGGGTATCAGAACATTATGGATTGCACACGTGTGCTGGAAGAGATGAGAGTGCAAATGGAACTATTGTGGAAAGGGGTGAGACTAAGAAATGAGCGTACCTAGCATGGAAGGGAGTTTAGGGAGGAGTTTGTTCATCCATACAGTGTCATGGGGCAATGGAAGCGGATAAAGATGACGAACCTAAATATAGATGAGTTGTTGAGGAGTCCTTATAGGAGGACTATGCTAGGGACCAAATTAGGTGATGGTGGTGGGAGGGGAGATTAGGTATGTGCTGCACTAGTAATGATAGGATGCGAAATATACCTTCAAATTCGGCAATATATAGGAAGGAGGTGGGGAATCAAAAGCAACTGAAGGATCTTTGGAGGAAGGTAGGTAATGGTGGTGGGAGGGGAGGGTAGGTATGCGCCACACTAGTAGCATTAGGATACCAAATATTGGCAATGTATATGGAGGTGGGGAAGCAAAAGCGACTAATGGATCTTTGGAGTAGAGGGGATGCGAGAAAGAAGATTGAAAATTTGTGATGGGGCTTTTCATGTATGACCGCATGCCAACTGTGAGCATGCACTTCAAGAATATGATTATTAAATTGCAACGAACGGCCAAGGGTGTGGTGCCACCTACATGGCTAAACCACATGAGATCGTGGGGCCTTACCTAGATGATAAGGATGTTGAGATGCACCATTACATCGACAAGTTGAGACCATCGCAAGACAATTATGAGGTCACACTGATGTGTTACGGATGGACGGGCCCTACGAAATTATTCATTATAAATGTTATGGTCTATTGTAAAGGGAAGGTCATATTTCTAAAGTCCATTGATGCATCCAATGAAATTAAAAACACAAATACATATATAGGCTGATGATGTGATGAAGGAGGTGGGGAGGAAGAATATAGTGCAGTTCATCATAGACAATGGGCATGCATTCGTGAAGGTGGGAAGGAGTTGATGAAGTATGATCTATACCGGACTGCATGCACTACCCATGGCATTGATTTGATGCTTGAGGCAATAGGGGATAGGTTGTAGTTAAGAGTGTGATTATTGATATGCTCGATCAATTACAAAATTCATCTATAATCATCACTGGCTATTATACGAGATGTGTATGAGTTGTCATGGCAATATAGTGCGGCCTGATATAACACAGTTCGCCACTAATTTCATTGCCTTAGAAAGCCTCTTGAAATACAAGCATGGAGTCAAAAACCTATTTTATTCTCAAAAGTGTTTGAACTAGAATCGAAGCAGCTGTGTTCTGGCAAAGGCAATTGAGATGATAGTCATGACTAACTCTTTCTAGGATTGTGAACATGGTGTGGTTGGTATTCTGGAGCCCATGTACAGAGGGCTACAGATAATAGATAACAATACATCAATCAATGGGTTAAATGCAATGCCAGAGTTCATGTGAAACATGAAAGATGCCATCAAGATAAAAGCCCCATGATGCAGGACATGAAAATTAAATATGATATGCGAGATTTCAAGCTTAAGATCACGTTAGTTCAGAAACAATTACACAAATTCCATATCCCACATGAAAGTCCAAACATTCAATTAAGGGGAATCTATGCGGGTCCAGGCCTACACATGATAAGGCTGGATCAATAAAAATTATGAACCAAACGATACTCAAAGATAAGAAATAATCATCCACACAGGCGTAGTAATCAGTCCCTAATCCAAGGGATTCACCAATTTCAAATCAAGGAACCCTAGGGTAAGAAAATGGGTATAAAATTGGATATTGGAGTAATTTAGGGTTAGGTTTAGGGATTTTGGGTGAAAGCGGAGTGAAAGAGAGGAAAGAGACGAACTAGAGAAGTACCGCACGCGTGGACAACAACAATGGCCCAGATGGACGTGTGTGTGATCCCGGCCGCACATGTGTGGGGCCCACTATTCAGAAAAAGGCCACCTTGGCCCTGGTTGGACAGGGATGGACTCCAAAACCCCCAAATCTCAGCTCAATCCGATGTACGATTTGTGCGTGGTACTCCGCCGAAGTTTCAGCCCTCCTGTAGGGCCAAATTATGAAATTCTGATGTGGGGAGGAGAATTGCTGCAATAGATGATTGAATGAAAGTATATATGATGGGGTGAGATGAGAAGAAGAGATGATAGAAGATGGGTAGTAGAGATGGCAATGGATGGGGGCGAATCGGGATAGATGTGGCTTCGCATCACGGTAGTTAACCCTTCGATGAAGGGAGGGCTTCGCACCCAATTAGGCTTCACAACTCAGAGAGTAGGAAAACGCAGAATTTTTATTAATCTTCAATGTCTTAAAAAAGCTACAAGGGGTGCCTATTTATAAGAAAACCCTAGACCCCAAAACTCCGCCATGTGCGCAACCTATTACTTGGCGATGAAGTAAACTAAAATAAAAACCAATCAAAGAAATCTAAAGCGTTTACGATATTCTAAATAATATAAGCAAAACTTAAAATATGAAATCAATCCGACTAGTGGGCCATGATCATAAGATCCCATGATGGGCTTTTCTTGGCTATCGGGCCCACTCTCTTGAACCAAACTCCGTCTTCTAAATAGGAGACCCTCCCTAGAAGTCGTCATCGATCCAGATCAACGGTGGGGCTCTCCTTCTGGCATACATGCGTAGGGGGGGCGGCGTGAGTGCGCATGTGCGAGTGATGTCCCCATCAATTCCTCCCGATTGTGAAGATTTCGCCACTGGGGAAATAAAACTCCTGAACCGCTCCAAGATGTCAGGATCAAGTCTCTAAAGCTCCTTCTCAGTGAGCCACGTATTATCTGAAGCTGGGTATGACTTCCATTTAACCAGGTACTTCTGAAACCCGCCGTCCGACGTTGAAACTATCTTATGGTCCAGGATATCCTCTATTTCCCTTTTGGGTGTGTGAAGGTTAAGTATGAGAGATAGAGGCTGAGAAAATGGGTTGGGAAGGATAGGTATGAGAGGTAGAGGCTGGGAAGATGGGACGGGACGGGTAGGTATGAGAGGTAGAGGCTGAAAAAATAGGTTGGGACGGGTAGTATGGGAGGTATAGGCTGGGAAGAAAGGTCAGGAAGAGTAGGTATGGGAGGTAGAGGCTGAGAAAATGGGTCGAGACGGGTAGGTATGTGTAACACCCCGGATTTTTTCCAACCTGGGATTAGACGTCCTTAGGCGATGGGTCGATCCTAACACCTTATTAACCTGTCAGAACTGAATCCCACAGTCTAAAATCGCTTCGAACCCCTTTCCTTCACAAATCCCACCCTTCACCACCTTGTTTCTTTCAATTTTCCTAAGTACTTGCACCCCAGACACTATCTTAAACTAGCTAAGTAGTATAAATTGGATCACTTTATACACAAACTACAAAGGCCTAAGTACCACCTGCAGTAAATCTTATAGGACTAAATCCTTTAGAAATGAGACAAAGTAACCACGTCTTTAAATTAGATTAGCTACGAAATCCACTAGTAATCGCTTTAAATACGATCTGCAAGACCCAAAACTTGTAGAATCATTGACGCTAGGTTACCCAAAAATCTCGAATCAAACTCATTACCCTTTGCTCTCGGGAGCATCTCGAAACTCCGTATCGGTCTGGACCGCATAAGTCCGATTAACACGGTTAAGGAATTAGGACCGCCTTCTTGGGCTTGACAACCATCTTGGAAATCAAATCCGGCCCGGTGTCCCACTATCGCTTGAGTCCGGAGCGAGAGAGTGTGAAAACACTTGTTTTCTTTAAAAATAAATATCTTGAATAGTAATAAGCATCTCTCATTTGCGGATCGGTTTAAGCAACTGACGTTAGAATCGACCAAATTACACCTCGGATCAGGAGAAATTTCATACACATTTACATGTACTCGGAATCTCTGATCGAGACCTACTGACCGTCGAACTGAAACTAGTCCGCCACGCGTGATCTGGAAATCCGACTGAAATGAAAACTTAATAGAACGTTGATCCGGTGTCGGTGAGCTTAAGTCCGACCTTTGGCTCAAGGAGGCCCGCCAGAAGTCCTCCGTTGAGTTGAAAAAGTTCCGCTTTGGTTATAACCTAGGTGAACCTTGTCCAGAAGTCTATTTCGGTGAAGTTTTAGACTATATAAGGACCTTAAATCCTCCCCCATTTCAGCCACACGAATTTGGGTTTGAGAAGAGAGAAAAGTGAGAGAAAGTGAGGGAGATGTGGGAGGAACTCCCTGCTGCTGTTCCCTGCCGCTATTCGGGCTCCACCGCCTGATTCTCATCGCTTTCGGCGATTCCGGCGTCGTTTCTAGGTAAGAAACCACCCTAATCTGCTTTTAGGTTTGTATAGGTTGTAGGTTATGAAATAGCTAACTGTTTGTTCTCAGGTTGCCAAACTCCGTATACTGAAGCTTAGCGAACCTATCGACTCAAGATTACGATTCTACGACAAAATGTGCGGACTTTAGGTGTATAGGTTATGGTTTTCAACGCTTTCAATGTCGGATAATGATAGATTCATGATCTCGCATGCAATTGCACATGTCAAAGTACTTTCCGATTCTGTTTCGATTAAAGATGCAAATTATGGAATTTTACATATTCAGGTATTTGTAGAAAATACCGTATACGTATATTTTTGGAAATGTGTTTGTCATGATTATTTGTTGTATGAATATATGATATATGGATAAAATACTTATTTGGTGAATGGGGCCCAAATGCATGTTTTACTAATATACACTATGTATGTACAAAATCTTGATTGTAGAAAATCAGATACATATGTATTTTAGACATGTGTTTGCCATGATTATTTATGTATAAATATACTATATATGCGTAAATTATTTGCTTGGTGAGAGGACTAGCCTAATACATGTTTGCTAACATACACCAAGTATGTGAAATAGTGTATGTTAAGTGTTTGTGGAAATGCTTGTGTGAGCAAGTGTTTGAATGTTGATGCCTAGGAGAGTGTTGAGATGGGATTCTCAACTACCCTAGTGACATGTATGATTACCTCCATGAGGTTGTTTACTTAAATCGCTTACTGCAATATATGTGTTTGTATTTCTACTGATTTAGTGCTTTGCAACATGCTTTATAACATGCCTTATAACATGCCTTATAACATGCCTACTAACATGCTTGAATTACTTTGTTTATCATGCTTTACTCCACATGCCATGGATGAGAATTGATTGAGTTTGGGACTATGTCTATAATCCAGACAGTCGGTACCTGATTTGAGATCGTGGCTGAGGTTCATGTCGCCACGTGGGATGTGTTCGACGAACCCAGTCGTACGTCAGTTGGCGACAGATGGTTAGGCCACGCGAAGTGCTTATGCATTTTATGTAGTCTAATTGATTGTGCGCTCGAGCTAGTCAAGCTCGTCAAGTAACCCGATGTGTTTAATGTATGTTCACCATGTTTGGTCGCTACTGCTTGAACCTAGGGTACCAAACTTACCAGTGAAAACCCTTTTAACCATGGTACCTCGATCGCTAAGACTCATGAGCCGGGCATGGTGGTATGGGACAAGTAGTCAGCCGTCGCCAGGCATTTATCTGCCGGGGCGATGGGTGATGGGGGAGTGGTGCAACGATTCCGTGTAATGACCTTGCGCCCCGCCTCCCGTAGTGACAAGTGAGCAACCGGACTCGTGAGCCGATTATGGTGGTATGGGACACTATATTCGTCTTTGTCGGCCTACACCAAGCGTAGCACGGCCGTGGTCCTCAATCGGGTTGTGCGGCCGAGTCCCATTCTCGATAAGTGGATTGGTCGGGCCGAAATAGGCGCACGTTGGTAGACGTTAGTGAAGTGACCTCGAGCATACTCTGAATTTGCGGTGAGGCGATGAGTTTTGCCGCAGTGTATAGAGTATAAACTAGGCCCGTATTTGTATAGTAATGAATCGTTAAAGAGGTGATGGGGGAGTGGTGCAACGATTCCGTGTAATGGACAAACGGCGCACGACTCTCGGCAAACACTAAAAACCACACCATCGTCTCGACTAGGGACCGACGACACTAGAATGGATCATGTTTGGGAATGACAAGAGGAGGTACCTTAGTTTTCCAATCCTGTTTGAAATGGAATAATAACAACTCGGTAATCATGCTCACCATGCATTGCATGTGCCTGGAAGATGTGGAGCACTGAGGGATGAAAGCATGCCGCGAACGAAGAGGGTGTCGCATGAGGGAGTATGTCGGTGAGGGCATACATCATGTCATTCATACTTGCATTAATAAGAATAGTTAGGAGTGTTTGATTTTACTGCTTTATCATTACTGCTTAACTGAATTGATAACATGTTAACCTATGCTTTATTGTTCCACTGAGTTGATCACTCACTCCCATGTTACGGACGGTGTTATACACACCAACCAGATTTGTTGAGTTTTGGTGATAGTGATGCTTATGAAGCGAATGACTATTTCTATGATGATGAGGAAGAGTTTTCATATCGTATCTCTGGCGGGTCTATGAAGACCTGGTATGTATCATGGGACTATGGTACTTGAGATAGAAGACATTACACTTCCTCACATTAGGTATCTTTTAGAATTATTGTAATTATTTAACCTGGTAACTTTATCACACTGGAGACTCATCTTGTTTTTATATTATATATATCTATCAGATCTTCCGCTTACAATTTAACTGTCTCACAGAGTATGATATCTTTGTTTTGGCTTAATCTCACTCATGTTCAATGTACTAATACCGACAGCATTCAAACATCATTCATTTTGTTGCATAAGTGATGTTCTGGAACTCGGGAGTTGAGTTTATGCTCAACCCCCGATTTTCGGGATGTTACAGTATGAGACGTAGAGGCTGAAAAAATGGGTCGGGAAGGAGCCATGGTTCAAGGGATAAATATGGGAAATGAGGACAGGTCAGCGAAGGGCCGGACAAAGTATTAGTGGTCCCCTGAAAAGTAACTAGATCCTCCACGTTGAATGTAGAACTAATTCCCATAAAAGGTGGAAGATCTACCTCATACGCATTGAGACCATTTCGTTTTATAATTTTGAAGGGTCCAGCGCTACGCGTGTAACTTACGAACAACTCCCGGAGGGTACCACTCGGGCCAGATGCGGACCATCACAGAGCCCCCAATATTGAATTCTTTGAAACGTCTATGTTGGTTTGCAGAAAATTTGTAATGTTCATTACTAGTAGTGATCTTCTGCCTGATTTTTTGATGTCACGAATGAATGTGATGCACAAAAGACTCTGCAGGCTCTGACGGCCTATGGGACAGTGACATAGGGACAAGATCAATAGGTTTCTCAGGTTTATAACCAATAACGACTTCATAAGGACTGAGACCTGTGGACCTATCGACAGAACTATTAAACACAAACTCCGCTGTAGGTATTACGGTGTCCCATGTTCTTGTCTGCTCTATATTTCTCCTAGGGGGAGACTTATCTGGTAGACCATCAGGAAAGACATCACATAACTCATCCATTACTGAAATGACCTCAGTGGGTAACTCTACACTAGCCTCTGGTGCACTCTCTCCAGCCACAAGGCCGCACATGTTGTTTCCCTCAAAATAGTGGTCTTGATGTCCCTCATGGGGTGAGTGCACGGGTGCACGCCCATAATTGATTCCTTGACCAACTCCATTCATTGGTCTATCCTCCAGGCCACCTGCCTGAGATTGGACATCTACCCTAATGGTGGGGTTTGTCCTAGCGATGGTCTTTAGTCGGGTAATGCGCACATCAAGTTGATCAAAGCGTTGGTCTATATGTTGTTCCCAGTGCTTACCCGAAACCTCAATCTTCTAGGACAGTTTGTTTAGTGACTCTAACAATTGCTCCATGTTTAGTGTATGGTGCAAGCTAAAATTTAACAATATAGTTGTTAAAATATAAGATTTTTTTTTTTTTTTTTAAGAAACAACCTAGTTTTTAAAAACGAAAAAGGAAAGTTTTTTTTAAACAAGTTAGGAAAGTTTCTTTTAAAAAAAGCAACTTAGTTTCTAAAAATGAAAAAGGAAAGTTTCTAAAAAAAAAAAACAAATTATGAAAGTTTCTAAAAAAAACAAATTAGGAAAGTTTCTAAAAAAAAAGCAACCTAGTTTCTAAAAACGAAAAAGGAAAGTTTCTAAAAACAAATTAGGAAATTTTCTTTAAAAAAAAACAACCTAGTTTCTAAAAAAAGAAAAAGGAAAGTTTCTAAAAATAGAAAGTAAGTTAGTTTCTAAAAAAGAAAAAGGAAAGGAAATTAGTTTCTAAAAACAGATTAAGAAAGTTTCTAAAAAATTAGTTTCTAAAAAACATAAAAGGACAGTTTTTAAACCTAGAAATAGAAAGCTAAGTTAATTTCTAAAATAATTCAAATAAGGCTATAACAGAAAATTTCAGCAGCTTATGTCAGGGTTTACGAACCTCTAAACAGCCATATATGATGAGAATTGATGCGTAATGGACATAAACAACTAAACCCTAAACATGTAATGAATTCCCCTACAAGAACCCTAGGCTCTGATACCAAATTTGATGCAAGACAATTAACCACTTGCTCTAAAAGCTCGAATTGTTAGAGTATGGCGAATTAATCCCTTTATCTCATAGCCTAGGCCCCAAATCACATGGGCCGCCCACCCCGAGTGTGTCCCCGCATCCCACGGGCTACCCCACTCAAGCCCGGTGTGAAATGCGCATTAATCACCCCTGGTGAGGAGTCTCGAACACGAGACCTCCTCCGTGGGCCGCACCCACCCCGAGTGTGCCCCTGCATCCCACAAGCGACCCCACTCGAGCCCAGTGTGAAAACGCTCCTGCATTAATCACCCCAAAGGAATATAAATGGGTATTATAAATGTTTGCACCAAATTTCATGAAATATCTTGAATTTTGCACCAAATTAGACTGTATAATCATGAAATTTCATGATACTTGGTGCAACCAAACACATCATAAAGGAAGCTTTTTATTTGGAACTAAGAGTTTCATTTTTAGCATGTTTCATAGAGGTTGGAACTTCCTTATTCTCCGGCCTGGGCTTGTCTATTCGTTGTACCATCTGGTGATGCTATATTCATTTGGAATAGGAGGGGTAGAATGAGAAGGATCTTCATGCTGCTGCAGAGGTGATTGTATCGTTGAGCATCCAAGAGGGGTCGGATTGTATAATAATAAGAATGGATTTGTTGTTTTGGGGCTGACAACTACAGTAATAAATGTGACCTACATCATGTCCAATAATCCGAACAAGAAAAGTAGAGAAAATAAAGGAAGTCCAAACCCACACAAAGAGGAGGGTTTATGTCAAGTAGGGAACCGATCATTAAACTTCTTCCAAGCAATCATGGATGTTCCAATCTTTTTTTTTTTTTTTTTTGGAAGGTGACAACTTTATTAAGAAAAGGAAAAGCCAAAAGAATACAGAAAAAAGAAAGCAAAACACCCAAAAAAAAAAAAAAGAAAGTACAGGGGGATCACCCCAACCCACTCAACTACCAAGGCTAAGGCATTGGAAAATACTCCCTTGGAGCAGGTACATATATCATAGAAACATCTATTGTTCCATTCCACCCAAATAGCCCAAAGTCCAGCTAGAAGAAACAATCTCCATCTCCTCCTAGAAACCATCATCAGTCCACCATCATGCCGATGGATGTTCCAATCATGAAACTTTTGTCTAGTAAAACGGGATTCATAAGCCCAATCCAGATAGATGAGGCAAGGCGATGACCACGATGATGATGTGACTCAAAAGTGCATATTCCTTGTTTATACAACCTAATAAGAGAGACTTTTGTTTCTATGAACAAGTTCTAAGATAGAGAAAAACACCAATTGGAAGAAGAAGAAAAAAGCACCATGAAGATGACACTTACATTAGTACAATCAAGGCTGGTGGAAAATGATATGCGATTAAAAGCTAAATAATTTGCATATAACCTCAATGGAATGCTCTTCAACAATGAGACCTGGTGCAAGACAAAGTGATCATTAAGATAAAGATATGAAAGGAGATTCAATCCCAGATACCAAGAGTATCAAATGCGGAAAACGAGGGTATATGAATTTGCGTTACAAAAATGGTGATAAATATAAAAGGGGGGTATACGCTTGCAAAAAAATACTAAGAATCTTCAAATTATATGCATAAAGAATCTCACCCCAGCATAGGCTACTATTTTAGGTAATGTTTTCATGTTTCCTGTGCCTTCTGCATATACACTTGCATCAATCAACACCAGCTTTTCAACCTGTATAAAGTTGAAAAAGGAAAAGAAAAGGAAAGAACCATTTGGAGATTATCTCTTAAAGCATGACCTATGAAAAAACCAGTTGTTGATGAAAATTTTAAAGGCCACTTTGAGATGCTTTCAAAGCTTCAGAACATGGCTTTCCGTACAAAAAGAATAAATTGAAAGCTGCAAATTATTTGGTGTCCTTAACTATTCAGCATGCACGTGACATTGATTAAATGAAATTACTTACAGCTTCTGAATGGTTAAATGCAAAATCAATTGCAACAGCAGAACCTAGGCTTGGTCCAACTAGTACCATGGGCTTTTTTATGTAGGACTTCCAGAGCTACAGTTACAATATGAGATAAAAACTAATTTAGTATCTAAAAGATCACCAAAATGAAAATGGAAACAGTACCAAACAACATAAATATTTCATGTTTTCTACATTTTAAAAGGCAATTTCATGTTCTTTACATCAACAGTGCAAGAGATTTGCTCGAATGCATCCCGATGAATTGCAATAAGATACGCCAGGACTCTTAGCCATTGGATTTCGGTTTGTTTCAGTGGACTCAAACCGTTTGTGTGACATGGCTCCACTTGGATGGGGGATGCCTGAAAAAAACTATCGCATTGAATATTTTAACCATCAATTATACAAAGACCCTTCAGTTATACAAAGGTTATGGGGACCATCCATGTTCAAAGCAAAAGATCTCTCAAGGGGTTGAGATGATCCAATTAAGAGCTCTATTCATTGACTTTCCACCATACAAAGTGAGACTTGTCACATAAACGGTTTGGATCATTAGAAGCTGACCCAGATTCAGAGGCTAAAGTCCCAATGTATCATATTGCAATACATCAGGATGTACAGGATGTAGTTGAGCAAACCTCACAATCAAGAATCAAAATGGAGGCATTTAACCAGCGGGAACATAAGAAAGTATGGAAACAACATCTTTTAGTGGTTTTCCATCTCCTAGCCAGGATGCATAATCTAAAGTATGTGGAAGGAGAGAACTGAGAAACCACTAAACAAACCAGAAAAAGAAAAAAAAAAAAGAAAAAAAAAAAAGGCAGAACCTGGCAGTGCAAGAACATGTCAAATTCAAATGAGCACTGTAGTCTTTTTAAAGTCTAATTAGAAATGAATTGAACATAGAACACTGATTAACCATATCCATGGATTCTATTTTTACCCACAGCCATTTCCTCATATAGTTACTAGACCTTTGATAGACCATATGTGCTTCTACACGCATGTAGGATTACTTGATCCATGCATTCGATAGGGCCTGCCTAGCTCGGCCCTGAAAATCATCCAATCGCTCCTTAGGTGGGGACGCATGTATGAAAGTAATGGATGGTTTGAAAAAACTAATGTGTGGTGCATCTGATCAGTTGATCAGCTGATGATGTGCCAGATCATCCATATAGTGGGACCCAACTGATGCAATGCTCAGATGTCCCACACACATCTAGGTTGCCATTTGCATCTGCATGTAGAGGTGTGAGTGGAAAGGCTAGTGTGGGCTTAGCAAAATCTGGTTCTGTACTATCTAGTTTTGTTACGATTTTTGAGTAATTAATGTGAGCGGGAATGGTCACAAGAATAATAGAATAATCAGTCCATATGTGTGGTATTTTGGAAATTTCTTCCTAACTTGAATGATAGAGTTTATGTATATATGTCTTACCAGATTTTGTATGGAAATCACAGATTTGAACAAGAAAGAAGGGTGAGTTTATGGAGAAAATGATTCTCTTGCAAAGGGAGAAATCCCAAGAAATAAACCTTTTTGAATTGTGATTTTGTTCAAAAATCGATTCTTCTCCTATTATTTTCTTCTTTCTCACCCATCCTACGTCAAATTGGTGGCAGAGAAATTTAATCAGTGAGATTGTTTACGATCAATGGCGAGTAATGAGAAGGATGTCCTGGAGGAAGTGGTTCGAAGAGAAGATTGATGAGGAGTTACTAAAGTAATCTTGAATAAATTGGATGACACTGCCTACACAAGACCAAGGAGAGCCTCCTCATATGCTGGATGGTGGCAATGTATTGGAATCTAGTTATTCTGATGGTTCCCTATTCGATCATCTCAGTGGTAGGAGAGGTGACCGATTGGATGATCATAGTTACAACTGAGTAAAAGTTGAGATGCCCAAATTGAACAGAGATCTACAATTGAAGAACTTCCTAGATTTGTTGGCTCATTCAGAGCAATTTTTTGAATGGAAGAAGATGGCAAACAATAAGAAGGTTAAGATGATGCGCCCTCATGTGCTTTTGTCGCGGACCCAACTCCATTAGAACTGCAAATGCATCAGTAAGGAGAAGTTGGAGAGTTGGAAAAAGATTAAGTATACAATACAACAAAAAATTTTCCCTCAAATTACGATCAAGAACTCTAGCAGAAATTCCATACTTCTGACAAAAAGATCTAACTGTTGAAGCCTATACAAAGGAGCTATGCCACCTCATGATTCGAAGTGACAAGGTCAATTGATAAAAAGGTACAGTAGCAGGTTGCATTACAAGATCCAATGGAAGATTTCAATGACAAGGACTTATCAAGTGGATGAGAAGGATGTGGTAGCTTGAAATTCTCTTGCAAGTTTGTGAAAGGAAACTGGGATGAGTCTCTTTCAAATCCAAACCCACTGATCCCTGCACTAGGGGGCGGAGAAAAGTAAAAGGAAAAGCCACATTTTGGGCATAGTAGAGATCAACCAAGGTGTAACAAGTTTTTAAATTTGCGCATCATTCCGTGAGGGTCGGGAAAGGAAATTCAAAGACAGTTCAATATGTGGAGAATACGAAAGATGGTGAATGGGAAAGCCGAATGAAGGTATTGATGGAGAGACGGTTACGGAGGAATCCGTACATGGAGATTGAATGCCAAATCTCCTTGTACAACATGTTATGTTGGCTCCAAAAATCTTCAAATGAAGAAGATTGAGAGGGAACCAGTTCCTTAACGGCAACTTGCATGATGAAAGGAGAGTGTGCAAGTTGGTGATTGACAGCAACAATTGCAAGAATTATGCGTCAACAAAGATAGCAAATAAATTGAAGACATGTCGAGATGCTTTTTCAACATCAGCCAGTGGAGTGATTTCAAAATGGGAACAAAATCAAGGTGCACACATTAATTTATTTCTTATTACATCAGTGACGAGTACCACGACGAAGTTTCACGTGATGTGGTTCCAAAGGATGTATGATGTATTACTTGAAAGGCTTATAAGATTATCTAAGAGACCCCAGATATCTGGAAAAGGAAATTCAGCATGATTGAGGGGTACAGGAAGAAATGCACGTTACATCTTAAACCGTTCAATGGAATGGATCAAACGTCAGGGCTAATAGTGAAGCGGACCAAAGAGATTAAGCTATAGAGAATGATTGAAACCTGTCCTTTACCTAAGAAGATGAAAAGTTCAACAAGGTCGAATTCCTCCCAATGGCTAAGAGTGTGATGAAGATGTGGGCCCCAAAAATCCAATTTATGGGTACTATGGCCTGTTCAATAGGCCCTGCGCATGGAGATGGGTTTAGAGATTTGTAAGGAACTATGAGTCCCATGTGTGGTTGTAGTTTGATTTTAACGGATTTTGGAGTCTTTATTTAGTAACAGATTTTGATGGATTTTGTTAGGAATCCAATTGGTGGGAGATTTGTTTGTTATTTTTCATAAATAATTTCCAAGTATAAGGAGTTCTTATGTGTCAGTAGGTCATTGCTAGTTTTCTATTAGAGGAGTTTCATGTCTTGAGGGATCTTTAAGAGGATATATGAAATATGAGAGAGAGAAACATGACATAATAAAAGGAAGGGAGAGATTAAGATCCATACATATTGTGTTTTGGAATTTCTTAACTTGGGATCACAGAGCATGTTTGTGTTGGAAATTATCTTATGCGACCTCTCTGGGCCCCACCATGATGTGTTGACGACATCCACTCAGACCATCAAGTTTCAGTTATCCACATTAATAAATGAAATCAGTGATGTATTGATAAAATCCATTCTTCTCATTTTCTTTTCTTCTTCCTCATCCATCATACATTAGTCATCCGCATTAGTAATGAAAAGGGTGTAATGGCTATAGTGCTTTTGGCAAAGTTAATCACATTTGGGACTCAACCAGAACATAATTGAATATCTTTGAGGTTTCAGCAACACAATGAAGCTAGAAAAGAGCATGTACCTGATAGAGGTGTTCGCGCTTGGAGGCGACATCACATGATGGGAGGCTTTCTATCACATGAAAACGAAACCACAATAGTCAGACGAAGATCTTCTAGGAAAACTGCAAGCACTACCTACGAACCATCCAATGCATATTATTTTTCCATTGACATAGGGGGTGCTGTTTAGTCCCGACTCCTGATACACGAGTATGTATATAGTGTCCTGATGCACCGAGCAATACACAGGCGATTCAGTCCATTTATCTAATGAGCCCCACCTGGGGTTTGGGTGCCTCAAAAATCTTCCACGTTGGGAGATCCTAGCAATCCAATCTTTGCCCATTTTTTGGAGTGTTTCTGTATTATTTTCTTGACCATCTATTGTTTTCCAGTGATCAAATGGTTAGAATCTTCCGATCTAGAGGGAACATTGGGACATTCCTCATGCATGTCATACCCGTTAAATCAACAGTCTACATCACTAGACCATAAGTTGATGATGCATTGTAGTGCTATATGCATTGGGATGCCTCTAGACATGATAATAATTCTTGACTCGAATCTTAGAAAATACCATGGACAACAGAAACACACCTAAATCAGAAAAGCCCCATCCAAGAATATCCACAGCCCATGTCTCCAATCCAGCATCCTCAAGTAATGGATATGTGGATCTCCATTCTAAACAAGAGCTGAGGAAAAAAGATAAAATGATATCTATAAGGTAAGCATATTATAATATTTTCAGTTCCTTTTGCCTGAAGTTGCGACCCATGCTTGCTAGCATGCAGCGCCCCATTGGGGCCGACTTCTAAAGATGGTGGATGACCAAAATGGGCCAACTACAGGATCTTGTGATGGATGGGCCACCATCCAGAACTCATGATGAAAATGCAACTCAAAACCATTAAAATGTTTGGAGAAGATCACTATAAAAATAAATAATAATAAAATAATAATAATAAATCTACTGTTCATGTTTGTGTTCAACCAAAGACAATACAAATGAGTAAAACAGAATACCCTCCCTCCCTCTCCCTCTCTCTACAATATTCAACTCTACAAATCAATGGTCAGGACCATCCTTCCAGCACAATATTTTACCATGGCCCATCTAC